>OY997272.1:421053686-423453686 GCA_963921465.1 Triticum timopheevii
GCTCGATTAAGAAGTGTGGGGGTGCTATAGTCTCCTTTGTGTACCCAAATTATGTAATGACGTGGATGAGAACTGTAACCAGGGAAATTGAAACCAATTTTTTTGACGTTCAAACTCATCACACACAGGTTAATCTATCTGAATCGTTTGTGATGTTCACATATCGTACACAGTTCCGAATAAGGGACCGTGTCGGATGACACTTTGCGCGCCAGTTTTTTCGCTGAAGCGATTCCAAATTTTTGGCTTCCGCGGAAATATCTATCTCCCCGCCCCCTCCCCCTTACCAAAAGCCACATTTCCCCTGTTTCTGCCTTCCTTTTCAAGTCGAAACCTTCACTCCTTGCTTGCAACGCCGCCCCCCGCCCCGGCGACCCTCCTTCACACTGCTCGGCCTCGTCTATCCAGGCAGGTAATCCACACCAGACCCCCATCCTCCTCCTCCATCCACATCCCACATGCCTCGACCGCCGGCACAACACCTTCCACCCAAATCACCGTCCCATCCACCAAATAATCGCCGCCCTAAGCCATGGTGCACGCAGTATAGCCAGGAGCTCAAGGAGCATTTGGCAGCGGAGAAGCAAATCATGGCCGCACGCGTGGATGAGGTCGCGATGGCTACCATTCGTGCCCACCCCCAGATATCTTGGAGGAGCACCTTGCCATTTGCTAGCTATGCTGGTTAAGCATGCTCGGTTTACCCATTGCGTGTGCTGCTCCTGCCTTTCCTTAACAAATTCTAGTGAATTGTGCTATCTAATTTTACCATGCAATCTTTTCCTCCTGTGTATATGTTCTATATGTCGTGCAGTGTGGTGCTCACTTATTAACTGTTTGGTTAATTAGTTGTTGTCTTCAGGTAACTATTTGGTTTAATTCTGCAAATGTGATGTTCAATTCTTCAAGCTGCAATTTTGTATTGTCTTCCATGTGAGAAATAAATCAAATTTATCTTTACAAAATACATGAGAAACGAATACAATTGTTATATTTCTAAGTTGTCAAGCATGCTTCGTTTGGTTATACATTGTGCAATGTGGTGCTCAGTTAACATTTGGTTCATTTGTGTTGTGGTGTTTAGTTAACTGTTTTGCTTCAATTCTGCAATGCGATGTTCAGTAGTTGTGGGTGCATTCTGTTATTGTATACCGTGTGAGAAGTAAATCGAATTTGGCTGTACTAAATACATGAGAAACAAATACAATTGCTATATTTCCAGGTTGTTAAGAATGCTTGGTTCGGTTAACTGTCTGGTCTTCTATTAGGCGTATGTTATATTGTGCAATATGGTGCTCAGTTAATGTTTGGTTCATTTGTTCTGGTGTTTAGTTAACTGCTTGGTTCAATTCTGCAATGCGATGTCCAATTATCGTGGGTGCAATTTTGTATTGTTGTGCATGTGAGGAATAAATCAAATTTGGCTGCACTTAATACATGAGAAACATATACAAGTGCTATATTTCCTAGTTCTTAATCATGCTTGGTTTGGATAAATGGGTTTTCCATGTGGCTTGAATTAATCTGATGAATCTGCAATGCGCTTATTTTTCATCAACATATTTTACTGATAGCATGCGAACCCTTGCTTAACCTAATGACTAACTACCTTATATGTGTTGCAGGGAAACAATGGGAAGCACTAGGTTTACAATCGAGGTTAGCACGTGCATGGTTCGTCGTCTAATAGCACATTGTTGTGAAATTGCAGGAACCATTTTAATATTTAGGTTTTTAACAATTTGGTCTTGAACACGTAGGCCCTGCTGTCAGGGTATTGACCCACTGTTTGATCCTTTTTGCATATGGGGAAATGAGTTGTCCATGAATATCAATCAAGTCAAGAACTCAGAAAGATTGTTAGGATAAAGAAATTAGCGACAAAAAACAACAAGATCTTTGTTTGCACAATGAAGAAGACATCAGTTCACTACAAGATGGTACTAACTATTATACCTTGCCTTTTTTTATTTATTTGCCCATTTCCAATATAGAGAAGATATTTATAAACATCCTTGTTTTCAAGCCTTTCCAAAGCAGTTCATCGATGATTACTTCTCAAACCACCTCTATGGTCAGGAGGCGAGGAAGGTTTTCATACAATACCCACGGTTCAATATTGAAGTGTTCCTGAAGAGGACGAAGGATGGACGGTCAATCATCCACAGGCACTGGCCTAAAGTTGCAAAGACCTTCAACATCAATGAAGGTTCAATATTCGCCTTCCGCTTCAGCAGTTTTCCTGATGAGATGCATCTGTCTATGTACCGTCTATGATGCTAATTTTGAAAGGTTCTAGATGTTGCATGTGAAACTTGGTGCTGGTGCGGTTGTGTAATGGGGTAGCTGAGTGCTGAAGCTATATCATGTTGTACTCTGATGTATTTCAATATGAAATCATGCTTCCTTAATATGGGAATAAAATATATTATGTGTTTAATATGAATGTCAATTAGATTAATAAATGGATTATTAATAATAGGGCAATTAGCCTGCTAATGGCGAATTAACTTGCTAATTGACTTTTGCTATTGCAAACGGTTATTGAGAAAATACCGTGGGCGATGACCTAAAGCAACGCACACAGTTTTTAGGAATAAACCGTGTTGGATCGATAAACAATCACACATGACATTCTCTTCAAAACTGTTTCCGTTAGGCCATCTTGCGCAAATGTTTACCGCATAAAAATTGTGTGTGGTGGACAACCTATGCCACACAGTTTCTTTTAAGCACCGTGTGTGATGCATTCAATAACGCAAACGATAAAATTGTTAATATTGTGTGCGATGGAAACGCTATCACAAACGATTTAACGGGAAAAATTATGTGTGATGTACCTACAAACGGAAATGTTTTCCTTGCAGCGACTATGTGGGATATATATACGAATGGAAAATGTTTAGCGGGGATTGACTATGTGGGATGTACATACGACCGGAAACAAATTCGCCTATATAATTGTACTTTTTTTAGCACTACTGTACATATAACCGTATTTGCTCACTCGTCGGTCGCACACGACCTCATTTTGCCGAGCGTGTGTGCCAGCAGGGCATATCCCCAACGGTTTCTAGATCGTGTGGGAAGGACCCCCTATCGTCCACACTCACTAGGTGATGGTACCGAATGCCTTCATGTAAAGAGGTTAAAAACCGTTTGTATAGCACCTCGTTGTACCAGTGCTTTAATATGGGTAAAATATGTATTTTATATAAAGATCGAACTGCTCCTTTTTTTTAATTTGAACGTCTTGAGGATTTTTCAATTATTTATTTTAATATAGAACCGCTCATATTTATTTATTGAACTTCAACGAAAACTCATTTCTTTTTTAGACATCGCAACAAGTAGTGGCAATCGCAAAAAAATTCAGATTGGTGACATGTGATTATTTTTGGTTTGTATCATTGTAGTTTTGAAAAACATAAACACATATATGAAAGAGAATTATGTGTGCGTAAACTAGATAGCAATACAAGAACTCTTACGGAGGTGCTACACGAACTTCTTTTGTACATATTCTTTCTCTCTTGTTCACGTGCACATTTTTTCAAAACAAATTAACACACAACCTCGGAAGAAAACAATTGGAAATAATACAACCCAAACCTCTCCATTTTCTTGGTTTTTTCTGATTATTATTTTCAATAAACATCAAAGTGTTTGCTAGAATTAACATATTTTTTACCTTCTTGAACATACTTACAATACGTGACCTTCTTCCACACAACATTGAGATTTTTGTATTACAATATTATTACAATTAAAATACTTGGCCTATTCGAACATAACATTTTGACCTTTTGCACAAACAAATTTTTAAAAGTGGAAAATTTGTAAATATGTTTTGTTACAATTAACATCTCCAAAAATGTAAATATGTTCGGTAAACATCGATTGGTTCACCCCAAAACATAGGGGGGAAACTCTAGAAAACGTACAAGCCAAATAAGTACAATATGTTTGGTTCAAAAACCCCAATCCGTACTGCAGCTAGTCGCATGGAGCACCCCGAATCTTGACTCCAGGTTGCAGGCATCAGCACGGCAGCTACAGAGGCAGATTACGGACGCGGTGACAGAGGGCTGCTGGATGGCATATAAGGCGGAAGAGGATGTGCATGCCTCTAGCTCCCGCCGGATGGGACGTCGCATTGACTGTGGTGCAAAAGCTCGGCCTCCTCGTGCCGTCTTTGGTAAATACATGAACCGGCGTGGCAATTATATTTGAACTTCTTTGCACAGATTTGTTGCTTCTCTGAACATGCACATAGTTTCAAAAACCAAAACCATAACAAAGTGAGAGAAGAAGATAGTACGATCTAGCATGAACTGGTATAAACATGTACATACATTTATAATGAAAAGTGCATTGCTATCTGAACAAGAAAACTCCGAATTTATATAGAAAAAATCTCTGAACTTTTCTTCCTTAGTTGGATCCATGCGGGCATGCGTATGTGCTCTTCAATTTCTGTAGTAGGCTGCCCGCGAATGGCCTACTGATGCGAAGTTGAACGGTTGTGGGTGGTGTTGGCGAACTGATCGGTCAGAATGAAAATGAGATGGGGAGACGAGCGAGGGAGGGGTCGGGGCACTGAACTGGAGTTGCAGGCGTGGGAGCCCACCTTGGCCTTCATCATGCTGCCGCCAACTAACAACAACAACCACCGATTCAAATGATCAGGACCCCGAGAAGCGCTTCATGGCCAGCTACAGGATTTGGCACACGACATGGGGTTAAGTTGGGATGACGACGACAGGTGTTAGGGCCTACAGGTACATAAACTGGACAGGGAGAACAAGTATAGCCGAACTTCAGACATCAAAATCACTTAGAGAACAATAAAACACTGGAAAGGGTGAACGAATCGATGTTTTGATTTGGATACAGCTTTAGGACAGGGGGAAGGAACCAATTTTAGACATGAAACGAGGTCACCTGTGTATGGCTCATCGAAGCGGAGAAAGTTGCAAGGTGCGGCGCGCGCTCACACAGGCGGACGTGCACGGCCTGAGGCGGAGAAGTTGAACGGCCTGGACGCTACGTCGCCGGCTGTGGGTGGTGGCGCCGGCAATAGGGGCAAGGAATCCCGTGAGCTCACAGCCCCTGCCATGGCGTCCATCAGGCATAGAGGAAGATGGAAGGAGATGGGGAAGGCCGGCGCTCGGTGGCTGGGATGGGGACGTTGCCAGGGCTGGTCGAGTGGGACG
Organism: Triticum timopheevii; assembly: GCA_963921465.1. Taxonomy (NCBI): domain Eukaryota; kingdom Viridiplantae; phylum Streptophyta; class Magnoliopsida; order Poales; family Poaceae; genus Triticum; species Triticum timopheevii. Next base: position 421,058,903 of record OY997272.1, read on the forward strand.
GCGACGACCGGTAGGTGGTGCTGCGACTCACGCCGGTGGGTGCTGCCATCGTGCACAGCAACGCGTGCGGGACGAATGGCGCCCAGATATGGAGAAGAGTCGCGGCCGCTTTTCGCCAACCAAAGTGAAGTTCAGGTAGAAATGCCAAGAAGTTCAAGTTCTTCACGCCGTGCATTTTTGGAGAATCTATTTTGCGACGAAGGCAGAACACACGATCTCGCCATTTTCAAAATGACTTGAGAACAGCTAGGAATCAGAGAAAACCATCAACATAAAAAAGTTTCGCATTTTCTGTAGCTTTTCAATGGTATATTATTTGCCCCATTTTGATAAAGTTAGTAGAAATTACGGTGAAAATACGTTTTTAGTCATTTTCAAAATTGATTTAAAATCGTAAAGAATTGGGAGCAACAATATATACCAAAAAAGTTTCGCATTAGCTCAAGCTTTCCAATGCCATATCATTTGCTACATTCGGATATACGGTTGAAATATTAGCTTGAAAATACGAACTCGATGGAACTTGTACTGTTTTTTAAATTACTTCTAAACCGTTCAAAATTAGAAAATACTTTCAACATGAAAAAGTAGCACATTTTCATAAGCTTTCCAATGCCATATCATTTGGCTCAATTGGATTAGCCGTTTAGAAATGACATCGAAAATACAAACTCGGTTGTTTGGTTTGTGAAATTTTATGATTTTTCAAATTACTCTTTAACCATAGGAAATTAGAGAAAACTATCAACATGTGGAAGGAGCAGTTTTGCAGCAGCTTTCGAACGCCATATTATTTGCCTCATTCTGATTAACAGTTTAGAAATCTGATCAAAAATATGATTCACGTTTTTTGTATGAAGAAAAACGGTTTTCAAAACTGCTCTTAAACCGCTTACATTTTGCTAAAAATTTAATTTGGGTCATGATACTCGTGTCCATAGCTTTCCAATGGTATATCGCAAGCCCCATTTGGACACTTTTTAGCTGAAGTTCAACATGTTGAAAGTTTGTCGGAATGGGGTAGTGGTTAAAAGTTTTCTCATGTTGAACGTTTTCTCTAATTCCCTACGGTTAAAGAGTAATTTAGAAAATCATAAAATTTCACAAACCGAACAGCCGAGTTCATATTTTCGATGTCATTTCTAAACGGCTAAACCAATTAAGGCACATGATATGGCGTTGGAAATCTTATGAAAATGCGCTACTTTTTCATGTAGAAAGTTTTTTTTAATTTTGAACGGTTTAAAAGTGATTTAGAAAACGGTACAAGTTCCACTGAGTTCGTATTTTCGAGCTAATTTTTTAACCGTGCGTCCGAACGCAGCAAATGATATGGAGTTGAAAACCTTGAACAAAGGCAAAACTTTTTGTTATATATTGTTTCTCCCAATTCTTTACGGTTTTAAGTCAATTTTGAAAATGGCTAAAAACGTATTTTCGCTGTAATTTCTACAAACTTTGTCGGAATGGGGCAAATAATATACCGCTGAAAAGCTACGGAAAATGCGAAACTTTTTCATGTTGATGGTTTTCTCTGGTTCCTAGGGGTTTTCAAGTAATTTCAAAAATGGCAGGATCATTCGTCCTGCCATTATCGCGAAACAGATTCTTCGAAAATGCACCGCATGAAGAACCTGAACTTCTCGGCACGTGTACCTGAACTTCACTCTGTTTTCACGTGATTTTTTTGCTCGTAGCTCTCCATCCACTGCTCGTAGCTCTCCATCCACTCACCGGAATTGAGCAAGTGATATACTAGTGGAAAGCTGCTGTAAACATGCAACTTTCCCGTGTTGATCGTTTTTTCATACTCGGGATGATTTAAAATGTTTTTCATCTGAAATTCATCCACTGTAGTAGTTGAAGTTCCTATCATTTTCAGTTGAACTTCTGTGACGTATTTTCGTTTGTAATTTTCTCATCCATCGTCAGTGTTACACAAATGATATTTTTTGTACAAATCTCTCTCACAATAATTTTTTAACTTTCTTCGACGAAGGACTTGAACTTATAAGAACAATACTTTTAGCCTTTACTTTTTTTTCTTTTTTAATAAAAAATGCACACCGTGTAGTACATGAACTTATGGCAGTTATCAACCTGAACCCTCTCGGTTACGTGAAAATATTTGAGTTTTTATGAATTTTTAATCTGATTTTTCTTAAAAAATTTTATGAATTTTGAAGTGCTCTATTTTTAATAGTTGAACTTCTTGTTATTTTATTTTTGAACTTCTTGTTTCCATTCTTTAATAACGAGGAAAATCTAAGTTTTCTATAATAATCGAACTTCTCCATCTTTTTAATATGGACTTCGTGGTTTATTTCTTAATTTTTTTTATGAAATTTTGAAGCGCTCTATTTTTTAAAAGTTGAACTTCTTGTTTTTTATTTTTGAACTTCTTGTTTTCATTCTTTAATAACGTGGAAAATTTGAGTTTTCTATAATCATCGAACTTCTCCATCTTTTTAATATGGACTTCCTCGTTTTATTCTTTAGTAACGAGAAAAACTAAGTTTTTAATGTAGATTGAATTACTCTGTTTTTTAAAATCAAACTTCTTGGTTTAATATTTAGTATCAGGGAAAATTTGATTTTTTTTAGAAAAAAACGGGCAAAATCTTTTTAGTTTTTTTTGTTGTTCCCTTATTTTAATTTGAACTTATTAGTTTTATTCTTTTAGAATGAGAATCTGAGGTTTTTTATAAACTTTGAACTTCTCTGTTATTTTAATTTGAACTTCTTAGTTTTATTCTTTAGTAACGAGGAAAATCAAGTGTTTTGAACTTCTTTGTTTTAAAATTTTGAACTTCTTGGTTTTTACATTTTAATAATGTGAAAAAAGTCTGAGCTTTTTATAGACATTGAACCACTCTTACTTTATTAGAACTTTCTTTGTGTATTTTTAAAAATGTGAAAGTTGGAGTTTTTTTAAAAAATGAGAAAATTCTTTTAAATTTATTTTTAGTTTTTCCTTTTTTTAATTTGAAGTTCTTCATTTTATTATTTAGTAATGAGAAAACATCTAAGTTTTTTTAACCTTCGACTTTCTCTATTTTTTACTCTGAACTTCTTAGAAAAATATGGTTTTAAATAAGAAAATAATATTCTAGGTTTGCAAATTTGAACTTCTAGGTTTTTTGACCTGCTCGGTTATTTCAAATTTTCAAACTAGTCATATGAGCAAACACGGAAAAGAGCACAATCATCTTTCCTAAATAAACTCAGATTTTTAACTAAGCTGGACGTTGAAAATATGTTTACTCTTCGAAACTTTTGTAGTAAACATGGCCTTCCGATGTAAGTGTGTTTGACCTTCTTTCTAATTGCTCTGGAATTATTGAACTCTCTGCAAGAAAAACTATTTGTACTGTACGTTGGAAACTAAAATGAATAAATTCAAAAAACTAAAATAAATAAATTCATTTATTATAACCTTAACTAACATATGGGGGACAACATTTTTCACCCAAATGGATAAAAATAAATGGCCAATCGAAATGCTATGTTTTTTCTTCTTCACACATTTCCTATCCACTCACCACCACACGTCCTTTCCCCATCTTCCTTTTCTTCCTTGCCACAACAAATCCAAAGAAGCAATAATGCCACACGTAACAACTATAATCTAATGTGATTAATATTAGTTTCGACCAACGAGCAAGTTGATTGTTTAGGTCTGCATCCCCAAGAACATGTTGACAAAAATCATTGTGGGTAAACTCATACGCATGCTACAGGAAGTTTGTTTTGAGGCGCACGCGGTGGTCGGCAGCTCTTAGCCAGTGCACACACTGCCTCGTTCCGTATTACTCCAGTCCAAAACGCCACCATGTATGGAAGCTTGATACGCTGGAGCAGTGACGACATGGACACCACGACCAGAGGAGGCCGTGACCTTCATCCAAAGGAGGCCATGACCTGCTGAGCGACAAAGTGTAGGATTTTTGATGACACAAGCTTTTGAGCAGAACGAAGAGCAAAAAAAGGCACAAAATAACTGAACACTTGAACATCAAACAAGACGAGTAGCCTGCGATTTCTTCTTCTTTCTGAGATGTCTTTTTTGTACTGAGAATTAAAAATGCTAGAAGAAGTTCAACCGCGCTCCATCTTCTTTCTGAACTTTTGCATGTAGATATAACCTTGCCCATGTCTGTTTTTCCTTCATTGTCAGGCACACACAAGCAGGTGACATGGACACATGGGGAGGATAGCAGCAGCGGAAGCCCTGACCCGACTAAAAGTAGTGCATGCCACTTGCTTTTGGAATCCAACAAGAGAATTCAGATGCAAACATTATTCTGAAGGGAAGTAAAACAAGGACCATGGCGCAATGGGCGGCGCTGCTCAGTAAATAGCCAAAGAACATGAACATGAGAGAAGGAAGAAAGGTGATGCCAGGGAAGGTCAGATTCGCCGTTGCTGCAGTCCACGCGCGACAGCGGCTACAGTTGGCCGGCGGTGGGAAGGAGCTTGCGTTGTGACGCACGAACTTGAGGGAGGGGAGATGCTGTGGCATGAGCTCCGCAATCCGGCAGGTGTGGGTCAGGGGCAGGGCGAGCTCGGGGAAGAGGGGAAGCGCATGCGACGGTGTGATGCGGTCAGCGGCGGCGTGTGGTCCGGCGGCGTATGTGGGAGCCAAGATCCCAGCGGTGATGGAGCAGGCGAGCCAAGATCCCGGAGGTGGCGGCGCTCGGGTTCCAAGGCCCTGCAGCGGCGCATGGGGATCCAGGGCCCGACGAACAGCATGCGGTTCCGTGGCCCTGCGGTGGCTGGATCCGAGGGTGGCGGCGAGAGGAGGCTCGCCGGCCATGGCGAAGGAGGTGCCCCGGTCGCGCGGAAGGCGGCGCGCCGGCCACTGGGGAGGTTGGGGATGGGGTGGCGCGGGGTCGTCGGATGCGGTGGCCGGCAGAGGTTCGGCGGCGGGGGCAGTTCACCGGGGGGAGTGGGCGCAGCGGCGGGTGGGAGGCTGGGTGGGGCGGCGGCAGGTGGGAGGCTGGACGCGACGGTGGGAGGAAGATCGGTCACAACCGCGTGATCTGTTTTCGTCGAGGTGGGGGAAAGAAGGTCGTGGATTTTGTAATGGGCCGTTCGGGAGGTGCGTTGTGGGCAAGTTGGGTCAGCGTGATTTTCTCTGTTTAGGCCTCCGCGCGCTCCTTACAGGGCGCTGTGATCCAAATAACTATTATATAGTATATAACAATGATTAGGTAGTATATATACTAATTTTTAGGTAGTATGTACCATATTTTGAATATGCTCTTTTTTACGTACAAATATGTACGTATTTCACAAACATAACAAAAACTATGGGCTCATATGCAATTTTTTCATGTAACTTGCTTTCAAATATCTTAGATATAGTATATGAACATATTTAAAATAATAAAATAGTATATATAATACCACATGGTAGTATATGAGATATGTGGGGTAACTACCACCGGTGGTAGGATGGATTTTCCCTATATATATATATGTGTGTGTGTGTGTGTGAGAGAGAGAGAGAGAGAAATTCTATGTTATATGTTTGGTTCTGCGAGAAATTTTGTTATATATGTATGACGTGTATGGTCGTCGACGAGGACGGGCTCGCGGGCGGCGACGAGCTCCGGTAGTATGTAGTAGCGTAAAATATGTTTGAAATGAAAAATAATTAAATGAAAAACACAAAATTAAAAGAAAAAATAAATCATAAACCACTAAACCCCTAAATAAACCATAAACCCCTAAACCCCAAACACCTAAACCCCTAAACTTTTTAGTCCTGGTTGGTGTCACCAACCGGGACTAAAGGACCCCCAGTCCCCGGCGCGGGCTTGTGCCACGTGATGGGCCTTTGGTCCAGGGACGTAACCAACCAGGACTAAGGGGAGGGGGGGGGGGGGGGGGGCTTTAGTCCCGGTTGATGAACCGGGACTAATGGCCAATTCTGCACTAGTGTTACTCTTTTCTTTCTTAATTGACCAGTTTTTTTAATGGGAATTTTACATTCGTGCCCCTAGTTGGGTCACGCTCGACTGATTTGCCCCTAGTTTTCCAACAATTGCGGTTTTGCCCAGCTCACTTCACTCGCCTTGTGTTTTTGCCCTTCCGGGGCGGTTCCGACCAATCACGGTTCGCCACGTGGCGACTGCTCATTGGTCGGAACCGCCTCGGAAGGGAAAAAACACAAGGCGAGTGAAGTGAGCTGAGCAAAACCGCAATTGTTGAAAAACTAGGGGCAAATCAGTCGAGCGTGACCCAACTAGGGGCACCAATACAATTGTTCCTTTTTAAATACGAATCTTCTAAGACTCCTTTTCGATTTGTAGGTCATTGGTTGAGCGAGAGGTAGCTTGGGGTAATTTCAACTAGCTTTCCTTCATTTTCCTCGGTTAAATACCACGTTGTTGTCTTTGTTATTGTAGGCCACATTGTAGCCTCCTTCAAAATAGTTGGCATCCTCACTGTAAGTCATAATGTCATATTCTTTAGAAGCCCCCGAAGAAGCTACATATACGTACTCTGCCGTTTCAAACTTTCAGTAGTATGGTGAGATTGGAATTGAGAAGATGCATGAAATATCTGGTTTTCATTTTGAAATGTGTCACTCAGATAAATATCGCACACATGTTTTCATTTTATTATATCTCTCTAAATTATTGTTGAGTTCCGCCGCAACACGTGGGTATCTTCAAGTAATACTGGTTTAGAAACTCTTGCGGAGCAACATATTAAGCAATTAATTAAGGTAATTACAGTTACATGATAGAAAGAGAAGAACATAAATCCAAGGCTTTCTAGAAAACCGGAAGGAAACATGTTGGAAATAAGCCGACTTGCATAATTACAGTCGCCAACAGTAGTTCCCCGGAAGTTGGGATGGCGTATGCACACAGGGCATTCAGTTTCTAACTTAGCAATAATATTACATGCATATGCAGCATATACACCGAGCATATACTCCATATGACAATTAATATATGGTAGGTGCTTACTCTATATACGTACCCAACAAAGGTCAAAATCTAATTACTTGATCAGTAGATTAATTAATTGGTGTGACCTCGGCTGTGAGTACTCTTCTAGGCTCACTCCTGAGTATTCTTCTCGTTGTTCTCCGACGAGGAAATGCCGATGCCAACCTGCAGCCACGACAGCGACTCTCCGGCCACTTTCATGTCCTTGAGGTCGCTGACCTTGGCCCTCTTCGCACTGGTGCTGTCAGCCTCGTCCTCCGTGGCCGTGCCGCCTCCGGCAGCCGCGTCGTTGCGGCTGCTCGTCCCGGTCTTGTTCACGTGGCTGGCGTTGCTGTGCCCCGTCCAGGACTGCACATACATGGACGCCGGCGCGTTGAGGCAGAGCGGGATGTCGTTGAGCTCGGCGGCCTGTCTGGTGGCGATCGCCTCAGCCGACGGATTTATTGGCACGTTGAGGTCAAGGATTCGCTGGTCGGCCGTGTCGAACATCGGGCGGCCGAGGGTGAGGTGGTGGCACATGGCCGCCATGAGGTGATCGGGAACGACGGGCTGGAGCTTGGCGGGGTCCGTCGCGCTGGAGGTGAGCCAGTGGCACCGCTTGTGGCCTCCGAGCGCTTGCCCCGACGTGAACACGCGGTGGCAGATGGAGCATTCGTGCACCTTCCCCTTCTTCTTGAACGGAGAGAAGGCGGCAGGTGCCGGCGCTGCATCAGCGATCGGCATGATGGCCATTTCCGTCGCTGCCGTGGACACACCGACCTCGCCGGCGCCAACACTCGTCGCCTTGCCGCTGGCATTGGCATCGAGGTTACCCGTCCTTCCTTCTGCAGTGCTGGTATCTCCTACAACCTCAGGGATGGCCTTGGTGTTGTCGTGTAGAGCAGCCGATGCCATAGTCTGTTGGTGGCTAGTCTCATTGCGGCTGCTTTCAAGCTTGGCGGCGAAGCACCCTTTAACTTTCTTGTGACTGGCACGGTGCCCACCGAGAGCCTGGTGTGAGGTGAACACCTTCTTGCACGCCTTGCATTCAAACAAGCCACGTGGGACGGTTGGCACGTGCTGCGCCACTACCACCTGAGGCGCAGAAAACTTGAACTGCGCTGTCATGAGAGGAATGATCGAGAGCGGTTGTGGCACCAAGAGCCTATTCCTTTCTTCGTCCTTGCTTGCTGATGCAGACGACTCCTGGTCGGCGTCCACATGGACTGCTGGTTGTGTGACACGAGACGATGAGAGCATGACAAGGCAATTGGCAAGGTCCTCCTCCTCGCTCGATGGGGCCGGTTGCTGGACTTCCGCTATGGCACCGCTTCCAACGACCATTACCTTGGCGCGGCGTGAGCGTTTCCCCTTGGACCACCCGGAGGCCAACGCCAGGTCCCCTTCCTCCTCCTCGTCCTCCTCTACGCCTTCATCGGTGTTATTATGCAATGGTGACGACGAACGAAGTGAGCCATCCAAATCATCATCCTCGTCAAAACTGCACCTTCCGTGGTCTAGCAACGACTTCCACGATGTGAACTCCTTCCCGCAATTCTCGCACACCCGGCAGTTCCGTAGGCGTCCAGGGTTGGCGCGGAGCCCGTACATGCGTTTGGCCGTCGTCGGCGACGGGCTCCCCGCCTCAGACGATTCGCCGACACCACCGCCATCATCATCGAAGGCGTCCTCGGCGGCTAGCGCGTCGTCCGCAATCCCATGCGCCCTCATGTGCCCGCCGAGCGCCCGTCCGCACATGAACCCCTTCTTGCACACCTTGCAATGGTGCTTGTAGACCTGGGGCGCCGGCGGTGGGGGAGGAGGCGGGCGCGGTGGCGCCGGGATCAGCTGCATCTGCGCCACCGGCTGCTGGTTCTCCATGACCATGGCCATGATGGGTCGGCGTTCGTTCGGGCAGTGGCGCGCATTAGGAGGGGAGCTAGGACCGGATATTGGTGGCTCGTGGCCCGTATATATCTGCATGCCACTACTAAAGATAGTGGTGCAGTGAACTAGAATAGACATGGGATTGCTTTAGCTTGTACGGCTGCAATGGCTCCGTACCGACTTGCCCCTGCATGCGCGGGGACTTGAAAGATTCGTTCTCGTGTGTACGATTGACGCGCGCGCCAAGAAAAAGTACTATAGCTTGCATGCATCATCCACCCGCAGAAAAAGGAAAAGAAAACTTGCATGCATCCGGGGCTGCGTTGGCCCATGGGCTAATCAACCAAGGTTTTTAATTTCTTTTAGTAGACTGGGCTCGGTTGAAAACCAAGTCATTTGAAGCCCAAACCTTCCCCAAAAGAAAATTGAAGCCCAAACCAACTAGCGATTGAATGAAGAGACTAGAGCGGATCCAGATCGACCAGCCACCGGCGTCGCTCGACGGACCACCGCCACGCATCCCCATCCTCTGCTCCGTTCGTGCTCCCTGCACTGCGCACCGCCGCGGCCAGCGCACACTCAACCTCCTCCCCTCTCACGCTCGCCTCGACGGCTGGCGTACGCTGGGTTGAGTTACATCTCTCCTCTCCGGCTGTGGAAGCTGCGCGAACCGCACTCGCCTCCCTCTCCGCCCCAGCGCTTGCCCCAATAAACGCACGCACCTGCCTCCGCCTCACTCCGTCCGCGACCCCGGCAGGCAACGCCGGCGGCCAGCGACGAGGAACGACGAATCCCTAGCGCCCGCCCTCCGTCGTGGCCCTGCCTCCGTGCCCTCCTGCATCTGCACCACTCCGTCGCGACCCTGCGTGCGACGGTGAGCAGTCCCGCCGAGAGGACGACCTCCGCAGCGGCGCAAAGGTGAGTTTTCTCCCCTATTACTCCGATCACTTTTCTGATGTATTTTTCCCGTGCACTTTAACCCTAGAACGGATGTCGCGGACTGAGGGGGTTTGTAAGATATTCCTATTTTTTTACATAAAAGCAGCATGTTCTTCTGAGTTTTTATCGTCAGTGAGTAAAGGAAGTTCGAGGTGTTACGAGAAAAGAAAACAGTGTGTTGTTCAAATTTCAGCTCATTTTATGCCAGGGGAAGAAAATTTTCGGTCTGAAGTTTCTGTCCATTCAAATTCAGATTCCGATCAAAATTTCACACTGCGCAGAAAAATCTGAAAAAGCTACTACATACATTCAAATATATATTCATGTGAGTGTGCTGTTCAAATTTCAGCCAATTTGGAGTTACGGTTGAAGAGAAACTAGCTCAGCCGTCACAATGAATGAGAGGAGAGAGAGGGCAGTGTCAACAATGTCATTGGAGGTGTGAGATCAGATTACCGAGAAACCTGTTGAAACTGAAATAGGGCATTTTATCAAATGGGCAAAGTAAAGTGGGGTATTTCATCCATGTCAAAGTAAATAGGCCTTCTAGGCAAGTGGCATAGTAAGGTGGGTCATTTTAGCAAATATCCAATACTTGTTCGCCCAGCACACTGTTTCTATTCAATAGGGAGCCGCTGCCGGGGCAGCACAGACCTGCTACACCAAGTATTGTTTTGGGTCCTCTCCCCCTAAAATTCTAGCTTTATAGGAGGAGCAACGGTCGCCCTTTTAAGTCGTGATTGTCTCCCACAACCAACGTGGGACTAAACCCAACAGCAGCCGCTGCGCCAGATCTTGAATCTGTGAGGACCGTCGAGTGCCACCTCTCCGAATCAGCGGCTGCTGCATCAAAATCTTTTCTCCAGTGAGCTCCATGGCCGCCAGGCAGCCAACCGCAGGAGAAGGCTCCTCCTCAGCATTATGGAACACCTGTGGGTATAGTTTCAGATCCAGCAACGCCCACCTACATCGTCAGTTTATAATTAGCCGCCGAGCCCATCACGGGATCACCTCGTCTGCTTCCCTCCTTTGTCTTTGGTCCTACCAGATGTGATTGGTTGCTTGTTCGTGAGTCACGAGGTGCTGGCTTTTTGTATTTATTTCACAATTTGGTGAGTACTGGGTATTGAGTGACCTCAAATCTATGTGAAAGAAGATGAAGTATAAATTTCAAAGTTGAATGTGAGTATATGACAACCCAACATGATTTTGAATTGGGTTGTGGTTTCATTGCCTTGCAGAGATTTTGTTGGCAATCAAACAAAAAATGCATTTTCTTGGTCAACTTTTTATAGTTAACTCTGTTCCAAAGGTCAGGTCTGCATTTAATTGTCATTTTGTTGTAATGCTACTTCATTGGTTGTTATTTTTTTATTGGGGTAATATATTAATACCAAGTACACCCATGCACACAGCCAAATATTAAAAAAGAAAAAAGGACATAACCTCGCCGAAGAAATCAGCGGCTTGCAACAGCAGAGCATCGACATCAATCAACGCTTGATTGGTTGTTAAAGCCACAGAAAGTTCAATCTAGGATACTTGATGGGATTGATTTTTAGAAGGTGCTACAAGCTGTTTGTAACCATATCCATCATTTTCTGAAAGTATAATCATTCATCTAACCGACATGCAAATGTTCACTTATGATCGTTTAGTTTAGTTTGTTAGATGCATGTTTGACTCTGACCCCACCACCTTGGGGGTTTGGTTTAGATTTTATGGAGACCGATTTGATTTTGGATTGGGTAATGGCCCTTGTCCGTGTGCTGTTGAGTTGGACAACCTAAATTGGAATTCGATAACCATCTGTCTGGAGCTCCATTGCTCCAGCCACTAGGTACTGCAGCTGGAGCAGCAGTTTTTTCTTAAACATTCTAGTTCAGATTAGGTTTGTGCTACCCTTGGCTAAGCGTATGTTTGGACGGAGATCTCATGTTGAGGTGGTAAAATTGATGACCAGCAAGAAGTGAGCCCAGCCCAGTGTAATTTCTTAGTTAGATTTACTGCTGGTTTGTCAGTTTGTCCAATTGAATGTTTCTTCCTTGATTCCACTTTCATTGTAAGTCTCGTATTTAACAAGTTATTGCTTCATTAGTAGCAGCATGGTAAATCCGCTGAATTGATCTATTCAGATTATAAAGATGGACGAGGTCACACAAGCCGTTGAAAACCTGAAAAGTGAATGGAGCCAAGCAGTTGAACAGCTTGAGGTGTGCATTGCTGCAATTGAATCCTGTGGGAAGATGGGGAAAGGGACAGAAGAAGCAATGTCTCTTCCTAGGTTGAACGGTTCTGCACAGGATGCACTGCAATTGCTGAATGCACTGCAATGCAGGCTTGATCTTTTGGCAGAGCAGCTACCCACTTTTGAAGAAGTTCAGTCTGGACAGGCAACCTTAGGGTCATGGAAGGAACAGTATCAGAGGTATTCTGTTCTTAGAGCTCATTTTATTTGCTCTGTTTCTTTAGTTTTTGTATACATCTGACCTTTTGTTTTCAGGCTGCGTGCGGCCCTGAGGAGTGCTAACTTACAAGCAAAAGTGAACATTGGAAAAGCTGCTCAAGAAGAGGTGTGTGATTTTTTTTTTCAGAGTATGCTCCATTAGTTTGATATACTCCATCCGTACCATAATATAAGACATTGTTGCAACTTGCAAGCTATGTTAGTTTGCAAAAACGTCCTATATTATGGGACGGAGAAGTACTTTATTACCTGAGCAATACTAGCTTGCCTGTAATTTAAGGTGCTCTCACATTCTAATTTTGCTCTCTCTAGAGGGAGCTTCTTCTGGGAGGTGGAGAAGAGTCCACTATTCGGAGGCGCAATCTCCAGTAAGTTGATCAAATGAGGTCTTTGTATTGTTGGTATATTTTTGAAATATTGAGACGTTAGTTGTAGAATGTGTTTGTGATCTGTTCAGTTTCACGGGAATTTATTGCAAGTGTAGAATTCGTGAAGGCCTCCAAAGGTTGTGAATTTTCAGTTCTAACGGAACAGGTCTACTCTATTGAGAAAGTCTATTTAACTCCTTGAATTATGGAACTGGTTATTTAACCCTCACATATGGCGATTAGTGATTTGGATTAGTGGTTCTGCTGACATGGAGGTGGTTTTGCCACACTGGCAACTTATATGATGGGATATTTGCCATGGTGACATCCAGTCAATAATCAGCAGCAAATAAAAAAATGTACCTCTTCTCTTCTTCTCCTTCATCCTGTTCTGTTCACTTGCCCGCCCCATCGCCAGCAGAACTCCCATGAATGTCATGCTCAGTTGAACTGCAGGGAGCAACCGTAACTGTATGAGAAAACTCAAGATTTTGTAGGATTTATGCCGCCCCAAGCACATGTCTTGCCTAGAAGAATGCAGATACACTATTCCATTTTATTGAGAATTTCTGTAATGGATGCCATCTTTTTTGAAGGTGGATACGTCAGTTACCCATGATAAATGACGGAGAATCTGAAGTAACTGAATCCAAACAAGAATTGTTGAAATAGACACATGCTAAAAAAGAACATAAAATAGTAAAGTACACAAATTTGCCAATGACTCCTGTGCTTGAGGAAGAGCTTGGCTGCTAAAGGGATCAACAAGCTTGTTCGCAAAGTAGGCGCAGCCAGGCAGGTGTGGTTGGCTTCTACAGTGAGTGTTGCAAGGTTGGAAGTTGGAGTCATTGAGACAGTCGGTGTGCATAGGGTGCGACAGGCAGCTGGCATGTTGGGAATGTGTTGACATAGCAGCAGCAGCCACTGCCGTGCATAGTTAATCAATCATGATCTCACCTCTTTCTATGCAGACAGTGTGGTACTCACTGGGGATGCTTGGAGATTGGCAGTGGATGTGTCAGTGATGGAGGGTTATGTCCCTATGGGTGACTGGCATGGTGATGTTCACCACCATATGGAGAGAACAGGGATAAAGATAACTTTCCTTAGTTGAACTATGAAATGTGGTCAAGAAATTAGAAATCGTTGTGTTCATGTAACTCATTTATATGACCTCGAAATGTTGCACCAATTAAAGAATCGCCTGCTATATTTGTTCTTTCATTCTGTAATTTCTGTTTATACAATGAACATGAACCTTCTAAATGATGTAGGACAAATGCTGGGATGACATCCGCTGCAGAAAGTATTACTGAGAGCCTCCGTAGGTCTCGGCAGTTGATGGTTCAGGTCAGCACGCCTCCGTAGGAGTATCTCATATGCTAATGATTTTCTGGTTGTAAGTTCAGAAGTAATTTATTATAGATGTTTTGACAGGAAGTGGAAAGAAGTGCTAATACCTTGTCAACTTTTGGTAAGTTTTCCTGTGATTAAGCCTGTGCCTACGACGCTCGCTTGTAAGGTTCTGTACATTTAAGCACGTGACGAACCTGGTGATAATTACTCACTTATTCATCGCGAGAAAGGATCTTGGCTATGAACAAAAATGGATCACTAGCTTGTGCAGCAAATTGAATGAAACTTTCGTGCGAAGTAAACATTTCAGTCTGGTGTTCATTTACTGTTATGGAAAACTTGGAGTACTAAGGAACCATGGCGCAGTCATGTGCTTCAAGTTTTCCATATGAATAACTACTCTTTTTCTGCCATTTTAACGCGTTTCCAGACCTATCAAGGCCAAGTTGCTGGCTAATTTTAATTTCTTTTTATGCAGATGAATCGACAAGTGTTCTCCGAAAGGCTGAAGGTGAGTATCAAGGGCACCGCTCTTTGCTGATGCGCACCCGTGGTTTGCTCTCCACGATGCAACGACAAGATGTTCTCGATAGGTATGTAGCATCAATCTTTTGTAGAACTCAGAACCAGCCTTATTACCAATCGTTTACGATGTGGTCGTACAGTCATCGTTCTGGCCTTTCAGTCGAACAAAAAGAAGTGGAACAAATGGGTTTAACTCCTGTCGTGCTAAGCATTTGGTTTCCATCCGCAGGACAAGTTTCTGCTTTTGTAACAACAATACTGCCTGGGCCATGCCAGTTTCTAACTATTATCTGATTCCAGGATCATCCTGACCATTGGGTTCCTCGTGTTCTCCTTGGCGGTTTTGTACGTTGTCTCAAGACGTATTGGCCTGTTGACACTGCAAAGGAAGCTGGCTGATGCTATCAGATCAGGCTCAGTATCAGCTGGAGACATCTTGGCTAAAGTACAGGAGGGACCTGCCCCAACAGATGCTCCTCCCATCTATGATGAACTGTGATTTTACTTCCACCCATTGTTTGTACATGAGCTTACAACCAGAAGCACGCTTACCTTTCAGAGTTCTTATTTCTTAGTTCATGTTGCCTAAAGTAACTTTTGCCCAAAAGGGCTATACTGGTGCATTGACCTGCTGTTAGACTTGAGTTGAAATCGGAGTATGCTTTATGTTGCTTCCATCAAGCCCCGAAACTCTGTACAGTTATAATGCATTTTTTTCTCTCTACATTATCTGGGACATATACTACATTACTCCCCCCCAATCCATATTACTTGTTGCTGCTTATATTATGGGAGTATTACTATTATGGGAAAAGCAACGTTCGCTCACATATATTATGAGTGTTTTTTTTTAGTACAGTACTAAAACCTATATTCAGGTCGATGAGGTGTACAGCTATATTCTAAAATAGTAAGGGAAACGCTTAGCCTCACCCGGCTGATAGCTGATCGCTCGTCAACCGCCTCTGATTGCACGATCTGATTTTTGATCCAGGGGCACACAGCAATCCTACCACACAAATTGGTTTTGCAACACTGTCCTCGTTGCAAGACACGCAGGAGCAACCGTAGGGTCTTCTTTCAGCCTGCAGGTGGGACTGGATTAAGTGGGACTAGTGGGCTGTCCCACTTACTTTAATGGGCTCCCATTGAACCGGAAATAAATTAAACGGGCTATCCCACTTATCCTATTGGGAACCCACCTCAGCCCACCAGCTCCTTCCGATAGGTTTTTTAACAAGCGCTCCTTCGGAAGCCTCGCAACGACCAGCGTCACTTGGCACGCTCTCGGCGATTCGCCACGTGTCGCGCTCTGGGCGCTCCTTTCGGATTTTATTTTTTTAATTTTTTCGCACGCATTTTCGGCTTTTTAAACGATTTTTTTCTGGGTTTTTTCGATGTTTTGGTATTCCACCGGTCTTCCCTAACTTTTTGACCAAATTTTTTTTTTGAAAAAAAATATTTTCGCGCGCAAAAAAAAGTGTTTTTTTCCTTTCGCGAAAGTCACGGTTTTGTTTTCGCGAGAGGCACGTTTGTGCTTTCGCAAGAGGCACGGCCGTGCCTCTTGGAAACGAAAAAAAACGCGTTTTCTGTTTTTTTTTTCCTTTCGCGGGAGGCACGGTTTTCCTTCCGCGAGAGGCATGGTTGTGCTTTCGCGAGAGTCACGTCCGTGCCTCTTGGAAACAAAAAAAACGCATTTTCTATTTTTTTCTTTCGCAAGAGGCACGGTTTTGCTTCCTCTCACGGTTGTGCTTTCGCGAGGGTCACGGCCGTGCCTCCTCGGAAATGGAAAAAACGCGTTTTCTGTTTTTTCTTCTTTCGCAAGAGACACGGTTTTGCTTCCTCGAGAAGCACGACTGTGATTTTGTCAGAGGCACGAGCATGCCTCTTTCGGAAAGGGAAAACCCCATGCTCCCGGTTTGGTTTTTTCGTCCGGTTTTTTCATGAAAAAAAGTTCGTCAAAACATATCATCATGAGATCTAGTTTTGAAGATCTCGACGCGAGGAATCCAACGGCGAAAGTGGTTCGAGATTTGGACGTACAGTTTAAGAAATAAAACGTTTTGAATAAACCGATCTACGAAAAAAGGGAAAACTCTCAGGTTGCAACAAGTGACGCACATGCAAACACGCCACTTATCGCAACCTGGGGAATTGAAATGATCTTCGCAACGAGTACTCCTTGACTAGTGATTTCGGAGGTTAGAGGAGGCACCGTGGCATAGGCACACCACCTTGGTCGCGTATCGATGCACGTCGCCGACGCACCCCCGCCCGTTCCATCTCGCACCTTGCCCCTTCCCCGCCTCGAAGCTTCTCCCTCCCCAGTCGCGACCGCGGAAGCTACTCCTCGGAGCTTCCCTGCTCTGGATTGCACTTGCTAATCTTGGCCTCCTATCTTGGTGTTTGTCTGTCAACACTGAACCTCTGCATCACAGCATGCTGCTTGCTCAACCAAAGGCGGTCCAGGGGGTGAAACGCATTCTATCAGTACTCCGGGCTCCGGCGATAGCTCACATGAGGCCTTCCAATGGTCTTCCTCAGTTGGATTACAAATCTGGAGATAGAGTTGTTCCTAGGCAGAAAACTCAAGCCTTGTGCATACTGAATATCCAAGAGTAGTCTTCTGTGAAAATTTTCTGAATTAATGTAATGGCTTAGACTCTTAAGAAAGTGAAATGATGTAGAGTTGAGATTTCTAATGTAGTGGCTTAGACTCTGAAAGTCTGAATTAATGGTCAATTTGTGATTTTTTGTTCATGTTAGCCGTTGATTTGTTTCTTCATAAATCATGTGTTTGACACTTGGATGTTCATTGCTGGAAGATGGTTAGCCTAACTTCGGTTGCTCTGTTTGCTAGAATAGGCATGATTAGCTGGGACTGTACGGAACACATGGATTGCTCTGTTTCATATTTGTGCTAGAATAGGCATGCTCCCTTCTCCAGTTCTTATTGTTTCACGTAGTCTTTCATTATCTGGCACTAGAACTGGGAATAAGTGGGATCCCACTTAACCCGTGTAATCCATGCAATTTTTAGTGGGATGACAGAATTTCCCCACCAAACCATGTTGGGACTGGGTGGGTTGTGGTGGGATGCCCACCTACAGGCCCACCCGCAGCCTGAGTCTTCTTCCTCCAGCCTCCTCCCGCTCCCATCCTCCTCCACCGGCTGCCGTAAGCCTGGTTGCTCCTCTGGCCGCCACAATGCCCACCAACGCCGCCTGCACACGCCACCGCCCTGTGCAGTTCCGCATCATCCAGATTGGCCCCATTCCATCTCAGATCCCGTTCAGGAGGTTGCTTTGTCCCAGATCAGGCTGATGCTACCTCGTCGTGCAGGAGGTTGCCACTGCCTCGTCCGCCAAGCAGGCCATGCCCCTCGTCGCAAACCGGGCTGCACTGCTCTGTCTCCAAATTGAGTCGCATTGCCTCAACTCAATTGAATGACAGTGTTG
Source organism: Triticum timopheevii (assembly GCA_963921465.1). Lineage (NCBI taxonomy): Eukaryota > Viridiplantae > Streptophyta > Magnoliopsida > Poales > Poaceae > Triticum > Triticum timopheevii. Next base: position 421,076,847 of record OY997272.1, read on the forward strand.
CAAACGGAGGCGGTGTTGCGCAACAATTGCGGCATTTCTACAACATTACCTATGTTGTGAAGTTTCTGCAACATCATCGATGTTGCAAGGGTTTCTATATCTAACTATCTCACACCCACTAACCTTAAGGGGAGTGCTAAGCATCGATCGGATGATAATCCTAGAAAATCGACCGTCCAGGCTATTGTTCGGTGGAGCCGGGGACAACCGTCCGATCTCTCCTCGTGAGTTATTGAGCTTTTGCAACAAGCCCCGTGTTGCGCTTAGCGCTCTGCAACATAGCCTTGTTGCAATCCTCCCGGACAATTTTTTTGTTGCTTTTTCTGCCCAACAACCATCCAATCTACTCGCTGGGTCTTTGCAACAAGCACCATGTTGCACTCGCGTTCTGCAACATGCGCCTTGTTCAATCCCCGAGCATTTTTTTGTTCGGCGAGCCTTTGCAACAAGCCTCCTGTTGCGCTGCAACATGAGCCTTGTTGTAGTACTAAACTTTTTTTCTGTGTTCGATCTACTCGCTGAACTTTGGCAACAAGTCTTGTGTTGCGCTCAGCTCTTTACAACACGAGCCTTATTGTAAATCCCTCGAACATTTTTTTTCTGCGAAGTCTGCAATGTAGTTCGTGTTGCGCTTGTGCGTCTTGCAACAAGGGCCATGTTGCAGACGGCTCATGCAGGAGCACGTGGTGCGTGCACGACGCGGTGGGCGTTTCGCGTCAGATCGGCAGGTTCATGGGAAGCGTTTCTGCTAACCTATCTATATTTTATATCTAAATAGCTAACCTTCATTAAAATATTTTTCCTAATATGCAAGCATGTCACCTTACTATTAACCTATTTCTCCTAACATGCAGGCATGCTACCTCAGCAAGTAACATGGACGAAAACGGATCCATCTCAATATGCAACCCCCAGTCAGCCCCAAAATAGTAAGCATCACCTTATTTAATCCGCACTCGCTGCCGGTGGTAAAATTAATGGTCCCAATTCCAAATGATTCCACATGATAGCACAGAATCAGATCATATCTTGTGCAATTATTCAGTGCCAACGGGGCTGAATCGACCGACAGGGTTTTTTGGTGCACAAAACAGCCAAGTCAATGATTCTCTGAGATCACCAAGCGATCATTCCGTCAATCCGCAAGAAAGGAGCAATGCGGAGGAGACTAAGTGAGGGTACGAGTTTACAACTACTCCCTCCGTTACAAAGTTAGTGTAAAGTTGAGTCATCTATTTTGTAACGGCCAAGTCAATGATTCTCCGAGATCACCAAGCGATCATTCCGTCAATCCGCAAGAAAGGAGCAATGCGGAGGAGACTAAGAGAGGGTACGAGCTCCCGCTATAAAGTTAGTATAAAGTTGAGTCATCTATTTTGTAATGGGGGGAAGTACGAGCTAGTAGTATAAATCTAGTAAAGCTATATGCTACTCAATAGACAACCGAGCCTTGTATTACATATTTACACTACAGGACCGGGAGACGTCTCCTCCTTCCCTTGCTACAGTTGAGAGTCTCTCGAGACAGTTCCTTCCCGGACCGATCCCGGATCCTCTCCGTCGGCAACGCTCGTCGGAGAAGTGATGGGGGAGGTGCTCGGCGTGTTCTTGTAAATAGTAGCTGTAGGTTCAGTTTCCGTTCTGGTGTGTTGGGCGTGATACCTAGGACTGGCGATATGCCGATGAGGAGCGCACTGCCTACGCGTACGAGCAACGCATAGTGGCTAGTGGCGATGCTCTGGTTGGTGGCGGTGGTGTGGTGCTACTCGCTGCTGCGTGATTCATCGTCGGCGCATCCTCCAATAAGCTCGGTTGCTGCCATGATTTGGAGAAGGATTCGTCCCCTTCCTCTGTTGCTTCCAGCTGCCATGGAGGTTGATGGAGCGATGGTGATGCTAGAGGATCTGGTTTTTGCAGGTGGGTTTGGAGCATATCAGCAGCGGCAGATCAGGTGGAGCTACGGCGCCCGCTGGCAGCCGGTCTTCCACACCATGTCGTTGCTTCTTCTGGCCGAATGGCGGCCATGAATTTCCTCCCAGCCAAAGTGCGATAGGGAAGGCAGATGCATCTTCTATTTGGAGTTCGAAGCGGTTCCAAGCTGCTGCGATGGTCTCGTCGCCCCAAGTGGTGCGTCCCTGGCGACGGCGAGTCTACATCCAGGAAGAAGATGTTGTGGACCTGATTGCAATTTTCAGTTCCAGTTTAGGGTCCTTCTTGTCAAAATCAAGGGTTTAGGTGTTATGTTCCTTTTATGTGAGTCCTTGTGTGGGCTTTGTGTTGTAACCGCTGAAGTTTTAATGAAGATCTAGGCCCTTCGTGGCCTTCCCTGTTAAAAAAAACTACAGGACCGCGCCTACACACAACGAATTACGATTAGCCTAGCCACTCGGCATGGCTACTCTCTTCCCCTGTGATGCCGGCGTTACCACGCCGGAGGCTGACAAGGCTAAGAGCATCTTCAGCCGTTGGCCCCCCAAGACGTCGAAAAAGCGCTGTCTGGTACCGAGCTGCCGCGCCGCGTACTATAGGCGTGGGGTCTATTGCGTTTCCAGTCGTCGCCCCCACGTCGTCCCAAACTCGGCGTAAACTCGGCGATTCAATTCGAATTTGGCACAAACTAGGCGATTTTTCATTCAAATTTGTATAAATAAACAGAAAACAAAAGAACTACCCCTAGCCCTACTACACCGCGGCGCCGCCCGTCATCTACATGCCGAGGAGCCTGTAGAACCGGGTGTAGTCGCCGTCGTCGTCGTTGTCGCCCTGCGTGCCAGAGCCGCCGCCGTCCCTGCTGCACCCCTGACCAGGGTCACCGACGCGTGGGGGGTTGGTCGGCCCGAGCGCGTCCTCCTCATCACTGATGAGGACTAGGATGTCGCCCTCCTCGCGACCGCGGTGCCGGGACTTGATCTCCTCGTAGGCCCGGCGCTGGCGCGCCACTTGCTCGCAGACGTAGTCCTCCTTCGCCCACTTGATGACAGTCTCGTCGGCGGCGGCCATCGCCGCGAGCTGGGGGGGGGGGGGGGGAGGGGTGGGTGTCACGCCCAAGATGCGACCCTATCCTAAAGGAACTCGAAGGTCCCACCAAGGATAGAAGCGCATCTTGAAGACGCTTTTGCAAGGTGGATATCATTACATCAACATTACATAATAGATGGGGATACATACAAAAGGCATACAATGCCACACGAATACAACATCATATTACATAAGAGCACCATCCGACTACGGATGAAACACAAACAGAAACTCAAACAACATCCACCCTGCTAGCCCAGGCTGCCGACCTGGAACCTATCCCCTGACCGACGAAGCAGAAGAAGAACTCCAAAACAAGCAAGCATCGCTCTCGCGTCATGATCATCGCATAACCTGTACCTGCAACTATTGTTGTAGTAATCTGTGAGCCACGAGGATTCAACAATCCCATTACCATGGGTATCAAGACTAGCAAAGCTTAATGGGAAAGGAAGGGGTAAAGTGGTGAGGTTGCAGCAGTGACTAAGCATATATGGTGGCTAACATACGCAAATGAGAGCGAGAAGAGAAACAAAGGAACGGCCGTGAAGCTAGTAATGATCAAGAGGTGATCCTGAACTCCTACTTACGTCAATCATAACCCAAAAACCGTGTTCACTTCCCGTACTCCGCTGAAAAGAGACCATCACGGCTACACACGCGGTTGATGCGTTTTAACCCGGATCTGGTGTCAAGTTATCTACAACCGGACATTAACAAATTCCCATCTGCCACATAACCGCGGGCACGACTTTCGAAAGATAATACCCTACAGGGGTGTCCCAACTTAGCCCATGATAAGCTCTCGCGATCAACGAAGGATATTCCTTCTCCCAGGAAGACCCGATCAGTCTCGGAATCCCGGTTTACAAGACATTTCGACAATGGTAAAACAAGACCAGCAAAGCCGCCTGATGTGCCGACAAATCCCGATAGGAGCTGCACATATCTCGTTCTCAGGGCACACTGGATAGGTCAGCCTACGAGTAAAACCAGACCTCGAGTTGCCCCGGGTGGCCTCGCAGTCTGCCCGTTTCGGACCAACACTCGAAGGAGCACTGGCCCGGGGGGGGGGGGGGCTAAAATAAAGATGACCCTCGGGCTCCGAAAACCCAAGGGAAAAAGGGGCAGGTGAGGCAAATGGTAAAACCAAGGTTGGGCCTTGCTGGAGGAGTTTTATTCAAAGCGAACTGTCAAGGGGGTCCCATAAATCACCCGACCGCGTAAGGAACGCAAAATCCGGGAACATAACACCGGTATGACAGAAAACTTGGGCGGCAAGAGTGGAACAAAACACCAGGCATAAGGCCGAGCCTTCCACCCTTTACCAAGTATATAGATGCATTAATAATATAAGAGATATTGTGATATCCCAACATAACCTTGTCTACCATGGAGCAATCTTCAACTTCACCTGCAACTAACAACGCTATAAGAGGGGCTGAGCAAAGCGGTCACATAGCCAAACAACGGTTTGCTAGGAAGGGTGAAAAAGGTTAGAGGCTGACGTGTCAATTTGGGAGGCTTGAAGAACAAGTGATAGGAAGCGCAGCATAGCGATAGAACGAAGCAACTAGCATAGCAATTATAGTAATGAGATCCAGGGTAGCGGTCATCTTGCCTGAAATCCCGCTAGGAAGAATAACGAGTCCATGAAGAAGATGAAGCCACGAAGACAAACCAAGCGTAGACGAACGAATCCTCACGATCGCAACGAAACAGGAACTATCGAGAAGAAGCACACAACATGGTAAACACACCACACATAGACAAGACATGACGCACAACAAGCATGATGCATGCCAAAGCTACATGAAGCTACTCATGGCAAGAGACGATGCAAACAAGAGCAGCACATCAAAGCAAGTTTAAATGAGGCCGGGAACAACATATAACAATTCCGGTAAGTCCTCATATGCAAATTTCAAAGTTGGTCCAGATCTGAACAAACATTAAGTTGAAGTTGTTAAACAGCAAGTTAAAGAGCACCAAGAGGATCTACACGAAATTCTAGTCAAGTTACATATAAAGTTCATTTAGTTCGGAGCTACGGCCTAGAAGATATGAGCAAAACAAGTTAAACATGACATTGATGCTAAATGCATCCAAACATGAAGCAAACACCTCAAAACAAGGATGCAACATGATAATATGAAACTACATGCAAAATCAAGCAAGTTTCATATAGAGCACACTCAAAACGGAGCAACGGTTCAACACATACACTCTATACAAGTCATAACAACAATCTGTCCAAAACAGCAACTAGGCATATTGCAAGCATCAAAACAATATGCTACAACATCTAAACGTGAACACAAAAGGCATGGGCATGAAGTACAGGTAAAGCATGACAAAACATGAACACTGAGCTAACTCCAGAAATCACTAGATCATGCTCAAGAGGACATGGCAAGATTGCAAATAATAACAGTTTCAGACTTATCAGGAAATAACATCAGGTTGCAATGTTTAGAGCTATCAAACAACATGTTACAGGAACTTATCATGGCAAACAAAAGCATGACACGAATCTACGAATTGCATAGAACAAAAGTCCCTTACTGACCATGAGCCAAAAGGGCACAAAAAACATGATGGCACCCATGTAAATATGGCAAATGATATGACAGATTCATACATGGCAGAAACAGCAATAAGTAGGCATGTTGGTGAGCTTGAACCACTCACCACAGAGCAATACATGGCATGGAAAGGCAACCAACAGTAAGAAGACATGTTTGAGAAACTAAGCATGGCAAGAACAAGTTCATAGGGTGCATGGATCACTAACAACAATCATGGCAATATTGAACTTAAAGTTAACAGACTGACAGCAACATTATTTAGCAAGTTGGGAGCAGGATAACAACAGGTTACAGTAGGCTATAAATGCAACCAGGGGCATTAATGGATAGAGCAAGACATGTATAACAAATCATCCTTAGTGAACATCTCCAGATTATGCATAGAATGACTTGTAGCAGCAGGTTTACATGGCAACAAAATATAACAGAATCAGCCTAGCAAAACAACAACAGCAAGTACCCTACTTAACAAGCTCGATGCACTCAGTACACAACTCACAAAAATACATGGATAGCACCCCTATAAATATGGCATGACATAGTTCAAAACACATGTAGGCATCAACCTCATAGGATGCACACCTCAAACATGGCAAAAATGACAAATGAACATGTCATAACAGTTTCAGCAGATTAACATCATATAGCACTATTGCAATGATGATTCAGGCATCAAGATTGACTCAAATGAACATGATGCAGTGGAATGAAATGAAGTACTCGTTGATACGAACAATTTGGCATATTACACGCACGAAACGGAGTAGTATGCAGCAAGTTATGATGCGATGAACATGGCATGATAATGCTGAAAATCTGGGACTTGGGCAAAAAAGAAACAACCTCTCAGGACGGAGTTGGATGAGGTGGATCCAGGACGGGACGGTGCAGGATGGCGTTTGGTTGGACGAGCGGGTGGATCTCATCCACCCGCGGTGGATCCGGCTGGAGGGACTTCGGCGAGGCTCCGGTGAACATGGCACGGTCGACGAGGCGGCGCGGGGAGGGGCGGCGACCGGAGCGGGACGACGAGGCGGCGCGGGGGAGATCCTTCGGCGGCGGCGCAGGAGAAGGTCATCGGCAGGGCTGGCGGCGGAGTGGCGCGGGTGCGGGGTCGGGCTCCGGCGAGCCTTCAGTGGCCGGAGCCGCGACGTGCGGAGGCGAGGCGGCGAGGCGCGAAGGGCGGCAGAGCGGAGCGCTGCCGACGGCGGGGAGGTGCGGGCGGCGCGCGGTGGTCCGGCGAGGCGGCGCTCGGCGGCGCACGGCGGCGGCGATCGGGAAGATGGCAGGGTCCGGCGGCGCAGGGCTCGGGCGCCCGCGGGACGGCGGCGGCGGCGGGATGGGCCCCGCGGGCCCGACTCGGGCCCGGCGGGCCTGGCGCGGAGTGGACGGCGGCGGGGTGAGGTGGCGCGTTGCGGTTGGTTGGGGAGGCGGCGGTGATGACGTGGCGCGACGGGATTGGCCGGAGCGACGTGGCTGCCGGCGGTGGACACGTCCGGTGGCGGGATGGACATGTCCCGCGGGCGAGAGGGAGGTTTGATCTAGGGTTTGCCCGAGATTTCGGGGGAGGGGGCTAATTTATAGGTAGAGGGAGCTAGGAGAGTCCAAATGGAGAGCGGTTTTCAGCCACGCGATCGTGATCGAACGACCGAGAGCATGAAGGGGGTTTGGAAGGGTTATTGGGCCACTTTGGAGGGTGTTGGGCTGAAACACAAAGAGGGCTTTTACGGTTACCCGGTTAACCGTTGGAGTATCAAACGGACTCCAAATGGCACGAAACTTGACAGACGGTCTACCGGTGGTGTACCAAGGCCGATTGACAAACCTCGGGCCATTTCGAGAATGTTTAACACCCTCTCACAACAGGAGACAAGAAGGGGACGCCGGATGACATAGGAGTGCCGGATTGCAAAACGGACAACGGGGAAAATGCTCGGATGCATGAGACAAACACGTATGCAAAATAAGATGCACATGATGACATGATAAAATGCAACACGCAAGAAAATGACATGGCAACAACGACGAATAACTGGCAGACACCTGGCGCATCGAATCCGGGGCGTTACAACTCTCCTCCACTAACAAGAGATCTCGTCCCGAGATCTTAGGACCGAGACGGAAGGGAAAAGGGATGAGGTGAAACAAGAACTCAAGAGAAGAAGCAAAGAATCGAGAGCACTCGAGAAGAAGAGAGGAACGACGAGAAGGACGAGAATCGAAAGCTGACAAAAACAAATAAACTATGAAACCACTCCGTTTAGAACGACATAAGAAACGAATAAGACTGAAAAGGATTTAGGCAGCACTCCGGCTGAAAATGGAAGGAATGGAGACATGAACTTGAGAGGATGGAATGATATTTGATGAAGACATCACACAAAACCTCCGGAAAGAATTGAAAGAGTTGAACGAAAAGAACTTTGAAGGAAAGGTAGAACGGAGTTGTTGAGAAAATCAACAACGAAAAGAAATAAGCTTGTTGTGGTCTTATAGGTAACATCTCAAGATCATAAGGTGATAACTGGCCACAAACGGAAATGATTGGATAGCTGAGAAGAACAAAGAAATGCAAAACTCCACTTCGAAAGAATACGGAGAATTAATTGCACTTCGAGACGCAAGAACAAAAGATACTAGAACTCCTTGAACAAGAATCTTGATGAACACTTGAAAGAATGAATTAAATCATGAAGAACCACCATGAAGAACTCCAGTAAACAAAAGGACAATGAGATAGAATGAAGGATGAAAGAATAAGATTAAAGCCTTGCGATGATTTAGATGGGGGTTTCGACGAAATGGTCAAGGAAAAATTTGAACTCCGGAAAAGAAAAGATGAAAACACTTGGAACTAGAATTTATTCATCAAGAACAGCTCCGAAGGAAGGGTTAATCACTTGGATGAAATAAGAATAAGATTTATTGTATGCTTATCCTCATCAAATTAAATTGATGACAAACAATGGATTTAGCATACTACTTATTCTTCTTGAAAAAAAGAATTGAGAAGTGACATATCGCAAACTTGAGAAGGACTTCATGAACCACAGGTAGGATTGAAAGAATGAATGAATTAATATGATAAACAAGGAAAAGAATCTTGAACGAACCACCGTAAGAATTCGAAAATGACTAACGAAAAAGAATGAATCACCGAGAAGAATTAGAAAAACAATTATGTTTGAGGGGATTTAGATGCAAAAGAACAAAGAGATCATGAGCTGATTAAAGAACACTTGAGCGAAGCACCGGAAGAATATTGAGATGAATGAAGGGGCACAGATATAGAATAATTGGGGAATGAATCTGTAAACTTGGAACGAAGCAAAATTCTGAAAACATGGCCTCCGGATGATCGAGACGGCAAAAACTACTCCTGAAATACTCCGGATGGATGAAAAGAATTTGCATGACTTGAAACAATTTGATAGGATAACATCGAGCTAGCACCGCGAATCTCCGTGGGAATGGACAAGATTTAGAGGAAAAACTCTTCTTCGGTCTTCAAATGACGACGAGAAACACCACCAAAATTACTAAGATACTCCGGGAGAATGAAGAAGAGGAAGGGTTGAGCCGATAATGAAAGAATTTGAAAGCGATCTTGGAGAAGGCATGTGACTGATGAAATTCATTCTTAAGTCACACTTGAAAAGAATTGAGAATAACTCCGGGGAAATTAGAAGAGTCAGGTAAGATCCTGGGAAAAGACCTGTGGGTTAGGGCCCACTAAAAGAAAAACATCGTTGGAAAGGTTTGTTGAACAGATACATGATGCACCGGAACAATTAAAATATTTGAATGAGGTGACAACCTCGAATTAATTGGAACACAGACGAATCTCCTGAGAAGTTTTCTGAACTCTGGAATGATAAACTGGCGAGAGGCGAACGAGCAAGGAAAACACTTGAGCCGAGGGAAAGAATATGATCAACCCAAAAAACTTGAATTGAATCCACCGGAAAGGAAAAGAGATGAAGAATGACGAACAAGACGAGAATTCACCGGTTGAAATGATTGATGGAAGACTGAAGAGGCTCCGCACGGATGAAATTGATGGTACTCAGACTCCGGGAAGAAGAGGGTGGGAGGGCGGGAAAACAAAGGTAACTTGGAAGGGGAAACAGACGAATATCTTTAAGGGAAAACACCGGTTGAAATCATTGAAGAAAGAAGGCAAAGACTTCGCACGAGTAGGATGGATACTCGAATACGGACTCTAACTCCAAGATGAAAAAGGGTGGGCGGGTGAAAAAAAACAACTGAGGATTGAACTTGCAAAAACAAAGAGGTTCGAATCAGCTTGACGAGGAATGCGCCGGACAAAAGAGGATGGGCAACGAACGAAAACTAACCACGTGATCCTAAAGAAAAAAAATTTGAAGGGGAAGAGGAGAAATTCAAAACACCTACGTCAAGATTCCTCACTAGAGCGACGAAGGGCTGAGGAGTAAAAAGAATTCCTACTCTCCGATATAACTAGACTCCGAAAATAGTTTTCTTCTAGACTCAACAACGGCCAAACTACACGATCAATCAAGGGGGCTCCTAAGGTCGGTCGAGGCTCTGATACCAACTTGTCACGCCCAAGATGCGACCCTATCCTAAAGGAACTCGAAGGTCCCACCAAGGATAGAAGCGCATCTTGAAGACGCTTTTGCAAGGTGGATATCATTACATCAACATTACATAATAGATGGGGATACATACAAAAGGCATACAATGCCACACGAATACAACATCATATTACATAAGAGCACCATCCGACTATGGATGAAACACAAACAGAAACTCAAATGACATCCACCCTGCTAGCCCAGGCTGCCGAACTGGAACCTATCCCCTGACCGACGAAGCAGAAGAAGAACTCCAAAACAAGCAAGCATTGCTCTCGCGTCATGGTCATCGCATAACCTGTACCTACAACTGTTGTTGTAGTAATCTGTGAGCCACGAGGACTCAGCAATCCCATTACCATGGGTATCAAGACTAGCAAAGCTTAATGGGAAAGGAAGGGGTAAAGTGGTGAGGTTGCAGCAGCGACTAAGCATATATGGTGGCTAACATACGCAAATGAGAGCGAGAAGAGAAACAAAGGAATGGCCGTGAAGCTAGTAATGATCAAGAGGTGATCCTGAACTCCTACTTACGTCAATCATAACCCAAAAACCGTGTTCACTTCCCGGACTCCGCCGAAAAGAGACCATCACGGCTACACACGCGGTTGATGCGTTTTAACTCGGATCTGGTGTCAAGTTATCTACAACCAGACATTAACAAATTCCCATCTGCCACATAACCGCGGGCACGGCTTTCGAAAGATAATACCCTGCAGGGGTGTCCCAACTTAGCCCATGATAAGCTCTCGCGATCAACAAGGATATTCCTTCTCCCAGGAAGACCCGATCAGTCTCGGAATCCCGGTTTACAAGACATTTCGACAATGGTAAAACAAGACCAGCAAAGCCGCCTGATGTGCCGACAAATCCCGATAGGAGCTGCACATATCTCGTTCTCAGGGCACACCGGATAGGTCAGCCTACGAGTAAAACCAGACCTCGAGTTGCCCCGAGGTGGCCCCGCAGTCTGCCCGTTTTGGACCAACACTCGACGGAGCACTAGCCCCGGGGCGGGGGGGGGGGGGGCTAAAATAAAGATGACCCTCGGGCTCCGGAAACCCAAGGGAAAAGGGGTAGGTGAGGCAAATGGTAAAACCAAGGTTGGGCCTTGCTGGAGGAGTTTTATTCAAAGCGAACTGTTAAGGGGGTCCCATAAATCACCCGACCGCGTAAGGAACGCAAAATCCGGGAACATAACAATGGTATGACAGCAAACTAGGGCGGCAAGAGTGGAACAAAACACCAGGCATAAGGCGGAGCCTTCCACCCTTTACCAAGTATATAGATGCATTAATAATATAAGAGATATTGTGATATCCCAACATAACCCTGTCTACCATGGAACAATCTTCAACTTCACCTGCAACTAAAAACGCTATAAGAGGGGCTGAGCAAAGCGGTAACATAGCCAAACAACGGTTTGCTAGGAAGGGTGAAAAAGGTTAGAGGCTGACGTGTCAATTTGGGAGGCTTGAAGAACAAGTGATAGGAAGCGCAGCATAGCGATAGAACGAAGCAACTAGCATAGCAATGATAGTAATGAGATCCAGGGTAGCGGTCATCTTTCCTGAAATCCCGCTAGGAATAAGAACGAGTCCATGAAGAAGATGAAGCCACGAAGACGAACCAAGCGTAGACGAACGAATCCTCACGATCGCAACGAAACAGGAACTATCGAGAAGAAGCACACAACATGGTAAACACACCACACATAGAAAAGACATGATGCACAACAAGCATGATGCATGCCAAAGCTACATGAAGCTACTCATGGCAAGAGACGATGCAAACAAGAGCAACACATCAAAGCAAGTTTAAATGAGGCCGAGAACAACATATAACAATTCCGGTAAGTCCTCATATGCAAATTTCAAAGTTGGTCCAGATATGAACAAACATTAAGTTGAAGTTGTTAAACAGCAAGTTAAAGAGCACCAAGAGGATCTACACGAAATTCTAGTCAAGTTACATATAAAGTTCATTTAGTTCGGAGCTACGGCCTAGAAGATATGAGCAAAACAAGTTAAACATGACATTGATGCTAAATGCATCCAAACATGAAGCAAACACCTCAAAACAAGGATGCAACATGATAATATGAAACTACATGCAAAATCAAGCAAGTTTCATATAGAGCACACTCAAAACGGAGCAACGGTTCAACACATACACTCTATACAAGTCATAACAACAATCTGTTCAAAACAGCAACTAGGCATATTGCAAGCATCAAAACAATATGCTACAGCATCTCAACGTGAACACAAAAGGCATGGGCATGAAGTACAGGTAAAGCATGACAAAACATGAACACTGAGCTAACTCCAAAAATCACTAGATCATGCTCAAGAGGACATGTCAAGATTGCAAATAATAACAGTTTCAGACTTATCAGGAAATAACATCAGGTTGCAATGGTTAGAGCTATCAAACAACATGTTACAGGAACTTATCATGGCAAACGAAGGCATGGAACGAATCTACTAATTGCATAGAACAAAAGTCCCTTACTGACCATGAGCCAAAAGGGCATAGAAAATATGATGGGACCCATGTAAACATGGCAAATGATATGATAGATTCATACATGGCAGAAACAACAATAAGTAGGCATGTTGGTGAGCTTGAACCACTCACCACAGAGCAATACATGGCATGGAAAGGCAACCAACAGTAAGAATACATGTTTGAGAAGCTAAGCATGGCAAGAACAAGTTCATAGGGTGCATGGATCACTAACAATAATCATGGCAACATTGAACTTAAAGTTAATAGACTGACATCAACATTATTTAGCAAGTTTGGAGAAGGATAACAACAGGTTACAATAGGCTATAAATGCAACCAGGGGCATGAATGGATAGAGCAAGACATGTATAACAAATCATCCTTAGTGAACATCTCCAGATTATGCATAGAATGACTTGTAGCAGCAGGTTTACATGGCAACAAAATATAACAGAATCAGCCTAGCAAAACAGCAACAACAAGTACCCTACTTAATAAGATCGATGCACTCAGTACACAACTCACAAAAATACATGGATATCTCCCCTGTAAAGATGGCATGACATAGTTCAAAACACATGTAGGCATCAACCTCATAGGATGCACACCCCAAACATGGCAAAAATGACAAATGAACATGTTATAACAGTTTCAGCAGATTAACATCATATAGCACTCTTGCAACGATCATTCAGGCATCAAGACAGACCCAAATGAACATGATGCAATGGAATGTAATGAAGTACTCGTTGAGACGAACAATTTGACATATTACACACATGAAACGGAGCAGTATGCAGCAAGTTATGATGCGATAAACATGGCACGATAATGATGAAAATCTGGAACGGGCAAAAAAAAAACAACCTCTCAGGACGGAGTTGGATGAGGTGGATCCGGGACGGGACGGTGCAGGACGGCGTTTGGTTGGATGAGCGGGTGGATCTCATCCACCCGCGGTGGATCCGGCCGGAGGGACTCCGGCGAGGGTCCAGCGAACATGGCGCGGTCGACGAGGCGGCACGGGGAGGGGCGGCGATCGGAGCGGGACGATGAGGCGGCGCGTGGGAGATCCTTCGGCAGCGACGCAGGAGAAGGTCATCAGCGGGGCTGGTGGCAGAGTGGCGCGGGTGAGGGGTCGGGCTCCGATGAGCCTTCGGTGGTCGGAGCCGCGACGTGCGGAGGCGAGGCGCGAAGGGCGGCGGAGCGGAGCGCTGTCGACGGCGGGGAGGTGCGGGCGGCGCGCGGTGGTCCGGCGAGGCGGCGCTCGGCAGCGGCGATCGAGAAGATGGCGGGGTCCGGCAGCGCAGGGCTCGGGCGCCCGCGGGACGACTGCGCGGCGGGATGGGCCCCGCGGGCCCGGCGCGGAGTGGAACGGCAGCGGGGTGAGGTGGCGCGTTGTGGTTGGTTGGGGAGGCGGCGGTGATGACGTGGCGCGACGGGATTTGCCGGAGCGATGTGGCTGCTGGCGGTGGACACGTCCGGCGGCGGGATGGACATGTCCGGCGGGCGAGAGGGAGGTTTGATCTAGGGTTTGCCCGAGATTTCGGGGGAGGGGGCTAATTTATAGGTAGAGGGAGCTAGGAGAGTCCAAATGGAGAGCAGTTTCGGTCAGGCGATCGTGATCGAATGACCAAGAGCATGAAGGGGGTTTGGAAGGTTTATTGGGCCACTTTGGAGGGGTGTTGGGCTGCAAGACAAAGAGGGCTTTTACGGTTACCCGGTTAACCATTGGAGTATCAAACGGACTCCAAATGGCACGAAACTTGACAGGTGGTCTACCGGTGGTGTACCAAGGCCGCTTGACAAACCTCGGGCCATTCCGAGAATGTTTAACACCCGCTCACAACAGGAGACAAGAAGGGGACGCCGGATGACATAGGAGTGCCGGATTGCAAAACGGACAACGGGGAAAATGCTCGGATGCATGAGACGAACACGTATGCAAAATAAGATGCATATGATGACATGATAAAATGCAACACGCAAGCAAATGACATGGCAACAACGACGAATAACTGGCAGACACCTGGCGCATCGAATCTGGGGTGTTACAGTGGGGCAACCCCGGCTCGGTCTTCGGCCAGACTAGGCGGAGGGAGCGCGGGGAGGGGCGGCCGCCCTCGTTGATGACGAGGGTGCCGCTGCGGGTGTGGCGCCCAAGCGGCGTCTCCTGCGGCTCTGGCTTGACGGGGCATAGCATCGGCGACCCTAAGGAGAGCGAACCGGAGCCCGACGACGAGGAGGTCGCCGACCCCATTCGCCGCGACGTCCAGGAGCTGCCACGGCGGCAAGAGAAGGACGGGTGCGCCGGGTACTCAAGGCGCAGCGTGTTACCGGTCTCGATGTAGTCGAGGACGGCCTCGAGGGTGCGGCCGGGCACGCCCCACCATTCGCGTTCCCGTCGGTGTTGTATCGGCCGCGGGGGATAGTGCCATTGGTGGAGGTGATATGCTCTTCCCGGCGGCGCTCGAAGTACATCGTCCACAGCGTGTGGCTGTCGGCGGCGTACCTCAGCTCGTTCCGCTGCGCCTCCGGTAGCAACGACCGGTTGCAGGCGATCTCGGCCCGCCGTTCAGCCCGGTGGGCACCAGGGGTATCGGGACGCCGGCGGTGCTAAACTTTCATGTGCCCGGCACCCGCATGTCTAGGGGCGCTGGATAGTCGGCCTCGTAGAGGAGGCACGCCTCGGGCTCGTGGAGATGGCGGCAGCCAAAACCATTCGCCGTCGTGGCATCGCCGGGGTATCGCTCAGCCATTGCTTGTCGGCGGGGAAGAGGGGGGAGAGTTGTTTCTGTGGCAAGTCAAGGCGAGAGAGAAGGCGAGTTGTGGCGACTGTGGCGTTCACCAGCGGGGAGGTCGGCTTTTATAGCCGAAGCTGGGCGGTGAGAATCTCCATGCCGGGTGATGCTTGGCGGGAGCGGGCGGGACGTGCGTGGAGGCGCCTTCACTATGCCACCCATGAGGCATCAATGGAGGTTGACCGGCACGGCAGCCTTGGCATTGATTCCCGCGAGAACCGAGGCGATGAGGACGATGAAGCGGCGTGTCGCTGGCTCGGTGGGCCCATTCTCGTTTGCACCAAAATCGGTTTCCCCGGCGTCCCAGGTGCCCCCCAGGGTGCCGGGTTCGGCCTGGGTCCGCCGGCGCCAGTTTCAGCCCGAGCAGAAAAAAATGGGCTCCTGGGGGCGCGACTGGGCCGTTTCTTAGGCGCTGGCGCTAAAAAATGGCCTGGGGGGCTGTTGGGGGCGCGGCTGGAGATGCTCTAAGAAAATCTACGAGGAAGCAAGAAGAGCGGTGTCCACCTACGAGTCTGTTCCCAAGGGAACCCTGCGGGATTACTGCCGCCACCCGAGCGGCTGGCACATAATCATGTCGGTCATGGTGAGCTCCATGGTCGCAGAGCAGCATTTTGAGGCGCGTGGCACCGACGTGCTCCTTGTTACGATGCCCAAGTCTGTGACTACCTGGATCAAGGCCCTCCTCTGAGTAAATAGCATAAAACTACTACTTTATAGGTCCAAAAATTGAAAATATATTTTCTCTAATAACTACCAAGTCAGAGGTAGGCTGTTTCAAAAAGCCAAATTGCCATGTGTTTAAGATTTAAACTGTTTTCTGACAGATGCGACCCAGACGTCAGGTCCCACGTGGCACAAAAGTCAACGCGGTTAACTGAACAATTAAGTTGAATGTTATGACCGGCAGGGCCCACATGTTATTATCAATAAAATTTGCAATGAAAAAAGACAATGAAGTTTTTCCCCACCCCAGGCGTGGACGAGGCCAAACAGGACCGCGACCCAGCGCGACAACGCCCCCCCCCCCCCCGTCGATCCGACTTCCCGGTATAATCCGCCATCACTGGCAAGGTCGCCGTCGACCTCCGCGCTCCAACCGCCACCCCCGCATGTTTCCTTCCTTCTCCTGCCTCGAACTGAAACTCGCCGGCTGTGGCCATTGATGCACCCTCCGAGCTCCGCCCCGCACCGCGCCGTCTCACCCCGTCGCCAGCGGGACCGCACCACCTCCGCCTACCAGTCCCCATGCCTGCAGACGTGTTGCGTAGCCGGCTCCCCCTGCCACAGGAGCGAACACATGCACAGGCCTCCTCATGCTCCCCTGGAATCCGAGCGGTGACCGCTCCTGCAACCTAGCGCAGGCCCGAACCGCGCGAGGGTGGCCAGGTTGGGGCTACGGCAGCCACCAGAATCAAGACACCGACGTTGGCTGGCGACGGCTACGCCCCGCCGCCTGCAACGGCCATGAACGGCGCCAGCCTGCCTTGGACCTCGACCTCTGCCGCCTGACCCGCCATGGTCACATCTGAAGCCGCACGCCGGATCTAGCAAGCTCTCCTCCCCGACGAGCAACCGAGCTCTCCTTCCCATGGAGATGCACGCACACAAGGTGATCGACGAAATGAGGCTGAGAGGAAATGATTCAAAAGAGGAGGTTGAGGCTGACATGTGGACCCCATGTGTAAGCTAACAATTAAACAAATGTCCTGTTTAGGTGCGGACCCGACCTGTCATAATCTGGATTGATTTTAAATCACATGTCGATTTGGGTTTTTGAAATAGCCGACCCCTGACTTGGTAGTTATCAGAGGAAAAAAATATTTTTGGTAGTTTTTTGGAACCCTAGCCTGTAAAGTAGTAGTTTTATGCTACTTACTCCCCTCCTCTATGCTGCGGCCTACCGCACCGACAACACATCATCATCCATACCCAGGTCTACACCAAGGACCAGATCCCGGACTTGAGCTCGCTTCCAGTGCCAGGGCTCTTCGCCACGCACATCCCGGCTGAGTTTCTGCCACCCTCCGTTGTGGCGTCGGGCAGCAAGGTACGTACGTTGTCTATGAGTGATAAGTCCTTCAATTATTTCAAGATGTCATGTAAGTCCTCGAACCATGAAAATTGACATTGGAATCCTTGAAATGTAATAAGTGTGTCACCTGGTTTCAAACCAGTGCAACCCTAGAATAGCCTTTGGACCTATATTTTGCATAGAAGATTTGGATGCCTGGCATTCAAAGTTTGAGGGCTGGCGTGACACCACTAGACAATTCAAGGATCTAAGCACGCAACAACATTAATGGCTTGCAACAATTCATCATGCATGCAAGTGGTGTATTTGTGTTGGGACCCCAAGGACTACTTCATGTCTGTCTGGCACTTTGTGAGCAAGTTCACCCCACGGGACATCGACGAGGCACACGACTAGTTCTGCAACGGTGTCTCATTGTATGGGCCGTTCTGGGAGCATGTGCTGAGCTACTGGCTGTGGCACGTTGAGAGACCGGGACAGGTGCTCTTCTTGACTTACGAGGAGCTCAGCGCTGACCCTCTCGGCCAGCTGAGGCACCTTGCCGAGTTCATCGAGCGCCCCTTCATGCCAAAGGAGAAGGAGGCCAGAGTGGACAGGGAGATTGCGGAGGCATGTGCCATGAAGAGGGTGACAGCCTGGATTTTGCCTTCTCTCTTTTTCCGGACTTGCCTTCTCTCTCTTTCCGGACTTGGTTTTTATCGTGGTTTTTGCCCTGATTTGAATTGGAGTTTGAATCATTTCAAATGGACTTGTCACTTGGGCATATCCTTGGTTTTCACCCAAGTGACCTATCTTCTTTATTCCTCTGATCAAACCTCAAAATAATCAAATGAATATTTTTCATAAAAGAAAAATATTCATTTCTCTCTCTGAAACTCACTTCAGAATCTTGTGCTCCAAAGCAACCTCATTTTTTCTTGCTCAGAAAAATCTGAGATAAATCCCAAATATTCTTAAAACCTTGGCACAACTTCCCATGTAAAAATATTGCATCACTTTTTGCAATATTTTTGTTGTATAAAATCTTTTCACTTCTGGACCAGAAATGCACTTTGTACAACAAGTACATTTTTCCTTCAGCTTTTAGCCTTGATCTTTCTTGAGCTTAAACACCCTCCTAAGAAACCCTAAACCCCAGGAGATTAGCCCTAATGGCCTTCTAGAAGGTGGCCAAACTTGGCGGCCAAGTTTCTGTATAGCAACTTGCCAGCTTAGTGAAGTCTAATCTGGTCGGCCTGGGCATGAGCCATCAACTCCCCTAGACTAAACACTGCACGGTCAAGCGCGTAGACAAGGTTTGGCCGCTCCTGGGCGTTGTTTTGACCATGCCAGCACGGTGACCTTGCGTGGACACGGTGCCTGGCATGCATCTCGGTGTGCTCTGGCTGGCGCCTTGCGCTCTGTTTCGCGCGTGCTCGATCCAGCGCTCGCCTTCAACTGCCACACCGCGCCACAAGCCTCGACCCATCACCCTTGACCGCTCCCTGGCGCTCGCCGATGCCGGAGCCGCTGCAGCAAGCACGGGCACGTTGCAGCCAAAAGGCCACAGTGCGTGTGTGCACTTGTCCGCTTCTCCAACCGCCTCTGTGCTCATCCGCGAGCGTGGGCAAG
Organism: Triticum timopheevii; assembly: GCA_963921465.1. NCBI lineage: Eukaryota > Viridiplantae > Streptophyta > Magnoliopsida > Poales > Poaceae > Triticum > Triticum timopheevii. The sequence continues at coordinate 421,096,027 of OY997272.1, forward strand.
CTTCTGCGTTGACGCTAAGTTTTTGCCCCATCTCGTTGAGCTTCTCGTCGCCGTTCGTCGCGTGTCCAGAGAGCTCCGGCAATGACACGTCCCCCCTCCACTCCGGCTATATATATAGCGCCCCCTCCTCGATTGCTAGCCACGCACCACTCCACACCACCTCCACGAATTCATAGACGAGTAGGAGCCCGGTCGGGCAGGCCTTTGGCCGTCGCCCCGATTAGAGGACTCCGACGATCCCCGTAGTCCAGCCGCCGTGCGTCGGTGCCTCTCGAGCTCAGTCAGCTGCTTGGGCAGGGCATTGGGGGTCTGCTGGTGCTGCCTGGACCCCGCCAAGCCCTCGGAGCCGCCTCTAGCCGTCGTCTTCTTCCTCTCCGGCGAATCCCGTCCGCCACCGAAGCTTGCGAGCTCGACTGCGACCAGCTCCGTCCACCTCTTGCCAAGCCACGGGTATGGGCAGGTGCGCCTCGAGCCCCGCTTCAATTCTATCCCTCTCATTTAGCCCCAAACCCCCTCGTCGCCGGTGTGAGCTCCGGCGAAGCCCCGACTCTCTCTGATGTCACTCTCTCTCTCTCTCTCTCTCTCTCTCTCTCTCTCTCTCTCTCTCCTGACGCGCAGGACCCACCTGTCGGTCTCACCACTCGCGCCCGAAGCGGTATGAGTGGAGGCGTATTTCTGTTATACGCCTTCGACGTCACCCACCTAGGAATTTCTATTAAATTCAAATTATTCACAAATTTGACCAAACTTTGACCAGCTCCATTTCTAAACCACAAGTCCAAATGATTTGATTCTTTTTGCATTGTCTTTGTTACAGAAAGCTCTAGCAGCACACCAGAAGGTGGAGTTTTCCTTGCTGTCTAGAATTTTTGGTGATTTTCAGAATGTATTTTGATAATTCTTTTTGTGGTTTAAATTATTTTTCAGAAGGAGAAGCTTGTCTTGAAGCAAACCAAGAGGGGTGTGATCCACCTCTACACTAAGGCAAGCCACACCAGCATTTGGATGGTGTTATTTCAATATATATGATTTTCTACTTGAATATGAGTTATTATTTGCATTTATAATTTGATAAATAACTTTAGTTAATTTCTAGTTACTTTACCATGCTTGTTTTAGCTTCTGGTTGAATGCATGAACTTGTTTGGCTAAGTAGAGTAGTATTTTGCACTATGAATATTGCTATGGAAATTAGTGATATTTATTTTGCTAGTAATGGTTTTATTTATATAATGAACTAATAAATATATTGCTTGGTTATAAAAATGAGTTATAACCAGAGAAGTTTGATTCTTAGTATTGCAAGATGCATATGTTGTTAAGTTTGATCCATGATTATGAGTTGTTTGTTATGCATGACGAGTATTTGCATGATTATTTTGGTTATATCATGTTGATGATAAAAAGTTTTTATCAAAGCTAACTTGATTAAGTTCAACGTGAATATGATGTTGATCACATCATGGTGCCACTGAATCGGGTTTTTAATTCAGTGCGACCACATTTACCTTATGGGAAGGTCTTGATTCGGTCCTTTGTTGTGGCTCTCACCGGTGCCTCCCGCGAGGGAAGGTTATGGGTGTGCATACCCTGGCCAGGTAGACAGACATAACCTTGTGTGCTTGTTTTGTTTTTATGGTACCTTGTCCCCGTTTGGGACCGTTTTGCCACGATAGTGGCCGTTGGTGTCTTTGGTAGACACGAGGCCACCCAAGACCTAGCCCTGAGGGGGAGTTGGTCGGAGTGGCCGGGGAGAGTGCATGACAAAGGGAGGGTTTCGTCGGAATGCTTTGGTCCACCCAAATGGGAATGCAGGGCCAGGTATTTCGTAGTGTGGGTAAAGTGCGCTACCTCTGCAGAGTGTAAATTAATCTATCGATAGCCGCGTCCTCGGTTATGGGCAAAACTCAGAAGTAAGTCACACCATGTATCAACTTTTCTAATAATCTTGCACACTAAGTGAGTGCTGTGATGCATTGGGTCGTGATGAAAGCATGAACACTTGAGGTGTTCATGAGTGATTGGTTTCCGTTTTGACCCAAGTATGGTCACCATTTGGTTACGCGGTAACCGTCTGGTAAGCGAGTCCGTGGGACTCATTGCATGAAATGTTTGTTTTGGTAGTAGTAGCTTTGCATTGAATTAACCTGATTAAATATCATGATATTGTTTGTCATCGTGCTTATGTTTGTTGTGAGCTTGCATGTACATTCAATGTACTGACCTTGTCGGATTTCGGGTTCCGGCAGACCCTTGAGGTTCGAACACCGGGGTGCACGCAGAGATTTCGCCCTCTACCTACCTGCACTCCGCCGACTCGCTAGGATCTAAACTACGGAAGGAATAACACAAGAGACACAGAGTTTATACTGGTTCAGGCCACCATTGCGGTGTAATACCCTACTCCAGTGTGTGGTGTGGTGGATTGCCTCTTGGGCTGATGATGAACAATACAAGGAAGAACAGTCTCGCGAGGGTCTGTTCTTGGCTGGTGCGATGAACTGCTAGGAGGAGTTCAGTCGCTCTCTCTACTGGTTTTCTGGTGAGGATTCTGTTCTTTCCCCGATGCTTGATTCTTGATGCTCGATGCCTCTACCCTGGGGGTGGCTAGCCCTATTTATAGGCGAAGGCCCTGTGCCTCTTCCCAAATATTGAGCGGGAAGGGCGCTAACAATTGGCCATTTTGAAGGGGAACATCGGGATACACTTATCCTGACTAAAGTTGGTCCTCGCCTGTCAAAGGCTCTGGTGGTGACGCCTGCTTGGGCTCCACAATGACTTCCTTCCTGCCGTTGGGCTGGTCTTGGTCTTGTTGCACCGAAATGGATGCCTTTGCTTGATGCTCTTGCCTGCGCTTGCTCCCCTTGCACCAAAGAGGAAAGGAGGACACTGCGCGGGCTGGCGCCCGAGTGGCACCCTTGGTCGTCATGGCTTGCGTCATGGGCACCTCGCGAGGTACCCCGCGTTGAACTCTCCGCCTCCTCGTGAGACAGCCTGATGAGGCCGTGCCTGAGGAAGCTCCTTGTCGTCCGCCCCGCGAGGCTTGGCCCCTCGCGAGGGTCTTGAACTTGTGTTGATGAAGATGGGCCGTGCTGGGCCCCCTTTTGCACCACGCCGCAGGCCACAGGCAGGCAAGTCTGGGGACCCCCGTTCCCAGAACGCCGATAGTAGCTCCCGGGCCCAAGGCACGCCTGGGCTTGGCCGTGCAGAGAGGCGAAAGGGCAAGCGCGAAGCACCGCGGGCCCTAACAGCCTGCAGCCTTGGGCACCGCGTGGCGGTTGATTGGACATGGGCGCCTCAGCAACCGCGCGAGTTGATAAAGGAGCGGCATCTGTCTAGGCTTTGCCTCCTTTGCTTTCTCCGGTGGCTGCTCAGATCCCCTTTCTTGTGCCTCTCCTTCCTGCCTCCGAAATCTTCAGATCTACTCTGTCCGCGCACCCTAGCAAGACATGGCGCCTCGCCAGGCCCCGACCCTCGCCAGGCCCCGGCCGGAGCTTGGTATTCGTCCACCCTGGACTCGCCGAACGTGTCGGAGGCGAGCCTTGCTCGGGTGCGCCAGATGGAGGCAGCGCAGGGCATCGACGGGGCGAAGGTGTTCAAGGCCGGCTCTGCCCTCCCTGAGGTCCAAGGGAACACCTTCTATCCGCTCTTTGTGAGCGCCATTGTTGCCGGTCTGGTGCCTCCCTTTTCTGAGTTCTTCTTCTCTGTCCTCCGCCATTACAAGCTACAAGCTCTGCATCTCCACCCCAACTTTGTCCTTCTTCTGGCAATCTTCGCCTATTATTGCAAGGGTCACATAGGGGTGAAGCCCTCAGTGGCCTTGCTGCGCCACTACTTCTCCCTCCGGACCTCTCATGGTCCCGTCTCTGCGTGCATGAGCTTCGTCGCGTACGGTAGCTCCATCGCCATTTTGAACCCCGGGAAGAGGATTGAGGGCTTCAGGAGTAAGTGGGTCTTGGTAGATGCTGGGCGCATCCACCCTCGGCTGATCTTGCCCACGGGGCACCCCTCGAGCTCCAACGACTGGTCTCGAGTGGAGCTTGTGGACCCCCGCGCGAGGCTGGTGTTGGAGCAGATGGACGTGGATCTGAGGCCGGCCAGCATGGCGGCGGCGAAGCTGACTGGTGCATCGCTGCTGAGGGAATTCCTGGAGCACCAGCTGGCTCCGCTTCGTCAGTACTCACTTCCGATGTGGAGGCCCCACCCGAGCCCCACGGTCTTGGCCGGCGAGGATCTGGTTGCGGTTCTCCAGTCTTTGGTTGGGGGCGACGTGGCGAGGTTGGAGGGCGCTCCTACGCCCCTGTTCCTCCGCGAGGACTGGGAGCAGGTAGTGGAGTCCATGCCCGTCTTCAACGGGGATGGGCCCGTGCCCACGGAGGCTCCCGAGGACCCGGTGGACGTGTCCTCTGGCAAATACAGCGAAGAGAAGGAAGAAGGGGAGCGGGAAAAAGGGCCTGACTCTGAGGCGACCGACGGAGAGTCGAGGGCTCCCCCCTTTGGCGCAGGTCCCACGCTCTCCACCTCTCTCTGAGTGATGATGACGAGGATGATGATGAGCAGGGCGGCCGGAGCCTGCCCCTGATCCCGAAGAAGGACCAGACCGGGCTGATCCCCTGCGGGTCTGCCCCGGCCCCGAGGCGATCCGCGGACGCGCCTCCTGCTCCCGAGCTCCTTGAGGCTGATCCTTGTAGCCGGCTCTCGGGCTTCAAGTACGGCCGGAGGCTGCTCGAGATCGCGAGCGACGACCTGTAAGTGCTTGATTCCTATCTTATTTCTTGTTCTATTGCTGAGGCTTGACGTTCGTATCTCCCGGCTAGGCTGGCGCCCGTGGCAAAGAAGTCGAAGGGAGCTCCTGAGGTTCCATCCGGGGCAGCGCCTCTGCCCGCGAAAGAAGGTGACCGTGACGCACGGGCCTCTCCTGCCCGGGCGTCCTCGCAAGGCCTGGCTGAGCCGGCTGGGACGAGCTCAGCCCCCACGGTCCAAGCGACTCCTGAGGTGCCCTTGCTTGATGCCACCACCACAGCCGTTGGGGCGCAGCAGGCTCCACCTCAGGATACTGTGGTCACGCTGCCGTCTTCTCCTCCTACTCCACCGACTGCTGTTTCCCCGACTCCTCCTACTATTCTAGATCGTGCTACTTTCGAACTGTACCGTCTACGGCAGGATCTTCTGGGCGTTGACCCTCGTTTAGTGGCCGGGCGCTTGGAGCTGGCTTCCGGCTGGATTCGCTCCGATGCTTCGATTCGGGCGGCGCTGGTCCAGGCCTCGACGGCTTGCGACAAGGAGAAGCAGGCCGTCCTTGGGGCGAAGGCTACTCGCGATGCCGCCTTGGGGGAGGTGGCTAATGTCCGAGGTCGCTGCAAGGCGCTGGAGAGCGAGCTGCAAGGTGTAAGTGCATCTAGTGCCCCTTAGTGATTTTGGTGTATTGAAGACTTATAGGTTAAGTGACTGATGCGTTTGTAAGTGTACACAGGTCTATAAGTCTATGAGGAGTTTGATATTTACAGAGAAAGTCGACCCCTAAAAATGAAGTTCTTCGACCGAAGACTTTGATATTCTGAAGACTTTCTGAAGACTTTGAAAGTGAAGAAAATGGTGTGACCATGAAGACTTACTATTCATCTAAGGAATATGAAGCGTGAAGACTTTTGTTTTCGTAGTTTCATTTTCTCTTTCTTGAGTCATAGGAAACACCGTACTGTTAAAGGGGGTCGAGGAAATACTAAGGAAAAATTTCCATGTGATGCTCAACTCAAAATCCTACACCTACCAATCCCTTCGAGTGAAGCCATTAGAAATCTCATATAGTTCATTCAAGTTCTTCAGTGACAGAGACGCAGTTCTTCTGGTCACTGATGACTTTGCTCTGACTGAGGAGTTAGGAATTCACCAGTGCGAATTGCCTACACAGTGAGGAACATGATAGCCCTGAGGAATTTGAGAGTCAAATTTCCGACCGTTGCTGTGCGGCGCGCCGGCTGTCCCAAAATATCTTATCCACCTAACGGCCATATCATTGAAGGGCATTTATGTCTTATCATGTCGGGCTGCTCCTTAGGCTATAAATAGCCGCCCCCTACAACCACTAGTTGGTTGGCTGCTCCGAGAGAACTTGACACTTGTCATTTGAGAGCAACCCATCCTCCGAGGACTTTGAGCGAAAATCATCAAGTGAGGAAAATCCCAAAACCAAACCCCCACAAACCCAAAGTGATTGAGCATCACTGAAGAAATTGATCCTGCGTGGATCCGACGCTTGTTACCTTTGAAGACTGTGCTTCTTCCAGACGGTTAGGCATCAAGGTCTAGAGCATCCAAGAGGAATTGTGGATTTCCGAGTGACCAAGTCTGTGAAGGTTTGGAAGTCACCTGAAGACTTACCACGAGTGATTGGACGTGACCTACGTGGTCTTAGTTCAAGGAGAATACGGTGAGGACTGGGTATCCTGAGTTGCGGCTCAAAGATTGGGTGTCCGGGACTGCATGTGCTCGAGTTTAAATACTCAGCCGCTCCAACCAGACGTACAACTGAGACAGCAGTTGGAACTGGTTTGCCAAATCATTGTCTTCACCAACTAACTGGTTCTATTTCCTCATCCCTTCCATTTCCTCATTACTGTGTTGAATGTTGTTCATATCTGTGCTTGAAGACTTTGACTGAAGACTTTCACAAATTCCTCAGTTCAATTTCTTCAGTCTGTTTGTCTTCATCTTGTTATCCTGTGTTTACGCTTTCTGTACTCTATGCTTGTCTTCATTTCATCATGATGACCATGCTTGTATCCTGTTATGTTTATCTCTGAGTACTTATTCCGCTGCAAGTAGTTCTTCGCTAAGGAATTTCCTCACCAGCAAATTCCTCAGTGAAGAATTCATAAAAATCACCTATTCACCCCCCCTCTAGTCGATATAATGCACTTTCAATTGGTATCAGAGCAAGGTACTCCCTTGTTCTGTGTGATTTTGGTTTAACCGCCTGAGTTTTAGTTATGTCGACCGCAGGTATGATCAAGGTCTCGGCTGGGTGTCCTACCTTTGATGGGACGGATTACCCCTACTGGAAGAACAAGATGCGAATGCATCTTGAGGCAATTGATAACGATCTCTGGTATGTTATGGAAAATGGTGTTCCCTCTGTCACACCCTCACTGAACGCTACCGATGTGAAGATATTCAAACAACTCGATTCTCAAGCGAAGAATATCTTATGTGGCCATCTGAGCAAAGGACAGTATGGAAGAGTGAGTGCTTTGGAAACTGCTAAGCTTATCTGGGATAGGCTGTCCAAAGTAAATGAAGGAGTCTCAACTCAGCGTGACTCTCGAGTTGATGTTCTTCGGAATCTCTTAAACTGCTTCAAAAGACTCGACAATGAAAATGTCCAACAAACCTTTGATCGCCTCACTGACATCTCAAATGAGCTTCAAGCCCTCGGTGCCACTGACATCACTGATCATGAAGTAGTGAAGAAACTGTTGAGATCGCTTGATTCCTCATTTGATACTCTGGGACTGATGATACAAGAATGTGCTGACTACAAGTCTCTTGATCCTGCGGATATCCTCGAAAGGCTAAACACTCATGAGTTCCAGCTTGCTAAAAAGAGAGATATCTATGGTTCAAACTATGGCAAACCACGTGCCCTGAAGGCCAAGGCTGTGTCTGACTCTGAATATGAGGATTCTGGTAGTAGCCTTGGTGATCCTGAAGATTTGAGCCAGGAGCTAGCACTGCTCGTGAAGAAATTCCAGAAGTTCTCACGACGTGGTCATTTTGGAAAATCCTCAAGAAGCAGTGATTCGTCATCCAGTGACTATAAGAGAAGACTGTGCCACAAATGCAAGAAACCTGGTCACTATATTCAAGATTGTCCTCAGTGGGAAAAGGAAATGAAGAAGAAGAAATACAAGGATTACAGTTCTGATGATGCAAAGAAGAAGAAGAAATCATCAAAATCTTCATCATCAAAATCCTCGAAGTCTTCATCTCACAAGAAGAGCAGCTCCAAGAAGGCTCAGACATTCATTGGCAAGGAAATGGACTCTGAAGCTGAATCTGAGGAAAATGATGAAGAGGAGGCGTCTGAAGAATCTGAGTCTGGTGTGGCGAGTCTGGCCGTCGCTACTGCTTTCGTCAGCAAGTCCATCTTCAACACTGAAGAAACTGACCCCACCGACAAGCCTGATGAAGATAATGATGGCTACGCTCCCACCTATTGCTTCATGGCAAAAGGTGCAAAGGTACTCAAATACAACTCCTCTGAATCTAGTGAAAATGAATCTGATGAGGATCTCAAGCCCAGCTACTCTAAACTTGCTAAGATTGCTGTGAAACAACAAAGGGCCTTTGAGAAGGTTCAAAACATGCTAGACAAAAGTGATGATATGTTGGGCGAAGAAATGGATCGCACTAAAGCCCTGACTGAAAATCTTCAGAAACTTCAGTCTAGGTTTGATAACCTTCAAGGTCATCATAACACTCTCTTATCTGATCATGAGAAACTTTCTTATGAATTTCTTCAAGAAAAGCAAGATCATGAGAAGCTTTCTTATGAATTTCTTCAAAGAAAGCAAGATCTTGAAAAGCTAAAAGTGTGTTATGAAGATCTTCAGAAGGAGCGCGATTCATTACTAGCTCAACAAATCAGCGCTTCTCAGGAAGAATTTATTCCTCCATGCTTAAAGTGCATTGAACGTGAATCTGCCAATTCTTCACCTGAATGTTCAAATGCTTCAACTGTTACAAATTCTTCATCTGCCTCTGCTATCACTAATTCCTCATCTAAGGACATTGCTAGTATCACTGAGAATGCAGGGCTGAAGGAATTGTACATGATAGGCATGTACAAAAGCCTCAAAGGGCATCAGACTCTTTGTGATGTGCTTAAAAAGCAGATCCTCAACAAAAACCCTAGGAAAGAGGGTATTGCCTTTGAGAGGAAACTCAATGCTGATGGAACATATTGGAAACCTGAGCAGTACCCCAAAACCTCATGGGTTGCTGCAAAGGGACCTCCAGTTGATCCATCTAACTTATCTGGCTTTACATGTGAATCTCCTCATTCTTCTGATGAGTCATTTGACTCCAACTATAAACTGTTCAAAAATCAGAATGGTGAAGTATTTGCTAGATATGTTGGCACTAACTGCAGGAACGGTTCCCCTATGAAGAAAATCTGGGTTCCCAAAAGTTATGTTGAAAGTCTTCAGGTGAATGTCCTCATGACACCACCTGTGAAGAACAGGAACCCCAGATCAAATTCTTCATATGGAACAAACTCTTCATATGGATCCAAGTCCTCACACGGACCAAATTCCTCACATGGATCGAATTCCTCAAAAGGATCAAAGTCCTCATATGATTATCATCGTGCTAACAACTCTGTCTCGTAGGGTAGAGCTAAGGGCTATGAATATGTGCATTATTCTTCAAATCATTATGTTCATAAGTCCTCGAAGAATTACTCTGCTTATTCATATGCTTACCCTAACCCCTCTTATGGAAAACGAAACGGTTTGGCATCTTTGCCACCTTTCTCATATGGTGCTCGCAGAGTGATGAATTCTTTGCCACCCCTCCAGATGTGGGTGGTGAAGAAAAAGAACTAATCTCTTCTGCAGGGTCAGGTCTCCAGACGTGCTTTAACGTCTGAAGAATTTGCTGGGGATCTGACGAAATTGCCTGAAAGGACGCAAGCGAATCATGATGAAATGAACTTTCATTTCACACGTCCTCATACTGCTATATCTGTTTACTGCTTGATGAAATTCATCTGATGAACTTGATATCATATTCTTCACTGATGAAGCATATGAGATTGTAAGCTACACTAATTCATCTGCAGGATGATCAACCCAAAACGACTGAATGGGTCCTCGATAGTGGATGTACAAATCACATGACTGGTGACAAGAATCTATTGATGGATGCACCTTTATCCCCGTCACCTCTGAAGCATATCATCTTTGCTAACAAAGGCAAAAGTCAGGTATTGGGTCTTGGTAAGGTTGCGATCTCTAAGGATAAACACATGGACAAAGTCATGCTTGTTGAGTCCTTAGGATACAATCTCATGTCAGTCTCAATGCTTTGTGATCTTGATATGGTTGTTGTCTTTGGCAAGTATCGCTGTGTTGTGATTATGGAAGCTGACAACTCCAAAGTCTTCGAAGGCTTTAGGAGAGGAGATCTGTATATTGTTGATTTCTCTACAGGACCACAACCAGCCGTGTGTCTACTTGCAAAAGCTTCAGAAGGCTGGCTATGGCATCGATGACTTGGTCACGCAGGCATGAGGAATTTGCACACGCTTGCGAAGAAGAAGCATGTCATTGGCATTGAGAATGTCAAATTCCTCAAGGATCACTTGTGCGGAGCCTGTGAAGCTGGAAAAATGACCAAGGCCAAGCATCCAGCGAAGACTATCATGACCACTACCCGTCCATTCGAATTGCTTCACATGGACCTCTTCGGACCTAATCATTACTCAGCAGTCACTAATGATGCATCTCTATATGGTTTTGTCATTGTTGATGATTATTCTCGATATACATGGGTACACATTGTTACTTACAAACATGAAGTGCAGGAAGTCTTCAAACGATTTTCCTCGAGGGCTTCAACCAACTTTGGTGTGAAGATCAAGCACATCAGAAGTGACAATGGAACTGAGTTCAAGAATTCCGGTCTTGATGCCTATCTTGATGAACTTGGTATTGCTCATGAATTATCTGCTCCTTATACTCCTCAGCAGAATGGCGTCATGGAGCGCAAGAACAGAACTCTTGTTGAGATGGCTCGCACTATGCTTGATGAATACAAAACGCCTCAGCGTTTTTGGATTGATGCAATTGATACGGCATGCCACATCATCAACAGAGTATATCTTCACAAATTCTTCAAGAAAACGGCCTATGAACTCCTCACCGACAAGAAACCCAATGTGAGTTATTTCAAAGTCTTCGGTGCTAAATGTTGGATTAGAGATCCTCACCACAACTCTAAATTTGCACCGAAAGCACATGAAGGTTTTATGCTTGGTTACGGAAAGGACTCGCACACCTACAGAGTCTTCAACATTGTTCTTCACAAGATTGTTGACACTGTAGATGTGCGGTTCGATGAAACTAATGGCTCGCAAAGAGAGCACCTACCTTCTGTGTTAGATGAACCAGCACCTGAGGATGCTATCAAGCTCAAGGCATCTGAGGATGTCATTCCTACTGAAGAATCTGCTGAAGAATTCATTCCTGTTCATGAAGAACGTCGAGCTGATGCACCTGAAGAACATGATGAGGAAAATGGTGTTGAAGAAAATGCTGATCAAATTCCTTAGTGACAACCAGCTCATCCTCGCGTTGCAAAAGAAGTGCAAGTGGAGAAGATTATCGATGACATTAGCGCACCAGGTCCTCTCACACGCTCAAAAGCTTCACATTTATCTAACTTTTGTGGGCACTATGCTTTTGTCTCTATCACAGAGCCCACTAAGGTAGATGAAGCATTTTTGGAGCCGGAGTGGATTCAGGCTATGCAAGAAGAATTACATCAGTTCGAGATAAACAATGTCTGGGAATTGGTCAATCGCCCAGATCCTCGCAAGCATAATATCATTGGCACAAAGTGGATCTACCGCAACAAGCAAGATGAAAATGGCCTTGTGGTGAGGAATAAGGCACGACTAGTAGCTCAAGGCTACACACAGGTTGAAGGAATTGATTTCGATGAAACTTTTGCACCTGTTGCTAGACTTGAGGCTATTCGCATATTACTTGCTTACGCTAACCATCATGATATCATCTTATATCAAATGGATGGGAAAAGTGCATTCCTCAATGGTAAGCTTGAGGAAGAAGTATATGTTGCTCAACCCCCAGGTTTTGAAGATCCAAAGAATCCTGACAAAGTCTTCAAACTCAATAAGGCCCTCTATGGCCTCAAGCAAGCCCCTCGGGCGTGGTATGATACATTGAAGGAATTCTTCGTGAAGAATGGCTTCACACCCGGTTCACTCGACCCTACTCTCTTTACTAAATCTTATGATGGTGAACTGTTTGTGTGCCAAATATATGTTGATGATATTATATTTGGTTGTACTGACCAACGTTATAGTGATGAATTTGCCTATATGATGAGTGAAGAATATCAAATGTCTATGATGGGAGAGTTGAAATTCTTCTTAGGTCTTCAAATTCGTCAACAGCGCAATGGCATATTCATATCTCAGGAGAAATACCTCAAGGATGTACTGAGGAAATTCGGCATGCAAGATTGCAAAGGCGTCAAAATTCCTATGCCCACAAATGGCCATCTATGCACTGATGAAAATGGCATTGACTTCGATCATAAGGTATACCGCTCCATGATTGGTTCTTTATTGTACTTATGTGCATCTAGGCCAGATATAATGCTTAGTGTTTGCATGTGTGCCCGATTTCAAGCTGCACCGAAGGAATCACACCATAAGGCTGTGAAGCATATTCTTCGATATCTAGCTCACACACCAACACTAGGATTATGGTACCCCAAGGCCTCTGCTTTTGATCTCATTGGATATTCTGACTGTGACTATGCTGGTGATCGTGTGGACCGCAAGTCAACATCTGGCACTTGTCATTTCCTCGGCCGATCTTTGGTCTGTTGGTCCTCGAAGAAACAGAACTGCGTATCACTGTCTACTGCTGAAGCTGAATACATTGCTGCTGGCTCATGCTGTGCTCAACTGCTTTGGATGAAGCAAACCCTCAAGGACTATGGTGTCAACGTGAAGAATGTGCCTCTCCTCTGCGACAATGAGAGTGCCATCAAGATTGCTCACAACCCAGTTCAGCACTCGAAGACAAAGCACATCCAGATTCGTCATCATTTTCTTCGTGATCATGTGTTGAAGGGCGACATCTCCATCGAGCATGTGAAGACTGAAGAACAGCTGGCTGATATCTTCACTAAGCCCTTGGATGAGAAGAGATTTAGCAAGTTGCGGTGTGAGCTAAATATCTTAGAATCTTCGAATGTTCTTTGAAAAGGACACACATCCTAACCCTTATGCAGAATTGATGACTTAGATGTGCAACACATGAAGAAACGTTTTTCTTCAATAAATGAAGAATAACACTCTAAGTGTGAAGAAATTAATGAAGAATTTGATTCTTAGAACCCTACGACAATTGTACGCGGTGTCTAAAATCATCATTCTTATACGGTGGGCCACGCCACCACAAAAGTTGAAAATCTTCAATTTGAGTTTTTCCTCAATTTTTGAAACTCTTCAGTTTTTCAAATTCTTAGACTTTGCAAAATCTTCACTGTTTCCGTCGTTTTTCTTCATTGGCTCTCTCTCTCTCTATATATGAGTTATGTCCTCTACAGCATTCACTTATGGCTATTTCTTCAAGTTGCATTTTCTGCTAAGTGAATGTGATCGGACCCTTCCCCCTCTATGCTATACTCAAACCAATCTATTCACAAATTCTTCATGTGCGTTCTATTTGAAACTCGTTCAAAGTCTTCACTGTGTCCTTGTCAGCTGAAGAAATTGCGAACGAAATTTTAAAACAAATCTTATCCAGATTTTCGGTTTTACCGCTCAAACCGTTCCACATCCCACGATGCATTATTATAATCACCCACGATCTTACACGATCTCATCTTCACAGTACGTGGGTGACACATGTCGCGTGGAGGAGAAGGGCAGGGGCATGTTCGTCCCAAAATCTTCGGGTGAACAGTTTTTACCGTGGCTATAAATACCCCTCTCCCCTTCCTCAGTTCATTTACTCCGCTCGGTCGCTGTCTCTCGCTCGAGCTCCTCAAACCCTAGCGCCGCCGCTACTCCATCGTCGCCGGTGAGGAAGAGCTTCACTGCCTCGACCTCGTCGCCGTCGTACTCGCGCCGGCTGCAAATCTTCACTCCGCCGCCGCCGTAGCTGTCTCCCTCTGCCAAGTTAGGGCGTGGGAGATCGAACCGAACGAACTTCACATCTGTTCATCTCAGTTCGTCGTGTTCTTCAGCTCGGGTAATTAAAAGTTACTTTTATTACTCACTTTGATTCTCAAGTTTTCCTGAAAATCTTCAAAGGTGTTTTATTCTTCAAATCTTCACACATCTGAACACCTCACACACTGTATGATCTTGAACTATCTCTCTAAGCACTCATTTTCTTCAAGATTCCTCAATTGTGCGGATTTTTGATCTGTACAACTCTGGAACCTAAGACAAGAATGCTTAGTGAAATTCCTCAAGGCTCAACTGGTCAAATTCCTCAAAACTTGTCTTTTCAAAAATCTTCTGAGAATGCATATGACCTCTTCAAATTCCTCGCACCTACACTCTGTTCACAGGTACTCATGTCCTCTACTGAATCACTAGGTTCTCATCAACTTAACTCATTTGCAGCGTTCCTCGAAGAAAAATTGCATACTTCTTCAGAGTGTTCAATTGTTCAAATTCCTCATCTGAAGAATATGTCTGAAGGAAAGAGACCACAAAAAGGTGGAAAGAAACCTGAGGTCATGACTGCTTTCGAGATCCCTGATGAAATATACAAGGATTATTGCACACCTGATGAAGCCAAGTTTGGCAAAGAAAACAAGAATCAGCGCAAAGTGCGCATCCAGAGGATTGAACGAAGATGGGCACGAGAATGGAGGGAATATCACTATCTTACTCCTAAGTACATGAAGAAATTCGCCTTAAATCCTCCATGCCCAAGAGCTCCATTGGCACCTGGCCAAGTAGCCGATCCCACCAACATCAAGCGTGGTGAGGACTTTCCTGAAGAATGGGCTAGGCGCCAAGCAAAACTGGCAAGGCAAGCCAAGGAGGCAGTGAGGAAATTCAATGAGGATTTTGCCGCTGCCGCTGCTGCTGAGACCTCGGTCAAACCGAGGAAATCAATGCCGAAGAAGCCTGCTCGTAAGCCAAGTGCTTCACCATCAGCGCCCTCACGGCCAAGTTCCTCAGCTGCGCCCTCACGGTAAATTCCTCAGACTGCTACTGTTCCACCAAGTTCCTCAGCAGCTCCCTCCAAGTCCTCAACTCCTGTGCATCTGGCTACATGCCAAAGGACTCAGGGTTTCTCAATTGCTTCTGGTGTCTCAGCAAGTTCCTCAGCTACACCAATGTCCTCATCAGGCCCCTTACTGTTGAAGACAAAAGCTACAGCTGGACGAGGTCCTCGGCCAAGTCCAAGGAAGAAACAGGTTGCATTCCAAGTGCCATCTGATGATGAGGCCTCTGATGAAGAGCTTGCAGAAATCATCAGAGACAGACAAGCAAAGGCCGCTAGAGCCAAGGGCACATCTGTGCCACTGCTTCTGGATCCGAAGAAGATCCTCGACTACATTGACTTATGGCATAAGGATCCAAACACTCCAATGCCTGATCTGCCTCTGACTCCTGGTCAAAGTCACATGCTGAACCATTTCATCTCTCAAGAGAAATGGAAGTTTGAAAAGGCTCGTGAGATAAAAAGAGCCCAAGCTAGAAAGGAGAAGCTTCTGAAGAAGAACGTGATCAGACTGACACCTGAAGAACTTCTCAAGGCTCAATCTGAAATCCAAGCCCTCAGCAAGGACTTCGATGCATACAATGCTGATTGGCAAGGAGCCAAAGTGAGATTCGTCAACCTGACGAAGAAAATGTCAACTGTTGCAGCCCCATCGCAACAAGAAACTACTCAGGCTGCAGACTCTGCTCAGCCTGCTGAAGAACATGCCAGCACCGCTGATGACTTTCAGCCTGCTGATGAAAACACAAGTTCCAGGGCTGATGGCTCCATCCCAGCCGCTGAAGAAATTGCCAGGGCATCCACTAGTGGTGCGCCTGAAGAAACTGAAGAGATCAGGGCAACTGCATCAGTTGCGCCTGAAGAAAATCAACCACAGTCCTCAGCTCCTCCCGCGCCTACTCCAACTCCTATTCTTCCTTCTGCCTATGAAGTGAAGAAGACCAAGGCTGCAGAGCGAGCTGCAGTGAAGAAAAGGAAGGCATCAGCTGCGTCAAATTCTTCGGCTGCGAAGAAAATGAATCCAATGACCAGCTCTATTGATGCCGTTCCGATTTCCTCCATGTCCTCAAAGGAAATTGTTCCTTATGGAGAAGACTACAAGATCCCAAGCGGATCTGATGAAGAAAATCATTCTGCTGCTACGTCAGAGCAGTTTGATGAAGAAATTGAAGTGGAAGCATTCCCTTTAACGCCAGTCATTTCCTCACCTATGCCTCAGTTCACAGCTGAAGAGGCTGGAGTTGAGGAAATTGAAAAGGAAGATGAAGATGTGGATATTGGATGCACTACACCAGTAATGAATGATGACTTTTGGGAAAGTCAGCATCCCAATACTCCTCTCTTCACTCCTATTCAACAGATTCCTCAGTCCCCGGCTACAACTGTTCAAATGGGATCTGAAGAAACTCATCCCACTTCATCTGTTCATGAAGAAATTCCAGCCGCTAGTGCTGAAGAACCTGCTGTTATTAATCCTCAAGTTGCACAAGAAGAGGAACCAGAAATTCCTCAGCCTGCAGTACCTGAGCTCACGATTCCTGAGGTTGTGCTGCAAATCACTAACACTCCTCTGCTCAAGCCGAAGAATCCATTCTCAAGCAAGCAAAAATTCAAGGCTGAAGACTTCTTTTCTGGGCATGTGTTCTTCACTGATTATAATCCATATGACTCTGCTCGCATAAGGAAGCGGCGTTTCTGGACTGCTACTCAAGCCAACTTCTATTCCTGAGTGCTCTTTGACAAGGACAAAATCTTCGATCATGAACATATTCCTCATGTGGATATGGAATCTCTGCCGTGCTTCGAGCCAGTCCTCAGTGTTATTCACGATGCTGGCCTACTAAACTTTTGCACTGATATTTGTGATTGGAATGAAGAACTCATTCTTCAGTTCTACGCCACACTGCATATCACCGGAGATGCTGAAGACGTTAATTCATGGGTGTTGGATTGGATGACCGAAAACACTCACTACAAGGCACCAGCAACTGAATTGCTTCGTGTCCTTCCTCTTGATCCTCCCCATGACAGTGCACGTTGCATCTACAATGACCCTGAACTGACGAATCATTATATGCAAGTGCTCATGAAGCCTTTGAAGCCAGGGCAGGCCCCACGAACCAAATTCCTCGTTAAGGAATTGCTATATGTGCCTCGGACTGTCTATCGAATACTGACGAAGACAATGAGTCCTATCAAAGGCCACGACTCAAACGATGAAGATGTCGTTGGCATCATGAAGAACATGCTTTTCAACATCATTCATGGCGTTCCTGTCAACTTCCATGATTTCTTCATGAGGACTCTGGCTAATGTTGCTATGTCACCTTTTGAGCTGAAGCCCTATGCGCCTTGGATTATGAGATTCATAAGGGCAAGATCTTCATTGAATTACAAGGCTGACACTCTGAATCATGGTAGCTACTTGCCTCCCATTGAAGTTCTCAAGCGACCAATTTCATCATCTGATGATAAAGGCAAGGCAACTGCTGTGATCGATGAAGGCACTCGTCCATTGGATGGTCAATTTCATCTGGCTACATCTTACTCCACCAATGACGACTCTGCTACACATGACACTGCCACAAATACCTCAGCTAAGCAAAATCCTCAAGCCACAGCACCCAAGGTGATGACTGATCGTGAGTTACTCCTCAGTCTTCATCAGAAGGTTGATCGCAATCACAAATGGGTGAAGTGTCAGTTTGCTGCAATTCTTCACAACATGACCTCAACACATAATGCAGTGAAGAAAAATCATTATCACCTTCATGAAACCCTCAACTGCACCTGGGCTATTCTGACTCATGTATATACCGCAGAAGAACTGAAGACTATGGGTCTCCAGGAAGCATTTGACTGGTTTGCACCACCTCCAAAGAAATAAAAGAGAGTCAAAGTTCCTGATCTGGTGGCCAGCTCTTATTCTTCATCGCGTGAAACTGATGAGCATGAAGATTTGGACGACACTGCGGCAGGCCCTACTTCAACAAACAACCCCGACAACGCTGGCGCTCCTCCATCAACTTGAAATTCTTCAGGGGCGTTAGTCCTCAGTTTCTATCCTTTTGGTCATTTGATGACAAAGGGGGAGAAATCTGAGTTAGTCTTCAAACGGGTTTATATTATGGGCGTTTTGTTAAGTTACAACTCTCGTTCTTCCGAAACTTTTTATTGGATTGAGTTGTAATCTTAAATCCGATGGTGCCCTGATACTTTTGAACGGTGCATAGTGCTCTGATGATGCACTGTGCTCTGATACTTTTGATGTGTTATTCTGCATGCTTATTCCTCGTTAATTGCACGCATGCTGAATCTCATCAGGCACCATATTTCATCATGCATTTCAAATTCTTCATATTATATATCAAATGCATGTATGAATTACAAGATATAGGGGGAGATCTCCATGATTCAATTCTTCAAATGTGCATTGCCTCAAAAGCAAATTCCGCACTATGCACATATTCAGGGGGAGTTCTTCTATATCTTGCAATCAAATTCCTCAATATCAGTATTTACACTTCATATGTTTATCCCCGTTGAAAACTTAACCTATGTTGTCATCAATCACCAAAAAGGGGGAGATTGTAAGTGCATCTAGTGCCCCTTAGTGATTTTGGTGTATTGAAGACTTATAGATTAAGTGACTGATGCGTTTGTAAGTGTACACAGGTCTATAAGTCTATGAGGAGTTTGATATTTACAGAGAAAGTCGACCCCTAAAAATGAAGTTCTTCGACTGAAGACTTTGATATTCTGAAGACTTTCTGAAGACTTTGAAAGTGAAGATAATGGTGTGACCATGAAGACTTACTATTCATCTGAGGAATATGAAGCGTGAAGACTTTTGTTTTCGTAGTTTCATTTTCTCTTTCTTGAGTCATAGGAAACACCGTACTGTTAAAGGGGGTCGAGGAAATACTAAGAAAAAATCCTACACCTACCAATCCCTTCGAGTGAAGCCATTGGAAATCTCATATAGTTCAGTCAAGTTCTTCAGTGACAGAGACGCAGTTCTTCTAGTCACTGATGACTTTGCTCTGACTGAGGAGTTAGGAATTCGCCAGTGTGAATTGCCTACGCAGTGAGGAACATGATAGCCCTGAGGAATTTGAGAGTCAAATTTCCGACCGTTGCTGTGCTGCGCGCCGGCTGTCCCAAAATATCTTATCCACCTAACGGTCATATCATTGAAGGGCATTTATGTCTTATCATGTCGGGCTGCTCCTTAGGCTATAAATAGACGCCCCCTACAACCACTAGTTGGTTGGCTGCTCCGAGAGAACTTGACACTTGTCATTTGAGAGCAACCCATCCTCCGAGGACTTTGAGCGAAAATCATCAAGTGAGGAAAATCCCAAAACCAAACCCCCACAAACCCAAAGTGATTGAGCATCACTGAAGAAATTGATCCTGCGTGGATCCGACGCTTGTTACCTTTGAAGACTGTGCTTCTTCCAGACGGTTAGGCGTCAAGGTCTAGAGCATCCAAGAGGAATTGTGGATTGCCGAGTGACCAAGTCTGTGAAGGTTTGGAAGTCACCTGAAGACTTACCACGAGTGATTGGACGAGACCTGCGTGGTCTTAGTTCAAGGAGAATACGGTGAGGACTGGGTGTCCTGAGTTGCGGCTTAGAGACTGGGTGTCCGGGACTGCGTGTCCTCAAGTTTAAATACTCAGCCGCTCCAACCAGACGTACAACTGAGACAGCAGTTGGAACTGGTTTACCAAATCATTGTCTTCACCAACTAACTGGTTCTATTTCCTCATCCCTTCCATTTCCTCATTACTGTGTTGAATGTTGTTCATATCTGTGCTTGAAGACTTTGACTGAAGACTTTCACAAATTCCTCAGTTCAATTTCTTCAGTCTGTTTGTCTTCATCTTGTTATCCTGTGTTTACGCTTTCTGTACTCTGTGCTTGTCTTCATTTCATCATGATGACCATGCTTGTATCCTGTTATGTTTACCTCTGAGTACTTATTCCGCTGCAAGTAGTTCTTCGCTAAGGAATTTCCTCACCAGCAAATTCCTCAGTGAAGAATTCATAAAAATCGCCTATTCACCCCCCCTCTAGTCGATATAACGCACTTTCACAAGGCCTGCAGGACCAGCTCGCCGAGGAGATCCGCCTTCGCCAAGAGCAGGAGGAAGGCATGAAGGCTCGCGAGGCGGCTGTCGGTGTCAAAACCGGTGGATCTCGGGTAGGGGGTCCCGAACTATGCGTCTAGGTGGATGGTAACAGGAGACGAGGGACACGATGTTTTACCCAGGTTCGGGCCCTCTCGATGGAGGTAAAACCCTACATCCTGCTTGATTAATATTGATGATATGGGTAGTACAAGAGTGGATCTACGACGAGATCAAGGAGGCTAAACCCTAAAGCTAGCCTATGGTATGATTGTTGTAATGTATGTTGTCCTACGGACTAAAGCCCTCCGGTTTATATAGACACCGGAGGAGGCTAGGGTTACACAGAGTCGGTTACAATGGTAGGAGATCTACATATCCGTATCGCCAAGCTTGCCTTCCACACCAAGGAAAGTCCCATCCGGACACGGGACGGAGTCTTCAATCTTGTATCTTCGTAGTCTTGGAGTCCGGCGGACGATGATAGTCCGGCTGTCTGGACACCCCCTAGTCCAGGACTCCCTCAGTAGCCCCTGAACCAGGCTTCAATGACGATAAGTCCAGCGCGCATAATGTTCGACATTGCAAGGCGGGTTCCTCCCTTGAATAATCCAGAGAAGATCATGAACACCAGGATAGTGTCTGGCTCTGCAAAATAAATTCCACATTCCACCGTAGAGAGAATAAAATGTACACCAGTCCAATCTGCTGACATTTTATGCGGCATGACATTACACCGCTACCAAGCCTTTGTTTGAATCATTTTTTACTATACCACCTCCGCACGTTTTAGCGAAGCGGTTTCCTTGGCACGTCTTGTCGAAGCAGAGATCGTGTTCCCCTTATTTCGGGATTCTCATCAATACGGACGTGGGTAACCCAACCGCGCCATTGATGGTGGCGCTTGGGAGATAAGCGAGTTTTACCAGGTCGGTGGGGGACGCATAGTTTTCGTCCGCCTATATATAAGGGATAAGGATTTACCTTCTCACCTACGCCTTCTTCCTCCTTTGCTTATCCATCTCCGCGCACTCAAGCTCCAACGCCCAAGCTCGCGCATCTCGCCTCGGCCTTCTCCGAATATGTCCGGAGCGGGAGGCAAATGGTTGGCTTCCACCGTCAAGGAGGAGCACATCACCAAGCTGCGCAGCGCCGGATACCTCTCCAGCGATATCGCGCATCGGCTGCCCGACGAGGGGCAGCTCATCCCTACCCCCGGCCCCCATGAGAGGGTCGTCTTTCTTCCCCACTGCCTCCGCAGACTGGGCTTTCCACTCCACCCATTCGTTCGGGGGCTCATGTTTTACTACGGCCTGGATTTCCACGATCTGGCGCCGAACTTCATCCTCAACATCTCGGCGTTTATCGTCGTGTGCGAGGCCTTCCTCTGCATCCGGCCCCACTTCAGCCTGTGGCTCAAGACCTTCAACGTCAAGCCGAAGGTTGTGAAGGGCACGCAAGCGGAATGCGGAGGCGCCATGTTGGGTAAGTTACCCAACGTCCTTTGGCTGGAAGGGGCCTTCGTGGACTCCGTCAAGGGGTAGCAATCGGGGTGGTTCTACATCACCGAGCCGCGCGAGCCCACATGGGCGGTGGCCCCCGAGTTTAGATCTGGCATCCCCATGCAACTCACCTCCTGGAAAGAGAAGGGCTTGCTGTGGGGCAATCCTAAGGAGCTGACGGGACTCCGAACCTGCATCCAGAAGCTGGTGAGCAATAAGCTCAGGCTCCTCGACGTGGTCCAAGTCATGCTCATCCGCCGGATTCTCCCATGCCAAGAACGGGCATTCAATCTGTGGGAGTTCAATCCGGAACAGCACCAGGCGCTAAGTGGGCTCTTCGATACGACATATGAAGGCGCCTGGAGGGTGCTGTTTAAGGGTGCCGAAGCCCCCGCATCCGCGATGGAAGATCGCGGATTTTGCTCGCAGCATCCGGCTGACGAGGTAAGTGATTCAACCCCTTTACGGGACACTTGTGGTAATCAAATTGATTCTAAGAGGGTTTCAATCTCTCATTTCCTTTGACAGGAGTGGATGGAGAAGGCCGAGCAGCTCATCAGCCCGGCTCCCATGCCAGAGGACCCAGTGAACGCCCGTCTAGCAGGGCTGCTGGTTCCGGCACCGCACGTGGTGCTGGAGAAGAAGGCCAAGAAGGTGGCCGCGGGGACTCGAAAGAGTTCCCGCCATCAAGCGTCCGACGACGAGGCGGACTCCTCCCCCGAAGACGAGGAGGAGGAAGAAGACTCTCTCCCGGGGGAGGGAGAGAAGAAGAGGAAGGCTTCCCCAATAGGGGAGGCCGAAGGGTCCAAAAGGGGGAGAACTATTCCCCCGGACAGTTTCGCCAACACCATCGTTGGCGAGGAGGAGTGGCCTTTAAGGGCCAGGCGTCCGGCAAGATCGTAAGTATCCGGATCCTTGATATGCAATTTCTTTTGTATTGCGTAGTGTCCTTCTAATGCCGCATTTTGTCCATAGTCCAGCCGATGATGATCTCCCCGCTTCATCGAGCGGGTCATTGGCCCCGTCGGATGTGGATTCACTTCCGACTGCCACAACCCCCCGCGCCAACGAGGACGCCGAGGTGGGATCCCAGAGAGGGACCCATCAGGAGGAGGCTCCGGAGGCGCTGTCAGGCAGCCTCCCAGACTTTGCGTCGGACCCTACATCGGAACCCGCAGTGGTTCCAGAGTCCGGCAAGCGGCCCCTACACAAGAAGGGCAGGACCGTGACGCCGGCAGCCTCCGTCCAACCGGAGGCGCCGGACAACTTGTTGGAGGCGCTTAAAGGAGCTTCCATCGATGAAGAACACCGCACTCTCATGAGTGCGGTGATTCAGAAGGTTCAGCTCGCCAGGAGCGGGCTGACCGAAGCCTGCAGCAGCCTTCTAACGGGCTTTGAGGTAAGTAGTTAAAGTTATGTAATGTAATACCGCATAGACAGTAGCCCCTGATGCTCAGTTCGGTGTTCGGCAAGAAAAGCCGGACTGAGGATCTAACAAGATATACGCAGGGTTGCTTATAATATGCCAATATGGGTTTGCAGGCTGTGCTGCTGACCTCTGCCGCACTGACTGCGGAGGTCGGTGTGTTGAAGTAGGACCTCGAGCGGTCCGAGCAAGAGCTCGGCCATGCCAAGAAGCAGCTCGAGGACAAAGAAGGTGAGTAACACCGCTTTGAATAATTACCTTACAGAAAAGGATTTTGGTTGCAATAAAATTAACAAGGATAATATGGGTACTGCAGGGGCCACGAACGAGGTGGCAGCCCTGAAGGAGGCTGTGTCCGCGGCCGAACGCAGTGCGGCCGCGGAACAGGCAGAGCGAGAAAAGCAGGAGGCACGGGTGGCGGAAGTATGGCAAGAGCTCCAGGCTCTCATGGAGAAGCATGAGAGTTTGGAGCGTGACTCCAAGACTCGAGAGTCCGAGCTTGCCTCGGCTCTCGAAAGTGCCAAGTCCGCCAAGGCCGAAGCCCATAAGGCCCTTCAGGAGGTTGAAGATGTAAAGAAGATAGCGGCGGGTAAGGCATTTTTCATGCAAAGCAAGCATGTTAATGTAAACTACCTGACACTTACCCGCATTCGGAGCTCTCCAGGGGCATTTGCAGATCTGCCGCATAGTGCGTCCGATGCTGCCGCATTCTATCGTGGCGAGGAGGGGAGCTCGACGGAGAAGGTCTTCTGGTCTCAGTACGCTGAGGCCGGCCATCCGGTGCCCCCAAGCGACCAGCTGAAACAGCTGGTCGAACTCCACAAGGTAGCTGAGGAGGCCATGAAGGGCCTTATAATCCGGCTGTGGCCTGGACAGGCCATGCCTGGGAGCTACTTCGGCCTTGTGCGGCGGCTGGTGGATGCGTGCCCCTGGGTGGAGGTCATCAAGCGCTCCGCCTGTATTGAGGGTGCTCGTCGGGCCCTTGCCCGCACAAAGGTGCATTGGGGCAGGTTGGATGCGGAGAAGCTTCTCACGGACCCACCGCCACCGGGCAAGGAGTATCGCACGCCCGAAATGTATTATAAAACTGTCCTGAAGGGAGCCCGCGATATTGCGGATGAGTGCCCCAGAAATGTAATCTTTGAGTAAACTCGCCATGTGTTATCCTGTGCGCTGAAAACTTTGTTCATGTGCGCATTAAGCAACGCTTATTTAATTTAAAATATTACCTTCTGTGCGGCCGTTTATAAAATCTGAGAGATGGCAAGTCGTTGGCTTCAGCCCCCGAGCCGCGAGTGCTGGGGTGTTCGGGATAAACTTGAGCACTCTTGTTCCCATTTTTGGGTCCATCTAGGGAGGCACTCAACACAACGAACAAGGCAACCGGACTTATAATGCTTGAACACTCTCACTTAGCCATAGAATTCTATAATTTTAAATTTTGGCGAAGCCCCTGGTATTCGGAAGACCGAATCCGGGGCGTTATCCACGCCTTCGTCGGACATTGTCCGGAACTTCGCTCGAAGCGGCGTGAGTCTTTAAGGACCCGAAAAAAAACCTCTCGAACAGCGACCAGTCTCTCGCCTTATCACGCCGGTCAGTTTTAGCTTTCTCCACTGAGGCGCTCACCCGGCTCAACCGGGGCGCAATCGCAGTGGTTCTCCCAGTGCCACCTTAGCCAACAGAACGGAACATAAGGCACCAAAACGTGGGAGCCGGGCAAACCCAATTATTGACCCAAGACATGATTCGGAGCCGATTCATATAATGCTATAAGTTCAGGGTGCCGCACTTGTGAAAGTGTTCGGACTTATCACACCATAGTGTGGGGAACATAAGCCCCTGGTGTATTCGGCCGTACCAAAATATACGGGTGCAAGATGTCATGTAATGAACATATATATAAAAAGTAATGCAATTGCCATTGAAAGGTGCTGCATTATTTATTAAAGAAAGTCTGCTATGAGTGCGGACTGATACAAATAGTGCGGTAAGCAAGGGATTTGGACTAATTAAACATGTCCCCCTCCAGGGGTGAGCTGCGGGCTTGGTGTATATAATCGAATTTAATGCTCGTAATTGAGACCACCTGAGTGTTCGTCGCAGCCTTCTTTCTTCCCTGGCTGTTGCATCATGAGTTCGGCAGGTTCAGCGCCGGACAGGGCTTCTCTTTAATGGAGTCCTGTGTACACAAAGAAGTAAAGTGAAAAAGAAAAGAAGGGGGCACACTTGCGAGCCCCTGGTGTTGTCGAACCGCACTCTGGGTACATTGTGATCGTGCCCCTTCCCCTGCGCCCATGGTATCTCCAAAGCGTAATGATGTACTCAGAGGGTTGTTCTTGCAATCATGCGAGGGCAGGGGTTAGGGCCGCATTGCTACGCGTGCTCTAATCATGCCAGGTTGTCTTGGTTGGTGTTGCTCCGGGCGCGTTTTGCCGTATCCGGCCGTTTGACGGCTGGACTCGAGAATTGCCTTAAAAGGCTGCTCTGTACTTCTGCCGCGAGAGCCGCTATATGTTCCTCCATTCGGAGGGAGCGTTCCGTATTTCCATTGACCATGATGACTCCACGAGGGCCTGGCATCTTGAGCTTGAGGTATGCATAATGCGGCACCGCGTTGAATTTCGCAAACGCGGTTCATCCGAGCAGAGCGTGATAGCCGCTGCGAAACGGGACTATGTCGAAGATTAACTCCTCGCTCCGGAAATTGTCCGGGGATCCGAAGACCACTTCCAGTGTGACTGAGCCTGTACAGTTGGCTTCCACACCTGGAATGACACCTTTAAAGGTTGTCTTTGTAGGTTTAATCCTTGAGGGGTCTATGCCCATCTTGCACACTGTATCCTGATAAAGCAGGTTCAGGCTACTACCGCCGTCCATCAGGACTCTTGTGAGGTGAAATCCATCGACGATTGGGTCTAAAACCAATGCGGCGAATCCGCCATGGCGTATGCTGGTCGGATGGTCTCTTCGATCGAAAGTGATCGGACACGAGGACCATGGATTGAATTTTGGGGCGACTGGCTCCATCGCATAGACGTCCCTTAGTGCGCGCTTCCTCTCCCTCTTGGGTATATGGGTTGCGTAAATCATGTTCACCGTCCGCACTTGTGGGGGGAAACCCTTCTGTCCTCTATTGTTTGGCGGTCGGGTCTCTTCCTCGTCGTCGCTGTTTAACCCCTTGTCATTGTTTTCGGTAATTAACTTACCTGCCTGCTTGAACACCCAGCAATCTCTATTGGTGTGATTAGCTGGCTTTTCAGGGGTGCCATGTATCTGGCATAAGCGGTCGAGTATTCGGTCCAAATTGGACGGACCCGGAGTGGTTCTTTTGAATGGCTTCTTCCGTTGACCGAGTTTAGAGCCTCAAAATCCGGCGTTGACTGCCGTATCCTCCTTATCGTCGCCGTTAATGCGGCGTTTGTTTTTGTTCCGACGTGACCTGCCGTTGTTGTCCTTAGTATCCAGACTGCCAGAATTTTTACGGAGGTTATTGCTGCGAGCTAGCCAGCTATCCTCTCCCGCGCAAAAGCGGGTCATTAATGATGTGAGGGCTGCCATGGATTTCGGCTTTTCCTGTCCCAGGTGCCGGGCTAGCCACTCGTCGCGGATGTTATGTTTGAAGGCTGCAAGGGCCTCTGCATCCGGACAGTCGACGATTTGGTTTTTCTTTGTCAAGAACCGTGTCCAGAATTGTCTGGCCGATTCGTCTGGCTGCTGAATTATGTGGCTTAGGTCATCGGTGTCTGGTGGCCGCACATACGTGCCCTGGAAGTTGTTGAGGAATGCGGCTTCCAGGTCTTCCCAACACCCAATTGACTCTGCGGGCAAGCTGTTGAGCCAATGCCGAGCTGGTCCTTTAAGCTTGAGTGGGAGATACTTGATGACATGGAGATCATCGCCGCGGGCCATGTGGATGTGGAGAAGATAATCTTCGATCCAAACCGGGGGGTCTGTTGTGCCATCGTAGGATTCAATGTTTACGGGTTTAAACCCTTTAGGGATTTGATGATCCATTACTTCGTCAGTGAAGCATAGTGGGTGTGCGGCGCCTCTGTATTGAGCAATATCACGACGCAGCTCGAGAGAGCGTTGTCTGCTGTGTTCGGCCCGGCCGGGGTTATTGTATCCGGCGCGACGGTATTCGTCATGGGTCGTGGGGCGCCCACGTGATCCGTAGATGGATCTGGATTGCCTTGCTTTATCCTCCAATATATCTCGCAAGTCCGGCGCGTTCCCCCTTGGCTTCGTACTCTTGGAGTGATGCCGGGGTACGGTCTTGGTTGGGGGCCTTGATGCCTCTCTGTCACGACCGCGGGGTGGTCGGTCAGCCGTATCGTGCGCTGGTGATGGAGGTATGTATGATTCCTCCTCTAATCGGGGGAGCAGCTTGCGTCTTGGGTAACTTTTGGAGGGGCGTTCGAGTTTATACTCTTCGGCCGCGAGGACCTCGATCCATCGATTGGCCAGCAGATCCTGATCAGCTTGAAGCTGCTGCTGCTTTTTCTTTAGGCTATTTGCCGTGGCGATAAGCCTGCGTTTAAAACGCTCTTGTTCGACGGGATCCTCGGGCACGACGAATTCGTCGTCGTTGAGGCTTGCCTCATCTTCGGAGGGAGGCATATAGTTATGATCCTCAACCTCTTCGTCTGCCGCCCTCTCGTGAGGGCTTGCTTCTGCATCCTCCTGCGCTGAGTCTTGCTGGAGGGGATTGTCTTCGGCACTCTCTGGGGTATTATTATCTCCTGTGCCGGAATCTCCATTCTTGCTGTGGCGGGATTTAGAGTGGCGCCGCTGACGCCGGCGCTTGGGCTGTTTCTTTAAAGAATCTGCCTCCGCTGTTTCTTCGCCATCCCCGTCTTTTGGGGTGTCCACCATGTATATGTCGTATGACGAGGTGGTCTTCTAGTGCCCTGTAGGCGCTGGTTCCTGTTCGTCTCCGGCATCGTCGTCCATAGTGTTGATGTCTTCGGAGTCGTAGTCTAGCATGTCGGTTAGATCATCGACAGTGGCTACAAAGTGGGTGGTGGGTGGGCTCTGAATTTCTTCGTCGTCCGTATCCCAACCATCCTGGCCATAGTCCGGCCAGGACTCTCCTGATAACGAGAGATGCTTTAGCGAATTTAGGATGTCGCCGAAGGGCGAGTATTGGAAGATGTCCGCGGGGGTGAATTCCATAACCGGCACCCAATCCGATTCGATTGGCAGGGGCGTGGGAGGTCCGGAGTCCGGCAGGGAGTCCGGCACCTCGGAATCACGGGTTTCGCGAGGGACAAGATTGGCGTTCGGCTCCATCGCCGTGGAAGTTGAAGCCCCCGAGGTGGTGTCCATCCACCGATCCTCGATCTGGGCGATCGGCTCCGGACTGAAGGCCGAAGCGGATTGTTGTGCGGCCACCAAGGCACTATTCGGCGGCAGAGCTAGATCATGCCCATCGCAACAGTGCGGTGCACTTGGCTTTGGCTCAAACCCGTCGAAGATCAAGTCCCCGCGGATGTCGGCCGTGAAGTTTAGGCTTCCGAATCTGACCTGATGGCCAGGGGCGTAGCTCTCGATTTGCTCCAGATGGCCAAGGGAATTAGCCCGCAGTGCGAAGCCGCCGAATACGAAGATCTGTCCGGGGAGAAAAGTCTCACCCTGGACAGCGTTGTTGACTGAAGATGCCATCGAGCCTATCAGTGACGACACAGAGGAACTCTCAATGAAGGCACCAATGTCGGTGTCAAAACCGGCGGATCTCGGGTAGGGGGTCCCAAACTGTGCGTCTAGGCGGATGGTAACAGGAGACGAGGGACACGATGTTTTACCCAGGTTCGGGCCCTCTCGATGGAGGTAAAACCCTACGTCCTGCTTGATTAATATTGATGATATGGGTAGTACAAGAGTGGATCTACCACGAGATCAAGGAGGCTAAACCCTAAAGCTAGCCTATGGTATGATTGTTGTAATGTATGTTGTCCTACGGACTAAAGCCCTTCGGTTTATATAGACACCGGAGGAGGCTAGGGTTACACAGAGTCGGTTACAATGGTAGGAGATCTACATATCCGTATCGCCAAGCTTGCCTTCCACGCCAAGGAAAGTCCCATCCGGACACGGGACAGAGTCTTCAATCTTGTATCTTCGTAGTCTTGGAGTCCGGCGGACTATGATAGTCCGGCTGTCCGGACACCCCCTAGTCCAGGACTCCCTCAGCGGCTGTCAAGGACCGGGACGTCAAGCTCAAGAAGCGCCGTGACCGCCTAGGCGTGCTGGAGCAAGAGTTGGAGGCGAGGAAGGTCGAGATGGACGGCAAGGCACGGGTTCTTGCCAAGGATCGCGTGGCCTTCGCGGAGATGGAGGAGAAGGCTCACACCTTGCTGAAGACGCTTTATGACAGCGGCCTAGAGAGCCCGCTGGCCGGCGCCGAGGACGGCCCCGCCAAGCTGCTTCCCTTCTTGGTTCGTGCTCTTGAAGATGTCACCCTTGTCCTTGGCCCTACGGCTGAGGCTGAGGCGCGTGCCTTGTCTTCTGCAGCGCTGACGCGGGTCCTTACCCACATCTATCTTTGCGACCCCAACGTCGACCTCGACAGCCTGCTGGAGCCAGCAAGCAGCGAGCCTGCCGCTGCCGTTGCTGAGGCCGTGAAGGGTCACGCGGAGGCTCTGCTGGGGAAGTTCCTTCAGCACCAAGCCAAAGCGAGGCGATGCCGGCCCTGCAGCTCCACAAGGCGAACCCGCTCCGCGCAGCTCCACCGCCGGCAAGTGACTCCGTCGTGGCTCCCGTCCTGCTTTTAATTCCTGCACATGTACCATGCCTCGGGGAGGCGTTAAAACTTGCATTTGGTGTTGTGATAACAGTATGGACCGCAATATTTGCTTTTGAATTCCTTGAAATTTGCGCTATTCCTTCCTACTTGCTTATGTTCTATGCCAGCAGAGCCCGGCCCCGCGCATACCTCAGCCGCCGTTAGCCCCGACCGGAAACCAGGACAGGACCAAGGAGTGAGGGGCTACGTGACAAGTTAGGCTCCTGAGTGGCGATGCTCAGGAGTCCTCCTTGGCGCTCGAACAGCAAGTAGGGAGGTGAGATGTGGGGGTGACTCGTTAGGGAGGTGAGATGCGTGTGGATCTACCGTTCTACATCTGCAGAGCCCGGCCCCGCGCAAACCTCAACCGCCGTTAGCCTTTCGGAAGTAAGGAGTGAGGGGCTACGTGACCAGTTAGGATCCTGAGTCGTGATGCTCAGGAGTCCCCCTTGATGCTCAAATGTCCTTCGTACCTTGGCTCCACTCGGGGAGGGATGTGCGACGAACCAGGCCCGGGGGCCTGGCTGGGTGGCGTGCGTCTGGGCGTGACCCAGCCGCAGCCCCCGTGCCCAGCCCCCTCGCGCGGCACTCCCGAGGGGAGGCGTTGCGATGAGGCTAGACACTGAGCTCTGGGCTCCCTGAGGTTGATGCGGCCCGGGGGCCACCCTCAGTTGTTTATCACCAGCGCGGAGCATAGCGCTTCCGTATGTGTACGGGCATAGCCGCTCCTCGACAGTGTCGTCAGCCAGCGCGGAGCATGGTGCTTCCACTGGTGCGTGGGAGGGGGCTCCCCTCCGGGAGGAGCCCCCAGGGCGTGTACAGCCCCACCCTGACACGTGGCTGGCACGGTAGGGCCTGACGAGGTGTATCTGGGCACCCGTGAGCCAGCGCGGGACTCACGGGGCCCAACCTCAAGGTGGGTTGCGCCTGGCACTGGGCCTTATCTTGGGGTGTGTTCCTGCAAATTTGGTTAGATGACGAAGCTCTACGTCCTAGGGTCCTGTCCCTCGAGCTGGTCTCAGCCGTCGCTGGTATGCCAGGTCGCGATGCCGTGGACAAGGCCAGAGGGTGAGGGCTGGAGAGCCGGTAGGAGCCCTGAGTCGCGATGCTCAGGTACCCCCCTTAACGCGCAAGCTTGGTTAGATGTCGAAACTCTACGTCCTCGGGTCCCGGCCTCGAGCTGGTCTCAGCCGTCGCTGGTATGCCAGGTCGCGATGCCGTGGACAAGGCCAGATGGTGAGGGCTGGAGAGCCGGTAGGAGCCCTGAGTCGCGATGCTCAGGTACCCCCCCTTTAATGCGCAAGCTTGGTTAGATGTCGAAACTCTACGTCCTCGGGCCCCAGCCCTCGAGCTGGTCTCAGCCGTCGCTGGTATGCCAGGTCGCGATGCCGTGGACAAGGCCAGAGGGTGAGGGCTGGAGAGCCGGTAGGAGCCCTGAGTCGCGATGCTCAGGTACCCCCCCTTTAATGCGCAAGCTTGGTTAGATGTCGAAACTCTACGTCCTCGGGTCCCGGTCCTCGAGCTGGTCTCGCCGTCGCTGGTATGCCAGGTCGCGATGCCGTGGACAAGGCCAGAGGGTGAGGGCTGGAGAGCCGGTAGGAGCCCCGAGTCGCGATGCTCAGGTACCCCCCCCCCTTTAATGCGCAAGCTGCCGACATCAAGGAAGAAAAGGTGCTACGGACAGGCACGAAATAACAAGCATGATGGGTCGAAAGCATGGCCCGAAGATAAACGCAAGAGGGGTACATGCCGCTGGGTTTGACCCGAGCGACTTGGGGATAATGCAGCCCGAGGGGTGCCCCCAACAAAGTAAGCTAAAAACACGAGCAAAAGGGATACACGCCGCAGGGACGGACCCACGCGGCCTGGGAATGATGCAGCCCTGAGGGCGCTCCCAGCTGGAAATGAAACTTGAAAGATGTCACCTGATAGTGTTGACGATAAAGGGGTGTTGGTGTAGCAGACTCGTTGGGCTGCGGGAGCCGATCCTCACGAGTCCCCAGGCCCTGGGGCCTCGGGAGGCTCCGGAGGCGCTGGTGGCTCCTCGCGGACCATCTCCATCTCCGCCAGGGCTGCAGAACGCCTGACCTCTTGAGCCTCCAGGATGCCCCTCATGAGGCGCTGGTACGTGGCAGCCGCGTTCGGCAAGCCATAAGGCATGCGAATGTAGGTGTGGGGTGGACCTTCGCAGCGCCCCACTTGCGAGGGCCAGAGGTGCTCCTGAGATGCGGCTCGGTTGAGCCCTGGTATGTCGATGCAGACGCGCAGCCCACCATCCTCGCCTGGATGGGGGGCCACAGCGGGTAAGCGACGGCTGCCTCTCATGACTCTTGACTCCTGTAGCTCCTGAATGGCCTTGCTGATGAACTCCTGAGGGTTTGGCCCTCCTTGCCTTGCTCCTTCTTGAGGGAAACGTGCTTCGAAACACGCCTCCAAGTGGTGCCCAAGCGCCTCCCTCGTGACCTTGGCGAGGTCAGCAGCCCTCCAGGGGAGAGCCCCCGAGCCCTACCTGAGGAGGGCGCCGGACACGCTTCCCTATGCGATGGAAGGAAGTTCCCCCTGGGCAGGCGCGGGCCCTGAGGGGCCTGCCTCCGGAGGGGCCGGTCCAGATGATGTCTTCTTCTTCTTGGGGGCGGCCTCGGGAAGCCTCCTGCTTTCGCGATCCGGGTCTTCCAGTGATGCAGCCTGAAAGGCTCGTTCCAGGGAGCACACCGTGTCTTTCTCTTCGCAGGGCACCGTGATGAATCCGCCACTTCCTGGCATCTTGAGGACATTCTAGCCGTGGTGGGTTACGGCCATGAACTTGGCCAACGTTGGGTACCCGAGGATGGCGTTGTATGGCAGGCGAATGTGAGCGACGTCGAAGTTGATGAGCTCGGTGCGGTAGTTGTCGCACGCCCCGAAGGTGACAGGGAGGCGGACCTGCCCAGTCGGGACCGTGGAACCGTCGGTGACTCCGGAGAAAGGCTTGGTTGGCTGAAGCTGGTTGTAGGGCACTTGGAGATTGTTGAATGTTTCCACGGGCATGATGTTGAGCCCTGCCCCGCCATCGATGAGGGTCCTGGTGACTAGCACATTGCTGATGATTGGGGAAGAAAGCATTGGGAGGACTACGGCTGTGGCCGCGCACTTGAGCTGATCCGCTGAGCTGAACGTGATGGTGCACGCCGACCACCTGAGAGGGCGCATGGCTTCGAGCTTGGGGAGGACTGCATTTACTTCGCGGGCGAATTGCTTGAAGATGCGTTGAGAGGCTCGGTCTTGAGCTCCGCCCAGGATGCAGGCGATCGCACGTGGCTCCTGGAAGTCCCCAGCCCCCTCGTCCTGATGACGGTCCTCATTTCTCCTTGGCTGCGGTGGCAGCGGAGGGAGGCCTGTGTTTCCCTGCGGGCGATCCTCGCGAGGCTGATCCCTCCAGTCTCCCTCACGAGGCGGGTCCTACCAGCGATTCTCGCGAGGTTGGTCGCACCACCCGTGGCGAGGGCCGCAGTCTTCCCAGCGTCCTGCTTTCCTTCCTCCTCCTCGACCGTAGCCCCGGTCGCTACGGTCGGGACGTCGGCCGATCCTTCCTTCACGCACGGCTCGGAGCTCTTGGCATTCATTGGTTTTGTGGGTGTGGAGGTCATGGTACACATAGTACCGACTGCCCTTGGAAGATTCGGGCTGATCTCTGCCCCGCTTGGTGTCTGGTTCTGCCGCGAGCACGACAGCCCCCTTGCGCTTCACATCCTTGGCCTTGGGTTTCTTCTCTTCTGGGTCTGCAGTAGGCAGCTCGAGGAGGGAGAGACGCCCTTCCTCAGCCCTGGCGCACTTGGTCGCCAAGTTGAACAGCTCCAAGGAAGTACACAGGTCCTCATGCATCGCCAGCTCCTCCTTCATCTTGACGTCGCGCACGCCGTCGGAGAAGGCCGAGATGACGGCCTCCTCGGTCACCTTGGCAATCTTGAGGCGTGCGTTGTTGAAGCGCTAGATGTACTTCTGTAGGGTTTCCCCTGGTTGCTGCTTGATTCAGCGCATGTCGCTCACGGCGGGTGGCCAGTCGCGAGTACCCTGGAAGTTGGCGATGAAGCGGGTGCGCATCTCGTCCCAGGAGGAGATCGTGCCTGGAGCCAGGTTCAGGAGCCAGGTGCGGGCCCCGTCCTTGAGCGCCATGGGAAACTAGTTCGCCCTGACCTTCTCGTCTCCGTTGGCAGCCTCGATGCCCAGCTCGTAGAGCTGGAGGAACTCTGCGGGGTCAGCCGTACCGTCATAGCGAGGAGGCAGGTCTGGCTTGAACTTGCCGGGCCACGTGACGCGGCGCAGCTCGGTGGTGAAGGCGTGACAGCCCGCCGTGGCCACGGGAGGCCTTGGGTGACGAAGAGCTTGGTCCTGCGGGTTCCCATGCGCTGCAGCTGGGAGCAGCGTGGGGTCTTGACGTGCTGGAGCAGGAGCGTGGTCGCGACGAGCCGGAGCAGGGAGCGCTCGGGCAGCTTCTCGCGGGCGGGGGACTTCTTGGCAGCTCTGCTCTTGCCACACTAGCGCCTGACGGAGCGGGTTCCTCCCAGGGGCCACGCGCCTTGGGGCCAGGGCGCCTTCTTGAGGGGGAGGCGACTGAGGCGCCCCCGGAGCTTCGTCGCCTGCGCAGGGTGGGGTGCGGTGCAGCGGGACGGACGGCGCAGGAGAGCCCCCTGCCGCACGGACGAGCTCGGCGACGCGGTCGAGCCATTCTTCGTAGACGTCGTCGACGGGACGGTAGCGCAGGAGCTCGTTTGCCGCGATGAGCGCAGCTCGAGCCTCTATGGGCGCGCAGAATGTGTGAGATGAAGAACTAGCTGGGGTGAGTGAGGGGGTAGCAGTGTGACCGTCTTGCCTCACGGAGGGATGCTGGGACGATGCTTGCTGCTCGTTCCCCGCCGGGCCAGTGGCGGCGTTGACGGCAGGTGACGGGGAACGACGAGGGTGCCCACCGACGGGAGCCATCTGGGCAACACGGGAAGCGAGGGCGGCTCGACGCTCGGCGCGGGCCCGACGAGTGTCAGACATGGATGCGATGGTCGGAGAAGAACAGGGCGACGGAAGACAAATTCCGGCTCACCCCTACCTGGCGCGCCAAATGTCAGATTTCGGGTTCCGGCAGACCCTTGAGGTTCGAATACTGGGGTGCGCGCGAAGATTTCGCCCTCTACCTACCTGCACTCTGCCGACTCGCTAGGATCTAAACTACGGAAGGAACAACACAAGAGACACAGAGTTTATACTGGTTCAGGCCACCATTGTGGTGTAATACCCTACTCCAGTGTGTGGTGTGGTGGATTGCCTCTTGGGCTGATGATGAACAATACAAGGAAGAACAGCCTCGCGAGGGCCTGTTCTTGGCTGGTGCGATGAACTGCTAGGAGGAGTTCAGTCACTCTCTCTACTGGTTTTCTAGTGAGGATTCTGTTCTTTCCCCGATGCTCGATTCTTGATGCTCGATGCCTCTACCCTGGGGGTGGTTAGTCCTATTTATAGGCAAAGGCCCTGGGCCTCTTCCCAAATATTGAGCGGGAAGGGCGCCAACAATTGGCCATTTTGAAGGGGAACATCGGGTACACTTATCCTGACTAAAGTTGGTCCTCGCCTATCAAATGCTCTGGTGGTGACGCCTGCTTGGGCTCCACAATAACTTCCTTCCTGCCGTTGGGCTGGTCTTGGTCGTGTTGCACCGAAATGGATGCCTTTTCTTGATGCTCTTGCCTGCACTTGCTCCCCTTGCACCAAAGAGGAAAGGAGGACACTGCGCGGGCTGGCGCCCGAGTGGCGCCCTTGGTCGTCATGGCTTGCATCATGGGCACCTCACGAGGTACCCCGCCTTGAACTCTCCGCCTCCTCATGAGCCAGCCTGATGAGGCCGTGCCTAAGGAAGCTCCTTGTCATCTGCCCCGCGAGGCTTGGCCCCTCGCGAGGGTCTTGAGCTTGTGTTGATGAAGATGGGCCGTGCTGGGCCCCCTTTTGCACCATGCCGCAGGCCGCAGGTAGGCAAGTCTGGGGACCCCCATTCCCAGAACGCCGATAGACCTGGCGTGTTATGCCAGCTTTCAGGCAAGTCAGTTCGCATCGGAGCGCGTCTCATGTCTAGGCCGTGTTCACGTCGGTGTCCCTGTGCTATGGTGTTCCTCTAGGTCGTTCTTCCACTGCCGCGTAGCTCGTGCGATCGAGGCCCCGTCATGTTCATTAAATAATGTACATACTATCCAGCAGCACCGTGTGTGTCGCTTGGCCTCGAATCTCGATGTAATATCAGACCTATGTAATCCTCTAGCATCAATAAAGCGGTTGTTTCTATACCATGTTGTTATGTATTGCCAGAAGACTTGATCTCTGGGCTGGCAATGAAAGGTAAACCGGTTACTCTGAGCCGGGGTGCCACAATGCTTGGTATCAGAGCCGCGCTGATTGTAGGACACGCTAGACCGTTAGTGCGCTAGTGAAACGGTAGATAGCTTTGTTTGAGTGCCGATTGTTGCATTGCATGCATGTTTATTTGTTATTACTAACCGGATGACTTGTGCGTGTAGATGGCTCCAATACCGATCTTGTACCATCCTAAGCCAGCTCCGTACACATCGCCGCATCTGCTTCAGAATGTGTGGCGATGACTCTACCCAGACGGTGCTGATCCAGAGTATCGGGTGTATTGCGAGCATCTGGCCAGTGCATTGTATGAGTATTATTGTAGGATCGAAAGTATGTCTAGAGGGGGGGTGATTAGACTACTTGACAATATAAAAATTCTGCCTTTTGACAAAGAACAGTTTTTGGCAGATTCACACTTATGATCAAGTCAAGCATCACCCTACACATGCAATTCTAGAGTGTAGGCAGCGGAAAGTAAATTGCACATGTAGTAAAGAGAGGTGGAGAAGAGCAAACGCAATTTTGGAGACGCGGTGATTTTTCTCGTGGTTCCGATAGGTGGTGCTATCGTACTTCCACATTGATGGAGACTTCAACCCACGGAGGGTAACGGCTGCGCGAGTCCACGGAGGGCTCCACCCACGAAGGGTCCACGAAGAAGCAACCTTGTCTATTCCATCATGGCCTACGCCCACGGAGGGCTAGCCTTACTCGGGGTAGATCTTCACGAAGTAGGCGATCTCCTTGCCCTTGCAAACTTCTTGGTTCAACTCCACATCTCGATGACGGAGGCTCCCAAGCGACACCTAACGAATCTAGGAGGCACCACCCTCCAAAAGGTAATAGATGTTGTAGATGATGATGAACTCCTTGCTCTTGTGCTTCAAATGATAATCTCCCCAACACTCAACTCTCCTCACTGATTTGGCTGTGGTGGAAGAAAGGATTGAGTGGAAAGCAACTTGGGAAGGCTAGAGATCAAGCTTCATATGGTGGGAGTGGAGCAACTTGATCTCAACACAAGGGTAGGTAGTTCTCTTCTCAGAAATGTAAGGTAGGAGTGGTAGTTCTTTCTGATGGCTCTCTCCAGGAATGAAGAGGGGGTGGAGGGGTATAAATAGCCTCCACACAAAATCCAACCGTTACACACATTTGAGCAATCTCAGTGGGACCGAAGTGGACAACTCGGTGAGACCGATAGTTCAAATAATGTGAACGTTGGGATTTTCGGTGGGACCGAAAATACAATCTCGGTTAGTCCGATTCGTGCAATGACAAGAGCATGCCAGTTTCGGTGGGACCGACTTTATCATCTCGGTGACACCGATTTGATGACAGAAGGTTACAGAAGCTTGGCAACTCATGTTTCGGTGAGACCGAGTTCAGAATCGGAAAATCCGAGTTTTCTAGGGTTTGGCTTATGGCTGAGGTGGTTCATCTCGGTGTGACTGAGTTTGGAATATCGGTGGGACCGAGACTACTTATGAGTGTATATGGCAGTGAAAGTTGCTGATAGTTTAGGAGATGTATCACTAAGCACTTGAGCAACCAGATCATCATCATAACCTCATCCCCTTTTAATAGTATTGGCTTTTCCTATGGACTCAATGTGATCTTGGATCACTAAACCAAAAATGGAGTCTTGAGCTTTTGCCAATGCTTGCCTTAGCATTTTGGGGGGTCCACTTCTTCAGTCCTTGCCATACCCATATCACTGAACTCTCTGAAATGATTCTCAAGTAACTATTAGTTCAATGATATATATGTTGTTATTAATTACCAAAACCACCCGGGGATTAGTTGCACTTTCAATCTCCCCCTTTTCGGTAATTGATGACAACATATAGATCAAAGCTTCGACAAAGGATATAATCAATGAATAATATCGTCGCTTTGAGAAGTATGTGATAAGCAAGAGCTCCCCCTAAATTTGTGCATTATTTAAGATTTGCGTTTGAATGCAAATGCACAATCGATTAGGATCATGGGTCACTCTTCCATGTCACATACATCTTGGTGGAGCGCACAAAATGATAAGAATGAACAGCATGCACCCAATCACCAAGACATGAGTAAATGGTCATACGAGATAGGAATGGCATATGATAAGCCAAAAGTATCTCAAAGAAACCGCAAAAGAACGAAAGAGCAAAAGCGCAAAGACAACAACACTCTCTCTCTCGAAGTCCTATGATCTATACAATTTCTCCCCCTTTGGCAACAAGTTACCAAAAAGTTTGAAAAAGCATAAAGCTAAGCGTCACTGTGGACTCTGCTGGCGGCTCCCGTCTGGGTTGATGTCGGAGTGGATATGACAGCATCGGCGAAGACTTCAGCTGATGTCTGTGCTAGAGGAGTGGTCACTGGAGCTGGAGTTGGAGTAACTGCTGGAACTGTGGGAGGTGCTGAAGCTGTAGTCCTGGTGTCAGTCACTGGAATAGCAGCTGATCGGGGTCCTTTGGGAACCGGAGCAGTCTGTCGATGAGAATCCTGGACTAAGTCATCCTGCAACTCACGCATAAGCTCTTCCTTCTCCTGCTTTGCTTCCTCAATGTCTGCCTCGAGCTTGTTGACGGTCACTTGTACTTCAGTCAGCTTCACGTCCAGAGCGTGGATCTTGTCCTCAACAATCCTCTCTAAGCTCTCCTGAGACTGTACAATGCTGGCCAGGCGTTGTTCAATCCTTTGAGTAGCTTCAAGTATTTGCTCTCCGAAACTCTTTGGTTTAGCTGCTGCTGCTGCTGCTTCCTTGTCAGCTTTGGCTTTCTTAGCAGCTTCGATCTTGGCTTGACCTTCAACAGATGTCGGATCCTCCTCATCCATCACAACAACATTGTCTTCATGCTCTGGCTGCAACGGTAAATGTTCTCTATCCAACAAGAATGTGCCCGTGCCAAACTTGGCATTGATAAGCATCTGAATCTGCGGGGCAAATCCACATGACCTTTTCTGGTCAGCTGTAGTCCTCTTAATGGTCTCTACCATCAAGTCCATCACCTTGAAAGGTGCTCTCTCATCAAGTATGTGCAGCATGTTGATAGAGTATCCTTTGATCATGCGATCATCTCCAGATTTGGGCATCAAGGTATGCCTCAAAATGGTATTAGTGGTAGGTAAGCCTGCCTGGAGATAGTAGACTGAGCCGAGCTTCCAGATTCCCAAATCCTCTGCTGGAATCTCTTTGTACATGTTCTTCATGGATTCATGATTCTTCTTTGGAATCCCATATACATCAATATCATCTTCTCGTTGCACTGGAGCATTCAGAATTTCTGCCCATTCTTCAACAGAAGAAGAAAACCTTTGACCTTCAGTCATCCACGTAATCTTTCCATCAGGGTAGAAGTGAGCTGTGGCATAGAATTGCATTATCATCTCATCATTCCAACTGGTCAATTTCTGACCTACAAAGTCTGCAACGCCACATGCAGTGAAACTTTCATGCACATGTGGAAAGAAATCTCTGTGCTCTACGCTGTCAATGTACTTCCAGTCAACATATCGGGTGTCTGCGACTATGGGCTTCTTGTCCATCAGCACGGTCTCATAGAAGTCCTGCTGCTCTCTGGTGTGAAATCTAGGATCTATAGCAGTTCTTCTCCTCACGGCATATGGGTCAGTTTGTCTCCATAGCCTGAGACCTCTATCTTTCCTTGCCTTCATATCCTCAGCTTGAGGATGAGCATCATCATGGAGTGGCAGTTTTGGACGAAGTTTCAGCAAAACTGATCCTTCATCGTCTGACTCAGCTGGTGGCACATCATCCTTGTTCTTTTCAGACGCTGGAATGTTTCTGACGGTCTTCTTGGGCTTGGTAGCAGGCTTTGCTGGAGCTGCCTTAGCTGGAGCAGATTTCTTGGGCTTTGATGTGGCTCCAGCCTTAATGGCATCACCCATGAGCTTCGGCTTCTGAGGAGGCTGGGGTGCTTCCTCATCCTCATTCTCTACTGCTGCATCATGCACTATCCTCTTTCTCTTGGAGGTTTTCTTCACTTTGCTTGCAGCTGCCTCTCCCAAATTCAGCTTCTTAGCAACAGTTGACTGCTTGACTATGCTGGTGCCCTTCTTAGATTGTTGACCTTGTTGCTCTTTGGCAACAACCTTTCTTTTAGGATTTGAGGTCACCTCTTCCTCAACAACAAAATCTGAATCCTCATCATCTGAATTCCTCTTCTTTCTAGCTCTGGTGGCTGCAGGAGGCAAGCCACTTGGTGTACTCCTCTCACCATCATCAGATGAGCTACTAGGATCAGGACTAGTGCCTGCCTCTGGAATGTCTGCAATGGGTGTCTCTGACCTGTTCTGACTGTCACTGGCATCTGACATGGCTGACAACCTGTGAATAGATAAGGTGTAGGCAGAGAAGAAGAGTCATCACAAACTGCAGAAGTTTTTGCAAAAAAAATGAGTTCAAATTCTAGTATTAGGTTTTCACAGAAGACATTTCGGTCAGACCGAGTTTAAGGTTCGGTGAATCCGAAGTGTTAAACAGGAGCTTGGCACACCACTTTCGGTTTGACCGAAGTGGGTTTCGGTCCTGCCGAAAACACTGGACCGAAAGGTGCAGTGCAATGGCCATAGGCCAAATCGGTCATACCGAAATTATAAAATCGGTCTCACCGAGATGTGTTCCGCGGAAACCTAACCCTAAAACTTTTACTCGAATCTAGTTCAAACGAACTAATCTGGTGTACAGGAGGATTTCAATCGTGGCAAGATACTAGGCAATCCAAACGTGCATTGAATCGGAGATGGGAGCACGAGTGGGATCAAAACTCACCCTAACTTGGTGGAGTTTTTCTACGGTGGCAACGGCGTGGAGGAGATGTCCGTTGACGGCGACGGAGACCTGCGGCGAGGGCGCACAGGCGACGAAGGCGACGATCCGGAGACCAAGGCGACGGCAGCAAGGGGTGTGGGGGCGAAACGTTTGAAGGAGGAATCAACGCGCGCGGCCCTCGGAATACATACCCCTTCGCTGTCGGTGGGACCGAGTTGTAAAACTCGGTGGCACCGAGATGGATAACTGCTAGGCAGTTATGCACTTTGGTCACGCCGAAAATCACAACTCGGTTTCACCGAGATGAAAACCTAGATCAGTCTAAATGCTTTCGGTTTGACCGAGTTTGAGTGAGTTGGTCTGACCGAAATCAATTAGAAGGTTTTGGAAATTAGCCCTTGACGGATCGGTGGCTCCGAGTGCTCCTCACCCGGAGGGTCCGAAAATGACTTGTTCAAAATTTGTGATGTAAGCATGAATAGAATTTGAGACAAGAAAGCATAGATAGCTAGGGGAGGTACTTAGGCATTCTTGTCCATCCATTTGGTCAGAAAAAATCAAAACGACCAAAACAACAAATGGATGTCCTCGAATGGATAAAATCATGCATCCAACATGCTCACACAATAAGATAGCAAATGAAATATGTGTCAAACATGCACAACCAAAACTCTAGCAACTAACACACAATTTGTCGATGACTAGGTCATCTTTATATGAGTATATTGACTTAGGAGCCAAATGAGAACATTTGATCATAGGTCATACTCATCGTTTAAGCACAAGTGGGGTTACCACTTTTACATAAAGCATTGATGTGTTCACATCATTTGAAGATGCTTTAGCTCAATTTTTAGAGCAAAGCTCCCCCTAGATGTGAGAACCCCTTTTAAAGGGTCAAACTAACCTTGGGTTGTCGTAGAAGACTTCATGTAGATGTTGAAGATGTAGATGCTCAATGTTGATGGAGATCATCAAGAGTTGGGAGCTATCCTTTGGATTCGGGCACTTTCAATACCTACATGGGTTAGTCCCACAAGGAACAAACAAGGATATCCATGGACATAGATTGAAGTTCACAACAGATGATGTCCATGAAAGCAATGATTACCTTGTCCCTTGACATACCAACAAGAGGGTTTGTGACTCCATGAACTAGTGCACGATGTGGAAGTTGATTGCACAAGTTTTTGCCAAAATGAATGTGAGTGAAGTATGTTGGCGTAGTCACCCTCAAGAACTTTCTAGTTCTTCTTCTTCGGGATCCACATCATCTTGATGGGAATCCTTGGGGTTGTAGTTGAGCTTGACGAAGTAGAACTTGACGTTTCCTTGGGAACCCACTTGACCATGGCTTGAGGTGCTTCAACAAATGCATCAATCTCCTCTTGAAGCTTGTCCTTGCCTTTTAGCTTGTGGTCTTGTGGTGGAAGGTCATCTTGAGCTTGTTCCACATTGGAAGAAGTAGGATCATACTTCTCCTTTTGAGGAACAAACTATGGAGTAGGATATTGACCTTCTTCCCACTCAACGCCTTCGGCGTTGAACTTTCGCTCAAAACCAATTCCTTGATTCTTCCGGTGCCTTCCTTGCTTGCGAACAATTTCCTCAAAGTTCTTGCTTCCGGCAAGGCTCT
Source organism: Triticum timopheevii (assembly GCA_963921465.1). Lineage (NCBI taxonomy): Eukaryota > Viridiplantae > Streptophyta > Magnoliopsida > Poales > Poaceae > Triticum > Triticum timopheevii. The sequence goes on from OY997272.1 coordinate 421,138,675, forward strand.
TGTAGACACCTTTCTCTATGATCCCTTTCAATAAACTATTTTCTTGCTCAAGTGTAACTTGGCTTGAAACATTGTTAGTGGAATCAAGAGAACTACTAGAAGCAACAACATTGGATTTAGCATGGTTATTGTTACTGCTAGAGGAAGAATTTTTCTTATGCTTGTCATGCTTAGTCTTAATGGGTGGCAAGAAATTAGACAAGAGAAGTCGTTTGGCAAGATATGAAGAACTCTTCTTTCGAAGATCGTCATTGATTGCTTTTAGAAACTCATGTTCTTGCTCTAGAGTGAGCTTCTCGAAGCGTAGCTTCTCATGAGATCTTAGGAGCTCTCTATGATCTTCTTGAGTTGTTTCATGAGCTAACTTAAGAGTGTTTAGTTCTTTAGTTAGACGCTCAATCTCCTTCATAGCATTGTCATTCGACTCTTCTCGACTATAAAGACTATTAGCATGTTCATCGTTACTAGGCTCACTGGATTTATCAAGCAAGAGCTCATCTTCACCAAGCAAGTCATCCTCATCACTATTGAAGTCAATGAATTCAGGGTGTGATACCTTGGGGCCTTTAGCCATGAAGCATCTTCCAATTCCCTCATTTGGTGAATCAAATAAGTCGTAGGAGTTGGAGTTGGAGGATACGAGAGCAAGACCGGCAACACCTTCATCTTGACTGTAGTCGGAGTCGGAGTGATAGCTTCCTTCGGATTGATTGTCGGAGTCGGAGCCGGAGACCCATTCACCTACATGAGCTTGATGTTTTCTTCTTGTGTAGCTCCTTGATGACTTGTCTTTCCTCTCCGAATCCTTGCTTCTCCGAGAGGGTCTTCGTTCATAACGATCATCTCTGCTCCTTCTCTCTTTTTGAGGTGACTCATCTCTTGAGCTTCTTCTTCTTGGATATTCTTCTCTTCTCTTGTGGGGAGCCGTACACTCATTTGAGTAGTGTCCGGGTCTTCCACAATTGTAGCAGTTTCGATCACGACTAGAAGATCTCTTTTCATCATATGATCTAGACTTTGAGCTTCTCTCTTTGCCTCTATTCTTGTAGAATTTGTTGAAGTTCTTGACCATTAGGCTTATCTCTTCATTGGAAACTAACTTGTCACTTGAGGTTGTGGGAGCATCACTTGTAGCTTTGTAAGCACCACTTGACTTGTTGTGAAGCTCTTCCTTATCCTTAAGTGTCATCTCATGAGCAACAATTCTTCCAATGACTTCGGTTGGCTTGAGATTCTTGTAGTTTGGCATCATTTGGATCAAAGTGCACACGGTGTCATACTTTCCATCCAAAGCTCTGAGAATCTTCTTGAGGATGAATCGGTCGGTCATTTCTTCGCTTCCTAAGCCGGCAATCTCATTTGTGATGAGAGCAAGCCTAGAGTACATTTCAGCGACTCCTTCACCATCCTTCATCTTGAACTTGTCAAGTTGACCTTGAAGAATATCTAGCTTTGATTCCTTCACGGACTCGGTACCTTCGTGCATTTCAACCAAAGTATCCCAAATCTCTTTTGCATTCTCAAGACGGCTGATTTTGTTGAACTCCTCGGGACACAAGGCATTGAAGAGAATGTCACAAGCTTGAGCATTGTTTTGCAACATCCGCAATTCTTCCGTTGTAGCTTCGCGATCCGGAACTTTTCCTTCCTCGAAGAATTCACCTTGCATACCAACACAAATAATGCCCCATGCGGCTGGATTATGACCAAGAATATGCATTTTCATTTTATGCTTCCAACTAGCAAAATTTGTACCATCAAAGTAAGGACCTCTACGAAAATTACCCTCACTAGATGCCATACTCTCCTAGGTTGTGAAACCAAGCTTATGGAGTCCAATGCAATGGAAACCAATACAATGGAGACCAAAGCTCTGATACCACTTGTAGGATCGAAAGTATGTCTAGAGGGGGGGTGATTAGACTACTTGACAATATAAAAATTCTGCCTTTTGACGAAGAACAGTTTTTGGCAGATTCACACTTATGATCAAGTCAAGCATCACCCTACACATGCAATTCTAGAGTATAGGCAGCGGAAAGTAAATTGCACATGTAGTAAAGAGAGGTGGAGAAGAGCAAACGCAATTTTGGAGACGCGGTGATTTTTCTCGTGGTTCCGATAGGTGGTGCTATCGTACTTCCACGTTGATGGAGACTTCAACCCACGGAGGGTAACGGCTGCTCGAGTCCACGGAGGGCTCCACCCACGAAGGGTCCACGAAGAAGCAACCTTGTCTATTCCATCATGGCCTACGCCCACGGAGGGCTAGCCTTACTCGGGGTAGATCTTCACGAAGTAGGCGATCTCCTTGCCCTTACAAACTTCTTGGTTCAACTCCACATCTCGATGACGGAGGCTCCCAAGCGACACCTAACCAATCTAGGAGGCACCACCCTCCAAAAGGTAATAGATGTTGTAGATGATGATGAACTCCTTGCTCTTGTGCTTCAAATGATAATCTCCCCAACACTCAACTCTCCTCACTGATTTGGCTGTGGTGGAAGAAAGGATTGAGTGGAAAGCAACTTGGGAAGGCTAGAGATCAAGCTTCATATGGTGGGAGTGGAGCAACTTGATCTCAACACAAGGGTAGGTAGTTCTCTTCTCAGAAATGTAAGGTAGGAGTGGTAGTTCTTTCTGATGGCTCTCTCCACGAATGAAGAGGGGGTGGAGGGGTATAAATAGCCTCCACACAAAATCCAACCGTTACACACATTTGAGCAATCTCGGTGGGACCGAAGTGGACAACTCGGTGAGACCGATAGTTCAAATAATGTGAACGTTGGGATTTTCGGTGGGACCGAAAATACAATCTCGGTTAGTCCGATTCGTGCAATGACAAGAGCATGCCAGTTTCGGTGGGACCGACTTCATCATCTCGGTGACACCGATTTGATGACAGAAGGTTACAGAAGCTTGGCAACTCATGTTTCGGTGAGACCGAGTTCAGAATCGGAAAATCCGAGTTTTCTAGGGTTTGGCTTATGGCTGAGGTGGTTCATCTCGGTGTGACTGAGTTTGGAATATCGGTGGGAACGAGACTACTTATGAGTGTATATGGCAGTGAAAGTTGCTGATAGTTTAGGAGATGTATCACTAAGCACTTGAGCAACCAGATCATCATCATAACCTCATCCCCTTTTAATAGTATTGGCTTTTCCTATGGACTCAATGTGATCTTGGATCACTAAACCAAAAATGGAGTCTTGAGCTTTTGCCAATGCTTGCCTTAGCATTTTGGGGGGTCCACTTCTTCAGTCCTTGCCATACCCATATCACTGAACTCTCTGAAATGATTCTCAAGTAACTATTAGTTCAATGATATATATGTTGTTATTAATTACCAAAACCACCCGGGAATTAGTTGCACTTTCAATTATGCTGAGGTCACTCTACACCACAGTTCACCTATCGGCACTTACACTCGTTCGACTTAGGGTGGTCTTGCTTCTACGCCATCCCAGGCGATACAGTTTGTTGCTCTCGAGGCTCTTGTGGACTTGCGCTACAACGAGGTCCACATGCACACCCACCCTGATCTCTTCTACTACCCATCTCTGCACGAGAATGGGCGTGTCCGTTTCCTTTGATTAATCCGGCGTGCGATCGTCCCACTAGCCACCTTTCTCGCTACATCACAGCTAGTTATCTTCTGAACTACGAGTTAGCTCAGGAGCTTTCACGTGCTCGCACCGCTCTCACAGCTGCTCGGGTGAGGAACCCTCTTCCCGCTGTTATCTACACTTCTGCTCCGGTTCTTCCCACCACCGTTCCACCGACAACCTCGCAGGGTACCGTTAACCCTCTAACGGTGAACCCTCGCAGCGCTCCTGCTGCATGGTCTTCCCTTGTCGCTACTCCTGCTGCTCCTATGCTTAGATCCCATCCCCCGCCTGCCCCTGAGGGAGAGCCCTCAAGGCAGCATCGTCACATTCCTCTTGGCCCGGAGGTCTCTGCTATCAGTTCAGGATCAGGGTCCGACTCAGGAGATGAGCCTGCAGCAGCACCAACCGAGCAGTAGACTGTTAGAGTGTCGCGGTAGTCATGAGCACGACGTATGGCTGTAACCACACTTGTCATGATGCGTAGTTTCATGTACGAGGGTAGTAGACCCACTATGATGTTACTTTCATGTTGGGACTATGTATAATTATGTTGGAACTTTTTATCCGCCTTGGTTTTCATTCGCTATTTTCTTTCGGGATTTGCCATTGGCTTTTTAACCCCTTTTTGGAATTTTCTCATCATGGTTGCTATGTATTGGGAAAACGACTAATAGGATGACGCATGGAGGCAGCAGCAGCCAAGCTTGTGAGGATGTCCCTGTCCGTTGTTCCACAAGACAGGCGGGACATTCTCCCGAGACGTACCAGCCACCTCCGCCGCCACCGCCACATCCGCCTTCCACCGATCAGATCGTGAGAATGTTTGAAGAAATAAGAAGCAACGACCTGTTGGAAATCCTGAAGAGTGTACAAGTTATGGTTGGGCAGAATGGAAACCAGAATGGCCATCACTCCAAATTGTCAGACTTTCAGCGAACCAAGCCTCCCAGTTTCAGCCACACTACTGATCCTTTGGACGCCGATGACTGGCAAAGGACTATGGAAAGGAAACTGGAGATTGCCCGCATTGAAGGAGGAGACAAGGTTCCCTTCACAAAGCATTATCTCGAAGGAGCTGCCGCGATATGGTGGGATAATGCCAAGGCAATATGGCCTGCAGACGAGCAAATTACTTGGGATAAATTCAAGGAACAATTCTGCAAGTATCATATTCCCACCGGAGTTATGAAAATCAAGCAGCATGAATTCCTCGCTCTCACTTAAGGCAGCATGACCGTCAATGAGTACTTGAACAAGTTCAACCATTTGGCCCGCTATTCTCTCCATGATGTGGCCACAGAAGAGCGAAAGATCGACTGGTTCCTTGGAGGCCTGAATCAGCATCTCAGGTGCACTCTCAGCATGTTTGATTTCCCAGACTTCCTGACACTGGTGAACAAGGCCCTCATCGCCGAAAGGGAACACAAGCTCCTACACGACCACAAGCCAGCTGTTAACGACCACAAGCGCAAATTCGAGTCAAAGAAGGATATGCAACCAGTGCAAAGGGCTCGTACTTGGCAACAGACTCAGGTGGAGTACAAACCAAATTGGCAGCAGAATGTCAACAAAACTACTACACAAGTCAAGAATGTCGTGACCAGCCCGGTGCATGAAGACTGTTAGCGCAACAATACATGTTTCAGCAGTGGTCAAACCGGACACTATGCCAGGTAGTGTGCCAAGAACAGCAAGCAAGTAGCTCCATTCCAACTGCAAGTCAACTACATGGAGCCGTATTCCGCCCCAGATATGATTGAAGGGCAAATTCATCACATCTCCACAGACGAAGCTCAAGAGGACCCGGAAGTCGTCATTGGTATGTTTCTTGTTAATGACATACCCGTCGCAATTTTATTTGACTCTGGGGCTTCCCACTCTTTTATATCGCGAAGTTTTGCTTCCCAAAACATTTTTCCTTGTTCCATTTTGGGAAAGCACATGCTGGTAGAATCCCCGAGATCCCTACTCAGAAGCAATCTCATCTGCCGAAATTTGGAAATTGATATCAAGGGCGTCAAGTTTCCAACCTCGTTGATAATCATCGATTCCTACAAATTGGACGTCATTCTTGGCATGAATTGGTTAACTCAATATCAAGTCTGCATCAGCTGTGCGACCAGAGAAGTTACCCTGAGAAATATGGAAGGTCGCACCACAAGTTTTTATGCCCGCAGGCGCATACCCACGAAAGATATGGTTTTCGCAGCAGTGGCCGAAGAAGTGGATTTAATTCCTGTGGTCAGTGAGTATCCGGACGTCTTTCCGGAAGAATTGCCAGGCATGCCACCAGACCAAGAATTGGAGTTCACAATTGACTTGGTGCCTAGAACCACTCCGATACATAAGAAATATTATCGGATGCCTTCCTCAGAATTGGTGGAATTGGAGAAACAACTGGATGAGATGCTGTAGAAAGGATACATTCGACCAAGCTCTTCACCATGGGGATCACCAGCAATATTCATGGACAAAAAGGATGGCAGTCTACGAATGTGTTTACATTACCGATAGCTGAATGACGTCACCATAAAAAAAGTATCCACTACCGAGGATCGACGACTTGTTTGATCAACTTAGTGGGGCCAAAGTATTCTCAAAAATTGATTTGAGGACTGGATATCATCAACTCAAGATAAATAAGGAGGATATCCCTAAGATCGCGTTCACCACTCGATATGGTCTTTATGAGTACACCGTTATGTCCTTCAGCCTCACAAACGCTCCTGCATTCTTTATGCATATGATGAACAAGGTGTTTATGGACTTCTTGGATAAATTTGTGGTGGTATTCATTGATGACATCCTCATTTACTCCAAGGGCAAGGATGAACACAAGGAGCATCTTCGGGCAGTTCTGCAAAGGCTTCGTGACCATCAGCTTTATGCTAAATTCAGCAAATGTGAGTTCTGGCTCCAACAAGTGGGATTCCTCGGGCATATCCTCTCGGTAGAAGGAATCTCAGTGGACCCAAGCAAGGTGAAGGATGTACTTGATTGGTCTGCACCCACCATACTCTTAGAAATCTGGAGTTTCCTTGGACTAGTCTGATATTATCGCCGTTTTATCGAAGGCTTTTCGAAGATTGCCAAGCCTATGACTGAGCTTCTGAAGAAGGATAAGAAGTTCGTATGGACTGAGGAATGCGAACAGAGTTTCAACAAGCTGAAAACCAGGCTGACATCGGCACCAGTGTTGACTATTCCAGACATCTACCGCAGTTTTGATGTCTACAGCGACACATCCAGAAGAGGACTGGGGTGCGTACTCATGCAAGATGGCAAAGTGGTAGCATATGCATCTCGACAACTGCGGCAACACGAAGGAAACTACCCTACCCATGATTTGGATTTGGCCGCGGTAGTGCATGCTTTGAAGATCTGGAGACACTATCTGAATGGAAAGAGGTGCCAGATATTCACCGATCATAAGAGTCTCAAGTATATATTCACTCAGCCCGATTTGAACCTTTGACAATGAAGATGGCTCGAATTGGTGAAGGACTATGACCTCGGGATAAATTATCACCCGGGCAAAGCTAATGTGGTGGCTGACGCCCTCAGCCGCAAACCAGCCAGCCTTAATGCTCTAATGGATTCCTTGCCTCCTGAGCTTTATGAAGAAATCATGCGGCTCAATTTGGTAATCACCGACGCCCGACTTGCCAATATATTGGAAGTTGCCCCTACTCTCGAAGAAGAAATCCGCATCGCTCAAGAGAATGATGAGAGGTTAAAAAGATATGTTCATAAGATGCACCAAGGGCGTGCACCAAACTTCTCTATGGATCAGCGAGGTTCGCTAAGGTTTCGAGGAAGACTCTGCATACCCAACCAAGGAAGTCTAAAGAAGAAGATATTGGCAGAAGCGCATGAAGCACCATACTCAATTCATCTCGGTGGTACCAAAATGTATGAGGACCTTCGTCAGGTATTTTGGTGGAATGGAATGAAGAAAGACATCGCATACTTCATGGCCTGTTGCAACATATGCAATAAGGTCTCATCGAGGAAATGACGCAATATGGGTCATAGTGGACACGTTAATGAAGGTGGCACACTTTCTTCCTATCCGGACCACATACCGCGCGAATCAACTCGCACAGCTGCATGTGTCAAGAATCATCAGTCTGCATGGAGTACCCAAGACTATCACCTCTGACAGGGGATCTCTCTTCACCTCCGCATTTTGGTCCTGACTACATCAAGACTTGGGGACCGCATTGAAATACAGCACGGCCTATCATCCTCAGACAGATGGACAGATTGAACGAGTAAATCAAATACTCGAAGATATGCTCAGGGCATGTACATTGGCCCAAGGGACCAAGTGGGAAGACTGTCCGCCTTACACCGAGTTCTCCTACAACAATAGTTTCCAGGCCAGCTTAAAAGATGTCACCCTATGAAGCCATGTATGGCCGGAAGTGCCACACTCCTTTGAACTGGTCTCAAACCGGAGGCAGCCGTATCTTCGGAACTGATTTAATGCTCGAAGCGGAGAAGCAAGTCAAGGAAATCCGCGACAGACTGCAATTGGCCAAATCTTGACAGAAGAGCTACTATGATGCCAAACATCGTCAGATTAGCTTCGAACCCGGAGAACACGTATATCTCCTAGTCACCCCTATGAAAGGAGTCAAGAGGTTTCAGACCCACGAAAAATTGGCACCCAGATATATCGGTCCATTCCCCGTCATGGCCAGAGTCGGAGCAGTTGCATATCAGTTGGAATTGCCACCAGAACTGTCAGAAGTACACAACGTGTTTCACATCTCACAGCTAAGAAGATGTATCTCGCCACCAGAGAAAAGGACTGATATGGTAGAGATAGAATTGGCTAAGGATTTGACTTATGAGGAAAAGCCAATCAGAATATTGGATCAGACAGAAAGGGTCACTCGCAGCAAGGAAATAAGGTTTTACAAGGTTCAGTGGGAGCACCAGACAGAAGAGGAAGCGACCTGGGAAAGAGAGGAATTTTTAAGGACTGCATACCCAGAATGGTTTTCCCAAGCAACCGAATCTCGAGGACGAGATTCATCTTAAGTGGGGGAGGTTTGTGACAGCCTGGATTTTGCCTTCTATCTTTTTCCGGACATGCCTTTTCTCTCTTTCCGGACTTGGTTTTTATCGTGGTTTTTGCCCTAATTTGAATTGGAGTTTGAATCATTTCAAATGGATTTGTCACTTGGGCAAATCCTTGGCTTTCACCGAAGTGACCTATCTTCTTTATTCCTCTGATCAAACCTCAAAATAATCAAATGAATATTTTTCATTAAAGAAAAATATTCATTTCTCTCTCTGAAACTCACTTCAGAATCTTGTGCTCCAAAGCAACCTCATTTTTTCTTGCTCAAAAAAATCTGAGATAAATCCCAAATATTCTTAGAACCTTGGCACAACTTCCCATGTAAAAATAGTGCATCACTTTTTGCAATATTTTTGCTGTAGAAAATCTTTTCACTTCTGGACCAGAAATGCACTTTGTACAACAAGTACATTTTTCCTTAAGCTTTTAGCCTTGATCTTTCTTGAGCTTAAACACCCTCCTAAGAAACCCTAAGCCCCAGGAGATTAGCCCTAATGGCCTTCTAGAAGGTGGCCAAACTTGGCGGCCAAGTTTCTTTACGGAAACTTGCCAGCTTAGTGAAGTCTAATCTCGTCGGCCTAGGCATGAGCCATCAACTCCCCTAGACTAAACAATGCATGGTCGAGCGCGTAGACAAGGTTTGGCCGCTCCTGGGCGTTGTTTTGACCATGCCAACCTGGTGACCGCGCGTGGACACGGTGCCTGGCATGCGTCTCGGCGCGCTCTAGCTGGCGCCTTGCGCTCTGTTTCGCGCGTGCTTGATGCAGCGCTAGCCTCCGACTGCCACACCGTTCCACAAGCCTCGACTCATCACCCTTGACCGCTCCATGGCGCTCGTAGAAGCTGGAGCCGCCGCAGCAAGCATGGGCACGTCACGGCCAAAAGGCCGCAGTGCATGCGTGCACTTGTCCGCTTCTCCAACCGCCTCCCGTGCTCGTGCGCGAGCATGGGCAAGCTTCTGCGTTGATGCTAAGCGTTTGCCTCCTCTCGTTGGAGCTTCTCGTCGCTGTTCGCCGCGTGTCCAGAGAGCTTCGGCAGCGACACGTCCCCCCTCCGCTCCGGCTATATATATAGCGCCACCCTCCTCTATTGCTAGCCACGCACCACTCCATACCACCTCCACGAACTCGTAGACGAGTAGAAGCCCGGTCGGGCAGGCCTCTGGATGTCGCCCCGACTAGAGGACTCCGGAGATCCCCGCAGTCCAACCGCCGTGCTCCGGTGCCTCTTGATCTCAAGCAGCTGCTTGGGCGGGGCATTGGGGGTCTGCTGGTGCTGCCTGGACCCTGCCAAGCCCTCGGAGTAGCCTCTAGCCGTCATCTTCTTCCTCTCCGTTGAATCCCGTCCACCACCGAAGCTTGCGAGCTCGACTGCGACCAGCTCCGTCCACCTCTCACCAAGCCATGGGTACGGGCAGGTGCGCCTTGAGCCCCGCTTCAATTCTATCTCTCTCGTTTAGCCCCAAACCCCCTCGTCGCCGGCGTGAGCTCCGGCAAAGCCCCAACTCTCTCTGATCTCGCGCGCTCTCTCTCTCTCCCCTGACGCGCGGGACCCACCTGTCGGTCTCACCATTCGCTCCCGAAGCGGTACGAGTGGAGGCGTATTTCTGTTATACGCCTTCGACGTCACCCCCCGGGAATTTCTGTTAAATTCAAATTTATTCAGAAATTTGACCAAACTTTGACCGGCCACCATTTCTAAACCACAAGTCCAAATGATTTGATTCTTTTGGCATTATCTTTGTTACAGAAAGCTCTAGCAGCACACCAGAAGGTGGATTTTTCCTTGCTGTTTAGAATTTCTGGTGATTTTCAGAATGTGTTTTGATAATTCTTTTTGTGGTTTAAATTATTTTTTCAGAAGGAGAAGCTTGTCTTGAAGCAAACCAAGAGGGGTGTGATCCACCTCTACACTAAGGCAAGCCATACCAGCATTTTGATGGTGTTATTTCAATATCTATGATTTTCTACTTGAATAAGAGTTATTATTTGCATTTAAAATTTGATAAATAACTTTGGTTAATTTCTAGTTACTTTACCATGCCTGTTATGCTTGTTTTAGCTTCCGGTTGAATGCATGAACTTGTTTGGCTAAGTAGAGTAATATTTTGCACTATGAATATTGCTATGGAAATTAGTGATAGTTATTTTGCTAGTAATGGTTTTATTTAAATAATGAACTAATAAAAATATTGCCTGGTTATAAAAATGAGTTATAACCAGAGAGGTTTGATTCTTAGTATTGCAAGATGCATATGTTGTTAAGTTTGATCCATGATTATGAGTTGTTTGTTTTATATGACGAGTAGTTGCATGATTATTTTGGTTATATCATGTTGATGATAAAAAGTTTTTATAAAGCTAAACTTGATTAAGTTCAACGTGAATATGGTGTTGATCACATCGTGGTGCCACTGAATCAGATTTTTAATTTAGTGCGACCACAATTACCTTATGGGAAGGTCTTGATTCGGTCCTTTGTTGTGGCTCTCACCGATGCCTCCCGCGAGGGAAGGTTATGGGCGTGCATACCCTGGCCTGGTAGGCAGACATAACCTTGTGTGCTTGTTTTGTTTTTATGGTACCTTGTCCCCGTTTGGGACCGTTTTGCCACGACGGTGGCCGTTCGTGTCTCTGGTAGACTCGGGGTATCACGCCCAATATGCGACCCTATCCAAACGGAACTCGAAGGTCCCACCAAGGATAGACCCGCATATTGGAACACTTTTGCAAGGTGGATATCATTACATCAACATTACATAATAGATGGGGATACATACAAAAGGCATGCAATGCCACATGAATACAACAATACAACATACAAGAACAACATCCGACTATGGATGAATCATAAACAGAAACTCAAACAATATCCACCCTACTAGCCCAGGCTGCTGACCTAGAACCTATCCCCTGATCGAAGAAGAAGCAGAAGCAGAACTCCAAAACAAGCAAACATCGCTCTCACGTCATGATCATCGCATAACCTGTACCTGCAACTGTTGTTGTAGTAATCTGTGAGCCACGAGGACTCAGCAATCCCATTACCATGGGTATCAAGACTAGCAAAGCTTAATGGGAAAGGAAGGGGTAAAGTGGTGAGGTTGCAGCAGCGACTAAGCATGATATGGTGGCTAACATACGCAAAAGAGAGCGAGAAGAGGAACAAAGGAACGGTCGTCAACTAGCAATGATCAAGAGGTGATCCTGAACACCTACTTACGTCAAACATAACCCAGAAACCGTGTTCACTTCCCGGACTCGGCCGAGAAGAGACCATCACGGCTACTCACACGGTTGATGCGTTTTAATTCGGATCAGGTGTCAAGTTGTCTACAACCGGACATTAACAAATTCCCATCTGCCACATAACCGTGGGCACGGCTCTCGAAAGTTTAAACCCTGCAGGGGTGTCCCAACTTAGCCCATGACAAGCTCTCGCGATCAACGAAGGAATAGACCTTCTCCCAGGAAGACCCGATCAGTCTCGGAATCCTGATTTACAAGATATTTCGACAATGGTAAAACAAGACCAGCAAAGCCGCCCGATGCACCGACAATCCCGATAGGAGCTGCACATATCTCGTTCTCAGGGCAACACCGGATAGGTCAGCCTACGAGTAAAACCAGACCTCGAGTTGCCCCGAGGGGGCCCCGCAGTCTGCCCGGTTCAGGCCAGCACTTAGACAAGCACTGGCCCGGGGGGGCTAAAATAAAGATGACCCTCGAGAGAGCGACTCCCAAGGGAAAAAGTAGGTGGTGGTGAGGCAAATGGTAAAACCAAGGTTGGGCCTTGCTGGACAAGTTTTATTCAAAGCGAACTGTCAGGGGGGTCCCATAAATCACCCGACCGCGTTAGGAACGCAAAATCCGGGAACATAACACCGGTATGATGGAAACTAGGGCGGCAAGAGTGGAACAAAACACCAGGCATAAGACCGAGCCTTCCACCCTTTACCAAATATATAGATGCATTAATAATATAAGAGATATTGTGATATCCCAACATAAACCCTGTCCACCATGGAGAAATTTTCAACTTCACCTGCAACTAGCAACGCTATAAGAGGGGCTGAGCAAAAGCGGTAACATAGCCAATCAATGGTTTGCTAGGAATGGTGTCAAAGGTTAGAGGTTCATGGCAATATGGAATGGCTTGATAAACAGGTAATAGGTAGCGAAGCATAGCGATAGAACGAAGCAACTAGCATAGCAATGATAGTAGTGAGATCCAGGGTAGCGGTCATCTTGCCTGAAATCCCGCTAGGAAGAAGAATGAGTCCATGAAGAAGATGAAGCCACGAAGACGAACGAACCGTAGACGAACGAATCCTCACGATCGCAACGAAACAGGAACTAACAAGAAGAAGCACACAACATAGGTAAACACCACACATGAACAAGGCATGATGCACAACAAGCATGATGCATGACCAAGCTACATGAAGCTACTTATGGAAAGAGATGATGCAAACAAGAACAACACATCAAGGCAAGTTCAAATGAGGCCGGAAACAACATATAACAATTCCGGTAAGTCCTCATATGCATATTTCGAAATTGGTCCAGATCTGAATAAACCTTATGTTCAACTTGTTAAACAACAAGTTAAGATGCACCAAGATGATCTACACGAAATTCTAGTCAAGTTACATATAAAGTTCATTAGATTCGGAGCTACGGCCTAGAAGATATGAGCAAAACAAGTTAAGCATGGCATCGATGCAAAATGCACCCAAACATCAAGCAAACACACCAACACAAGGATGCAACATGATAATATGGAACTACATGCATAATCAAGCAAGTTTCATATAGAGCACACTCAAAACGGAGCAACGGTTCAACACCCACACACTATACAAGTCATAGCAACAATCTGTCCATAACAGCAACTAGGCATCTTACAAGCATCAAAACAATATGCTACAGCAACCCAACATATTAACAAAAGGCATGGGCATGAAGTACATGTAAAGCATAACAAAACATGAACACTGAGCTATCTCCAGAAACAACTAGAACATGCTCAAAAGGACATGGGAAGATTGCAAATTATAACAGTTTCAGACTTTAGCAGAAATAACATCGGGTTGCAATGTTTAGAGCAAGCAAACAACATGTTACAGGAACTTAACATGGCAAACAAATGCATGGAATGATACTACTAAATGCATAGAACAACAGTCCCTTACTGACCATGAGCCAAAAAGGATCAGAAAATATGATGGCACCCATGTAAACATGGCAAGTTATATTACAGATTCAAACATGGCAGGAACAACAATAAGTAGGCATGTTGGTGAGCTTGAACCACTCACCACAGAGCAATACATGGCATGGCAAGGCAACCAACAGTAAGAAGGCATGCTTATGAAGCTAAGCATGGCAATAGCAAGGTCATAGGGTTCATGGATCACTAGGAAAACACATAGAAACAACTGAACTTAATGTAAACAGGCTGACAGCAACATTATCAAGCAACTTTGGAGCAAGATTACAACAATCTACAGCAAGCTATAAATGCAACCAAGCGCATGAATGGATAGAGCAAGACATGTAGATCAAAACATGTTTATAGAACATCTCCAGATTATGCATAGAATAATTAGTAGCAACATGTTTACATAGCAACAAAATATAACAAAATCTGTCAGGAAAACAGCAACAGCAAGTACACTACTTAACAAGCTCTATTCACTCACCACAAGTCATTGCATGACAAGATAAGTAGAGCATCATCAAGAAGACATGTTTATGTAACCAACCAAGGCAAGAACAAGTCCATAGCATGCAAGGATCAACTATAGCAATCTTGGCCATATTGAATAACATGTAAACAATCTGCTAGCAAACATTTTGAAGCAAAAGTAGAGCACCAAAATGACATGCTAGACCACTCCATAATTGCAAATAAGGGCATGAATGGATAGACAATAACCATATGTTCAAAACACCCTTACAGAAGTATCTCTAAATATGCATGGATCTCTCTGTAGTATCAAGTTTACATGGCATCAAAATAACAGCAGAACAGGGACTAAAATCAGCAATATCACGAAGCCTAGTTTGCATGCTTGTGCTAGTCACCACATTGATCACAAAAATACATGGCATACACCCATGGAAATATGGCATGACATAGATCAAAACACATGTAGACATCAACCTCATAGGATGCACACATCAATCATGGCAAAAATGACAAATGAGCAAGTTATAACAGTTTCAGCAGATTAACATCAACATGCACTTTTCCAACAACATTTCGGGCATCAAGATGAGCTCAAATGAAAATGATGCAATGGAACAAAATGAAGTACTCGTCGAGACGAACAATTTGACATATTATACGCACGAAACGGAGCTACGGATGCAGAGATGCAACAGCTCAAACATGGCATGATAATGTTGAAAATCTGGGACTTGGAGAAATATACCCCTCCGGAAAAGTCAACCCGGGACGACGCGGTACCGGGACGGAGTGGATCGGGGAAGGCGTTTGGTTCGGTGGCCTGGTGGATCTGGTCCAACTCCAGATCCAGCGAGGGCGGCGGCTCCGGCGAGCTCCTCCGGCGAGGTGGCGCGCCGGCTGGAGCGGAGGAGGACGGCGAGGTCGACGAGGGTCGCCGGGGCGGCGGTGCGGGGCCGCGGCGGTGCGGGGAGGCGCGCGCGGCGGGCGACCGGAGGCGCTGCAGCGCGGGCGGCGGGGGCCGGCGCCGGTGCCGCGGCGGCGAAGGGGAGCCACGCCGGCGGCGAGGCGAGGGGCGCCGCGGGCGGAGAAGATGACCGGCGCGGGCTCGGGTGATTAGGCCGGCGGCGGGGACCCGGAGGGGCGCGGCGGCGCAGGGAGGCGCCGGCGAGGCGGCGGCCGGTGTTCGGGCGGTGGAGCAAGATCCGGGCGGCGCGGGGGCGCTCCGGCGAGGCGGCGGCGACGGGCGGAGGCGCGGGCGCGCTCGGGCGGCGGCGCAGGCGCGCGGGCCAGCCACGGGCCGCGCGGGCCGGACGGCGGAGGCGGCGGGGATTGCCACGTGTCGGCGCGGGATTCGTCGGGGCGAGTGGGGCGGACGTGTCTGGCGCGGTGCGGACGCGTCCGGCGGCTGGAGGAGGAAGAAGCTAGGGTTAGGGTAGGATTTGACCGCGAATTTCGGGGAAGGGGCTAGTTTTATAGGTAGAGGGAGCTAGGAGAGTCGAAATGAGGAGCGGTTTTCGGCCACGCGATCGTGATCGAACGACCGAGAGCATGGAGGGGAGTTTGGTGGGTTTTGGGCCACTTTGGAAGGGGTGTTGGGCTGCAACACAAAGAGGCTTTGCGGTTACCCGGTTAACCGTTGGAGTATCAAACGACCTCCAAATGGCACGAAACTTGACAGGCGGTCTACCGGTGCTATACCAAGGCTGCTTGGCAAACCTCGGGCCATTCTGATAAAGTTTAACACCCACTCACAACAGGAGACAAAAGGGGGACGCCGGGGGACATAGGAGTGCCGGATTGCAAAACGGACAACGGGGAAAATGCTCGGATGCATGAGACGAACATGTATGCAAAATGAAATGCACATGATGACATGATATGAAATGCATATGATGACATGGCAAAGTGCAACACGCAAGCAAATGACATGGCAATAACGGCGAATAACTGGCAGACACCTAGCGCATCGAATCCGGGGCGTTACACGGGGCCACCCAAGACCTAGCCCTGAGTGGGAGTTGGTCGAAGTGGTTGGGGAGAGTGCATGACAAAGGGAGGGTTTCGTCAGAATGCTTTGGTCCACCCGAATGGGAATGCAGGGCCAGGTATTCCGTAGTGTGGGTAAAGTGCGCTACCTCTGCGGAGTGTAAATTAATCTATCGATAGCCGCGTCCTCGGTTATGGTCAAAACTCGGAAGTAAGTCACACCATGGATCAACTTTTGTAATAATATTGCAAACTAATTGAGTGCTGTGATGCATTGGTTCATGACAAAAGCATGAACACTTGAGGTGTTCATGAGTGATTGGTTTCTGTTGTGACCCAGGTATGGTCACTGTCATGGAATTAACATGTCAGATGTACTCATGAAAGGACTTAGTCGTGGAGCCATCACAACGGGTTAGCTTGAAGGGGTTAAACCGGACAAGGGACACGGGAGTTTTATACTAGTTTGGCCCCTTCAATGAAGGTAAAAGACTACGTCAAGTTGTGATGGGATTGATTGGGTTTCGATGACCAGGGAGCAAATATGCCTCCCTGAGTCTCGAGGTGTTGTTTCCTGTCCCTGAACCGCCGCCGGGTCATCCCTTTATATACATAGGTTGACGCCTGGCCGGTCTACAGAGCCCCGAGGCCGACTCATACAAAGTGTCCGGCTCAGTCTCTGCTTTCCTAACTTACATTACAAGTTACATAGTCATGACGGTTTACCACTATGGGCCCTAACCCACCTTTGGGCTTTGGGCCTCTAAGCTTCATTAGTAAAGCGCCATCTTCTGGATCTTCATGGGCTTCAGCATAGTCGAGGGTGAACCGTGCCCTCCTGGCCGGTTTACACTCAGTAGTTATATCCCCAACATTAGGCCCCAGATTGATTTGAACCTGTTCATGTTAATCTTCAATACTTCAAAGAAATCTTGTGAACATCTCGTTATATTCTCGTAAACCGCCATATTGTCTTCTCCTGTAAATTTTGTTAAACCGCCATGATGTCATCTTCTGGACACAGCAACCGTCCATCATGACATCATCTCTGTATAAAAAGATTAAAAAGATTCCCCTCATTAATGGCGTCCCGAAAGTCGAGGCGACAAGCGCGCCCACTCTGCCGCTTTAGGCTCCTCGATTCTCGCGCCTGCCCTTTATCCTTTCCTCTATAAATAAAGCCCGAGGGTCCTTTTCTCTTTTTCCCCCTTCGTGCCTTCTTCTTCCTCGTGACGCCCAAGCTCTGAAGCTCCGCCGCCGCCCGCGACCCTTGAGAACTGCATTGACAAAGGCCGCTGCATCAACTTGAAACGGACCAGAACTCGCCGCATCCCTCCGCAGTAGATCTGCAGTGGTAAGTTTTCTCTTTCCCGCATCTTTAGATCTGTGTTTAGGGTTCGTGAGTTCATTTGTATAGTTCTTTGTTCTTCCTCCTCAGTTCTTCGCTTTTCCTTCTGCCGCGGTTGCTTTGATCCAATAGCAGTGTAGATCTCGTGCGGTAGTTACTCTGCATCCATTTTTAATACTAGTAGGTCTTCCCTTTCTTCTGTAGAGCACACGACCTTCTCTGTCCTGCTTAACGCCATTATAAGTCGCAGAAATTTTTCTTTACTGAAGTGTGGTAGATCCAAATAAATTTGGTCATTGTGTGGAACCTGTTTCTGTCAACACTTAGCAAATTTTCATCTGTCTCCTCTGCCAAAGGGCGGTTTAAACCTTTAGCAGTCAGTAATCTGCCACTTACCATTAGCCCTCGCTTAAACCGCCATCTTTGATTTGAATAGCAGTTTCCGGTTTATCTCACACATATGCCTTGATAAAATCTTCCGGTTTAACATCAACAAATGCTCCTTGAACCGTCAATCGTAAACCGGCTTTCTTTTTACCTTTACAGTTTACTGTCCAAGATGACCAAGCAATTTGCCGCCTGTAACTGGGTTCCGTCCCAGATTACAGAAACACAGATCAATGGCTACGTCACAACTGGTGCTTTAGCCTCGAAGAATGTCCTTCACTAGCGAGTTCCTGGCCCTGAGTGCCCTCCTGAGCCTCAGGATGGAGAAGTCATTGTCTTTATGCAACACTTAGACCGGGGCTTCAGTCCTCCCGGTTCAAAAAATTTCCGGGATGTCCTTGCCAGCTTTCAACTCCATCCACAAGACATTGGACCAAATTCCGTGTCAAACATATGCAACTTTCAAGTATTTTGTGAAGTATACCTTCAAGAAGAACCATCTGTCGAGTTGTTCCGGGACTTCTTCCACTTAAACCGCCGAACCAAGTTTTCTGATGGCCCTAACATAGAACTTGGCGGGGTATCAATCCATAAGAGGAAAGAGGTTGATTTCCCACATGCATCACACCACAGTCATCCCAAAGACTGGAACCAAACTTGGTTTTACTGCCTGAACACAGCCCCTGCTGAAGAGAATCCCTTATCGGGTTACCGCCCTCATCGGCTTAGCAATGGCCACCCGTCGCCTAAATGACTGACTGCCAGAGAGAGGCAAGCTTATGCCCCTCAACTCGCCATGCTCCGGGCTCTCATGGCCAACGGATTAACTGGCGTTGATCTTGTTCGCTGCTGGGTTAAATGGCACATCCTGCCCTTAAGTCGCCGCTCTGGATTAATGCATGAGTATACTGGCAACTCCAACGATCCTCAACGGTTTACTGAGATAGAGGTGACCGATGACGAAGTCACCGAATCAGTAAAGAAGATGTTGGACGAACCTATTGCCATATGCAGTCAAACCGGGCTGGCTCCTTTTTACGCCGCCAACAAACCGCCAGCCGTAAGTTTTTGACCTTGTACTTTCTTGATCCGCCTCCGCCTTAACATTTTGTTCTAATAATCCTTTGTTTTAATCTTTTCAACCCAACAACAACTTTTGGAAGAAGAAAACTTCAGAGAAAACGGTTAGAGCTCCTCGTGCTAAGAGCAAAGCTGTCAAGAAATCAAAAAAGAAGACCGGCGAAGCTGCTGATCCGCCCGAAGATGCTGAAGAGTCGGATCAAGAGGTAGAACTTGACTCCCTTGGCTCCTTTTTCATTCATCTTATTAACAATGACTATCATCAGGATGATGCCGACGTCAGCCGTGCGGACCATGTTGAGGTAATCTCTCTTTCCTCCGATTCAGATCTTGTGCCGGTTCGAAGATTTCGCCGTGCAGTTCGGAAAGTGAAACGCTCTCACCCTCTTGTTTATTTGGATCCAAAATTTTCTTTAAAGAAACAACAACCTGAAGAGCACCGCACAACCTGACACAGTGGCCAGCAAGTCACTTCTTCCGGTTTCCGGATACTCCAATCTGGAAGCATCGTCCAGAGGTTACTTGCTCTCCCGAAAAACGTTATCCTTTGAAGGGTTTCTTCCGATACCCACTTAATCCGTCTGATCCGAATTAACAGGCGTCTTCTAAATCGTCTAGCGGTTCATCAAACACACAGGTGCCTCCCCTCAAGATCGTTGCTGGGTAAGTATATTGCTTTTTAATTTGCTTCTTCATGCATCGGTTTATCATACAGATCTTTATCTTGATGTTGCAGTGCTAAGGCTCGATTGAGCAAGAAAGCCAAGACCAGCGGTCCTTCTGACAATCTTGAACCGGAGAAGACCCCAGATAATGCTGGCGAAGATACTGATAATGTCATGGATGAATCCGATCCACAAGATCCAGCTGCTGATGCCAATCCACCGGATGCTGATCAGGAAACACATCTTGAGACATCAAGTCCTCATGCCACGCCTCCAAGTCCAATTGCTGATCCGCTGGGCTCAACTGCTAATCCGCCAAGCCCTGCTGCCAATCCGCCAAGCCCTGCTTTCAAACCGCCAAGCCCAACCAAAGACAAGGTCAATCCGTCGAGCCCAGCCAAGGATGACGATGACGTTGTTGTCACCGGTACTGCCTATACCGCCCCCGGCAATCCAGTTGCTTTATCAAAGCACACTGTCAAGGACGAATTTGCTGCTATGAGCAAGGGGAAGGGGAAGACCGATTTGTCAGCCTATGTTGATCTTTCTGCTCAAGACCTTCATTCCGAATTCTTCAACCGGCTTTACACCAGCCGAGATTATGAAGCCGGTTTGGTGAATCTGATGAAGGAACGCTATGAGGTAATTTTCAAAACACCATCTTTATTCTGTTCATTCCTTGTATTGTAGCCCCCAAGGGCCGGTTTATCTTTTAAAGATAAAATGGGTCTTTAGAGATGAAGAACACTGACTTCATAGCCCCCAAGGGTCGGTTTGCCTTTTTGAAGACGAACCGGGACTTTTATATTCCATATTATATATTGTTGGCTTTCCTTGCGTATGTTTTAGATCAAACACACATTAGCCCCCAAGTGCCAAGATTAAAACTTGTATTGATCCTTGGGTTTTAAACAATTAGTAGTGAAAAAGCAATCCGCATTAGCCCCCAAGTGCCAAGTGTATAACTGGTTATATGCTTGGGACTTTGAGAATATTTACATGCTCTTCCTCTGTAACAGGCTGATATAAACCGCCAAGGCTCTCAAATCGCCAATCTGCAAGAGAACCTCAAGACCCAACAAACAGAGACGTCCAAGGCAAAAGATGAACTGAAAACCGCTTTGGCAGCCATGGAGCAACTCAAGGAAGGGTTTAAGACGGAGCGTGCCAACTGGGAGACGGAGAAGAATGCATTACTGAAGCGAGCGGAAGACGCCGAATCAGCGCTTAAACCCGTAGCGGAAGAACTCTCTGGGTTAAAGCGCCAAGTGTGCAATGACTCCTGCAGTGTTTGGTAAGTAGTTTGACCAAGACTTCTTGAATGACCATGTTGGTAACTTGCCAGTTTAACATGAAATTCTTAAACCGTTGTAGGTAGCCGCATTGCTCATCTGGGCTCTGATATGAAGATGAAGCTGAAGGCAACATACACTTTGATTGAACAATTATATACCGGTGCCCAACGGGTTATCTGCGCAGCTTCATACAACAACCCGACCCCCACTTTAATCAAGGATATGCTAGCAAAGTTATCCGTAACGCCAGCACAGATAGAAGAGATGAATCGATCTGCTGCCAGGGCTGGCGCTTTATTGGCACTTACGCGAGCCAAAGCGTGGATAGCTGACCTTGATCCGGCGGATATTTCCAAGGGCTTCCCAAGTGAGCAAGAGAACGGGACAGAATTTGACAGCGACGCCCTCAAAGCTGTGACAAGGGAGATGCATCCGTTGGCCAGCCAATTGGCAGAAGAAGCAAACTTGACGGTTCACCGGTCCTTCTATGATGCTAACAACAAACGGGTTGAGACTGTCATGCCAGAAGTGCAAAATCTTATCCCGCCAATCCGTAAGCACACTTACGCCCCTGACGTTGATCCGGCTGAACTTATAAGTGAAGAGGCTGTCTTTCAGGCCTTAACCCGTATTGACTGGACCACCGCTGACTTCCAGCCACTGGATGAGGAGGAGGAGGCTGAACCGACGCCAAATGATCCATCCACTTCACGTCAACATGGTGATGAGGCCTGATCCGGCAATCTGACTGATGTTGTCATGAACTTTGATATGTGGAAAGAACAAATTCATATTTTGGGCCTTGAAGCGCCTTGTAATAGGCTAGTTAAAATACTTTGATCTACTGCCATCGTGCACTGGGATATACTTTGCTTGATCCGCCATGCCGATTTGAATGCTAGCTTATATATCTTTAAAATATTGTGAAATCCCTGTGTCTGCATTGAAAAGAGCTGTCCTGGCGATTTACCGCTGGGTGGGTCATAGTGCCCAAGATAAAGCCTGGTTGGGAACCAAAGCGGAATGTATATGAAATAACTCATACCTGTGATGTGGAATCACTTAAGAAGTGTGGAAGCCCAAAATTTTGAGCTGTCAAGACCTTTACCCTATAATGATAGGATGAATAAGTCATGTCGGGTTATAACAAACACCGGATTATCATACTGGCGACATATAGTCAAAGCCAGGCCAGGTTAATAAACACCGGTTTGATGAGATGGTCTGACAACGTATAGCTGAAAGCCAAGCCGGGTTAACAAACACCGGATTAACATTGTGACTGAAAAGCCATACTGGGTTAAAGAACACCAGTTTAAAACAATTTCATGAAAAAGGTGCAAACTTAGCAAAAAACGAATAAGAAACTATGTAGGCAAGGCTTTTCAAGGGCTGCCAGGCTTAAATTCGAGGCTTTTCATGGGCTGCCAGGCCATTGAGTTAAACCATTTTACAAAGCCTTTTAAGATGGGCCTTGAACTAACCAATCGCCGTTTTAACTTTGACAAGTTCAGGGTCTATATAAGATTGACTTGTCAAACGTTCAACGGGTCATGCCAGGATTACCTGGATAGGAGTGGCTTACTTGATGAAGGCAGGCAAACTCGGGGTTTTAGGTGAATACACTAGGCTTCCAAGCCGTGGGTCGATACCCAATTACAAGGGTCCCTTCAAACTCTTTGTTTCTTTTGCAGAAAAGAGCCCCCAAGTAACTTTGTGAGATGTGCTCAATGGGTGCCTATGTTTGAGCTGTGTGTAACATCCAGACTCTCTTTGGCCCCTTGGGTGTGAAGCTCCCAAGCTTTGTTGTGGCGTGATAGCCGGATTAATGGACAGAACTCCGCTTTGTCAGCTGGAGCCCCCATGTAACCAAGTAAGATTGGAAGAACGGCAGAGGCCCTGCTTATAGCAAGATGCCGGTTTATTATATTGATCATAATATATACATTGTCATAATATGTACATAAAGAAAGCCTATGGCTCAGGTATAATAAGGCCGAAGGACAGCTATGTTCCATGGCCGTCGGGTCTCCTGCTCAGAACTGCGTGAGTCTTCTCGAACGTTAATGAGGTAGTAAGATCCGTTGTGCAAACTTTTGCTGAACACAAAGGGTCCTTCCCAAGGTGGGGATAACTTGTGCATATAGGTCTGATCCTGGATGAGCCGAAGCACTAAGTCACCTTCTTGAAAGGTTCGTGTCTTAACCCGGCGGCTGTGATAACGCTGCAGGTCTTGTTTATAAACCGCCGACCGAGCCAAAGCCATGTCCAGTTTCTCATCTAACACGTCCAACGCCTCTTGACGCGCTTGCTCATTGTCCGCTTCAACATAATTGGCAACCCGGGGCGAGTCATGACGAATATCACTTGGGAGGACAGCCTCAGCCCCGTAAACCATAAAAAAGGTGTATAACCCATGGATCGGTTTGGGGTGGTGTTGATACTCCATAACACAGAGGGCAATTCTTCCACCCAACAACCCGGCGTCCGCTTCAATGGAACCATAAGTCTGGGCTTAATACCCTTCAAGATTTCTTAATTCGCCCTCTCGGCTTGACCATTGGACTGGGGATGAGCCACGGATGCTAGATCAAGCCGGATGTGCTCTCGTTGGCAGAACTCCTCCATCTCACCTTTAGAAAGGTTTGTGCCATTATATCGATGATGCTCTGAGGAAACCCAAAACGGAAAATAATCTTTTTGAGAAACTGAACCACCATGGCCGCATCACACTTACTGACAGGTTCCTTCAACCCATTTAGTGAACTTGTCAACCGCCACCAACAGGTGGGTCTTCTTATCCTGGGAGCGCTTAAAAGGTCCCACCATATCAAGCCCCCAAGTGGCAAATGGCCAAGTGATAGGAATCATCTGTAGCTCCTGAGCTGGAACATGAGCTCGACGTGAAAATTTCTGACAAGTGTCACACCGCTTTACCAGATTCTCCGCATCAGCATGAGCTGTCAACCAATAGAACCCATGACGAAAAGCTTTAGCCACCAGGGATTTCGAACCGGCATGGTGACCACAATCCCCTTCATGGATTTTAGTAGAATCTCTTGTCCTTCTTCAGGGGAAATACAACGTTGAAAAACGCCTGAAACACTGCAACGTGTAACTCACCATTGTGAATAACCATGGACTTGGACCGCCGGATTATCTGTCTAGCGAAAACCTCATCATCTGGTAACTCGCCCCGGTTTAGATACGCCAAATATGGAACCGTCCAATCCAGAGTAGTATGTAAAGTGGCCACCAATTGGGCCTCCTAATCAGGAACGGCTAAATCCTCCTCTGTAGGCAACTTGACAGACGGGTTATGCAAGATATCTAAAAAGGTATTGGGCGGTACCGGTTTACGCTGAGATCCCAGCCGGCTTAAAGCATCTGCTGCCTCGTTTTTGCGCCGGTCAATATGCTCAACCTGATAACCCTTAAAATGACCCGCCACAATATCCACCTCGCGTCTGTAAGCCGCCATTAATGGATCCTTAGAATCCCAAGTACCAGAGACTTGCTGAGCCACCAGATCAGAATCTCCAAAATAGCGAACCCGACTTAAGTTCATTTCCTTAGCCACCCGGAGACCATGGAGTAAGGCCTCGTATTCAACTGCATTGTTAGTACAAGGAAACATTAAGCGGAGAACATAACAAATTTTATCACCTCGAGGGGAAGTAAGAACAACTCCAGCCCCGAGCCCTCCAATTGCATGGAACCGTCAAAGTGAATAGTCCAATATGTATTATCCGGTTTGTCCTCTGGTGCTTGTAACTCGATCCAATCATTGATGAAGTCAACAAGTGCCTGTGACTTCATTGATGTCCGAGGCATATACTTCAATCCGTGCGGGCCAAGCTCAATTGCCCACTTTACAACCCGGCCAGTTGCCTCCCTGTTCTGAATTATATCGCCCAAAGGAGCTGAACTGACCACTGTAATGGGATGGCCTTGAAAGTACTGCTTGAGCTTCCGACTTGCCATAAAAACCCCATAAACCAGCTTCTTCCAATGCGGATATCGCTGCTTTGACTCGATAAGCACTTCACTGATGTAGTAAACCGGCCGTTGAACCGGGTATTCCTTACCAGCCTCCTTGCGCTCTACCACAATCGCCACGCTGACATCACGGGCATTAGCAGCCACGTACAATAACAAGGGCTCTTTGTCAACAAGAGCAGCAAGAACCGGCGGTTCAACCAACTGCCGCTTTAAGTCCTCAAACGCCGCATCAGCCGCATCACTCCAGACGAAATTGTCTGTCTTTTTCAACATCTGATACAAAGGAATCACCTTTTCTCCCAAACGGCTAATAAACCGGCTAAGGGCGGCGATTCGACCCGCCAAACGCTGAACATCATTGATAATCTTCGGTTTAGCCAAAGATGTAATCGCTTTGATTTTTTCCGGATTAGCCTCAATTCCTCTGTTGGACACCAGAAAGCCTAGGAGCTTGCCTGCCGGAACACCAAAAACACATTTGTCCGGATTAAGCATCATTTTGTAAACCCAAAGATTGTCAAATGTTTCCTTGAGATCATCTATCAAGGTTTCCTTCTTCCTGGATTTTACCACAATGTCATCCACATAGGCATGAACATTACGCCCAATTTGCGTGTGAAGACAATTTTGCACACAACACTGATAAGTAGCCTGGGCACTTTTGAGCCCAAAAGGCATAGAAACATAGCAGAAGGCTCCAAAGGGAGTGATGAAGGCTGTCTTCTCCTGGTCCTTAATTGCCATCTTAATCTGATGATAACCTGAATAAGCATCCAAGACTCAGGCGCTCACAACCCGCTGTCGCATCAATAATCTGATCAATACGCGGGAGAGCAAAAGGATCTGCCGGACAAGCCTTGTTCAAATCTGTGTAGTCCACACACATACGCCAAGTGCCGTTTTTCTTAAGAACGAGCACTGGATTAGCCAACCACTCGGGATGGAACACTTCAATGATAAACCCAGCAGCCAACAACTGGGCTACCTCTTCACCAATGGCCTTGCGTCTTTCTTCATTAAACCGCCGAAGAAATTGCTTGACCAGTTTAAACTTGGGATCAATATTTAGAGTGTGCTCAGCGAGTTCCCTCGGTATACCTAGCATGTCAGAAGGCTTCCATGCGAAGATGTCCCGGTTCTCACGGATGAACTCGATGAGCGCGCTTTCCTATTTCGGATCCAGATTGGTGCTGATGCTAAACTGTTTGGATGAATCGCCAGAAACAAAGTCAACAAGTTTAGTCTCATCAGCCGGTTTGAACTTCAGGGTCGGGTCATACTTAGTGGTGGGCTTCTTCAAAGGAGTCATGTCTGCCGGATCAACATTGTCCTTATAAAACTTTAGCTCCTCCGTAGCACAAACCGACTCAACGTAAGCCGCATCACCTTCCTCATAATCCAAAGCAATCTTTCGACTTCCATGTACTGTGATAGTTCCCTTGTGGCCCGGCATTTTGAGCTGTAAATAGACATAGCAGGGCATCGCCATGAATTTTGCATAAGCCGGCCATCCAAACTGTGCGTGATACAGGCTCTATATTTTCACCACTTCAAAGGTCAATTTTTCAGACCTGGAATCATGCTCATCTCCAAACACAGCCTCCAGAGAGATCTTGCCAACAGGGTATGCCGATTTACCTGGCACCAGACCATGAAAAATAGTGTTGGACGGTTTAAGACTCTTGTCTGTCAACCCCATACGACGAAAAGTCTCATAGTACAGGATGTTGATACTGCTCCCTCCATCCTTCAAGACTTTGGTAAACTTGTAACCTCCCACCTGAGGTGCTACTACCAAGGCCAGTTGACCCGGATTGTCAATCCGGGGCGGATGATCCTCCCTGCTACACACGATGGGCTGCTTGGACCACCGTAAATAACGTGGCACTGCCGGTTCAACAACATTAACTGCCCTTTTGTGAAGCTTTTGATCTCGCTTACACAGGCTAGTAGTGAACACATGATACTGCCCACCATTCAATTGCTTGGGGTGACTTTGATAACCTGATTGCTGCTGATTCCCTTGATTATTCTGTTGGCCATTACCACCTTGGTTATGCTGGTTGCCTTGATTATTCTGAAATCCAGAGCTTGAACCACCGCCACCATGAAAACCTGGACCTGAACCGCCCGAAGGACCCTGATTATACCGGAAAATATCGGAATTCTTGAACTCCTTCATGATATAACAATCTTTCTATAGATGTGTGGAAGGGGCCTGCTTGGTCCCATGCTTGGGACAGGGCTGGTTCATCAAACGTTCTAGATTCATCCCTCCACCGCGCTGGGGCGGTTTACCTTTACGACGCTGCATACTAGGGTTAGCCACAAGATCTGAATTATCCGCCTTGCGCTTACCATTATTCCCATGGCCTCCTTGGTTGTGATGCTATCCCTTTGCACCGCCGTTCTTCTTTCCCTTCTCCGGTTTCTCCTCATCAGAATCGGGATCCTTGGTATTATCAGAATCGGCATACTTGACCAAGGCTGCCATAAGGGTTCCCATGTCATTGCAGTGGCGCTTGAGCCGTCCCAACTTCATCTTCAGCGACTTAAACCGGCAATTACGCTCGAGCGTTAAGATCGCTTGACCGGCGTTAATCCGGTCGGACGAGTGCAAAACCTCTGAAACCCGGTGTACCCAATGAGTTGTTGATTCATTCTCCCCTTGAACATAAGCATCCAGATCCACAATGGACATGGGCTGTTTGCACGTGTCTTTGAAATTGGCTATAAACCGGGCCTTCAACTGATCCCATGACTTGATGGAGTTAGCTGGTAAATTTTTCAACCAAGTACGGGCCATTCCTTCCAACATCATCATGAAGTACTTTGCACAGGCCGCTTCATCCACATCCAACATCTCCATTGCCATCTCATAACTCTTGACCGACGCCTCAGGTGGCTGATCTGTCGTGTAGTTAGGCACTTTACGTGGACCCTTGAAATCTTTGGGCAGACGCACATTACGAAGAGCCGGAATAAGGCACGGTACTCCCCAGGAACTGAAGGCAAGCCCGGTGCCTCGGTCTACTGACGCAGCTGGCTGAACCGGGGCGGGTTGATGACGACCCAAAGCGGCCTCCCTTCGTGCTCTGCCATTATCCACCACATCTTGAGCATTACGATGCCGCGCACTGCTAGACACTTCCGGTTCATCCATGTGCCTGCTATAGCTCGGGCTCGGACGAGGGGTTGAATGAATTCTAACCCGGCTATAAGAATAAGCCTGCTGCTGCACCACGGTGGTTTGAAGAAGGTCCCTAGCCTGCCGTGTTTCAATCGCTGCCAGTGAATCGCCCTCCATCGGAATGGCTGCCAGGCGAGATGCTGCGGCAATCATGTTATCCAGAGGGCTCGAGAAGTGACCCGGCGGTGTAGACATGTATTGCGGCGGGTTATCTATTCGCCGGGGCAGTTCTGTCATCCGTAGTTGATCCGGAGCT
Source organism: Triticum timopheevii (assembly GCA_963921465.1). NCBI lineage: Eukaryota > Viridiplantae > Streptophyta > Magnoliopsida > Poales > Poaceae > Triticum > Triticum timopheevii. The sequence continues at coordinate 421,167,278 of OY997272.1, forward strand.
GTCCTGGGCGCATCAGTCCGATTTGCAGCTAGCGGATTGCTCGGCCCAGTGCCCGGTGTTTGAAAGAGGTTCAATCCTTCATAGACCGACGACAGACGAGACCAGTATTTCCTTTTCATTACATCCTCTGATGCGGTCCGATCCAGCATGAGCCGATAATTCTGCGCCTGTATCTGATGTGACTGGGCATCCAAAGTGGCCCGCTCTTCAGCCATCCTAGCATCCTCAGTTGCCAGGTCCTCCTTAGCATGTGTTATCTGGTCCTTCAACTTTGCAATGTCCGCATTGTGCTGATCCCGCGTCTCCGGGGTGACTGCCGTGGTTAATAAAGTCGCCCAGTCATCCATCAAACCGGAGAGGACTTGAACCGGTCGGCGCGCCGGGGCTCCTGCCGTGGCTGCTGATCCGGTATTCATCACCGCTGTAGATGAAGACTACAAAGTGGGCTGTGTTCCGGCCATGTAAACAGCAACCCGACTTGGCGGTTCAAGGAGGTCCAGAATACTGTTGCCATCGGAATATCCTTCGAACGCACCATCATGAATCTGGTACAAGGACTCGGTTTCGCCAGTGGATGATTCGCCGTCAGAATAAACAGCCGTCTCGCCTTCAGACACCGGTTCAGATCCAATCTCATGGACACATCCTACGAACGCATGCTTCATGGCGGGCTTAACCCGGGCTGGACTCGCACGCTGAGCCGTTTCGACGAGGTCGGTGCAGATGTCCGGCTCAGGGCCCGGTTCACCGATCTTGCCGATGAAGACATGAATTCCGCCAAAGGGGACCCGGTACCCGTACTCGATTGAGCCGGCCTCGGGGCCCCATCCTTCATCGTCGATGTAAAGCTTGCCGCGACGACTCTTGGTCATTAGGCCAACCATGTACCCCTTGAGTCCTTCAAAGCTGCCCTTCAAGAACTTGAAACCATCGTGCGATAGCCCCACGGTGGGCGCCAACTGTCATGGAATTAACACGTCAGATGTCCTCATGAAAGGACTTAGTTGTGGAGCCATCGCAACGGGTTAGCTTGAAGGGGTTAAACCGGACAAGGGCCATGGGAGTTTTATACTAGTTCGGCCCCTTCAATGAAGGTAAAAGCCTACGTCTAGTTGTGATGGGATTGATTGGGTTTCGATGACCTGGGAGCAAATATGCCTGCCTGAGTCTCGAGGTGTTGTTTCCTGTCCCTGAACCGCCGCCGGGTCATCCCTTTATATACATAGGTTGACGGCCGGCCGGTCTACAGAGCCCCGAGGCCGACTCATACAAAGTGTCCGGCTCGGTCTCTCCTTTCCTAACTTACATTACAAGTTACATAGTCATGGCGGTTTACCACTATGGGCCCTAACCCGCCTTTGGGCTTCGGGCCTCTAAGCTTCATTAGTAAAGCGCCATTTTCTGGATCTTCATGGGCTTCAGCATCGTCGAGGGTGAACCGGGCCCTCCTGGCCGGTTTACACTCAGTAGTTATATCCCCAACAGTCACCGTTTGGTTACGCGGTAACTGTCTGGTAAGCGAGTCCGTAGGACTCATTGCATGAAATGTTTGTTTTGGTAGTAGTAGCTTTGCATTGAATTAACCTGATTAAATATCATGATATTGTTTGTCATCGTGCTTATGTTTGTTGTGAGCTTGCAAGTACATTCAATGTACTGACCTGGCGTGTTATGCCAGCTTTCAGGCAAGTCAGGTCGCATCAAAGCGCATCTCGTGTGTAGGCTGTGTTCACGTTGGTGTCCCTGTGCTATGGTGTTCCTCTACGTTGTTCTTCCGCTGCCGCGTAGCTCGTGCGATCGAGGCCCCGTCATGTTCATTAAATAATGTACATATTGTCCAGCAGCACTGTGTGTGTCACTTGGCCTCGAATCTCGATGTAATATCAGACCTATGTAATCCGCTAGCATCCATAAAGCGGTTGTTTCTATACCATGTTGTTGTGTATTGCCAGAAGACTTGATCTCTGGGCTGGCAATGCAAGGTAAACCGGTTGCTCTGAGCCGGGGTGCCACAAGAGCATGGTCAACCAGGAGGTGAACCAATCGGGGACGACCGAAATCGCTGAGATGCCAATGCCCAACAGGATCTTCTTCAGGCGCGGCGTGGTTGGAGACTGGACCAACTACCTCACGCCAGAGATGGCAGGAAGGATTAATGAGATTACCAAGAGCAAGTTCGAAGGATCCGGCCTCAGGCTACCCAAAACAATCTTAGAAATCCAAAAGATCTAGCATTCCTATGTCGCATTTTATGTTTGAAATTGCTTACCTTAGTTTTCTTGCTATTGTTGTAAATTGCACCCTGCTGTCACTGGCTTGGTTGAATAAAAAAATCTTGCATTGTTCTTGTTGATCAATACGAGTTGGCAAGAAGTTGTTGTTACGACAGAGGCCTACTTAGTATTAGGTGTTGGGAAGTGTAGTAGAAAACAAAAAAATCGCGCCTACACACACCCAAGATCAATATGAAGATGCATAACATGTTGTGACCAACGATCATTACCGACTCCGAGTTGTAGTGAAGAAGACGAGTCGGTGTAGATCGTACTTGGAGTCCCTCAAACCGTCAATGAACGATCCCTCGTACTGCCCACGAACAGTCCCTCGAACCAAAGGCCGAAAGCACGGCCTCTCTACTTGGTTGCAAACATGCAACCTTCACGATCTGATGGCACTTCGGCGTGCAGAGCTAAGCATCACCAGAGAATTAGAGGATGGAGATTAGAACCACACTGGGTTTCTAACTATGAGGACTAGAGGAACTAGACCAACTCTAATTAGTCAATTAGGACCAATTAGAACTAGGGCTAGATGAACTAGAGGAGGCTCCAAAACTTGTGTTCTAGGGGCTAGCCCTGCCCCTCTATTTATATGTTGAAGGCGCCTCCCCAAAGTTGGTTTGGAATAGAATGAAGAGTCCTCCTCAGATTCCAGCACGAAAGGCTAAGGTTCCTGGCATTTCTGAAAATGCTATGGACCACGACGTCTGGCCCAGGACCAGGTGTCAGTGTCAAAACCGGCGGATCTCGGGTAGGGGGTCCCGAACTGTGCGTCTAAGGCTAATGGTAACAGGAGGCGGGGGACACAATGTTTACCCAGGTTCGGGCCCTCTCGATGGAGGTAATACCCTACTTCGTGCTTGATTGATCTTGATGATATGAGTATTACAAGAGTTGATCTACCACGAGATCGTAGAGGCTAAACCCTAGAAGCTAGCCTATGATTCTGATTTTTGTTGTCCTACGGACTAAACCCTCCGGTTTATGTAGACACCGGAGGGGGCTAGGGTTACACAGAGTCGGTTATAGAGAAGGAGATATACATATACAAATTGCCAAGCTTGCCTTCCACGCAAAGGAGAGTCCCACCCGGACACAGGATGAAGTCTTCAATCTTGTATCGTCATAGTCCAACAGTCTGCCCAAAGTATATAGTATAGCTTTCTGAGGACCCCCTAATCCAGGACTCCCTTAGTAGCCCCTGAACCAGGCTTCAATGACGATGAGTCCGGCGCGCAGATTGTCTTTGGCATTGCAAGGCAGGTTCCTTCTCTGAATACTCCATAGAAGATCTTGAACACAAGGATCCTGTCTGGCTCTGCAAAACAAATTCCACATACCACCGTAGAGAGTACAATACTCCACAAATCTAATCTGCTGACAACTTTTCATAGCGTGACCTAACACTGTGGCCTGGTCATTATTCGAACCCTTTTTCTCAACCTGCTGCTGCACGTCTTGCGAGGCAGTTTTATTGGCATGTCTTGTCGAAGCAGATATCGTGTTCCCCTTATCACGGGATTCTCATCAATACGGGTGTGGGTAACCCAACCGTGCCTGTTAGTATAACTCCTCGATTTTAGGCAAGTTCCAAATGGCTACGCGGAGGACGCTTGATATTCACCTTCTTTATAAAGGGGCCAAGACCTGTCCTTTTCTTTCCATGCTCGATCCTTCCCTTCCCCTACCTCAAGCTCCAACACACAAGGTTCAGGTTAAGCGCTTCGGAACTTCAACCATGTCCACATCCAATCTTCAAGGCCGGTGGATGGACAGAGGAGGACATCAAGAATCTTAGGGAGGCTAGGTATCTGACCGCCGAAATCCCCCATAGGCTACCTGCTCAAGGGCAGGTTATCCCTACTCTCAAACCCAACGAGAGTGTTGTATTTGTTTCCCACTTTCTCCGAGGGCTAGGCTTTAGTCTTGATCCCTTCGTAAGAGGGATCATGTTCTATTACGGGCTAGATTTCCATGATCTAGCTCCAGATTCCATCCTTCACATCTCGTCGTTTATCGTCGTGTGTGAGGCCTTCCTCCGGATTACCCCACACTTCGACTTATGGCTCAAGACCTTCAATGTGAAGCCGAAGATGATCGATGGGCGACACACGGAGTGCGGAGGCGCTATAATAAGCAAAGGTGCCGACGCCTTATGGCCAAAGGGCTCCTTCCCGGAGGTGTCCGGCTTATGGCAACGGGAGTGGTTCTACATCACAGCACCCCGAGGTACAAAGCGGGGGCCGCCCCAGCCTTCCGCCCGGGCCCTCCTCCCCAACTGGCGTCATGGGTCAACAAAGGGCTGGACTGGGGGCCAGTGAATGACATGCTAACATTGCAAAGCCACATCCGAGATCTCCTCAAGAGGGATGTCAGTCTCGTCAAAGTAATTCAGGTATGCTAGTTCATCGGGTCCTGCCATGCCAACGTCGATCTCTCCGTATGTGGGAGTTCAACCCGGAAGGACCGCGAACTATTCAACACTTCTTTGGCGCGACGCTCGAAGGGATGTATCGTTTATTCTTCCGATCATGAATGAAGTGTTCGGACACCACCGATGATGTGGGTCTCAACTACAACCGTCCAGATACCCAAGTAAGTAACTCCGCGATCGAACACGTTGTCTTTATATTTGTCACAACATTATTCTAAAAAACTACCCTTGGCCAGGACTGGATAAGAAAGGCAGAGAGGATCAGGTGTTCGGCCCCTCTTCCCGAAGGCTCGCCGGATGCTGTACTAACCAGGACGCTGGCTCGCGCACCCTATCAAGTGCCATCAGGAGAAGATGAGGGGAGGAATAGTGAAGCCGAAAGTGGGCTTCATACGTTACACATCCAAACTGGGGGAATTAGTGCCTCCGCAAAGGAGGGTGATCGAGGAGGTGAATCTAAAATCCCCTCTCCCCACGGGAAGAAAAGGGGCGCCCCGAAAGATTTGGAAATGAAGGTTTCCAAACGAGGGAAGAAACCTTCGCCAAGGGCCCCTACCCCTGAGGGCGTCCTTACCGCATAGCGCCCGCAAGGGAGCCAGCCATCAACCGATCTGTAAGTGAACAAAAGCACTTTGGTAAACATATCCTGCTTTATCTCTGAGAACAATAACCGAGACATATATTTAGCAGTACAGTTCATAGCCCTTCTCGGCAAAGTTCGTCTTCGGGGGATCTTCTTCCAGAGATGATGGAGAGCGAAACGCCTCCTCCTGCCTCCCCGCCTCATGGGGCGGACGACCCCGACGTGTCGTCACGAAGGATTTCTCCTGATCCGCAAAGGCCAGAAGGTAACTCTTAGGCCGACCGAAGTCCGGGGTCCTTGGCTCCTGTGGAGACCAACAGAAAAAGTCCGAGACTATCCGGTGTACAACCGGACACATTAATGGATCTTTTGGAGCAAGCGGCTATCTCAAAGGCACATCGTACCTTAATGGGTATGGTGGTTGAGAGGATCTCATCCGCCAAAAGCGGGTTAAATGAAGCTTTTACGAGCCTACTAAGAGGCTTTGAGGTACGCAAAGTAATATGTATATTTTTGACTATACTGCACATGCTAGGTGTGTTCCGTATAGATAGTAGCCCCTTGAGACTCTGGTTGCCGTCCAGAGGCGGGAAATAGAGGATCATAGTCCCAGGTAATGATCGCGCTACTTTTATGTGCAGGCGGCTCAATGTCCGGCGGCTGACCGGACTGCTGATTTTGCCAAATTGAGGTGGCAGCTCGAAGTGGCGGATGCGGACATCACACTTGTGAACAAGCGGCTTGACGAGGCACAAGGTATGTATATTATTGTGGTCAGCAAATATTAAGAGGAGCATGATGCTAGTATCTATAATATGCTTTGACTACAGATGGAGCTGTCGCCGTGAAGACCCTTCGGGCGGAACTTGCCCGGGCCAAGGAACAAGCTAGGAGAAGCGATGCGGCCGCCCTGAAGGCGGCCGAAGAGTTAAAAGCCGAACATGCCGCTCATCGCCAGAGCGAAGATAAAATAGCCAGCATGGCTCTTGAGCTGCAAAATGCCGCCAGCCGCTATGAGCTCCTCGAAAGGGAAAGCCAAGCAAAAGCGACAGACTTGAAGAAGGCTTTGTAAGTAGCCAAGGAATTGCGTTCTGAAATCAGAGCTGCACGGGAGGAGCTTCGTCAAGACGGAGATATCACGGCTGGAAGGCCCTTTTTATTGCGGACGAAGTTCGGCGATCCGAAGTATGCCCCTCTTGATCAATTATGGAGTTCGGCAGACGCGTACTTGGATTTAGCGAAGAGTGCTGCTGATACGACTGAGTATTTCAAAGATCATGAGGTGGAAAAATTGTTCTAGTCGCAGTTCAGCGCTCCAAAGCGTCCCTGCTGTTGAATGAGCAAATGGCTAAGTGGGCCGAGCTCCATAGGTTGTCCAGGCTTGCCATGAGGTCTGTCGTGGATCATCTTTGGCCAAAGGAACCAAGTCCGGATAGTTATTTTGGTTTAGTGCAACGATTTCTCCGTGCTGTGCCGCATATCGACGTTGTAAAGAGGTCGGCGTGCATAGAGGGTGCGCGGATGGCTCTTGCCCATGTTAAGACATACTGGCAGAAATTGAGACCACCACTATTGCAACCAGGGATCCGATCGGAGGCCAGGACTCGCCCGAGCACTATTTTGAAGAAGTGCTAGAAGGCGACCGTTTAATAGAGGCTCAGTGCTCGAAGAGTACCATGTTCGAGTGACATGTATCTTGATTGTAAAAACAATGCTATTTTGATTATAAAGGATGTGTTTATACTTTTACCCGAAAGTATTATAGTGCCTCCTGTGCGGCCGTTTATGTATGTATGTATATAACCTGAAAGTTTGCAGTCATCGGCTTCAGCCCCCATGCATGTAATGCGGGGGCGTTTGGTAAAGCGCGTAATCACACTTGATCCAACGTCTTGGTCCATTAAGGAGGTGATAGCACGGCGAACAAGGCAATCAGACTATATAGCTTTAACACTTTCACTTGGCCATAGGAGTTTGATGGTGGGGCTACTATATAGCCCCTGGTACTTCCGCATTCATCCGAATACGGTGCGCGTACGTACATGACCGGGAAACCGGTCCTTTGTTAATGCGGAGGAATCACGAAGATTCCGCTGAGTCATCGAGTGGTTGACCAGTCTCACGCTTTATCATGACAGTCAATTTTCGGCTTTATCTACTGAGGTGCTCATCCAGATGAACCAAGGCACAATCACAGTAGTTCTCCCGGTGCCTCCTTAGCCGATAGAGCAGAATGTAAGGTAGAAAAACACGGGAGCCGGGCAAACCCAACTATTGACCGAAGACATGATTCAGAGCTGATGCATATAAGGCCAAACTCGCGACGCCGAACACTCCCTAAGGTATTCGGACTTTACAACATATAGTGGGCTGAGTAAGGCCCTCGATAATGAGCCCTGAAGTTCCGGGTACATGCATTAATCTGGCGCGATGAAATGCTAATAACGCCATCCCTCTCGGTTGTGTTAAGTGCCCGGAGGGTGTGAAGCAACAAGAGACATTTAAAAAGGTTTACACAGGGTCTTAATCTAAAACGAAACCTTTGAGCGGGGCCCTGCTGCACGTCTGCGCCTTTGTCTCTGTTGTGCCGTATCTTGGAAGGGTGTAGCACGATGATCATCTGTAAAAAAAGAAAAACCTAGGTGAAAGACTTCATGCGAAAAGTTGGTTATTCTTAATGAACCATGAGAATTCAATCTATTGTATATTAGTAGGGTCGAGCCGAACTAAGGACCCTTTTACATGCGGGCAGCCCCTAGCACCACGTTTGGGGGCATATCCGTCGACCAGGCTCAGGTTCATCTGGGCTGCTACAACTAGTGGAGCGCCAGACACGTCTAGCCATGTCTGTGGTCTTGACGACCGATCATTTATTCAGGTTGGGGAGGCCGTTCAGTGGTTCGGCTACTAGAGCCGCCACATATTCTTCCGCACGTAAGGAGTGCTCTATATTTCCGCTAAATGTGATGATGCCGCGTGGACCGGGCATCTTAAGTTTAAGATAAGCGTAATGCGGGACTGTGTTGAAATGAGCGAAGGCCGTTCTTCCGAGTAGTGCATGGTAGCCGCTTCGGAATGGAGCGATGTCAAAGATTAGTTCTTCGCTTCGGAAGTTGTCGGGCGAGCCAAATATAACCTCTAGTACTAGAGAGCCCGTGCAGCGGGCCTCTACGCCTGGTATTGCTCCTTTAAAGGTAGTATTGTTGTGGCTGATTCTTGACGGGTCTATCCCCATCTTGCGGACAGTGTCCTAATATATCAGATTAAGACTACTTCCGTTGTCCACAAGGACTCGGGTGAGATGGTATCTGTTAATTATTCGGTCGAGTACCAAGGCAGCCGATCCTCCATGCCGGATACTGGTCGGATGATCCCTGCGATCGAAAGTGATCGGGTAGGCCGACCAAGGGTTGAACTTGGGGGCGACAGGCTCTACAGCGTATACGTCTCGGAGTGCGCGTTTGCGCTTCCTCTTTGGTACGTGAGTTGCGTAAATCATGTTCACTATTTTGACCTCTGGTGGAAATTTTTTCTGTCCCCCAGTATTCGGCTGGCGAGGCTCATCCTCGTGTTTACTTGACGTCTCCCTCCCCTTGTGTTCGGCATTTAGCTTGTCGGCCTGCTTGAAGACCCAACATTCTCTGTTGGTGTGGTTTGCAGGTTTCTCGGGGGTGCCATGAATCTGACATAATCTGTCTAGAATTTTGTAGGCTAGACGGTCCATCTCTGCTACCTTTAAATGGTTTTTTCATTGACCGGGTCGAGAGCCCCTGAATCCGTCGTTTACCGCTGTGTTGTCTTGGATGTCTTCATTGTTTCGACATTTGTTTTTATTGCATCGCGGCTTCCCATTGCCGTCCCTGATTTTGGATGTGCCTGGGTCGCTGGTGCTGCTACGGGCCAACCAGCTGTCCTCGCCTGCGTAGAAGTGGGTCGTATGGCTTGTTAGGGCCGCCATTGTCCTCAGTTTTTCCTGGCCGAGGTGTCTGGCGAGCCATTCGTCTCGGACACTCTGATTGAAAGCCGCTAAGGCTTCGGCATCCGGGCAGTCGTCGATTTGATTCTTCTTGGTGAGAAATCTGTTCCAAAGCTTACGGGCTGACTCTCCGGGTTGTTGGATTATGTGACTTAGATCGTCTGCATCCGGAGGTCGGACATAGGTCCCTTGAAAATTAGCCCTGAAAGCGTCCTCAAGCTCCTCCCAACTTTCAATTGAGTTTTTGGGGGAGGCTTTTCAACTAGTGCCGAGCTGGTCCTTTCAACTTGAGGGGCAGGTATTTGATGGCGTGGAGATCATCTCCGCGAGCCATGTGGATGTGAAGGATAAAGTCCTCAATCCAGACCCCAGGGTCTATCATTCCGTCGTATGCCTCTATGTTCACAGGTTTAAATCCCTCTGTGAATTCATGATCTAGCACCTCATCGGTGAAGCACAGGGGGTGTGCGGCACCCCTGTATTTGGATGTGTCATGGCATGCTTCCGACGGTTGTAGTATTCGGTTTTGATTCCGAATTGTTATTCGATCAGTATAGTCCTTTTGGTGGCCGTGATCCTGCACCGGAGCACGCTTCCTATATCCATAGATGGACCTGGCCATACCGGCTTTTTTGTCCAGGTGCTCACGTAAATTGTGTGCTGACTTGTGTGCGGCATCATTAGCCACCCTGTCGTGGCCACGGGGTGGTCTGTCCGGTGGATCGGCCGTATTATTTTTCGGCGGAATGGGCTCTATAGCCTCATCGTCGAATTCAGGCAACAGCTTGCGCTTTGGGAAGCTCTTTGTGTGGCGATCGCCACCGTATTTTTCTTCAGTGTTGTGCACTTTGTTCCATCTGCGGTTGAGCGTATCCTGCGCGGCCTTAAGCTTTTGCTTCTGCTTCTTCAAGCTCCTCGTGATGGCGATAAGCCTTCTATGGAGGTTCTCTTGTTCCAAGTGCCAGTCCGGTATGATGAGTGCATCATCGTCCGGACTGTTCTCCTCTCCGGAGACAGGTTTATGAGTTTTATCTCTGCCATCGCTATGATCGGACAACAGCCCCAGACTATGTTCGCCGTCTCCTGACTCATCCTGCTCCATCGCTGGGTCCATGGGGTCGTCGTTTCCTTTGGAGTCGACCAGGGTATTATTCCTTCTTGCGCTGTTATCGTTGTTTTTACTGTGGAGAGTTTTAGAGCGGCGTCGTCGTTGGCGCTTGGGTTGCTTCTCGAGAGGATTATCCTCCGTTGCACCCTTCCGTTCCTCGCTGTTGTTTAATTTTGGTGTGTCCACCATGTATATGTCATATGATGAGGTGGTTGTCCAGCGCCCTGTGGGCGGTGGTTCCTGTTCCTCTCCGGCATCGTCGTCCAAACCGTCGATATCTTCAGAGTCGAAATCAAGCATGTCGGTTAAGTCATCGACAGTGGCTATTAAGTGGGTGGTGGGTGGGGAACGAATTTTTCATCGTCCGCCTCCCGCCCAAGACGGACATAGTTCGGCCGAGAGTCTCCTGACAGGGAGAGAGACTTCAATGAATTTAGCACGTCGCCCAAGGGCCAGTGCTGAAAGATATCCACGGAGGTAAACTCCATGGTCGGTGCCTAATCAGATTTGATAGGCATGGATGCACACGGTTCGTAGGCTATGGCCGGAAACGAGTCCGAGGGTCCGACTACACATGCCTCATCGAAGGCGAAGTCTGTGTTCGGTTCTAGCGCCGATGAGTGTGCGGCCTCCGTTGTGGGGTCCATCCACCCGTCTTCATATCGCACGATCTGCTCCGGATTAAGGGTCAGGGCAGCCGCATGTGTGATCTCCCGAACACCATCCGATGGCAGATCTAAGTCCTGCTCGTCGTGACTGTTCAGCGCACCTGATATGGGCTCGAATCCGTCAAAGATCAAGTCTCCGCGGATGTCGGCGGTGTAGTTCAAGCTTGCAAACCTGTCCTGATGGCCAGGGGCGTAGCTATCGATCTGCTCCAGATGGCCAAGCGAGTTGGCCCGCAGTACAAAGCCGCCGAATACGAAGATCTGTCCGGGAAGGAAAACCTCACCCTTGATCACTTCGTTGCTGATGATTGAAGGAGCCATCAAGCCTTACCGTGACGACACAGTGGAACTCTCATTGAAAGCACCAATGTCGGTGTCAAAACCGGCAGATCTCGGGTAGGGGGTCCCGAACTGTGTGTCTAAGGCTAATGGTAACAGGAGGTGGGGGACACCATGTTTACACAGGTTCGGGCCCTCTCGATGGAGGTAATACCCTACTTCCTGCTTGATTGATCTTGATGATATGAGTATTACAAGAGTTGATCTACCACAATCGTAGAGGCTAAAGCCTAGAAGCTAGCCTATGATTCTGATTGTTGTTGTCCTACGGACTAAACCCTCCGGTTTATATAGACAAAGGAGGGGGCTAGGGTTACACAGAGTCGGTTACAGAGAAGGAGATATACATATCTGAATTGCCAATCTTGCCTTCCACGCAAAGGAGAGTCCCACCCGGACACGGGACAAAGTCTTCAATCTTGTATCTTCATAGTCCAACAGTCCGGCCAAAGTATATAGTCCGGCTGTCCGAGGACCCCCTAATCCACGACTCCCTCACCAGGCGCCAAGGACCCTGGCGTCTGGCCCCTATCTATCGCAAAACTACATTTGCACTAACCTCAGACCTCATGGGCCTTATCCCTTGGCCCAGCCAAATTGTCCTCGCACAAGAACATATCTGAAAACATCTGAAACTCTTTCGATTACCCCGAAACGCTTTCGGATACTCTCAGAACTATTTCGAGTATTAATGAAACGATTCCAGAAATAAATCTTTGATACTCTCATCCTTCTAACACTCAGCAGATCGTGATTGACTTAAGCTTGTGACCCCGTAGGTTCGATAACTCACAGACATGAATGAAACCCCTTCATTCAATAACCGACAGCGGGACCGTGGACGTCCATACCGATCCCTGTGAGCACTAGGATGTTATTCGAGTGAACCTTTCATTATAATGTGATGTTCCCTTTGCTTCGCGATACTTCACAAAACTCAAGATCCATCAGTATCCTTCTGAGTCATCACATGATCACTATACAGTTATCCTTGTTACTAGTTTTGCTCTTGTTTCTCATTATCGTGTTTCGACATCCCCATGACGCAGTCACCTGTGTCTGGACAAACGATGATGGATGCCGTCACACCGAGAGGGCCCTAAGAATATCTCTCCATCGTCGGAGGAGAAAATCCCACTCTTGAGCTATCCGGCCACTTGTCAAACTTTCCTATGAGTATGTAAGTTGTCATTATGTGTAACATCCCAATTTTCAATTTGGATGTTATACATAGATCATCATATGCATATCATATTTATTCTTGCATTTTGTTGTGATCCTAGAAATCTTAAGCAACTCAAGGACCCAAGCAGAGAGTTGGAGGTTTCACAAAATTCATATTTGAATTTATTTCAAATTTGAAAAGAGGATCAATTTGATTTTATTATTTTATCTCCAATTATTTCCAATAATAAAAATAAATGAGAGAAGATAATATGACTTCTTCAACCTAACAGAAATATTGGAGAAAGAATTTTAAAATCAAATTATTTATTTATTGGTATTTTATTTGAATTAGAAAAAAATTGAATTTTTGAAAATTGCATTTTAGTCCAGAAAAATGTTCATCTTGTGTTAAATATTAGGCTTGGACGATGAAAATTGTTTCTGGAATTTTTAGAATTTTTTATATTTATTTAGGATTTTTCTTTCGCATCGTAATTATTTAAAAAAAGTCTTCGGACCGATTGGGCCGAAGCCTAGCCGGCCCATCGCGCCGCCACCGCCTCCTCCGCTCGGAGTCCAGCGCAGACACGCCGCCGGTGACCCGAAGGACTTCACGACGCCGCCACCGCCTTGGGACCCCCTCCCCTCTTTAAAAGGGCCGGCCCGGACCCCCTCCGCCCCTCGTCCCGCCACGCCACCGCCGCCGAGCGCCGCACTGCCACCTGCCCACGCTGCCATCACTTGCGCTCCACCGTCGCCAACTGCAGCAGCCGCCGCCTGTTGGTGCTGCCACCGCCTCGCCGTTGCCCGCGCTGCCGCCGTCCCGATCTGCCGCGCCGCCGCCGTCTCGATCCGCCGCCGCCGCCGGCCGGTTAACACCGGCAAACCGGTAATAACCGTTCGGTCTTTTCCGGTTTAGTCGGTTCAGTAGTTAGACCGGTTTATTTTTTTAGGTTTACATGATTAATGAACGTTTGTTCGTTCGTTCGTTTTAATGGACGATTTTCGTTAGATTAGGTCTATTAACGAACGTTCGGGCTGTAGTTTTTCCTTTTAGTTTATTTTTCAGCAAGGGACTTATCCGCAAATAGTTTTCTCGTGATTTAGCCCCTCATCTTAAAACTAGTGTAACTTTTTACTCGTTTATCTAAATTAGATGAAACCAGCGCCTAAATCTTTGTATCATTCCATCTTTCTAGTTAACCAAGTTGAACATGATTTTTCCATTGTAAAATTTGAGTTTAGTTCAGATTAGTAAATGATCTTGTTTCATTCGTTTCTCCGTTTGAGTTGTTTCCTTTTGCAAATCGTAGCTAATACATGTACCTACTGCTAAGATCTAATCCACATGACAATAATGTTGTTAGGTTTTACTTTCTGTTAGTCTAAGCAGTATGCATGTTTCGTGTTTGATTTGGATCTTTTCTCGGTTTTCTCGTTGTTTCGTTTGAGTGATTGCTTATGTATGCTACTATTTGTCTACACTAGATTACCCGGAGTGTGAAGCTTGTTACTACGAATATCTAGAGTTTGCAGACCGTCAGCAAGGCAAGTTACACTTTGATCATATTCTTCTATACCCAATTTTTACTATGCATTAGTATTGCCCCTCAAATAATTGCATGAGTAGAATTGGGAACATGTGGTTTGGTTATAGTACTTGAGGTAGGAACCTAATACCTTTTGATCACCCCGGGAATATACGTTATGCTTATTTATTACTTAGCCATGCTCGTAGACGGGGATTGGATCGTGATTCACACATGGAAGTTTGAGAGCTATTAATCTTGGATAACATTAAGGTGGCCACTTTAATATACATCTGGGTGGATTGGTTGAGGCACCTGGGGAACCCAGTGTTGCCTCTTTAAGGAAATCCTGGAGTACCCGTGTGATTTTTTCCTTTGGTTTGCCACCCAGGCTCAAAGGGATCATATGATATTTCAAGCCTAGAAACTTCTGTGTGCAGCCACAAGCCATTATGGGCTCTGGCATAGTTGAGTAAGTTGCACGAGTTCTCAAAGAGGTGGACTAGCAGATGTAGGGGAAAGTAGGTGTACCAGTCTGTCTGGAGTAGAGTGTAAGTGCTTTAGAAAGACTATGTCTCGATCATCCGATCATGGATGTGGTCGATTCTTGTGGGGAAAAGTATGCAACCTCTGCAGAGTGTATAAACTAATCATGTTTAGCCGTGTCCCCGGTTATGGACATCTTGAGTATCTAGAAGTGGATATTAAAGTTGATCTCGTCACTCTTTAACTAATTGAATTGGGTATAATAATGTTACTTTTAATTGGGATTTGAGTTGGGGTTACCTTCTCAAATATTGGGCAACTTGGGAGTAGTTAAATAAATGTATTCCTTTGTTGTAGGGAAAAACTAGCTTTATGCAAAATCATAAACTTAGAGCCTCCACCAGCCAAATATTGCACGTAGATATAGTTCTTGCATTCATTGCTTTACAGTGTAGCTCTTCTAGCAATTTCAATGTGCTGACCTACACGGCTGCAACGTCTCATGTTGCAGACTACTCAGACGAGGAATAAGGTGCGATAGGTCGTTGTCTTGCACTCAGCTATGCCGTTGGAGTTGATGGACTCATTTTCCTTTTAAGCTTCCGCAGTTATTTATTTTAGATGGCCGTCGGCCATGATATTTTTGTGTAATCATACTCTCTATGAGGACTCGATGTAATAAGTGTGTGATTGAACTCTGCTATAATTCCTCGAGTATTGTGTGTGTCAGCATTACCGATCCAAGGATGACACTGATGCACAGAGACTTTGATCCATTCAGATCGTGGTCGCTACATATGATCATCGTGTTACATGTGACGTTTCAACAACCCAAAAGTACATAGCACAGTAAGAAGTGACCATGATACTCTCATGGTCTAAGGAGCAAAATCACACGTTAACACTCTGTGTTATTACAATTGGTTATAGACGATATTACCTCAATTCATAACAAACAAGTTTTGGTCGATCCAATATGATCGTTCTTCCAACATCATAATCTCAAAGTTGTTTTAGGACTATCGCTACACTTAATGATATCCTATGACCACCAACAACACTTGATCTAGTCTTAGATGCGAGACTAGGAACTTTTATTTTATCCATTTATCATTTCACACGTGCATATGAGTTTTCCATTGAATCTCATATTCCAGGATCATAACAGTTATAGCATGAAAAATAAACACTTAATTATGAACGTGGAAGTATAATAATACAATATGATTGCCTCTAGGGCATATTTCTAACAGTCTCCCACTTGCACTAGAGTCAATAATCCAGTTAGCACTTTTAACTTTTACACCAATGGCAATCCGATGTCAATCCATGTTTTTCTTGTGGTATAGACTTCATAATATGACAATCTCCATATCCGTTTCTATCATTTGCATTTCAATGCATCTGTCATGCTTTCACATGAATTCATAATTTATCTGAAACAAGCTTAGTATATATTGAATCACTGGCAACACATTTATTAAGGACGACAATTTTACCCATGGGTACGGGTACCCGCGGATACTGTACCCGGGTGGGCAAGGTATGGGCAGAATTTTATACCCACGGATATTACCCATACCCTGCTCGTTAAGTCATGGGTGGGGCACGGGTATAGTCTTTTACCCATGTATATACCCATACCCTACCCATTCATAGTGACATGTGAACCTTACACGTGATTCACAAGCGTACCTATGTTAAAGTTATGTCCTGAGCTTGAGAACCTATGTTAAAGTTGTCACCAATTTCCAATTTGAATTGAGGTAATTTCCATGTACTCATCTATATGTTATTGATTTGAGATCGATGTTTTTTCTCAAATGTGTTATAGATGAATGTAAAATTGTGAATAACTTGTGTATCATTTGATCTACCCATTGGGTACCCAATGGGTATGGGTAACGGTCGGGTATGGGTACGGGTAAAGTTTCCTACCCATGGGTATAGGTATGGGTAGAATTTTGTACCTATTGACTACACGGGCATGGGTATGATATTGCTCTACCCACCCCATACCCCACCCATTTCCATCATTACCTTTGATTCCTTAGATTGAGCTATAGAACCACTATTTGAGATCAGTGTTCTATTTGCATAGAAACCATGCCAAGTTCATAAATGAACCTTTGATTCATAACCCTCTATTGTTGCTTCTAAAGTGACAATATATTCAAACTTCTGTTATAGAATTTACCACAGTAACTTTCTTGGACCAATTCCAACTTACTGTACCACCATAAATCATTTAACCGAAATCAAAATTTGCTTGGAGTACCGATTGAAGATTTTTATCGATGTACTACTTACATCAAGTATGTATTGGTCTAACTACTTATAGCAAGCTCTTCAATTTCTCTCTATGTGAGAAACATGTCGTCAGTTCCCAATGGCATTCTCACTATTGTCATATGATCAATAGTTTGACCATCCGGTAACTTTACTCACAACTTACTTGGAGTACTAGACATATCTGGTTATTTACATACCATGGAATTGACACAAGTGTGATTGGAATCATGTATTTTGCTCATCAGTATTTCAAGATATCGATTCTTGCTAAGAAATCCTTACATCTGACTTTGACAAGAAACTCTTCTTGGCTTTTTTTCATACTAAACTTCTTTAGTATTTTGTCAATACGTATTTTGCCTACACCCGATTAGACACTATTATCTCCATAGATTTTAATATCTAACACAAGGACTACATTGCCTAAGTACTTTACTGAAAAACTATTTTCAATATAATCTTAAACTATGTCAAGAAATTTATATAATTTTGAATCAACATTGTGTCATGCATACACATTGCTTAGAAATATTATCATGCTCCCAATTACTTTCTTGTAAATACAAGCATCTTTGTTTCTATCTATGAAATCATATTATGTGATCAATCCATGAAAACAAAGAATCTAGCTCCATTATGCTTGCTTCAGATCATTACTGGTTCTCTTGAAGTTTGCACATTTACTAGCATCCTCTGGACCGAGAAAATTACCTTGGACTATATCAAATATACAACCTTGGTTATATTTCCATCTCAAGGGAATCATTTTGACATCCATCTGTTATATCTCATAATTGAAATATTTAGTATTTTCTAGTTTTATCCGGACTGACTTTAAGTATTATTAGGATGAGACAATCTTGTCATAATCAATTCCTTGATCTTGTCATAAGCTATTTGCAACAATTCAAGCATTATAAAAACATTTTTATCTTTGTCAGTCTATAGATCCATAACTACACTTTAGACTTTGAGTCTTTCAGAGGGTCCATCAAGTTCTAAAATTGAATTATGTGTAGGGATACTATTTCGGATTATTTTGGCGTATAGCCAATCCCAGAGTCAGGGCCCATCAATGCTTCTCTATGTATTATAGGTTCATTGTTTGTTTCAACAAGATTTCATTTGCATACCATAAAGGTATGTACAAATTTTCCAACCTATATAGTTCAGTTGCACGTTCGACCGAAATCACTACGTCTTATGAAATACTAGAACCAATTCTAGCATTTCTTTTCTTTGACCTGATTACGAAGATTATGTAATTTTATTGAGTTGCACTTGTTGGGGAACGCATTAATTTCAAAATTTTCCTACGATCACGCAAGATCTATCTAGGTGATGCATAGCAACAAGACGGGAGAGTGTGTCCACGTACCCTCGTAGACCGGAAGCGGAAGCGTTAGTTAACGCGGTTGATGTACTCGAGCGTCTTCGCGATCCAATCGATCCAAGTACCGAACGTACGACACCTCCACGTTGAGCACATGTTCAGCTCGATCACGTCTCTCATACTCTTGATCCAGTTGAGGCCGAGGAAGAGTTTCTTCAGCATGACGGCGTGGCGGCAGTGATGATGAAGTTACGGGCACAGGGCTTCGCCTAAGCACTACGACAATATGACCGAGGTGTGTAACTACGGAGTGGGGCACCCCACACGGCTAAAAGATCAACTTGTGTGTTCTAGGGTGCCCCCTATCCCCATATATAAAGGAGAAAGGGGGAGGCCGAATGGCCCTCCTAGGGCGCTCCCCACAAGGGGAGTCCTATTGTCACACCCTGATTTTCATGGCACAACACTTAAGTCAATAAGTCATGCTAAAATGTGGTTTGACAAAAACTTTTGAGTGTTTTTGTCTTTGCTTTGGTTGAATGTTCGACTGTTGTTTGAAAGTGCTCTAAAAATCAAATAAATCCTCCAAATCTTATACTCCTCCTTGATCCAAAAAAAACCTTCCCAATGATCATGCCATGTGTATAGGACATATAAATAATTTCTTACAAAAATAATTTGGCCAAATAGTATTTTCAAAATTTAGTTTTACAAAAACCCCTGAATTGAGATTTGCACTGCAAGTACTTAATTAAGGGCAGTAAAAATCTTTCCAAAAATATATTTGACTCCTATTAGATATAGGACACCCAGAAACCACAAATATATAATTTTAGAAGTTATTTTCCTATTTTATTTAAAAGCTTTTTCTTAAGGCCAGAAATGGTCTTTAATATGGAAAATTTATTTTATTGCTTCAAAAATATTTGACAAAATTTAGGGAAACTCATAGGACATATATTGTCCATATATAAGAGTTTCAACACATGGTCATGTTCAAAATATTGGTCAAATCCCTCAAAAACCCATTCTGGATATTTCAAGCTTTTGAAATATTTACAAAGGAAATATCCTCCAAAAATTCCAAGAAAATTCTATCATGTCACATATGACATGTTTGATTATCTTGACAAGTACCATGTCATGGAGAATAGCATAACCCCATGAAATCTTCTCAAAACCATTTCTGTCCATTTTGAAGTTTGAGCAACTTTACATTGCCAAACATGTCCAAATGCTCTCAAACCTTGTGAACATGCTCAAATGGTCTAGTAACTCATCTAGACCAAATGGCACAAGTTGGAGAACAAGTTAACTTGATCAAAGTGCCCCAAAACCATTCCTGTCCAGAACCAAATTTGAACAACTCTACATTGGAAACTTTCTCCTTTTGATCTCAACTTTTGTGGACATGTTCAGAGCCTCAAATGATGACACTACACCAAGTGGTGCATCAAGGAGAATAGGTTTGCATGACTAAATCTTGGGAAGTCCATTTCTGTTGATTTCTAGGGTTTACAAAAGTTGCATTGGCAACTTTGCCCAAATGGACTCAATATTGGTGGAACCCATTATTTTATCATACCATATGACCCTGTCAAGCCTCATGACAAGATGAGTTCATCTTCTTTCCCAAACCACCATCAAACACCTTCTGGCAGAAATTAAAAATGTATGTTTTGTCCACTTCCACTAATCTCCATGAGTTCTCCTTTTTACCACAGCCCCTCCTAGTCCCCCTCTACCTCTGGTGTGCTTCCCTGCCCGAGAGGCAATGATGAAGGGGGGCAGGGATCCATTTTTCTTCTTTGGACAGCCACTTTTTCCTCCCTTCCTCATCTCTCTCTCACCCCTGGCAAGTTCCAGAGCATCCAAAGCCTCCAGCCCTCTTGTTTATTCCCCCTTCAGACCCCAAACACAAGTGGACACGCGAGTGCGCGCGGAAAAGCCGTGGATGCCGGCCATTTGCGCGCTCTAGAGCACGTCAGCGTGCTCCCGACCGTTGACGCCGCGTCCCCCGACCACCTCGAGCCTCCTCCTTGCGCCAGTCGAGGTGCCTCGACGTCCGCAACACGCCATCGTGCAGGCCCCCTCGTCTCTCCCTCTCTCTCACCTCCTGTGGTGTGTGCCTAGAGCCGCCCGGCTCGGCCAATGCCCGGCCTCGCACGCGCGAGCACCAGAGCCTCTCCCCGCTCCATCTCTCTCTTCCTGGCACCCTACACGACTCCCACGAGCGCCACAGACAGCCCCGAGCCTCCTCCCGTGGCCACCACGGCCATTTCCGCGGGTGCCCGTAGGCCACGTCCACGGTGCACCATCGCCCCGCCATAAAAGGCCACCCCCGAGCCCTCTCTGGCCTCCTTTCGCTCCCTCTCCCTCCTGTGCATCATCCCGACCAACTCACTCCTCTCCCCGCGCCCTCCTTGCACCTCTACGGCCGGAGCCGAGCCGCCGACCGCCGCCAAAAATCCGGCGCCTTAACCCCTCTCTCCTTCCTCTAGCCATTCCAGAACCCTCTCCTCACCACCGCTGATCCACGCCGGGGCTCCATTTCGTCCATCCCTCGCCGCATCGCCATGCTCATCTTCACCATCGCCGGCCTCCGCCATGGCCGACGTTGCGCTCGCAGCCGACCGCCCCCAAGGTCGTGGCGCACCTCTCTGGATGCGTAGTGATCCCCTGAACCCGCCGGTGTGCTGGGCGTCGCCGGAGTTGACCGGAGCCACCGGAACGGGCGCCGGCAAGCGCTCGGCCCCGCCTTCTCTGCCACCTTCATCGCGCGCGGGAGGAGGGAGACGACCCTGAGAGTGGACCCCGCAGGTCAGTGACCCGTCAGCGGGCCCCTCCGTTTAAGTGGAAACGGCTTCGGCCGGATCCGCCTCCCCTGCGCGAACGCGCACCCCCGCGAAGCCGCCTTCGACGTGGCCTCCTAGTGGGCGCACGCGAGAGGCTGGGCCAGGCCCAATGCACTGCCCCACTAAGTCTCGCCCAGTGCATGCTGCTGCCTCCCTAGATCCAGCCCATTTAGGTAAATTCCTTTTCTTTTTCTTTTTTTGTGGACTGGTAAAATCCATAGAATATTCATATTAAGTCCAAATTTGATGATTCAAATTTCTAGCGACTCTACAAATCATGATCTACCTGTTGGTGCAACATGCACATTTTTCCAGAGACTTCTTATTCACAAACATTCATCAAAATCTTGTTTTTCCATTTCTGTAGTGAACTTTAGAAAATCACAGAGAGCCCAATTTTTATCCAAATTCCATGATTCAAATTCCTAGATGTTTATAAGTTCAAAACTTAGTTTATGAACATTTTTCTTAATACTTTCTGTGCCAAACAATATAATGAGCCATTTCTTCATATTTGTCAACTCTGCAAATTCATAGGAAATTCAGTTGAACTCCAAATCCAGTGAAACCAAATCCTAGATGCACCTAAAATCATCCATTGTTAAATGGGTATCTTTGCTCATTTTTCAAAAATATATTTCTGTACACTTCTTGCAAATCCACAAATCCCTCGATTCCATCATATTGAAATGTTCAGAGATATCCATACATCAAATCCCAATGAAACCACTTTGGTCACTCCTCATATGACCAGAGGTATCCTAGAAAAGTCCAACTTACAATTTTAGAGCACTTTTATTTTTTGCCTTGTTGTGTTGCTTATTGTGATTGTTTCCGATGTTAGTTGACGAAGTAGATGAAATGCTCGGAGTTGGACCAGAGATATTTGAAGACCTCGAAGACTTTGTTAAAACAGGCAAGAAGCCTTTGACCATGTCTATGAAACCCTTTTTATGCATGTCATATAGCTCTTTATTATTGTTGCATCGGAATCATGATGAGATGGTGAACCACGTGGGTTGGTTGCCTCTATTACTTCCTCGTTGATACTTGCATTGTGCATGACCCTACCTTCTTATGAGGGTTATGCCGGTGGGAGTAGATAGGATGCTAAAGTAGATGCTACGCAAAAAGGGATGGGTATATGCATGGTGAAGGAGACAAAGTAATCTCAAAAGACTTTTGGAAAACCCCGTCGGGTGCCACTTATACCCGGGGGAGATGATGAGTTGGGTAGCCACTTGATGACGAAGTGGTGTACCGAAGCAAGTGTGTGTTGTTTTCAAAATGGATTGGTTTAAGTTGCGACCGTTATTCCAACCTTACATGCGCAACCACTCTACCCTTGTATGGGAAAGGGCATTATTGAGTACCTAGACCGATACTAGCTTGGAGCCTGCATTACTAGTGATGGGAGAGTTGTTGGTGCGCTCTCTCGGGACAGGGTCATGCCAGGTAGGGCGACCAAGAACATTTTTATGGGGCACCGGACACACCGTTGGTACCCCGTGCTTGTGATGTGAGATGATTATGGAGCGTGGCTCCACAAAAATGTTATGTGATAATGTTGGGCACG
This sequence comes from Triticum timopheevii, assembly GCA_963921465.1. NCBI lineage: Eukaryota > Viridiplantae > Streptophyta > Magnoliopsida > Poales > Poaceae > Triticum > Triticum timopheevii. The sequence continues at coordinate 421,189,903 of OY997272.1, forward strand.
GGGGTTACTACCAATCGAGTGGACTCCATGTTAGTGTCATCTAGGGAAAGGTAGTGATCGGGTGCTTACCCCGGGTACTTGAGGTATCGCGGGTCGTGGTTGACACGGAAGTTCCCCGAATCTTGTGGGTAAAGTGTGCAACCTCTGCAGAGTGTAAAACTATTCGAATAGCCGTGTCCACAGTCAAGGACAGTTGGGTAACCGCTCTTGGGCTACGTCCACATGTTCATAAACCGTGTGTGTGTGTTGATAAAACTACTTGGGTCAAGTCAAAGGACTTGACATGATTGAGTTGGGTTGGTGCCCACTCTATTTATGTTGATATCTGTAACCTGTCCTCATGGTTACCTGAATTCTCCCAATGAATGCCTTACAATTTGTTGAACATGTCATTGCACTCAAAACTAGCTTTCTGCAAAAATTTACCTATGTCATGCATTGTTGTATCTTGAAACAAAACATGGGTTGCTTGCGAGTACATTCAAAGTAATCATTGGCTTGCCACTGGTTATTTTATTGGCCAGGCATGAAAGAACAGGATATGATGAAGAGTACCTTGGTGACGAACATGCGAGCTAGGACGCTTCCCAGTCAGAATACCTGTAGGGTTAAGGCAGATGGCATGGGTCCAAGTTGTTATTGAAGATTTTCGCTGCGATGATACACTCAAGACTTGACCATAATGGTCCTACTTGTGTAAAACGGTATGTATGGATGTAAGACTCTTGTTATTCAGCTTCTGTGTGTTCAGTGAGCATTGATCTCTGGGATCGCTGTACACGTGCATTCGGTGATCTCGACTTATGAGTCGGGGTCCCCACAGAGCTGGTATCAGAGCCATCCTGACTGTAGGAAGCCTTAGTTAGCATGGTCGTTAGTTAGGGTAAAACTATTTCCAAAACTAATACTAGTTTTCAAAACTATCTGTACTTCTCTTGCCTTCTTAGTTTTTCGAAAAGTAAGGTATAGTTTCCTTATTGATCTCTTCCCCTTCAAAACCTTTGGTCGCTAGAGCCCTTATGCCCCTGACCACTGGATTCCTTGTAATCCTTGTGGATAATCAAGAAGGAAGATGCCTTGCCAGACATTCACCCACATCTCCTGAACACAAGATTGGCGACATCACGACAAGACGATACCAATAGAAGATACATCCTCGAGGAATGAGGACCTGAAGACCCAGGAGATGGTGACACCCTTGACACTGCCCCAAGATGGTGCAACCTTAGCCTACGATGATCAGGGCCTAGAATATGCTAGATCATGATATACATTTCTAATAGAGTAACCATGTCACTACCGTTGTTGTATCGGCAACCACCGATGGATGAGAACCTAGCCATTTGGTCCGCCTCACCATAGTGAGCAGGAAAACGGTTCTCCTCATCCCCCGCTCTTGGTGTCGATGTTGTCATCAACATAACCGACATGAAGGACCTCTATTATGCCTTGATAATGTCATTGCATAAAGGATTACCTACCTGGTACCATCGACGGCTTAGAAGACAAAAAGGGATCGTCGTGATTAAGAAGACAATAGAAGACCCAGTCAATGCCAGTTACGAGGAGCCACTGAGGGAGTCCTGGACTAGGGGGTGTCCGGACAGCCGGACTATCATCGTCCGCCGGACTCCAAGACTACGAAGATACAAGATTGAAGACTCCGTCCTGTGTCCGGATGGGACTTTCCTTGGCGTGGAAGGCAAGCTTGGCGATACGGACATATAGATCTCCTACCATTGTAACCGACACTGTGTAACCCTAGCCCTCTCCGGTGTCTATATAAACCGGAGGGCTTTAGTCCGTAGGACACAACATACATGACAACAATCATACCATAGGCTAGCTTCTAGGGTTTAACCTCCTTGATCTCGTGGTAGATCCACTCTTGTACTACCCATATCATCAATATTAATCAAGCAGGACATAGGGTTTTACCTCCATCGAGAGGGCCCGAACCTGGGTAAAACATCGTGTCCCTCGTCTCCTGTTACCATCCGCCTAGACGCACAGTTCGGGACCCCCTACCCGAGATCCGCTGGTTTTGACACCGACAGCCACCTTCACCCCATCACTTCAACAAGAGAGAAGTTGTTGAAAAATCTTCAGGATCAACCCGGATTGTTTCATCGAACAACTACAAGAGATGTAACAACACCTGAGGAAAACTCAGAAGACTGCATGAGGCACAAGGCACGACTACTGAGTTCGAGAACCCCTAGGGTAGGATGAGTCGTGTACCCCCTATGCGCAGTCGATTCCGTATGATAGTTCGAATAGAACCATGATTGTGTGTTGCTTGTTTTTATTTGTTTGTGTTTTGATATAGGTTGCACTTTTGCCCTAGGCGACAAGTATGCAACTATATCACCTTCCTCACCTTGTTTCTTTTGTTTGGCCCTCTTTGCACCTGTTTGTTTGCACTAGCACTATAGAACCCCCTTTAGGCATCCCCCTCCTCTATGCCACCTCTCCCTCTCATCTCTCCTCAACTGAAGGCTAGCAAGACAAGATACACCAAGGATTCTACTTTGGTAACCAACCAGCACTGAAGACTTTTGCTACAACCTCCTCGACCAAGTGCAGCCCCTTAGAGTTAAGGTTGCTCCTCAAGATTAGAAACATATTCCTAGAACCTTTGAGACTTCATAAGATACCCCAGCTCGAATCCTTAACCATGTGCTTAACCCACAGAATTGCAAGAGAACCTGTTAAGCCTCCGTAACCTTGCTTATCACTGGGTTCATTAGGGAACTAGTGGACATAGTGAATGAGCACACTATCTTCCTAAGATAGCACCAGAACTGACAATGCCATAGGGAGGACAAATCTGAGGATATAGGAATAGAGGACAAATGACTTGATGAGTTTATAACAATGACTTTGAGGAATTATCTGAGACTCTTTGGTGGATTATAAGGCTACCATGTTGGTAGATGAACTTGGTGGGATCATGATTATAGAGTAGCATAACTTTCATTACCCCGGAGTAAATTGGATTTATAGGACAATTATGATCGCAAGCTGAACTCCTGGAAGTGCAAGGATTTGACTTGATCAGATGATATTGATAGGAGACAGTTGATATTACGTAAATAACTTGAGGGAAACATATAGGGTTCCTCGTTGGACATGAGATTTGGATTAAATAGGTTACCCTAGTGGAGTATGGATGCAGAGTAATTTTACATGGTTCGGAGTAAATTGGATTCAGACTGATGATCTCAATTATGACACCATGTTTCTCGGTGGACGATAAACTAGGAGATTGGATTAATTGTCGAAGATGATTTAGGGCTCTATATAAGCTTGACCTTGGAGTTTACTTGACCATGATAATGGATATTGGTGGACTGACTATAGCAAAAATAGCCCTTTCAAGTATCTGGGGATTATAGGAACTTTAGGAGATCATGTGGAACACCAGCATAGGCGTTGGAATTGTAGAATTAATGGATTATATAGTGATTAATGGAAGGTAACGGGTTGTTGGAGTTGACTCATAGGAAGGAAACAAGATTTTGGAGTGGCATACGACGTGTTTCCTTAGGATAGAGGTGCTTTATCTTAGACCTTGGAAGAGTAGGCTGAGCACTTGGATTGTCACGATCAAGCTTAGCAGCTTATATGTTCTACCCATGGACTTTTAGGGGTAGACATACATATGGGTTTGGGGATTGTAGACATACATGATTTTGTTAGACCTCCTCTCGAGAGTCATGAGGATATGAATCACATGAGTGATGATTGGAGTTGACCTATACGAAATGATACTATCAGTGATATGGTGTGATTTGTTTAAAGGACTAGATAGACTATTGGCATCTCAGAAACCGTGCTTAAATATAAGATGATAAATGTTCACTCGCACACTAGAATCCTTGAAACCCCTAAGACCCACCAAGCCACACCATGGTCGGATCCTGACCTTGGGTTTTGGCTCTAGATCGATAAGACCTTGGCCAATACTCAACTGTGACCATCACCAATGCCTCAGCCCACCTTACGTACCCCATAGACTTCATGGAGTGCTTAGACAAGATAGTTGTCATCATCATTTGGTGACCTACCTGTCCACCCAAAGACGGAAGAAGAGCCATTCAGCTAGTCAAGGGACATCTGAAGATCGTCATGTCTAGGAGGAAGAACTATGTCAACCGCCATCGCCAAGAAGTGAACTTCCTTGTTGAAGACCGTGCGTATCTACAAACCACTCCTCTCTAAGGAACCAAGCATTTCCATGACAAGGAGACCCACACCAAGATTCAGCGGCCCCCTTCGAGATCACTCCAAGATTTAGCAACCCCCTCTGAGATCACTACGAGATGAAGAGAAGACAGTTACCAGCTGGAGTTGCCACCTGAGTTACCTGATGTACACAACGCTTTCCATGCATCACAACCCCGAAAGTGTTTCCAACTTCCTAACTTGCCCGATCTATCTCTACGAGGGCATTAACCACCAAGCCATCGACCCCTAGCCCAATCTAACCTACCGCGAGCTACACATTAGCAACCTGGATCAAGAAGAGCGTCATAAACGAAGCCACACCATCAAGTACTTCAAGCTCAATGGAGCACTACATGGAAGCAGAAGCAACATGAGGACTTGAAGACTACCTGGATCCAGTTTTCATATTCCTTTCAACGCCTAGTTTGGGAATCTCGGGGACGGGATTCTTGTAAGGGGGGTAGGTATGTCACACCCTGATTTTCATGGCACAACACTTAAGTCAATAAGTCATGCTAAAATGTGGTTTGACAAAAACTTTTGAGTGTTTTTGTCTTTGCTTTGGTTCAATGTTTGACTGTTGTTTGAAAGTGCTCTAAAAATCAAATAAATCCTCCAACTCTTTTACTCCTTCTCCTTGATCCAAAAAAAACCATTCCCAATGATCATGCCATGTGTATAGGACATATAAATAATTTCTTACAAAAATAATTTGGCCAAATAGTATTTTCAAAATTTAGTTTTACAAAAACCCCTGAATTGAGATTTGCACTACAAGTACTTAATTAAGGGCAGTAAAAATCTTTCCAAAAATATATTTGACTCCTATTAGATATAGGACACCCAGAAACCACAAATATATAATTTTAAAAGTTATTTTCCTATTTTATTTAAAAGCTTTTTCTTAAGGCCAGAAATTGTCTTTAATATGGAAAAATTATTTTATTGCTTCAAAAATATTTGACAAAATTTAGGGAAACTCATAGGACATATATTGTCCATATATAAGAGTTTCAACACATGGTCATGTTCAAAATATTGGTCAAATCCCTCAAAAACCCATTCTGGATATTTCAAGCTTTTGAAATATTTACAAAGGAAATATCCTCCAAAAATTCCAAGAAAATTCTATCATGTCACATATGACATGTTTGATTATCTTGACAAGTACCATGTCATGGAGAATAGCATAACCCCATGAAATCTTCTCAAAACCATTTCTGTCCATTTTGAAGTTTGAGCAACTTTACATTGCCAAACATGTCCAAATGCTCTCAAACCTTGTGAACATGATCAAATGGTCTAATAAATCATCTAGACCAAATGGCACAAGTTGGAGAACAAGTTAACTTGATCAAAGTGCCCCAAAACCATTCCTGTCCAGAACCAAATTTGAATAACTCTACATTGGAAACTTTCTCCTTTTGATCTCAACTTTTGTGGACATGTTCAAAGCCTCAAATGATGACACTACACCAAGTGGTGCATCAAGGAGAATAGGTTTGCATGACTAAATCTTGGGAAGTCCATTTCTGTTAATTTCTAGGGTTTACAAAAGTTGCATTGGCAACTTTGCCCAAATGGACTCAATATTGGTGGAACCCATTATTTTATCATACCATATGACCCTGTCAAGCCTCATGACAAGATGAGTTCATCTTCTTTCCCAAACCACCATCAAACACCTTGTGGCAGAAATTAAAAATGTATGTTTTGTCCACTTCCACTAATCTCCATGAGTTCTCCTTTTTACCACAGCCCCTCCTAGGCCCCCTCTACCTCTGGTGTGCTTCCCTGCCCGAGAGGCAATGATGAAGGGGGCAGGGATCCATTTTTCTTCTCTGGACAGCCACTTTTTCCTCCCTTTCTCATCTCTCTCTCACCCCTGGCAAGTTCCAGAGCATCCAAAGCCTCCAACCCTCTTGTTTATACCCCTTCAGACCCCAGACACAAGTGGACACGCGAGTGCATGCGGAGAAGCCGTGGATGCCGGCCATTTGCGCGCTCTGGAGCACGTCAGCGTACTCCCGACCGTTGACACCGCGTGCCCCGACCACCTCGAGCCTCCCCCTCGCGCCAGTCGAGGTGCCTCGACGTCCGCAACACGCCACCGTGCAGGCCCCCTCTTCTCTCCCACTCTCTCACCTCCTGCGGTGCGTGCCTAGAGCCGCCCGGCTCGGCCAATGCCCGGCCTCGCACGCGCGAGCACCAGAGCCTCTCCCCGCTCCCTCTCTCTCTTCCTGGCACCCTACATGACTCCCACGAGCGCTGCAGACAGCCCCGAGCTTCCTCCCGTGGCCACCACGGCCATTTCCGCGGGTGCCCGTAGGCCACGTCCACGGTGCACCATCGCCTCGCCATAAAAGGCCACCCCGAGCCCTGTCTGGCCTCCTTTCGCTCCCTCTCCCTCCTGTGCATCATCCCCACTAACTCACTCCTCTCCCCGCGCCCTCCTTGCACCTCTACGGCTGGAGCCGAGCCGCCGACCGCCGCCAAAAATCCGGCGCCTTAACCCCTCTCTCCTTCCTCTAGCCATTCTAGAACCCTCTCCTCACCACCTCTGATCCACCCCGGTGCTCCATTTCGTCCATCCCTCGCCGCATCGCCATGCTCATCTTCACCATCGCCGGCCTCTGCCACGGCCGACAGTGCGCTCGCAGCCGACCGCCCCCAAGGTCGTGGCGCACCTCTCCGGATGCGTAGTGATCCCCTGAACCCGCCGGTGTGCTGGGCGTCGCCGGAGGTGACCGGAGCCACCGGAACGGGCACCGGCAAGCGCTCGGCCCCGCCTCCTCTGCCTCCTTCGTCGCGTGCGGGAGGAGGGAGACGACCCTGCGGGTGGACCCCGCAGGTCAGTGACCCCGTCTGCGGCCCCCTCCGTTTAAGTGGAAACGGCTTCGGCCGGATCCGCCTCCCCTGCGCGAACGCGCACCCCCGCGAAGCCGCCTTCGACGTGGCCTCCCAGCGGGCGCGCGCGAGAGGCTGGGCCAGGCCCAGTGCGTTGCCCCACTAAGTCTCGCCCATTGCATGCTGCTGCCTCCCTAGATCCAGCCCATTTAGGTAAATTCCTTTTCTTTTTCTTTTTCTGTGGACTGGTAAAATCCATAGAATATTCATATTAAGTCCAAATTTGATGATTCAAATTTCTAGTGACTCTACAAATCATGATCTACCTATTGGTGCAACATGCACATTTTTCCAGAGACTTCTTCTTCACAAACATTCATCAAAATCTTGTTTTTCCATTTTTGTAGTGAACTTTAGAAAATCACAGAGAGCCCAATTTTCATCCAAATTCCATGATTCAAATTCCTAGATGTTTATAAGTTCAAATCTTAGTTTATGAACATTTTTCTTAATACTTTCTGTGCCAAACAATATAATGAGCCATTTCTTCATATTTGTCAACTCTGCAAATTCATAGGAAATTCATTTGAACTCCAAATCCAGTGAAACCAAATCCTAGATGCACCTAAAATCATCCTTTGTTAAATGGGTATCTTTGCTCATTTTTCAAAAATATATTTCTGTACACTTCTTGCAAATCCACAAATCCCTTGATTCCATCATATTGAAATGTTCAGAGATATCCATTCATCAAATCCCAATGAAACCACTTTGGTCACTCCTAATATGACCAGAGGTATCCTAGAAAAGTCCAACTTGCAATTTTAGAGCACTTTTATTTTTTTGCCTTGTTGTGTTGCTTATTGTGATTGTTTCCGACGTTAGTTGACGAAGTAGACGAAATGCTCGGAGTTGGACCAGAGATATCTGAAGACCTCGAAGACTTTGTTAAAACAGGCAAGCAGCCTTTGACCATGTCTATGAAACCCTTTTTATGCATGTCATATAGCTCTTTATTATTGTTGCATCGGAATCATGATGAGATGGTGAACCATGTGGGTTGGTTGCCTCTGTTATTTCCTCGTTGATACTTGCATTGTGCATGACCCTACCTTCTTATGAGGGTTATGCCGGTGGGAGTAGATAGGATGCTAAAGTAGATGCTACGCAAAAAGGTATGGGTATATGCATGGTGAAGGAGACAAAGTAATCTCAAAAGACTTTTCGAAAACCCCGTCGGGTGCCACTTATGCTCGGGGGAGATGATGAGTTGGGTAGCCACTTGATGATGAAGTGGTGTACCGAAGCAAGTGTGTGTTGTTTTCAAAACGGATTGGTTTAAGTTGCGACCGTTATTCCAACCTTACATGCGCAACCACTCTACCCTTGTATGGGAAAGGGCATTATTGAGTACCTAGACCGGTACTAGCTTGGAGCCTGCATTACTAGTGACGGGAGAGTTGTTGGTGCACTCTCTCGGGATGGGGTCGTGCCAGGTAGGGCGACCAAGAACATTTTTATGGGGCACCGGACACACCGTTGGTACCCCGTGCTTGTGATGTGAGATGATTATGGAGCGTGGCTCCACGAAAATGTTATGTGATAATGTTGGGCACAGGGGTTACTACCAATCGAGTGGACTCCATGTTAGTGTCGTCTAGGGAAAGGTAGTGATCGGGTGCTTACCCCGGGTACTTGAGGTATCGCGGGTCGTGGCTGACACGGAAGTTCCCCGAATCTTGTGGGTAAAGTGTGCAACCTCTGCAGAGTGTAAAACTATTCGAATAGCCGTGTCCACGGTCAAGGACAGTTGGGTAACCGCTCTTGGGCTACGTCCACATGTTCATAAACCGTGTGTGTGTGTTGATAAAACTACTTGGGTCAAGTCAAAGGACTTGACATGATTGAGTTGGGTTGGTGCCCACTCTATTTATGTTGATATCTATAACCTGTCCTCATGGTTACCTGAATTCTCCTGATGCATGCCTTACAAGTTGTTGAACATGTCATTGCACTCAAAACTAGCTTTCTGCAAAAATTTACCTATGTCATGCATTGTTGTATCTTGAACCAAAACATGGGTTGCTTGCGAGTACATTCAAAGTACTCATTGGCTTGCCACTGGTTATTTTATTGGCCAGGAATGAAAGAACAGGATATGATGAAGAGTACCTTGGTGACGAACATGCGAGCTAGGACGCTTACCAGTCAGAATGCCTGTAGGGTTAAGGCAGATGGCATGGGTCCAAGTAGTTATTGAAGATTTCCGCTGCGATGATACACTCAAGACTTGACCATAATGGTCCTACTTGTGTAAAACGGTATGTATGGATGTAAGACTCTTGTTATTCAGCTTCTGTGTGTTTAGTGAGCATTGATCTCTGGGATCACTGTACACGTGCATTCGGTGATCTCGACTTATGAGTCGGGGTCCCCACACCTATTAGGACTACTAGTCCTAGTAGGATTCCACCAAGAGGGAGAAAGGAGGAAGGAAGGAGAGGGAGAGGGAGAAGGAAAGGGGGGCGCCGCCCCCCTTCCCTAGTCCAATTCAGACCCAATGGGGAGGGTGCACGCGGCCTGCCCTGGCCGCCCCTCTCTCTCCACCAAGGCCCATGTGTCCCATTAGTTCCCCCAAGGGTTCCGATAACCCTCCGGCACTCCGGTTTTATCCGGAACACTTCTGGTGTCCGAATATAGCCGTCCAATGTATCAATCTTTATGTCTCGACCATTTCGAGACTCCTCGTCATGTCCGTGGTCTCATCCGGCACTCCGAACAAACTTTGGTCATCAATACACATAACGCATAATACAAATCGTCATCGAATGTTAAGCGTGCAGACCCTATGTGTTCGAGAACTATGTAGACATGAGCGAGACACATCTCCAGTCAATAACCAATAGTGGAACCTTGATGCTCATATTGGCTCCTACATATTCTACAAATATCTTTATCTGTCAAACCGCATAACAACATACGTTGTTTCCTTTGTCATCGGTATGTTACTTGCCCGAGATTCGATCGTCGGTATCATCATACCTAGTTCAATCTCGTTACCGGAAAGTATATTTACTCATTCCGTAATACTTCATCCCGCAACTAACTCATTAGTTACAATGCTTGCAAGGCTTATAGTAATGAGCATTACCGAGAGGGCCCAGATATACCTCTCCGAAACACGGAGTGACAAATCCTAATCTCGATCTATACCAACCCAACAAACACCTTTGGAGACACATGTAGAGCACCTTTATAATCACCCATTTACGTTGTGACGTTTGGTAGCACACAAATTGTTCCTCCGGTATTTGGGAGATGCATAATCTCATAGTCTGAGGAATGTGTATATGTCATGAAGAAAGCAATAACAATGAAACTATAACGATCATAATGCTAAGCTAATGGATGGGTCATGTCCATCACATCATTCTCCTAATGATGTGATCCTGTTCATCAAATGACAACCCATGTTCATGGTTAGGAAACATAACCATCTTTGATTAACGAGCTAGTCTAGTAGAGGCATACTAGGGATAATATGTTTTGTCTATGTATTCACACATGTACTAAGTTTCCGGTTAATACAATTCTAGCATGAATAATAAACATTTATCATGAAATAAGGAAATAAATAATAACTTTATTATTGCCTCTAGGGCATATTTCCTTCAGTCTCCCACTTGCACTAGAGTCAATAATCTAGATTACATTGTAATGATTCTAACACCCATGGAGCTTTGGTGCTGATCATGTTTTACTCGTGGAAGAGGCTTAGTCAACGGGTCTGTAACATTCAGATCCATATGTATCTTGCAAATCTCTATGTCCCGTTCCGATACTTGATGACGGACGGAATTGAAGCGTCTCTTGATGTGCTTGGTTCTCTTGTGAAATCTGGATTCCTTTGCCAAGGCAATTGCACCAGTATTGTCACAAAATATTTTCATTGAACCCGATGCACTAGGTATGACACCTAGATTGGATATTAACTCCTTCATCCAGACTCCTTCATTTGCTGCTTCCGAAGCAGCAATGTACTCCGCTTCACGCGTAGATCCTGCCACAATGCTCTACTTGGAACTGCACCAACTGACAGCTCCTCCATTCAATAAAAATACGTATCTGGTTTGCGTCTTAGAGTCATCCAGATCAGTGTCAAAGCTTGCATCGACGTAACCGTTTACGACGAGCTCTTTTTCACCTCCATAAACGAGAAACATATCCTTAGTCCTTTTCAGGTATTTCAGGATGTTCTTTGATCGCTATCTAGTGCTCCACTCCGGGATTACTTTGGTACCTCCCTGCTATGCTTATAGCAAGGCACACATCAGGTCTGGTACACATCATTGCATACATGATAGAACCTATGGCTGAAGCATAGGGAATGACTTTCATTTTCTCTCTATCTTCTGCAGTGGTTGGGCATTGAGTCTAACTCAACTTCATAGCTTGTAACACAGGCAAGAACCCTTTCTTTGACCGATCCATTTTGAACTTCTTCAAAATTTATCAAGGTATGTGCTGTGTGAAAGTCCAATTAAGCGTCTTGATTTATCTCTATAGATCTTGATGCCCAATATGTAAGCAGCTTCACCGAGGTATTTCATGGAAAAACTCTTATTCAGGTATCCTTTTGTGCTATCCAGAAATTCTATATGATTTCCAATCAACAATATGGCATCCACATATAATATTAGAAATGCTAAAGAGCTCCCACTCACTTTCTTGTAAATACAGGCTTCTCCAAAAGTCTATATAAAACCATATGCTTTGATCACACTATCAAAGCGTTTATTCCAACTCCGAGAGGCTTGCACCAGTCCATAAATGGATCGCTGGAGCTTGCACACTTTGTTAGCAACCTTTGGATCGACAAAACCTTTGGGTTGCATCATATACAACTCTTCTTCCATAAATCCATTCAGGAATGCAGTTTTGACATCCATCCGCCAAATTTCATAATCATAAAATGTGGCAATTGCTAACATGATTTGGATGGACTTAAGCATCGCTACGGGTGAGAAAGTCTCATCGTAATCAACTCCTTGAACTTGTCGAAAACCTTTCGCAACAAGTCAAGCTTTGTAGACAGTAACATTACCATCTGCATCGGTCTTCTTGAAGATCCATTTATTTTCTATGGCTTGCCAATCATCGGGCAAGTCCACCAAAGTCCACACTTTGTTCTCATACATGGATCCCATCTCAGATTTCATGGCCTCAAGCCATTTCACGGAATCTAGGCTCATCATCGCTTCCTCATAGTTTGTAGGTTCACCATGGTCTAGTAACATGACTTCCAGAATAGGATTACCGTACCACTCTGGTGCGGTTCTCACTCTAGAAGACCTACGAGGTTCGGTAATAACTTGATCTGAAGTTTCTTGATCATCATCATTAACTTCCTCACTAATTGGTGTAGGAATCACTAGAACTGATTTCTGTGATGAACTACTTTCCAATAAGGGAGAAGGTACAATTATCTCATCAAGTTCTACTTCCCTCCCACTCACTTCTTTCAAGAGAAACTCCTTCTCTAGAAAGGATCCATTCTTAGCAACAAAGATTTTGCCTTCGGATCTGTGATAGAAGGTGTACGCAACAGTTTCCATTGGGTATCTTATGAATACGCACTTCTCTGACTTGGGTTCGAGCTTATCAGGTTGAAGCTTTTTCATATAAGGATCACAGCCCCAAATTTTGATAAACGACAACTTTGGTTTCTTGCCAAACCACAATTCATAAGGCGTCGTCTCAACAGATTTTGATGGTGCCCTATTTAAAGTGAATGCAGCCATCTCTAAAGCATAACCCCAAAACGATAGTGGTAAATCAGTAAGAGACATCATATATCGCACCATATCCAATAAAGTACGGTTACGACATTCAGACACACCATTTCGCTATGGTGTTCTAGGTGGCGTTAGTTGTGAAACTATCCCATGTTGTTTCAAATGAAGACCATACTCGTAACTCAAATATTCACCTCCACGATCAGATCACAGAAACTTTATTTTCTTGTTATGATGAAACTATCCCATGATGTTTCAGACTTATGCTTCATTAAGTAGATATACCCATATCTTCTCAAATCATCTGTGAAGGTAAGAAAATAACGATACCCGCCACGAGCCTCAACACTCATTGGACCGCATACATCTGTATGTATTATTTCCAATAAGTCAGTAGCTCGTTCAGTTGTTCCGGAGAACGGAGTTTTAGTCATCTTGCCCATAAGGCACGGTTCGCAAGCACCAAGTGATTCATAATCAAGTGATTCCAAAAGTCCATCAGCAGGGAGTTTCTTCATGCGCTTTATACCGATATGACCCAGACGACAGTGCCACAAATAAGTTGCACTATCATTATCAACTTTGCATCTTTGGGCTTCAATATTATGAATATGTGTATCATCACTATTGAGATTCAACAAAAATAGACCACTCAGAAAGGGTGCATGACCATAAAAGATATTACTCATATAAATAGAACAACCATTATTCTATGATTAAATGAATAACCGTCTCGCATCAAACAAGATCCAGATATAATGTTAATGCTCAACATTGGCACCAAATAACAATTATTAGGGTGTAAAACTAATCTCAAAGGTAGATGTAGGGGTAGCGTGCCGACGGCGATCACATTGACCTTGGAACCATTTCCCACGCGCATCGTCACCTCGTCCTTAGCCAATCTTCGTTTAATCCGTAGCCCCTGTTTCGAGTTGCAAATATGGGCAACAAAACCAATATCAAATACCCAGGCGCTACTACGAGCATTAGTAAGGTACACATCAATAACATGTATATCAAATATACCTTTTGCTTTGCCATCCATCTTATCCGTTGAATATTTGGGGCAGTTCCGCTTCCAGTGACCAGTCCCTTTGCAGTAGAAGCACTCAGTTTCAGGCTTAGGTCCAGACTTGGGTTTCTTCTCTTGAGCAGCAACTTTCTTTCCATTCTTCTTGAAGTTCCCCTTCTTCCCTTTGCCCTTTTTCTTGAAACTGGTGGTCTTGTTGACTATCAACACTTGATGCTCCTTCTTGATTTCTACCTCCACAGCCTTTAGCATAGCGAAGAGTTCGGGAATAGTCTTGTTCATCCCTTGCATATTATAGTTCATCACGAAGCCTTTATAGCTTGGTGGAAGTGATTGAAGAACTCTGTCAGTGACACTATCATCAGGAAGATTAACTCCCAACTGAGTCAAGTGGTTATGGTTCCCAGACATTCTGAGTATGTGTTCACTAACAAAACTATTCTCCTCCATTTTGAAGTTGTAGAACTTGTTGGAGACTTCATATCTCTCAACTCGAGCATTTGCTTGAAATATTAACTTCAACTATTGGAACATCTCATATGCTCCATGATGTTCAACTATTGGACAGACTTAAGCATTGCTACGGGTGAGAAAGTCTCATCGTAGTCAACTCCTTGAACTTGTCAAAAACCTTTCGCAACAAGTCGAGCTTTGTAGATAGTAACATTACCGTCTGCGTCGGTCTTCTTCTTGAAGATCCATTTATTTTCTATGGCTTGCCGATCATCGGGCAAGTCCACCAAAGTCCACACTTTGTTCTCATACATGGATCCCATCTTAGATTTCATGGCCTCAAGCCATTTCGCGGAATTTGGGCTCATCATCGCTTCCTCATAGTTCGTAGGTTCACCATGGTCTAGTAACATGGAAGACCTACGAGGTTCAGTAGTAACTTGATCTGAAGTTTCATGATCGTCATCATTAACTTCCTCACTAATTGGTGTAGGAATCGTTTACAGCTCATTAGACACTCACTAAATTTGTAACTCAATTTTTTTTCCTACGATCCAATTGTAGAAACATAATTTTCTTGTCACAATAATTTTTAGCTCATTCTTAAAATCTTTTGAAACATTTCAAAAGATCCAGATTTATGTCTCAATTAGTAAATACAAATACCTGCTTGAGTCATCCTTGAAGATAGGAAAATCCACTGTTGTAACAACACTTATTGGACTACATACATCAATATGCATATTTCCAATTGTTTTGTTGCTCGTTCTTCATGGCCTGTGAACGGTATTTTAGCTTACTTCACTATTTGGACGAAAGTTGCAATGTCAGATGATTCACAATCCTAAGACTTCAAAATTCATCACTATGGAATTTATCCATGTGGGTTTTTTAAATGTAAGTAAATCCAGTGGCACACATATGTGGCATTCTCTTAGTGTTGCGACATTTAGCATCAGTGTTATGGATGTTCAATTTTATCATCAATATTCATAAATTAAATCCTATTCATGATAGGAGTATGGCCCTTTTGTTGATTACATCGAACAACTATTGTTCTCTTATGAACAACCTCCTTGCAGCTTCTATGCAATGGGCTAGAGTGTACAAAACACTAAAATGGATCATGACAATAATTTCAGAGGTAATATGTTGATGAAGAAGTATCATAACTTTTACAAACTTTTCAACACATATTTTAACCTCATTAATTTGTTGGTCATTAGGTCATAGTAATTCTTGCGTCAATTCACAACAACATGCAATCAAGTCGGTATCCTTGTGATCAACTTTTAATCACAATTCCCAAAGAATATAGTGTTTAACAATTTAATCAAAATCCTCAAGAATTACACTTTACTTGACCGACTTTCTCTACATCTTATAACTTGTATGACATTCATACCTGAGTTGGAGATTCAAGTCTTCCTTTTTTTTCCACCTCTAAACTTCTTAGTTTTACTTTCAATATTTATCCCACTCCATAGAAGAATTATGTAAACTTTTAATAATGGCGTGAGCCCCAAACTTCACTAGGCATATAGGTCCCATTACATACTTTGGTCTATTCTTTCTCTTTAAGTTCCCACCGTCAAATCACGATTGGTGTTTTTCCAGATCTTACACATTTTAGTCCCAAACATAGTCTTGACTAGAACTTGCAAACAAAACACTTCTTTAGATATCATATATCTTTTATCCTTTGTTTGTTCTGGAAAAAAATTTAGTTCCAAGAATATCACATAATTATCCCAAACATTTTGAAGTTCGGGTTTCTTGGAAGCAAGCAGATCGTAATGTAATTCTTAGTCTTTTTGGATTGAAAGACGTAAGTCTTTTCATCCATAGCATTAGTAGGAGAGCATTAGGATAAAATCCTTCTTGGCACCTTAGAGGGCAATCCTCTCAATCGTAAAATATTTAAACAGATAAACAACAGTTAATAAATTTCAATAGAAAACTTTGTCGTGGCGAGAATTTCAGAAAACGTTGTCGTGGTACCAGATTCAGAAATTCCTCCATGGCATGAAATTATAGCTCCTCGTCCCACGCTAAGTACACATTCTCCACATCAGGGTCCTTCGTGTGCGATTGACATCATCATGTGTAACCTGTAGTCTATGACTATGAAATTTACATTAATGTGGCAATCTCGTGGCTCCAACCATCATGCCATGACGCACAGGCCACTTAACATTACAACATATAACCATCTCATACATAAAATCATTATCATGATGAAGGCTATACCACATCATATGCATACCCTGGAAAACTAAGTTAGAAGTCCTTTTATCAGCTTTAGCACAATTTGAGTTACGTGGCTAACCAATTTTAACAAGTAATACTAGCACCTACGTCCACAACATAGGCGATGTTTCTTGATGGTAGATTACGTTTTGGGGTCTGTGAAACAAGAGACTTAATTAAAAATCTCTAGCCCCACACTAAACTTCATCAATACGCTTGACCCCCTTTAAGATCATCCATCTTAGACACCCTCTTGTGTATGTGACGGTTCACTATTCTCAACTATGGTGAAGCCCAAGGTACTGTTAGCAGATCGTCGACAGCCAGAGTCGATCGATTGTCTGAACATTGTGAAAAGCAACACCAAGCCATCGATGAATTGAACCAAAGCAACACTCGAGGGAAGCATAGCAAGAACATCAACCCTCACAATCACATGTGATCTATATTGCAACCTGCATCTACTCATAAAACCGCTCATGATGCCACTTTTGGGAAACATAGTAGAAAAACAAAAAATTCGCGCCTATAGACACCCAAGATCAATATGAAGATGTGTAAGGGCATATTTCTCCCTAAGTGGTTTTGGTGATTGATGACGATGCATTTGCAGACTAATCATGTGCATTGAGCATTTCAGGTATCTCATATCTAGGCACAAGATGATTCGGTGCCCCTCGGAGCCCATCGAAGATGGCTGTTCTCTATGTTTCTTTTTGATGGATTTGAGTCGTAGGAAAGTCGTACTATTAAGAGGGGGCCCAATTCGGAAAGTTTAGGGTGGAATCAACACATACACATGTTCCTTTGCACCACCTTTCCTTCGCTTCGATGGAGCATCGTCCGTTTATCCATGTCTCTGCGATACAAAGGCCGCCAAATGCTAAAGCTTTTGTGGCGTGCAGTAGTACTGCTCAAGGGAGCGGTAGTACCGCTCCTGGTGAGCGGTAGTACCGCTGCCTCCAGCCTTGTAGCTGATATATGCGGTAGTAGGCGCGGATGTAATTTTTTACATCCGCCCATACGCGGTAGTACCACGACGGTTGTCCGGTAGTACCGTGTCGGACTTCTGCATAGTTCCATCCTCAGCAGAAGTTGTTATGGAAGTAATTTATTACTTTCGTGCATTTCCAGACTAGTTGATACCTACCTTATGGTAGTACCATAGGGGCGCGCGATAGTACCGCTCCGGCGGTTGCTACTTCATGAGCTTGCGTTGGTTTTTCCCTTGAAGAGGAAAGGGTGATGCAGCAAAGTAGAGTAAGTACTTCCCTCAGTTTGAGAACCAAGGTATCAATCCAGTAGGAGATAACGCACAAGTCACCGAATACCTGCACAAAGAATCAACAAACTTGCACCCAACGCGGTAAAGGGGTTGTCAATCCCTTCACGGTTACTTGCAAAAGTGAGATCTGATAGAGATAGATAAATGATAAAGTAAATATTTTGGTATTTTTGGTTTATAGATCAGAAAGTAAAAGATTACAAAATAGTAGATTAGAAACTAGTATGATGGAATCACCCCCCCCTCTAGACACCTCTTCTCGATCCTTTCAACTGGTATTAGAGCTTTGGTCTCCATTGCTTTGGTTTAAACACCATTGGAGGAAGATGGATGAGTCTACGATTGGGAGTATTAGAGTGCCTATGCTTGATGGAGAGTTCTATAATGCTTGGAAAAATGAGATGCTTGAGATTTTCAATGAATATCACTTGAATAAGTACATTACTACTCCTTGTGCACCCCTTGTTGACCCCTTTCATTCAACCCCTGATGAGTCTCTTGATATGATCCACAATCTTAGAATTGTCAATCTTATCACTAGAGGATTACCTAGAAATTTGATTGATTGCTTGCCAACTCATGAATGTGCTTACACTATATGGAGATTCCTTGAGGAATGGTTTCCAAAGTCTATTGCTTAGATGAGATTCTTCACAAGTCTATTGCTTTGAATAAGATGAGAATGATCCTATGTTTGGTGATTGTCTATTTGAGCTTCGTGACCTTATGCGTGCCAAAGGAGATGTTGGAATCATTAGCAACATCATTTCCGAAGTCATTAGAATTCATAGAGATGCACACTGTCATGATCACAAAACTAATGAATCACTCTCTCTAGGAAATGATCAATCACAAGATGATGTTGAACATGGATACTATGATGAGTATGATGATAGTGATTATGATCTCGATGAGTCTATGAGACACTTTGGTCTTATGGCTAACCTTCGCGGCTACATGGCTGGAGGATAGGAATGGGTTCTTGATAGTGGATGTACCGATCACATGACCGGGGACAAGGATATGTTTCATGATCTTGCTGAAAAATACGGTCGTCGAAAGTATGTCACTTTTGGTGATAACTCAAAGGGTAAGGTGGTTGGCCTCAGTAAGGTGACCATCTCACATGACAGCTCCATACAAAATGTTATGCTCATCGAATCTATTAGCTATAATTTACTTTTTGTATCTAGACTAGCCGATTTCGGTTTCAATGTCCTATTTACTGAAGTAGACTCCAATTGTTTCGAAGAGATAATCATAATATAGTCTTTACCGGCATATGTAGAGGTGATCTATACATTGTTCATTTCACTAAAAAGGCTCAACCTAGAACTTGCTTAATTGCTAAATCTTCTAAAGGATGGTTGTGGCATAGACGGTTTGGTCATGTGGGCATGCGAAATCTTGACAAGCTTATTAAAGGTGATCATATCCTTGGTGTTAAAGATGTTGTATTTGACAAGGATAGACTTTGTAGTGCTTGCCAAGCAGGAAAACAAGTTGGAGGAAGTCATCCCATGAAGAACATCATGACCACGAGAAGACCACTCGAGCTACTTCACATGGATCTGTTTGGTCCCAATGCCTAGAAGAGTCTCAGTGGTAACTCATTCGGATTGGTCATTGTTGATGATTTTTCAAGATTTACGTGGGTGTTCTTTCTTGATGATAAATTGCAGGTCCAAAAGATCTTCAAGAATTTCACTAGGAAGGCCCAAAATAAATTTGAAGTGAAGATCAAGAAGGTTCGCAGCGACAATGGAACGGAGTTCAAGAATGCCAATGTGGACACTTTTCTTGACGAAGAAGGGATTTCACATGAGTTCTCGGCTACGTACACGCCTCAATAAAATGGAGTTGTTGAGAGTAAGAACCGAACACTCATTGAAATGGCGAGAACAATGTTTGATGAGTACAAGACGCCAAAACACTTTTGGGCGGAAGCGGATGAGGCATCTTGCCATGCAACGAATCATCTATATCTTCACAAGCTACTGGGAAAGATGGCATACGAGCTTCTCACCGGTAACAAACCCCAAGTTGGATACTTTCGGGTATTCGGCTCAAAGTGCTACATTCTTGATAAGCATCATCGTTCGAAATTTGCTCCTAAATATCATGAAGGTTTCCTACTCGGTTATGGCAAACTCTCACACATACCGTGTCTACAACAATTTCCCCCGAAAGGTTGAAGAGACGGTAGATGTGAAGTTTGATGAATCTAACGGCTCGCAAGTAGAGCAATTGCCAATTGATGTAGGTGACAAAGATCCTTAGGAAGCAATACAAGACTTGTCTATTCGCAAAATTCGCCCAACGGAGGTGAAGGAGAATACCTCGTCTGTCCAAGTGGAAGCCTCAACTTCACGCCAAGGTGAACCACAAGTTAACTTGGAGGCATCCACAAGTGGGACACATCAAGACGATGGAAACGAGGGTGTACAACAAGACGAACCTCATCGACCTCCTTCTCCACCTCCACGAGAGAACAACAACGCCAACAACAACGAAGAAAGGCAAGAAGAAGAACAAGACAATGAAGAGGATGTTCCACCCCGACCCAAACAAAAGCTCTCACGAGTTTGAGCAAGAGTCTCGAGAGATCATCCCGTCGAACAAATCTATGATGATATTCAAACCGGGAGAATTACCCGCTCTAAAACTCATTTGGCTAACTTTTGTGAACATTATTCATTCATTTCTAGTATTGAACCTATGAAGGTTGAAGATGCTCTTGATGATCCGGATTGGGTGAACACCATGCATGAAGAGCTACACAATTTTGAGAGGAACCAAGTGTGGACATTGGTTGAAAAGCCCGATGAGAAGCACAATGTTATTGGAACCAAATGGGTGTTTCAAAACAAGAAAGGTTAAGATGGACAAGTTGTACGCAACAAGGCTCGTCTTGTCGCTCAAAGCTACACTCAAGTCGAAGAGAGAGTTCCTTATTTAACACTATCTTAAAATTTGTTGCCTTATTTGGCACTAAAAACTTTTTTCTTCCTTATATGGCACCGTGTGTAAATTTTATGCCCTTTATGACACTTCCATCCATTTGGAGCCATAACGATGTTAAATGACACCTGAAAAGACCTATTTACCCCTAGATGACCTAAACTTGTGTGTATTCAGTCATAGAGGGTTTCAAACTACTAGTGCAAAGCGTCGCGGTTGGCAACGAGGCTGTGCCTTGACTTTGACTAGACGCTGGCCGCCTGGCTCCTCTGGATGAGATGGAGTACAACACATGAGCAGCTGAGCAGTACGTGTGTGCTCATCGATGCGCGAGGATGGACTTATGGATAAACGTATGTGTACGTGGTTGGCCGGCACGCGAGTATTTCAATATGTACGCGTACTTACCGGCTACAGGCTAATCAGACTGTACAGTTGCCGACACCCAAAAGCCACGTGCCCTTAGATGTATGCAGATACTAGCACCAGGCCTGACTAGCACGTAAGAGTACGCACGTGTGCAAAACTCATCAAAGATGAGCTACCGCATGCATGTTTGCTTCCCTGTATATTCTGCATTCATTTAAATTTTTAGTAATTAAATATCTTTGGTACAAAATCACGTCGAACACCATCCAGATAAAGTCACATATTGAAGCTAAAGAACAACGTAAAATTTTGGTCACATACCCGATGAGGGGCAAATTGGTCTTTTCAGGTGTCATTTGACACCGTTAAGGCTCAAAATGGATGAAAGTGCCATAAAGGGCATAAAATTTAGACACAATGTTATATAAGGAAGAAAAAGGTTTTCAGTGTCAAATAAGGAAATGATATTTAAAACAGTGTTATATAAGGAATTTTCTCTCCAAGTCGAAGGTATGAACTATGGTGAGACATATGCCCCCGTTGCTAGACTTGAATCCATTCGCATCTTACTTGCTTACGCCAATCATCATGATATCACCTTATATCAAATGGACATTAAAAGTGCTTTTCTTAATGGTGAAATTGAGGAGGAAGTTTGTGTTAAACAACCTCCTGGCTTTGTTAATCCCAAGAAACCCGATCATGTTTACAAACTTCACGAAGCTCTTTATTGTCTTAAACAAGCTCCTAGAGCGTGGTATAAATGCTTGACTAAGTTCCTTATTGGAAAAGGCTTTGAGATTGGAAAGATTGACTCTACACTTTTTACTAAAAGGGTTAATGGTGAATTATTTGTGTGCCAAATTTATGTGGATGATATCATATTTGGTTCGACTAACCCTCATTATAGTGAAAAGTTTGGAAGGCTAATGTTGGAGAAGTTTGAGATGTCTATGGTGAGTGAACTCAAGTTCTTTCTTGGTTTGCAAATCAAGCAAACTACGGAGGGTACCTTTGTTTCTCAAACAAAGTACACCGAGGACTTATTCAAGAAGTTCAACATGCAAGAATGCAAAGGTATGAGTACCCCCATGCCTACTAGTGGACATCTTGACTTGACAAAGGATGGGGAACCAGTTGACCAAAAGGTTTACCGCTCTATGATTGGTTCATTGTTATATCTATGTGCCTCCCGTCCCGATATTATGTTAAGTGTGTGCATGTGTGTACGATATCACGCGCCCCCAAAGAATGTCATCTTAAGGCTGTGGAAAGGATAGTGAGATACTTAATTCACACACCAAACTTTGGCATTTCGTATCTTAAGAGGTCTTCTTTTGATCTTGTTGGCTACTCCGATTCGGACTATGCCGGTGACAAGGTTGATAGAAAGTCCACTTTGGGTACTTGTCAATTTCTTGGTAGATCTCTTGTGTCTTGGTCCTCCAAGAAATAAAACTCGGTATCCTTATCCACCGTCGAAGCGGAATACATTGCCGCCGGTTCATGTTGTGCTCAATTACTTCGGATGACCCAAAATCTTAAGGATTGTGGTATATATGTGAAACATGTTCCATTGCTTTGCGACAATGAAAGTGCTATTAAGATTGCTCATAATCCCATGCAACATTCTCGAACTAAGCACATTGAAGTTCGTCATCATTTCATTCGAGATCATGTTGCTAAGGGAGATATCAATCTTAAACATGTTCATACCGATAAGCAATTGGCGGATATATTCACCAAACCGCTTGATGCGGAAGTATTTTGCTGTTTGAGAGGTGAACCGAACATCATTGATGCCTCAAACTTGGAGTAGAAACTCCATTTGGATGCATGCAAGGCATGAGCCTTTCTATGACTAATCCTTGATATTTCTCTTATGATGATGATCGTATGTCCTGGATATACTTGTACTCTTGCATGATATCTAACCCTTGTAGGTACCTGGATAAGCTCAACTCCATGAGATTGCAACTCAATCACAACCTAAGCAATCTCTACATCACCAAGTCTCTACAATATGGTGGTTGAAGACAAGGAAGCATGAATCCCTTCAATATATCCTTTGATAATTTCTATATATCAAATTTCATTTGGTATCAAACTTCATGATTGTCACATTAGATACACAAGTGCTCTTCCTTGCAAAACGAACCCATGTAGGTAGATGAACTCAAACGACAAGCGGTGCTCCCAACTCTTGATGAACTACATCAACATTGAGCATCCTACACAAGTTCAACTACATGATAAAAATCAACACCACCACCAAGGTACGTCACTCCATCTTAGAGAAGCTTTACCCAAATACATGGTCAAAGCAACTCAACAAGATGTGAATACATCAAAATGCTTAAACAAAAAATGGCAACTCCATTTTGAGCTTAAACGATGAGTATGACCTATGATCAAGTGACTTCACTTGAGTCCTAAGTCAATATACTCTAACATAGGTGACTTTGTCGCCGACCAATTCTAGATGAAGTTCTCTAGTGTTTCTTTGTGCTCTTGCATTTGTCTCTTGCATGTTTGTTTCCCCTTTCAAAAAAACTTCATCTATATTTCATTTCTTTTCTTTGTTATTTTCTACATTCCTTGCATTTAATTCACTGCAAATCCTTTAGTTAATTCCCTGCAAATCTTTGTGAGATCCTATTTGCCTAGTGAGCTGAGATGACAAAATCTTTCTCTGTGTTGAACTCGGCCTCACCGATCTTTTCTTTTCGGCCAGACCAAAACAACTCGGTGTCACCGAAGAAAAGGACACGGTGTTACCAATTTCACTACTGTGGAAACATTTTGCCATTTGCATCCTACATTTCGAATCCAGCTCCACTCGATGATTCTTATCCTCTACCTACATCACATTCTACATGCTTCTTTGTCATGTGACTCAAGTACCAAAACTATTTGAATTATACTCCAGAAGATCCCTTCTTGGAAATTGATGTCAAAGGGGGGAGAGAGATCACATCAAAGCTTAATCCCATCAAAGGGAGAGAGAGACCCTATGGGAGAGAAAGACCTCTTAATCTTCCCATATGCTTGGTAAGCAAAGAGGAGAGAAGCCACATGTCTTTAAGAGGGAAAAGACGTGTTAGTAGAAGATGTTTCCGTGTGTCTTTTGCTCTATTGTTTCATTTTCTTTGATTTTCTATTACCCTATCTTCTCCCATTATCCAATATCAGATCCAGGGGGAGAAAGACATCTAAGGGAAGAATATCTTTGGAATTCATTGCATATCTTTATCCTTGGGGACATGTCAGTACTCACTCTCCGCATGTCATCCCAGTCTTAGTACTCTTGTGGTCTCTCGTTCTTGCTCTGATTAGTAGATGTTCATGTGTTGTCTAACCATGTTTTCTTAGGTTCATTTATTTCATAGTCAGCTCAAGACCACAAGATAAGTACATGCATCACACTCATGTGCATGAGAATCTCTTACTGATGTACATATTGTTTGCAAGAAGGACTCATGAACATGTAGGTATATCTTCTGCACCTCACATCATTTGCTCTGATGCATATAGCCAAGATACATGTAACTCATTGCTTGCTCTGACATGTTTATGCTTTCACATACTTTTATAATCTATCTTCACATGATTGCATACATGTAGGGGGAGCTAATGCATGTTGCATGTTCTTCCAAAGCTTTACTTGTTTCACTTCATATCTTTATCTAAAGCTTTGATGTATGTTGTCATCAATTAACAAAAAAGGGGAGAGTGAAAGCACAAGTGCTCCCTGGGTGATTTTGGTATTTAATGTCAACATATCTCTTGTTGGACTAATACTTCTATCTAGTATATTTTAGATGAGTTCAACATTGGAGTGGCAGGACCAGAGGATGTGAAACCCCTTCAAGATGCTAAGGACAAACATTGGCAAAGGCTCAAGACTCTACATTTTCATTTTAGTGATCCAAGATCACATTGAGTCCATAGGAAAAGCCAATACTATTAAAAGGGGATGAGGTGTTGCTTAATGGCTTGCTTGCTCAAAATGCTTAGTGATATGCTCCAAAAACCCTCAACCACTTTCTCATTTCCACATATGTCCTAAACCTAAAGTCAAACTCGGCCCCACCGACTTGATCTATCCGGCGCCACCGAGTTCACTTGACATAGCCACTGCCAGAAACCCTAATCAGTTCGATCTCACTGATGGAATCTCGGTCTCACCGAGATGGCCCTGCAAACTCTCTATTACCTATTGCAGTTATTTCGGTCTCATCGAGATACGCAATCGGTCCCACCGAGTTTGCTTGACCAAGCCTCTGTTTGCTTATTGCTGAAAACGGTCTCACCGAGTTCATGCAATCGGTCTCACCGAGATGAGGTTTTGCCCTAACCCTAGCACATCAGTCTCACCGAGTTGACCTTGTTGGTCCCACCGAAAACTCTAACGTTCTCATTTTGAACCATATTGGTCTGACCAAGTTTCACTATTCGGTCCCACCGAGTTTGGTAAATTGTGTGTAACGGCTAGATTTTGTGTGGATGCTATATATACCCGTCCACCCCCTTCTCCATATGAGATAGAGCCATCAGAATGTGCCTACACTTCCACTACTCATTTTCTAAGATAGAACCACCTACTCATGTGTTGAGACCAAGGCATTCCAATCCAACCATAAGAAGCTTGATCTCTAGCCTTCCCGTAGTTACTTTCCGTCCAAATCATCTTTTCACCATAGACAAATGTATGAGAGAGAGTTGAGTGTTAGGGATACTATCATTTAAAGCACAAGAGCAAGGAGTTCATCATCAACACACCATCTATTACCTTTTGGAGAGTGGTGTCTCCTAGATTGGTTATGTGTCACTTGGGGGGAGCCTCCGTCAAGATTGTGGAGTTGAACCAAGGAGTTTGTAAGGGCAAGGAGATCGCCTACTTCGTGAAGATCTACCCAAGTGAGGCAAGTCCTTCGTGGGCGATGGCTATGGTGCGATAGACAAGGTTGCTTCTTCATGGACCCTTCATGGGTGGAGCCCTCCGTGGACTCACGCAACTGTTACCCTTCGTGGGTTGAACTCTCCACCAATGTGGATGTATGATAGCACCACCTGTCGGAACCACACCAAAAATTTTCATGTCTCCAATTGTGTTTGCACACTCCAATCCAACCCCTTTACTTTCTTGCAAGTTGCATGCTTTACTTTCTGCTGCTCATATACTCTTGCCATGCTTGCTTGAATTGTATTGTGGATGCTTAAAACTGTGCCTACCTCCAACCTTAACTTGAAAAACTTAAAAACTGCTATCTTTATTTGTTGAGGGTCTAATCACCCCCCCCCCCTCTAGACACCTCTTCTCGATCCTTTTAGTTAGTCCCAAAAATAATATAAATAGCATATTAATGCATATAAAATATCCAAAATAGATAATATAATAGCATGGAACAATTAGAAATTATAGATACGTTGGAGACGTATCAGCGGTTCTACTGCTCGTTGCCCTGTGCAACAGGCCCTCATCTGGTCACTACCGCACAAGCAGTAGTACCCCACTCCATAGTGGTAGTACCGCAACCCTATGCGGTAGTACCATGGCCTTGTGCAGTAGTACCGCGTCGTGCGGGCTGAGAAAGGGGATAACAGTTGGATCTTTTCCCCCACTATATAAAGGGGGTCTTCTTCCCCAAGAAGACCACCTCTTCCCTCCCCAAGCTCCATTGTTGCTCAAACCTCCATTTTCACCTGATCTCTCTCCCTAGCCAATCAAACTTGTTGATTTTCTAGGGATTGCTTGATAAGGCCCCGATCTACACTTCCACCAAGAGAAATTTGATTCCCCCCACTAATCCCTTGCGGATCTTGTTACTCTTGGGTGTTTGAGCACCCTAGATGGTTGAGGTCACCTCAGAGATATATTCCATTGTGGTTAAGCTTCGTTGTGTTGTTGGGAGCCCCCAATTAAGTTGTGGAGATAGCCCCAACCTTGTTTGTAAAGGTTCGGTCACCGCCTTCAAGGGCACCAATAGTGGAATCATGACATCTCATATTGTGTGAGGGCGTGAGGAGACTATGGTGGCCCTAGTGGCTTCTTGTGGAGCATTGTGCCTCCACACCTCTCCAACGGAGACGTATCCTCTCAAAGGGAAGGAACTTCGGTAACACATCCTCGTCTCCACCGGCTCCACTCTTGGTTATCTCTTACCTTTACTTGTGCAAGCTTTTATTGTGTTGTATCCCTTGCGTGCTTGTGTGCTTGTTATTGTTGCATCATATAGGTTGCTCACCTAGTTGCACATCTAGACAACCTACTTTGATGCTAAGTTTAATTTGGTAAAGAAAAGCTAAAAATTGTTAGTTGCCTATTCACCCCCCTCTATTCAACCATATCGATGGTTTCAATTGGTATCAGAGCCTCGTCTCTTTATTAAGGACTTTACCATCCGAAGAGTATGGTTGACACCATAGACGAATTGAAACACTCCAGTGCGAATCCATCCTCGTCTACGGCCGATGGGTGTTCCTCGGTCTCTTGTGAGGAGTTCAATGAGGCTTTGGACACATTGAAAACCTCCATGACGACTGAGGTTAAAGGCATGTTTAAGGAGTTTCTTGATGGCCTTAAATTATCCTCCGCATAGTTGGAAGTGGTTAATCCCGCTAACAAGGTGGCGGATGATAACTCCAATAAGGAGGAAGGTAGTGGTGGCCAAGTTCCTTTGCCTAGTGGTAAGAGTGGGAGTGTCATCTTTGCCCATGTTGAACCTCCCCTCAACTATGGAGGACCGGTTCCCTCCACGCATATGAACCATGTTGGTCCTCCTCCTAAGCTTGTGAAAAATGAGTATTTTGCCGCTTGGGTGTATCGCTTTAAACGTCATTTAAATCATAGTTCTACTAATCTTTGGAGAATTATTGAGCAAGGTTTCT
Source organism: Triticum timopheevii (assembly GCA_963921465.1). NCBI lineage: Eukaryota > Viridiplantae > Streptophyta > Magnoliopsida > Poales > Poaceae > Triticum > Triticum timopheevii. The sequence continues at coordinate 421,218,017 of OY997272.1, forward strand.
ACCCGCACGATCCAAGCAAATTCACTCCTAAAGAAGCCGCAAATCATCAATTCAACGAGTCCACTCTCTTCATTCTCCAAGAAGCTATTCCTCCCGAATATATTGCACATCTTCGACCTTTCACCATGGCCAAGGAAGCATGGGAGCATGTTGTTTCCTTGTACAAGGGAAGCGCAAGCATTCAACGCTCAAACTTTGAAGTGGTGCAAGATGAAGCCGATGAGTTTGCCATGATTGAAGATGAATAACCTCGAGAGCTTTATCATAGATTAACTACTCTCGTGGTCACACTCCAAGATCATGGGAGCAAGAATACGGATGAAAATTGGATAAAGTGCAAGTTTCGCAAGGCCATGATGCCTTACCACAAGGCCATTGTCGGTGTCAAAACCGGCGGATCTCGGGTAGGGGTTCCCGAACTGTGCGTCTAAGGCTAATGGTAACAGGAGGCAGGGGACACGATGTTTTACCCAGGTTCGGGCCCTCTCGATGGAGGTAATACCCTACTTCCTGCTTGATTGATATTGATGATATGAGTATTACAAGAGTTGATCTACCACGAGATCGTAGAGGCTAAACCCTAGAAGCTAGCCTATGATTATGATTGTTATTGTCCTACGGACTAAACCCTCCGGTTTATATAGACATCGGAGGGGGCTAGGGTTACACCACTACAAAAAAAATACACTTCCATGATGATACATGTTTGTCACAGTAGGTCGCGTTTTTTGTCATGCATGTACATCCATGACGATTTTATGACAGAATCAAGATAGTCATACCTGTGCTGTCGTAGAAGTGTTCCATGACATTACTAAAATTATCATCACGGAAGTGTCCACTTCCATGACAATAAATCACGCGTTACAGAAGTGTTTTCGTCAAGGGTGACCGACACATGGCATCCACCGTAACAGAACACCGTTAAGCTATCGGGTCCGGTTTTGGATCCGATAACCCGTTAACAGCCCGGACCAATGGGGATTTTCCACGTGTAAAATCATCATTGGCCGTAGGAAACACGTGTTGCCTCACCGTTGGGACAGATGCCATCCACTCATTGGACAGGAGGCGCATATGATAGGTCGACATGTGGCACGGGCCAACAGTGGCCCATTTCGGTGAAAAAGGCCGGCCCAATAAAAATTAGCAGGCCGGCCCATATAAGGCCTACTTGTGTCAGGTCCATTTAAGCCCACGGCCCATACGAGATGTGCCAATTCGGCCCGTCAACGGCCCGTTAAAGATTTGACACCATTGCAGCCAATCGTCAGTTCAAGCCCGTTAACAGCCCGCTATATATTTGGGCTCAATATCAGCCCGATGAGATTTCGGCCTGTTAACGGCCCATTTAATGGATGTGCCAATTTTCAGGATGTACATCTTTCGGCCTTTTAGCGACCCATTTAAATGTTGGGCTAATTTCTGGCCCGGTGCGTCTTTCAGCCTATTGACGGCCCATAAATCTGATGGGCCATTTGTAGTTGGACCTGAGTTTCGGCCTTTTAGCGACCCATTTAAGTGTTGGGCCAATTTCTGGCCCGGTGTCACTTTCAGCCTGTTGATGGCCCATAAATCAGTTGGGCCATTTGTAGTCGGACCTGAGTTTTGGCCTTTTAGCGACCCATTTAAGTGTTGGGCCAATTCCCGGCCCTGTGTGCCTTTCGGCCTGTTAACGGACCATAAATGAGTTGGGCCATTTGTAGTCGGACCTTAGTTTTGGCCTTTTAACGGCCCATGCCCTTCATGGTCCAATACCAGCCCAATTTCTCTTTCGGCCTGCTAAAGGCCCACAACACAGTTGGGCCATTTACAATACGACCTGACTTTCGGCCTCTTAGCGGCCCATGCTCTTCATGGTCCAGTACAAGCCCGCTATCTCTTTCGGCCTGCTAAAGGCCTACAGTATAGTTGGGCCATATGTAGCCCAAACTTAGTAACGGCCTGTTAACGGCCCGTGAAATAAATTGGGGCCGCCTGTTGCCCGCTTCGATGTCGGCCTGTTAACGACCCGGGAGGTAAGAGGACCGACCATTAACTTTCGGCCTGGTAACGACCCATTAACTTAATGGGCCCACTAAAGTTCGTCCATGTCTTTTGGCCAAATTAGATAATTTGAGCCCATTACGATGAGCAATTATGCACGGGACCAAAACCGATCAAGCAAAGGTACGACATACAGGGAATAATGTTGCACATCCAGCATATATTACAGGAAATTACATCCACTGGGCAATCAAAGATTGATGCCAGTGCAAATAAATGAGCAGAACCTAACCATCCACAACGTCACAATCTGCAACCTCAGCATAGATGACGCCCATAAGCATGTGGGCAAGTTCTTGCTGCTTTGCTACACTGTCTCTGAAAACATTGATCAGTTATTGTGTCGCATGACTCTGCACCTATGATTCATCCACCATTTCCATCATTGCTTCATCCATTAATTGGTTCACAAACATACATTTATTCCGTTGCATTCGAGACAGAGGATACTGGGCAGATTCAGATGGCGCTTTTGGCAGGCTTGTATTATTGATAGTGGAGAGTGTCTCGACCACTTCATAATAACATAAATTAGGACGGGAACCAAACAGATTAATCATGATTTATTTCCATATTACCTGGCCTAGATTTACTGGAAAGAAACAATGGGGTTGCCTTGCTGTTTTCAGAGTTTGTCTTCTTATCTTCAGGAGCCTGCACAAAATTAACACACTAGCATTGCTATCATTGGCCAAGTCAGATAATAGGAAAGCAACATTGACACAACGAACGTTTGGGCAACTAGCCTATACCAAATTAACACAATATGGCACAGCTATCATCATCCAGATAAGATAGTACGAAAGCAACATTGACACAATGAATGAATGGGCAACCAGAGAAGCACTACAATTCAGTAATGTGCATGATATGAGATAGTACATTCATGCAGCTCAGTATGCAAAACTACCAGGCAGCTTTCCTTACAAAAATCAACATTGGCGCCTTTAAAATTTTGCTACAACTAATTTTAGATCAGATAAAGGTTAGATTCACGCCGATTAACAAAATACATGTTGATGTAAAAATATAGTGATATACAACAGGTACTTACATCAGCATTGGAGCACAGAGAATTCCCACAAGATATTTTCCTCGAATACGATCGCAATGGAGGAAGTCTTCTATCGTTTAACCTTATTTTCTAAAAGAGAGATGGGTAAGAAACATGTAGAAAATATGATCAGAATGCTATAAAATTTCATGATGCGAGGATACGCACCCGCTTCTTAGAATGGAGTTGACATTCTTTTGCTGGACTGGAGCGGACTAGTTCTTTGGCCACTGGAATCTGCTTAGTATCAGTGGGAGTTGGGTTTCGCTATGCTGGAGCAGCATCTATGAAAAATGGAGTTGGTTTATTATCTCCTGGCGTTTGGATCTTTTGCAAAGACCTAGTTTGTAACCCTTTAGATTCTAACATAGTCATCTTCCCCTTGCATGCCTTATATAGAAGAATGGTGATTCAGTTATAAAACATGCTACAACAGAGATGGAATAGGTACTGAAGAATAGGAAGGCATGACATATTGACATGTATTCCCTCCATCCGGAAATAAATGGATGGGTCTAGGTGTATTTTAGTTCTAGATACATCTAGTTTTATCCATTTCTGCGACATTTAATCCGGACGAAGGGAGTATGATGTAAGAGCTAGGGATACGACAGGAAAACACAGTAAAAAAACACTAAAAACCCCACTGCAGAACCAAAGTATTCAAACCCACTGATATGAGATAGTACACTCATGCAGCTCAGGATGCAAAACTACCAGGCAGTTTTCCTTACAAAAATCAACATTGTGGCCTTTAATCATACATTTTGCTACAACTAAATTTAGATCAGATAAAGGTTGTATTCACATCGATTAACAAAATACATGCTGATGTAAAAATATAGTGATATACAACAGGTACTTACATCTACATTGGAGCACAGAGAATTCCTGCAAGAATATTTCCTCATAAACGATACAATTGCAGAAATTCTTCTATCTGTTAAGCTTATTTTCTAAAAGAGAGATGGGTAAGAAACATGTTGAAAATATGAACAGCATGCTATAAAATTTCATGATGCAAAGATACGCACACGCTTCTTAGAATTGAGTTGACATATTTTTGCTGGACTGGAGCGGACTAGTTCTTTGGCCACTGGAATCTGCTTATTATCAGTAGGAGTTGGGTTTCTCTGTGCTTGAGCAGTATCTATAAAGCTGGAGTTGGTTTATTATCTCCTGGCATTTGGATCTTTTGCAAAGGCCTTGTTTGTAACCCTTCAGATTCTAACATAGTCGTCTTCCCCCTGCATGCCTTGTATAGAAGAATGGTGCTTTAATTATAAAACATGCGACAGCAGAGAGATGGAATAGGTACTGAAGAATAGAAAGGCATGACATATTGACATGTATTCCCTCCATCCGAAAAAAATATGGATGGGTCTAGGCATATTTCAGTTCTAGATACATCCTTTTTTATCCATTTCAGCAACAGTAATCTGGACGGAGGGAGTATGGTGTAAGAGCTAGGGATACGCCAGGACAACACAGCAAAAAAACACTAGTTGAATGTAAAACTATATGCTAGCGGAATACGTACAGAAATAACTAAGGCAACATACACGTGTATGATTGGGAAAATAAGATGGCATTGCAACAGAGCACTAGAACAGCACTTCAATGTAAAAAAACATGGTATGGCAGACAGATGAAGTACATACTGATGAATAACAATGCATAAGATATTCAGAAGCATGATGTCCAAATTAAGCAGATGGCATTGTGATAGAGTAGAATGACAGTACTTGAATTTGAAAACATGTTATCATGAATGGAATAGGTACTGAAAAATAGGAAGGCATGACATATTTACATGCATGATCAGCATGTTAAGCACATGGCATTGCAACAGAGTAGATAAAGTCCAGGACATTATATGCATGTTGTACCCATATCACAGGCCAAGTTAGAGCAAGGACCTTGTAGGGTGAAGAGGATTCATCATCTTTTTGCAAGTCTTCTAAAGAACTGCCTTTACATGTTCCATCATATTGGGTATCATTCACATCAAGTTTATTGGCCTTTACATTGCTCCGTGAGGTTCTTGTGGATATACCAGTGTGTGCAATTATATCTGACATGCATGAAAACAACTAGTAGTTAGATTTATGTAATGAGTGCCTATAGGAGACAACATAAATAGTAGAACTGGGGTTAACTAGCAGCAACAGGTCTCATAAACTAAAGGGAGAACACAGATGAAAGCTACAGAATATGTATCGTTTGTACTCGAGATTAACTAGATGGCACACAAAAGTATTAAAGAACAACATAGGTAATACTAGAAGTGGTATAATACTATAATCACCAGCCTGTGGGATAGCATTGGCTGATGGATGATAACTATGGAACAGCGTTACCTAAAGAACAAGTATCTTAGCTGAACTATGGAACAGCATGAACTCCTGAACAAGACTCATAAGAGATCAGCATGAATATACAGTGAAATGTGATGATCTATTTTCCATGCTTAGATGAATAACAAAGCCATAAATGTTGCACACAAGTAAGATGAGGGTACAACCTATCTGGCTGCCATCCATAGGAGTGAGCATCATGTGCTGACTTATCGATGGCCCTGCAGTTGTTGTGGCTGTCCATGTCGGGCACGCGCATTCAATGCAGGGAACTGTCGAGTGGGGACTATAGCTCCCTTCTGGTGTATGCTTCCTTTGTTGGAGCAGCTGCGATGAGTCGGAAGACGGTGTGTCTGAAGATGCAGATAACGCATAATGTTAAGAACGACATATCTCTTTGATCTGAAGAAATACACTAAGAGATCAACATCAAGGTACAAGAGTGGTCACACGTCTGTTGACTGAAGACTAAATTGGGGTCACACGATTTTATTTTATTTCGATACTGTACGATCTACGCCGGATGGCTTGATGGCCGTCTTGTGCCTCCCGGCTGACATTGTTCGGAATCTTCCCCAAAGAGCCAGCGACCAATGGAAGAGCAGCCTGCCTCCGCCGTCCGTGGCCTCGGCCAAAACCCCACTCCCCGCCCCACCACACTGCCGTGGTTGCGCTGCCCCTGGGCCAATCCACAAAGACTCCCCATCATCCAGATCCGGCAGCGGCAATACCTTCAACCCACGCAACTCTAAAAGATAGCCATCTAAGCGCTGCTTCCGCGGCGAACTTGCGGACCCGCACCCTTACATTAGACACCAGCCAACCGGCAGGCTAGGAGCTCCGCCGCCTCGAGGGGTGCTGCTTCCCATTGGGAATCGATTGGCCCAGAATAAAAATTCAGACAACTCACGCCTAAATAAAGTGATTTGAGATGAGGGTGCGACCTATCTGGCGGCATGGTGAAGTAGGCAGGTCCAGCTGCCGAGTCGGTGAGGCCGGCGTGGTTGCGGAGGCGACCGACAGCAGAGAAAGAGCGATGTCGCGACAGTCAACGGCTACGCGGAAGCAGCGCTAGGACTCTGGACGGATCCGAAGTTGGAGCCGCTTCGGCGCCGTGAACAACGGCGGGGGTGAATCGGCTCCGGTACAGTTCACGCGGCCGTCGTCGAGGCAGCACCAGCAGCACGGAGTAAGAGGCACATGGCCCAGTGCACGACGGCAATTGGACAGCATCTCCGGCATTAGGGAGGAGGGCGGATGTGAAATTGGTGCGGTGGGGGTGCCATGGAGGTGGGGCTGAGGTTTCGCAGCTCGGGAGAAGGGAGCTTCCCAGGGAGAAGGTGATTTGGCGCCCACGAGGTATGAATGGGGGGGCGGGGGGGGGGGGGGGGGCGAGGGGTAATTGGGAGGGGAGTGGAACCATGTCTTACGGACGCATTTGTCTGAAATGTGAGGGGGAGTTACAGTTCTACCGTTGCCTATAGGCTTCTCGGCTTGGGTTTGTGTACTGACGGTCGGGGATAGTAGAGTAACTTTGCTTCTCCCCAAATAGTGGGCGGGAGCAATTTCGGGCGAGGAGGGCGTGTTTTGAACTATAGTGGGCGCGAGCGATTTCGGGCGAGGAGAGTGTGTTTTGAAATAGTGGGCACGAGCTATTTCGGACGAGGAGAGCGTATTTTGCCGACCATGGTTTATGAATTATTTGGCACATGTCATTTTGGCTGACGAGAAGGCGCGCTTGGATCAAGTTATGAACCTACCCTCGATGTACAATGGGCCAATTGATGCGTGTCCCACATAGGACGGTAATTTCGCGTCTCCCATTTATTTGCTCGGGCGAATTCCACCGAGCAGAGAGGATGTTTAACGGTTCGTTCAAATTTTGGGAGAACAAGCATCCACGTCTACCTTACCAAGTCGATTCCAATCAATTTTTGAAATATTAGCTTGCCACTTCTTTTTTAGATGGAGAGATGATGCTCGGGAGTAATGTGTTTTTACATGCTCGTTGCTAGCGGTTTACTATATGACAAATAGTTGACCCACCCAAAAACGTTAATCAAACCCAAAATGAAATATCTCGATTCAATGAAATAGCTCATTCAGTAGGTCAAAATAGTGAACTAAATTCAAAATTGAACACCTCAATCGAGTAGCATGTTGTACAGTATTATAGTACTCCATGAACATGTTGAAAGTCAAATTAATGAACTTGTTTGATATACGCATATATCCGTTCATGTGTGGATTGCAGACAACATGTTCTTCAATTGAAATATTTGAATGCAAGTTTATATCAAAACATGGTTTATATCAGTCTTTGATGCATAAAACGCGACCTCCCCCTCTCCCGGACTCCTGCTCTCTCTCTCTCTCTCTCTCTCTCTCTCTCTCTCTCTCTCTCTGACAATCTTCAATTCTGTCGCACGCATCTGACACAAAAACCTTGTTGGTCCCTCTCCCTTTCTTTCCATCTCTCTCTCTCTCTCTCTCTCTCTCTCTCTCTCTCTCTCTCTCTCTCTCTCTCTCTCTCTCTCTCTCTTTGTGTGCGTGGGGGGGGGGTCTTTCTAGTTAGCATGCGTATATACACCATCTATAGGTCTCTTTCGCACACTATGTATGATACTCTAGCTAGTCCAAGCTAGATATCTTGGGTGCACTCATCGTACGCTCACAGATTCCTTGGCTCTTTGCCCGTAACTCTCTCACGCACAACTATGTCATCTCGGAGCTCTTCCCCCCCCCTCTCTCAAACTATCCATCCACCTGGGTCACACATACACATGCATATCTCACTCGCACTCGATAGGCCCATCTAAAACTCTATCTCTCTCCCTCATTATCTCTCCATCTCACACGCACACACACAATCTCATGCCCAGCTAGCCAAGTATGATGGTCTCTCACTCAATTGTACGCACACGCAGTCCCCCCTATATGTATATGACTAGCTAATCTTAGTCTCCATCACAAACATGTGCATGGTCTATCTCGATTTCTCTCAGGGCATCTTTCTATCGCGCACGCACTCCCCCGATCTCCCACCCATATAGTCCCCTCACGATCTCGAGGGGATCTCTCTATCACTAACACACCCTCTCTCCCTCCCCATGCGTCCATGCCATCCATGTGTCCCCCTCGACCTTTTTTCCTTGTTGGCCAGACCTCTATTGGACATGTGCTACAGGGGTGTCTCTCTCCATTGCAAACAATCACACACTAGCTATCTTCGTGTATCTCCTCGCCTCGCCTTTCCATCTCGGAGATGCATGCGTGATATGTTCGCATAAGAAACGAAAAAACACACTCTCTCTCTAATTTATCGTTTGTTGTCACTTTCTCTTTCGCGCACATACTCTTTTTGCTCACTTACTCATTCTCCTTCACATGCACTTGATCTGTCTCGATTGAGGCACTCTCCTCGGTCCATAGCATATAGATTTATTGAAAAGTCAAACATCACAAAGTTTGACCATGTACGTGGAGAAAAAGAATTACATCTAGTACAACAAACATATACCATTAGATTCACCATGATATGTAGTTTTGTATGATGTATCTTTGATATTGTAGATATAAATAACATTTGCGTAAACCTGATCAAAGTTTCCAAAGTTTGACTTCTAAAAAAATTACATGCACTGCATTTTCGAGCGGATGGAATATCTCTTTCCCCCTCTCAGCTATCTGATGCACCACTCAGCCTTATCGGGGCTCCTCAATCTCTCTCAAACTTTATTGGTCAGTTTGGTTCGTGACCTGAACCTCATGCCTTGATGGCCGGTACTGCCTGGTGTGGACATGAGATGTAAAATATTTCTGCCTGGCCAGGCTTGTGTGGTGCTGAAGCGTTTGGTTCATGCCTGGGCCAGGAAAAGCATCGAAGTCCCATCAGTCAATCCATGCATCAATCATTTAATGCTAATATCCATCCATGTTGCTGTTAGCCTCGTGGCCGCACGACCAGGCACGGCCAGGCGTTCGAAATCAGTCGCTTGGGCCAGGCTACTTGCAGTGTCTGGAGTTCAGCCAGGCTAATTAAAGTGAAAGGGAACCCAGGCCAGGCGGGCTTTCTTTTTCACAGGGTAGCAACCAAACAAGCGTGCATGAAATCCAGCCACAACCCCAGGCCAGGCAAAAGATGCTCAGGACGCAAGTCAAACTGGCCTTATATCTCCCTGGTTCACACATACACATGTCTCGCTCACGCTATACATATAGACCCATCCAACACTCTCTGCCCTTGTTCTCTCTCCATGTGACACGCACCCCCCTAAGTACCATAATCCCTCACTCCATCATAGGCTCTGTTTGGATCCATGGGTTAGAGTTAGTTTGGGTTAGTTTGGAGTCAACTAACCCAAAAAGATCCAAACAGGAGGGTTAGTTTGGGTTAGATGCATCTAACCCATCCAAAAAACCTAACCCATCCAAGAGGTGCTTATTTGGGTTAGTTCTTCTCGGGACCACTAATTAACACTTTTTTCTCTCGCTCTCCCCACAGCAGATCCCTGCCCACTTCCTTGAAGCTTCTCGTCCTCTCCCTCCCTCCCTCTCGCACCGCCCGTGAAGGTGCCTCGCCGTATCCGTGCTCCATCTAACCCTGCCATCCAAACACCTCTTTACTTAGTGTTAGTTCAGGGTTAGAATCTAACTCTAACCTCTAACTGAGTTAGAGTATCCAAATAGGGCCATAGGCGCAAGCACTCCCCCCCCCTCCTAAGTATGATTATCTCTTACTAGCCATCAGGAACACACGTATTGTCTCCTTCCATCCATACGTCTATCTCGATATCTCTCGGGGCATCTTCTATCGCGCACACACCTTGTCACTCGATCTCCCACCCATGTAGTCCCATCATGATCTCCAGGGGATCTCTCTATGACAAACATACACTCTTTCCTCCCCATGTCTGCATTTTCTCCGTACGTCTCTCTCGACCTCTCTCCCTTGTTTGTCAGACCCCTCTTGGCCACGTGCTAGGGGTCTTGCTCTCTCGGTTCCAAACAACCACACACTATCTCCTCACCTTGCCTTCGTTGTCGAAGATGCATGTGTGATATGTTTGCATAAGACACGCATGCTTTTTCTATACTTTTATCGTGTGTTGTCCATGTCTCTTTCACACACACACACACACACTTTTCTCACTCTCTCTCTCTCTCTCTCTCTCTCTCTCTCTCTAGTTAGGGACTCTGTCACGTCCATAAGCATATGGATGTTTTGAAAAGTCAAACCTCAGAAAAGTTTAACCAGGTATATGTGGAGAAAAACATTTACATCTGGAACGATCATTAGATTCATCACAACATGTACTTACTTCATACTATCATTTATCTTTGGTATTGTAGATATAAGTAATTTCTTTATAAACTTGGTCAAAGTTTCAAAAGTTTGACTTAAAAAAAATGTTGGAACTACATTATCGAATGGAGGGAGTAGCTCTTTCTCTCTCTCTGCTATCTCTCACGGGCCTCCCCTCTCACTCGAACTCTCTATACCGACGGATTATACGCTCACTGTGTCAGCGTATAGCTCCGTATATTGTTTAGTTAACCGGTCAACCAATCCACATGCTGCCTTGTCAGCTCGTGTTCTGTATCTTCGTGTGCTGGCCCATGTGGCAGTGGGTGAAAATAAGTAAACTAGAGGCCCATCTGACACGTAGTGAAGTAAAAAAAGTTGAAACCACTCGGGGTAGCACCCCGCACGCTAGTAAATTGAGGGTGCATTGAGGACAAACTTCTTGCGCGCGAAGGACGCACTCGCACACAATTCACCACCGCACGGCGGCATGCACAGAAGGACGCACTCGCGCACACCCAGCACACAACACACACCAGCACACATGTACACCGGCGTCACCGCCGGTTGAGATGGATGGCGAGGCAGCCAACAAGCGGAGGTGGCTCGAGACAAAACCGCATCCGGCGAGCCTGGACTTCATCAGTAGCCTCCCCGACGACATGCTGCTCGTCATCATCGGCCTCCTCCCCACCAAATCTGCCGTGCGGACCGCCCTGCTCTCCTGGCGGTGGCGCCCCCTCTGGTGCTGCGTCCCCCTCAACCTCACCGTCGACAGCTACCTCTGCACCCTGGGCCAGCCAGACGCCTTGACATCCGCATGTTCAGTACCAACTGCAAGGTCCAACCCAAGTTCGACGAGTGATTCTTATCCCCCGCCCTAGATCAGCTCGAGGAGCTCAGCTTTGAATATGGACGATGTCTCTCTCTGCCACCGTCCGCGCTCCGCCTCACGCCAACGCTGCGCCGCGCCAACTTCAGCTCCTGCTATCTTCCCCAGATTAATGCCGCACCCGCCCTTCTTCTCCCTCAACTCCAGCAGCTCGACCTCTTCGACGTTGTCATCTCAAAGAAGGCTATGGAGCACCTGCTCCGCAGCTGTACTGCGCTCGAGTACCTTCATCTTGAGCAGATCCACGGGTTCATTAGCCTCCACATCGCCTCGACGAATCTCCAATGGATTTCTGTGTCTTGCTTGCCCCGCAACAAGACATCAATTGGGAAGAGATCACTCCAGCTATTCCACGTTATGGTCATTGAGAATGCGCCTTTCCTTGAGAGATTGCTTGTATCGGATCTAGAAGGTCCAACAAAAATCAGGGTCATTGACGCGCCAAAATTGACAGCGTTGGTGTACTCGTCTGCCAAATTCTCCGAACTCTTTATTGGATCTGTAATCGTTCAGGTACAACACTCATCTTCTTCTCCGTCTTCTTGAAATTCACATTTTTAAATTTCTTCTTGATGTATTTACGACCGTCTTCCAGAAAATGATTCCCACAAGCTTGACCCAATCCATGCGCACAGTGAAGATCTTAGCACTAAAATCTATCGGCCCCAGTCTGGATCAAGTTGTTGGATTCCTTACATGCTTTCCGTGCATGGAGAAGCTACTCATCGAGGTGAAACTTCTTTCCTATAAGTAAACGGTAATCACAACATAGCTCAATTTTTTCGTAATTTTCCCAAATTATGATGACAAGTGTAGTGTTCAAAACTGCATCTACGCACTGCACCGAAAGAAATGATTTTAGTATTTTTTTTCTCACGTGATCACCTGCATCATTTTTATGCTGTACTACTATAGTAGCCTAGGCTAGTCATAGTGGAAAGTAACTTAAACTACTCCAGTAACTCCATGGTTACCCTAAGAGCAAGTACTACCTCTGTCCTGGTTTACTCTTCCAATTTTGTAGTATCAAAATTTGACCATAGATTTAACTGACAAAATGTTAATGCATGTCACTAAGAACTATATCGTTGGATTCGTATTTGAACATAATTTCAAGTGGTGTAATTTTTAGTGACATGCATTGGCATTTTATTAGGTAAATCTATGGTCAAAATTTTATACTAAATACGAGGTAGTATTCCCTCCATCCCAAAATTCTTGTCTTACATTTGTTTAGATACGGATGTATCTAACACTAAAATGTAACTAGATACATCCGTATTTAGACAAATTTAAGACAAGAATTTTGGGACTGAGGGAGTACAAAAGTGGGCTATGTAGGCCAAAACATGTGCCAAATTCACTTGTGATACATTTGGCATCGATGCCCCTCCATTGCTCACCTGGTGCCCCAATCTGGATCACCTACTTTGCTCCGGTGCCAAATTAACTCACGCAATGAAAAAACACTGCGTGGGAGAGAGAGAGAGGACTGAGGCAATAAAAAACACTTGCTTGGGAGAGTGAGAGGCTGGTGTAGTTGGTTTGATTGATTTGTTTATACATGTGGGTCTGTGTGCACAGCGGTGCCAACTCTCTCACATCGCGAGAAAAGTGCCTTTTCATTTGACATCGATGCGTATTATGTGGAATACTTTTCTGAGGTTTGACTTTTCAAAACATCCATATGCTTATGGACGTGACAGAGTCCCTAACTAGAGAGAGAGAGAGAGAGAGAGAGAGAGAGAGAGAAAATATCACTAGCAAGCCAACCCTATCGTATGAGCGAATGGTATTGGTACCTCTTGATGACACGAAAATCTTATGCAGCCAGCTGCTCTAATATGTTCTCTTCTTTTGCAGATAAAAAAGACCCGAAAGTGAAAAATGTGCTGCACTATAACAATCTCATCGAATGCCTTGATCTTCATCTTACAGAAATTGATTTGATCGACTACCAAGGCAGCACATCTGACATTAAATTGGCTAGGTTCTTTGTTCTGGAGGCAAGTGTGCTCAAGGTAATGAGGTTTGGCGTTCTCTGGCGCAACAATGAATGGCGTGCTGATCATCGCAAGCGTCTAAGCCTAAATGACAAAGTCTCTGCAGAAGCTGAATTTGTTTTTGAAACATCAAGTGGCCAGAGACTCGAAAACTTATTTGCCCATTAGTGACTTGTCAGGGCGGTGGATTTTAGTTTGTACAATAATGTTGCATCCACCTAAAGTAACGAAAGTTCTTACGTAAACTTCCTAGTAATTTCCTCTTCGTAGGTGCAGCATTACTCCTAACATTTGTAATATCAGTTTGAAACTTGTAATATTGTCGTGTCCTATTCCCGCGTTTTCAAAATCCTGCTAATCAAATAGGTCATGAGTTGGTGATGATGTTGTGCCTCCCATCTTTCACCAATAGCAGTCAGATCTAGATCTGACGCATACAAACCAAGCTTCTCCATTTTTGCAAAAAGATGCCTGCACTTGTTCCCTATTTACAAACAACTCATTGTCTCTCACAATCAGCCTTATCTCCTCCCCACCACATCTAGAAGGCCATGGAAAAATCTGGCGCGATGACCACTGCCGGAGCCGTCCACCCCCAATCTTGGTGTTCCGTGCAATGCACGGGCATCTACGCACGGGAAATTATGTCGAACAAGGCTAGTTGTAAGCAGGCTACCTCTACAGCCATGATGATAGTGACTGCAGACGGTGAGGCTGACTATGGTATGCCAAACACGGCGCCTATACTCAGGTGTCATCTCCGGCGCAGGGTCATGTCACTTCACTGTGAGGAGCAGCATGTAATAATTTGACCAACGGGTAGTACAGTGCTAGTACTCCTACTACTACATTGGTAGTACTACTGCTAATACTAGTAGCACCACCGTTTGGATTTAGGAGTACTACCACGTCCATCTAGATTTTAGTATTTGACTAGCAATATCTAGTAATGCATGTCACAAAAAAATGTACTACTCCCTCTGTAAATAAATACATGGTGTTTTATTCCTATCGACGAGAGAACTTAATGTTTTTTGCTAACTAGAGTACTAATAGGATTACATGCAATGAACTAAACACGGCATGTCGTGTTTGGTAGTCTCAAGTCATTGAAAGCATGCACGGCTCACATCTCTCATTGGTTGATATGTCACGAAATAAGAAACAAGGAGGGAGTTAATGCACCGTGCCTAAGTGTTTTGGGATTATTTGGTTTTCGTAAGGTGACTTACACAACATTTTTGTTACATGCATTAACATTTTACTAGTTAAATCAAAGGTCAAAATTTGGCGCAAAATGCAAAGGGGACCAATAAACCAGTAAACATCAAACTTCTCTCATTTGGCCCCAACTAGAGGTCCGGTGAGATGACTGTACTGCACCGGCACGGAGGGGGACGCAGCTTCATTGACTTACGGTAACTGCCTTTGGGTGAATGACACGTGGGCCCAGGGGGTGGCTGGCCCACCTATCATACAGCCAAAGGCAGGTGTAGTAGAGGGTCGAGGAGTAGTACGAAATCCTACGCACCTACTCACGCTAACCAAACGCAAGAGTGATCACTCGAATCGCAAGATCAGTTGACTAGAAGCTAAGCTCGACCCATGGAGGCGATGAGCGCGAGCATCAGCCTGCTGTGCCAGATGGTCCACGACGCCGGCCTGCGGCCCGGCACCGAGGAATGTCTCTAGGTAGTATTGCTTGAGGCTGCCAGGGCGAGCGGCCGCTTGGACGACAGCTTCGTCTCCTTGTTCAACGAGGTCCTCGTCGGTTTCCTCGACAAGTTCACCGTCGTCAAGAAGCTCGCGGACGACTTTGACGTAAGCCTCCAGCCGACGCGCCCAGGCTCTGCGATGCCCACCACCCTCAGCGGCCACTATGGTGACAACACCTTCGACGCACTGGTGGCCCTGTGACTGCCGCCGTCGCGCCGGAGAATGTCCACCTCAAGGTCGCGCTCGCCGCGCAGCGGTTGGCGCAGCAAGACACCATCGACATAATCACCCATGTCTACGCGCAAATAGTCCAGACGGACTACTACATGCAAGAGGAGGATGATAGGACGCTGGCCTTCTTGGACCGCAGGGCAACCTTGGACGGCACTATTCAGAAGCACGTTGAGCTCGCCGCCAACGCCGCTGCTCCTCACACATCGGTTGGTGACCTGGCGCACTAGGGCGTGAGAATGTTGTTGATGGATCCGTATGTATTTTTATCTTTCCGTCAAATCCATGTAGTAGTATATGATACTACAGTAATTATCTTACCTTTCACATCAACTTCATAATTTTCGTACGTACTCCATGCATGAACGGCGCCAGAACCAAACTTCTCATTACTCTAGGAAAAATCGTTATTTTCTACCTACCGATCGCGCCATGGAGCAGAACCAAATTTTACAAGTTACGAGTTCAAAAGGAAAAGCCTGACGTGTTCGCGTCGCACCCCCACACGGTTGGTCCGGCATGCCGCTCAAGCGGGAATGCATGCGGTGTTGCATTTTCACTTACAAGTGGGCCCGCAGTTGAGCAAACCGACTATCGGCAAACCCCCACCCCGCCCACCGCGTGATTGCTGAGAAAACAGGAGGGAGAAGAGATGGATGTAGCACGGACTCCAAGAAAATTGGTGTCGGATGGGACTCGTGTGGGTGGCGTGTGTCGTACTGCTAGACATGAATGCTAGTTATGGCCCATGCCACCCCACTATATCGAGCCTATATCGAGGTACGTAGAACAAATTTCCTGCAGTCCGTGCTCATCCCTCCTCTATCTCTCTTCTCAGCCAGCCGGCGAACGCGCAGAGCCCATCGTCTGTTTGCTCACATGCGGCCCCACATGTCAGTGAAAACGGGACAGGACCCAGTGAACCTGCACATCTTTCACCTCGACGTGCTGGTGATGAAAAACAAATCCAAGAAAGATCTTCGGTGGCTGCTTTTGGAGTTACTCAACAGTAGTAAGATTCTATTTACAGTTTAACCCAAGATGCACATCTCGTGGCTTCAACTCTATTTTCTTTCATGACACGACTTGGATGCTGGATGTCCCACGTGTCGGCAAAAGGAGGAAGAACCCGACCAAATCTTCGGTTGTGCTCTCGGATTAGACTAGTTGTGCTAACTTAAAAAATTTATTGTGTACTCCCTCCGTTCCAAAATACTTGGCTTCCATTTGTCCAAAAATGGATATACCTATATACTAGAACATGTCTAGATACATATATATTTTGAAAAATAGAAGGCATGTATTGTGCAACAGAGGGAGTAGAATGGATGCAAGTTTTTGTATTGGGAAGAAGAGTACATCCATATATTGATAGAGCGCAATTTAGTAGATGTTCTATCACTTTTAGCTAGCACAGAGGCTAGAGATGAGATTAGTGCACTTGTTGATACTCCTACTAGAATAGAGGCTAGACATGAGACTAGATGCGAGGAAGCAATGTCTACTTCTTTACACTCGAAGAAGAAAGAAGCACGCAATATCGAGCCTCCACAGATCAACAATGAATGCATCGAGAAGGCACTAATCCAACTTACAGGAGTAGTAAAATGTATTCTTGTGGTTCTTGTTTTCTTTGGTCTTGCTTTTCTAGTCAAAATTATCATTGGAGTTCGTGCAAAACGGAGGCCCGTTTGGGGTCGTGCGTTGGAGTTGGCCTTACAAGTGGGACCGCAGTTAAGGAAACTGACTATTGGCAAAACCCCACCTCACTCGCCGCGCGATGGCTGAGTTAGAGAAACGATGAGGTTGAAGAGGTTGCTCTAGCACGGACTCCAAGAAATATAGTGTCAGATGGAAGTCGTGCTGGTGGCGTGTGCCGTACTCCTGGACGTGAATGCTTGTTCTGTCCCATGCCACCCTACTACTCCTACTACTTACTATATAGTACTAGTATCGAGGATTCGAGGTGCTGGTTACGTAGTACAATATGGCTATAGTAAAAACACCCGCACGACGCGCGAAGCATGTGAAGCTAGTACAAATAGTGTACTACTATTGTTGATTGGCCTCATCCGATAACCTGTTGCAATGCACGTACAATTATGTATTCGGAAAATATTTTTTTGCCTCGTCGCACCACTCACTCACAGAAGCGACTCGAAAGCCATTCATAAATTTAGTAACTTTATCACAGGCATATCATTTTATTACATACAACAGGTCATCAACCCACATCGAGAATGAGGATACATTATAAATACTAAAGTTTTCACCACACAACAAATAACAAGCAATGAAATGAACTTCAACTCAACCATTCCTCGGCGTTGGAAACGCTTGCTTTGAACCACAAGTGATTCTCTAGGATGGGCCATCCATTGTCGATCTAGAGACCAACACAGGACTGATCATCCGGGCTGAAGCGGCCTACTATATCAATACCAGGGTAGGGAACCACCCAAATGTCCGAGGTATAGACACAGTTGCTTCCCATAAATGGTAGTAACATTGTGTCAACAACAGTTGGATCGCCTTTCACCATAATTGGATAGTTTTGTCCAAGGAAGAGCGAGTTTTCTCCAAGACTATCAATTCTGTACCAGGGAGAAGGAGTTGGTGCTAGCACACTAGTATCCACCCCGAATACCATGCAACGGCTGTTGGAATAGGTCCGGAGAGTGCGACCATGGGAGACTACACCTGCTTCCTTAGCAGTAACATCATCAGTGGGCTATATACACACAAGAAGAGGTGATCCATCGGAATTAGTTGCCAGGCGCCAAAGAGTATATGGGCGCTGCTCATCCTCATGCTCCTGATCATCACCATCGTCATCTCCGCCTTGGTTATTAAAATTTTCAAGTATAGGTGGTGGAATGTTCACAGGACCTTGGAAACACAAGAAGAAGGTTAATTAGTAAAGGGAAACTTGCTAACATGCATGCATGTGGATGAAACAATTATAATTATGGTGGAAGACAAACGTACCGAAACTACGAGGATGCCATGCAAAAACAGTGCCACAAGTGGTGGCAACAAACACAAGGTCCTCGTATTGAATTTCATCATAGTACACATCCGTGTACAGAAACTGATTTTTGAGCAATATCCATCGAGTCAAACCACCAAGGACGGCAACAAGCTTGTCGAAGATAGCAACAACTTCATAGTTGTTGTAATTCCAAGAGCGGTTGGGAACTCGACAAATTGCTATCTTCCGTAGAAGACAGTCACCATGATTGTATTTGAACGTGCGTACAATACCGGCGTGCTCAACCTCTGGGCAGTCTGCTGAGATTTTTGGAAGTGGAGCCCGGTCACGAGTGTACACATTCACAAGTTCCCACTCGCAGTTGGACCCAATGTAAACAACCCAATCTCCATTTGCGCCTGCCCAAGCCTTGCCCTCAAGCGATGGCATCTTAACATCATATGTATCATTATCAAGCGGCATCAACTTGCACAGGGCGAGGCCTCCGTCGTGCCGGCGCCAGTCATCAGGGTCACGGCGAAGAAGATAGGCAGATGAAACTGCTCCTTGACTCTTGGGTTCCTTGTAATGATGTTATTAGTTGAGTCGAGAATGGGCTTGAACGAACCTGCCATGCTAGCCGAGGTGACGACGTTGCACCGATCAATGAGTTCCTCCACCACGTCATCTTTCAGATCGGAGCAAGAATAACGGGGTCGTTTCCGTCCTGTTCCCTCCATGGAGAAGACGATCGAACAATGGCAGAAGAAAGGGTGAAGGGCTGAAGGAAAATGGACGAGGGAGAGGAAGAGCGTGCGACAGCAGTTCCAAATCGAGAGGTTAAGGGGAAGAGTCGATGGACGGTTGCCAGTTTGCCACGGTTCATGAAGGGGCACTGTCGGTGTCAAAACCGGCGGATCTCGGGTAGGGGGTCCCAAACTGTGCGTCTAGGCGGATGGTAACAGGAGACAAGGGACACGAAGTTTTACCCAGGTTCGGGCCCTCTTGATGGAGGTAAAACCCTACGTCCTGCTTGATTAACATTGATGATATAGGTAGTACAAGAGTGGATCTACCACGAGATCAAGGAGGCTAAACCCTAAAGCTAGCCTATGGTATGATTGTTGTAATGTATGTTGTGTCCTACGGACTAAAGCCCTCCGGTTTATATAGACACCGGAGAAGGCTAGGGTTACACAAAGTCGGTTACAATGGTAGGAGATCTACATATCCGTATTGCCAAGCTTGCCTTCCACGCCAAGGAAAGTCCCATCCGGACATGGGACGGAGTCTTCAATCTTGTATCTTCGTAGTCTTGGAGTTCGGCGGACGATGATAGTCCGGCTGTCCGGACACCCCCTAGTCCAGGACTCCCTCAGTAGCCCCTAAACCAGGCTTCAATGACGATAAGTCCGGCGCGCATAATGTTCGGCATTGCAAGGCGGGTTCCTCCTTTGAATAATCCAGAGAAGATCATGAACACCAGGATAGTGTCCGTGTCGGTGTCAAAACCGGCGGATCTCGGGTAGGGGGTCCCGAACTGTGCGTCTAGGCAGATGGTAACAGGAAACAAGGGACACGATGTTTTTTACCCAGGTTCGGGCCCTCTTGATGGAGGTAAAACCCTACTCCTGCTTGATTGATATTGATGATATGGGTAGTACAAGAGTAGATCTACCACGAGATCAAGGAGGCTAAACCCTAGAAGCTAGCCTATGTTATGATTGTATGTTGCGTATGTTGTCCTACGGACTAAAGCCCTCTGATTTATATAGACACCGGAGAGGGCTAGGGTTACACAGAGTCGGTTACAATGGTAGGAGATCTATATGTCCGTATTGCCAAGCTTTCCTTCCACGCCAAGGAAAGTCCCATCCGGACACGGGACGGAGTCTTCAATCTTGTATCTTCGTAGTCTTGGAGTCCGGCGGACATTGATAGTCCGGCTGTCCGGACACCCCCTAGTCCAGGACTCCCTCAGTAGCCCCCGAACCAGGCTTCAATGACGATAAGTCCAGCGCGTTTATAGTCTTCGGCGTTGCAAGGCAGGTTCTCCCTTCAAATTCCATGTACCTGGCGAACAGTGTCCGGCTTCATCTTGAATACTGTGTTCCTCGGCTTCTACGCCAAATAATGGCCCTCTTCCACGCGTCGCACGAATGCGAAAAGCCAGGGTGTATTTTGCATTTCACCCCCAAATTGTGCGAGTCGCCCGCCTATAAAAGAGGCAAGAATCCAGATCCAAACCACACCACCTTCCTCCCGCGAATACTCCATCGAAGCGCCTTTGACCTAGAAGTCCATTCCACCATGGATCGTCAACGCGGCTCTTCTTCACGCGCTCCCAGCCCACCGCCGGGGAATTGGAGGAGGTGCTCTATTTCGCACAACGAGCTCGAGAAGCTCCAAACGGGGGGATTCCTCCCTCCGGCCATTATGATCCCAGTCCAGGCCGGACTGGTTACTTATCAAGGTGGGAGACAGGCGGAGGACACTCCAAGCCCCAATAAGGGGGAGCGAGTATGTTTTGTCCCTTATCTGACAAGGGGACTCGGATTTCCAATACATCCGTTCCTCCGCGGGCTCCTGAAGTTCTACGGACTCCAGCTCCACCACCTTACGCCCTCCTCTGTCCTGCATATCACCGGCTACGTAGCTCTTTGCGAGCTATTACTGGGCATTGAGCCCCATTTCGCATTGTGGAAGACGCTGTTTTGCCTCGTACCCCGTTCTTACCAGGGGTCCATATATCAAGTGGGCGGCGCCGAAATATGGCGCATCGCCGGGACCGGATACCTATCCGGCACTCCCAAGAGGGCGTCCGAAGACTGGCCCTCGGAATGGTTTTATATAGAAGACGCTCCGCTACCAGACCCCGTTCGGATCGGCCGCCCGGAGTTTAGTGCTGCTCCCTTGAAGAAACGCCTCAGCTGGCGCCCACGGAGCCCCTGATTGGAGGAAGACAAGAGCGTCCATTACTTGATGGGCCGGATAAGATTAATGGCTCATTCCGGCTTGACCATGATCAGAGTCATGGCGACATGCATCAAGTGAGGGGTACAGCCGCTGCAATACAGAGGCCACCCTACGTGGGATTTCAACGGGGAAGATGATGCTACCCGGCACGGCCGCAAAGGGCCGGATTCGACCGAGGATCTGGTGAAGATCCTGTCCAGCCTGTACAAGGGGGAGAAGGAGGACTTCCTTCGAACGAACTCTTTGGATGGGTTCTCCATGATCAACCCCAGAGGATGGGTAAGTGAACACCTTGAAGGGCCCAGCCCATGCTTTCGAAGTTTAAGCTTCTCACATTATGTCTTCGGCGCAGGGTCTACGCCGGATTGTGGAGGACATGGTAAGTCCTGCTCCGCAACCCGAGGATCCAGAAGGATCCCTGGGTCTGGCCTCTGAAGAGGACCCGGATATCAAGGTGGAGCTGATCGACGGGGTGTATCACCAGCTCAGCATAGACAATGCTTTGGTCGCCATTACGGCGGACTACCCCGGACTAAGTCCGGCTTCCCAGGTGACCGCGACCGAAGTCCGGACACCATTATCTCATCCCTGCCCATTTCTGACCTTCGTGAACGATGGTATTTTGCAGGAAGCGCCTTTACGGCGGGAAGCCGAGCCCGCGGCGGCCGACCAATAGAGGTCAGTCCGAACCAGCAGGCGGAAAAGGAGCGCAGTGCGGACGGAAACGTCGCCGCAAAGGTATAGCTCGTATTTGAATTTTTAGAGCAACGTTCCGAGGAAACGTCTAAGTGCCCATGATCTTTGTAGGAGAAAAAGTGCTCGCCGGACTGCGAGCGCAGGAATTGCCAATCCGACCAACACCGGCCAGGCTCCAGCGCCCGGCCTGGAGGGGGAGGCAAGCGCAAGGCGCGAGCCGGATCCTTCTCCAACGGAGGATACCGACAGACTGTCCGCCACCAAGTCTGAGGTGGAGAGCGCCATGAACCATAGGCGCCGCCGGACAGTATTTCAAGAAGCGTGCTTTTCCCCTGAGGCATTGGATGTTTTTAACGCAGGGGACGCACATCTCCGTGCTGCTCAAAATGGTTTTACCAGAGCTACGGAGCAGTATGTGAAAGACATACGGGTAAGGGAATTTTAATGGTTGTATATACCAGTAGCCCTCGAGACTTAAATTAGTTATGCTAACTGATTTAAGGATCATTACAAATTTCAGGCACTCAACGAGAAGAACGCCCAGCTGTCTCGGGAGCTGCAAGATTGCAAGGCCCAACTTGAGGCCGCACTTGCTGCCGCAGGAGGAGACGGAAAGACTCCTCCTGGTAACACATTTTTATTAATAAATATAACCGTTGTGCGGCGTGCGCGCACGTCTAATAATGACATTTGCAGGTACCGCCGGACAAGATCCGGACAGGCAAGCATTGCTACGCTAGCTAAAGGCCGGCGAGAGTGTGTTGAATAGGGTTCAGCAGGAAAGGAACAAGCTCCAAGATGCCAACGCCATGCTCGGAGAAGAGCTGAAAGGCGCTCAGGCCGAGCTGTCCGTCTCCATTAAGGAGAATCAGCGGCTTCGTCGCAGCATTTATAGTAAGTGCTTGAACGAACTCTTTTGAAAAGAAGAGTTTGGTGAGGAAGCATTTTGACATGATATGTCTTGTAGGTATACTCACGGGTCGTCCTGCAGAGGAGATGCCCATATCAATGGGTGATCAACTTCTCGAACTGTTGCAGCTACTCGAACGAGTTCGGCAGGCAATGAGCGGCGTCGTTCAGGCTTTATGGCCAGCCCTCACCCTACCCGAAGGCCTCGGGGAGCTTGCGGAGAAGCTGCAGGGAGTGCGGAAGCGCTTTCGTTTGTGGAAGATTTCGGCATGCCGTCAAGGTGCGAGGGAGGCTTGGGCCATGGTGAAGACACGGTACAAGAAGGCAGATCCCAACCACATGGCCGAAGTTGGACCGGTGGGGCCCGATGGGAAGGAGATCCCTGTGAGTTTAGTGTACAGCCAAGTAGAGTTGGCTGCTAAATTTTCCCAACAGGACTGTAAACTAGACAGCCTATTAGACGGGATTGAGGAGGAATACAATCAATAAATTTGACAATGTATGTTATCCTTTAAAGTGACATGTGAAATGCCTTCTAGCCGGATTGTAGATCGTTTGTCTTTGCCGACCTTTGCGCTTCGACCTCAGGACCCTAGAGTCCGGAGTGTGTCCGAATACCTTTTTGGTTAAGAAACAACCGTGGTATGCATGGAGACCAGGCGTAGGGGTCATTAGTGCTTTATCAGACAAGTGCCCAACTAGTTATGTTATATTACATGGTTAGTAAGAAACATCTTCCAGGGAGAATAGTTCCGTTAAGGGTTCCTTTCGCTGGGAGGCATGCCCTAAAGTGCATGTCCGGACTGCAAAGAAAGCAGTAAAACATCTGGGGGCAGATAGATAAATAGGTAAAAAAGTCATCTTTTAAGTCACCGACCGAATATTCCCTTAAGAACGCTAGCTTTCGGCTTCACCCAGTCTGAGGTACACATCCGGCTGACCCGGCAGTAACAATCGCAGAGGTGCTCCCTTTACCTCCTAGCCGAACAATCGGGGACGTAGGGGTAAGCACAGGAGCCAGGCAACCCAGCTTGGCCAAAACTTAAGTCATATCGATGCATATAATGGCGAGTAAAAGGTACATGTGGAAGCTTGACACATGTGCTGGGCATAAAACCCATATAATTGAGCTTCTGTAAAAGAAGCCCCCAGGAATAATGAGTGCGGATGGCACATCATGCGTATAATTGAGCTTCTGTAAAAGAAGCCCCCAGGAATAATGAGTGCGGATGGCACATCATGCGTATGCAAAGAATGCAAAAATAGGCCCGAAAGGGCTTTTAAATGAGAAGGATAAAAAGAGAAACAAAAGACAGCCGAAGTGTAAAAGTTTGGACGGGGGAAGGGGACGAACTCTTAGTCCGGCGCTAGGCATAGAATCGTCGGAGGCGGGCTGCGTTCCATGGGTGCGGCTCGAGTCGGTGATCCGACGCATTTCGTAGACGGTATGCTCCGCCGGTCAGTACTTGATCGATGATGAAGGGACCCTCCCATTTGGGCTTGAGCTTGTCCTTTTTCTTGTCCGGCAGGCGTAGAACTAGTTCACCAATGTTGTAAGTCTTGGCCTGTACTTCTCTGCTCTAATATCTTCGGGCCTGCTGCTGATAGAATGCGGAACGAGCCTTTGCGACATCACGTTCTTCCTCCAATGTGTCCAAGCTGTCCTACCGATCAAGCTCGGCCTCTCTTTCCTCATACATGCGCACTCGAGGTGAGTCATGAATAATGTCACAGGGCAAGACTGCCTCTGTGCCGTATACCATAAAAAATGGTGTGAATCCGGTAGTACGGTTAGGCGTTGTCCGCAGCCCCCAGAGTACGGAGTCGAGCTCCTCGACCCATTGTGTGTCGGATTTAGTGAGTGACCTCACTAGTCTGGGTTTAATGCCGCTTATTATTAGACCATTTGCTCTTTCCACCTGACCGTTGGTTTGAGGGTGATAGACTGACGCATAGTCGAGCTTGATGCCCATATTTTTGCACCATGACTTAACCTCGTCGGCTGTGAAGTTTGTGCCGTTGTCGGTGATGATGCTGTGGGGGACTCCGTAACGGTGTACCACCCCTGATATAAAGTCTATCACTGGTCCGGACTCTGCCGTTTTGACCGGTTTGGCCTCTATCCATTTGGTGAATTTATCCACCATGACCAATAGGTATTTTTTCTTGTGGGTTCCCCCTTTAAGGGGTCCAACCATGTCAAGCCCCAGACCGTGAACGGCCAGGTAATGGGTATGGTTTTGAGGGCGGTGGGTGGCATATGGCTCTGATTAGCAAAGAGCTGACAACCAACGCATCGCTGGACCAAGTCCTGTGCGTCTGCCCGAGCCGTCGGCCAATAAAATCCTGTACGGAATGCCTTTCCTACAAGGGCCCGGGCTGCTGCGTGGTGTCCGCCTAGTCCAGCTTGAATTTCAGCCAGGAGGTTTCGCCCTTCTTCTTCGGAGATACACCTTTGAAGGACTCCGGTGGTACTTTTCTTATAAAGTTCTCCCTCATAGACCTTGTAGGCCTTCGATCGCCGGACTATGCAGTGGGCCTCATTTTGGTCTTCGGGAAGTTCCTGCCTAAGTAAGTAGGCTAGGAAAGGTTCTGTCCACGCGGCAATTACTGCCATTATGACGTGGGTGGAGGGTGTTATGTCGTCTGCCGAATCACCAGTTGGTGCGGTTTTCTCCGGTGTGTAGCTACCGGGCTCCTCTTCCCATAGTACGGATGGCTTGAAGAGCCGTTCCAGGAAGATATTTGGAGGGACAGCATCACGTTTCGCATCGATGCGTGCCAGGACGTCGGCCGCTTGGTTATTATCTCGGGCTATGTGATGGAATTCGAGTCCTTCAAACTGAGCTGACATTTTTAGGACAGCGTTGCGATATGCTGCCATTTTCGGATCCTTGGCGTCGAAGTCTCCATTTATTTGGGATATTGCAAGGTTTGAGTCCCCGCGCACCTCTAGGCGTTGAATGCCCATGGAGACCGCCATCCGGAGACCATGTAACAGGGCCTCGTATTCGGCTGCATTGTTGGAGTCCGTGTACATTATTTGAAGTACATACTGGACTGTATCTCCGGTGGGGGACGTCAATATGACGCCAGCCCCCAGTCCGGTCAACATTTTGGAGCCGTCGAAATGCATAGTCCAATTGGAGTATGCGCCGTACTCTTTAGGGAGTTCGGCTTCAGTCCATTCGGCGACGAAGTCAGCCAAAACTTGTGACTTTATAGCTCGTCGAGGTTTGTAAGTGATGTCGAATGGTAAGAGCTCAATGGCCCATTTTGCTATCTTGCCCGTTGCGTCGCGGTTATTTATAATGTCATTGAGTGGTACTTCAGAGGCCACTATTATCGAGCACTCTTGAAAGTAGGTTCACCCAGAGTGGGCGCAGCCAGGACCGGATTTTTTGCCAGTATGGCCTTTATTTGTTCGAGTCCGGCAGTGGCAGCATCCGTCCACTCGAAGTGTTCAGTGCGCCTGAAGGAGGCGATAGAGGGGCAACGCCTTTTCTCCTAAACAGGAGATAAAGCGGCTTAAGGCTGCCACGCACCCTGTTAATTTTTGTATTTGTTTGAGGTCTTTTGGAATATCCAACTGTGACAGAGCTCGGATTTTGGCCGGATTTGCTTCAATTCCTCTACCGGATACGATGAAGCCTAGCAACTTTCCGGCCGGTACGCCGAAAACGCATTTTTTCGGATTCAGCTTGATGTCATATGCTCTGAGGTTGTCGAATGTGAGCCTCAAATCGTCTACTAAAGTTTCGACGTGTTTTGTTTTGACGACTACGTCGTCTACGTATGCCTCGACTGTTCTGCCGATCTGGGTGGCCAGACATGTTTGAATCATGCGCTGATATGTTGCGCCGGCGTTTTTGAGTCCGAAGGGCATCGTGTTGAAGCAGAATGGTCCATATGGAGTGATGAATGCCGTTGCGGCTTGGTCTGCTTCCGCCATCTTGATTTGATGATAGCCAGAGTATGCGTCCAGGAAGCACAACGAATCGTGCCCTACTGTGGCATCGATAATTTGATCGATGCGGGGGAGAGGGAAGGGATCCTTTGGGCAAGCTTTATTGAGGTCATTAAAATCGACACAGAGGCGCCAGGATTTATCCTTCTTTGGTACCATCACCAAATTTTCTAGCCAGTCCGGATGTTTGATATCTCTAATGAATCCGGCTTCCAATAGTTTGGCTAGCTCTTCTCCCATTGCCTGTCTTTTGGGCTCAGAAAATCGTCGAAGAGCCTGCTTGACTGGCTTGAATCCTTTTAGGATGTTGAGGCTGTGTTCTGCCAACCTGCGAGGGATTCCGGGCATGTCTGAAGGATGCCAGGCGAAGATATCCCAATTTTCCCAAAGGAATTCGCGCAGTGCGGCGTCTACTTCGGGGTTCAACTGTGCCCCAATGGAGGCCGTCTTTGTTGGGTCCGTTGGATAGACCTGGAATTTTATTATCTCGTCTGCTGGTTTGAAGGAGGTGGACTTGGATCTTTACCGAGTATCACATTGTCCCTGTTCACCATAGAGCGCAGCGCGGTGAGTTCCTCTGCCGCTAAGGCTTCGGATAGTGCCTCGAGGGTTAGTGCGGCTGTCTTATTTTCGGCGCAGAGTGCTATGTCCGGATCACTAGCGAGAGTGATTATTCCTCTGGGCCCAGGCATTTTAAGCTTCATGTACCCGTAATGAGGTATTGCTTGAAAAATTGTGAATGCCTCTCGTCCTAATATGGCGTGATATCCACTGCTGAACGAGGCCACCTGGAACGTGACTTCTTCGGATCTATAATTGTCCGGAGAGCCGAACACAACATCGAGTGTGATTTTTTTGGTGCAGCGCGCTTCCCGACTAGGGATTATTCCTCTAAAGGTTGTGCTGCTTCGCTCAATACGGCTCCGATCGATTTCCATTTTTCGCAGAGTTTCCTCATAAATGAGGTTTAGTCCGCTGCCGCTGTCCATGAGGACTTTTGTCAGTCGAAAGCCGTCCACTATGGGACTAAGTACCAGTGCGGCTGGGGCTCTGGTTGTTCGGAATGTGGGCTCGTCGTTGCCATTGAAGGTAATGGCTGTGTCGCTCCATGGATTTGCTGTTGCTACTTGGTAGACTTCGGCGAGTTCGCGGATTGATCGTTTTCGCATATTATTTGATGCGAAAGTCTCGAAGACTGTTGATACCGTGCTGGTATTGTTGGAGTGGTTTTCCGGAGCTAGAAGCTCTTCGCCACTTTTGGCCACCTGCCGTAATATCCAACATGCTCGAAGGCTATGTGTTGGGACGGCTCCCTCTGTATTATGAAGCTTACAGGGTCCATTGAGCCATCCCTCCAGTACGGTTCCGTTTCCCTGATTGGGTTTTTCTTTTTTCGTTTTTGCATCTGGGGCCTGAGTGTAAGGCGCCCTTTTACTGCGGACTGGGTTTGGGGCCGGATTATCCCAAAATTGATTTTCGGTTTTCCGGAAACTCTCCATCGCACAGTACTTTCGTACAATGGATGCCAGATCGGTAAAACGCGTAATTTTGCGACGATCAATGGCGTTTAGTATTCCCTTGTCTGTGTAGTTATTGCGGAAGATTGATATTGCGTTTTCCTCTCGGCAGTCCTTTATCCTGTCCATAACCAGGAGGAATCTGGCCCAGTAGTGATGTACTGTTTCTGTAGGCTCTTGCCGTATTAGAGATAGATCGCATATGTCTGGGTGGGTGGGTGGAATAAAATCCAGATCCCTGCCCATCTTGAGGCTCAAAGGCCAAGGGGTTTCCGAATTTGGAAGTGTGGTTTGCTGGGGACAATCCAGCGAGTCTGGGACGATGCATGATTTTAAGTTCGATGCTCGATCGAAGTCCGTCCCTCCGCAGGAATCCGGCATGGAGGGTTCGGGAATCCGGACATGAATTGTTTTCAACACTGGCAAAGAGTTGCCGTATTGCTCTTCCACCACTGCGATGTGGTGGGTGGCCTGGGGAGAGTTAATCTCTCTCAGATCGGTTTTAAGCCCAATCTGGTTGTAGTCCGTAGCGACTCCCAGGGCGGCGATGCGATCCAAGAGCTCGTTAACAGACGAGAGCTCTATTGGATCTAACTGTTCGGCAGCTTTAGGGCTGACGCGAAGATTGCTTTCAACGACTTGAGAAGTCATTGCCGAAGCGGCGGCCGGACAGGCGGTCATGAGAAAACCACCAAGCCGGATAGTTTGGCCGGCGGCCAAGCCCCTCCGGCGAAAACACCGTCTTTGAAGATGGGTGGAGGCATCCGCTCTATCGGTGACGACACAGAGGACTCTCAATGAAAGCACCAATGTCGGTGTCAAAACCGGCGGATCTCGGGTAGGGGGTCCCGAACTGTGCGTCTAGGCGGATGGTAACAGGAGACAAGGGACACGATGTTTTTTACCCAGGTTCGGGCCCTCTCGATGGAGGTAAAACCCTACTCCTGCTTGATTGATATTGAAGATATGGGTAGTACAAGAGTAGATCTACCACGAGATCAAGGAGGCTAAACCGTAGAAGCTAGCCTATGGTATGATTGTATGTTGCGTATGTTGTCCTACGGACTAAATCCCTCCAGTTTATATAGACACCGGAGAGGGCTAGGGTTACACAGTGCCGGTTACAATGGTAGGAGATCTATATGTCCGTATTGCCAAGCTTGCCTTCCACGCCAAGGAAAGTCCCATCCGGACACGGGACGGAGTCTTCAATCTTGTATCTTCGTAGTCTTGGAGTCCGGCGGACATTGATAGTCCGGCTGTCCGGACACCCCCTAGTCCAGGACTCCCTCAGTCCGGCTCTGCAAAATAAATTCCACATTCCACCGTAGAGAGAATAAAATGTACACAAGTCCAATCTGCTGAAGTATTATGCGGCATGACATCACACCGCTACCAGGCTTTTACTTGAATCGTTTTTTATTATACCACCTCAGCACGTTTAGCGAAGCGGTTTCCTTGGCACGTCTTGTCGAAGCAGAGATCGTGTTCCCCTTATTCCGGGATTCTCATCAATACGGACGTGGGTAACCCAACCGCGCCATTGATGGTGGCGCTTGGGAGATAAGCGAGTTTTACCAGGCTGGTGGGGGACGCATAGTCTTCGCCCGCCTATATATAAGGGATAAGGATTCACCTTTTCACCCATGACTTCTTCCTCCTTTGCTTATCCACCTCCGCACACTCAAGCTCCAACGCCCAAGCTCGCGCATCTCATCTTAACCTTCCCCGACCATGTCCGAAGGGGGAGGCAAATGGTTGGCTTCCACCGTTAAGGAGGAGCATATCACCAAGCTGCGCAGCGCCGGATACCTTTCCGGCGATATCGCGCACCGGCTGCCCGACGAGGGGCAGCTCATCCCTACCCCCGGGCCCCATGAGAGGGTCGTTTTCCTTCCCCACTTCCTTTGTGGACTGGGCTTTCCACTTCACCCCTTCGTCCGGGGGCTCATGTTCTACTACGGCCTGGATTTCCACGATCTAGTGCCGAACTTCATCCTCAACATCTTGGCGTTTATCGTCGTCTGCGAGGCCCTCCTCTGCATTCGGCCCCACTTCGGCTTGTGGCTCAAGACCTTCAACGTCAAGCCGAAGGTAGTGAAGGGCACGCAGGCGGAGTGCGGAGGCGCCATGTTGGGCAACATGCCCAACGTCCTCTGGTTCGAAGGGGCCTTCGTGGACTCCGTCAATGGGTGGCAATCGGGGTGGTTCTATATCACCGAGCCGCGCGACCCTACGTGGGCGGCGGCCCTCGAGTTTAGATCTGGTATCCCTACGCAGCTCACCTCCTGGAAAGAGAAGTTCTTGCTGTGGGGTAATCCGAAGGAGCTGACGGGACTCCGAGCCTGTATCCAGAAGCTGGTGAACAAGAAGCTCAGGCTCGTCGACGTGGTCCAAGTCATGCTCGTCCGCTGGATCCTCCCATGCCAAGAACGGGCATTCAATCTGTGGGAGTTCGATCCGGAACAGCACCAGGCGCTGAGCGGGCTCTTCGACACGACGTACGAAGGCGCCTGGAGGGTGTTGTTTAAGGGCGTAGAAGCCCCCACATCCGCGACGGAAGATCGCGGATTTCACTCGCAGCATCCGGCTGACGAGGTAAGTGATTCTACCCCTTTACGAGACACTTGTTGTAAATAGATTGATTCTAAGAGGGTTTCATTCTCCCTTTTCCTTTTGACAGGAATGGATGAAGAAGGCCGAGAAGCTCATCTGCCCGGCTCCCATGCCAGAAGACCCAGTGGATGCCAGTCTAGCAGGGCTGCTGGTTCCGGCACCGCACGTGGTGCCGGAGAAGAAGGCCAAGAAGGTGGCCACGGGCACTCAAAAGAGTTCCCGTAATCAGGCGTCCGACGACGAGGCGGACTCTTCCCCCGAAGACGAGGAGGAGGAAGAAGACTCTCTCCCGGAGGGGGAAGAGAGGAAGAGGAAGGCTTCCCCAACAGGGGAGGCTGAAGGGTCCAAGAGGGGAAGAACTATTCCCCTAGACAGCTCCGCCAACACCGACGTTCGCGGCGAGGAGTGGCCTTCAAGGGCCAGGCCTCCGGCGAGATCGTAAGTATCCGGATCCCTGATATGCAATTACTTTTGTGTCACATAGCGTCCTACTAATGCCGCATATTGCCCGCAGTCCGGCCGATGATGATCTCCCCGCTTCATCGAGCGGGTCGTTGGCCCCGTCGGATGTGGATTCACTTCCGACTGCCTCTACCCCCCGCGCCGATGAGGACGCCGAGGTGGGATCCCGGAAAGGGACCCATCAGGAGGAGGCTCCGGAGGCGCCACAAGGCAGCCTCCCAGACTTTGCGCCGGACTCTACGTCGGAACCTATAGTGGTTCCAGAGTCCGGCAGGCGGCCCCTTCGAAAGAAGGGCAAGACCGTGATGCCGGCGGCCTCCGTCCAACCGAAGGCGCCGGACAACTTGCTGGAGGCGCTCAAAGGCGCTTCCATCGAGGAAGAACACCGCACTGTTATGAGTGCGGTGATTCAGAAGGTCCAGCTCGCCAAGAGCGGGCTGACCGAAGTGTCACGCCCAAGATGCGACCCTATCCTAAAGGAACTCGAAGGTCCCACCAAGGATAGAAGCGCATCTTGAAGACGCTTTTGCAAGGTGGATATCATTACATCAACATTACATAATAGTGGGGATACATCCAATACATACAATGTCACAAGAATACAACAATACAACATACAAGAACAACATCCGATTATGGATGAATCATAAACAGAAACTCAAACAATATCCACCCTGCTAGCCCAGGCTGCCGACCTAGAACCTATCCCCTGATTGAAGAAGCAGAAGAAGAACTCCAAAACAAGCAACATCGCTCTCGCGTTAAGATCATCACATAACCTGTACCTGCAACTGTTGTTGTAGTAAACTATGAGCCACGAGGACTCAGCAATCCCATTACCATGGGTATCAAGACTAGCAAAGCTTAATGGGAAACGAAGGGGTAAAGTGGTGAGGTTGCAGTAGCGACTAAGCATATATGGTGGCTAACATACGCAAATGAGAGCGAGAAGAGAAACAAAGGAACGGTCGTGAAGCTAGCAATGATCAAGACGTGATCCTGAACTCCTACTTACGTCAAACATAACACAGAAAACCGTGTTCACTTCCCGGACTCCGCCGAGAAGAGACCATCATGGCTACACACGCGGTTGATGCATTTTAATTTGGATCAGGTGTCAAGTTATCTACAAACGGACATTAACAAATTCCCATCTGCCACATAACCGCGGGCACGGCTCTTGAAAGTTTATACCCTGCAGGGGTGTCCCAACTTAGCCCATGACAAGCTCTCGCGATCAACGAAGGAATAGACCTTCTCCCAGGAAGACCCGATCAGTCTTGGAATACCGGTTTACAAGACATTTCGACAATGGTAAACCAAGACCAGCAAAGCCTCCCGCTGTGCCGACAAATCCCGATAGGAGCTGCACATATCTCGTTCTCAGGGCACACCGGATGAGCTAGACGTCGGGTTGGCATAGACCCTGGTTGCCCAGGGGGCGCCGGACATCGCTCGGTTTGGACCAACACTTAGACAAGCATTGGCCTGGGGGGGCTAAAATAAAGATGACCCTCGAGAGAGCGACTGTCAGGGGGGTCCCATAAATCACCCGACCGCGTAAGGAACGCAAAATCCGGGAACATAATACGGGTATGACGGAAACTAGGGCGGCAAGAGTGGAACAAAACACCAGGCGTAAGGCCGAGCCTTCCACCCTTTACCAAATATATAGATGCATTAATAATATAAGAGATATTGTGATATCCCAACAAAAATCCTGTCCACCATGGAGAAATCTTCAACTTCACCTGCAACTAGCAACGCTATAAGAGGGGCTGAGCAAAGCGGTAACATAGCCAAACAACGGTTTGCTAGGAATGGTGTCAAAGGTTAGAGGTTCATGGCAATTTGGGAGGCTTGAAGAGCAAATGATAGGTAACGCAGCATATCGATAGAACGAAGCAACTAGCATAGCAATGATAGTAGTGAGATCCAGGGTAGCGGTCATCTTGCCTGAAATCCCACAAGGAAGAAGAACGAGTCCATGAAGAAGATGAAGCCACGAAGACGAACCACACGTAGACGAACGAATCCTCACGATCGCAACGAAACAGGAACTAACGAGAAGAAGCACACAACATGGTAAATACACCACACATGAACAAGACATGATGCACAACAAGCATGATGCATGACAAGGCTATATGAAGCTACTCATGGCAAGAGATGATGCAAACAAGACCAACACATCAAGGCAAGTTTAAATGAGGACGGGAACAACATATAACAATTTCGGTAAGCCCTCATATGCATATTTCGAAATTGGTCCAGAACTGAACAAACCTTATGTTCAAGTTGTTAAACATCAAGTTAAAGAGCACCAAGAGGATCTACACGAAATTCTAGTCAAGTTACATATAAAGTTCATTAGATTCGGAGCTACGGCCTAGAAGATAT
The DNA here is from genome assembly GCA_963921465.1 of Triticum timopheevii. Classification (NCBI taxonomy): domain Eukaryota; kingdom Viridiplantae; phylum Streptophyta; class Magnoliopsida; order Poales; family Poaceae; genus Triticum; species Triticum timopheevii. Next base: position 421,252,135 of record OY997272.1, read on the forward strand.
GAGCAAAACAAGTTAAACATGGCATTGATGCAAAATGCATGCAAACATCAAGCAAACACTCCCAAACATGGAGGCAACATGATAATATGAAGCTACATGCAAAATCAAGCAAGTTTCATATAGAGCACACTCAAAACGGAGCAACAGTTCAACACATGCACACTATACAAGTCATAGCAACAATCTGTACATAACAGCAACTAGGCATACTACAAGCATCAAAACAACATGATACAGCACCCCAACATAATAACAAAAGTCATGGGCATGAAGTACAGGTAAAGCATAACAAAACATGAACACTAAGCTATCTCCAGAAAAGACTAGAACATGCTCAAAATGACATGGGAAGATTGCAAATAATAACAGTTTCAGGTTTTAGCAGAAATAACATCAGGTTGCAATGTTTAGAGCTATCAAATAACATGTTACAGGAACTTATCACGGCAAACAAAGGCATGGCATGATACTACTAAATGCATAGGACAACAGTCCCTTACTGACCAAGAGCCAAAAAGGCACAGAAAATATGATGGCACCCATGTAAACATGGCAAGTTATATTACAGATTCATACATGGCAGGAACAACAATAAGTAGGCATGTTCGTGAGCTTGAACCACTCACCACAGAGCAATACATGGCATGGCAAGGCAACCAACAGTAAGAATGCATATTTGTGAAGCTAAGAATGGCAAGTGCAAGGTCATAGGGTGCATGGAACACTAGCAAAACACATGGGAACAAGTGAACTTAATGTTAACAGGCTGATAGCAACATTATCAAGCAACTTTGGAGCAAGATATGAACAATCTACATCAAGCTATAAATGCAACCATGGGCATGAACGGATAGGGCATAACATGTAGATCAAAGCATATTTATAGAACATCTCCAGATTAAGCATAGAATGATTAGTAGCAACATGTTTATATAGCATCACGAAATAACAGATTCAGCCTAGCAAAACAGCAACAACAAGTACACTACTTAACAAGCTCGATTCACTCACCACAAGTCATTGCATGACAATATAAGCATAGCATCATCAAGAAGACATGTTTGTGAAACAAACCAAGTCAAGAACAAGTCCATAGCATGCAAGGATCAACTATAGCAAGCTTGGCCAAATTGAATAACACGTAAACAATCTGCCAGGAAATATTTTGAAGCAAAAGTAGAGCACTCAAATGACATGGTAGACTACTCCATAATTGCAAACAAGGGCATGAATGGATAGACAATAACCACATGTTCAAAACACCCTTACTGAAGTATCTCTAAATATGCATGGATCTCTCTGTAGCATCAAGTTTACATGGCATCAAAATAACAGCAGAACAGGGACTAAAATCAGCAATATCACGAAGCCTAGTTTGCATGCTTGTGCTAGTCACCACATTGATCACAAAAATACATGGCATACACCCTTGGAAAGATGGCATAGCATAAATCAAAACACATGTAGACATCAACCTCATAGGATGCACACATCAATCATGGCAAAAATGACAAATGAGCAAGTTATATCAGTTTCAGCAGATTAACATCAACATGCACTCTTCCAACAGCATTTCGGGCATCAAGATGAGCTCAAATGAAATTGATGCAATGGAATGAAATGAAGTACTCGTCGAGACGAACAATTTTACATATTACACGCACGAAATGGAGCTACGGATGCAGAGATACAGCAGGTCAAACATGGCATGATAATGCAAAATGCTTCGGGGACTTAGTGGATTCTGGAGGTCAACCTGCACGGAATCCGAGGCACGGCGGGAGCTCGCCGGAGTTGGACGCCGGAGAGGAGGGAGACGATGGCCGGGGAGGCTCGGGGACGCCGGATCCGGCCTTCCCACGGCCAGATCTGGCCGGGGCGGCGCGGTGGAGGGAGCCGGCGGGCTCCGGGCGGCGGAGGCGGTGCGGCTCCGGCCGGGGCGGCGCGGCGCCAGCCGACGGAGGCGGCGGTGCGGCCGGGGCGCGGGCGCGGGAGGCCGGGCGGAGGGGCCGAGGCGCGGCGGCGGGAGCGCGCCCGCGGGCGGCGGAGTCGGGCTCCCGGCGGCGGCCGCGGGAGCCGAGCGGCGCTGGGCGCGGCGGCGAGCAGTTCCGGCGAGGCCGGACGGGGCTGGCGGTGGAGGCGGGCACGGGCGGCGGCGCTCGGGCCCCGGATGGGCTCGTGCGGGCCCGCGACGGGATCGCGCGGGCCGGCGGCGGAGGGCGGCGGCGCGAGAGGCGACGGGGACACGTGGCGGCTGGCGATTGGTCCGGGGAGGCGGGGCGGACACGTCCGGTCGCTGGGCGGACATGTCCGGCGGCGCGGAAGGGATGGATCTAGGGTTTGGACCGCAAATTCGGGGGAGGGGGCTAATTTATAGGTAGAGGGAGCTAGAAGAGTCCAAATGAGGAGCGGTTTTCGGCCACGCGATCGTGATCGAACGACCGAGAGCATGGAGGGGAGTTAGATGGGTTTTGGGCTACTTTGGAAGGGGTGTTGGGCTGCAACAAAAGACGGCTTTACGGTTACCCGGTTAACCGTTGGAGTACCAAACGAACTCCAAATGGCACGAAACTTGACAGGCGGTCTACCGGTGCTATACCAAGGCCGCTTGGCAAACCTCGGGCCATTCCAAGAAAGTTTAACACCCCCTCACAACAGGAGACGAAAAGGGGAATTGCCGGAGGACATAGGAGAGCCGGATTGGAAAACAGACAACGGGGAAAATGCTCGGATGCATGAGACGAACACGTATGCAAAAAGAAATGCACATGATGACATGATAAAATGCAACACGCAAGCAAATGACATGGCAAAGACGGCGAATAACTGGCAGACACCTGGCGCATCGAATCCGGGGCGTTACACGAAGCTTGCAGTAGCCTTCTAACAGGCTTTGAGGTAAGAAGTTAAAATTATGTAATGTAGTACCGCATAGACAGTAGCCCCTGATGCTCGGTTCGGTGTTCGGAAAGAAAAGCCGGACTGAGGATCTAATAAGATATTCACAGGTTGCTAATAAATTATGTCAATATGGGTTTGCAGGCTGTGCTGCTGACCTCTGCCGCACTGACTGCTGAGGTTGGTGCATTAAAGCAAGATCTCGAGCGGTCCGAGCGAGAGCTCGGCCATGCCAAGAGGCAGCTCGAGGACAAAGAAGGTGAGTAGCACCTCTTTGAATTTTTACCTTACAGAAAAGGATTTTGGTCGTAATAAAATTAACAAGGATAATATGGGTATTGCAGGGGCCACAAACGAGGTGGCAGTCCTGAAGGAGGCTGTGTCCGCGGCCGAACGCAGTGCGGCCGCGGAACGGGCAGAGCGAGAAAAGCAGGAGGCACAGGTGGCGGCGGTGCGGCAAGAGCTCCAGGCTCTCATGGAGAAGCATGAGAGCTTGGAGCACGACTCCAAGACTCGAGAGTCCGAGCTTGCCGCGGCTCTCGAAAGTGCCAAGTCCGCCAAGGCCGAGGCCCGTAAGGCCCTTCAGGAGGTTGAAGATGTGAAGAAGATAGCGGCGGGTAAGGCATTTTTCATGCAAAGCAAGCATGTTAATGTAAATTACCTGACACTTACCCGCATTCGGAGCTCTCCAGGGGCGTTTGCAGATCTGCCGCGTAGTGTGTCCGATGCCTCCGCATTCTACCGTGGCGAGGAGGGGAGCTCAATGGAGAAGGTCTTCTGGTCTCAGTACGCTGAGGCCAGCCATCCGGTGCCCCCAAGCGACCAGCTGAAGCAGCTGGTCGAACTCCACAAGGTAGCTGAGGAGGCCATGAAGGGCCTTATAGTCCGGCTGTGGCCTGGACAGGCCATGCCTGGGAGCTACTTCGGCCTCGTTCGGTGGCTGGTCGATGCGTGCCCCTGGGTGGAGGTCATCAAGCGCTCCACCTGTATTGAAGGTGCTCGTCGGGCCCTTGCCCGCACAAAGGTGCACTAGGGCAGGCTGGATTCGGAGAGGCTTCTTACTGACCCGCCGCCACCGGGCAAGGAGTATCGTACGCCCGAAATGTATTATAAAACTGTCCTGAAGGGAGCCCGCGATATTGCGGATGAACGCCTGTCGGTGTCAAAACCGGCGGATCTCGGGTAGGGGGTCCCGAACTGTGCGTCTAGGCGGATGGTAACAGGAGACGAGGGACACGATGTTTTACCCAGGTTCGGGCCCTCTCGATGGAGGTAAAACCCTACGTCCTGCTTGAATAATATTGATGATATGGGTAGTACAAGAGTGGATCTACCACGAGATCAAGGAGGCTAAACCCTAAAGCTAGCCTATGGTATGATTGTTGTAATGTATGTTGTCCTACGGACTAAAGCCCTCCGGTTTATATAGACACCGGAGGAGGCTAGGGTTACACAGAGTCGGTTACAATGGTAGGAGATCTACCTATCCGTATCGCCAAGTGAGGGAGTCCTGGACTAGGGGGTGTCCGGACAGCCGGACTATCATCGTCCGCCGGACTCCAAGACTACGAAGATACAAGATTGAAGACTCCGTCCCGTGTCCGGATGGGACTTTCCTTGGCGTGGAAGGCAAGCTTGGCGATACGGATATGTAGATCTCCTACCATTGTAACCGACTCTGTGTAACCCTAGCCTCCTCCGGTGTCTATATAAACCGGAGGGCATTAGTCCGTAGGACACAACATACATTACAACAATCATACCATAGGCTAGCTTTAGGGTTTAGCCTCCTTGATCTCGTGGTACATCCACTCTTGTACTACCCATATCATCAATATTAATCAAGCAGGACGTAGGGTTTTACCTCCATCGAGAGGGCCCGAACCTGGGTAAAACATCGTGTCCCTCATCTCCTGTTACCATCTGCCTAGACGCACAGTTCGGGACCCCCTACCCGAGATCCGCCGGTTTTGACACCGACATTGGTGCTTTCATTGAGAGTTCCTCTGTGTCGTCACCGATAGGCTTGATGGCATCTGCAACTAACAACGCTGTCCAGGGTGAGATTTTTCTCCCCGGACAGATCTTCATATTCGGCGGCTTCACACTGCGGGCTAATTAGCTTGGCCATCTGGAGCAGATTGAGAGCTACGCCCCTAGCCGTCAGGTCAGATTCGGAAGCCTAAACTTCACGGCCGATGTCCACGGAGGCTTGATCTTCGACGGACCCGAGCCACAGCCAAGCGCGCCGCACTGTTGCGATGGGCATGATCTAGCTCTGCCGCCGAACAGTGCCTTGGTGGCCGCACACGAATCTGCTCCGGCCATTGGTCCGGAGCAGACAGCCCAGATAGAGGATCGGTGCATGGACGCCGCCTCGGGGGGTTCAACTGCTACGGCGATGGAGCCGAACACTAATCTTGTCCCTCGCAAAACCCGTGATTCCGAGGTGCCGGACTCCGAACCTCCCGCGCCCCTACCAATCAAATCGGATCGGGCGCCGGTTATGGAATTCACTGCCACGGACATCTTCCAACACTCGCCTTTTGGCGACATCCTGAATTCACAAGAGCATCTCTCGTTATCAGGAGAGCCCTGGCCGGACTATGGCCAGGTTGGTTGGGATTCGGGCGACGAAGAAATCCAGATCCCACCCGCCACCCACTTTGTAGCCACTGTCGATGACTTAACCGACATGCTAGACCACGACTCCGAAGACATCGACGCTATAGACGACAACGACGGAGACGAACAAGAAACAGCGCCTATAGGGCACGCGAGGACCACCTCATCGTACGACATATACATGGTGGATACCCCAAAAGAGAGCGATAACGAGGACCAACGGGCCGCGGCAGAGGATAAACAACCAAAACGGCGGCGCAGACGCCGCCCTAAGCCCCGCCTCGACAACAACAACGCTCCTAAGGACCCCGCATTACAGCAGGGCACAGAAGTGGACGACGAGCATGCGGATAAGCAACCGTCCGAACAGGACGAGTCAGATAATCAGTCCAGGCCCGGCGAAAATGACGGTTTGGACGATCTCACGCCGGACACGCCGCCGGAAGGTAAAAACCTTCGGAAAAGACTCGTCAACACTGCAAGAAGCTTGAAGAAAGAAAAACGGAAGCTCAAAACAGCGGAAGACACACTCAGAATGAGGTGGAGCAAAGTACTCAAAACCGCGGATAAATACGGCAATGTCCATCAATCAAAGAGCTACCCGAAGCGCAAGCTGCTACCAGAATTCGACGACGAGGCCATAGAGCCCCCACAGTCAAAAAATAAAGAGGCAGCCTGGTTGGATAGACGGCCGGATGACAGGCCAAATTCAGAAAGCGGCGCCACACATAAACCAACCAGCGAACTTGGAAGGACAGATGGCCCAGCCAGGTCCATCTACGGGCCAAAGAAGAAGGCCCCAAGAAACAAGGCAACACGTCAAGTGTCCGAAGATAGCGGCACACACAAATACAGGGGCGCCGCACACCCACTATGTTTCACCGATGAGGTGCTGGACCATGAATTCCCAGCAGGATTTAAACCCATAAACATAGAGGCCTACGATGGAACAACAGACCCTGGAGTCTGGATAGAAGATTATATACTGCATATACACATGGCCAGAGGAGACGATCTCCACGCCATAAAATACCTACCCCTCAAGCTTAAAGGGCCAGCCCGTCATTGGCTTAAAAGCCTCCCAAAAAACACTGTTGGAAGTTGGGAAGAGCTCGAGGACGCGTTTAGAGCAAATTTTCAAGGGACTTATGTCCGCCCTCCGGATGCAGATGATCTAAGTCATATAACTCAACAGCCCAGAGAGTCAGCGCGGAAATTCAGGAACAGGTTTCTCACCAAAAAGAACCAAATAGTCGACTGTCCGGACGCCAAAGCCTTAGCAGCTTTCAAACACAATGTCCGAGACGAATGGCTTGCCAGGCACCTCTGCCAAGAGAAACCGAGGACAATGTCCGCACTAACAAGCCTCATGACCCGCTTCTGTGCGGGAGAGGATAGCTGGCTAGCAAGATGCAGCACCAGCAACCCAAGTACATCCGAGATAAGAGATGGAAACGGAAAATCACGGCGCAGAAAAGAGCAGCGCCGGAATAAAGAGAAAAGCCCAAAGAGCATGGCAGTCAACACCGGATTCAAAAGCTTGCGGCCAAACAACAAAACACTGCCTCTTAAGGATGACAGCGATGAGTTGTCCAACTTAAACAAGATTTTGGGTCGGATATGTCAAATCCACAGTACCCCCGGAAGGCCTGCAAATCACACCCACATGGATTGTTGGGTTTTTAAATAGTCCGGCCGACTAAACACCGAACACAAGGGGCTCGACGCGTCAAGCAAAGAAGATAAACCCCACCAGCAGAGCACCGAAAAACAAAAGACTTTCCCACAAGAGGTCAAAGTAGTAAACTCACTTCATGTGATAATACGGAAAAATAGTGCGGCACTTCCTAAAAAGAGCCTCGCACGGTCCAACCCAGCAGACCATAGAGATTGGATATCAAAACCAATCACTTTCGACCACCTGGACTATTCCAGAAGCGTTCGAAGCACGGGACGGACTGCCCTGATATTGAATCCCATAATCGACGGATTACAATTTACTAAAGTCCTAATGGACGGAGGCAGCGACTTAAACCTTCTGTATTCAAACACAATCCGCAAGATGGGGATAGACCCTACCAAAATTCGACACAGCCGCACTTCCTTCAAAGGAGTGACGCCAGGCCCTTATGCCAAGTGCACAGGCTCCCTATTACTAGAAGTCATGTTCGGATCACCGAACAATTTTCGGCGTGAAAAACTAATTTTTCATATCGTCCCATTTAAAAGTGAATATCAAGCACTCTTGGGACGAAAGGCTTTCGTCCGTTTTAATGCCATACCACATTACGCGTCTCTTACACTCAAGATGCCCAGTCCTTGAGGCATCATTTCAGTGCGAGGATCACCTGAAGACCCCGGACACGGATAGACGAGTCCGGCATTGGTTGGCTAGGGGCTCCCTAGCCGCACAACCCTTGACAAGGGGTTGCGCGCACAAAGAATCGCGAGTTCATACGAATCCCGCTTTACTTATTTATGTTTCTTTTTCTCCTTTTTTTTCGCACGAATTGTTTCCAAACTAAGCGTTCCTCTCTTTTTACAGATGAACAACGTGCATACCCGTCCAGGATAATGGCACAACGGAGACACAGGCGCAGACGTGCAGTAGGGACCCGTTGCGAGGATTCTTTTCAGATTAAGACCCTGCGTAAACCTTTTTTAATGTCTCTTGTTGTTATTATCCCTTGGTTTCTTCCTATAACCAAAGCGGAGCCTGACGTTTTGGCATTGGCCGCGTCAGAAGACCATGCCCGTACTTGGACACTAGGGGCTTAGGGCATTATTCTGCCCATTAACATAAAGACCGAACACCTTAGGGAGTGTTCGGCGTCTCGAGTTAGGCATTATATGCATCAGCTCCGAATCATGTCTTTGGTCAAATGTTGGGTTTGCCCACCTCCTGTGTTTTGCTGCCTTACGTTCCGTATCATCGGCTAACGCGGCACCAGGAGAACTACTGCGATTGTGCCCCAGTTCGGCTGGGCGAGCACCTCAGTAGAGAAAGCCGAAAACTGACTGTCATGATATAGCGAGAGACTGGTCAACCACTCGATCGACTACCGGAATGTTTAGAATTCCCCGCTTTGACGAAGGACCATTTCCCGGTCAGGCACACACGCGCCCCGCAATCAGAGAAGTGCGGTGCCCCCAGGGGCTATATCGTAGCCCCACCCTCGAGCTCCACTGGCTAAGTGAAAGTGATAAAGCATTATAGTCCGGATTGCCTCGTTTGCTACGCTACCACCTCCTAAACAGGACCAAGACGTCGGATTAAGTGTGAACACGTGCTATTTTTGCGAACACCCCCGCACCTTGTGCATGGGGGCTGAAGCCGAAGACTGCAATCTTTCAGGTTATACAAATGTATACGAAAACGGCCGCTCAGGAGCAGTTTTACCACTTGGGACGCACAAGTATAAAAAGCAGTTATTGCATAATCATTGTTTTACAAGCTAAAACGTTCATTTGAACGTGACATTTTTTGAGCACTGCGACTCTATTACACGAGCACCACGCATAACTTCCCCGAAATAGTGCTCGGCGGGGAGCCGGCTTTCATCCGAACCCTGGGCGGCAACAGCGGTGGCATCCATCTCTGTCCAATGTGCCTTTACGCGGGCAAGTGCCATCCGCGCGCCTTCGATGCAGGCCGACTGCTTCATCTCCTTGATATGCGGCACCGCTCCAAGGAATTGCTGCAGTAAGCCGAAGTAGCTCGTCGCCTTGGGCCTCTCTGGCCAGACATGAGCCACGATGTCAGTCATGGCAAGTCCGGATAATCTGTTTAGCTCGGCCCATTCGGCCAACCGGTCGGTCAACGGAAGTGAGCGATCCAGACTATGGAATTGAGACCAAAATAGCTCTTCTGTCTTGTGATCCTTCTGGCTCCGGAAGTGCTCAACGGCATCAGCCGCACTTGCCGCTAAGTCCATATACGGATCCTCTGGACTCCACAGCCGATCAAATTGAGCATACTTTTGATCCATAAACCGGCGACGCAGCAGATAAGGCTTGCCAGCCACGATATCTCCGGCCTGGCGCAGCTCCTCCCTCATGGCCCGCATTGCAGAACGGGCATCCTTGGCCTCGGCGGTGGCCTTCTTCAGGTCTTCCCGCTCCGATAAGCGCTCCTTTTCAAGAGCCTCATTGCGGTCGACAGCATCTTTCACTTTTACGGCCAATTCGGCCACCTCTTCCCTGCTTAGGCAGTGAGCAGCCTTTTCGGCTTTCAACTCCTCGGCCGCCCTCGAGGCAGCCGCGTCACTCCTTCGGGCTTGCTCCTTAACTTGAGCAAGTTCGGCCCGAAGGCTCTCTATAGCAGCAGCTCTGTCTGTATAACAGCATATAATTTATCAGAGGAGGGCTTTGACCCCATTAATAAAGCAACCGTGGAGAACTCATTTACCTTGCGACTCGTCAAGTCGCCGGTTGACAAGTACGATGTCCGCATCCGCCGCGTCAAGTTGCCGCATTAACTCGGCAACCCCACTAGTCCGGCTAGCCCTCGGACTATCCGCCACCTGCATAGGAACGGCGATATTCATTACTCACGATTTCGATCCTCGGCACGATGTCGTCTTCGACAACCTACCGAGTCTCAGGGGCTACTATCTATACAGGGCACACTTTTATGTGCAAAACTGTCAAAAATGAAAGGTGCGTCATTTTCATGTACCTCAAATCCCGCCAGCAAACTCATAGCGGCGTTACGCAATCCGCTCTCGGCGGACGAAATCCTTCCAATCACCATGTGCATTAGCGCACGATGATCTTCTGAGATGGACGCCCTCTCAAGCAGATTCTTCAGTCCTCCCGGCCGGATACTAGCGGGCGCCGAACTCTCCGGCCCCTCCGGACTTGGGGATACCCTCCGTGATGATACTTCAGGCTCGTCTGCCTTATCTGATGGCGCAGCAGACGGGGGCGTTTCACTCTCCATCATCTCCGGAAGAAGGTCCCCCGAAGACGAACTCATCTGCGAAGGCTGCAAATCCGAACTTCAAAATAAAAATTTCGGTCACCCACAGAAGCACAAATGGAGGTATTTTCTTACTGATGAAATTCCCTTTTCATACTCACGGCTCGCTGGAGGGCTGATTCTTTGGCGATGGTTGTGCGTCCGGATTCTCCCCGGACGCCGGATCCCCCGGGGAAGATGTCTTCCCCCGTTTAGGGGCTTTGGCCTCCGGATCCTCGGAGGCGGTCCTCTTCTCCCCCTGGAAGGAGGGGTTCTTGATTCCCCCCTCTTCAGACGCCCCTTTGGACGAAATATTAGCTCCTCTATTTTCCGCATTGCTCCCTTCTGTGGGTGCGACCTCCAACATTCTGACCAGCACGGGCTCCAGTGTTGTCTCAGGGAGGGGGCCGGACACCTTATCAGCCTTGATCGTGCCACCCACTCCTGTGAAGAGTAATGGGTCAGGAGGCGAACTCTAGAAAGGCAGATGAACAGAATGTCCAGACTCTGAGCTATTTACCTGAGTATCCGGGCGATTGCGGCTTAGGCCCACGTCCTCGGCTAATTCCGGACACGCCGCCTGCGGTCCGAAGAAAAGCTTGTACATCTCCACGGGTGTTGCACCCATGAAGTGTTCGAGAATCCGAGGTCCCTCCGGGTTGAACTCCCATAGACGGAGAGGACGGCGTTTGCAGGGCAGAAGATTCCTGATTAGCATAACCTGCATCACCACGACCAGATTGATCTCCCTCGCTTGGAGGTCTCGAAATCCGGCCCTGCAGTGAGGGCACGTCTTCGGACGGCCCCCAATTGAGCCCCTGGTTGACCCATGACATCAGTTGGCGTGGAGGTCCCGGGCGGAATGAAGGCGGCGGCTTTTGCTTGCTACCCTTCGGAGCGGTGATATAGAACCACTCCTGCTGCCACAGTCCGAGTTCCTCTTGGAAGGAACCCTCGGGCCACGGGGCATCGGCCTTTTTGCTTATGGCCGCCCCGCCGCACTCCGCTTGACGCCCCCCGATCATCTTCGGCTTCACATTAAAGGTCTTCAGCCACAGGCCGAAGTGGGGAGTGACGCGGAGGAAGGCTTCACAGACGATAATGAATGCGGAGATATGGAGGATGGACTCCGGAGCCAAATCGTGAAAATCCAGCCCGTAGTAGAACATGAGCCCTCTCACAAAGGGGTCCGTCGGGAAGCCTAAACCCCGACGGAGCTGGGATACGAAGACGACGTATTCGCCGGTCTCGGGGGCGGGCACGGCCTGCCCTTGGGCAGGCAACCTGTGCGAAATCTCGTAGGTCAGGAACTTGGCCTCACGTAACTTCAATATGTCCTCCTCCGTGACGGAGGAAGGCATCCACCGGCCCTGCAGGTCGGAGCCGGACATGACTGAGAATTCGAAGTGCTCGAATCTGGGGCTCTGGGTGTTGGAGCTAGGAGCAAGAAGGAGATTCGATGCAAGATTGAAGAAAAGGAACGGTCCTTGGTCCTCTTATAAAGGGGAAAAATACCAAGGGTCGTCTCCGTGACCGTTCGGGATTCACCTTCGATGGAGGAGGCGTGGCGACGGGCACGGTTGGGTTACCCACGTCTGTATTGATGAGAATCCCCGAATAAGGGGAACACGATCTGTGCTTCGACAAGACGTGTCAAGGAAACCGCTTCACTAAACGTGCTGAGGTGGTGTAGTAAAAAACGATTCAAACAAAGGCTTGGTAGCGGTGTGATGTCACGCCGCATAATACGTCAGCAGATTGGACTGGTGTACATTTTATTCTCTCTACGGTGGAATGTGGAATTTATTTTGCAGAGCTGGACACTATCCTGGTGTTCATGATCTTCTCTGAATTATTCAAGGGAGGAACCCGCCTTGCAATGCCGAACATTATGCGCGCCGGACTTATCGTCATTGAAGTCTGGTTCAGGGGCTACTCAGGGAGTCCTGGACTAGGGGGTGTCCGGACAGCTGGACTATCATCGTCCGCTGGACTCCAAGACTACGAAGATACAAGATTGAAGACTCCGTCCCATGTCTGGATGGGACTTTCCTTGGCGTGGAAGGCAAGCTTGGCGATACGGATATGTAGATCTCCTACCATTGTAACCGACTCTGTGTAACCCTAGCCTCCTCCGGTGTCTATATAAACCGGAGGGCATTAGTCCGTAGGACACAACATACATTACAACAATCATACCATAGGCTAGCTTTAGGGTCTAGCCTCCTTGATCTCGTGGTAGATCCACTCTTGTACTACCCATATCATCAATATTAATCAAGCAGGACGTAGGGTTTTACCTCCATCGAGAGGGCCCGAACCTGGGTAAAACATCGTGTCCCTCGTCTCCTGTTACCGTCCGCCTAGACGCACAGTTCGGGACCCCCTAACCGAGATCCGCCGGTTTTGACACCGACACCAAGCTTGCCTTCCACGCCAAGGAAAGTCCCATCCGGACACGGGACGGAGTCTTCAATCTTGTATCTTCGTAGTCTTGGAGTCTGGCGGAAGATGATAGTCTGGCTGTCCGGACACCCCCTAGTCCAGGACTCCCTCATTAGCCCCTGAACCAGGCTTCAATGACGATAAGTCCGGCGCGCATAATGTTCGGCATTGCAAGGCGGGTTCCTTCCTTGAATAATCCAGAGAAGATCACGAACACCAGGATAGTGTCCGGCTCTGCAAAATAAATTCCACATTCCCCCGTAGAGAGAATAAAATGTACACCAGTCCAATCTGCTGACGTATTACGCGGCATGACATCACACCGCTACCAAGCCTTTACTTGAATCATTTTTTATTATACCACCTCAGCACGTTTAGCGAAGCGGTTTCCTTGGCACGTCTTGTCGAAGCAGAGATCGTGTTCCCCTTATTCCGGGATTCTCATCAATACGTGCGTGTGCAACCCAACCGTGCCCGTCGCCCCGCCTCCTCCATCGAAGGTGAATCCTGAACGGTCACGGAGACGACCCTTGGTATTTTTCCCCTTTATAAGGGGACCAAGGACCGTTCCTTTTCTTCAATCTCGCATCGAATCTCCTCCTCGCTCCTAGTTCCAGCACCCAGAGCCCCAGATTCGAGCGCTTCGGATTCTCAATCATGTCCGCTCCGAACTCCAGGTCCGGTGGATGCCCTCCTCCGTCACGGAGGAGGACATATTGAAGCTACGTGAGGCCAAGTACCTGGCCTACGAGATTTCGCACAGGTTGCCTGCCCAAGGGCAGGCCATGCCCGCCCTCGAGCCCGGCGAATACGTTGTCTTCGTATCCCACCTCCGTTGGGGTTTAGGCTTCCCGACGGACCCCTTCGTGAGAGGGCTCATGTTCTACTACGGGCTGGATTTTCACGATTTGGCTCCGGAGTCCATCCTCCATATCTCCGCATTCATTATCGTCTCCGAAGCCTTCATCCGCGTCACTCCCCACTTTGGCCTGTGGCTGAAGACCTTCAATGTGGAGCCGAAGATGATCGGGGGGCGTCAAGCGGAGTGCGGCGGGGCGGCCATAAGAAAAAAGGCCGATTCCCCGTGGCCCGAGGGTTCCTTTCAAGAGGAACTCGGACTGTGGCAGCAGGAGTGGTTCTATATCACCGCTCTGAAGGGCAGCAAGCAAAAGCCGCCGCCTTCATTCCGCCCGGGACCTCCACGTCAACTGATGTCGTGGGTCAACCAAGGGCTCAATTGGGGGCCGTCCGAAGAGGTGCCCTTATTGCAGGGCCGGATTCGAGACCTCCAGGCAAGGGAGATCAATCTGGTTGTGGTGATGCAGGTTATGCTAATTAGGCATCTTCTGCCCTGCAAACGCTGTCCTCTCCGTCTATGGGAGTTCAACCCGGAGGGACCTAGGATTCTCCAGCACTTCATGGGCGTGACACCCGTGGAGATGTACAAGTTGTTCTTCGGACCGCAGGTGGCGTGTCCGGAATTGGCCGAGGACGCAGGCCTAAGCCGCAATCGCCCGGATACTCAGGTAAATAGCTCAGAGCCTGGACGTTCTGTCTATCTGTTTTTCTAGAGTTCGCCTCCTGACCCATTACTCTTCACAGGAGTGGGTGGCGCGATCAAGGCTGATAAGGTGTCGGGCCCCCCTCCCAGAGACCGCACTGGAGCCCGTGCTGGTCAGAATGTTGGAGGTCGCACCCATAGAAGGGAGCGATGGGGAAAATAGAGGAGCTATTATTTCGCCCGAAGGGGCGTCCGAAGAGGGGGGAATCAAGAACCCCTCCTTCCAAGGAGAGAAGAGGACCGCCTCTGAGGATCCGGAGGCCAAAGCCCCTAAACGGGGGAAGAGATCTTCCCCGGGGGGTCCGACGTCCGGGGAGAATCCGGACGCACAATCATCGCCGAAGAATCAGCCCTCCAGCGAGCCGTGAGTATGAAAAGGGGATTTCATTAGTAAGAAAATACCTCCATTTGTGCTTCTGTGGGTGACCGAAATTTTTATCTTGCAGTTCGGATTTGCAGCCTTCGCAGATGAGTTCGTGTTCGGGGGACCTTCTTCCGGACATGATGGAGAGCGAAACGCCCCCGTCTGCTGCGCCATCAGATAAGGCAGACGAGCCTGAAGTATCATCACGGAGGGTACCCCCGAGTCCGGAGGGGCCGGAGAGTTCGGCGCCCGCTGGTATCCGGCCGGGAGAACTGAAGAATCTGCTTGAGAGGGCGTCCATCTCAGAAGATCTGCATGGTGATTGGAAGGATTTCGTCCGCCGAGAGCGGATTGTGTAATGCCGCTATGAGTTTGCTAGCGGGATTTGAGGTACGCAAAAGTGACGCACCTTCTATTTTTGATAGTTTTGCACATAAAAGTGTGCCCTGTATAGATAGTAGCCCCTGAGACTCGGTAGGTTGTCGAAGACGACAGCGTGCCGAGGATCGAAATCGCAAGTAATGAATGTCGCCATTCCTATGCAGGTGGCGGATAGTCCGAGGGCTAGCCGGACTAGTGGGGTTGCCGAGTTAATGCTGCAACTTGACGCGGCGGATGCGGACATCGCACTTGTCAACCGGCGACTTGACGAGTCGCAAGGTAAATGAGTTCTCCACGGTCGCTTTACTAATGGGGTCAAAGCCCTCCTCTGATAAATTATATGCTGTTATACAGACGGTGCTGCTGCTGTGGAGAGCCTTCGGGCCGAACTTGCTCAAGCTAAGGAGCAAGCCCGAAGGAGTGACGCGGCTGCCTCGAGGGTGGCCGAGGAGTTGAAAGCCGAAAGGGCTGCTCACTGCCTAAGCAGGGAAGAGGTGGCCGAATTGGCCGTGAAAGTAAAAGATGCTGCCGACCGCAATGAGGCTCTTGAAAAGGAGCGCTTGTCGGAGCGGGAAGACCTGAAGAAGGCCACCGCCGAGGCCAAGGATGCCCGCTCTGCAATGCGGGCCATGGGGGAGGAGCTGCGCCAGGCCGGAGATATCGTGGCTGGCAAGCCTTATCTGCTGCGTCGCCGGTTTATGGATCAAAAGTAAGCTCAATTTGATCGGCTGTGGAGTCCGGAGGATCCGTATATGGACTTAGCGGCAAGTGCGGCTGATGCCGTTGAGCACTTCCGGAGCCAGAAGGATCACAAGACGGAAGAGCTATTTTGGTCTCAATTCCATAGTCCGGATCCCTCACTTCCATTGACCGACTAGTTGGCCGAATGGGCCGAGCTAAATAGATTATCCGGACTCGCCATGACTGACATCGTGGCTCATGTCTGGCCAGAGAGGCCCAAGGCGACGAGCTACTTCGGCTTACTGCAGCAATTCCTTGGAGCGGTGCCGCATATCAAGGAGATGAAGCGGTTGGCCTGCATCGAAGGCGCGCGGATGGCACTTGCCCGCGTAAAGGCGCATTGGACAGAGATGGATGCCACCGCTGTTGCCGCCCAGGGTTCGGATGAAAGCCGGCTCCCCGCCGAGCACTATTTCGGGGAAGTTATGCGTGGTGCTCGTGTAATAGAGTCGCAGTGCTCAAAAAATGTCACGTTCAAATGAACGTTTTAGCTTGTAAAACAATGAGTATGCAATAACTGCTTTTTATACTTGTGCGTCCCAAGTAGTAAAACTGCTCCTAAGCGGCCGTTTTCGTATACATTTGTATAACCTGAAAGATTGCAGTCTTCGGCTTCAGCCCCCACGCACAAGGTGCGGGCGTGTTCGCAAAAATAGCGCGTGTTCACACTTAATCCGGCGTCTCGGTCCTGTTTAGCAGGTGGTAGCGTAGCAAACGAGGCAATCCGGACTATAATGCTTTATCACTTTCACTTAGCCAGTGGAGTTCGAGGGTGGGGCTACGATATAGCCCCTGGGGGCACCGCACTTCTCCGATTTCGGGGCGCATGTGTGCCTGACCGGGAAACGGTCCTTTGTCAAAGCGGGGAATTCTAAACATTCCGGTAGTCAATCGAGTGGTTGACCAGTCTCTCGCTATATCATGACAGTCAGTTTTCGGCTTTCTCTACTGAGGTGCTCGCCCAGCCGAACTAGGGCACAATCGCAGTAGTTCTCCTGGTGCCGCGTTAGCCAATGATACGGAACATAAGGCAGCAAAACACAGGAGCCGGGCAAACCCAACATTTGACCAAAGACATTATTCGGAGCTGATGCATATAATGCCTAACTCGAGACGCCGAACACTCCCTAAGGTGTTCGGTCTTTTATGATAATGGGCAGAACAATGCCCTAAGCCCCTAGTGTCCAGGTACGGGCATGGTCTTCTGACGCGGCCGATGCCAAAACGTCAGGATCCGCTTTGGTTATAGGAAGAAAACAAGGGAGAATAACAACAAGAGACAGTAAGAAAGGTTTATGCAGGGTCTTAATCTGAAAAGAATCCTCGCAACGGGTCCCTACTGCACGTCTGCGCCTGTGTCTCCGTTGTGCCGTTATCCTGGACGGGTATGCACGTTGTTCATCTATAAAAAGAGAGGAAAGTTTAGTTTGAAAACAATTCGTGCGAAAAAAAGGTATGTGTGAAAGAAAAAATATAAACAAGCAAAGCGGGGTTTGAATGAACCCGCGGTTGAGTGTGCGCGCAGCCCCTTGTGAAGGGGTGTGCGGCTAGGGAGCCCCTAGCCTACTGATGCCGGACTCGTCTATCCGTGTCCGGGGTCTTTGGGTGACCCTCGCACTGAGATGATGCCACGCGGACCGGGCATCTTGAGTGTAAGAGACGCGTAATGTGGTATGGCGTTGAAACGGACAAAAGCCTTTCGTCCCAAGAGTGCTTGATATCCACTTTTAAATGGGACGATATGAAAGATTAGTTTTTCGTGCCGAAAGTTGTTCGGTGGTCCGAACACGACTTCTAGTAATAGGGAGCCTGTGCACTTGGCATAAGGGCCTGGCGTCACTCCTTTGAAGGGAGTGCGGCTGTGTCGAATTTTGTTAGGGTCTATCCCCATCTTGCGGATTGTGTTTGAATACAGCAGGTTTAAGTCGCTGCCTCCGTCAATTAGGACTTTAGTAAATTGTAATCCGTCGATTATGGGATTCAATATCAGGGCAGTCCGTCCCGCGTTTCGAACGCTTCTGGAATAGTCCAGGTGGTCGAAAGTGATTGGTTTTGAGATCCAATCTCTATGGTCTGCTGGGTTGGACCGTGCGAGGCTCTTTTTAGGAAGTGCCGCACTATTTTTCCCTATTATCACATGAAGTGAGTTTACTGCTTTGACCTCTTGTGGGAAAGTCTTTTGTTTTCCGGTGCTCTGCTGGTGGGGTTTATCTTCTTCGCTTGACGCGTCGAGCCTCTTTTGTTCGGCGTTTAGTCGGCCGGACTGTTTGAAAACCCAACAATCCCTGTGGGTGTGGTTTGCAGGCCTTCCGGGGGTACTGTGGATTTGACATATCCGACCCAAAATCTTGTTTAAGTTGGACAACTCGTCGCTGTCATCCTTAAGAGGCGGTGTTTTGTTGTTTGGCCGCGAGCTTTTGAATCCGGCGTTGACTGCCGTGTTCTTTGGTCTTTTCTCTTTATTCCGGCGCTGCTCTTTTCTGCGTCGTGATTTTCCGTTTCCATCTCTTATCTCGGATGTACTTGGGTCGCTGGTGCTGCATCTTGCTAGCCAGCTATCCTCTCCCGCACAGAAGCGGGTCATGAGGCTTGTTAGTGCGGACATTGTCCTCGGTTTCTCTTGGCCGAGGTGCCTGGCAAGCCATTCGTCTCGGACATTGTGTTTAAAAGCTGCTAAGGCTTCGACGTCCGGACAGTCGACTATTTGGTTCTTTTTGGTGAGAAACCTGTTCCAGAATTTCCGCGCTGACTCTCTGGGCTGTTGAGTTATATGACTTAGGTCATCTGCGTCCGGAGGGCAGACATAAGTCCCTTGAAAATTTGCTCTAAACGCGTCCTCGAGCTCTTCCCAACTTCCAACAGTGTTTTTTGGGAGGCTTTTAAGCCAATGACGGGCTGGCCCTTTGAGCTTGAGGGGTAGGTATTTTATGGCGTGGAGATCATCTCCTCTGGCCATGTGTATATGTAGTATATAATCTTCTATCCAGACTCCAGGGTCTGTTGTTCCATCGTAGGCCTCTATGTTTATGGGTTTGAATCCTGCTAGGAATTCATGGTCCAGCACCTCATCGGTGAAACATAGTGGGTGTGCGGCGCCCCTGTATTTGGGTGTGCCGCTATCTTCGGACACTTGACGTGTTGCCTTGCTTCTTGGGGCCTTCTTCTTTGGCCCATAGATGGACCTGGCAGGGCCATCTGTCCTTCCAAGTTTGTTGGTTGGTTTATGTGTGGCGCCGCTTTCAGAATTTGGCCTGTCATCCGGCCGTCTATCCAACCAGGCTGCCTCTTTATTTTTTGACTGTGGGGGCTCTATGGCCTCGTCGTCGAATTCTGGTAGCAGCTTGCGCTTCGGGTAGCTCTTTGATTGGTGGCCATTGCCGTATTTATCCGCGGTTTTGAGTACTTCGGTCCACCTCTTTCTGAGTGTGTCTTCCGCTGTTTTGAGCTTCCGTTTTTCTTTCTTCAAGCTTCTTGCAGTGTTGACGAGTCTTTTCCGAAGGTTTTTACCTTCCGGCGGCGTGTCCGGCGTGAGATCGTCCGAACCGTCGTTTTCGCCGGGCCTGGACTGATTATCTGACTCGTCTTGTTCGGACGGTTGCTTATCTACATGCTCGTCGTCCACTTTTGTGCCCTGCTGTAATGCGGGGTCCTTAGGAGCGTTGTTGTTGTCGAGGCGGGGCTTAGGGCGGCGTCTGCGCTGCCGTTTTGGTTGTTTATCGGCGGGGTTATCCTCTGCCGCGGCCCGTTGGTCCTCGTTAACGCTCTCTTTTGGGGTATCCACCATGTATATGTCGTATGACGAGTTGGTCCTCGCGTGCCCAATAGGCGTTGTTTCTTGTTCGTCTCCTGCGTCGTCGTCTATAGCGTCGATGTCTTCGGAGTCGTAGTCTAGCATGTCGGTTAAGTCGTCGATAGTGGCTACAAAGTGGGTGGTGGATGGGCTCTGAATTTCTTCGTCGCTCGTATCCCAACCATCCTAGCAATAGTCCGGCCAGGGCTCTCCTGATAACGAGAGATGCTTTAGTGAATTCAGGATCTCGCCAAAAGGCGAGTATTGGAAGATGTCCGTGGCGGTGAATTCCATAACCGGCGCCCAATCCGAATTGGTTGGTGGGGGCGTGGGAGGTTCGGAGTCCGCACCTCGGAATCACGAGTTTTGCGAGGGATGAGATTAGTGTTCGGCTCCATCGCCGTGGTAGTTGAAGCCCCAGAGGCGGTGCCCATCCACCGATCCTCTATCTGGGCAATCGGCTCCGGACTAATGGCCGGAGCGGATTCGCGTGCGGCCACCAAGGCACTGTTCGGCGGCAGAGTTAGATCATGCCCATCGCAACAGTGCGGCGTGCTCGGCTGTGGCTCGGGTTCGTCGAAGATCAAGTCTCCGCGGACATCGGCCGTGAAGTTTGGGCTTCCGAATCTGACCAGACGGCCAGGGGCGTAGCTTTCGATCTGCTCCAGATGGCCAAGCGAATTAGCCCGCAGTGCGAAGCCGCCGAATACGAAGATCTGTCCGGGGAGAAAAGTCTCACCCTGGACAGCGTCGTTGGTTGCAGATGCCATCAAGCCCGTCGGTGACGACACAGAGGAACTCTCAATGAAAGCACCAATGTCGGTGTCAAAACCGGCGGATCTCGGGTAGGGGGTCCCGAACTGTGCATCTAGGCGGATGGTAACAGGAGACGAGGGACACGATGTTTTACCCAGGTTCGGGCCTTCTCGATGGAGGTAAAACCCTACGTCCTACTTGATTAATATTGATGATATGGGTAGTACAAGAGTGGATCTACCACGAGATCAAGGAGGCTAAACCCTAAAGCTATCCTATGGTATGATTGTTGTAATGTATGTTGTCCTACGGACTAAAGCCCTCCGGTTTATATAGACACCGGAGGAGGCTAGGGTTACACAGAGTCGGTTACAATGGTAGGAGATCTACATATCCGTATCGCCAAGCTTGCCTTCCACGCCAAGGAAAGTCCCATCCGGACACGGGACGGAGTCTTCAATCTTGTATCTTCGTAGTCTTGGAGTCCGGCGGACGATGATAGTCCGGCTGTCCGGACACCCCCTAGTCCAGGACTCCCTCAATGCCCTAGAGATGTAATCTTTCAGTAAACTCGCTGTGTATTATCTTGTGCGCTGAAAACTTTGTTCATGTGCGCTTTAAGCAACACTTGTTTAGTTTAAAATATTACCTTCTGTGCGGCCGTTTATAAAATCTGAGAGATGGCAAGTCGTTGGCTTCAGCCCCCAAGCCGCAAGTGCTGGGGTGTTCGGCATAACTTGAGCACTCTTGTTCCCATTTTTGGGTCCATCTTGGGAGGCGCTCAACACAACGAACAAGGCAACCGGACTTATAATGCTTGAACACTCTCACTTAGCCATAGAATTCTATAATTTTAAATTTCGGCGAAGCCCCTAGTATTCGGAAGACCGAACACGGGGCGCTATCCACGCCTTCATCGGACATTATCCGGAACTTCGCTCGAAGCGGCGTGAGTCTTTAAGGACCCGAAAAGACCTCTCGAACAGCGACCAGTCTCTCGCCTTATCATGCCGGTCAGTTTTAGCTTTCTCCACTGAGACGCTCGCCCAGCTCAACTGGGGCGCAATCGCAGTGGTTCTCCCAGTGCCACCTTAGCCTACGGAACGGAACGTAAGGCACCAAAACGTGGGAGCCAGGCAAACCCAACTATTGACCCAAGACATGATTCGGAGCCGATTCATATAATGCTATAAGTTCGGGGTGCCGCACTTGTGAAAGTGTTCGGACTTATCACACCATAATGTGGGGAACATAAGCCCCTGGTGTATTAGGCCGTACCAAAATATACGGGTGCAAGATGTCATGTAATGAACATATATATGTAATAACAGGCAAAAAAGTGCTGCATCATTTATTAAAGGAAGTCTGCTATGAGTGTGGACTGATACAAATAGTGCGGTAAGCAAGGGTTTTGGACTAGTTAAACATGTCCCCCTCCAGGGATGGGCTGCGGACTTGGTGTATATAATCAAATTTAATGCTCGCAATTGAGACCACCTGAGTGTTCGTCGCCGCATTCTTTCTTCCCCGGCTGTTGCATCATGAGTTCGGCAGGTTCACCGCCGGACAGGGCCTCTGGGTAACGGAGTCCTGTGTATACAAAGAAGGAAAATAATAATAAGAAAGAGTGGCACACTTGCGAGCCCCTGGTGTGGTTGAGCCGCACTCTGGGTCTATTGTGGTCGTGCCCCTTCCCCTACGCCCATGGTATCTCCAAAGCGTAATGATGTACGCGGAGGGTTGTTCTTGCGATCATGCGAGGGCGGGGGTTAGGGCCGCATTGCTACGCGTGCTCGGATTGTGCCAGGTGGTCTTGGTTGGTGTTGCTTCGGGCGCGTTTGGCTGTATCCGGCCGTTTAACGGCCGGACTCGAAAATTGCCTTAAAAGGCTGCTCTGTACTTCTGCCGCGAGAGCCGCTGTGTGTTCCTCCGTTCGGAGGGAGCGTTCCTTATTTCCGTTGGCCGTGATGACTCCACGAGGGCCTGGCATCTTGAGCTTGAGGTATGCATAATGCGGCACCGCGTTGAACTTTGCAAACGCGGTTCGTCCGAGCAGAGCGTGATAGCCGCTGCGAAATGGGACTATGTCGAAGATTAACTCCTCGCTCCGGAAATTATCCGGGGATCCGAAGACCACTTCTAGTGTGACTGAGCCTGTACAATTGGCCTCCACACCTGGTATGACGCCTTTAAAGGTTGTCTTTGTAGGTTTAATCCTTGAGGGGTCTATGCCCATCTTTCGCACTGTATCCTGATAAAGCAGGTTCAGGCTACTGCCGCCGTCCATCAGGACTCTCGTGAGGTGAAATCCATCGACGATTGGGTCTAAAACCAATGCAGCAAATCCGCCATGGCGGATGCTGGTCGGATGGTCTCTTCGATCGAAAGTGATCGGACAAGAGGACCATGGATTGAACTTTGGGGCGACTGGCTCCATAGCGTATACGTCCCTTAGTGCACGCTTCCGCTCCCTCTTGGGTATATGGGTTGCGTAAATCATGTTCACCGTCCGCACTTGTGGGGGGAAACCCTTCTGTCCTCTATTGTTCGGTGGTCGGGTCTCTTCCTCGTTGTCGCTGTTTAGCCCCTTGTCATTGTTTTCGGCAATTAACTTGCCTGCCTGCTTGAACACCCAGCAATCTCTGTTGGTGTGATTAGCTGGCTTTTCAGGGGTGACATGTATCTGGCATAAGCGGTCGAGTATTCGGTCCAAATTGGACGGACCCGGAGTGGTTCTTTTGAATGGCTTCTTCCGCTGACCGGGTTTAGAGCCTCGGAATCCGGCGTTGACTGATGTATCATCCTTGTCGTCGCCGTTAATGCGGCGTTTATTTTTGCTTCGACGCGACCTGCCATTGTGGTCCTTATTATCCGGACTGCCAGAGTTTTTACTGAGGTTGTTGCTGCGAGCTAGCCAGCTATCCTCTCCCGCGCAAAAGCGGGTCATTAATGATGTGAGGGCTGCCATGGATTTCGGCTTTTCCTGTCCCAGGTGCCGGGCTAGCCACTCGTCGCGGATGTTATGTTTGAAGGCTGCGAGGGCCTCTGCATCCGGACAGTCGACGATTTGGTTTTTCTTTGTCAAGAACCGTGTCCAGAATTGTCTGGTCGATTTGTCTGGCTGCTGAATTATGTGGCTTAGGTCATCGGCGTCTGGTGGCCGCACATACGTGCCCTGGAAGTTGTCGAGGAATGCGGCTTCCAGGTCTTCCCAACACCCAATTGACTCTGCGGACAAGCTGATAAGCCAATGCCGAGCTGGTCCTTTAAGCTTGAGTGGGAGATACTTGATGGCATGGAGATCGTCGCCGCGGGCCATATGGATATGAAGGAGATAATCTTCGATCCAAACCGCGGGGTCTGTTGTGCCATCGTAGGATTCGATGTTTACGGGTTTAAACCCTTCAGGGATTTGACGATCCATTACTTTGTCAGTGAAGCATAGCGGGTGTGCGGCGCCCCTATATTGAGCAATATCACGACGTAGCTCGAGAGAGCGTTGTCTACCGTGTTCGGCCCGGCCGGAGTTATTGTATCTGGCGCGACGGTATTTGTCGTGGGTCGTGGGGCTCCCTCGTGATCCGTAGATGGATCTGGATTGCCTTGCTTTGTCCTCCAATACATCTCGCAAGTCCGACGCGTTCCCTCTTGGCTTCGTACTTTTGGAGCGATGCCGGGGTACGGTCTTGGTGGAGGGCCTGGATGCCTCTCTGTCGCGACCACGGGGTGGTCGGTCGGCCGTATCGTGTGCTGGTGATGAAGGTATGTATGCTTCCTCCTCTAATCGGGGGAGCAACTTGCGTCTTGGGTAGCTTTTGGAGGGGCGTTCGAGTTTATACTCTTCGGCTGCGAGGACCTCGGTCCATCGATCGGCCAGCAGGTCCTGATCAGCTTGAAGCTACTGCTGCTTTTTCTTTAGGCTATTTGCCGTGGCGATAAGCCTGCGTTTAAAACGCTCTTGTTCGACGGGATCCTCGGGCATGACAAATTCGTCGTCGTTGAGGCTTGCCTCGTCTTCGGAGGGAGGTATATAGTTATAGTCCTCGAACTCTTCGTCTGTCGCCCTCTCGTGAGGGCTTGCTTCTGCATCCTCCTGCGCTGAGTCTTGCTGGAGGGGATTATCTTCGGCACTCTCTGGGGTATTGTTATCTCCTGTGCCGGAATCTCCATTCTTGCTGTGGCGGGATTTAGAGCGGCGCCGCTGACGCCGGCGCTTGGGCTGTTTCTTTAAGGAATCTGCCTCCGCTGCTTCTTCGCCGTCCCCATCTTTTGGGGTGTCCACCACGTATATGTCATATCACGAGGTGGTCTTCCAGTGCCCTGTAGGTGCTGGTTCCTGTTCGTCTCCGGCATCGTCGTCCATAGCGTCGATGTCTTCGGAGTCGTAGTCTAGCATGTCGGTTAGATCATCGACAGTGGCTACAAAGTGGGTGGTGGGTGGGCTCTGAATTTCTTCGTCATTCGTATCCCAACCATCCTGGCCATAATCCAGCCAGGACTCTCCGGATAGCGAGAGATGCTTTAGCGAATTTAGGATGTCGCCAAAGGGCGAGTTTTGGAAGATGTCTGCGGCGGTGAATTCCATAACCGGCGCCCAATCAGATTCGATTGGCAGGGGCATGGGAGGCCCGGAGTCCGGCAAGGAGTCCGGCACCTCGGAGTCACGAGCTTCGCGAGGGACAAGGTTAGTGTTCGGCTCCATCGCCGTGGAAGTTGAAGCCCCCGAGGCGGTGTCCAACCACCGGTCCTCGATCCGGGCGATCGGCTCTGGACTAAGGGCCGGAGCGGATTCTTGTGCGGCCACTAAGGCACTGTTCGGCGGCAGAGCTAGATCATGCCCATCGTAACAGTGCGGCACGCTTGGCTGTGGCTCGAGCCCGTCGAAGATCAAGTCCCCGCAGATGTCGGCCGCGAAGTTTAGGCTTCCGAATCTGACTTGACGGCCAGGGGCGTAGCTTTCGATCTGCTCCAGATGGCCAAGTGAATTAGCCCGCAGTGCGAAGCCACCGAACACGAAGATCTGTCCGGGGAGAAAAGTCTCACCCTGGACATCGTTATTGATTGAAGAAGCCATCGAGCCTATCGGTGATGACACAGAGGAACTCTCAATGAAAGCACCAATTTCGGTGTCAAAACCGGCGGATCTCAGGTAGGGGGTCCCGAACTGTGCGTCTAGGCGGATGGTAACAGGAGACAAGGGACACGATGTTTTACCCAGGTTTGGGCCCTCTTGATGGAGGTAAAACCCTACGTCCTGCTTGATTAATATTGATGATATAGGTAGTACAGGAGTGGATCTACCACGAGATCAAGGAGGCTAAACCCTAAAGCTAGCCTATGGTATGATTGTTGTAATGTATGTTGTGTCCTACGGACTAAAGCCCTCCGGTTTATATAGACACCGGAGAAGGCTAGGGTTACACAGAGTCGGTTACAATGGTAGGAGATCTACATATCCGTATTGCCAAGCTTGCCTTCCACGCCAAGGAAAGTCCCATCCGGACACGGGACGGAGTCTTCAATCTTGTATCTTCGTAGTCTTGGAGTTTGGCGGACGATGATAGTCCGGCTGTCCAGACACCCCCTAGTCCAGGACTCCCTCACCGTCCTCTCAGACCTAGTGCCCGCACGGGATGGCCTTCGTCCCCAAGCTCGCTACCGTAGTGTGTGCGGAGGATGACGACCACGAGCGAAGCCACTTCCCGCCGACCCTCAGATATGCTACCTCTTTTCGAACCATACCCTTGTTCTATTGCCCCATCTGCCACGTCGTTCCATGTGGATCTTTTTCCACTCCACCATCTTCCCAATTTGCTATCCTCTGCTCTGCTGGCCATGTAGACGAAAACCATAATTTGCACTATTAAAGGAAACCCTACTTCATGCAGACTAATCCATGTCTGGGTTGAATAAGGAAAGGAAGGGAGACTGTACTATCCAAGATAGTAGGCATTGAACCAGCATCTAGGTTGAAAAGGGGAAAATCAGTAGCTAAGGAACGAGTCTCATGTCTCTTGGTTGAAGAAGGGTAGAAAGGCATGACAACACAATAGAGAATGACCAAGTCGATCGGTTTGTTGTCCTCACATAGGAAAAAGGTGGCTAAAGAGAACAAAAATGGGACATAATCCACATATGCTGCCTGGATATTTGTTGCTCTGGGCAACAATACCTCCCTCACCACTCTGCGTCCGTGGAGGTACATCGTACTGGTGCGCCCACTATCCGAATGGGCTTCCCATGCTCTTATTGCCACTTTTTTTGCTGTTAGTATAATGCCAGCAGTCAAGTCAAGCAATGCTACTGCTAAAGTGATGCCACATTTAACTAATGTCGCTCTCAGTCTAATGCCACCGATAAATTTAAGCAATGCCATTTAATGTCACCGGATTATTTCAAGGTTAGCTGTTGATTGTGGATGTATTAAAGATTTTTCAGCTAAGGCATTCTAATGTTATTGCACAACCAGTATACCAACGATGAAACTTGTTACTACCTTCAGATTTTTGCACTGTTAATGCTTATAGATTACATACCTCACTTTCATGAGATAAGTTAATTTTTTTTGTACAGTGTCACCAAAATGCCAAGGCGCTGATGTCATTTTATTTTGGTTAAACTGCACAGACAATTATGAAGACAAGAGGAAAGGTCAAGAGTGGGCACCTCCTCCTCCGGCTGTTCTCTTGATTCGTTCGATCAAGTTTTTATGTTTGATCGATTATCAAGATTGGGATAGCAATTTTTAAGGTCCCCCCGAGTTTGAAATGATATTTACCTTGGAGGTACATGGTTTGCAATTTTTTTATACTGTCATTAGTTAATAATGCTAGTTACCTTCAGACTTCTGTATTTGGTTTAATGCTCATGCACAGCTAGTATACCAATGCTGAAACTTGTTACCTTTACATTTTATATTGTTAATTCTTATAGAAACCTTCCAGTGCTAGAGTTTATTGAAATCTGTTCAGTAAAACCATTGTACTGTACCCTGTAATAAACTAACTACTCTACTGTTGCACTAGCCACTGGATTAGTGTATATTTGTAGTATTCGAATGGTGTTGCATTAGCGTATGGACATAAATAAAGTGTGGCAAGCTTTCCCAGATATGTGCTCAAGAAAACTACTACCTGTTTTTCTAAATACTAGACGTTTGGGTACTTTAAATTGAACCATGAAAACGTCTTATATTAAGGAACAGAGGTTGTAGAGTTCACTCAAATTATCCCGGTAAAGCTAGTCACACCTTTGTTAAAATTAATGTTCATTATGTTATCGGAGGCGGTCTGTATGTTTGTCTCTAATGCCTGTCGACTACATACCTGACATCGTGATGTAATGTTAAATCATTTCCTTTTGTATAGTGTCTATGAATTGTCAAGGTGGTGATGGCATTTTATTTTAGTAGAACTGCACAAAATTTGCTTAAAAGAAGAGGAAAGGTCAGGAATGGCTCAGTTTTTCAGAAAAAACTATGTATGCCTTCCTGACATTAGCCGTTTTTTGCTTTATTTATTCCTTCAAACAGGTGGTTAGAAACAGTATTGCTACCTTTTCCCATTAAGAAACTGGAATGCTTATATTTGTGAGTCTATGCTTCAACTAGTGCCACTTTTATAGTAATCACACTTTCAATATCTATGCAAACAGGGATGCTCGATTTTAGTGGAACTGCACAAAAAGTCCAACTGGTTCAACATTAGGAGCATGTTTTTTCCAAACCTTTATATCCAATTGGTGGCACTATGAGCTGTTCATTACGAAGGTACATGGTTTGCTACTATCTTGCTACTCTTTTTGTACTGTCATTAGGTAGTAATACTAGTGGTTTGCATGTGAATTTATTGGCAGGGTGGACCTACATTGGAGGTGCAGGACAGGATTCAATGATTGGATGCTCAATTTCGGTTGTATCGATTTCACCTCTTCCATCACTGCGAACATGGTGTGGTATATGTTTACTAGCTGCTTGATATTTGTGCAGACAGAGATGTCTGCCCGTTGCTATTTGGCAAACAAACAAAGTGTCCGCAATTTTGGTTGAACTGCACAAGAGTATAGTCACTGCATGCAGTGCCATTTGAAAATAGACACAAAGATTGGATAGTCACTTCATGGACTGCAGAAAAGTAGTATTGTACTATTTACTGGCCAACACTAGGTGCTTCATTGCTTTGGTCTGATTATACAATGGGCATCATTTTCCCTAAGTTAAAGTTTGTATTCCGAAAATAGTCTCGCGGTGTGATCGAGAGAAGACCAAATCATATTGCAGTGGATGTTCCTCCATCATGTGTGGTTCATTCTCATGGTTCCAGCTGTTGGTGAAACCACTTACATTTGCAAGAGGAATTGTAGACTTCACAAACAAATTTGTCTTTCAGTCTGTACTGAATGTTGGCCAAGAGAAGCATCCATGTTAGTAGGAAGAACAGTTGTTTTTTCTAGATCTTTGCTTTTGGAGCTACATATTTGTATATGATCTGTGAATCATTGAGATGCATTAACATGTTGATCTTATGTATGGGAATCGTACTAGTTAGTTTTAGTTGCGACGCAAGATCTGAAGTGGCTGATCTTTGCTTTTGGAGCTACATATTTGTATATGATCTGTGAATCATTGAGATGCATTAACATGTTGATCTTATGTATGGGAATCGTACTAGTTAGTTTTAGTTGCGACGCAAGATCTGAAGTGGCTGATCTTTGCTTTTGGAGCTACATATTTGTATATGATCTGTGAATCATTGAGATGCATTAACATGTTGATCTTATGTATGGGAATCGTACTAGTTAGTTTTAGTTGCGACGCAAGATCTGAAGTGGCTGATCTTTGCTTTTGGAGCTACATATTTGTATATGATCTGTGAATCATTGAGATGCATTAACAGTTACTTATTTTTGTTCGCTCAGTGTTTACAAGTTACTGATCGATCACTAGCTAGCCTACAAATGCGCTCCTGGCAGTTTTATTTGCGACGCAAGATGCAAAGTGGCAGTTTTTTGAATAAAAATGCCTACCTCTGAAGAAACTGACAAGCTACACTATCGATCCTACACGGATAAAAATGCCTACCTCTGAAGAAACTGACAAGATACACTATCGATCCTACACGGATAAATAGCGAGTCACGCACGTACTACCTCCTTTCCGGTTTGCAGGGCTCAATTCAAGAAACGACCTACTCGATCCTACACGAATAAATAGCGGATCACGCACGTACTAGTACCTCCTTTCCGGTTTGCGGGGCTTAATTCAAACCTCTCACCAACCAAGGTACTCCCTTCGTCCTGGTTTATTAGAGCATGGTTAATAGTATAGCCAGCTGCTGGCTATAAGCCACTGCCATGTCATCTACAACCCATCTTATAGTCAACATGTACAATAGTAGATCAAAAGAGTGTACTACTTTTTTATTACGTGGCCCACCTTTCATTCTCACGAAGTGCCTAGGAGCACGTGCTAGAGCTGGCTCCTCACGAAGAGCCCGCTTACCTTCTCTCTTCTCTTCTCTTTCCTCCAACTATGCAGAAATATACTAGTTTATTCCTTATAGCCCGCTGACTCGGCTCTATTGTACTTGCACTTAGTCCCGTGAGCAAAGCAGCAAGACCAAGGCATGGCAATAATTAACGGCATGCAGAAGTTTAAGCCTAATTAATTCCAGCGATTTAAGTGGCTGCATGCGTGCCCTCGGCTGCGACTCGTTGCATGCTGCTTCGCGTACTGCCTGCGAGCGATTCTGAGTGCCTGCATGCAGCCGGCCGTAATTAAGGCAGCTAACTGATGCAAAAAAAAGATACGCTTTAATTGTTGCGGGCTTTTTAAATCTGTGGAATCATTATTGACAAGGAGGGATATGTTCGAGTGCACTCATTTGACCGCCATGCCGGCGTGCGATCCAGACGGGACGGGACGGCACAGTCATAATTTCAGTTTCTCTAGTTTTCCACGGCAAGCTGGCGCGCTAAGCCATTATGCATTGAATTCCGATGACCGTGCCGCTACCTTCCCCCTATAAGTACTGTTTCCCGGCCTTCTCCGGTGCCACCGTGACCCAACTCGCCATATCCTCATAAGCCCCCACCAGCCCGACGTCGCTTTCCACGTCCGCCATGCCCCCGGCCGCCCATCCGCGGTAGGTGACGCCGGAGGCGGTCACCGCCGAAACTAGTGTTCGGTTTTTCACCGGAAGGCAGACAGAGGGAGGAGGCATTCTATCTGTCTTTAGATGGCAATGCGGAGATCGAGGAGTTGTTGGAGCGCGACCGCATGGTGGAGGAGCAGGAGTTGTTGGAGCGCGACCGCTTGGCAGAGGAGCAGCGTATCGCCGATTTGCACCGCCAGCAGGACATGGAGCAGCAGCGCACCGACGCTCTGAGTCGCGAGCAGAGCGCCCGCAACTGGGCCGACTACATGGAGGCTGGCGCCCGGCAAATATCCCTAGAGGCTGTCGGGCACGCACGCGTTCACGACGCCAATTTTTACTACCAGCTCGTCAAGTGGGTTTCTTGCTTGGAAGCCGAAGCTTCGGTGGACCACGCCGGCATGGAAAGGGCCAACGCGCGCAAGCAACGCACCCTATCACACCTCTTGCAAGTCCGAGGTGAGGCGCAGGACGCCGGTGCCGGCGTTTAGCGTGTACCACAGATGGCGGCCGGCATCGTCTAGTTAGCTAAGAGTAAGTTAGTACTTGTATGCTACTAGAGTATTAGTGGGAGTAGATAGTTAACTTGGCTATGATGGTCGTCAACGTGGAAGTTCAGTACTCTATATGTGGATCAGACCATTTACTTTTCTCTGAATGTTGAACTTTCCGTTTGAACGTATGGAATGGGTTGTTATTTTATTAAATGGGTTGTATTTGTCCTCCACGGGTTTAGAGGCTGACTTGTGGGCCTAGCAAGTTGATGCATACACAATCAGGAGATGATTGTACGTGGAGAGGATGACAGCATGGACCCGCCAAGGTCATGGCAGTATGCAAGCAAGTGCCTCCTTATTTTAAGCTAATAAAAAATGACTCCGCCTAGTGGATTTCTGACATCTGGGTCCCATGCCATTGTCAACGTAGTCAATAAACGAGAGAAATGCACAACGAGCGGCTGACACCAGGGACCCAATAGCTCGCCCAGTTATTTTTGTTTTGGGTTAATTTGATAAATGCCACTCCAAATCTGGTGTATCCGAGAAATGCCACTGCAATTCCCAAACTTTGAAAAATGCCATTTCATGCCATTTCTAGTGGCATTTTTCGAAGTCTGGAGTGGTGTTTTTCAAAGTTTGCAAATTGCAGTGGCGTTTTTCAAAGTTTGCAAAAATTGTAGTGGCATTTTTCAAAGTTTGGAAATTGGAGTGGCATTTTTATGAATCGCCATAATTGGAGTGGCATTTATCTAATTTGTTTTTGAGACGGAAACAGGGTGTCAACTGGGCTGTGCGGGACACTCTGGCCTGTCTAGACAGCCTTTTCTTTTATGTTCACCACAAACCAGCCCAGTAGTTTTTTTTCTTTCTGAAAATGGCTAGCCCAGTTTTTTTGTGATTTGTCAAGTAAGTCGCTTTATCAGGCCTGTTGGGCTGCAAATCTTTCAAGACGAGGAGAGATTCATTCTGCTGGCCGAGGAAATGGCCTATTTAGTAATGAGAAATGGGTTGTGCAATTTTAAAACACATCAAACCGGCAATTAGTTTAAAATATCTTTTTTTCATTTCGAGATTTTAAATTGCATTGATTTTTATGTGTGGACAATTTATTGGATTTTATATTGATATACATTTATTTTTAAAATCAGTCTGAATGTGACTCGAAATTTTGGGATTAAAAACAGTTCAGACCGCACCGACATATGCAAAATTTCGTATAATTTTTTAACAGTGGCCACAATATGGGCTGTAATGCTAACAAAAAGAATATGGGCTCCAAAAAACCCCATAAGAATTAGCAAATGGGCTGTAAATTATTTGAAATAATGGCAGATGGGATGTATGCTGTTTTACACAGATTTGAGGCTTTCCACAGATGGCCTATATATTGTTGGATGTCCATCCAACGGCCGTCGTGCTTCTTCAATCTCTGCTCTTCCTGCTCTAGCCGCTCAAACAAGCGTCGGCGGGACTGCCTGCTCCCTCCTCCCCACGGTCGGCTGTGCTACCGCGCAGGCCCCACCGCTCCACCGTACTCCCATCACTGGCCTAGCCATCCCTCTACTCACCCACAGTCCCACACCTGCTGTTATTCCCCGGCGACGGCAAACGAACCAGTAAACCCTTGTATAGTCGTACTCCCCTCTGCGTGGGAAAAAACTGCCGAGTCTTCCCTGCCTCCGTGTCGTTCCCTTCCTAGGCCTCACCGTCGTCCACCGCCCTGGTGCTCTCGGCGCGGCCTGGTCAACATGGTCAATGAACGACATGCATCTGAAGTGGACTGTACGTGGAGAGGCCGACAGCTGGGTCCACGACCGCACGCAAGGAAATGCCTCCTTATTACACGCAAAATAATGATTCCTCCACCTGACATCTGGGACCCACCGAAAGGGCCTCTGTATTTCGCGAAAAAAACGTTACCACCGCTGACAGCTCGGACCCACCAGCTATATCTTCGCACACAAGGAAGTGCCTCCTTATTACGCACTAAAAAATGAATACTCCCCCTGCTAGCTAGGACCCAGTATAGTGGGCCTACTAAGTTGACGGGGACGAAGGGCTTTGTCAACTTAGTCAATATGCACGATTCTAGCTCGACTGACCGTACGATGTCCGTCCAACAGCCATAGTGCTTCTTCAACCTCTGGTCTTCCTGCTCCAGCCGCCCAAAGCAGTGCCGGTCATGTCGCCTGCTCCTGCCTCCCGTGGTCGGCTGTGCTGCCGCGGAGGCCTCACCGCCCCCATACTAATCCCACCGCTGGCTAGGCCATCCCTCCACTCCACTCACCCACACCCCCTGTTATTCTGCGGCGACGACAGCGCAACCGAACCAGTGAACCCTCGTACTCTTATCTGCGTGGGCATCCACTGTTGCGTCTTCCCCGGCTCCGCGTTGTCCCCTTCCTAGGCCTCGCCGTCGTCCACTGCCGTGGTGCTCTCGGCGCGGCATGGTCAATGTGGTCAACGACCAAATTCCATCGGATGAATACTATACGTGGAGAGGCTGACAGCTGGGTCCACGGCAGCCGCAAGGAAGTGCCTCCTTATTACGCGGAAAATAATTATTCCTCCACCTGATAGTAGGGACCCACCGGACGGGCCACCAGTATTTCGTGAAAAAAATGTTTGCCCCTAACTGCTGGGACCCACCTGGCGGGCCACCGTATTTCGCAAAAAACGTTCCCCCTGCTATCAGCTCGGACCCACCAGAAGTGCCTCCTTATTACGCACAAAAAAATGAATACCCCCTGCTAGTTGGGACCCACCTTGGTGGGAGGGTGACTTGTGGGCCTACTAAGTTGACGGGGACGGAGGGCTTTGTCAACTTAGTCAATATAAGCGATTCTAGCTCCAGTGACCGTACGATGTCCATCCAACGGCCGTAGTGCTTCTTCAACCTCTGGTCTTCTTGCTCCAGCCGCCCAAAGCAGCGCCGGTCGTGCCGCATGCTCCTGCCTCCCGTGGCTGGATGTGCTTCCGCGGAGGCCTCACCGCCCCCTCTATTCCCACTGCTGGCCAGGCCCTGCTGCGACGGCAGCCTCACACCGCAGCCGAACCAGTGAACCCTCATACTCCTCTCCGCGCGGGCTTCCGCTACCGCGTCTTCCCTGGCTCTCCGTCGTCCCCTTCCTAGGCCTCGCCGTCGTCCACCGCCCTGCTGCTCTCGGCGCGGCATGTTCAACATGGTCAAGGAACGACTTCCATCGGACGTGGACTGTACGTGGAGAGGCTGACGGCTGGGTCCACGGCCGCAGCAAGGAAGTGCCTCCTTATTACACGGAAAATAATTATTCCTCCACCTGACAGCGGGGACCCACCGGACGGGCCACCGTATTTAAAAACGTTTCCCCCCGACTGCTGGGACCCACCAGCTACATCTTCGCATGCAAGGAAGTGCGTCTGGGCAAAAAAAACGATTCGCCCCCCTGACTGCTGGGACCCACCAGCTACATCTTCGCAGGCAAGGAAGTGCCTGACAGTCGGGACCCACCTGGTCAAAGCATACGTAGCATTGTCATTCTGGTCGTGAACGTGTACGTACATATATACTGGTGGATGTAGAGGCGCGCACATGTCGTAGTAGAGGCGCGCACGTAGCATGTACACGTATGTACAGCGGCCAGGGTGCAAGAAAGAAAATACGGCCACGTATGTGTACATACGGGCAAGGTCTCAAACCCCTACTCGCGCATACGTACGGCGAGGGCTCGTGTTCATGGGGAGGCAACGGAATGCGTCGTGTTCATTGGGAGGCAACGGAACGTGTGGGAGCCAACTGGCTGGGTCGGAACGGAATGCGTGGTCGTGTTCATCGGGAGGGCTTGGACGGAACAGGCGAAGGTAACGAGGCCTGGCGTATCGTAGAACGGAGGAAATGGACGTCCTACATTCGGAATGGGGTCCTATTGATCGGGGGGTGTGGCGTACCGCAAAACGGAGGAAACGGACCTCCTACGGTCGAAACGGGGGTCCTGTTGATCGGGAGGGGTGTGGCGTACCGCAAAACGGACGAAACAGACCTCCTACGGTCGAAACGGGGGTCCTGTTGATCGGCAGGGTGTGGCGTACCGCAAAACGTATGAAACGGACTTGTGTTGGAGCGCTACAGTCGAAACGGGGGTCCTGTTCATTGGGAGGGGTGTGGCGTACCGCAAAACGGGACTCCACGAGATACTGTTCATCTCCACCGTCGACCTCCTCCAGTCTCCACGGGCTACCATTGACCTCCTCCAGCCTCCACGGGCTCCTGTTCATCCAGCCTCCACCGCACGCTACTCCACCGGGTACTGTTCAACCACCCCTCCACCGTCTACTGTTCATCCAGCCCTCCACACCACGGGGTCCAATTCAACCACACCTCCACAGGCACCCCTGCATCGTTTATTGTTCATCCAGCCCTCCACCACACCATGGGGTCATGTTCATCCAGAGGCAACGCCACCGCTCACTGTTCATCCAACCCCCCCCCCCCCCCCGCGCAACACCCACTGTTTATCCCAGAGGCAGCATCGATCGGCTTCAGTTAGCAGCAGTAGCGAAGGAATCGCTCGATCGGGTTCAGTTAACAGCCATCGATCGATCGCTCGGGTTCAGTAAAGTGTAGCCTGCAATGCAATCGCTCGGGTTCAGTTAGAGCCCAACGCCTCGCTCGGGTTCAGTTAGAGCCAACACCTCGCACACACGCACATACATGTACGAGAGAAACGCGCATCGCTCGGCCCCCGACCTCCCACCGTAACCAGGAACTCCCCGAAATTTTCCTCCCCCTCGCTTCTACCATGGTTTTTTCCGTCATGGACGGCCCAAAGAATGTCATGCAGCTGCGTCTCTGGCCCGCCCAGGACGAAAAGCCCATTTTCTGTCATGATTTTTTGTCATAGAAGTAGGAGGCCGCCACATCTATGATGATACCGAGTTTTGTCACAATTATCGTCATAGAAGTGTCATATGTATGACAGAAAAAAAATTCGTTTGGCCCAAAATGTCACGGATGTGTCTTTTTTTTGTAGTGCACAGAGTCGGTTACAGAGAAGGAAATCTAAATATCCGAATATCCAAGCTTGCCTTCCACGCAAAGGAGAGTCCCATCCGGACATGGGACGAAGTCATCAATCTTGTATCTTCATAGTCCAACAGTCCGGCCAGAGTATATACTCCGGCAGTCCGAGGACCCCTTAATCCAGGACTCGCTCAGTAGCCCCTGAACCAGGCTTCAATGATGATGAGCCCGGCGCCCAGATTTTCTTCGGCATTGCAAGGCGGGTTCCTTCCCCGAATACTTCATAAGAGATTTAGAACACAAGGATCGTGTCCGGCTCTGCAAAACAAATTCCACATTCCACCATAGAGAGTATATTATTCCACAAATTCAATCTGCCGGCAGCTTTTTATGGCATGACATCACGCCACGGTCCGGTCATTATTCGAACCGTTTTTCACAACCAGCCACCGCACATATCGCGAAGCGGCTTCATCGGCACGTCTTGTCGAAGCAGAGATCGTGTCCCCTTATCACGGGATCCTCATCAATATAGACGTGGGAAGCCCAACCGTGCCATCCAACGTGGTGTTTGGGGAATAAGCGATTTAGCGGGCAAGTGGGGAGGCACATGATATTTGCTGCCTTTATAAGGGGATGAGAGTCTTCCCTTTCACCCACGCCCTTCCCTATTCATCCATTCCTTTCCACCCGAGCCCTAGTGCCCAAGCGTTTCTCTTCTTCACCCAAAAAGGCTTCCCGAAGATGTCCGAATCTGCAATAGGAGGCAAGTGGATGGCCTCTACCATACAGGAGAAGGACATCAAAAAGCTTCGGGGGGTCCGGTATCTGGCCAAGAGAATTGGCACCGTCTTTCGACGGCGGGACAGATAGTCCCCACCCCGGAACCCCATGAGAGGGTGGTATTTCTCCCTCATTTTGTCCGTGGGCTAGGGTTTCCCCTCCACCCAATTGTTTGCGGCGTCATGTACTATTACAGGATCGATTTCCATGATCTATCCCCAAATTCCTTTCTCAACATCTCGACATTCATAGTCACGTGCGAGGCCTTTCTCCGTGTTCCGCCGCACTTCGGCTTATGGCTGAAGGTTTTTAATGTAAAGCCCAAGGTAGTGAGTGACGAGCATGCCGAATGCGGAGGCGCCATGGTGAGAAAGATGCCCAATGTCACATGGCCGACAGGGACTTTCAATGATTCCGTCAAGGAGTGGTAGCAGTAGTGGTTCTACATCACCGAGCCGCATGGCAAGGAGTGGACCGCCATTCCGGAGTTCAGATCCGGTGCCCCCCTGCGACTTACGTCATGGCACGAGAAGGGCCTGAGCCGGGCTTCGTCTGACGAGCTATCAGACCTCCAGACACACGTCCAAGACATGGAAGACAAGAGAGTCAAGCTCGTCAATGTAGTCTAGGTGATGTTGGTTCGCCGGATTCTACCATGTCAACACCGAGCTTGCAATCTATGGAAGTTCGACCCGGCCAAGCACCAGACCCTGTTAGAGCTCTTTGGCTCTACACACAAGGACACCTGGAAGGTGCTTTTCAAGTCCGGCAAACCATGGTCGGACTCCACCGAGGACCGCGGATACCAACTGTCCCGCCCGCAAGTTCGATAAGCAACTGAATGTTTGATAATTCATGCATTCTGTCCGTACATCCTCAAGGAGACACTTAACATATTTCCCATCATTTTTCCTAGGGCTGGGCGAAGAAGGCGGGGCGGATCTACTGTCCTGCCCCTCTGCCAGAAGAACCAGCTAGCCCACTCCTAACGAAGATGCTAGTCCCGGCGCCATATAAAGCGCCGAACAAAAAGACCGAGAAGGAGGCCAAGAAGACCAGGGGCAGCCTTCATCACTGTGGTACCATGGACACAAAATCCAAAGACTCTAATGCCCATTGTTCCTCCGAAGAGGACGGGGAGGAGGAGGATGAATCCCCCGCAAGGGGACAGAAGAAAAGAACGGCCTCCAGCTCCTTGGAGGCCGATTCGCCTAAGAGAGGAAAAACTCTTCTTCAAGAGGAGTCCACCGGCGCCACCGATAGTAGCCCGGAGTGGGATCCCAGGGCCGAGCCCATGGTGAACTCGTAAGCATAAAATCCGAACACACACATGCGTCCGGACTTGTCATGGCATCACATTCTAATCTGAGCCATGCTTTTCTTCTTCGGTCCGACGAAGCCCCGTGCCGAGCAATCCTCGTCAGAGGATCTGCTGGGTCCAAACGCTATGGGGAGCGGGACACCCCTGAAGGCCTCTTCCTCCAAACGTAGGAACGAAACTGAGGTTTCATCCCAGAAGGACACATGCCACGGAGGGGGGGAGAAGGTCGCGAGGGCGGCGCCAGGAGGCCATACTTCTGGGGCCGGTTACACGGGAGAGAAAAATCTCGTGGGTGTCGATGGCGGAGGTCATCTTGAATCCGGACCCAAGTCGGACACGATTCTAGAGACCCATAAGGTCCCCGAGTCCCATCCACCGGCCGCCTCTGTTCAACCAGGGGCGCCGGGTACTTTATTGGCGGCGCTGAAGGGTGCCTCCATCGTTGATGAACACCGTGCCCTCATGGGTACGGTGATTGAGAAGATTCAGTCCACTGAGAGTGGACTGAACGAATCCTGTGTCAGCCTCATAAGAGGCTTTGAGGTATGTTTTATGAGTTCTTGGGAGAATGTCATGGTATAGATAGTAGCCCCTGATACACTGTTCGGTGAAAGAAAGAACCGGACAGGGGATCAAATTCATGTTCCCAGGAGACTCACTTGATGATATTTATCACTCTTTTTAATCAGCAGGTATCTGTAGCGACTGCGGCCTCTCAAGCTGCGGAAGTATCCGGCCTGAGGCGTAGTCTGAAGCGGGCCGAAGGGGAACCTGGCCAAGTGAAGAGACAGCTGGAGGATAATCAAGGTATGTAGAAACCTTGTTTGTGTAGCACGAAAGGATGAGTGTGCATGATAACAATCCTTTGATAATGTGCTCCAGGGGCGTCGGCCGAAATTGAGACCTTGAAGAAGGCTTTGGCCGAAGCCGAGAGGAAAGCAGCCGCAGAGCAGGTGCTCCGTGAGAAGCACGAGGCCAGAGTTATTGAGGCTGAGCGAGAGCTTCAAGAGGCTGTGCAGAAATGCGAGACCCTGGAGCGGAGTTTAGCAGGGAAAGAATCCAAACTCTCCCAGGCTCGCCAAGCCGCATGTGATGCCCGAGGCGAAGCCCAAGGTGCCCTGAAGGAAATCCAGGAGGCGAGGAATATTGCGGCTGGTAAGGCTTTTTCTGTAAAAAGCAAGTATAGGAAATGAGAAAGTCAAATTTGACAATCTTGAGTTTTGATGTATACAGGGGTATTTACGGAGCTGCCGTGCAGCATATCTGATGCCGCCCAATTCTACCGAGTCGAAGGGGAATACTACAGATAAGCTCTTCTGGATGCAATATCTGGCGCCAAATTATCTGGTGCCCTTCTCGGATCAGCTGAAGCAGTTGGTTGAGCTACACAAGGCGGCCAAATTAGCCATGAAGGATTTAATTATCCGGCTGTGGCCTTCTGAGCCCATTCCAAGCAGCTACTTCGGGCTTGTGAAGCGGCTTGTAGGTGCCTGCCCTCGACTCAAAGTCATCAAGCGGTCGGTCTGCATAGAGGGTGCACGAATGGCCTTCGCCCGTGCCAAGGTGCATTGGTGGAAGATGGATGCGGAGAAGCTGATGACCGAGGGACCGCCGGAGGGGAAGGAGCACCGCAAGCCCGAACTGTATTATGAAGGTGTCTTGAAAGAAGCCCACCTTGCGGCGGAGCAATACACCAAGGACATTATATTTCCATGAATACAGTCAAGTTCGTCCGTTGTAATATTTGAACAAGAGCATTCTTATCATCTATTGCTTTGTCGTATGAATGTTTGTCATCCTGTGCGGCCGTTGTATATAATAATTCTAAGAGTCGGCCAGTCGTCGGCTTCCGCCCCCACGTAGTGAGTACGGGGGTGTTCGGGATAAACCTGAGCACTCTTTATCCCAGTTTTGGGTCCCTAAAGGAGGTGTTCAGCACAGCTAACCAGGCAATCAGACTATAGGGCTTTATCGCTCTCACTTAGCCATAGGAGTTGTTTCGAGGAAGGTAGGCGCAGCCCCTAGTGTTCAGAAGTCCTCACGAGGGGCTCTATAAGCGCCTTCTCAGAAAAGGCCGATCCATCACACGCTAAATTGGTTATAGCATTATGCAGAAGAAATCCTTAATGATTTTAAAACCTCTCGAACAGCTGACCATCTCTTGCTATATCATGACAGTCAGTTTTTGGCTTTCTCTGCTGAGGTGCTTGTCGGAAGAACCGGGACACAATCGCAGTAGTTCTCCCAGTGCTACCTTAGCCGATATAGCGGAACATAAGGTGCCAAAACATAGGAGCCGGGCAAACCCAACAATTGACCCAAGACATGATTCAGAGCTGATGCATATAATGCTATAAGTTCGGGGTGTCGGACTACCGTGAAGGTGTTCGGACTTTTTTACCGTAGTATGGGCGTGATGAAGCTCCTGGCATATTGAGGCATATTGCGATAAGCAGCTGCCTTTTAACAAGGGAATTTTAAATAAGAAATAGTAACAGGTGAGCATCATATAAATCCACATGTTGTATTTGAGTAATACGTCAATTCGTATGAGTACAGGTGATGTGATAAAAAGAAATATGATTGCGGAACCTGTTGATACCAGGCGTGCGGGAGTTGTGTTTGGATCCGGGGTGTAGTCGGATGATTACAGGGGAATATCTAGGGATTCCCTGGCATGCTTGAAATGTTCCCATGCCTTTCATCATAGCCTATGTAGAGGTGAACCTATAAAGAAAACGTAAGAAATGGTTTTGAGCCACCTGGCGGTTGAGCCGCAGTATGTGGCTTGTTCTATCCTTCTCCGGAGTGTTTTTAATTAATCTTCGGGCGGGCCGGGCTATCCTGCCGTGCAGTAGTTCGGATTCCTTTGGTGGTGTCCGGGAGCCTTGCCTTCGACTCGAGCTTTGACTGTAAGGTGCCGTCCGCTATTCTTACTGTTAAAGCGGTGGTAGACTCTTTGGCCGTGAGGGGGAATTTGGGCCTGCCATTAACCGTGATGACGCCGCGTGGACCGTGCATCTTTAATTTTCGGTAGGCATAAAGTGGCACCACGTTGAACCGAGCAAATGCGGTTCATCCAAGCAGTGTCTGATGGTCGCTACGAAAGGGGACGATGTCGAAGACTAAGTCTTCGGTACGGTGATTGTCCGGAGATCCGAAGACCACTTCCAGTGTAATTGAGCCCCTGCAATAGGCCTCTACACCTGGTATTATACCTTTAAAGGTGGTTTTTGTGGGCTTGATCCTTGAAGGGTTGATGCCAATTTTGTGCACTGTATCCTTGTAAAGCAGGTTCAGGCTGGTGCCTCCGTCCATAAGGACTTGTGTGAGGTGGAATCCGTCAATGATGGGGTCGAGGACCAATGCGGCTGA
This sequence comes from Triticum timopheevii, assembly GCA_963921465.1. Classification (NCBI taxonomy): domain Eukaryota; kingdom Viridiplantae; phylum Streptophyta; class Magnoliopsida; order Poales; family Poaceae; genus Triticum; species Triticum timopheevii. The sequence goes on from OY997272.1 coordinate 421,293,785, forward strand.
ACCGCTATGACAGATACTAGTAGGGTGGTCCCTGCGATCGAAGGTGATCGGGCAAGAGGACCATGGGTTGAACTTTGGGTTGATTGTATAGACCTCCCTTAGTGCACATTTCCACTTTGGAATGTGGCTTGCGTGTATCGTATTCACTGTTTTCACCTGGGGAGGGAATTTCATCTTTCCTCCAATGTTTGGTGATTGGGGCTCTTTGTCGTCGTCGTCGCTTTGGGACCCCTTCCCCTTGCTTTCGGCGTCTGACCTGTCGGCTTGTCTGAAGACCCAGCATTCTCTATTGGTGTGGTTGGCTGGTTTTCCAGGGGTGCCATGAATTTGGCATGGATGGTCGAGTATGCGGTCAAAACTAGACGGGCCTGAATTGTTTTTGTTGAATGGTTTATTTCGCTAACCGGCCTTGGAGCCGCTGAATCCGGCATTGACTGACGTGTCTTCGGCACTATCGCCATTTTTGCGGCGCTTGTGTTTGTTTCGCCGTGATTTGTCGTTGCAATCTTTAGCTTTCGACGTGCCTGGATTGCTTGTTGTATTGTTGCTACGGGCCAACCAGCTATCCTCGCCCGCGCAAAAGCGATTCATGAGTGTTGTGAGAGCTGCCATGGACTTTGGCTTTTCCTGACCGAGATGTCGGGCAAGCCATTCGTCATGGATGTTATGTTTAAAGGCCGCTAGGGCTTCGGCATCTGGACAGTCAACAATTTGGTTCTTTTTAGTTAGGAATCGGGTCCAAAATTTCCTGGCTGACTCTCCGGGCTGCTGGGTTATGTGACTTAGATCATCAGCATCCGGTGGGCACATGTAAGTGCCCTAGAAGTTATCAAGGAATGCGTCTGCCAGGTTCTCCCAATTCCCGATGGAGTTTGCCAGCAAGCTATTCAGCCAATGCCGAGCCGGTCCCTTTAGTTTTAGTGGGAGGTACTTGATGGCATGTAGATCATCTCCGCGGGCCATGTGAATGTGGAGAAAAAAATCTTCTATCCATACCACGAGGTCTGTGGTGCCATCGTATGATTCAATGTTCACGGGTTTAAACCCTTTCGGGAATTCATGATACATTACTTCATCAATGAAGCATAGGGGATGTGCGGCGCCTCTGTGCCGAGTTTCATTGTATTCGGCCCGGCCGGATTTTTTAGTGTATCCAGAGTGACGATTCTTGTCACGCGTTGGGGTGCGTCCCCTTGATCCGTAGATCGATCTTGACTGTCCTGCTTTGTTTTCCAATACATCTCGTAGGTCCTTCGTGTAGCTCCGGGCTTTAGTGTTATTGTTTGATTGGCCACGGGGTGCGGTCTGGACTTCGGGCTGGTACGCTGTTTTGTCGCGGCCACAGGGTGGCCGGTCAGCCGCATCATGCGCTGGTAGCATGGGTTCTAAAGCCTCCTCCTGGAGTTGAGGTAGCAGCCTGCGCTTTGGGCAGCTTTTGCTGGGGCGCTCGAGTCCGTATTCCTCGGCGGCCAGGACACCAGTCCATCTGTCAGTTAGCAGATCTTGATCAGCTTGGAGCTGTTGCTGCTTTTTCTTCAGGCTTTTTGCAGTGGCTATAAGCCGGCGTTTGAAGCGCTCCTGCTCGACGGGATCCTCCGGCACGATGAATTCTTCGTCGCCAAGGCTCACTTCATCTTCGGAGAGAGGCATGTAATTATCGTCCTCTGATTATCCATCAGTTGCCTATTCTCTAGGGCTAGCTTGCCCATCCTCTTGCTTGGCCTGCTCGAAGCCTGGCTGGGCAGGATTGTCTTTGTCTTCGGCACCATCCGGATTGTTATCTTCTGTGCCAGCATCACTATTTTTGCTATGGCGGGGCTTGGAGCAGCGCCGATGACGCTGGTGTCTTGATTGCTTCCCCAAGGGGTTACCTTTCATTGCCTCATCGCCATTGTTTTCTTTAGGGGTGTCCACCATATAAATATCATATGATGAGGTGGCGGTCTAGGGCCCTGTAGGCGGTGGTTCCCGTTCTTCTCCTGCATCATCGTCCATACCGTTGATGTCTTCGGAGTCAAAGTCAAGCACGTCGGTTAAGTCATCGATAGTGGCTATAAAGTGGGTGGTGGGTGGGGGACGAGTTTCTTCGTCGTCCGCTCCCCACTCAAGCCGGACATAGTTCGGCCAAGAATCTCCTGACAAGGACAGAGACCTTAATGAGTTCAGCATGTCACCCAGGGGTGAGTGGTGAAAGATATCCGCGGCACTGAACTCCATGACGGGTGCCCAATCTGATTCGATAGGCATGGACGCACGCAGTTTGGATCCTGCAGCCCGAGACGTGTCCGGGGGTCCGATAACACCACTCTCATAGGAGGTGGGATCAGTTTTCGGCTCCGACGCTGATGAGTGCGCGGCCTCGGTGGTGGGGTCCATCCACCCGTCCTCAGAAGGCACGATCTGCTCTGGATTGATTCCCGGCGCCAACGCGGGTGCGATCTCCCGAATATTGTCCGACGGCAGATCAAAGTCATGTCCGTCGTGATTGTTCAGCACACCTGTCATGGACTCGAATCCGTCGAAGATCAAGTCTCCGCGGATGTCAGCAGTATAGTTTAAGCTTCCAAACCTAACCTGATGGTCTGGGGCGTAGCTGTCGATCTGCTCCAGATGGCCAAGCGAGTTGGCCCGCAGTACGAAGCCACCGATTACGAAGATCTATCCGGGAAGGAAAACCTCCCCCTGGACCGCATCGTTGAAGATGATCGAGGGAGCCATCGAGCCTTATCGCGACGACACAGTGGAACTCTCAATGAAAGCACCAATGTCGGTGTCAAAACCGGCGGATCTCGGGTAGGGGTTCCCAAACTGTCGTCTAAGGCTAATGGTAACAGGAGGCAGGGGACACGATATTTTACCCAGGTTTGGGCCCTCTCGATGGAGGTAATACCCTACTTCCTGCTTGATTGATATTGATGATATGAGTATTACAGGAGTTGATCTACCACGAGATCGTAGAGGCTAAACCCTAGAAGCTAGCCTATGATTATGATTGTTGTTGTCTTACGGACTAAACCCTCTGGTTTATATACACACTGGAGGGGGCTAGGGTTACACAGAGTCGGTTGCAGAGAACGAAATCTACATATCCGGATATCCAAGCTTGCCTTCCACGCAAAGGAGAGTCCCATCCAGACACGGGACGAAGTCTTCAATCTTGTATCTTCATAGTCCAACAGTACGGCCAAAGTATATAGTCCGAGGACCCCTTAATCCAGGACTCCCTCAGCCATGTCCTCGGCCATCCGTCAAAGGTCGAACTTCCACGCCTTGTCCTCAAGTGAAGTGTTGGATGAGTTTGTTGCAATGAGGATCTTGGACAAGACTGCCGACAAGACAATGCGGTGTTGCGTGCTCAATGGTCAAAGAAGCCCAACCTTGCTTTGAAGGCCAAGGCTAGTGCGGAAGAAAAGGATGAAGAGGAAGAAGAGGAGAGTTGCCCCAAAGGCACCAAATATTCCTATCATGAGCACATGTCTCTTGCTTCACCGCAATTTTGGGGCAACAAGAAGAACACAAGGCCCAACTTCAACAAGAACAACTCAAGTGGCGCCAAGGTCAGGCAACGTGTGAGGACGTGCTATAATTGTGGCAATGTGAGTCACTTTGTTGTGGTTTGCCCTTACAAGAAGAGGGAAGACAATGGTGGCAAACTTGTCCGAAAAGACAAGGCCAAGTCTTTCCCCAACAAAAACAACTTCACCAAGAAGACTCCTCCCAAGGGGTTGGTGGCACAAGAAGAGTACAATGAGGATGATGATGATGAAGAAGATGGTGAGACGGTTTCCATGGCCTCTGTTGCCATTGCAACAACTCCATGGGTGTCCCTCTTTAACTCACAGAATGAGAACATCACCGCCAAGTGGCTCATGGATAAAGCCACTAACAAGGTAACCCCCAACATCAAGACTACCATCACTACTAATCCCTCCTTAATGGATTGCCTTGATGAAAGTGAGGGGGTGAAGGAGGAGGAGAATGAATTTGAGTCTTTCATGGGAAATCTCAAAGGTAAAACCAAGAAGAACTTTGTTGCTCTCTTGGAACAACTTGGTGAAGCCAATAACATGATCGAGGCTCATAAAGAACCATCTCTAAGATGGAAGGGCATAGTCGTGACTATGCCGATGAGATATCGGATCTCTCTAATGCGCTTGAGGAAGAGCATGGTCATCCTTTGGCTCTTGAGGAGTCACACAACGATTATCATGCTAAATTAAAGAAAGATCTTGATCATGCTCTTGTTGTCTCTCATGTGCTCAATTCCGAGAAGGCCAAACTTGGAGTCGACCATGCTACACTCAAGGAGGAGTTTTATCTACTTGACAAAGCTCACAAGGCCTTGAAGAGTGTTCATGCTAGCCTCAAAGAGTCTCATGATCAACTCCAAGTGAGGCTAACCAAGAAGAAAGCCACATTTCCTCATATGGTTTTAATTGATAATGCAAATGCTACTAACCCGTGTTGTGAGCATGTGCATCTTGTGGAGGAGAATGCCAAGTTGAAGGAGCAACTTGAGAAAAGGTCTTGTGTCTTGCATACAAGGTGAGAAGAACCTCAACGGCCTTTTGAGAAATCAAAAGGAAGTTGTGGCCAAGGAGGGGATTTGGTTTGCACCAAGTCCAACAACAAGAAGAAGAATGACAAGACCAAAAAAACTCCTCCTCTCAAGAAAATGTTTGTGAAGGAGGGAGAGGGTACTCCTAAGGAGAAGAAGAACAATATTAAGGGTGGTGGTGTCAAGAAGGGCAATTCCACTACTTTCAACAAAGCCGGCGACTTTAACCCTTCTTATGTGTTATGCCATGCTAGTGATGGGCATGTTTATGCCAAATTTGTTGGTTCTTCTTATGAGTACATTGAATGGACTATTTTGGTTCCTGAGACCCTTGTTGCTAACATCAAAGGACCCATTAAAAAATGGGTACCTAAAACCAAGCATTGATCTCTTGTAGGTATTTGCTTCCGGTGGGGGATCATGGTTGCTCGATAGTGGAGCCACAAATCATATGACCGGAAGCAAGGACTTGGTGGTGGACGTCCACAAGGTTTCATCTATGCCCACCAATGTCGAATGGGGTGATGCCTCATCTTCTAAGGTATTGGGTCTTGGCAAGGTTGTCATTTCTCATGATCTCACGGTCGAGAAAGTCATGCTTGTTGAGTCCCTTGCATTCAACTTACTTCCCGTTTGTCAACTTGCACTCATGGGCTTTGACACTTTCTTTGATATTGATTATGTGGCCCTCTTGTGGAGCAAGACTCTTAAAGTAGCCTTTGTTGGGCAGGTCGAGAATGGTCTTTATGTGATTAACTTTTCAGAGCGACCCACTAAGACTGTGACATGCTGCTACGTCTCGAGCTTCCATTGGTTTTCCTCGAAGAGGAGAGGGTGATGCAGCGATAGTAGCATAAGTATTTCCCTCAGTTTTTGAGAACCAAGGTATCAATCCAGTAGGAGGCTCCTCAAAAGTCCCACACACCTACACAAACAAACTGAGAACTCGCAACCAATGCAATAAAGGGGTTGTTAATCCCTTCACGGCCACTTGTGAAAGTGAGATCTAATAAAGATAGTAAGATAAGATAAATATATTTTTGGTATTTTATAAGATAGATGCAAAAAGTAAAGATGCAAATAAAAGCAGATTGAAAGCAAATATGATAAGAGATAGACCCGGGGGCCATAGGTTTCACTAGTGGCTTCTCTCAAGATAACATAAGTATTACGGTGGGTGAACAAATTACTGTCAAGCAATTGATAGAAAAGCGCATAGTTATGAGATTATCTAGGCATGATCATGTATATAGGCATCACGTCCATAACAAGTAGACCGACTCCTGCCTGCATCTACTACTATTACTCCACACATCGACCGACTCCTGCCTGCATCTAGAGTATTAAGTTCATAATAACAGGAGTAACGCATTAAGCAAGATGACATGATATAGAGGGATAAACTCATGCAATATGATATAAACCCCATCTTGTTATCCTTGATGGCAACAATACAATACATGCCTTGCAACCCTTTCTATCACTAGGTAAGGACACCGCAAGATTGAACCCAAAGCTAAGCACTTCTCCCATGGCAAGAAAGGTCAATCTAGTAGGCCAAACCAAACTGATAATTCGAAGAGACTTGCAAAGATAACTCAATCATACATAAAAGAATTTAGAGAAGATTCTTATATTATTCATAGATAAACTTGATCATAAACCCACAATTCATCGGATCTCGACAAACACATCGCAAAAAGAGTTTACATCGAATAGATCTCCACAAGAGAGGGGGAGAACATTGTATTGAGATCCAAAAAGAGAGAATAAGCCATCTAGCTAATAACTATGGACCCGTAGGTCTGTGGTAAACTACTCTCAACCCATCGGAGGGGCAAGGATGTTGATGTAGAAGCCCTCCATGGTTGATTCCCCCTCCGGCAGAGTGCCGGTGAAGGCTCCAAGATGAGATCTCGCGGATACAGAAGGTTACGGTGGTGGAAATTGTGTTTCGTGGTGCTCCTGGATGTTTTCGGGGTACGTAGGTATATATAGGAGGATGAAGTACGTCGGTGGCCGCCCAAGGGGCCCACGAGACAAGGGGCACGCCCTATAGGGGGGGCGCGGCCTCCTATCTCGTGGCTGCCTCGGCTGCTTCTTGACTTGCACTCCAAGTCCTCTGGATCACGTTCGTTCCAAAAATCACGCTCCCGAAGGTTTCATTCCGTTTGGACTCCGTTTGATATTCCTTTTCTTCGAAATACTGAAATAGGCAAAAAAAACAACAATATGGGCTGGGCCTCCGGTTAGTAGGTTAGTCCCAAAAATGATATAAATGTGTAAAATAAAGCCCATAAACATCCAAAAGGGGTAATATAATAGCATGGAACGAACAAAAATTATAGATACGTTGGAGATGTATCAAGCATCCCCAAGTTTAATTCCTGCTCATCCTCGAGTAGGTAAATGATAAAAAGGAAAATTTTGATGTGGAATGCTACCTAGCATAATTCTCAATGTAGTTTTCTTTATTGTGGCATGAATGTTCAGATCCAAATGATACAAAATAAAATTTCATATTGACATAAGAAATAGTAATACTTCAAGCATACTAATCAAAGTAATCATGTCTTTTCAAAATAACATGGCTAAAGAAAGTTATCCCTACAAAATCATATAGTCTGGCTGTTGCTCTATCTTCATCACACAAAGTATTTAATCATGCACAACCCCAATGACAACCCAAGCAATTGTTTCATACTTTAATAATCTCAAACTTTTTCAACTTTCACGCAATACATGAGCATGAGCCATGGACATAGCACTATATGTGGAATAGAATGGTGGTTGTGGAGAAGGCAAAAAAAGGAGAAGATAGTCTCACATCAACTAGGCATATCAACGGGCTATGGAGATGCCCATTAATAGATATCAATGTGAGTGAGTAGGGATTGCCATGCAACGGATGCACTAGAGCTATAAACATATGAAAGCTCAACAAAAGAAACTAAGTGGGTGTGCATGCAATTTGCTTGCTCACGAAGACCTGGGGCACTTTTGAGGAAGCCCATCATTGGAATATACAAGCCAAGTTCTATAATGAAAAATTCCCACTAGTATATGAAAGTGATAACATATGAGACTCTCTATCATGAAGATCATGGTGCTATTTTGAAGCACAAGTGTGGAAAAAGAGATAGTAGCATTGTCCCTTCTCTCTTTTTCTCTCATTTTTTTCTTTTTCTTTTTTTCTATTTTTTTCTTTTCTTTTTTTTCTTTGGCCTTTCACTTTTTTTGGCCTTTCTCCTTTTTTTCTCCTTTTTTTTCTTTTTGTAAAGTCCGAAGTCTCATCCCGACTTGTGGGGGAATCATAGTCTTCATCATCCTTTCCTCACTAGGACAATGCTCTAATAATGAAGATCATCACACTTTTATGGATTTACAACTCAAAGCTAGAACAAGATATGACTCTATATGAATGCCTCCGGCGGTGTACCGGGATATGCAATGAATCAAGAGCGAAATGTATGAAAATTTTGAAGGTGGCCTTGCCACAAATACGATGTCAACTACATGATCATGCAAAGAGCAATATGACAAAAGTAATGCGTGTCATATGAACGGAATGTTGGAAAGTTGCATGGCAATATATCTCGGAATGGCTATGGAAATGCCATAATAGGTAGGTATGGTGGCTGTTTTGAGGAAGGTATATGGTGGGTGTATGGTACCAGTGAAGGTTGCACGGCACAAGAGAGGCTAGCAATGGTGGAAGGGTGAAAGAGTGCGTATAATCCATGGACTCAACATTAATCAAAAGAACTCATATACTTGTTGCAAAAATTTAGAAGTCATCAAAAACCAAAGCACTACGTGCATGCTCCTAGGGGGATAGATTGGTAGGAAAAGACCATCGCCCGTCCCCGACCGCCACTCATAAGGAAGACAATCAATAAATAAAATTGTGCTCCAACTTCATCACAAAGCGGTTCACCATACGTGCATGCTATGGGAATCACAAACTTCAACACAAGAATTCTTTAAATCCATAATCACCCAACTAGCATAACTTTAATATCACTACCTCCGTATATCAAAACAATTATCAAGCATCAAATTGATCATAGCATCCAATTCACTTTCTATGATAGTTTTTATTATACCCAACTTGGATGCTCATCATTCTAGGACCAACTTTAAAACCATAGCAAATACCATGCTGTTCTAAAAGACTCTCAAAAATATATAAGTGAAGCATGAGAGACTAGTAATTTCTTCAAAATTAAGACACCACCGTGCTCTAAAAGATATAAGTGAAGCACTAGAGCAAAAACTATCAAGCTCAAAAGATATAAGTGAAGCACATAGAGTATTCTAGAAATTTAATCAAATAGGCTTCTCCCAAAAGGTGTGTACAACAAGGATGATTGTGGTAAACTAAAAAGCAAAGACTAATATAATACACAACACTCCAAGCAAAACACATATCATGTGGCGAATAAAAATATAGCTCCAAGTAAAGTTACCAATGAACGAAGATGAAAGAGGGGATGCCTTCCCGGGGCATCCCCAAGCTTAGGATTTTGGCTATCCTTGAATATCTTGGGGTGCCATGGGCATCCCCAAGCTTAGGCTCTTGCCACCCTTTATTCCATAGTCCATAAAAGCTTTACCCAAAACTTGAAAACTTCACAACACAAAACTCAACAGGAAATCTTATAAGCTCCGTTAGTGAAAGAAAACAAAACCACCACATAAGGTACTGTAATGAACTCATTATTTATTTATTTTGGTGTTAAACCTACTGTATTCCAACTTCCTTATGTTTTATAAACTAATTTACTAGCCATAGATGCATTGAAATAAGCAAACAACACACGAAAAACAGAATCTGTCAAAAACAGAATAGTATGTAGTAATCTGTAACTAACGCAAACTTATGGAACTCTAAAAATCCTACAAAAATAGTACCTCTGGACAATTTGTTTATTGAACAGCAGCAAAAAGAATCAATGCAAAATCACATTCCTGTGATTTAACAAAATTATATGCGTGCGTGCAAAGTTTCTGTTTTTCAGCAGAATCAAATCAACTATCATCGTAGGTTATCCTATAGGTACTACTTGGCACAAACACTAATTAAAAGATAAAAACACATCTAAACAGAAGGTATATGCAAGATTTATTACTAAACAGGAGAAAAAACAAAAAACATAAAGAAAATTGGGTTGCCTCCCAACTAGCGCCATCGTTTAACGCCCCTAGCTAGGCATAAAAGCAAAGATAGTCTAACGAGTGCCATCTTTGGCACTAAATTCATAAGTAGCACGCATGATAGATTCATAAGGTAATTTGACTTTCTTTCTTGGAAAGTGCTCCATGCCTTTCTTTAACGGAAATTGGAATCTAATATTCCCTTCCTTCATATCAATAATCGCACCAATCGTTCTAAGGGAAGGTCTACCAAGAATAATAGGGCAAGAAAGGTTGCAATCTATATCAAGAACGATAAAATCTACGGGGACCAAATTTCTATTTGCAACAATAAGAACAACATTTATTCTTCCCATAGGCTTTTTAATGGTGGAATCCGCAAGGTGCAAATTTAAAGAGCAATCATCAAGATCATGGAAACCTAGAATATCACATAAAGTTTTCGGAATCGTGGAAACACTAGCACCCAAATCACACAAAGCAAAACACTCATAATCTTTAATTCTAATCTTTATAGTAGGTTCCCACTCATCATTAAGTTTTCTAGGTATAGAAACTTCCAAATTAAGTTTTTCATCATAAGATTGCATCAAGGCATCAACAATATGTTTGGTAAAAGCTTTGTTTTGACAATAAGCATGAGGAGAATTAACAACGGATTGCAACAAGGAAATACAACCTTTTAAAGAACCAATATCATAATCAAATTCCTTGAAATCCGAGATAGTAGGTTCAATATTATTAGAAGTTGAGGATTCTCCAATCTCACTTTTACCAAATTTAGCATCAAGATCTAAAGACTCCAAATTTTTGGGACGCCTTCTAGGAAAAGTTGATTCATCATAAGTCCCATAATCATCAAAATTCATATTGCAAAACATAGATCTAATCGGAGACGCATCAATAACTTTAAGATCCTCATCATTATTTTCATGGAAACTAGAAGACCACGCTTTTATAAAGCTTTCTTTTTTAGCATGCAATCTAGCGGTTCTTTCCTTGCACTCGTCAATGGAAATTCTCATTACTTTGAGAGACTCATTGATATCATGCTTGGGAGGAGAAGATCTAAGTTTAAGAGAATCAACATCAAGCGAAAGTCTATCAACGTTCCTAGCCAAATCATCAACTTTGAGAAATTTTTCTTCAAGCAAAGCATTAAAATTCTTTTGAGAAATCATAAATTCTTTCACACTATTCTCAAAATCAGAGGGCATCTTATTAAAATTACCATAAGAATTATTGTAGGAATTTCCATAATTATTAGAGGAATTACTAGGGAATGGTCTAGCATTAAAGTTTCCTCTATAAGCATTGTTTCCAAAACTATTCCTACCAACAAAATTCACATCCATAGATTCATTATTATTCTCAATCAAAGAAGACAAAAGCCATATCATTGGGATCAAGAGGAGTGTTTTTAGTAGCAAACATCTTCATAAGTTCATCCATCTTTCCACTCAAAACATTAATTTCTTCTATAGCATGCACTTTTTTACTAGAAGATCTTTCGGTGTGCCACTGAGAATAATTAGCCATAATATTATCAAGAAGTTTTGTAGCATATCCTAATGTGATTTCCATAAACGTGCCTCCCGCGGCCGAATCTAAGAGATTTCTAGAAGCAAAGTTCAAACCGGCATAAAAATTTTGTATGATCATCCATAAATTCAAACCATGAGTAGGGCAATTGCGAAGCATCAATTTCATTCTTTCCCAAGATTGGGCAACATGCTCATGATCAAGTTGTTTAAAATTCATAATATCATTCCTAAGAGTGATGATCTTAGCGGGAGGAAAATACTTAGAGATAAAAGCATCTTTGCACTTGTTCCAAGAATCAATACTATTTTTAGGCAAAGACGAAAACCAAACTTTAGCACGATCTCTAAGTGAAAATGGAAATAACTTCAATTTGACAATATTGTTATCCGTATCTTTCTTCTTTTGCATATCACACAAATCAACAAAGTTGTTTAGATGAGTAGCGGCATCTTCACTAGGAAGGCCGGCAAATGATCTTTCATAACCAGATTCAACAAAGCGATATTGATTTCACAAGACTCAACATCATTAAGAGGAGAAATCGGAGTACTAAGGAAATCATTATTATTGGTATTCGAGAAATCACACAATATGGTATTATCTTGTGCCATGGCAACAAGTAATCCAACACACAAGCAAACAGAAAAAGGCAAGCAAAGAAGAGAGGAGGAGATTGGGAAAGAGAGGGCGAATAAAACGGCAAGGATGAAGTGGGGGAGAGGAAAACGAGAGGCAAATGGAAAATAATGTAAATGCGAGGGAGATGGGTTTGTGATGGGTACTTGGTATGTCTTGACTTGAGCGAAGACCTCCCCGGCATCGGCGCCAGAAATCCTTCTTGCTATGTCTTGAGCTTGCGTTGGTTTTCCTCGAAGAGGAGAGGGTGATGCAGCGATAGTAGCGTAAGAATTTCCCTCAGTTTTTGAGAACCAAGGTATCAATCCAGTAGGAGGCTCCTCAAAAGTCCCACACACCTACACAAACAAACTGAGAACTCGCAACCAACGCAATAAAGGGGTTGTCAATCCCTTCACGGCCACTTGCGAAAGTGAGATCTAATAAAGATAGTAAGATAAGATAAATATATTTTTGGTATTTTATAAGATAGATGCAAAAAGTAAAGATGCAAATAAAAGCAGATTGAAAGCAAATATGATAAGAGATAGACCCGGGGGCCATAGGTTTCACTAGTGGCTTCTCTCAAGATAACATAAGTATTACGATGTGTGAACAAATTACTGTCAAGCAATTGATAGAAAAGTGCATAGTTATGAGATTATCTAGGCATGATCATGTATATAGGCATCACATCCATAACAAGTAGACCGACTCCTGCCTGCATCTACTACTATTACTCCACACATCGACCGACTCCTGCCTGCATCTAGAGTATTAAGTTCATAATAACAGGAGTAACGCATTAAGCAAGATGACATGATGTAGAGGGATAAACTCATGCAATATGATATAAACCCCATCTTGTTATCCTCGATGGCAACAATACAATACGTGCCTTGCAAACCTTTCTGTCACTGGGTAAGGACACCGCAAGATTGAACCCAAAGCTAAGCAGTTCTCCCATGGCAAGAAAGATCAATCTAGTAGGCCAAACCAAACTGATAATTCGAAGAGACTTGCAAAGATAACTCAATGATACATAAAAGAATTCAGAGAAGATTCAAATATTATTCATAGATAAACTTGATCATAAACCCACAATTCATCGGATCTCGACAAACACACCGCAAAAAGAGTTTACATCGAATAGATCTCCACAAGAGAGGGGGAGAACATTGTATTGAGATCCAAAAAGAGAGAAGAAGCCATCTAGCTAATAACTATGGACCCGTAGGTCTGTGGTAAACTACTCACAACTCATCGGAGGGGCAAGGATGTTGATGTAGAAGCCCTCCATGGTTGATTCCCCCTCCGGCAGAGTGCCAACTAAGGCTCCAAGATGAGATCTCGTGGATACAGAAGGTTACGGCGGTGGAAATTGTGTTTCGTGGTGCTCCTGGATGTTTTCGGGGTACGTAGGTATATATAGGAGGAAGAAGTACGTCGGTGGCCGCCCGAGGGACCCACGAGACAGGGGGCGCGCCCTACAGGGGGGCGGCCTCCTATCTCATGTGTGCCTCGGCTGCTCCTTGACTTGCACTCCAAGTCATATGGATCACGTTCGTTCTGAAAATCACGCTCCCGAAGGTTTCATTCCATTTGGACTCTTTTTGATATTCCTGTTCTTCGAAATACCGAAACAGGCAAAAAAACAGCAATATGGGCTGGGCCTCCGGTTAGTAGGTTAGTCCCAAAAATGATATAAATGTGTAAAATAAAGCCCATAAACATCCAAAAGGGGTAATATAATAGCATGGAACGATCAAAAATTATAGATACGTTGGAGACGTATCACATGCCTAATGGATAAAGTTGATGTGGGATGGCTTTGGCATCGCCATTTAGCCCACGTCAATATTAGATCTTTGCAAAGTCATCTCAAGAGGGAGCATGTCCGTGGACTAACAAATGTTAGTTTTGCCAAAGATCGTGTTTGCAGTGCTTGTATCAAAGGAAAGCTACATAAGACGGCTCACCCTCCCACGACTATCATCTACTTGATGAGGCCTTTGGAGATCCTTCACATGGATCCTTTTGGGCCTCCATCCTTTGATATTCTTGGGGTAGAAAGTATTGCTTCGTGATTGTGGATGGTTATTCAAGATACACTTGAGTGTATTTCTTCAAGAGGAAGAGTGAGACCCAATAAACCATCATCGACTTTGCAAATGAAGCTCAACGTCAACACAATGCATAGATGATGTCTACTACGCAACCTTCTCCTTGTAGACGTTGTTGGGCCTCCAAGTGAAGAGGTTTGTAGGACAGTATCCAATTTCCCTCAAGTGGAGGACCTAAGGTTTATCAATACATGGGAGATGTAGGATGAAGATGGTCTCTCTCAAACAACCCTGCAACCAAATAACAAAGAGTCTCTTGTGTCCCCAACACACCCAATACAATGGTAAATTGTATAGGTGCACTAGTTCAGCGAAGAGATGGTGATACAAGTGCAAAATGGATGGTAGATATGAATATTTGTAATCTGAAAATACAAAAACAACAAGGTAGCAAGTCGTAAAAGTGAGTGTAAACGGTATTGCAATGCTAGGAAACAAGGCCTAGGGTTCATACTTTCACTAGTGCAAGTTCTCTCAACAATAATAACATGCTTGGATCATATAACTATCCCTCAACATGAAACAAAGAGTCACTCCAAAGTCACTAATAGCGGAGAAAAAACGAAGAGATTATTGTAGGGTACGAAACCACCTCAAAGTTATCGTTTCTGATCGATCTATTCAAGAGTCCGTAGTAAAATAACACGAAGCTATTCTTTCCGTTCGATCTATCATAGAGTTTGTACTAGAATAACACCTTAAGACACAAATCAACCAAAACCCTAATGTCGCCTAGATACTCCAATGTCACCTCAAGTATCCGTGGGTATGATTATACGATATGCATCACACAATCTCAGATTCATCTATTCAACCAACACAAAGTAACTCAAAGAGTTCCCCAAAGTTTCTACTGAAGAGTCAAGACGAAAACATGTGCCAACCCATATGCATAAGTTCACAAGGTCACTGAACCCGCAAGTTGATCACCAAAACATACATCAAGTAGATCACGTGAATATCCCATTGATAAGCACATGCAAGACATACAACAAGTGTTCTCAAATCCTTAAAGACTCAATCCGATAAGATAACTTCGAAGGAAAAACTCAATCCATTACAAGAAATAGAGGGGGAGAAACATCATAAGATCCAACTATAATAGCAAAGCTCGCGGTACATAAAGATCGTGCCAAATCAAGAACACGAGAGAGAGAGAGAGAGAGATTAAACACATAGCTACTGGTACATACCCTCAGCCCTGAGGGTGAACTACTCCCTTCTCATCATGGAGAGCGCCGGGATGATGAAGATGGCCACCGGTGAGGGATCCCCCCTCCGGTAGGGTGCCGGAACGGGCTCCCGAGAGGTTTTTGGTGGCTACAGAGGCTTGCGGTGGCGGAACTCCCGATCTAGGTTTCTTTCTGGAGGTTTGGGTATTTATAGGAGGGTTTGGCATCGAGAACAAGTCAGGAGGACCCACGGGGTGTCCATGAGGCAGGGGCGCGCACCAGGGGATGAGTGCGCCCTCCATCCTCGTGGGCCCCACGAGCCTCCTCTCTGGTAACTCTTTATTCCAGTATTTTTTATATTTTCCAGAAAAACTCTCCGTTGATTTTCAGAGCATTCTGAGAACTTTTATTTCTGTACAAAAACAACACCACGGTAGTTCTGCTGAAAACATCGTCAGTCCGGGTTAGTTCTAACCAAATCATACCAAAAGCATGTAGAAATATTATAAACATGGCATGAATACATCAAAAATTGTAGATACGTTGGAGACGTATCAAGCATCCCCAAGCTTAATTCCTGCTCGTCCTCGAGTAGGTAAATGATAAAAACAGAATTTTTGATGTGGAATGCTACCTAACATAATTTTCAATGTATTTCTATTTATTGTGGCATGAATGTTCAGATCCAAAAGATTCAAGATAAAAGTTTAATATTGACATGAAAATAGTAATACTTCAAGCATGCTAACCAAGCAGTTTATGTCTTATCAAAATAACATCGCCAAAGAAAGCTTATCCCTACAAAATCATATAGTTTGGCCATGCTTCATTTTCGTCACACAAAATGCTCCCATTATGCACAACCCTGGTTTCAGCCAAGCAATTGGTTCATACTTGTTAACGCACTTCAGCCTTTTCAACCCTCACGCAATACATGAGCGTAAGCCTTGGACATAGCACTATGGGTGGAGTAGAGTATGATGATAAGGATTATGTGAGAAAACAAAAAAGGAGAAAGTCTCACATTGACGCGGCTAATCAACGGGCTATGGAGATGCCCCTCAATTGATGTCAATGCGAGGAGTAGGGATTTCCATGCAATGGATGCACTAGAGCTATAAATATATGAAATCTCATAAAAAAGAAACTAAGTGGGTGTGCATCCAACTTGCCTGCTCACGAAGACCTAGGGCATTTTGAGGAAGCCATCAATGGAATATACAAGGCAAGTTCTATAATGAAAAATTCCCACTAGTATATGAAAGTGACAAAATAAGAAACTCTCTATAATGAAGATCATGGTGCTACTTTGAAACACAAGTGTGGTAAAAGGATAGTAACATTGTCCCTTCTCTCTTTTTCTCTCATTTTTTATATTTGGGCTTCTTTGGCCTCTTTTTTCTTTGGGCTTCTTTGGCCTCTTTTATTTTTCTCCCTTTTTTATTTTGTTCAGAATCTCATCCCGACTCGTGGGGGAATCATAGCCTCCATCATCCTGTCCTCACATGGGACAATGCTCTAATAATGGAAATTATCACACTTCTATTTATTTACAACTCAAGAATTACAACTCAATACTTAGGACAAAATATGACTATATGTGAATGCCTCCGGTGGTGTACCAGGATATGCAATGAATCAAGAGCGCCATGTATGGAAGAATTATAAAGGTGGATTTGCCACAAATACGATGTCAACTACATGATCATGCAAAGCAATATGACAATGATGGAGCGTGTCATAATAAACGGAACGGTGGAAAGTTGCATGGCAATATATCTCGGAATGGCTATGGAAATGCCATAATAGGTAGGTATGGTGGCTGTTTTGAGGAAGATATAAGGAGGTTTATGTGTGATAGAGCGTATTGTATCACGGGGTTTGGATGCACTGGCGGAATTTGCACCAACTCTCAAGGTGAGAAAGGGCAATGCACGGTACCGTAGAGGCTAGCAAATTGCGGAAGGGTAAGAGTGCGTATAATCCATGGACTCACATTAGTCATAAAGAACTCATATACTTATTGCAAAATTTTATTAGCCCTCGAAGCAAAGTACTACTAAGAATGCTCCTAGGGGAAGGGTTGGTATGAGTTAACCATCGCGCGATCCCGACCTCCACTCATAAAGAAGGCAATCAAAGAACAGCCCATGCTTCAAATTTGTCACACAACGTTCACCATACGTGCATGCTACGGGACTTGCCAACTTTAATACAAGTATTTCTCAATTTCGTAATTACCCAACTAGCATGACTCTAACATTATGACCTTTATATCTCAAAACAATTATCAAGTATCAAATTTATCACAGTATTCAATGCACTTTATATGAAAGTTTTTATTATATCCTTCTTGGATGCCTATCATATTAGGACTGAATTCATAACCAAAGCAAATCACCATGTTGTTCTAAATACTCTCAAAATAATATAAGTGAATCATGAGATTTCATCTATTTCTTCAAAATAAAACCACCGTCGTGCTCTAAAAGATATAAGAGCAAACGACAAACTACTTCGAAAGGTATAAGTGAAGATTAATGAGTAGTTGAATAGTTATGCAACTATGTGAAGACTATCTAACAATTAAGAATTTCAGATATTGGTATTTTATTCAAACAACAAGCAAAACAAAAGAAAAGAAAATGACGCTCCAAGCAAAACACATATCATGTGGTGAATAAAAATATAGCTCCAAGTAAAGTTACCGATGAATGAAGACGAAAGAGGGGATGCCACCCGGGGCATCCCCAAGCTTAGGATCTTGGTTGTCCTTGAATATTACCTTGGGTTTCCTTGGGAATCCCCAAGCTTAGGCTCTTGCCACTCCTTATTCAATAGTCCATCGAATCTTTACCCAAAACATGAAAACTTCACAACACAAAACTTAACAGAAAACTCGTAAGCTCCATTAGTATAAGAAAATAAATCACCACTTAGGTACTGTTATTAACTCATTATAAATTCATATTGGTGTAATATCTACTGTATTACAACTTCTCTATGGTTCATACCCTCCGATACTACTCATAGATTCATCAAAATAAGCAAACAACACATAGAAAACAGAATCTGTCAAAAACAGAACAGTCTGTAGTAATATATAACTCTAGAATACTTCTTTATCTCCAAAAATTCTACAAAATTAGGAAAACCTGCTAAATTTGTGTACAAATCCAGAGAAAAAAGAATCAGATCAAAAGAATATTTCTGGGAATTATAAAAACTAATTTAATGGGTGAAAAAGTTTCTGATTTTTAGCAGGATCAACACAAATATCACCGCAAGCTATCCTAAAGGTCTTACTTGGCACTTTATTGAAACAAAAGCTATAAAACATGATTACTACAGTAGCATAATCATGTGGACACACAAAAACAGTAAGTGTAAATCTTGGGTTGTCTCCCAACAAGCACTTTTCTTTAATGTCTTTCTAGCTAGGCATGATGATGACAATGATGCTCACATAAAAGATAAGAATTGAAACATAATGGGAGTGTCATGAAGCATATGACTAGCACATTTAATCCTAACCCACTTCCTATGCATAGGGATTTTGTGAGCAAACAACTTATGGGAACAAGAATCAACTAGCATAGGAAGGTAAAACAAGCATAGCTTCAAGATTTTCAACACATAGAGAGGAAACTTGATATTATTGCAATTCCTACAAGCATGTGTTCCTCCCTCATAATAATTTTCAGTAGCACCATGAGTGAATTCAACAATATAACCATCACATAAAGCATTCTTTTCATGATCTACAAGCATAGAAATTTTATTACTCTCCACATAAGCAAAATTCTTCTCATTCGAAATAGCGGGAGTATCATAAGAAACTCGAATACTATAAATTGTTTCCACATTGAAATAATAAAGTTCAGAACAAGGGTAATCATAATCATGACAAGTTTTATAAATATAATCATCACTACTTTTTATAGCATACGTATCATCACAATAATTATCATAAGTAGCAACTTTGTTCTCATCATAATCGATTGAAACCTCTTCCAAGATAGTGGAATCATCACTAAATAAAGTCACGACCTTTCCAAATCCACTTTCATATTTATCATAATAAGATTCAACATCCTCCAAAATAGTGGGATCATTACTTCCTAAAGTTGACACTCTTCCAAACCCACTTTCATCAATATAATCATCATAAGTAGGAGGGATGCTATCATCATAATAAATTTGCTCATCAAAACTTGGGAGGCTAAAAATATCATCTTCATTAGACATAGCATCCCCAAGCTTGGGACAAACATTAATTGCAGCAAATATATTCTCAAACATGTCATTCTCATCAAACATAGCATCCCCAAGCTTGGGCCTTTTCCTATCATAAGCATAATCACTCTCATCATTAATAGTATGCATAGCACCAATAGTATAGCAATTATCATCATCACAATGAGTAATAGGAGCAACATCATTTGGGAGGGATACCTTTCTACCTTTGCTTCTCCATATTTTCTTTTTCTTCTTCACATCATGTGTGGGTTTAACCCTCTTTTTGAGCTCCTTACTAATGAGATTGGTTGAATAGAAAGCTCCTCCTCATTACCTGATTCATCATAAGAAATAATAGGAGGATATTGGGAAGTCTCTTCCCTTTCATTAGTATTCTCTTCATCTTCTATTTCTTTTCTTTTCTTTATGTAATTCGCAATATAAGGATTTTCAATGCAATTCACCGGACAATACATAAAAAATTCTTCTAGATCAAAATCAAGAACTTTATCAAGGACAAATTTTGGAAGATCCTTAGTTATAGGTTTCATTTCTCCATAACCCACAAGAAAACTAAGTTCATTATGACGCGCAAGGGAAATCAAATCATCACAATTTTTGAACACGATTCGATCATGAAACAATTTGCATTGGAGATTTAAATGATCACGTTCATTGCAAAGTTCACAAGGATGGCAAAGAAATTTTAAATTTTCAGCACAAGCATCTACCCTCTCTTGCAACCATTTAGTTTCTAAATACTTATATGCCTCTTGCAAAATCTATCTTCCCTATTTGGTGTGTACTTGCAAACTCTATGCACTCCACAAAAATTGACATGCTTATAAGAGACATTTCCATCATGACTAGTGCAATCATCATTAGTATTATGGATATTCAAGGAATTCATACTAACAAAATTGCAATCATGCTCATCATTCAAATATTTAGTGCCAAACATTCTAATGCATTCTTATTCTAACACTTTGGCACAATTATCAGAATTCTTATTTTCATGAAAGACTTTAAAAATAAGAAGCATATGAGGCACCCTCAATTCCATTTTTTTGTAGTTTTTTTATAGAATAAACTAGTGATAAAACAAGAAACTAAATGATTTGATTGCATTATCTAAAGATATACTTTCAAGCACTAACCTCCCCGGCAACGGCGCCAGAAAAGAGCTTGATGTCTACTACGCAATCTTCTCCTTGTAGACGTTGTTGGGCCTCCAAGTGCAGAGGTTTGTAGGACAGTAGCAAATTTCCCTCAAGTGGATGACCTAAGGTTTATCAATCCATGGGAGGTGTAGGATGAAGATGGTCTCTCTCAAACAACCCTGCAACCAAATAACAAAGAGTCTCTTGTGTCCCCAACACACCCAATATAATGGTAAATTGTATAGGTGCACTGGTTCGGCGAAGAGATGGTGATACAAGTGCAATATGGGTGGTAGATATGAGTATTTGTAATCTGAAAATATTAAAACAGCAAGGTAACAAGTGGTAAAAGTGAGCGTAAACGGTATTGCAATGCTAGGAAACAAGGCCTAGTGTCAGGACCCCGAGTCAATGCCACATCGATCTAGCATGTAACACCTCATATCACTTTGCGGCCTCACGCACGGTATCCCCACGGGTGTCGCCTTACCTTTGCCCGGGACCGTTTGCGCCTTTTGGCACACGTATATGATAGTGTCGCTAGCATCCATATGATAAGGAGCCCGGGCTGACATGGCTAGTCATAAAACCAAAGTGGCACAAACTTACAGGGACAGGCATCCATGACCCAGCATCGAACATGTCGGTCAACAGCGAGTGAATCCAGGCTGTAGCACTGGGCTAGCAGGCCTCCAGTGAACCGGGCTGTAGCGGGCTAACAGGACTCCGGTATTCATCGCGTGACATTTCCCCGAAGGGACAGACACAGGAACGAAGAAGGACACATGCCGGCCAGCCTAAGTGTTCCGGAGCAATAGCAAGCTACCATGGCTCAGTGGAAGCACTAGGAGACATTTCCCGGTAAGAGAGGCTAATAAGGATAAACAACTAGATAGTCAGATCCCACACATACCAAGCATTTCAATATCATACACACAATATGCTCGATATGTGCAAATACAACATGGCATCACAACATGACTCTACAACTCAAGTATTTATTCAATAGGCTCCGAGGAGCGAGATATTACAAACATGGGTCTCATGACCCAACATTCAGAGCATACAAGTCAAAACAAAAGCGGAAGCTTAACTTGTCTGAGTACAGACAGCTATAAATTAAAAAGGCTAAAAAGCCTGACTATCTACCAGATCCTGCCGAGGGCACAAGATCGTAGCTGAGGTATCAAGCTAAACGTCGAAGTCCAAGCGGAACTACTAGCGAGACTGAAGTCTCTCTGCAAAAACATAAAATAGGCAAACGTGAGTACAAATGTACCCAGCAAGACTTACATCAGAACTATCTACATATGCATCATTACCAACAAAGGGGATGGTGGAGTTTGACTGCAGCAAGCCAGCTTTGACTCGGTGGCTATCCTGAACAACTACTCCAAGTAACTGTTTTGAGGTGGCGCACACGAGTCCACATATTCACCATATCAATACACCACTATGGATCTGCTCCCGTCTCCCTACGAGAACGCCATCCATAGCACTCACGCTTATCTTGCGCATTTTAAAGTATCCACTTTCACTTGTCTATGAACTGTACAGGCAACCCAGAAGTCCTTTTCCGCGGACACGGCTATTCGAATAGATCATATTAACCCTGCAGGGGTGTACTTCTTCACACACGCTCTCGCCACTTACCGCCATGTACACCTCGTGTATCTCGGCAACCTTCAAGCGGAAGCCTCGCGAGGGAGTCGGCCACGACCTGACTAACCACACATGTCTCTAGTCCAGGTTTATCGCCTATTCGGGTTCCATCCACAAGGAGATCAAGCCGAGGTGTCGCTCACGGCCCCAAACGATGTGTGCAGGGTTCCCAAGTCCACCATCCGGGTGCCACTTGGTACACCGGGCCACTGTGCCTAGTCTGTCCCAAGCCCACCTATACCGGGTGCCACTTGGTAGACTACTAACACTACCTACAAACACCAGAAACTAGTTGCAACTCCTGGACAGAGATCGAGTCGGTTAATAAGTCGAGAGAGTCAATTAAGGATCCCAATGTGTGATAGTAGCTGTTCATGGATCACAAACACAGAAGTTAGTTC
This sequence comes from Triticum timopheevii, assembly GCA_963921465.1. NCBI lineage: Eukaryota > Viridiplantae > Streptophyta > Magnoliopsida > Poales > Poaceae > Triticum > Triticum timopheevii. The sequence goes on from OY997272.1 coordinate 421,316,417, forward strand.
CTAAGGACGGCTTCAATGAGACAACCCACCATGTACTCCTACATGGCCTCTCACCGCTACCTTTACCAAATCGTGTTCACACACTTAGCTCTCAACAGTAGGACATGTTCACACACCTCCAATTCATCCCCGATGAATCAGACCTGACACAACTCTAAGCAATAGCAGGCATGACAAACAAGCATGAATGAGTAGGCACATCAGGGCTCAAACAACTCCTACTCATGCTAGTGGGTTTCATCTATTTACTGTGGCAATGACAGGTCATGCAGAGGATAAAGGGGTTCAACTACCGTAGCATGTAACACATGTATCGTGGTTGTCCTAATGCAGTAAAAGAGAGCAGAAGCGAGAGAGTGGGATTGTATCGGAATGAACAAGGGGGTTTTGCTTGCCTGGCACTTCTGAAGATAGTAATAGTTCTTCATCGGTGTCATCGAACTCATCGTCGGAACAACGTCTACTGAGAGGGGACAAATACCGGCAACATAGAATAGAACACAATCAATGCAATGCACAATATGATGCATGATCATGACATGGAAAAATGAGTGTGTTGGGCTAATGCAACTATAATCAGATGAATTTGAGTTAGTTTGAACCCAAGGTTCAAGTTCAAATTGAAACTATGACTTAATAAAGTGCATTATCATGTTTTGATATAAACAGCAGGTCTAAGTTGCTTAAACATGCATGAAACCAGTGCAGATGGATAGATTGAATTTTTCTGATCATTTTTCATATATAACTTATTTCATTTGGAGTTACAGATTAATTTCTATGATTTTTAGAAGTTTAGGGCATTTTCTGGAATTTCCTATATAAGAATAAATCCAGAAAATAATTAACTGCGTCAGCACTGCGTCATTGTGACATCAGCGGTCAACGGGGCCAGCCAGGTCAACCTGACCTGTGGGACCCATACGTCAGTGTCTCAGGCTGGTTTGTGTGGCTGACAGGTGGGACTAGTCAACGGCCACGTCAACGGAGTCAATGCTGACGGGTGGGGTCGGTCAAAGTGTGACGGGGCCAGGTCAAACTGACCTGTGGGGCCCGTGGGGTTAGTTTAGTCTAAACAGGAGCTAAGCAGGGGTAATTAGTCCGTGGGGCCCGGTAGTCAGTGGCTCTAGGGAGGGTTAGCTGGCCGTGATTAACGCTAATCACGCGGCCACGTCGGCTCGCCGGAGTTCAGCCGGCGGCGACCCCGAACCACGGCGGAGCCCGCTCGGAACTCGCCAGAGGCCACGGGTCGACGCGCCAGGGGCACCAGAAGGAAGCCCGTGCCCGTGCGCATCCGGGGAGACCAACGGGAGGGCGTAGGGTGGCCGGAGATTGCCGGAACAAGGCTCGCGGCGGTGGCCGAAGTTCGGCCAGGTGCGTGCGAGGTGCTGCGGGGCACGGTAGGAGCTGTGGGCGGCGGCGTTGGTCTTCTAGGAGGTTGCTGAGTGCGGTGACGTGCACGGGTGTGAGCTGCGGTGGCCATGGCCACGGCGGCGACATGGCCGGCGGCGTGGCGCTCGCGGGTTTGACGGTTAGCAGGGCTACGACACGAAATCGAGCACTAGGAAGGAGGAGAAACGGAGGAGAGCTCACAGCAATATCGATGGCGTCGTGCACGAGGTCGGGGATGCACTGGTGTGTCCGGAACGATGACGGCGATCTCGGGCGGCCGGAGGTGAGGACGACGATGGTGGCGGCGATGCAGCGCGTCCCTGGTCGCTTGGCTCGGCGAGGACGACGCAGACGTCGAGGCGGAGCTTCTTGGTGCATCGGCGAGGCGTGGGGTGGCCGGTGGCCGTGGTGGCAGCGGTCCGCGGCGATGGTGGCACTCGGGCGGAGCTCGGAGAGGAGCTAGAAAGGAGGAGAGGGAGCAGCGAGTGGGGGAGAGGGGACAGGGGCTTCGGGGCGTCTCCGTGGCACGCCTAGGGGGGTCGAGGCTGAGCGGCTGAAGCAGGAGGTGGCAAGGCGTCGTCGGCGCGCTCGCCACGCACCTGTTTGTCCTCCTGGCAGGAGGAAGACGACAGGGGAAGGCTGGTGGGCTGGGCCAACAGTGCTGGGCCGCCAGGCTGGACAGGTAAGCGGCCCAGGTAGTTCCTCTCCCTCTCTCTGTTTTCTAATTTAATTATTGTTTTCTATTTTCTGTAAAATTTAGGGCTTTTCCAAAAATACTTAGACCCTTTCAAAAATCACTAAACTGCACATGCCCACTGTATATAATATATCAAACATGGAACATTTCAGTTTAGGAGTATTTGGACATTTAAAATATTTTATAGAATTTAAATGTCCAAATTCAAATACTTATGATTTAATTCAGTGACCTTAGGATGACCTAGAAAATTGTGCACCTTTTTTGTCAGAGGTTTAAGACCAAGGCAAAGATGATGAACATTTTAGAAGGCATTTCAGGTTCATTGAAAATGATTTTATGTTGAACCTATTTGATTTGATCTGGTGCTAGGGTTTGATCAGTCCCCATTTCAAATTTAAGAGAAATTTAAACATGATGCAGCACAAGACTAGCTAACTCAGAGCAGGCCAGAACTAGGGATGTGACACCTAGGGTTCATACTTTCACTAGTGCAAGTTCTCTCAACAATAATAACATGCTTGGATCATATAACTATCCCTCAACATGCAACAAAGAGTCACTCCAAAGTCACTAATAGCGGAGAACAAACAAAGAGATTATTGTAGGGTACGAAACCACCTCAAAGTTATCCTTTCTGATCGATCTATTTAAGAGTCCGTAGTAAAAAAACTTGAAGCTGTTCTTTCAGTTCGATCAATCGTAGAGTTCATACTAGAATAACACCTTAAGATACAAATCAACCAAAACCCTAATGTCACATAGATACTCCAATGTCACCTCAAGTATCCGTGGGTATGATTATACGATATGCATCACACATTCTCAAATTCATCTATTCAACCAACACAAATTACTTCAAAGAGTGCCCCAAAGTTTCTACCGAAGAGTCAAGACGAAAACATGTGCCAACCCATATGCATAAGTTCACAAGGTCACTGAACCCACAAGTTGATCACCAAAACATACATCAAGTAGATCACATGAATATCCCATTGTCACCATAGATAAGCACATGCAAGACATATATCAAGTGTTCTCAAATCCTTAAAGACTCAATCTGATAAGTTAACTTCAAAGGGAAAACTCAATCCATTACAAGAGATAGAGGGGGAGAAACATCATAGGATACAACTATAATAGCAAAGCTCGTGGTACATCAAGATCGTGCCATATCAAGAACACGAGAGAGAGAGAGAGAGATCAAACACATAACTACTGGTACATACCCTCAGCCCCGAGGGTGAACTACTCCCTCCTCGTCATGGAGAGAGCCGGGATGATGAAGATGGCCAGCAGTGAGGGATCCCCCCTCCGGTAGGGTGTCGGAATGGCTCCCGAGAGGTTTTTGGTGGCTACAGAGGCTTGCGGCGGCGAAACTCCCAATCTAGGTTTCTTTCTGGAGGTTTGGGTATTTATAGGAGGGTTTGGCGTCAAGAACAAGTCAGGAGGACCCACGGGGTGTCCATGAGGCAGGGGGAGCGCCCCAGGGGGTGGGCGCGCCCTCCACCCTCGTGGGCCCCATGAGCCTCCTCTCTGGTAACTCTTTATTCCAGTATTTTTGATATTTTCCAAAAAAAATCTCTGTTGATTTTCAGAGCATTCCGAGAACTTTTATTTCTGCACAAAAACAACACCACTGTAGTTCTGCTGAAAACAGCACCTGTCCGGGTTAGTTTAACCAAATCATACCAAAAGCATGTAGAAATATTATAAACATGGCATGAATACATCAAAAATTATAAATACGTTGGAGACGTATCAATAGATTTTAATGATAAGAAGTGAAAACGGCACTGAGTTCAAGAACTACACCTTGGATGAGTTTCTTAGTGATGATGGGATCAAGCATCAATATTCCGCACCTTACACCCCTCAACAAAATGGTGTAGTGGAGAGGAAGAACCGGACATTGATGGACGCGGCAAGGACCGTGATGGCAGAGTTCAAGTCTTCGTACAACTTTTGGGCCACAGCCATCAACATCACTTGTCATGCATCCAATCGACTCTATCTCCGCAAAGGCTTGAACAAGACTCCATATGAGATACTTACCGGTAGTAAGCCCAACCTCAAGTACTTTTGGGTATTTGGTTGTAAGTGTTTCATTCTCAAGAAAGGTGTTCGTTTGACTAAATTTGAGGTTAGAGCTCATGAGGGCATATTTGTTGGTTATGCTACAAACTCTCATGCTTACCGTGTCCTCAACAAGTCCACAAGACTCATTGAGGAGACGTGTAACATGGAGTTTGATGAGAATAACGGCTCCCAAGTGGAGCAAAGTGGTACTTGTGATGTACGTGATGAAATTCCTCATAAGAAGAATGGGTGTTCGCCATATCCTACCCATTGAGGAACCCCTTGTGGCCGACGGAGAAGGACAATGTTCCACTCAAGTGGAACCATCACCAACCCAAGACCCACATGATTCCAAAGAACAAAGTGAAGGCCCTCAACCAAATGAACAAGATCAAGGGCAAGATCAACCTCAAGATGGTGGAGATCCACCAATTGATGCCCAAGGTCAAGTTCTTGCTACCGAGCAAGAGCAAGCTCAAGATCAAGAACAAGCTGATGACCCGCAAGTCACGGGATAGTTGTAGCCTCTTTCGATAAGTAAGAGTGTCAAACCCAACGAGGAGCTAAAGGTATAAAAATACTCTCTCAAGTCCTATCGGCCGCTGATACGACTCTACGCACGCTTGACGTTTGCTTTACCTAGAACAAGTATGAAACTAGAGGTACTTTGTAGGTGTGATAGGATAGGTTTGCAAGATAATGAAAGGCACGTAAATAAAACTAGGGGCTGTTTAGATAAAGAAACAATAAAGTAAATATAGCGAGTGTGGAAAAGTGGTGGTAGGAGTTGTGAAATTTCCCCTAAGCAATTGACTACGTTACTAGACCGGTAATCACTATTGGAATTCTATTTGAGGGAGAGGCATAAGCTAACATATCATCCCTTACTTGGAATTCTATGCACTTATGATTGGAACTCTAGCAAGCATCCGCAACTACTAAAGATTCATTAAGGTAAAACCCAACCATAGCATTAAAGCATCAAGTCCCCTTTTATCCCATACGCAAACAACCTACTTACTCGGGTTTGTGTTTCAGTCACTCACGCAACCCACCACCATAAGCAAATCATAAACATATTGCAAACCCTACAGCAGGAATCCCTCACGCTTGCGTGACACGGAGGGCACAATAGGACAGAACCAATAATAAAACAAGCAACTCAAACCAATCATAGCAATTCATCAATCACCGATAGGACAATGGAAATCTACTCAGACATCGTAGGGTGGCAACACATCATTGGAAAATAATATGAAGCATAAAGCACCATTTTAAAGTGGAGGGTACAGCGGGTTGCGGGAGAGTGGACCGCTGAATATAGATGGGGGAAGGTGATGGAGATGTTGGTGAAGATGATGGAGGTGTTGGTGAAGATCGCGGTGATGATGATGGCCCCCGGCGGCGTTCCGGCGCCACCGGAAGCAAGGGGGAGAGAGCCCCCTTATTCTTCTTCTTCCTTGAACTTCTCCCTAGATGGGAGAAGGGTTTCCTCTCTGGTCCTTGGCTCCCATGGCGTGGGAGGGGAGAGAGCCCCTCCGAGATTGGATCTATCTCTCTGTTTCTGCGTTCTCCGATTCTACCCCTTCAACGTTTCCTTTATATCTGGAGATCCGTAACTCCGATTGGGGAGAATCTTTCGCCCAGATCTTTCTCATAAAATTATCTTTCTTGCACCAAAAGAAGAGCGTCAACTGCCTTACGAGTGGCCCACGAGAGCCCAGGCCGCGCCCAGGGGGGAGGGCGCGCCCCCCTGTCTCGTGGCCTCCCCGGACACCCTTTTGCGTTGATTTTACTTCCCAAAAATCATAAATATTCCAAAAAAAATCTCTGTTCGTTTTTATCCTGTTTGGACTCCATTTGATACTGGGTTTCTGCGAAACAAAAAACATGCAACAGACAGGAACTGGCACTGAGCACTGGATCAATATGTTAGTCCCAAAAAATAGTATAAAAAGTTGCCAAAAGTATATAAAAATTGAATAATATTGGCATGGAACAATCAAAAATTATAGATACGACGGAGACGTATCAGCATCCCCAAGCTTAATTCCTGCTCGTCCTCGAGTAGGTAAATGATAAAAATAATAATTTTTGATGTGGAATGCTACCTAGCATAATCTTGATCATATGTCTAATCATGGCATGAATATTAAGACACGAGTGATTCAAAGCAATAGTCTACCATTTGACATAAAAACAATAATACTTCGAGCGTACCAATAAAGCAATCATGTCTTTTCAAAACAACATGGCCAAAGAAAGTTATCCCTACAAAATCATATAGTCTGGCTGTTGCTCTATCTTCATCACACAAAGTATTTAATCATGCACAACCCCGATGACAAGCCAAGAAATTGTTTCATACTTTAATAATCTCAAACTTTTTCAACTTTCACGCAATACATGAGCGTGAGCCATGGACATAGCACTATAGGTGGAATAGAATATGATGGTGGGGGTTATGTGGAGAAGACAAAAAAGGAGAAAGTCTCACATTGACTAGGCGTATCAACGGGCTATGGAGATGCCCATCAATAGATATCAATGTGAGTGAGTAGGGATCGCCATGCAACGGATGCACTAAAGCTATAAGTGTATGAAAGCTCAAACTGAAAACTGAGTGGGTGTGCATCCAACTTGCTTGCTCATGAAGACCTCGGGCATTTGAGGAAGCCCATCATCGGAATATACAAACCAAGTTCTATAATGAAAATTCCCACTAGTATATGAAAGTGAAAGCATAGGAGGCTCTCTCTATGAAGAACATGGTGCTACTTTGAAGCACAAGTGTGGTAAAAAGGATAGTAACATTGCCCCTTCTCTCTTTTTCTCTCATTTTTTCTTTTTTTCTCTTTTTTCTCTTTTTTTTGGTGGGCTTCTTTGGCCTCTCTTTTTTTATTTGGGCTTCTTTGGCCTCTTTTATTTTTCATAAAGTCCGGAGTCTCATCCCGACTTGTGGGGGAATCATAGTCTCCATCATCCTTTTCTCACTGGGACAATGCTCTAATAATGATGATCATCACACTTTTATTTACTTACAACTCAATATCTAGAACAAATATATTACTCTATATGAATGCCTCCGGCGGTGTACTGGGATGTGCGATGATCTAGCATAGCAATGACATCGAAAAACGGACAAGACATGAAAACATCATGCTAGCTATCTTACGATCATGCAAGGCAATATGACAATGAAAAGCTCAAGTCATGTATATGATGATGATGGAAGTTGCATCGCAATATATCTCGGAATGGCTATGGAAATGCCATGATAGGTAGGTATGGTGGCTGTTTTGAGGAAGATATAAGGATGCTTATGTGTGATAGGGTGTATCATATCACGGGGTTTGGATGCATCGGCGAAGTTTGCACCAACTCTCGAGGTGAGAAAGGGCAATGCACGGTATCGAAGAGGCTAGCAATGATGGAAGGGTGAGAGTGCGTATAATCCATGGACTCAACATTAGTCATAAAGAACTCATATACTTATTGCAAAAATCTACAAGCCATTGAAAACAAAGTACTATGCGCATGCTCCTAGGGGGATAGATTGGTAGGAAAAGACCATCGCTCGTCCCCGACCGCCACTCATAAGGAAGACAATCAATAAATAAAATTGTGCTCCAACTTCATCACAAAGCGGTTCACCATACGTGCATGCTACGGGAATCACAAACCTCAACACAAGTGTCTCTACAATCCACAACCACCCACTAGCATGACTCTAATATCACCACCTTTATATCGCAAAACTATTGCAAGGAATCAAACATATCATATTCAGCGATCTACAAGTTTATGTAGGATTTTATGACTAACCATGTGAATGACCAATTCCTGTCATCTCTCTAAATAGATATAAGTGAAGCAAGAGAGTTTAATTCTTTCTAAAAAAGATGTGCCCACGCTCTAACAAATATAAGTGAAGCAAAAGAGCATTCTACAAATGGATGTTGTCTATATGAAGAGAAACAGGCAATCCAAACTTCAAATGATATAAGTGAAGCACATGAAGCATTCTATAAAGCCATACTCAAAAGATTTAAGTGAGGTGCAATGAGCATTCTATAAATCAACCAAGGACTATCTCATACCAGCATGGTGCATAAAAGAAAAATGAAAACTAAATGCAAAATACGCTCCAAGACTTGCACATAATGCATGAACGAAACGAATTCGAAAACATACCGATACTTGTTGAAGAAAGAGGGGATGCCTTCCGGGGCATCCCCAAGCTTAGACACTTGAGTCTCCTTTAATATTTACTTGGGGTGCCTCGGGCATCCCCAAGCTTGAGCTCTTGCCTCTCTTCATTTTCCTTATATCGAGACATCCTCGATTAGACACTACATCCACACAAAACTTCAACAGAAAACTCGGTAAGATCCGTTAGTATAATAAAGCAAATCACCACTCTAAGTACTGTTGCAAACCAATTAATATTTTGTTTTTGCATTGTGTCTACTGTAATATAGCTTTTCCATGGCTTAATCCACTGATGTAAATTGATAGATTCATCAAAACAAGCAAACTATGCATCAAAAACAGAATCTGTCAAAAACAGAATAGTCTGTAGAAATCTGAACAATAACAATACTTATGCTACCCCAACAATTCTACCAAAATTAGGAAAAATAAAAAATTTGTATAGCAAGACAGTGCAAAAGGAATCAGAACCAAATGATGTTCCAGTTAAAAACGTAAAATCGTGCACTACAGCCAAAGTTTCTGCCCCGCACCGTACAAACCAACAAGCATTGTAAACATCCTAAAGGCAAACCTTGGCACATTATTTTTATAATACAATGGAATTATACAAGGGGATAATTATTTTTGATGAAAAGTTTCTGTAATCAAGATTCACAAAGTTTCCGTGAGCATGAACAAAGTTCAAGGCTAGCTCCCACTTCAACAATGCTTGTCTCTCTCACTTTCACTTTCCTTTTTGAAAAGTTTTTAGGTTCCCCTCTTTATTTTTTTTGTTTTTAAACTATATGAAAGCACTCAACAGAAATAAATGACTCTCTAAAACTTCCGGGTTGTCTCCCTGGCAGCGCTTTCTTTAAAGCCATTAAGCTAGGCATTTAGTGCTCAAGTAATGAATCCACACGGATCCCAAGGTATATCAAAGCCAATTTTAATTAACAATGATTTGTAATTTAGTAGTGAGCACAAAGTAACATATATCAAGCAACAATGAAGTATAACTCTCTTCCTATGCATCGGCATGTCATAAAAGAACAATTCATGCACACCAAGTAAAGGCCAATGCATAATATAAGCAGTTTCTTGCAATTTCATCGTGTGGGAAACATAGAGAGGTGGAGATATAGTTCCTCTCTCATAATAATTGCAAGTAGGAGCAGCAAGCACATGCATATCACATTCATCAAAATTATCATGTGTAATGGTAAAAGGCAACCCATCAATATAATCCTTAATAAGCACAAACTTCTTCGATATAGTGTAGTAGGGAGAATTCAAAAGGATAATAGGACTATCATGTGTGGGTGCAATAGCAACAATTTCATGTTTAACATAAGGAACTATAGCAAGTTCATCTCCATAAGCATAATTCATATTGGCATCTTGGCCACAATCATAGCAAGCATCATCAAAAAGGGATATTTCAGTCAAATTCAAGGGATCATAGCAATCATCATAGCAATCATCCTTCGGTAAGCACGAAGAGGAACTAAATAATGTATGAGTTGGAGGGTTACTCTCATTAGAAGGTGCGCATGGGTAGCTAATCCGCTCTTCCTCCTTTTGTTCTTCGCGCTCCTCATCATCTTTTTCATCCAATGAGCTCACTGTTTCATCAATTTCTTCTTCCATAGCTTCCTGCAAAATATTAGTCTCTTCTTGGACAGCGGGGAATTTCTCAATATATGGTTTAACATAGGCATTAGAAGCATAATTATCATAACAATATTCAAGTATGGCAAAACTTTCAGATTTGTAAAGAGTAGCATCATACTTTTCAATCAAAGAAGCAATTTCAAAAGCACCCTTAAAAGCAACAAATTCTTCAATTTGTTGAACATGATAGTAATTATAAACACCCTTGGCATACGAAGATACGATTCCATTATCAATAAACTCACATTGGTAGGGAAGGTGTTTCTTAGGGTTTTCAGAACAACAAGTAACATCATATATTTCACATAAATTCCAAGCATAGCATTGCAAATGTTGAATTTGATCCCATAATAATTTCCATTTTTCAGATATACGGTGTTGCACATAACAAGCATGCTCATCTAAAGATTTGCCCTCAACTAAGCTAGTTGGGGTTTCAGCACGAGCACATAGGGATCGAAGATGATCCAAGTAAAAAAGCTTCAGTAGTGTGATAGATTTTGAGTGGTTCTTCAACCACTGGTTCAGTAGGTACAACTAATTTTTTTGGTATTTTCCGTTTCCTACCCATAACTAAAGATAGAAAACAACTAAGAACAGCAAATAAAAATTACTTAGTGATAAAGCAAACAAGCACACACAAGAATATTCACCCCACGCTATGACTCCCCGGCAACGGCGCCAGAAAAAGGTCTTGATGACCCGCAAGTATATGGGATAGTTGTAGCCTCTTTCGATAAGTAAGAGTGTCAAACCCAACGAGGAGCTAAAGGTAGAACAAATACTCTCTCAAGTCCTATCGGCCATTGATACGACTTTACGCACGCTTGACGTTTGCTTTACCTAGAACAAGTATGAAACTAGCGGTACTTTGTAGGTGTGATAGGATAGGTTTGCAAGATAATAAAGGGCACGTAAATAAAAGTAGGGGCCGTTTAGATAAAGAAGCAATAAAGTAAGGGCCATTTGCATTTTTGTCCCTAACTCGAACCACCTAATCAGATATACCCCTAATTCGAAAGCCTGCTCAAATTTGCCCCTGCGCCATTTGGTGCGTTTATAGAAATGCCCTTCTGCGCCGTTACCGTCTGGTCAAACAACTTTGACCGTCCTGAAAAAATAGCAAAAAAATTTAAAAAAATCTAAAATTTTGTGAGGTCGAAGATACTCATGTGCGCAAGGTGCGTGCAAATTTTCATGCTATTAGGACATTCCAGGAGCTCGTGGCGAGGAAAACAGCCAATATGCACGCTTGTGAACAGTAAATTTGAAATAAAATAGCAAGAAAATTCAAAAAAATATGAATTTTTTTGGCATCAAAGAGGCTTGGGTGCACAAGGTGCTTGCAAGTTTTTGTAATCAAATGACATGCGAGGATCTCTAGCAAGAAAAAACAAAATAGTCATTTTTTCCCAAGTTTTTTCTCGAGCGAAATTTTGTTTTTTCTCCACAAGCCCCTCCAATGTCCAAACACAACAAAAATTTGCACGCAGCTTCTAGACCGTAGCCTCATTGATGCCAATTTTTTCATATTTTTGAATTTTCTTGCTATTTTTTTGAATTTACTGTTCACACGCTTACATATTTATTTCTTTTCCTTTGACACGAGCTCCTGGAATGCCCAAACAACATGAAAATTTGCACGCACCTTGCGAACATGAGTATCTTTGATCTCACAAATTTTTAGATTTTTTAGATTTATTTTGCTATTTTTTTCAGGACGGTCAATGCCCTTTGACCGGCTTTGACCTGCTTTGACCCGACGGTAACGGCACAAAAGGGCATTTCTGTAAGTGCACCTAACGGCGGAGGGGCAAATTTGAGCAGGCTTTGAAATTAGGGGTAACTCTGAGAGTGGGCGCAAATTAGGAGCATAGATGTAAATGTCCCATAAAGTAAATATAGCGAGTGTGGAAAAGTGGTGGTAGGAGTTGTGAAATTGCCCCTAAGCAATTGACTACGTTACTAGACTGGTAATCACTATTGCAATTCTATTTGAGGGAGAGGCATAAGCTAACATATCATCCCTTACTTGGAATTCTATGCACTTATGATTGGAATTCTAGCAAGCATCCGCAACTACTAAAGATTCATTAAGGTAAAACCCAACCATAGCATTAAAGCATCAAGTCCCCTATTATCCCATACGCAAACAACCTACTTACTCGGGTTTGTGTTTCAGTCACTCACGCAATCCACCATAAGCAAATCATAAACATATTGCGAACCCTATAGTAGGAATCCCTCACGCTTGCGCGACACGGAAAGCACAATAGGACAGCACCAATAATAAAACATGCAACTCAAACCAATCATAGCAATTCATCAATCACCGATAGGACAACGGAAATCTACTCAGACATCATAGGATGGCAACACATCATTGGAAAATAATATGAAGCATAAAGCACCATGTTCAAGTAGAGGGTACAGCGGGTTGTGGGAGAGTGGACCGCTGAATATAGATGGGGGAAGGTGATGGAGATGTTGGTGAAGATGATGGAGGTGTTGGTGAAGATCGCGGTGATGATGATGGCCCCCGGCGGCGTTCCGGCGCCACCGGAAGCAAGGGGGAGAGAGCCCCCCTTCTTCTTCTTCTTCTTCCTTGACCTTCTCCCTAGATGGGAGAAGGGTTTCCTCTCTGGTCCTTGGCTCCCATGGCGTGGGAGGGGCGAGAGCCCCTCCGAGATTGGATCTATCTCTCTGTTTTTGCGTTCTCTGATTCTACCCCTTCACCGTTTCCTTTATATCTGGAGATCCGTAACTCCGATTGGGGCGAATCTTTCGCCCAGATCTTTCTCATAAAATTATCTTTCTTGCGCCAAAAGAAGAGTGTCAACCGCCTTACGGGTGGCCCACGAGAGCCTAGGCCACGCCCAGGGGGGGAGGGCGCGCCCCCTGTCTCGTGGCCACCCCGGACACCGTTTCGCGTTGATTTTACTTCCCAAAAATCATAAATATTCCAAAAAAATCTCCGTCCGTTTTTATCCCGTTTGGACTCCGTTTGATACTGGGTTTCTACAAAACAAAAAACATGCAACAGACAGGAACTGGCACTGGGCACTGGATCAATATGTTAGTCCCAAAAAATAGTATAAAATTTGCCAAAAGTTGAATAATATTGGCATGTAACAATCAAAAATTGTAGATACGACGGGGACGTATCACAATCTCAAGACGACGCTCATGATGATCAAGTTACAGCTCCTCAACTCTCTCTTGAGGAGCAACTGGAGCGTCGTGCCGCCAAGATTGCTTCCAAGCTCGCTACCAAAGAGCATCTCATGAAGAATGTGCTTGGAAGCTTAAGAAAGGGGGTAAGCACTCTTAGAAAATTATCAAACTATTGTGAACAGCATGCGTTTGTTTCTTGTGTTGAACCCCAAAAGGTCTATGAGGTGCTCGAGGATCCGGATTCGCTTAATTCCATGCATGAAGAACTCAACAACTTCGAGCGCAACAAGGTATGAATATTGATGCCAAGGCCAAAGGAGAACCATAATGTCATTGGAACCAAATGGATCTTCAAGAACAAGCAAGATGCTCATGGGATTGTCATTCGCAACAAGGCTCATTTGGTGGCACAAGGCTACTGCCAAGTAGAGGGTATCGACTATGGTGAGACCTTTGCTCCTGTTGCTCGCCTTGAATCTATTCGTTTGTTGCTTGCTTATGCTTCTCATCATAACTTCAAGTTGCAACAAATGGATGTAAAGAGTGCTTTTCTTAATGGTCCTCTTAATGAGTTGGTGTATGTCAAACAACCCCCGGGGTTTGAGGATCCCAAGTTCCCCAATCATGTGTACCAACTCGATAAGGCGCTCTATGGCCTTAAACAAGCCCCACGTGCGTGGTATGACCACCTTACCGAGTTGTTGCAAGATCGTGGGTTTGAAATTGGGAAAATCCGCCCTACTCTTTTTACTAAGAAGGTCAAAGGGGAGTTGTTTGTTTGCCAACTATATGTTGATGATATTATCTTTGGTTATCCTAAAAAAGTTCATCAAATTTGAAAAAAAAATCATTGAATTTGAAAAGGTTCATCGAATTTGGAAAAACTTCATCGTAGTTGAAGAAAAGTTCATTGATTTTGAAAAAAAGTACATTATTTTTTAAAATAAATTCATCAATTTTGAGCAAAACATTCATCATTTTCGGAAAAAAAGTTTATCAATTTTAAGAAAAAGTTCATCGATTTTGACAAAAAGTTCATTCAAATGAGCAAAAGGAAGAAATATTTTAAAACCGAAGAAAACTGTCCCTAATAAAAAAGAAAAAGGAAAAATAATAATAATAAAGAAAAATACATAAGAAAAAAAGTGAAAAAGATGTATTTGAGCACATGAGGTGAGATCGGTGGGTGGTTAGCGTAGGGTGCAGACGACCAGGAGGTTGCTTGTTTGAATACCACCGAACGGACCTGCAATTTTTTTTACTGTTTTTCTTCATCAATTTTTGGTTTACAAACAGAAAAATAAGGGAAGATGGGCAGAGCCCAACTAGACGCACCTTCAGATATCCATCTGCAAAAACAATAAGAACAGGGAGCAACTAGTTAGCAAGCGCTTCTTCGAGAGCCTCACAACGATCATCGTCACTTGGCGCGCTCTCAGCCGCCCGCCATGTGTCACACTTAGGGCGCTCCCTATGGGTTTGTTTTTTTATTTTCCCGCACGCGTTTCCCACATTTTAAACGGGGTTTTTCGGGTATTTTTGACGTTTCGGTTTTTCACCGGTCTTCCTTAACATTTGGACAAAAAAACAATTCTTTTACGCGAAAAATGTGTTTTCTTTTTTCTTTTCCTTTCGCGAGAGTCACGGTTTTGAGTCCGCGAGAGGTACGGTTTTGCTTTCGCAAGAGTTACGGCCGTGCCTCTCGGAAACGAAAAAAAACATTTTCTATATTTTTGCTTCCGCAAGAGGCACGGTTGTGCTTTCGCAAGAGTCGCGGTCGTGCCTCTCGGAAACGGGAAAAACGCGTTTTCTGTTTTTTTCCTTCCACTAGAGGCACGGTTGTGCTTTCGCGAGAGTCACGGATGTGCCTCTCGGAAACGAAATAAAACACGTTTTCTATTTCTTTATTACTTCTGCGAGAGTCACGGTTTTGCTTTCGCGAGAGGCACGGGTGTGCTTTCGCGAGTCACGACCGTGCCACTCGGAAACGGGGAAAAGCTCATTTTCTTCTTTTTTTTCTTCCACGAGAGACAAGGTTTTGCTTCCGTGAGAGCCACAGTTGTGATTTCGCGAGAGACACGGAGTGCCTCTTTCGAAAAAGAAAAAAACCCGTGCTCCCGGTTCTGGTTTTTCGTCCGTTTTTTCGTGAAAAAAAAGTTTGTCAAAACCTATCAGCATGAAATCTAGTTTTGAAGATCTCGATGTGAGAAATCCAACGTGAAAACGGTTCGAGATTTGAACGCACGGTTTAAGAGATAAAACGTTTTGAATAAACGAATCTACGAAAAAAGGGAAATTTCCAGATTGTAACAAGTGGCGCACATGCAGCGCGCCATTTTTCACCACCTGGGAGGGTGAGACTGATCTTTGCAATGAGTACTCCTCAATTAGTGATTTCAATAAGAACAGGCAGCACCAAATAGGATCCACCGCTATATCTCACTTGTAGCGAGACTTGCATACGTATCGCCTGAGGGCTGATGCGTATGGACCGGCCTGGTAGCGCTGTTGCTCGCTCTTCAATTTCTTGCTCGCTCACTCTTTCTAAGTTCGATTTCGTGTAGTTTTTATCTTCGTTGATTTTCTTGGGTTATGTCTCTTTCATTAATTTTCTTCGATCCTTTCACAGTTTTTACCAGTTTTTTTTATTTTGTGCTACTTTTTTGAATTTTACTTTTTTCCTTTTCTTTATTTGTTTCCTTTGTTTTTTATAGTTTTTCTTTATTTTCTTTGTCCATTTTTCATATACAGCAGGGAGAATTTTTATATACACGTTTTACATTTTTCAAACATGTGATTAAACTTTCTGAAAACATATATTCTTTGATTTCTACTTTTTTTCATACACATCGTACATTTATTATATACGCGGTTAACATCTTTAAAGCAAGTGGTTAACATTTTTTAAGCATATATTTTTTGATGTATACTTTTTTGATAAATATTATTTTTTTGTTGTATACATCAAAAAAAAATATATAAATGTTCAGCATTTTCAAAATTCATGATAAATATATTCTACTATTTTATGTCTACTTTTCCACATTTTTTATACACCAGAAATATATTTTATATACACCTTTAACACTGTCCAAACGGATACAAACTTGACGGTCGGCGACGGAGATGCTCTTCATAACTACATTGTCGCAGAAGAGCATTGCATTTTGTAGATTAGTCTCAATCCAAGCACTCCATGTCCAAGATGTCTCCAGCAGTCCCCTTGTTTACTCGCTTCACATGGGGGACACCGCGAAGGCAGGGCCCGGACCCCGGAGCCAAAACGGGAAGGCAGGCCCTATTTAAAAGTTCGGTACCCCGGACTGTTGTTACAGTTATGGTCGGTCCCGTTCCGAAGCTGACCCACTAGACACTCCCTAGTTCCTACTGCACGCACAGTCGCAACCGCCGGCGGTAGCCCACTGATGAGTCAGGCTGGTTGTAAATACTATCTCCCTAATGCATAGTATCATATATTAGTATAATGTGGTACTTTATTTATTGCCATGCATGATACAAGGTAACTTAGCATTTAATATGATACGGTATCATAATATGATACTACACCCTCTCTTTCTTCATTTAATGCTATGACACCTCATCAAAATTGTCTAGTTGGCATGCATTATACTACCTATGATACTACCATTACGACCAGCCTCATGGAATCACGCAGCGGCGCGAGTAAATTAACTCGCCGATGCGGCGCCGTGCACGGCGTGCATGCCGGTCCCGAGGTGCCGACCGACACTCGCCGGCCAAGACGACAAGTGTGACCCGGATGGCCGGATAGTGCGAAGAGATCACTCCTGCCATGTGATGCTCGGAAACCTCGGGATTCACCGGCCGATACCATCCACCTGAACCGCCATGTCTGTCAGCTTTTGCACATTATCCGCCGCAAATCACCCCGACATGCCGCCGTGCCGCTTCCAAAAGACGCATCTGCCGGCTCGTTTTATTTTTACGTAGTATTTTTATCCTTTGTGATGAAGGATGAAGGCTCGAGGTAGATGGATGGAATAGATGCGGCCAATTAACATGTTAAGGGTTTACGTGACCACCATGTGCACCCGGGTTGCCTTCGGCTCTGCGTCCGTGAGAATCTCTCCACGTGAGAGGGGGCCGGGGCGGGAACGGACGACTGACGCCGGGGCGCGCCATGCATGCTGTGCCCGGTGCCCACGCCGGCCGCTGCGGCTCCATCGGTTGTTGGCTGCCGGCGGGCCGCTGTTCGTCCGAAGCGTCCAAAGTGAACGCTGCCGGATCGCGGAGGCGCGCGGAGAACATGTACGCCGGTCACTTCGGAGGCTCGGTTTCCGTGCTGTAATTCTATGGCTCTATGCCTTTACGATGTACGTATATCCATAGAAGTGACAAAATAGAAGCATAGATATATTATTATACAGCAACTTGGATAGGCTCCCAAGGTCTCAATGCTCGTGTAGAAATGGGCATGGGTCTTGATAACTTTCTAAATCGAAATCCATGGACGTATCCTCTCGTCCCATATGCTCGCGCTTGATGGTTTTAATTTAGGGACTGTCTATTCTACATCCGGATGAAATCCAATTCACTTTCATCCATATTTTCCATCCAACTAACGACTGACAATTGTCCCCTGTCCTGTGTCCTCTGTTTTCTTTTCTTCCCCAGCTTCTAATACACAGACTAACGGATCCACAACTAAACTTTACCAACCCGTATAGAAAAGCAGCTACAAACAGGAAATCAAAGAAGCACACTGATACAGCCAAAAGCTACTCCATGACCGAACAGAAAAGCAGTAAAGCTGTAAAGCCCACTAACAAAACCAATAAAATAGTTACAGTGTAAATCAATGATAGTTACACAGTAAAAATCCAAAAAATGAGAATTACACTATATCCACTAAGATATTACAGTGTAAATACTTTGAGATTTACACTGCGTCAAACAAGAAAATTACAGTGAGAATTACACTTCCACTAAGGGAGTTACACTAAAATTACAGTGTATCAAAACAAGATAATTACACTGCATCAAACAAGACTATTACAGTGTAAAATCATTTGAGAGTTACACTAAAAAATTACAATGTAAATACTTTGAGATTTACACTGCATCAAACAAGAAAATTACAGTGAGAATTACACTTCCACTAAGAGAGTTACACTAAAAGATATCACAGTGCATCAAAACAAGATAATTACACTGCGTCAAACAAGACTATTATAGTGTAAAATCATTTGAGAGTTACAATAAAAAATTACAGTGCAAAATACTTTGAGAATTACACTGTATCAAACAAGAAAATTACAGTGAGAATTACACTTCCACTAAGAGAGTTACACTAAAAGATATTACAGTGAAAAAAAACTTTGAGAATTACACTTCCACTAAGAGAGTCACAGTGTAAATCTTTTGAGAATTACACTATAAAAATCCAGTGCAAACTCTTACACTGTAAAACAAGATAATTGCATTGCAAACCACTAAGAGAGTTACAGTGTAAATCTTTTGAGAATTACAGTGTAAAAATGCACTAAAGATACAGTGCAAATTCTTTGAGAATTACACTGTAAAACAAGATAATTACTGTTGCGTTTGAGAGAAACAAGTATAATTACATTGCAAACCGCTAAGAAAGTTACAGTGTAAATCTTTTGAGAATTACACTGTAAAAATCCACTAAAAGATACATTGCAAATCCCTTGAGAATTACACTAAAACAAAACATAATTACTGTCTAAAATACTTTGAGAATTACACTGTAAATCTTTTGATAATTACAATGTAAAAAGTACACAACTCACTAAGGAATTACAGTGCAAAATCCTTTGAGAATTACACTGTAAAACAAAAGATAATTATAGTGTAAAAAACTTTGAGAATTACACTGTAAATCATTTGATAATTACACTGCAAAAACTTTGGGAGAACTCACTAAGGAATTACAGTGCAAAATCTTTTGAGAATTACATTGTAAAAACAAGATAATTAAATTTGCATTTGAGAGAAACAAGTATAATTACAGTGCGAACCATTTTGAGAGTGCACAACTCACTAAGGAATTACAGTGCAAAATCGTTTTGAGAATTACATTGTAAAACAAGAAAATTACACTGCAAAAATCAATTGAGAGTTATTGTGTAAAATCCTAAAAAAAAATAGATTTACACTGTAAAATACCACTGGGATACAGTGGGAGAACAAAAAAAATGGGAACTACAAAGTAAAAGAGGACCAGAATAAAGCAGGAGCATTAAAAACTATTCATGTAGTAAAGAAAAATTACCAGCTCATCACGGATATCTCTGTGATACAATGAGTTCTCTCCATAAGCCGAATCAACAAACACAAAAGCTTTATCTTTGATACACAAATGAGAACCAGTGCTCATCGAGACCAATAGCGAAGTACAACTAAAATTAAGAATCAAATCAGTAAAAGAACATCTAAAAATGCAGGAAACAAACAAATAAAAATGGAAGGAATACAGGGCAAACAATAGACTAGTTTGTTTGCTGGGTAGGTGATGTTGAGCGAGGAAACAAGCCATACAAGCAAAGCAAAAGGGATCTGAACTGAAACAAAAAAGCAGCCCATCCGACAGGGACATTCACAGGGACCTGAACTGAAACAAACAACAGGCAAAGTGAAATAGACAACTAGCCGAATTCAACCAGACAATCTAGCTCACAGGACAAACGAGATCTGACACTAGAAGTGGCAAATTACTCAAATTTACAGTCCCGGACCACTTCCACGGATGCAAAAATCCAACACTGAACTAGCGCATCCAGGTACAACACAGAACACTTACATGCTAAACAAAAATAGAATTACAAAACCCACTAAGAATTACAGTGCAACACGCATAAAAATTACACTAAATACACTGTGAATCCATCGGGGATTACACTGTACAATCCAGTAGAAATTACAGTGTAAACCCCCTAAGAAAATACACTGCAAAATCTATTAGGAATAACAGTGTAAAATAAGTCACAACTACACTGTAAATCCATAGCGAATTACACTGTAAATGCACTAGAAATTACATTGTAAAAACAAATGGGAAATATCACCTGACAAAAGAACAGAAACACAACAAATTCAGAAACACAACAAATTCTACTGACCCATTCCTATAGTCCTGTATCCACCTGTACGGGGATGTGTGTGAACTGTATTGCAAAAACTACAACCATGCAAGTGGATGTCAGCCTAGGGGAAACCTGCATGCACAACCTAGGTATAGATCACCATCGCATACTACTACAACTAAACAAGCCAACCTAATCAAAAACCACCCGAATACATAACAACACCGTAGTTACAGATCAAATCAAAACGACAGTGAAACCCCCTCATGGAGCACCACTCTAGTTACCTCGCCCTGCCCATGGACATGGACGAGCGGCGTACGAACGAGAAGCTCGAACTACCTCCCCCTACCACAAGGCACTCCGCCGCCGAAATCCGCCATGGCAAACGAGATTCAAACCAAGAAATGGCGGAACCTCACACATCTACACGAACGATGAGGGGGAAATACACAGATCTGACTATCAAAACCCTAAAACTACCAATCAGAATCTGCAGAACAAGAGAAAATCGAGATAAATTACCGAATCAGACGAACAAAAATCGGCGGGAGGGGGGAAATTGGGGCCGGGGTTGGTGCGGGGGCCGAGATATCCTGCAGACAACCGACGGGAGGTCGAGCGGGGCGCGGAGGCAGCAGGGGAGCGGGACAGAGAGTGCAGATGAGTCACCAACAACCAACTGCGTCGATCGCCGAGAGGGAGATCCAAAATCGCCATGCTATCTCTCCCAACCTCTATTCCAGGGTATGTGTGTGTGTGAAATGGCAAAGAAGAAACGACGAGGATGGGAAGAGACAGAGGAAGCGATAGGCGCGGGATAGCGAGGGGAGTGTAACAGGTGAGATTGAAATATTCGGCGGGCCCGATAAGAAAAGTCAGCGCCCAAAAGAGGACAGGAAAAAAAGAAAAACCACGAATCACGACGCAACAGAACGTACGGCTCAGAAAACGGATGAAGACGAATAATTTTCATCCGGATGAAAATTAGCAATTCCGTTAATTTATCAGACCCACATGCCGAACCCATAATCAAATCACCTTCTAGTATGTAAAGTCGAATAGTACTAGACAACTGAAGCTCTGGTGTGTAGGCTTGTAGAGTGGTGCTCGTACAACCGACGATCTTTCAATAACAGTAGTACCTTCTGAGAACAGTTCTTGTGCTGATAATTGATGAGCAGTACAGTCTCTGCCTCTTCCTCTTCGTGTACTTTCTTTTTGGTGAACTGCATGTCTCATCGTCGGCAGAACAGCCAGAGTAACAGAGAAGCAAAGCTGATTACCAGAGTTCCTAGTACTCATTTTCCATGGGAATAATAACGCTCCTATAAACACAAGTACAGTACTTTACAATTACACGGTCCATGAAGAATGAAGGACAGAGTGTGAAAAACATCAGTGCTCATAGGAAGAGCTCTGCACATTTTGGGCAGGTTCCGCAAATGTAGTGCACCCCCAGCGAGGAGTGGCTCAGGTGCAGTTTGCAAGCAGTAATACACACACTGAGAGTTGAGAGAGTGACTTTACGCTTGGTAATTAAACTGAATAAGGAATAAAGTGCCTTTTTTTTGCGGGGGAACTGAATAAAGTGCCTGGAATTGCAGATTTCAGTACATAAATTATCTGATGGTAAAAGTTCATTCCTCTCAAGGATTGCACTGCAAAAACTCACACTCACACAACTCGATACATCGGCATGCAACTTTAGTTGCACTGCACTACAAGCTCTTCTCCTCATCAACAAAACAGAGGAAGAGAAGTAAGATACAGGCAAATCGACGACACGCATCACTAGAGGAGTGCCGAGAGACCATGGAGGGAAGAGCTGGCACAATCTTTGCATGGGCTACTCTTCCTCTTCTGACACAGCCTCCTGCCATTCCCGGACGCATATTCGTATAAATACAGTCCCCGCAGTAGAAATTAACCCACGGTTCTAAATTACCACGAACACACTCTGCACTGTACTTCTTGGTTACTAGCCAAGCACGTACGGCGCAGTAAAAAAAGTTGATGAGGCTGTAACTTAGGGGTAGTTAACCAAGGAGCGGTAGGTGGCTCCGGCCGTCCAGCTGGCGGGGATGACGTTGTTGACGACGAGCTTCCTGCCGGAGTCGGAGGTGAGTCGGAGCGAGAAGGGCCCGCGCAGCGGCTTGCCGGTGTTGGAGTTGAGGCGGTACAGCGCGCCCCAGTTCTGCGCCATGGGCGTCCAGGTGCCGCAGTTGGCCTCCATGAGGTCCACGGCGTTGAGGTCGCCGTCGTCGTCCTCGAACTCGATCAGGACCTCCAGGTAGTAGGGGTTGGAGCCCTGGTCCACCTTGAAGGCAATGTTCATGCCAGGGTACTTGCATGGCACCCTACGGTTAACGGAATCGCCGAGATTAAATTAGCTTAGTTATTGTAATGCGGTCTCTATTAATTTGTGCTGCAAGCGCAAAATTCTTCGCTGAATTCGTATGTACCTCTTGTACTGGATCTTGATGATACCGCCGGCCCGGAGTTTGTCGGCCATGCCAGGCTTCGCCATGGCGCCCATGGAGGTGCCGCTCATGTCGAAGTGGGCGGCCTCACCGAGGCAGGCGGCCCCGGCGGGGCACTCGTCGGTGATGACGACGGTCGCCGGCTGGCCGGAGCATGCCTGGTTGCCTGTGCATTTAACCTGCGTAGGCGCGGCACATGAATTCATTTCGTTAGGACCATTAATGGAGTGGAGCAATACACGAAGTCAGCACGCTGTGTAGGGGTCACAGAAACTGTGAACGAGTGCGCGTATGTTATCCTGACCTCGTAGCACGCTCCGCAGCCCTTGCCATCTCTGTAGAGCGACGGGTTCCCGGCGGCGATCATCGACGAGAACGGACGGTTGCCGACAGCGCTCTGGTAGCCACACGCGCCACCTGCATTTTTTGCCTGATTTTAGCTCCATCGACCGACGCCGTGCGGTGCAGTTAATGTACTACGTTCTACTCCCAGCGGAGTAAGCATGCAAGCACTAACCGTCGCTTCCGTCGCCGTTGGGGGCGCCGTAATACGTCGCGCCGCCGGCTAACCAGCCGCCGGAGCCATAAGCGGCAAACGACGAGGGGGTAGCAGCGGTGTGGTTCTTGTGGGCCTTGGTTGCAGGCCTGGGGAGCATGCGGGAACAAGCAATGGGGCTCACAAGAAGTGAGAGGACAACCAGTGCGCTAAGTAGCGATAATAGGGTTAAAGATTTCGCCATTGCTGCTCCGAGCTTGCTCGGGAGAGGATATGGACTAGATATGGTGAGCTCAAGTGTTGCTTGGTGAGTTGCAGGGAGCGTCCATGGGACGGGTATTTATAGTGTACTTTGTGGGGATGTAGACGTACGTGGCAAGAGATGTGGGGATTCTGCTTCTGGTAAATTATTGAGGAGAACGTGACTGGTTGGTGCTAAAGCAGAATAGGCTAAGCGAACTACTTTTTAATATCTTGCATGCAGCACCAACAAAATTTATAGGACAGACAATACTCTACTTTGTGACGAAAATGGATTGCCAAGTACATTTCAGAACATACCATTAAGAATTTTAATCCACATGAAGGTGTGTTGGCAGCCTAACATCAGTCCATATAAGACTGACACATGTTAGTCGTTGATCTCAGCTGCATCGAACAACTGATAGCGCTTCCTAAGGAAGCGAGGGATGGAGAAAACTCTAGTCAGTCCCCGCTGGTGGCTGCCATTGTGAGACTGAGAGAGCGCACAATATACCTAGCCATCCCTCGGGCCGGGCCGGGCCTAGCTAAGCCCGACGAAGAAAACCCAAGCCCGACCCGCCCCGTCACGGGCATTGGGCCTAAAAATCAGGCCCAAGCTCAGCCCTACCGTGTAAAAGCCCGCCAGGCCTCTTCGGTAAAATGCAAATACGGCGGGCCCGGGCCCGGCCCGGTCTTCGGGCTCGAAATCTAGGCCCGAGCTCGGCCCGTGAACAGCGTCGGGCCAGGTCGGGCTGTTCGGGCCGGACTGCCCATGGCCAGGACTAGCGCACAACAAGAATACAACCCACAAGAGATAGAAAAAGAGGAAGAGGTTATATCTAGATCTGTTGCACGTGACTAGACAGTGTTCAAATTAGTGATTGAAAGTTCAAAAAGTGCTTGGATTGGCACCAAATTTGGCGAGCTCACTCCTTACTTTGAGTACTTCGATTTGCTTGACTGGTTTGAGGATTGGGTTAGTGTAGCATTAGATTCGAGAATGATTTTGTCGGTTCAAACTGTTGCAGTTTCACCACAAAGTATTTTGGGGTGACGAACAGATTGGATAGGCGAATAGTGTCCAATTAAGCAGAAATTTTGAGAGGATACCAGGAACCAATGTGTCCACCTGTATGCCAAATTTGGTGTTATTTGGTTCAGCAGTTTGAGAGCGGTTTGTGAAATACTAAAGGGGGCATAAGCTGTGTAACCTCAGCTTTGCTGAAATCTTGCCTCTTATGGTTGAGTGTGTTGTAAATCTCTCTAGATGTTCTAGAGAAGACTTTGTACTCATCATTTTTATAGTAAATTTGTGTGGACCGATTGACCGACAACCATGGTTTTTTAATTCTCAAGTTGAGAAGGTGATTAAATCCTGTCACATGTGCATATTTTCATGTTATTCTGCTGCTTACTTGTTGGTTGAACCTGTTCTCAAAGTTTATTACAAATAAAAAAGACTGTTTAGTATGCATATCTGCCGTGGTTGTAAATTTATGCGTCGAGTCTTTACTATCCAGCTTTAACTAGGTAGAAACAAATAATATTAAAAGTGTAGAACCATTGCCAGTTTACCGGTAGCTATAGAACAACCAGATGCTCACACTAGCTAGTAACTGGAAATTCTTCGCTAGTTCGTGCCTCAACTTGGAAGTCTAGCTAGAACTCCGAAAGTGTCATTCTGCTCCTAGGTGCAAATGCAGCTGGATGAATAGTAAATTTCAGAAAATACCCAAAATAATTGAAAAAACTGATTTTTCTACACACATTCTTGAGTGTTTTACCTATGTACAAAATTTCGTGAACAGGTTACATTTTTTATGCTTGGGGTAGAAAAACAAGCCGCCCAAAATGCTTTAAAAATGAGCTTTTCCATAGTACAGATTTTTTTATCCTGAGCACAACGAATGTTATTTCTTCACGAAATTTGGCATGGGAGTAGAAGATTCAAATATGTGTCTGATTATTATTTTGTTTACTATTTTTGAATTTTACTATTTATCTGAGTGCTTTTGCACCGAGGGGTAGAAACTCCATGTCCGCCTGCTCCGGCCTTTCCTCAAAAAAGCACGTCGATCCTCAATAGCAGGCCGACCTTGTAGTGCTCCTGTGATGCCCCATGAGCGGCACTTGTGGGGGCGCTATCCTATAAGGCTGAAGCCACCGATTGTACATACAATAGCGGTCAAATGATCGTTGTGCTGCTTCGTACAACTGATATCACAAGCGTACATCCAATACAACATGATTATGTCTTACATAACGATGATCATTAAGGTCAAGTCTTATATAGATAGGCCATAAAAGCAAGCTACACATGAAATATAATAGCGGAAACAACAACGATAACTTGGACCCATGCAGCAAACCATAACCCGCCAGCTGACTGGAAAGCATCCTAATTCGCAAGGATGTCGTCGAAGAAGTCTTCTTCACAAGTTATCTCTTTCATTCCTGGCCAAGTTAATAGCCAAGGACAAGCCACGTGAGTATTTTGATTGTACTTGCAAGGAAGCCCAAAAAAGTAGCAGAATTTATATCTATATCTATACCTACTATTAAAGCAAGGTGATATTCTTGGTTTCGTCCTGCTTAAAAGTTTTTTCCACGTACGCTCGCTTTGTTGATTTTCACGTTCACGTACTTCCGTCATGGTAATTATAGAAGTCTCGATCCAACTTTGCACCTGGATCGCCTCTCTGGGCCTTGGCCGGAGCTTTAGCTATTGGGCCTACTCTACTAGCACATAACAACAACAAAATCGGCCTAGGCAGAAATATTACATGGAGCCAGCCCAGACAATAAAATAGCGTCTTCACGAGCAATCGAACTCCAGACGTTGCATGTCAAGACCAAAGGACGCGACCAATCATGCTAGGACATCATTATGTGAAATACAAGGATTGTTCCTTATTAAATAGTACCACCTCGCTGCTTTACGTAGTGTTCTACCAATTTATATATGTTTGTGATTCAAGATCAGTAAGCAGCCTTGAGAAGTAGGAAACAAAGGCTTAAATAAGGAAGGAGAGAATAATAATGACCCTAAGGAATTATAATACTAGTGGGTACAAAGAAGAAAAGGAGAGTTTCGGAAAAAGGAAGGAATACCATGGTGGCGTGATCAGATGAGGAAAGAGAATATCCTAAGACGAAATACTACCGGGGCGTGATCAGATAAGGAAGGAGATTTTCCTAAAAAATATTGCGCAAAGGAATTACCCAGACATGGCATGCAATTAACTAACACAAAGAAATTAATTAGTTCGGTTATTGAATTATCCCAACTCGCTTTCTTATAACTCGTCGGACCAATTTATATATGTCTATGAACTGAAATTAATAAGCCGCCTCAAGAAGTTGGTCCACTTTGCTCACAAATATGAGCAGAAAGAAAAGGTGTATGCAGCTTATGTTCGGTCAGCAAGTTGATAACCTCATACCTTAACATTATTTACACTAATAGTTATTATTGTCTGTGATCAATAAAATTATTATTGTGTGTGGTAAACAAGGAAATGCACCGCATGATATGTAAAGACATGATTGGTGTTGAACCACATGAAGTGAATGTGATGGTTGCTCCGCACAAAGAATTGCAAGTTGGTGTAGGGAGGGACTCATGAAATCGGCATGGTAGAATGTAATGACCTAGCTCACCGCATAGGGATTGATAACCTTTTTCGTAAATAGTTACACAAGTGACCACCATCGACAATGATGCCAAAGAGGAGAAGTGACAACACGGATTGCTCGCTAGGGGTGTGCGAGAGTTTGTTTCACCCGTTGCAACGCACGGGCATTTGTGCTAGTGTATATAAAAGGTTCGGTACAAGGTAGGATTGGACACTATGTTTAGTAATTTATGGAAAGCCAGTTTTGAAATGCACATGACCTATATTTTGAAAACCACGTGGTTCTCCAAACCACGGCAGATCATATCACAAACATCAACAAAAACAGATTATGTTGAACATCAACTTGATCATCGCAACTCATAATTCTCAGTACATCAGTACCATCATACTCATCATCATCACCAACATCTTGACAAGTTATTATGGACATAGTCTAAGCGTGGTCATTCCAACTGTCCTTGACCATGGACAATGACTATTCGAGTAGTTTTACACTCTGCATAGGTTGCACACTGTACCCACAAGATACACATAACTTCAGTGTCTGCCACAACTCCTTGTACAAAAATATACCTTTTCCCAAACGACAATAAAAGAGAGTCCACTAGATTGGTATCCACCCCTCATGCAAACCGACTTGGGGAGGGGGCTCCCGCCCTTGGCGCAACGACCAAGGAGGAAGAGTCCCCCGATGACTCTTCTTGCCCCTTAGCTTGTCCAATAAGCTAAGAGTGGTGCACCAGCACTATATGGGCCTTTAGGCCCATTAGCTCTTCACTAATAAGG
Organism: Triticum timopheevii; assembly: GCA_963921465.1. Taxonomy (NCBI): domain Eukaryota; kingdom Viridiplantae; phylum Streptophyta; class Magnoliopsida; order Poales; family Poaceae; genus Triticum; species Triticum timopheevii. The sequence goes on from OY997272.1 coordinate 421,344,361, forward strand.
CTATAACCTATTAGAGGGGCCCATGGCGCCTAAATAAATCATATGGGCTTTCTGTAAATACTATAGCCTCCAATATTTATATTAGGTCCCTGGATACTTTTTTCCACATATACGGTATTACCTAGTATTCCTCGAAACACTTATAGTAACCCCGAAACTCTTTCGGTTTCACTCGAAACTATTCATTTTATTCCGAAAACAATTCTGGCTATTTTTTTCATATATGTAATTTATATAGAACTCAACAGATTGTTATGTGGACCGAACCTCATGGCGAGATTCGATCTATTGTTGTGCTCCGATCTTTCATGGCACTCCACCACCACCACCACTACCAGCAGTAACCTCTTGCCCACGCACACGATGTATACGAATTAGAGGGATTGAACCTTGCGATTCAGCACGAGCAAACCAACCTCGATGACAATACTCACACGCAAAAACAATTTCTACAAAGAAATCACAACATAGAGGTTTTCTAAAGTTTCCTCCAAAACTTGATATCGGTGTCTATCCTGAAACACACGCCGTGTCTATTTTTAAAAATAGCCTGCCTTTTTACAATTGACCATACTCAAATTTTAAATGACTTGCACCGCACACAACTAAAATATCTAGAAAGGAAACAAATAACCGACTTAATCTTTACCTAATAATAAAGCAAATTGGGTTTCTGGTCATCCCTCATACATTTTGCAACCCCCCCCCCCCCTCTATTTTTTGTAAATAAACCCGCGGTACACGTTTAAGTCACTCCCGAACCGTTTTTTTGCATTTTCTTGGAAACCCCCCTGATCTTTTAGGTAATCAACCCGCCATACATATTTAAGTCAACCGAATCATTTTTTTCGTTTTAACATAAAACCCCCTGACTTTTCGGTTAATCAATCCACAGTTTATTTAAAACAAAATTATAAATATCTTTTAAATCGTAACTCCGATTTTAACATGTTGTATATGAAACTTGATTAGAAAAATGCGTAGAATCTAAATATGATGCTATTTTTAGCTGTTAAATATTTCTAGAATATTTTTTTGGCATGAACTTAATCTATCATGTATGATTCGTTTTTCTTTCTTACTGATATAGAGGAAAAAGAACATCGATAACCATGCATGCACACATGTGAAAGACCTCGCGGGGAAAAAGAACATATTTCTCAATTTATTTTGAGCGAGTGTGCGCGAGGGAGAGACGCCTTAGAATTGACCGCATTCAAACATGCTTTCGTTGTGTGAGCACTGAGACCACCATCAACAACACAAATGTGATGCCATGTGAAAATAAAGGACGTGAACATATTAGGGTCTTGAGTCATAGTTATTGGGTTAAGAACGTGCGTTATTTACGCTCCCGTTGTAATGCATGGGCTCTTTTGCTATGAAAAAGATAACTAGAGACCGATCAAAGAAGCTACTAACTGAAAACCCTCTGGGCTTTCACGTTGGTGCTCTCTAGCTGGCACCCATCCTCTCGCACATAAGCAAAGCAAATCCCACGATCTGACCATCCTAAGGCTGGTTGTAATGAGGAGTATCATATACTAGTATCATGCATATGATATTAGTGTATGATACCACATCCATAATGCAAAGTATCATGTGTTGGTATCATAGAGTACTATATTTATTGCCATGCATGACACAAAGTAGCACATCATTTAATATGATACGGTATCATGATACGATACTTAAGCATCTCTTTCTTTATTTAATTCTACGCCATCTCATCAAAATTGCTTAGTTGACATGCATGATACTACCTATAATACTACCATTACGGGCAGCCTAATCACATCGATGTCTTCCTTGTGAGGTAAGAAAAGAAATAGGAAGTTAATCTTTACCGCTTCTTCTTTTTCCCACGAAAAAATACCCAGTATGGACACTTGATATCTGGGACAAAATCATGGTACTCTCCTTGCTGTCAAACATGCTAATATATGAGCATCTACATCTAGCTGGAGTAGACAAATCCAGACCCTCAAGCGTCCACATCCGTGGGCGCTGACCAGTCGAGCCTTGAATTAGGTCATCTGCATTTAGATACCTAAAAATATTAAATTCATACAAAATCATGCAAAGAAAAAATTCTACATACTACGTATCAACTAGCTAGTCCCCGTCGAAGATGTCCACTATCTTCGTGCCCAGCCGGGTACAAGCATGGGTGGCAACCGCAGCTCAGGCGCCACATGTCGGCCTGCACATCCATGTCCGCTTCGACCTGGTCGAAGAGGGCGTCAGCCGCCGCCCGTTCCTGCTGGATGAACACTCGGTGGGCTCCACATATGCCTCGTCCTGGATGGACTCCAGTATGGCCTGTTGCTCCGTCATCTGATCCGCATGGGCGACGGTGAACTCCGCCTCCGCCTGCTCCATGTTGAATCCCGGAGCCAGCGCGAAATCCTGCTCCGGCTCCTCGTCGTCCTCCGGATTCGGCTGGTGCTCCTCCCCTCCTCATTTTTCCGCTCCTCCTCCTCCGGCTCCGGCGAGTCCGGAAGCAGCCCGAAGCGATGCAGGTGGCGCGCACGGCGCGCCTCACCTGGATCTCCTGCTCGATCTCATACCGGCGCTCTAGTGTGAGCATAGCGTAGGTGGTTATTTTCTTCCGGGCCATGGCGAAGCCGGAGAGCGTGGGAAGAGCGCCGGAGCATGGAGAAGAGGTGGATGGGCTCGGGCTTGCAGCATAGAGAGGGAGTAGGGGGATGGGATAGGGCTGGGGGATGCCGGCCGGCTTCAATAGACGGATTTGGCCTCGGGCGGCGAGCCGGACCGGCACCACACGATGTTCACACACCCCCACCGAAGGATACGTCTGTCGAACTGCCGGTTTTTCGGGCGATTCCGCATGGGACCCCGACGTCAGTCCGACGTGACGGGCGTGCCTGGGTACCCTCATATTCGCCCTAAATTTGGGCTGAATATGAATATGAGGGATGTGGATCAGCTCAGGTGTTTGAAGCCCGTTTAAGAAGTCCATTTGGGTCGAATTTTTGTGACCGGTCAGTGACCGGGCCGTCCGCCTGGACATTTGAGACGGGTTTTGGGCACCCGGCAGTAGATGATCCGAGTCGTTTCTTTCATGCGCATACATGGCTAGGTGGTTCCTAATTAATCCCTTGATGGACCCACTTGCATGTCTACGTCCTCTTTGATTCCGTAATGTTTTTCTATGGTGGGGACTAAAGCCCTCATGGATATTGTCGGGGGGATGAACCCCGGGCAGGCAACGGAACCCGGATCTGTTTCCAAAACATCGGGGCCCGCATCGCCCCGCAAACCGGCGCGCGCCAGGCCGGGTCGCCCAACCCGGCAAGGCGCGCAACCCGGCCAAGACCCTCGTCTCGGCCCAGCCGGCCGCAGCGGCTGGCGCAAGGCAACTCAACCCGGCGCAACCTTGGCTTCCCCAGTAAGCCAACCCACCCGTGGCGTCCACGGCAACCCAGCCACGGGTCAGCTCCCGTCCCATCCAGGCCGTACTATGGGACGAGACCTCAGTCACTGATGACCAAGACTACAGTGCCCCCGCCCATGCCCGTGGTCAGCCAGAACGTGGCAATAGTGCCCCTTACCTACCCGCTAACCAGGGCTGGCACGACAACAGTGTTCCCGCCCCTACCACTGATGACAGCAAGCGGAGGCCTGACGGAGAACACTGTGCGCGACTCGACCCGGCCACGCCATGACGATCGACAAGACGGCGCACAGTCCCCCTAGGCACGCGGGGCCCGCACCTAGGGGAACCCGACGAACCACAAGCCCCCAAGCGGGACCCAGCCCGGCACCCCGGACGCCGACAATACGGACCCATCGACTCGGCATATTACCATTGTAACCCTGGGTGGATTGGTCTATAAAACCCCCCAGGAGTCCACGCCAACAGGCAAGCAAGACACGAGATATTCAACAGAGACATACGACACACACGGCATGCAAAGCCACACGAGATAGAGCAAGCAAGATAGGACTAGCCACCACATAGCAACACCAAGGAGAAGGAGCAGCCGGAGCCTTGGCCAGCCTCCTTCCTCCTCCAAACAGCTCCAGGAGCAACATTGTACTATCAACCATCCAACTAAACTCGGCAGGACTAGGGGTGTTATCTCTCCGGAGAGCCCCGAACCTGGGTATGTCCGGCGTCCCGCGCCTGCGCATATCAACCTCGCCTCTAAAGCCCATCAGCGCCCTCGAGCCTCCTCCTCTCTTTAGCCATCCCTTGGCATCTACCGTGCGCCCACCACGACAGTTGGCGCCTACCGTGGGGCAGTTCGAGGAACTGGCTGATGTCTACTATACAACCTTCTTCTTGTAGACGTTGTTGGGCCTGCAAGTGCACAGGTTTGTAGGACAGTAGCAAATTTCCCTCAAGTGGATGACCTAAGGTTTATCAATCCGTAGGAGGCGTAGGATGAAGATGGTCTCTCTCAAGCAACCCTGCAACCAAATAACAGAGAGTCTCTTGTGTCCCCAACACACCCAATACAATGGCAAATTGTATAGCTACACTAGTTCGGCAAAGAGATGGTGATACAAGTGCAATATGGAAAGTAGATATAGGTTTTTGTAATCTGAAATAATAAAAACTGCAAGGTAACTAATGATAAAAGTGAGCGTAAACGGTATTGCAATGATAGGAAACAAGGCCTAGGGTTCATACTTCCACTAGTGCAAGTTCTCTCAACAATAATAACATAAATAGATCATATAACAAGCCCTCAACATGCAACAAAGAGTCACTCCAAAGCCACTAATAGCGGAGAACAAACGTAGAGATTATGGTAGGGTACGAAACCACCTGAAAGTTATTCTTTCGGATCAATCTATAAAAGAGTTCGTACTAAAATAACACCTTAAGACACAAATTAACCAAAACCCTAATGTCACCTAGATACTCCATTGTCACCTCAAGTATCCGTGGGCATGATTATACGATATGCATCACACAATCTCAGATTCATCCAACCAACACAAAGTACTTCAAAGAGTGCCCCAAAGTTTCAATCGGAGAGTCAAGAACGTGTGCCAACCCCTATGCATAGGTTCCCAATGTCACGAAACCCGCAAGTTGATCACCAAAACATACATCAAGTGACACATGATATCCCATTGTCACCACAGATAATCACGGCAAGACATACATCAAGTGTTCTCATAAAAGACTCAATCCGATAAGATAACTTCAAAGGGGAAACTCAATTCATCACAAGAGAGTAGAGGGGGAGAAACATCATAAGATCCAACTACAATAGCAAAGCTCGGGATACATCAAGATCGTGCCATAGAGGGAACACGGGAGAGAACAGCGAGAGAGAGAGATCAAACACATAGCTACTGGTACATACCCTCAGCCCCGAGGGTGAACTACTCCCTCCTCGTCATGGATAGCGCAGGGATGATGAAGATGGCCACTGGTGATGGGATCCTTCTCCGGCAGGGTGCCGGAAAGGGCTCCCGAGAGGTTTTTGGTGGCTACAGAGGCTTGCAGCGGCGGAACTCCTGATCTATCTTCTGTTCTGGAAGTTTTTCGATACGTAGGTATATATGGGTGAAAGGAGTACGTCGGTGGAGCTACGGGGGCCCCACATCCATCAGGTGGGTTTCCTTCCAAAAATAACTTCTCTAGTTGATTTCGTTCTGTTTTGACTCCGTCTGATATTCCTTTTCCTCGAAACACTGAAATAGGCATAAAACAGCAAATCTGGGCTGGGCCTCCGGTTAATAGATTAGTCCCAAAAATAATATAAAAGTGGATAATAAAGCCCAATATTGCCTAAAACAGTAGATAAAGTAGCATGGAGCAATCAAAAATTATAGATACGTTGGAGACGTATCACTGGCCAGAAGCATGCTTCGGACGGGGCCCTTCTCCTACTCCGACGAGTCCGTCGCTCTGGCGGACGACGTCATCGGCGCGCTCGCCGCCTCCTTCACCGCACTGCGCATCTCCGACGTGCTTGCGGCCGATGAGTACCCCAGCGGGGTGCTCAGCTACTCCGACTCCCCGCTTTCTCTCAGCGGCGGATTCACTGCCGGGGCGATGGACGCCCACGTAGAGGTCTTCGTCACCGGCGATGGCGCCTCTTCCTCGTCGAGCAAGGCGAGAAGAGCTGCCGAAGCCGCGGACTCCACGGCTCGGACGGAGCCGACCGACCCGTTGCGCGCCGCGATGCAGAGCCTCCGCATCCCCATCGGCACCGACGTCGACGCCACCAATGTTGCTGAAGCCCGAACCCAGCTCGAGGACAGGCGCCAGCAAATGCTGGACCTGTCCGAGACGCTGGCCGCCACCAGACGCCGTTTGGAAGCTGCTCAGATGGAGCACGACGCCGCTCACGGATTCACGCCCGCCGCGGCCGAGCCGAGCCGGGCCGCTGATACTTGCGCCCGAGGAGGAGCGATCGCTCGGGCCTTCGGCGCCGGCCGGACCGTCTACAAAACCCCAGTCAAGAACATGCGCGCTGCGGAGGCAGCTGCGGTTGGCCTCGACCAACACCCGGGCGAGGAGCTCAGGGAGCGCATCGGGCGGATGCGCGAGCTCCTCGACGCCGCCAACACCCAGCAGGATGGCCTCAACCAGCTCGCCAAGCCGGCGGGGTCCGGCTCCGCCCGCCTTGGCGGACCCGGTGAACTCCTGCACACGGCCTCTTTGCCGCCCGGCGAGGCGCACTCCGGCCAAGGCCGGACCCGGCGCATCCCGGCGGGCACTGCCACCGACGCTCTGGGCAACGAGCCCGCCCCAGAGGCCCAGCGCGGACCCGGCCAGCCTAGCCGGCGTCCGGCTCCAGCCGACCCGGCCCCTCGGGGCCTGGCCGCAAGTCGACTCGGCCCGCGCGCCATCGACGACGCCGACGCGCGCCACCGCCTTGATCGGCTCGCTCGCTCCATGGAGGTGGAGGAGAGCGGCGCTATCGGGCCGGCGTGCTTTGGCCCACGCATCCGGGAGGAGCCCTTCCCGAAGGGGTTCGTGCTTCCCCGCGACACCCCCAAGTACAATGGGACCGTGAAGCCAGAAGACTGGCTCACCGACTACACCATGGCCATTGGCATCACCGGTGCCAATCGTCGTCTCGCCGTGCGCTACGCACCGCTCATGCTCCAAGGATCGGCTCGCACATGGTTGAACAGCCTGCCGATGGGCAGCATCAATGCATGGGTCGATTTCGAGGAAGCATTTGTCTGCAACTTCACGGGGACGTACAAGCGATCCGGTCGCCCTAGTCAGCTCGCCATGTGCGTGCAGGGGCCGACGGAGACCGTCCGCGAGTACCTCACATGCTGGACCGAGCTCCGAAACAGCTGTGAGGGCGTCCATGAAGTCCAGGCAATCCAATACTTTGTCAGCGGGTGCCGAGACGGCACCCTCCTCAAGCACAAGCTTCTACGCTCCGAGCCGGCCACCATGGCCGCGCTCATGGTGATGGCAGACAAGTACGCCAACGCCGACTCCGCCATGAAGATCCAAGTGGCGCTAGACGAGGTCGGTAAGGCGAAGCCGGTCCCTCCACAGAAGCCGGCCGGCGAAGGCAGCCGGCAACAGCACCACCAGAACAACAAGCGCAAGGCCGAGCAGCCGGCGTAATGTCACGACAACCGGCTCGTCGCAGCCGCCGAGCCCGCGGCGGACCCGACAGCGAAGCACCGGCAGACCGACAAGATGGCATGGCAACCCGCCATGAGCTTTGAAGAGATGCTCGACGCCCCGTGCAAGCATCACAGTGGCGCAAGACCCTCCATGCACACGCTTTGACAGTGCGCCATCACCAAGCGCATCATGAGGGGCGACGTCCCGCCTCCTCCGGCTTCGGCTCCGGCTCCGGGCGTGGGACAGCCGCCTCCGCCTCCATCGCCGCCCCCGCCGGTGGCATGATGCGGAACGACGCCTACCCGGACCAGAACACGGCCTACATCGTCTTCACTAGCCTCGGCAACGACAAGCGCAGCGAGCGCCTCCTCCGGCAGGAGGTGAACACCATCGTCCCGGCCAAGACGGATTTCATGCATTGGTCGGAGCGCCCGATCACCTGGACTCGGGAGGATCACCCGGCAATCATGATGAGTCCGGGTGGATAAGCCCTCGTCCTCAACCCTACAATCGTCGCGTGGTGCACCTGCAAGTTCTCCCGAGTCCTCATCGACGGCGGCAGCAGCATCAACATCCTCTACCACGACACGATGACCAAGCTCGGCCTCAAGGCCGAAGACCTGGAGCCAACCCGGACCGTCTTCCACGGCATCGTACCCGGCCTCTCCTGTTCGCCCATAGGCCGGGTCCGGCTCGACGTCCTGTTTGGTGACAGCAGCCACTTCCGACGCGAACCAATCTGGTTCGAGGTGGCGGACCTGTCCAGCGTGCACCATGCGCTGCTGGGCCAGCCCGCGCTCGCCAAGTTCATGGCGGTTCCCCACTACACGTACCTGAAGATGAAGATGCCGGGTCCCAAGGGCCTCATTACCGTCACCGGAAACTATCGCAAGTCTCTGGAGTGCGCCTGAGACGGCGCCAAGCTGGCCAAGTCACTGGTCATTGCCGAGGAGCAGCGCCAGCTCGACCGAATCGTCGCCCTGGCCGGCGAGGCCTCCGACGCGTCGATCCCGACCCTGGACCCGGCCGATGAGGCCGCCTTCAAGCCCTCCAAGGAAACCAAGAAAGTGAAGCTGAACCCGGAAGACCCCAGCTGCAGCAAGTACGTTGTCATAGGCTCCCGCCTCGACAACAAATAGGAAGGCGAGATCGTCGACTTCCTCTGTGAGAATCGGGATATCTTCGCATGGACCCCCAAAGACATGCCGGGTATCCCGAGGAAGTACGCCGAGCACAAACTCCACGTTCGCAAGGACGCCAAGCCTGTCCATCAACCTCGCCGTCGATTTTCCGAAGAGAAGAGAAGAACCATTGGTGAAGAGGTCGCCAAGCTCTTGGCGGCCGGCTTCATAATGGAAGTGTTTCACCCCGAGTGGATGGCCAACCCAGTCCTCATCCTGAAGAAGAACAAGACCTGGTGCATGTGTATCGACTACACCAGCCTCAACAAGGCCTGTCCCAAGGATCCGTTCGCCCTCCCGCGGATCGACCAAGTCATCGACTCGACCGCCGGGTGCGAGCTGCTGTCCTTCCTGGACGCCTACTCCGGCTATCACCAGATCAAGCTGGAGCCAGCCGATGCCCTAAAGACATCCTTATCACGCCCTTCGGAGCGTACTGCTACATCACCATGTCATTCGGGTTGAAGAACGTCGGCGCCACCTTCCAACGCTGCATGCAGAAGTGCCTGCTACCGCAACTCGGCAAGAACATCCACGTGTATGTGGACGATATCGTGGTGAAGACCAAGCAGAACCTCATGCTCCTCGACAATTTGAAGGAAACATTCACCAACCTCCGCGAATACAAGGTTAAGCTCAACCCGGAAAAGTGCGTCTTCGGCATCCCAGCCGGAAAGCTGCTCGGTTTCCTCGTCTCGGAACGCGGCATCTAGGCGAACCCGGAGAAGATCAAGGCCATCGAGCGCATGCGCAAGCCAACCCGGCTGCGTGATGTCCAGAAGTTCACAGGCTGCCTGGCCTCGGTCAGCCGGTTTCTAAGCCGGCTGGGCAAGAAGGCACTGCCCCTGTACCAGCTAATGAAGAAAACAAGCCCGTTCGAATGGAACGGCAAGGCGGACGAAGCTTTTCAAGACCTCAAGTGCATGCTCTCCGCCCCACCCGTCCTGGCCGCATCGACCGACAAGGAGCTGCTGTTGCTCTACATAGCCGCGACCTAGCGGGCGGTCAGCACGGTGCTGGTGGTCGAGCGGCCGAAGAAGGGCAAGATCCAGGCCGTCTAGCGTCCGGTCTACTACCTGAGCGAAGTGCTCTCCACCTCCAAGCAGAACTACCCGCACTACCAGAAGATGTGTTACGGCGTGTACCTCACCGCCAAGAAGCTGAAGCAGTACTTTCAAGAACATGTCATCACCGTCGTCAACACGGCGCCCATCGGAGAAATCATCGGGTGCCGGGACGCCTCCGGCCGGGTCACCAAGTGGGCGATCCAGCTAGCCAGCCACACCATCCTCTACGAGCCCCGCACCACGATCAAGTCTCAGGCCCTGGCCGATTTTCTCGTCGACTGGACCGAGACCCAGTACCTGCCGCCGCCTCAGGACTCGACGCACTGGCGCATGCACTTCGACGGGTCCAAGATGCGACTCGGCTTAGGGGCCGGAATCGTACTGCCATCTCCAAAGGGTGACCGACTCCGCTACGCACTCCAGATCCACTTCGCCGCCTCCAACAACGTCGCCGAATACGAAGCCCTTGTGCACGGCCTCCGGCTTGCCAAGAACTCTGCATCCGGCGCATCCTGTGCTACGGCGATTCGGACTTGGTGGTACAACAGTGCTCCGGCGAGTGGGACGCCCGCGACTCCAACATGGAAAGCTATCGCTTCCTCATCCAGAAGCTGTCCGGATCCTTTGATGGCTGCGAGTTCCTCCACATCCCGCGCGCGGAGAACGAGGCAGCCGACACGCTCGCCAAGATCGCCTCGTCACGTCAAGCCATCCCGTCCGGCGTCTCCCTCGAGCACCTGCGCAAGCCGTCTGTCAAGCCGTCGCCGGACTCCGAGTCCATCCACGTCCCACAAGACCCGGCCGCGCCGCAGGCCGGCCCGGGGACTGCTCAACCCAGCCCAGGGACTGCTGAGCCCAGCCCAGGGGTTGATCAACCCAGCCCGGGGGCTGCTCAGCTCAACCCGGTCACCATCACCCCGGACCCGGCCGTCGCCGCCACCAACCCGGGGGCTGCTCAACCTGGCCCAGGAGTCGCCGACTCGGAACCCACCCAGGTGGCCGTCTTCACCACCATCACGGCCCCATCTTGGGCCCTGCCAATATCAGAATGGCTGGAGAACGGGGTTCTCCCCATGGACGAGACCGAGGCTCGGCAAGTTCAGCGCCGGGCGTCCGCCTACACCATCATCAACAATGAGCTCGTCAAACGCAGCTCTACCGGTGTGTTCCAGCGCTACGTCGAGCAGGATCGCGGCATCGACATCCTCCTCGACATTCACCAGGGCGAGTGCGGGCACCACGCCGCATCTCGGTCCCTCATGGCCAAGGTATTCTGCCACAACTTCTACTGGCCAACGGCCCTCGAAGACGCCGAGTCGCTCGTCCTCAAGTGCGAAGGATGTCAGCACTTCAGCAAATGCATCCACCATCCGACATCAGCACTCCGCACCATATCGATCGCCTGGCCCTTCGCGGTCTGGGGGCTCGACATGGTGGGACCCTTCAAAACCGCTCGAGGCGGCATGACGCACTTACTGGTGGTAGTGGACAAGTTCACCAAATGGATCAAGGCAAGACCAATCAAGAAACTGGACAGGCCAACAACCGTCCGGTTCATCAAAGACATAGCGGTGCGCTACGGCATGCCGAACAGCATCATCACCGACAATGGCACCAACTTCGCCAAGGGCGCGGTCGAGCAATACTGCTCCGTCTCTGGCATCCGCCTCGACCTGGCCTCCGTGGCACATCCGCAGTCCAACGGGCAGGTCGAGCGGGCCAACGGACTCATCCTGTCCGGCATCAAGCTGCGACTCGTCAAGCCACTTGTCCGCTCACCCGGCAGTTGGCTCGACGAGTTGCCCGTGGTTCTCTGGAGTCTGCGCACGACACCAAACCAGTCGACCGGGTTCACCCCGTTCTTCCTCGTCTACGGATCCAAAGCCATCATCCCGACTGACGTCGAGTTCGAGTCGCCACGCGTCACAATGTACACTGAAGAAGAAGCAAGAGAAGCACGCGAAGACGGCGTCAACCTGTTCGAAGAGGCACACCTTCTGGCACTTAGCCGCTCGGCTATCTACCAGCAAGGCCTGAGGCACTACCACAGCAAGAAGATCAAGCCTCTCGCATTCCGGGAAGGCGACCTCGTCCTCCGACTCGTCCAAGAGCAGGCAGGCCAGCACAAGCTGTCCTCTCCATGGGAAGGCCCGTTCATCATGAGCAGGGCTTTGCACGACCGCAACGTCTACTACCTCATCAATGCATGCAAATCGAAGAAGCACAAGAGGGACACCACCGGCGAAGAAACGACCCGGCCGTGGAACGCGGAACACCTCCATCTGGTTTACAGTTAGCCGAACGAATGTATGTATCAACGCCTTTTGTAAGCATATGAAACTATGGGGTCCCCGAACGAGACTCGGGGGCTTCCTTTTGCCGACCAATTTATTGCGTCCATATTTCACACCACTTTACTACCGAACCCGGCCGCCGGCTCGACAAGCTCGACCCGGGGGCTCGTGGGCTGGCCGGCTTGATCATCACCCCGCCGCTTCGCTTAGTGATTCCTGATAAGTCAGGATGCCACAGCCCCCCCACTTTGCCCAAAAACCGCAGATCGAGCTCTGGCTGACGGCGGGCAAGCACAACGGGCTAAAGCTCCCCTACGATCCATACACTAAGTTAAAGCCGCCGGGTCGACCAACCCGGCCCGACGCTCGTCAACTAAGTTAGCCGCACAACCGGCTGCTCACCAACCGGCCAAGCCGGATTGCCGCCAGCCGGCCCAGTGGGTATTTCGCTCGCGCTCAACGTTTTTAAGGACCCAACTCCTGCAGCCGCCTCTCGAAGAGCCGAACCCCTTGTCACGGACCGGAGCCTCGTCCGTCTGACTCGCAGGGGGCAAGCTTCAGGGAGGAGCAACGCATCAAATAAGTTCGAAAAAAGTAGAAGGCAAAAAGCAAAACTCAAAACATTTACACATAGATGTTTGAAGCAAAGGCCAACGGCCCGAGTTAATTACACCCTGAAAACCCCCAGTGGGTGGGTGGACCTGCTACTTAACAGAATTTCCTACAAAAGATTCTCAGGCATTCCCAGCGCCGCGTCGCGACGTCGACGGATCCCCCCGGCCGGCCTCCGGGTCCAGCGAAGCACCGGTGTCCTCTTCGACCTCCGCGTCGCCGTAGACGCCCGTCTCCTCCGAGCTGCCCTCTGGGTCGCGAAGACGCAAGCCATAGTCGTCGCCAGCCAAGACCGCGCCGTCTTCCGTCCGTTCCGGATGGAACTCATCGTGGAAGGCGAACTCGGCGATATAGCTGGCCCGGGAGGCGATCCGGCCGGCCTGCTCCTGCACCAACTGCTTCGAGCCAGCGCGTTGACCCATCAGCGCGTCCAGCTGAAGATCCGGATGCCAAGACAACGCGATCCGGAGCGCCATCTCAGCACCGGCCCGGGCGGCGGAAACGCGCCACTCGCTAAGGCGATCCGGGCTCATCTCCAACCAGCGCGCCAGACGCGAGAAGCTGCGCGGATGGACGGAACCCGGCCACAAGGCCGCCGTCATAGCGGTACCGGCTTGGGACAGCCGCTCCATCTGCGTTCCCAAGGCCCGCAGCCGGGCCTCAACAGCGGCAACGATCTCTGGGAAAGTCCAGGCCATCAGCGGATCCGTCCCGGACCTAATAACGCCGGTCGGGTCGCGCTGATAGCATACGGCTTCCTCCGCCAGCCGCTGCATCTCGGGAAAGGCCCCTGCAGCCAAAGACGAATTAAGTCAGAAGAGCAACAAGGAAGAAAGGGCCGGGTCCCGACTCGGCAAACAACAAAGAAGCAACACTTACTGGAGAAGGACTCTTCCAAGTGCTGCGCCTCGAGCAATGTACCACGTCGCTCCTGCTCCAAGACACGGTCCCGCTCCCCGAGCGCCCTCTCCAGGTCAAACGCCTTAGCAAGGGCCGCCTTCAGCTTGGCGTCCTTGTCTTCGGTCGCCTTCTCGGCTGCCTCACAGCAGTGAGCCTCGGTCTGGCGGGCCTCCTCCACCGTGGTGGCCTGCTCCTGCAGACGCTCCACCTCGGCCTGGAGCTGGCCCTTGTCGTCGGCCAGCTGGCCACGCTGTTGGTCCGCCTCTACCGCCTTGGCGGCCTCCGCCTTAAGGAGCTCCACCTCGGCCTCGAGGCAGCTCTTGTGACCCGCCAGCTGCTCGTGCAGCCAGTTGGCCTCGTCAAGAGACCGCCGGGCTGCGGCCGCCTCCACCTCCGCCCTCGCCTGCGCTGCCTCGATGCCGAGACGGCCAGAATCAGCAATGAGCCAGTCATAGTGATGACCCGCCCGGAACAGCCAGGTCCGCCAAGACGGCACCTCGGCTGCATAGAAGAAGAACTCAGCAGGAAGAAAAAATAAGACAAAACCTAAGATTTGGCCCAACTGTTACACAGTTGGCCCGAATCTCGGGGGCTACACCCAGTGTGTGCGCTAGCGCGCCCCCACTAGAAGAGAAGAACTCAGCAAAGTACCTGCGGCGGCGTGAAGCTCCTCCTCCTTGGCAGCAAGCTGCTCCTTGAGCTCCTGATGCTTGCCCAGGAGCCGGTTGTAGGCGGCAACGCGGAAGGCGTCAAGGTGCTGAAAAGAAGACCAAAGTCAACACAAGGCCTAAGATTTGGCCCAACTGTTACACAGTTGGCCCGAATCTCGGGGGCTACACCCAGTGGGTGTGCTGGCGCGCCCCCATAGAGATAAAATCACAAGAAAACAAGAAGAAGAAGGACTTACCAGGACGACACGCTCCAGGTCGCGCGTCCGCTCCGTCTCGGCCTGGGCGAAGGCCTCAAGGCGCTCCATCTGGCCTCGCAGACGGCGGCTGACGGCATCCAGCGCCGCCTCCTCCTGGGTCTGGGGCCCGAAGACGGCCGCGCCCCCGCTCCGCGCGGGCTGCGGCACGGCGGCTCGGCGCCCGCCCTGCCAGGGCACCAAGGCGTGCCCCCCGCTGGCCGCTTGCGACGCGTCCAGCACCTCCTCCGATGCCCCTTCCGGCGCCGACGGTGATCCGGACACTGGGGTGCCTTGCGTCGCCACCTCAGGCGCCGCCACCTGCGGCGCCGCCACCTCCGGCGCCGCCACCTGCGGCGCCCCCTCCAGGACGCTGCCTCCACCACCATCAGCCCCCGCGCGCTCGACAATGTCGGCTTGCGGCGAGGTATCGCCCCCCAACTCCACGACCTCCAGGTCGAGGAGTACCACCTCGGGCCGGCCCCCACGGCCGCGCTCCCTCACCGACGACGGTTCAAAAACCATCGCCTCCACCACCATGCCCTCCGGCATCTCACGCCAGGACGGCTCCTCGCCGCCTCGCGCCCACGCCGCCGCCGTGTCGGTCCAAGCCCGGACCAACGCCGCCTCCAGCTCCGCCTCGGCCCGGTTCCTGTCACGCCAAGCCAAGGCCTCGGCATCGTCCGGGTCCAGGCCGAGGTCCGAGTTGCCTCGTCCCTCCTCCCTGGACAGACCGGCGAGGTCGGACAGGCTCCTGCAGAACGCGGTCCTCTTGATGACCGCGGCCTCCGCCGCCGCCCTCGCCAGCGCGATTGGCGACTTGAAGAAGAAGGCAAAATAAGCAAAAGAGACAAGAAATCCAGGCGCAAGCGGCGAACACAACTTACCCCGTCAAGACCGGGACCGGGGTCGGCTTCGCGCGTTTCCTCTTGGCCGGCCTTCCGGGCTCGGCCGGGTCCACTGCGCGCTTTGATCCGCGGGGTCACGGCGCGACACTGTCCTTGCCATGCAGGCGGCTCGACGCCGCCCCATGCGAGGACCCAGCTCCGCCCGCGTCGCCGCCTCCCCCGCCCAATGCCGCTACACCAAGCAACCGGCGCCAGCATCGCCTTCACCATGACACGGGCAACAAATCAAGACAAAATGAAGAAGAGAAAGACTAGAAGCTTACCGGCTCGGCGCACAGCACCGGCATCGGACTCGGCCACCTCCTCGCCGCCTTGGGCCGCGGGCTCCTCTGGTGTCACCGGCGCCACCTGCAGCGGAGCCCGGGCGTAAGGATGCCGGCTCGCGTTCACAAGAACCTCCCGTGACGCATAGGGACGAACAAGAAGATGCGCGGTGGCAAAGTAAGGAGACCAGATGCTCACCTGCGGCGCCGGGTTCGCCTGGATATACGGTGCCTTGACGAATCGCCAATCCTCTCCAAGATTGGTCCTGGAGATGGTGTTGACAGCGCACGCGGCCTGCTCCCCAGACAGCCACGTCGACCCCATTCGGTTGGGGTCCTGCAGGCCGATCATCTCGCCGATGAGGCAGGAGTGCCTCTGAAGCGGGAGGACCCTGCGGGTGATAAACACGGCGAGAAGATCCATGCCGGTGAGCCCCTCCTGCGTCCTCATCACTGTCACCCGCTCACAGAGGTTGACGATCTCCTGTGACGGGCGCCGGGGCGAGTAGCCCCAGTTCGTCTTCACCCGCGGCGGCGCCATGGCGGAAGGGGGAAGATTGATGTGGTCCGCGCCAAGATTGCGGACGTAGAAGAAGGAATTATGCCACTTCTTGGCAGAATCCTCGAGCGGAATCTTGGGGAAATCAGCCCCCGACCGCTTGGAGATGACGGCGGCGCCACAGTCGGCGAACTCCCCGGCCGACGGGCCCTGTTGCTTCAAGGAGAAGAAGCGCGCCTAGAGGTCGATCGTCGGCTCGACCCCCAGGTACCCCTCGCACAGGGTCACGAAGCCGGAGAGTTGGACGATGGCACCGGCGCCGAGATGGTGCGGTTGAAGCCCGAAGAACTCCATAAAGGCGCGGAAGAAGGTGCTCGCCGGCAGCCCGAGCCCACGCTCGAAGTGGGTAAGGAAGACGACGCGCTCCTGCCCCTCGGGTCGGGGCCTTTGCTCGCCGTGCGACAGGTGGACGCCAACGTCCGTTTCCCGCGGCAAGCCGCGAAGCTCGAAGCCGCGTGATGTCGTCGTTGGTGACATTGGAACCCATCCAAGAGCCCGACGGCAGCGCCATGGATGGAAGCGGAAGGAAGAAGGACGACGGAGAAGAGCTCTGCTCGGGGCTGCGGGCGCAGCTGTGCGTCGGTGGCAAGGAGCAGGGCGAGAGCAGGGGGACAGGAGGGCGCGAGCGAGAATAATGCCCGCCGCCCCCTTGCCCCCCTCAATTTATAAGCCCCGGTTCAAACGTGGGGAAGTGGGATCGTCTGCACGCGCCCGTTCCACTACCCTGCAATAAGTGCGCACGTACACACGCACTAACTGCGCGGGGAAGTGCAACCGACCCCCAGACGCCGCAATAAATCCGCACGTGTGGCCAAGGGCGTGCGGCGGCAGGCCCCCGGCCCGTCGCCCGGTCCCGTCACGCATGTGGCCTGTCAGGCCCCTCCAGCTTCCGAGCACCACATGGCGCCAGCGCGAAGCCCGAGGGATCGCCTCAAGATTCGGCAGACTCCTCGGTTCCCGACACGGCCGGGATGCCGCGATTCGGTTTCCGAAAAAACCGGCACACAGTGGGTGTTGCCGGACCCGACATTCGCAGATTCCGCCTTGCTCAAGGGGGAAGCTGCGAAGGCCCACTCATCCGAAGACGGCGGACCTTCACAGCTTCGAGGACTACTGTCGGGGGGATGAACCCTGGGCAGGCAACGGAACCCGGATCTGTTTCAAAAACAGCGGGGCTCGCATCGCCCCGCAAACCGGCGCGCGCCAGGCCGGGTCGCCCGACCCGGCAAGGAGCGCAACCCGGCCAAGACCCTCTACTCAGCAAGGTACGTCAACCCGGCCGCAGCGACTGGCGCAAGGCAACTCAAACCGGCGCAACCTTGGCTTCCCGAGTAAGCCAACCCACCCGTGGCGTCCACGGCAACAAAGCCACAGGTCAGCTCCCGTCCCATCTAGGCCGTACGATGGGACGAGACCTCAATCACTGATGAGCAAGACTACAGTGCCCCCGCCCATGCCCGTGGTCAGCCAGAATGTGGCAAGAGTGCCCCTTACCTACCCGCTGACTAGGGCTGGCACGACAACAGTGTTCCCGCCCCTATCGCTGACGACAGCAATCGGAGGCCTGGCGGAGAACACTGTGCGCGACTCGACCCGGCCACGCCATGACGATCGACAAGACGGCACACAGTCCCCCTAGGCACGCGGGGCCCTCACCTAGGGGAACCCGGTGAACCATAAGCCCCCAAGCGGGACCCAGCCCGGCACCCCGGACGCCTATGGACCCACCGACTCGGCATATTACCATTGTAACCCTGGGTGGGTTGGTCTATAAAACCCCCCAGGAGTCCACGCCAACAGGCAAGCAAGACACGAGATATTCAACAGAGACATACGACACACACGGCATGCAAAGCCACACGAGATAGAGCAAGCAAGATAGGACTAGCCACCACATAGCAACACCAAGGAGAAGGAGCAGTCGGAGCCTTGGCCAGCCTCCTTCCTCCTCTAAACAGCTCCATGAGCAGCATTGTACTATCAACCATCCAACTAAACTCGGCAGGACTAGGGGTGTTATCTCTTTGGAGAGCCCCGAACCTGGGTATGTCCGGCGTCCCGCGCCCGCGCATAGCAACCTCGCCTCCAAAGCCCACCAGCGCCCTCGAGCCTCCTCCTCTCTTTAGCCATCCCCTGGCATCTGCGTGCACCCACCACGATAGATATGTTCAGCGAATTGAAATATTTTTGACATGTAAATATCCTTGACCGGTTATCCTTTAATATTTTTGAATAGTAACAACACCAGTGTTGGTCGTGGTCGTATCAGATTGTATCCCTTCTACATGTGACCCTGCAAGCTCGGTGAAATAAGACATGAGTTAAAATACCTTTTGTTCAATGATCAATAGTGGAACCGGAGACATCCATATTAAGCTCTGTACTCATACTAATGATATTCGAGTGAATCTTTGGTTATCATATGTTATTCCTTTTGTTTCGTGATATGTTACAAAATACGATGTGAGATATACCGGTATCCCCTGAAATCAACACATGCTCACCATATCAGTGTTCCCGTTATCGATTTTGTTCTCTTTTCTTGTTCTTGTGTTCTGGCAACCCCGTGATCAATTAACGTTGTGTCTGGATAGACAATGATGGATGTCGTTACACTAAGAGGGCCCTAAGAATATCTCTCTATTTTCGGAGGAGAAAATCATTGTCTCAAGCTATCTAGTCCATCATCATACGTTTTTGATGAGCCTGCAAGTTGCCATTAGTATCACCCTCTTACAGATGATGTTGGAACAACCCCAAAGTGCATCATCTGATATGGAGTGACTCGATGCTCTCATGTTCTAAGGAATCATACATATGTTAACTTCTCGTGTTATGGACTATAGACTTGAAAACTTCTAAGATAGTGGATAGGAGCCATGTCACTACAGGGACCGTGTTTGAGACAGAAATGGTAGCCCATGCGATCATTTCTGCCATTCGTGCACAAGTTTAACAAGAGCAATATTCAGAAGCCACTCCTACCACGAATTGCATTGTATTCATTTATTTTTTATATATATTTTAATTAAATCAAATAGAGTGCTTAATTGATATATATGTATGTTACCACTTGTGTTTTGCAACAGAAACTCCGACGAGATGTGTGATACGTCTCCGTCGTATCTACTTTTCCTAACGCTTTTCCTCTTGTTTTGGACTCTAATTTGCATGATTTGAATGGAACTAACCTGGACTGACGCTGCTTTCAGCAGAACTACCATGGTGTTGTTTTTGTGCAGTAATAAAAGTTCACGAAATGGAACGAAACGTTGTGAGGATTTTTTATACAATAAAAGAGAATTTCTGGAGCCAAGAACCACCGGAGGGGGGCACCTGGGTGGGCACAACCCACCAGGGCGCGCCACCCCCTCCAGGCGCGCCCAGGTGGGTTGCCCCACTTGGTGGCCTCACAGACCCTGAAACCGATGCTATAAAATCCTATTTTCCAGAAAAAATCATGGAGAAAGAATTATCGCGTTTCACGAAACGGAGCCGCCACCGTCTCCTGTTCTTCATTTGGAGGCCAGACCTGGAGCCCGTTTAGGGCTCCGGAGAGGGGGATCTTCAATCTTCATGATCACCAACTGATACGTCTGCAACGTATCTATAATTTTTGATTGTTCCATGCTATTATATTACCCTTTTTGGATGTTTATGGGCTTTACTTTACACTTTTAGATCATTTTTGGGACTAACCTACTTATCGGAGGCCCAGCCCAAATTGCTGTTTTTTTTGCCTATTTTAGTGTTTCGCAGAAAAGGAATATCAAACAGAGTCCAAACGGAATGAAACCTTCGGGAGAGTTATTTTTGGAACGAAAGCAATCCAGGAGACTTGAAGTAGACGTCAGGGAAGCAACGAGGAAGCCACGAGGCAGGGAGGCGCGCCCTACCCCCATGGGCGCGCCCCCGACCCTCGTGGGCCCCTCGTGGCTCCCCTAACCAACTTCTTTCGCCTATATATATATCCATATACCCTAAAAACATCGGAGAGCACCATAGATCAGGAGTTCCGTCGCCGCAAGCCTCTGTAGCCACCAAAAACCAACTGGGACCCTATTCCGGCACCCTTCCGGAGGGGGTATCCCTCACCGGTGGCCATCTTCATCATCTGAAAGTGCAATCATGCCCTTACATTATGTTTATGTTGTTTATGACAATCTACATGTAGGGGACTAACAATGGCTGTCAAGTGAATCTCAGGCGTTGGTCCCCGGTTCGTCAAAATTGTGTGTGGATCAAGAGCATACGAAGTGGGTTCTCTCAAGGTTGAAGCGTTAAAATGATGTTTCATTTTGTTTCCTTGAGTATAGGATCCCGCACTATTAAGAGGGGATCGATTGGGTTCGTAACAGACTTGCTCGAGTCAAAATACTCTTTTCTGTAGGTCTCTGATTCATTCTGTCTCTGGGAGTGCCGGATGTCCGGGCCTCGTGCCGGATGTCCGGGCTGCTGTCCTCCCCCGGATGTCCGGCTTTACCCCAGATATCTGGCCCTCCTGTCTAGTAGGTTTTCTGTTTTTCACCGGATGTCCGGATGTGCGCCGGATTTCTGGGCCTTCCTGCCTTACCGGATGTCGAGGCCCCAATCCGGATGTCCGGCCCCTTACTGCCCGACAAACTGATTTGGTTCTGTAAATGTTCGTGGGCTCTCCGGATGTCCGGCTATCTTCCGGATGTCCGGGCTTCCCTTTTACGTCGGATGTCCGGGCTGGACCCCCGGATGTCCGGCTCCTCTGGTTCCTACTCTGTTCTGCCCTGTTCTCCAAGTGGCTTGATAGGTTGGATGTCCGGCCTCTAGCCCGGATGTCCGGCCTGCCCGTTCACTTGCACTACAACGGCCATATTTGAGCTCACACTATATATATATAGCCTCTCTTCCCCACTAGAGAGGTCGACCATTCACTTTGAACAAACCCTAGAACACTTCTCACACACTCTCTCTCATTCCTCCACACCAAATCTTAGATCCCCAAGGGATTTGAGAGCTTTGGAAAGAAGTTGTCCGATCAAGTGATAGATCCACTTCTCCTCCTTCTTTGCACCCAAGGAATTCGTGATTTGAGCAAGTCTTGAGCAAATCCCCATCGATCTTGTTACTCTTGGAGGTTGGAGACTCCTAGGCGGTAGGAGTCTTTCGGAGAGGAATCGACCTTTGTGATTACCCCCGGATAAGTTTGTGAGGGTTTGGAGACCACCCCAAGGTCTACCACTAGTGGTTGAGAAACACCTTCGTGGTGTTGTCTCAAAGGGAGAATATGGCGAGCCTTCGTGGCATTGGTGTGCCTTCGTGGTAACATCCACCTCTATAACGGTGACTAGCTTCCCTCCAAGGAAGTGAACATCGGCATACATCCTCATCTCCCGGAGTTGCGATTATTCCTAACCCTAACTCTCTACTTGTGGTTACTTGTCTTGTTTGCACTTGCTTACATCATATTGTGCTTGCTTACTTATATGCTTGTGTTACTTGCCTAGTACTCAGTACTTACTAGCAATTGTTAGGCTCGCCTTCATATTCCACATTATTGCCTAAAATTGCTAAGTAATAATTAAAATTTGTAATTGTACCTATTCACCCCCCTCTAGGTCCATCTCGATCCTTTCAATTGGTATCAGAGCCTCGTGCTCTATTCTTGTGGCTTAACCGCCCTAGAGCGAGATGAACCCGGATGGGACTCCCCTGGTTGTAGATCCTAAGGATAAAGGCGAGGCTTCCTCTAAAGTCAAGTCCTTTACGTCGGAGGATCTAGAACGGGCCCTTGCTAAGCAAAAAGAGGAGCATGATGCTTCTCTTGAGGCCTTGGTCCAAATGAGATTAGCCACGTTGTCCACAGTGCTTGCACCACTCTCGGGTGGTGCTGCTTTGAGGCCAACTGTGCCTACTCCATCACTTGGTCAACAACCTCCTAGCAATGAACACGCCAGTGTTCCTTGGCTTTATGCAAGACCTCGGGTTGAGAAACCAAGATATAACCCTCAAGGCAAACCTCCTTTACTAAGTTCCACTTCCTATTTTGCCTTGTGGAGAGTTGCTATGCAGGATCATCTTCGACATGGAAACGATGAGATGGTGGAGATCCTGGAGTATGGCTATCATGTGGTTGATCCAAAGAACCCCACACCAAGAGAAATATATGACAAGAACCTCAATGACACTGCAATCATGTGTATAAGGAGAGGCATGGATGAAAATCAAAGGAGACCGTTCATACACATCACAAGTGCTAAGGAACTATGGGAAAATATTATATGATCCAAGACTAGCACCTCTACCCTCCGGAGTGCTCAATATGAAATTGCCAAGGGGCAATTGCAAAACTTTTGTATTGAGAAAGGTGAAACCCCCAATCAACTCCATGAGCGCCTCATGACTCTCACTACCGATATTGAGTCATGTGAGTGTGAGAAGAGACAAGATGGATTCAACATGACTAAAAGATTCCTTGTGGATAAATTGCTTCATGCTCTTGCTCCATATCACCATCAAATGGTGTGGGACATAATACAACACCATACCTTCAAGGAAATGACTACAGATGACATCATATCCACCTTTCAACTATTTGAAGAGTCAAAGGCTAATGCCACAAAACATCTTGCCATGCATGGTTCCCCATCATCAAAGATCAATCTTGCATTGAAGGCCAAGCATGTATGTGAAGATGAGCAAAGTGAAGAAGAAGAAGATGATGATGATGAATATGGTGATGAGATTGAATCCGACGAGGGCCCTTCATATGAAGACATGGCTCTCTTTGTCAAGAAGTTTAGCGCGGGAAAATTCAAGGGAAGATTCCAAAAGAAGAAAGTAAGAAAATGCTACAACTGTGAGGAAACCAACCACTTCTCAAATGAGTGCCCTTATGAGAAGAGAGAAGATAAACCAAGGTTTCCCAAGACCTTTCCTAAGAATAAATTGCCAAATCCTTTGAACTCCAAGCTCAAGAAGAGAGATGGGAAAGCAATGGTTGCTCAAGAAGAATCCGATCCGGATGATGTTAGTGGTGTTGCCGGAGTTGCTCAAGATTCTCAAAACACATTGAGGCTAGTCAATAAGAGTGGTGAAGTTGTCACCTACAACTACATGAAGGATTACAAGGGCAACGCTCACAAGTGCCTCATGGCGAAGGCCGTGGTAGAAGATGGAGAGGATCAACACTCTCCTGACAAGGTCAAGGTAACCCCACGATCAAACCCTCCTCTTTTCACTCCTCCTACTCCTAGTGATGAGTATCTTGATGCGGAGGATAGTTATGAGGATGATGATCTAAATGATCCTATGCTTGCTAAACTTAATAAGTTCATGTGCTCCCTCAAAGGAAAGAAGCTCACTATGTTTCGTATGCTTATGGAGATGGTGAGTAAGCACACCATCACCATTAAGGAACTCGAAACCCTCGTCACCGAGGAAAATGAAAAATGTGAAACCCTTGAGCGGAAAGTCCAATATGAGGAAAAACGAAATGATGAACTATGCTTAAAAATTGGTGCAAATATTGATGTTCATACTAAAGATCTTGCCTCCTTGAAAAAGGCTATTGGATCTTGTGAAGAGTTGATGAATGATAAAAGTAAGCTTGCGAAGTCTCATGCTTCTCTCTCTAAGGATTGTGAGCTTCTATCCGTGTCCCTCAAGACTAAGGAAGAAGAGCTCACCCTTCTTACAAAGAGTTTTGAGACGCTCAAACTTACTTATCTTGAAACTCTAGCTAAGGCTTACTCATCTCCTATTATAAATGTTGATGCTTGTTCTACTAACTCTAGTAGTGATCTAGCATCTATTCATGAGGAGAATCATTTTCTCAAGGCTCAAATTGAGAAAGGGCTCATGACATGTGCTCAAGGGCAAAAGAACCTTAGTGAGGTGTTGAGCCAACACAATGAAGTGTTCGCCAAAGAGGGACTCGGGTTTGACCCAAGCACAAGCAAGAAGAAGACATCCTCTCAAAAGTGCACCACCCTTTAAAAGAAACTTTTGTACGAGAAGGACACAAGGAGAAAGGTAAGGTTGCTAGTGGGAAGGCCACAAGGGGCATGCCCACTCTCAACAAGCCAAAAGAGTTCATGCCTCCATCCTATGTACTTCGTAAGACTAAGGATGGAGAAGTTTATGCAAAGTTTGTTGGTCCTCAAAATGCATTTCGGTTTTATGCTATTTGGGTCCCTAAGACCCTTGTGACTAACTTGAGAGGTCCCATTGCAAAATGGGTGCCTCTAACCAAGTAATAATTGTGTGTAGGTTGCCTTCTCCGGTGGAGTAAAATGGGTGATTGATAGTGGATGTACCAATCATATGACCGGAGATAGCAAATTGCTCTACGATTTCATGGAAGCTATTCAACTATTTATGAGCATTATGTTTGGTGGAGGATCAAAAGGATAGGTACTTGGGTTGGGGAAGGTGGCTATCACAAATGACATGTCTCTTGCAATTTTCATGCTTGTCCAATCCCTTAAATATCATTTGCTTTCTGTTCGTCAATTGGCTTATGTTGGTTATGATACACTATTTGGACTAACAGATGTGAAAGTCTTTAAGAGAGATACTCTCGAAGTGGCCTTTGTTGGAGATTTGGATGGCAACCTTTACACGGTTGATTTCTCGAAGGAGAGCACATTCCATGCAACTTGTCTAATGGCCAAGGCCGACAAGGGGTGGCTATGGCATCGCCGGCTAGCCCATGTCGGCATGAGGAATCTTCAAGATCTCTTAAAGGGTAATCACATCCTTGGACTAACAAATGTCTCTTTTGAGAAAGATCGTGTGTGTAGTGCATGTATAGCCGGGAAGCAACATCAATCAAATCACCCACCCAAGAATATTGTGTCTACTTCAAGGCCTTTGGAGCTCCTTCATGTGGATCTCTTTGGGCCTCCTTCATGGGATAGTCTTGGTGGGAAAAAGTATGGACTTGTCATTGTTGATGATTACTCAAGATATACATGGGTGTTTTTCCTCAAGTCCAAGGACGAGAAGAAGATCACTTTCATTGACTTTGCCAAGCAAGCACAATGCATGTTTGACAAAGAAATCTTGGCAATAAGAAGTGACAATGGATCTGAGTTCAAAAACTATACCTTGGAAGAATTCCTTAGTGATGAAGGGATTGAGCATCAATATTCAGCTCCATACACTCTTCGGCAAAATGGTGTAGCCGAAAGGAAGAACCGCACCCTTGTGGAGATGGCAAGGTCCATGTTGGATGAATACAAGTCACCACATAGTTTTTGGGCCGAAGCTGTCAACACCGCATGCCATGCATCAAACCGGCTCTTCCTCCGTACTATATTGGAAAAGACTCCATATGAGCTTCTAACTGGAAACAAGCCAAATGTCAAGTACTTTCGTGTATTTGGGTGCAAATGTTTCATCCTCAACAAAAGAGAACGGTTAGGAAAATTTCAATCCAAAACGATTGAGGGTATATTTGTTGGCTATGGATCAAACTCTCACGCCTATAGAGTCTACAACAAATCCAATGGATGTGTTGTAGAAACTTGTGACGTGGTGTTTGATGAATTTAATGGCTCCCATGGGGAGCAAGTTGATCTAAGTGATGTAGGTGAAGAAGATTCTTCTCAAGACATTTTGACCATGGGTGTTGGTGCACTTCTTCCTATGGAACAAGAACCTAATGATGATGAAGAAGAAGATGGAAGTCTCACACATCATCAAACTACTTCAACATCCATCCCACCACAAGCTCCTATTGTTCAATTGATACCCTTAGCCCAAGTTGAAGAGGATAATCAAGTTCCTCCTCATGACAATCTTCAAGAACAAGAACAAGAAAATCCAATCATTAATGATGAACCTCAACAAATGCAATATGAACAAGACGATCTTCCTCCACACATTAATGATCCATATGTTGAGGATGTGGATGATGGACATGAAGTTGAACCTCGTGAAACCCTTACCTCTATCATGCCATGAGTGGCCGGTCGTGTTGATGTTGACAAAATACTCACCGGCATATCGGAAGGTAGAGTCACTCGTAAACATTTGACCAACTTTTGTGCTCACTTCTCTTTTGTGTGTAGTTTTGAGCCCATCAAGGTACAAGATGCATTGATGGACAACGATTGGCTAGTTGCTATGCAAGAAGAGTTGAACAATTTTGAACGCAACCAAGTGTGGTCATTAGTCAAGAGGCCACCTACCGAGCACAACGTCATTGGAACAAAATGGATTTTCAAGAACAAACAAGATGAGAATGGTGTGATCATCTGAAACAAGGCAAGGTTAGTGGAACAAGGGTACTCACAAGTTGAAGGTTTGGACTTTGGTGAGACCTTTGCCCCCGTTGCCCGTCTTGAATCCATTCGCATCTTACTTGCTTATGCTGCTTTCAATGGTTTTACATTACATCAAATGGGTGTGAAGAGTGCTTTCCTTAACGGTCCTCTACAAGAAGAAGTATATGTATCACAACCACATGGGTTCGTTGATCCCGATCACAAAGACTATGTGTATAAACTTCATAAGGCTTTGTATGGCCTCAAACAAGCACCTCGTGCTTGGTATGATCATCTTAAGAAGTTTTTACTTGATGATGGTTTTGTGAGAGGGGTGATCGACCCCACTCTTTTTACTAAGAGGGATAAGGGTGATTTGATCTTATGCCAAATCTATGTAGATGATCATTTTTGGTTCTCCTAACATTCATTTGTGCAAGAAGTTTGTGGACTCAATGACCAAGAATTTTGAAATGTCACTCAATGCGGATTTGAAGTTCTTCCTTGGATTTCAAATTCAACAATTTCAAGAAGGAATTTTCTTGTCTCAAGAAAAATACCTCAAGGATATCTTAGAGAAGTTTGGTATGTCTGATGCTAGTCCATGTAAGACACCAATGCCAACCAAAATAACTCTTAGTGAAGACACAAACGGTATCCCCTTCGACCCATCTAAATACCGCTCTATGATTGGTTCATTGCTTTATCTTTGTGCATCTAGACCAGACATCATGTTTAGTGTATGCATGTGTGCTAGATTTCAAGCTTCCCCTAGGGAAAGTCATCATAAGGCAGTTAAGCATATTCTTAGATACCTTGTTCACACCCCAAAGTTGGGTCTATGGTATCCCAAGGATGCTAAGTTTGATCTCATTGGGTACATGGATGCGGATTGGGCCGGAGACAAAGTGGATCGTAAGTCCACTTCCGGTGCATGTCAATTTCTTGGATGCTCCTTGGTAAGTTGGTCATCGAAGAAACAAAATTGTATTGCCCTCTCTACTGCAGAAGCTGATTACATTGCTGCCGCCAGTTGTGCAACTCAATTATTATGGATGAGGCAAACTTTGAACGATTACAGTATCACCTATAGACATGTGCCTCTTCTATGTGATAATGAAAGTGCTATCAACGTTGCCGAGAACCCCAAGGATCATCTCCGCACCAAGCACATTGATATTAGATATCACTTCTTGAGAGATCATGTTGAGAAGGGTGATATTCACATTGATCACATTGGTACATATTTGCAACTGGCAGATATTTTCACCAAACCATTGGATGAAGCAAGGTTCTGTCGACTTAGGCGTGAACTTGGTATCTTGGAGCTTGACAACATTATGTGAAATCTAGTACTCATCGATGCATAAACTTAATGTCTTGTCTTGATGTAGGCATATATTTAGGGGGAGACACTCAATCCATGAGTTCTCTCACCTTACATAATGCATAAATTGAACAAACACTCTCAAAGTTATCATAGTTTTTCAAACTAGGATACTTTAATATGATGGAGTCGTGACCATGTGCTCAAAGTTTATATCTTTGTGGTACTATGTTTCATATGCTCAAACATGGTGACCTCAGTCGCCGCTTGTACAAAGCTTATATGGACCCTTCTTCTTAATCATGTTTGGATTATTTATGCATCTTAGCATGGCCTTAGACGTCTCAGGTTGTCCTCCTTATTAATCTCATGTAAACTACTTGGCGGTGTCTATATAAAATTACTCGTGTCGGCCCCCTCCTTCACATCTCTCCCTCGCGCGTGTCGTCTGTCCAGTGACCGGACATCTGGGTCTCTCGCCGGACATCCGGGCTCTATGAAAAATTCCTTGCCCATCAAAATGATCATAAACTACCGTCAGTGGCCGGACATCCGGGCCTCAGCCGGACATCCTCGTGCTGCTTCTCTGGTCTCTGTTTTCCACTCGCCGGATATCCGGTCCTTGCCCGGGATGTCCGGCCCGTCGCCCGCAAGTCGCGTATACCTGGGGAGGGGGTGTGGGGTTTGGGGGCAGTTCCCCTTTTTCCCTTCGTCCCTCTCCTCATCTCTTCTCACAGCCGCCGCCGCCGGGCCACCACTTCGGTGCTGCCCCGGCCATCTCCTCTGACCTCCGGCCCTGATCTCCTGGCAACAGACTCTTCTCCTCCCGATCTACGATTCTATCCAATCCATTTCTTGGATTGTGGCTTGAGTCTCTCGGGAGGGGCCGGTGTTCGGTGGGATTCACCTCCGGAGTTCTTCATGGCTCGTACCAAGAACTGCGGTCCCAAGCGTCCCGAGGTGTCTTCTCGGGGTAAGGGTGCTATCTCTTCTCATCTTCCCTTGCTTGTGACTAAATCTTATTGGGTTGCATTATTCTCCATGTACATCTTGCCATATCTATTGCTCTCGCGTTTAGGTTCTGTTTACCTAAGCCTACAAACACCTCTATATGTACTCGATTACTCAACTTAACCATGGGAATTTAATTTGTTCATTCCATGGTTTAATTTGGCGTATCCTTGTTCATGTTCTTTGGCTTCTTCTTATTGGGAACCATTGATTATCCATTCCAATTGATCGCCAGCAAGGCTCCACCGACTCCGATGAGCATGCGCGGCCCAAGAAAAAGAAGGCCACCACCAAGAAGAAGAAGCGAGCACCATCCACCAGTCCGTCGGCCTCGGATCCAGATGATGTGGACTATGTTGGAGAGGAAGAGGATGACAGTGCACCATGACAGTCTGTTGGACAGTCCAAGCCCGGTACTAGGAGGGCGCCGATGCCTCAAGTTCATGGTTCTGCAATACCCATTACCCATGGTCGCCGCATCTCCATGGAGCTTCTTGATAGTGGAGGTCGCCCCACTCACGACTTCACAACTGTGGGGGCGGGGCAATATCTTCAGTTCCGTCGGGATGTCAATCAATATGAGATGGTGGCTGATGCCGAAGATCCTTGGTTCCGGACTCGTATGCAGCAGGATCTCTATTCCAGTTTTGTCCATGGGCGTGGCCTTGCTCCTCACTCATACTTGGATCTAAACTTCCTGTGTGATAATCCTGCCATGTTCCCTAATGATCCAGTCAAGATCATTGATAACATGACTCTTGGTCCCGCAATGACCTTTAGGTGTGATTGGAGTGAAGCTGCCATTCTACAGTTCTATGCCACTTGTTTCTTTGGTCCGGACAACACTCTCACTTGGATGACCGATGACACTACACTGAGCATCACCTATGACAGGTTTGTTCAGATTTTGGGTCTCTCAGGTGTTGGACATTGCATCCACAGTATGGATCCAGAGGGCAAGCCCAAAGGGATTGATGCTTGCTTGCCTCTTGTAAAACCTCCCTCTCAGCTCACTGATGAAGAAAAAGCATATCCAGTCAATGAGGTATCCATCTTCTGTGCTCCCTTCTTCATCCTCTCTCAGTGTGTGCTTCGCACTCTATATCCTAAGAAGGGGATTGCTCGAGGGCTTGCAACTATTGTATTGACTTGATGGTTCATATGCATGAGAAACCTACTGTGCCTCTGGACACTGCCAACTTCATTTGGCATGAGATCCGTCTTTGCAGTTTTATTCAGACGCGCCAGTTCCCTCATGCCCCATATATTCAGGCTCTGATTGATCACACTGCTCCATTTGAGGTGGTTAAGTCTGTGCACTCCATTTGGAAACCTCCTCCTCACATGCGTGTGACGGCTAAGGCTTCTACTCAGCCTAGGAGGTCTGCTGGTGGGAGGACAGCTGCTCCTACTCAGCCCACTGGTTCTTCTGTTCCATCTTCCTCGACCGCTCCTTGTGGCCATTTTGCATCATTCTTGGGTAAGGCTCAGTCTGCTATCATGAAGGCAATCACTTTCAGCTGTCAGCAGAATCATGATGTTCAGAAGCGCCTTGTCATCTCCAAGAATATACTCAAACAGCGCCTCCGTGACCGTGGGAGTCCCGTTAGTGATGACGATCCTCTTCCCGCAGCTCCATCCTCGTCCACTTTCGGCTTTCCATCTCGTGCTGACTACCCTGAGTTTCTTGATGATGATGATGACATCCGCCAAGAGTGATTGAGACTGTTTAGTTCTTCGCCCCTTTTTTACTTGTTGATGTCAAAGGGGGAGAAGTAGTATCGTAGTAATATGGTCATGCTATGATATGTTATTCCAACCTATGGTACTTGTTCACTTGAGACTATGTTATGATTATGGCATGGCCATGAAATGTTCTCAGTCTATTTGAAGTGTTATGATGATTTCATATGTGCTCGTCTCTTACTTCTTTAATTCTTTAAGTTACATATGGAATCATACGAACTTTTGTGTTGGTCATCCTAATATATTCATCGCATGCACACAATGAGGGGGAGCTAAAAGCAAATTGTAACTAAACATATTCTGTATCCGTTTTGCTCCCATGATTATCATTGCTAAGACTATTTATTACATCTATGATACTACATGTATGATTGTCATCAACAAACAAAAAGGGGGAGATTGGAAGTGCAATCATGCCCTTACATTATGTTTTTGTTGCTTATGACAATCTACATGTAGGGGACTAACAATGGCTGTCAAGTGAATCTCAGGTGTTGGTCCCCGGTTCATCAAAATTGTGTGTGGATCAAGAGCATACGAAGTGGGTTCTCTCAAGGTTGAAGTGTTAAAATGATGTTTCATTTTGTTTCCTTGAGTATAGGATCCCGCACTATTAAGAGGGGATCGATTGGGTTCGTAACAGACTTGCTCGAGTCAAAATACTCTTTTCTATAGGTCTCTGATTCATTCTGTCTCTGGGAGTGCCGGATGTCCGGGCCTCGTGCCGGATGTCCGGGCCGCTGTCCTCCCCCGGATGTCTGGCTTTGCCCCGGATATCTGGCCCTCCTGTCTAGTAGGTTTTCTGTTTTTCGCCGGATGTCCAGACGTGCGCCGGATTTCTGGGCCTTCCTGCCTTACCGGATGTTCGGGCCCCATTCCGGATGTCCGGCCCCTTACTGCCCGACAAACTGATTTGGTTCTGTAAACGTTCGTGGGCTCTCCGGATGTCCGGCTATCTTCCGGATGTCCGGGCTTCCCTTTTATGCCGGATGTCCGGGCTGGACCCCCGGATGTCCGACTCCTCTGGTTCCTACTCTGTTCTTCCCTGTTCTCCAAGTGGCTTGACAGGTCGGATGTCCGACCTGCCCGTTCACTTGCACTACAACGGCCATATTTGAGCTCACAGTATATATATAGCCTCTCTTCCCCACTAGAGAGGTCGACCATTCACTTTGAACAAACCCTAGAACACTTCTCACACTCTCTCTCTCTCATTCCTCCACACCAAATCTTAGATCCCCAAGGGATTTGAGAGCTTTGGAAAGAAGTTGTCCGATCAAGTGATAGATCCACTTCTCCTCCTTCTTTGCACCCAAGGAATTCGTGATTTGAGCAAGTCTTGAGCAAATCCCCATCGATCTTGTTACTCTTGGAGGTTGGAGACTCCTAGGCGGTAGGAGTCTTTCGGAGAGGAATCGACCTTCGTGATTACCCCCGGATAAGTTTGTGAGGGTTTGGAGACCACCCCAAGGTCTACCACTAGTGGTTGAGAAACGCCTTCGTGGTGTTGTCTCAAAGGGAGAATAGGGTGAGCCTTCGTGGCGTTGGTGTGCCTTCGTGGTAACATCCACCTCTATAACGGTGACTAGCTTCCCTCCAAGGAAGTGAACATCGGCATACATCCTCGTCTCCCGGAGTTGTGGTTATTCCTAACCCTAACTCTCTACTTGTGGTTACTTGTCTTGCTTGCACTTACTTACATCATATTGTGCTTGCTTACTTATATGCTTGTGTTACTTGCCTAGTACTTAGTACTTACTAGCAATTGTTAGGCTCACCTTCATATTCCGCATTATTGCCTAAAATTGCTAAGTAATAATTAAAATTTGTAATTGTACCTACTCACCCCCCCTCTAGGTCCATCTCGATCCTTTCATCATCCCGGCGCTCTCCATGACGAGGAGGGAGTAGTTCACCCTCGGGGTTGAGGGTATGTACCAGTAGCTATGTGTTTGATCTCTCTCCCTCTCTCTCTCTCTCGTGTTCTTGATTTGGCACGATCTTGATGTATCATGAGATTTGCTATTATAGTTGGATCTTATGATGTTTCTCCCCCTCTACTCTCTTGTAATGGATTGAGTTTTCCCTTTGAAGTTATCTTATCGGATTGAGTCTTTAAGGATTTAAGAACACTTGGTGTATGTCTTGCATGTGCTTATCTGTGGTGACAATGGGATATTCACGTGATCTACTTGATGTACGTTTTGGTGATCAACTTGCGGGCAGTGACCTTGTGAACTTATGCATAGGGGTTGGCACACGTTTTCGTCTTGTCTCTCCGGTAGAAACTTTGGGGCACTCTTTGAAGTTCTTTGTGTTGGTTGAATAGATGAATCTGTGATTGTGTGATGCATATCGTATAATCATACCCATGGATACTTGAAGTGACATTGGAGTGTCTAGGTGACATTAGGGTTTTGGTTGATTTGTGTTTTACAGTGTTATTCTAGTACGAACTCTAGGATAGATCGAACGGAAAGAATAGCTTCGTGTTACTTTACTACGGACTCTTGAATAAATCGAGCAGAAAGGATAACTTTGAGGTGGTTTCGTACCCTACAATAATCTCTTCGTTTGTTCTCTGCTATTAGTGACTTTGGAGTGACTCTTTGTTGCATGTTGAGGGATAGTTATATGATCCAATTATGTTATTATTGTTGAGAGAACTTGCACTAGTGAAAGTATGAACCCTAGGCCTTGTTTCCTAGCATTGCAATACCGTTTACGCTCACTTTTACCACTTGCTACCTTGCTATTTTCATATTTTCATATTACAAAAACCTATATTTACCATCCATATTGCACTTGTATCACCATCTCTTCGCCGAACTAGTGCACCTATACAATTAACCATTGTATTGGGTGTGTTGGGGACACAAGAGACTCTTTGTTATTTGGTTGTAGGGTTGTTTGAGAGAGACCATCTTCATCCTACGCCTACCACGGTTGATAAACCTTAGGTCATCCACTTGAGGTAAATTTGCTACTGTCCTACAAACCTCTTCACTTGGAGGCCCAACAACGTCCACAAGAAGAAGGTTGTGTAGTAGACATCAAGCTCTTTTCTGGCGCCGTTGCCGGGGAGGTGAGTGCTTGAAGGTATATCTTTAGATCTTGCAAACGAATCTTTTTTCTTGTTTTATCACTAGTTTAGTCTATAAAATGAAACTACAAAAAAAATGGAATTGAAGATGCCTCATATGCTTCATCTTTTTAATATCTTTCGTGAAAATATGGATTCCGAAAATTGTGCTGAAGTACTAGAAGAAGAATTACATAGAATGCTTGGCATAAAATATGTGAATGATGAGCATGATTGCAATGTTGTCAGTATGAATTCTTTGAATACCCATGACGCTAATGATATGCAAAGCCACAAGCTCGGGGATGCTATGTTTGATGAAGATAATATGTGTAGTCACCAAAGTTTTGATGAGAATATTTATTATGATGAAAGCATGCCTCCTATTTATGATGATTATATTGATGAAAGTGGGTTTGGAAGAGCGTCAACTTTAGGAAGTAATGATCCCACTATTTTGGAGGATGTTGAATATTATTGTGGTAATTATGAAAGTGGGTTTGGAGAGCTCATGACTTTATTTAGTGATGAATCCACTATTTCGGAAGAGGTACCAATTGATTATGAGAACAAAGTTGCTATCTATGATGATTATTGTGATGAATTGTATGCTATTAAGAATAATGATAACCATGAAACTTGTCATCATGATTTTAGTTTTCAATTGGATTATTCCTAACATGATAATTATTTTGTTGAGTTTGCTCCCACTACTATTCATGAGAAGAAATTTGCTTATGTGGGGAGTAGTAAATTTTCTATGCTTGTAGATCATGAAAAGAATGCTTTATGTGCTGGTTATATTGTTGAATTCATTCATGATGCTACTGAAAATTATTATGAGAGAGGAACATATGCTTGTAGGAATTGCAATAATATCAAGTTTCCTCTCTATGTGCTTAAAATCTTGAAGTTATGCTTGTTTTGCCTTCCTATGCTAGTTGATTATTTTTCCCATATGTTGTTTGCTCATAAAATCCCTATGCATAGGAAGTGGGTTAGACATAAATATGCTAGTCATATGCTTCATGATGCTCCCATTGTGTTTCAATTCTTATCTTTTATGTGAGCATCATTGTCATCATCATGCCTAGCTAGAAAGGCATTAAAGAAAAGTGCTTGTTGGGAGACAACCCAATATTTACCTTTACTGTTTTTGTGTGTCCACTGATGGCATCGTATCTGGTGCATCCAACATAGGTCGTGCATCCATATATCCGTCCACCACTCAGGCAGGCGATCAACATCTGACGGATGGGA
The DNA here is from genome assembly GCA_963921465.1 of Triticum timopheevii. Classification (NCBI taxonomy): domain Eukaryota; kingdom Viridiplantae; phylum Streptophyta; class Magnoliopsida; order Poales; family Poaceae; genus Triticum; species Triticum timopheevii. Next base: position 421,379,304 of record OY997272.1, read on the forward strand.
TCAAAAGCAACACAATTTTGTAGAAAACACGCCCGCCGCCGCTCCTAGTTCAGCCTGCTAATTTGCTAATAACCCCTCCGCCAAGCACACACCCTAATTTCCCCTCTCAATCCCTAATCACGGCCGCATCCTCCATCCCACCGAGAGGCACGGCTGTGACATAATGCATCCGCAGGGACAATCACCATGACGGATTTCATCCGCCCTGACGATCTCAGCGACGATCACGACGGGATGCATCTGCGAACTCCCCATCAGCATGGTGGGGAAATCCTCGTCGCGTGATAAGCTGCAACACATCACGGCGGTTCCTACTGTTATGGATGTTCATGCATCAACGGTGAGCCGGTGATGAATAATTCAAGTGGTGACCCTCAGTATGCCTCCGCATCTAGCCATGGTGAGGCTCATTTCATTTTCTCTGCTAATACTAGTACTACAGAATCTGAACCGAACTTCAGTGTGGTGGATGGAGCTTGACGGTAAATCTGACCATGTTGTGTATGACCCTGATGAGTATTTGTCTATGGTGTACATGCGTACTAGTCTAGAGAATAACCGTGTTGATGCATGTGCGGCTACAAGATCAGGCAAAGCTTGCAAACTCAAATGAATGACAAAGAATTTGCTACCCCAATAAAGAAAGAAAGCATTCCCCTATTCGTGAGTTTAATAAACTTTCCTTCACCATGCTTCTTATCAGTTCAGAGAGTTGTGCATAAGGATGATTATTGTGATTCATTACTTATGTTTCAGTGCCCGTCTTTTACACCGAGATGCGGCAAAAAATTGAAGCCTAAAGTAGGATACATTTGAAGGGCATAGGCTGTGGAGGAGTTCTACAAGTTGTATGCACATCATGTGGGTTTTGGAGTTCATGTCGGGCAATAGAAAAAGTTGAACAAAGAAGTGGTTCGGACAAAGCGTTTCATGTGCAGTAGGAAAGGATTCAGGATTGAGAAGAACAAGGAGTTTCAAGACCCATCAAACCAATCAAAGAAAATCCGTAAGAATACAACCACACGATGTGGTTGTGATTCACATATCTTCGTTAACTTGCGTGGCAATAACGCCCTCAGTCTGTTGAAAATCATTAACTTATATTTGTGAGTTATTAATGTTCATTTCCTTGATGTACTGAATTCTTGTAATGGATGGAAATTTGTGTTTGTTAAATTGCCGTCCTCTTATTTTCTCTCAATTGATGCATATTGAACAGAGTGTATCAAGCACCAGGGCCACCATGTCACATAAATCTTAAGCATGCTTTGTTTTTTTGTACAAAGATCGTCATCTACCATATAGGAGAAATACATGTACAAGAATGTTTGTCGGCCTATGAGCCATCATCCCTTTATTTAGTTGTATGCTCATTTGATTCATCGATGATTTCGTCTGTTAGTTGCTTAATTAGTACTATCAGTACCATCAGGTGTAATATTTCGCCAGTAGCATCTGAAATCATCCAGGGAACAACTCAGCTTGCATATGAAATTAAATAGTAGTTTGTTTGTAATCTTCCTGGTTTGGAAGTTTGCAGCAGCAGCATCATGTCCTTGTTTTTGAATAACTAAATATGTCAAAGAAACGCAAGAATGCAGAATCACTAGAAATGCCCAAGCACCAGCTAATAATATTGTGTTGGATCAGCTGTATTACATCATGTATTGCAGAATACCTCAAATCACCAGGAACAAGCTAAATTCAGTTGTCTCTAAAAAACAATACTCAAAAGCAATGTACAATTCATATTCTGATGTCTGAAGCTACACACACATTTAACAAAGAACAATTCAATGGATGAGCTCACAAGCTACAATCTACACATAGCCAAGTACTAGATACATTAAACATGAGCAAGAAAATCCAGAAACGTTGTCCTTGTTCACTATGCAAAAGTATTGTCGGCCACACGAGTCTCTTGCTGCAGGTGTACAATGTCATTAGGCAGAGGAGCAACTGTTGCATGCAGGCGCAGTTGATGGTGCACAACTTGAGGTAGGCCATACATGGTGATCTCGCTGCGGTCGTCATACGGATCACTAGGGCCATGGAGCCGATTGAGGCGGACGGGCGCGGGCGCGGAGGCGGACGAGCATGACCACCATCTAAGCGATCCGAGGCCATGGAGCCGTTCGAGGCGGACGGGCCAAACACAACTGGCGTGGAAGGATTCACCTCAGCCGCCGCCGTGGAGCGACTGGAGCCTGGAGGAGAGGATCCAGATTGAGAGGGAGACGAACAAGGAATAGGGAATTAGGATGTGTGCTTGGCGGAGGGGGTTATTAGCAAATTACCAGGCTGGACTAGGAGCGGCGGCGGGCGTGTTTCTGCAAAATTGTGTTGCTTTTAATCCCATGCGTCAGATGTTGATCACCTAGCTGAGGAGTCGACGGATATACGGATGCACAACCTATGCCAGATGCACTAGATACGACGCCCCACATGACTATAGCTTTTGTTTCAATAAAGTGCCAAGTAAGACCTTTAGGATAGCTTACGATGATAGTTGTGTTGATCCTGCTGAAAATCAGAAACCTTTGTACCCAGTAAATTAGTTTTAATAATTCACAGAAACGTGATTTTGAAATGATTCCTTTTTCATTGGATTGGTACACAAATTTCTCACGCTTTCCTAATTTTATAGAAGTTTTGGAGTTACATAAGTATTCTAGAGTTACAGATTACTATAGACTGTTCTGTTTTTGACAAATTCTGTTTTCGATGTGTTGTTTACTTATTTTGATGAATCTATGAGTAGTATCGGAGGGTATGAACCATAGAGAAGTTAGAATACAATAGATATTACACCAATATGAATTTATAATGAATACATAACTGTACCTAAGTGGTGATTTATTTTCTTATACTAACGGAGCTCATAAGATTTTCTGTTGAGTTTTGTGTTGTGAAGTTTTCAAGTTTTGGGTAAAGATTCGATGGACTATGGAATAAGGAGTGGAAAGAGCCTAAGCTTGGGGATTCCCAAGGCACCCCAAGGTAATATTCAAGGACAACCAAGAGCCTAAGCTTGGGGATGCCCCGGAAGGCATCCCCTCTTTCGTCTTCGTCTATCGGTAACTTTACTTGGAGCTATATCTTTATTCACCACATGATATGTGTTTTGCTTGGAGCATCATTTTATTTTGTTAGTATTTGCTTTATGTTATTTAGAATAATGTTTAGCATCTATATTTTCAATAAAATGTCAAGGATAGCCTTTACCATGCTTATTTTGCAAGTATGCTTGTTGTTGTTTGAAAACAGAAAGATTATCGATGTTGCAAAAATTCCCTAGAAAATTCAGAATATGATAAATTTTTGAAACTTTTTGAAAAATAATCTCTGATAAATTTTCTACAGTGTAGTATTTCTCTCATAATTTTTGGAGTTATTTAAGTATGATGAATCTTGCATTCTTTACAGACTGTACTGTTTTGGCAGATTGCTGTTATGTTTGCATTGTTTGCATATGTTTGCTTGTTTAATGATTCTATTTGAGGATAGGAGTATTAAATATGCAGAGGCATTTAGTATGCAATGTTGAATAATAATTTTAGTGATTTGTTACAGTATAGAATGATAAGGTTAAAAAATAAAAGAGGCGAAAGAAGCCCAAATAAAAAAAGAGAGGCCAAAGAAGCCCACCATCAAAAAAAGAGAAAAAGAGAGAAGGGACAATGTTACTATCCTTTTTCCACACTTGTGCTTCAAAGTAGCACCATGATCTTCATGATAGAGAGTCTCCTATGTTGTCACTTTCATATACTAGTGGGACTTTTTCATTATAGAACTTGGCTTATATATTCCAATGATGGGCTTCCTCGAAATGCCCTAGGTCTTCATGAGCAAGCAAGTTGGATGCACACCCACTTAGTTTCTTTTTTTGAGCTTTCATACACTTATATCTATAGTGCATCCGTTGCATGGCAATCCCTACTCACTCACATTGATATCTATTAATGGGCATCTCCATAGCCCATTGATATGCCTAGTTGATGTGAGACTATCTTCTCCCTTTTTGTCTTCTCCACAACCACCATTCTATTCCACATATAGTGTTATGTCCATGGCTCACGCTCATGTATTGCGTGAAAGTTGAAAAAGTTTGAGAATACTAAAGTATGAAACAATTGCTTGGCTTGTCATCGGGGTTGTGCATGATTAAATACTTTGTGTGATGAAGATAGAGCATAGCCAGACTATATGATTTTGTAGGGATAGATTTTTAGCCATGTTATTTTGAGAAGACATGATTACTTTGTTAGTATGCTTGAAGTATTACTATTGTTCTGTCAATATGAACTTTTATCTTGAATCATTTGGATCTGAACATTCATGCCACAATAAAGAGAATTACATTGAGAAATATGCTAGGTAGCATTCCACATCAAAAATTCTGTTTTTATCATTTACCTACTCGAGGACGAGAAGGAATTAAGCTTGGGGATGCTTGATACATCTCTAACGTATCTATAATTTTTGATTGTTCCATGCTATTATATTACTCGTTTTGGATGTTTATGAGCTTTACTTTACACTTTTATATCATTTTTGGGACTAACCTACTAACCGGAGGCCCAGCCCAAATTGCTGTTTTTTGCCTATTTCAGTGTTTCGCAGAAAAAGAATATCAAACGGAGTCCAAATGGAATGAAACCTTCAGGAGAGTTATTTTTGGAACGGAAGCAATCCAGGAGACTTGGAGTAGACGTCAGGGAAGCAACGAGGAAGCCACGAGACAGGGAGGCGCACCCTACCCCCTGGGCGCGCCCCCACCCTCATGGGCCCCTCGTGGCTCCCCTGACCGGCTTCTTTCGCCTATATATATCCATATACCCTAAAGACATCGGAGAGCACCATAGATCAGGATTCCGCCGCCGCAAGCCTCTGTAGCCACCAAAAACCAATCAGGACCCTATTCCGGCACCCTGCCGGAGGGGGGATCCCTCACCGGTGGCCATCTTCATCATTCTGACGCTCTCCATGATGAGGAGGGAGTAGTACACCCTCGGGTCTGAGGGTATGTACTAGTAGCTATGTGTTTGATCTCTCTCTCTCTCTCTCTCTCTCTCTCTCTCGTGTTCTTGATTTGGCACGATCTTGATGTATCGCGAGCTTTGCTATTATAGTTGGATCTTATGATGTTTCTTCCCCTCTACTCTCTTGTAATGGATTGAGTTTTACCTTTGAAGTTATCTTATCGGATTGAGTCTTTAAGGATTTGAGAACACTTGTTGTATGTCTTGCATGTGCTTATCAATGGGATATTCACGTGATCTACTTGATGTATGTTTTGGTGATCAACTTGCGGGTTCAGTGACCTTGTGAACTTATGCATAGGGTTTGGCACATGTTTTCGTCTTGACTCTCCGGTAGAAACTTTTGGGCACTCTTTGAAGTTCTTTGTGTTGGTTGAATAGTTGAATCTGAGATTGTGTGATGCATACCGTATAATCATACCCGCGGACACTTGAGGTGACATTGGAGTATCTAGGTGACATTAGGGTTTTGGTTGATTTGTGTCTTAAGGTGTTATTCTAGTACGAACTCTAGGATAGATCGAACGGAAAGAATAGCTTCGTGTTATTTTACTACGGCTCTTGAATAGATCGATCAGAGAGGATAACTTTGAGGTGGTTTCATACCCTACAATAATCTCTTCGTTTATTCTCCGCTATTAGTGACTTTGGAGTGACTCTTTGTTGCATGTTAAGGGATAGTTATATGATCCAATTATGTTATTATTGTTGAGAAAACTTGCACTAGTGAAAGTATGAACCCTAGGCCTTGTTTACTAGCATTGCAATACCATTTACACTCACTTTTACCACTTGCTACGTTGCTGTTTTTATATTTTCATACTACAAAAACCTATATCTACCATCCATATTGCACTTGTATCACCATCTCTTCACCAAACTAGTGCACCTATACAATTCACCATTGTATTGGGTGTGTTGGGGACACAAGAGACTCTTTTTTATTTGGTTGCAGGGTTGTTTGAGAGAGACCGTATTCATCCTACGCCTCCCACGGATTGATAAACCTTGGGTCATCCACTTGAGGGAAATTTGCTACTGTCCTACAAACCTCTGCACTTGGAGGCCCAACAACATCTACAAGAAGAACGTTGTGTAGTAGACAACACCAACCCATCTCCATCGCCAACTCCATGATGCTCCCCACCGGGAGTGAGTAATTCCTTCGTAGGCTCGCTGGTCAGTGATGAGTTGGATGAGATTCATCATGTAATCGAGTTAATTTTGCTAGGGCCTGATCCCTAGTATCCATTATGTTCTGAGATTGATGTTGCTATGAATTTGCCATGCTTAATGCTTGTCACTTTGGGCCCGGGTTCCATGATTTCAGATCTGAACCGGTTGTGTTATCACCATTATATCTATGTTCTAGATCCGATCTTGCAAGTTATAGTCATCTACTACGTGTTATGATCCGGCAACCCCGGAGTGACAATAGTTGGGACCACTCCCGGTGATGACCGTAGTTCGAGGAGTTCATGAATTCACCGTGTGCTAGTGCTTTGTTCCGGTTCTCTATTAAAAGGAGGGCTTAATATCGTTGAGTTTCCAATAGGACCCCGCTGTCATGCGAGGGTAGGACAAAAGATGTCATGCAAGTTCTTTCCATAAGCACGCATGACTATTTACGAAATACATGCCTACATTATATTTATGAACTGAAGCTAGTGCCGTATTGCCCTAGGTTATGACTGTCTCATGATGAATATCATCCAACGAATCACCGATCCAATGCCTATGATTTTCCTACATATTGTTTCTGCTAAGTTACTACTGCTGCTGCCACTATTGCACTTGCTACAAAATTACTGCTATCACTGTTACCGTTACTATTGCTGCTGCTACTATTATCCAAACTATCATACTACTTTGCTACTGATCACTTTGCTGCAGATAATTAATCTCCAGGTGTGGTTGAATTGCAACTCAGCTGCTAATACTTGCAAATATTCTTTGGCTCCCCTTGTGTCGAATCTATAAAGTTGGGTTGAATACTCTACCCTCTAAAACTGTTGCGATCCCATATACTTGTGGGTCATCAGTGTGGTGCCTGAGAAAATGCAGGCTCAGCAAAGTGGTGACATGTGAATTGTCATCTCCGACACGACTGGCATTGGCATGCACCTACTTGACGTAGCCACACGAATGTCGTACTGTTGTCAATGGGTGGAAGGAGATTCATACTGTATACTTTGGTGACGAGGGTGACAAGTTAATCGTCATGCCCCACTTAGGACACGAAGGGCCGGTCCCATTTATGCGTAGCATCTATACCTGCCAGATTGATCAGTAGGCTTCATGTTTTATACGCATTATTATGCTATTTTATACCATTTTTTGGGACTAACCTGTTAACCTAGTGCCCAGAGTCAGTTGCTGTTTTTTCTTCTTATTTTCATCTTTTACAGAAAATCAATACAAAACAGAACGAAACTTTTTGATGATTTTTCTTGGACAAGAAGACACGACGAAGCTTCGGGAGAAGGCCAGAAGAGCCACGGGTGAGCCACAAGCTCACCAGGCGTGCCCTAGGGGGCGCACTGTGAGCTTGTGGGGACCCTCGGACTCCTCCAACCCTAATCTCAGCTCCATAAGTACCCAAATATTCCCTGTAGACAAGAGGGCACACCAAAAATACTTTTCCGCCACCGCAAGCTTCTGTTGTCGTGAGATCCCATCTTGGGGACTTTTCCGGTACTCCACCGGAGAGGGATTCGATCATGGAGGGCCTTTACACCAACCTTGCAGCCCTTCCGATGATGTGTGACTAGTTTATCACAGACCTACGGTTCCATAGCTAGTAGCTAGATGGCTTCTTCTCTCTCTTTGATCTTCAATGCAATGTTCTCCTCGATGTTCTTGGAGTTCTATTCAATGTAATCTTCTTTTGCGGTGCGTTTGTTGAGATCCAATGAATTGTAGATTTATGATCAGACTATCTATAAATATTATTTGAGTCTTCTCTGAACTCTTCTATGCATGATTAAGATAGCTTTGTGTTTCTCTCAGATCTATTGATCTGGTTTGGCCAACTAGATTGATCTATCTTGCAATGGGAGAGGTGCTTTGTTTTGGGTTCAATCTTGCGGTGTCCTCACCCAGTGACAGAAGGGGTAGCGAGGCACGTATTTGTATTTTTGCCACTAAGGATAAAACGATGGGTTTTTTTACTGTATTGATTGGATCTATCCCTCTACACCATGTCATCTTGCTTAAGGCGTTACTCCGTTCTTGTTAACTTAATACACTAGATGCTTGTTGGATAGCGGTTGATGTGTGGAAAAATGGTAGTAGATGTAGGCAGGAGTCGGTCTACTTGTCACGGACGTGATGCCTATATTCATGATCATTGCCTTAGATATTGTCAGAACTATGCGCTTTTCTATCAATTGCTCAATAGTAATTTGTTTACCCACCGTATGTTTTCTTTCAAGAGAGAAGCCTCTAGTGAAAACTATGGCGCCCGTGTCTATTTTTATCATATTATTTTCAGATCTATAAAAGCAAAAATACAAAAATACCTTTCTGCAGTATATTTAGTTTTATTTAGTTTTGCACTTTTATTTACTTTGATACCTATCTCTATCAGATCTCATCCCTTGTAAATAATCGTGAAGGAACTGACAACCCCTTTATCGCGTTGGGTTCTTTGTTTGTTTGTGTAGGTGCTATCATTGGAGACTTGTGTGTTCCTCCTACTGGATTGATACCTTGATTCTCAAACTAAGGGAAATACTTATCTATACTTTGCTGCCTCATGCTTTCCTCTTCAATGGAAAACCAATGCAAGCTCAAGAAGTAGCAGGAAGAATTTCTGGCGCCGTTGTCGGGGAGGTTCCACTCAAGCCTACCAAGTACCCATCATAAACTCTCATCTCTTGCATTACATTATTCGCCATTTGCCTCTCGTTTTGCTCTGTCTCACTTCTAAAACATTTTAAGAAAAACACAAAAATATTTGCCTTCTTTTTGTTTGCCTTTATGTCTTACTTGGTTTGTTTCCTTGTTTGTTTGGCATAATTGCATGTTTATTGAAAATCAGAAGAGAAAAAGATTATGGATCCTCATCCACTTTCTAATCTTTTTAAAAGATCCAATTATGAACCAATCGCTAGTGATTTGAGTGCAATAGAGTATCTTTATTAAGTTTTTCTTGAAATTCGTGAATCTGAGATTTGTGATGAAGTGTTAAAAGAAGAAATTTATAAATTGACTCACGATAGCTCCTTGAAGGATAAGCATGATTGCAATGATGTTATTATAAATTCTACTAATGTCAATTGTGTTAATGATATGCAAAACCCCAAGCCGGGGGATGCTAATTTTGCTATGTCCGCTACTTATTGTAATGATCATGATTAGGGTGAGATGCATATTATGTTCTTGAAAATTTGTTTAAGCCTCATGATGAATATGTTTGCAATAATATTGAAAGTGGGTTTGTAAGAGCATCAACTTTAGGTAAAAATAATCCCACATATTTGGAGAGTGTTCAGTCTTATGAAATTTTTGATAAAAGTGGGCTTGGAGAGGTCATGACTTTTTTTATGATAATCCCACTATATTAGAAGAGTGTCAACTTTGGATCCATGTGGATCATTTAGAGAATATGTTATGTGATAGCTATATTATTGAATTTGAATATGATTCCACATGTAATTATTAGAGATGGAAATATGGTTGTAGAAATTTGATGTTACTAAACTACCTCTCGTTATGTTGAGATTACTACCGTTTCTTTGTTCTTCCTTGCATATGCTAGTTTTTGCTTGTCTTGATAAATCCTTTTCCTATAAAATGCCTATGCACAGGAAGTATGCTAGACTTAAACTTATTTTTCACATGCTATATGATGTTCTCTCTATGCTTCAATTTTTTGTATTTCATGTGAGCATCGTTAAAATTATCAACGCCTAGCTAAAAGGTTTTAAAGAAAAGCGCTTGTTGGGAGACAACCCAATATTTTTGTTTTTTGTTTTTTGAGTTTATGAAATATTACCTCTGTTATGACTTTTAATATTTTAATTAGTGTTTGAGCCAAGTAAGACTTTGGGATGCTTTGGTAGATCATTGATTTGATTTTGCTGAAAAACAGGAACTTTTGCATCCAGTAGCAGAATTGTTAAAATTCACTGTAACATGAAAAAACTCTTAATGATTTACACAAGACTGATATATGAATTGCCTCTGTTGTCCTAATGTTTCAGAATTTCTGGAGTTACATAAGTATGACTATAATTAGGGTCTGTCGGATTTCGGGATCCGGCAACCCGTCAGAGGTTTGAACACTGGGGTGCGTGCGGATATCTCAACCTACCCAGCCTGCCTACTCGCAATCCTCCCTAGCCTAGCGCGAAGAGCTCACAGAGACACAAAGACACAGAGATTTATACTGGTTCGGGCCACCGTTGTGGTGTAATAGCCTACTCGAGTGTGGTGTGGTGGATTGCCTCGAGGGGCTATGGATGAACTAGTACAAAGGATGAACAAGCCTCAGGAGGTGAGGTGTTCTTGAGATGGTGTGGTGTTCTACTTGTTCTGGTTTTCGGTGCCTCTCTATGGTGGTGGCTAAGTCCTATATATAGTCGCCTTGGTCCTTGATACGTCTCCAACGTATCTATAATTTATGAAGCATTCATGCTATTTTATTATCAGTTTTGAATGATTACGGGATTTATTATACACTTTTATATTACTTTTGGGACTAACCTATTAAATGGAGGCCCAGCCCATATTGCTGCTTTATTGCCTGTTTTAGTATTTCGAAGAAAAGGAATATCAAACGAAGTCCAAACGGAATGAAACCTTCGGCATCATGATTTTTGGAACGAACGTGACCCAGGAAACTTGGAGTGCAAGCCAGGGGATCATCGGGGAAGCCACGAGATAGGGGGCGCGCCCACCCCCCTGGGCGCGCCCTCCACTCTTGTGGGCCCCTCGAGGCTCCCCCGACCGACTTCTTTCACCTATATAAGTCCACATACCCTAAAACCATCGAATAAGAAGATAGATCGGGAGTTCCGCCGCCGCAAGCCTCTGTAGCCACCAAAAACCTCTCGGGAGCCCATTCCGGCACCCTGCCGGAGGGGGGACCCATCACCGGTGGCCATCTTCATCATCCCGGCACTCTCCATGATGAGGAGGGAGTAGTTCGCCCTCGGGGCTGAGGGTATGTACCAGTAGCTATGTGTTTGATCTCTCTCTCTCTCTCTCTCTCTCTCTCTCTCTCTCGTGTGCTATCTATGGCACGATCTTGATGTATCGCGAGCTTTGCTATTATAGTTAGATCTTATGATGTTTCTCCCCCTCTACTCTCTTGTGATGAATTGAGTTTTCCCTTTGAAGTTGTCTTATCGGATTGAGTCTTTAAGGATTTGAGAACACTTGATGTATGTCTTGCCGTGCTTATCTGTGGTGACAATGGGATATCACGTGCCACTTGATGTATGTTTTGGTGATCAACTTGCGGGTTCTGCCCATGAACCTATGCATAGGGGTTGGCACACGTTTTCGTCTTGACTCTCTGGTAGAAGCTTTGGGGCACTCTTTGAACTACTTTTGTGTTGGTTGAATAGAAGAATCTGAGATTGTGTGATGCATATCATATAATCATGCCCAGGGATACTTCAGGTGACAATGGAGTATCTAGGTGACATTAGGGGTTTGGTTGATTTGTGTCTTAAGGTGTTATTCTAGTACGAACTCTTGAATAGATTGATCCGAAAGAATAACTTTGAGGTGGTTTCATACCCTACCATAATCTCTTCGTTTGTTCTCCGCTATTAGTGGCTTTGGAGTGACTCTTTGTTGCATGTTGAGGGATTGTTATATGATATATTTATGTTATTATTGTTGAGAGAACTTGCACTAGTTAAAGTATGAACCCTATGCCTTGTTTCCTAGCATTGCAATACCGTTTACGCTCACTTTCACCACTTGTTACCTTGTTGTTTTTATTATTTTAGATTACAAAAACCTTTATCTACCATCCATATTGCACTTGTATCAGAATCTCTTCGCCGAACTAGTGCACCTATAAAATTTGCCATTTTATTGGGTGTGTTGGGGAAACAAGAGACTCTTTGTTATTTGGTTGCAGGGTTGTTTGAGAGAGACCATCTTCATCCTACGCCTCCTACGGATTGATAAACCTTAGGTCATCCACTTGAGGGAAATTTGCTACTGTCCTACAAACATGTGCACTTGTAGGCCCAAAAACGTCTACAAGAAGAAGGTTGTGTAGTAGACATCAAGCTCTTTTCTGGCGCCGTTGTCGGGGAGGTGAGTGCTTGAAGGTATATCTTTAGATCTTGCAATCGAATCTTTTTGTTTCTTGTTTTATCACTAGTTTAGTTTATAAAATAAGACAACAAAAAAATGGAATTGAGTTTGCCTCTTACGCTTCATCTTTTAAATATCTTTCGTGAGAATGATGAAAAGGAAAATTGTGCTCAAGTGCTAGAAGAAGAATTACATAGAATGCTTGGCATAAAATATGTAGATGATGAGCATGATTGCAATGTTGTTAGTATGAATTCTTTGAATACCCATGATGCTAATGATATGCAAAGCCACAAGCTTGGGGATGCTATGTTTGATGAATATGATATTTTTAGTCCCCCAAGTTTTGATGAGAATATTTACTATGATGAAAGCATGCCTCCAATTTATGATGATTATATTGATGAAAGTGGGTTTGGAAGAGTGTCAACTTTAGGAAGTAGTGATCCCACTATTTTGGAGGATGTTGAATCTTATTGTGATGCACATGAAAGTGGATTTGGAAGAGTGTCAACTTTATTTAGTGATGATTCCACTATTTCGGAAGAGGTACTAATTGATTATGAGAACAAAGTTGCTATCTATGATGATTATTGTGATGACTTGTATACTATTAAGAATAATGATAACCATGAAACTTGTCATCATGATTTTAGTTTTCAATTGGATTATGCCTCACATGATATTTATTTTGTTGAGTTTGCTCCCACTACTATTCATGAGAAGAAATTTGCTTATGTGGAGAGTAGTAAATTTTCCATGCTTGTAGATCATGAAAAGAATGCTTTAGGTGCTGGTTATATTTTTGAATTCATTCATGATGCTACTGAAAATTATTATGAGGGAGGATCATATGCTTGTAGGAATTGCAATAATATCAAGTTTCCTCTCTATGTGCTTAAAATCTTGAAGTTATGCTTGTTTTGCCTTCCTATGCTAGTTGGTTATTGTTCCCATAAGTTGTTTGCTCATAAAATCCCTATGCATAGGAAATGGGTTAGGCTTAAATGTGCTAGTCATATGCTTCATGATGCTCCCATTGTGTTTCAATCCTTATCTTTTATGTGAGCATCATTGTCATCATCATGCCTAGCTAAAAGACATTAAAGAAAAGCGCTTGTTGGGAGACAACCCAATATTTATCCTTACTGTTTTTGTGTGTTCACATGATTATGCTACTGTAGTAATCATGTTTTATAGCTTTTGATTCAATAAAGTGCCAAGTAAGACCTTTAGGAGAGCTTACGGTGATAGTTGTGTTGATCCTGCTGAAAATCAAAAACTTTTGCACCCAGTAAATTGGTTTTGATAATTCACAGAAACATGATTCTTATCTGATTCGTTTTGCCCTGGATTGGTACACGAATTGCTTAGGACTTACTCATTTGGTAGGATTTTGGGGGTTCCAGAAGTATACGTTTGATACCGATTACTACAGACTGTTATGTTTTTGACAGATTCTGTTTTCTATGTGTTGTTTGCTTATTTTGATGAATCTATGAGTAGTACCGGAGGGTATGAACCATAGATAAGTTGTAGTACAGTAGATATTACACAACAAATAATTTAGAATGAGTTCACTACAGTACCTAAGTGGTGGTTTTATTTTCTTATACTAACGGAGCTTACGAGTTTTCTGTTGAGTTTCGTGTTGTGAAGTTTTCAAGTTTTGGGTAAGGATTCGGTGAACTATGGAATAAGGAGTGGCAAGATCCTAAGCTTGAGGATGCCCAGGGCACCCCAAGGTAATATTCAAGTACAACCAAGAGCCTAAGCTTGGGGATGCCCCAGAAGGCATCCCCTCTTTCGTCTTCGTTCATCGGTAACTTTACTTGGAGCTATATTTTTATTCACCACATGATATGTGTTTTGCTTGGAGCATCATTTTATTTTGTTAGTATTTGCTTGCTGTTATTTATAATAATGTTTTGCATCTTTAGTTTCAATAAAAATGTCAAGGATAGCCTTTACCATGCTTATTTTGCTAGTGTACATGTTGCTGTTTGAAAACAGAAAGTTTACCGCTGTTGCAAAAACTCCCTAGAAAAGTCAGAGAATGGTATAATGTTGAAACTTTTTGCATATTGAGCTATGATAAATATTATACAGTGAGGTATTTTTCTCATAATTTTTGTAGTTAGGGAAGTATTGATACTCTTGCATTCTTTACAGACTATACTGTTTTGACAGATTGCTGTTATGGTTGCATTGTTTGCATATGTTTGCTTGTTTAATGATTCTATTTGAGGATAGGAGTGTTAAATATGCAGAGGCATTTAGTATTCAATGTTGAATAATAATTTTAGTGATTTGTTACAGTAGAAAATGATAAGGTTTTGCATTGGTTTATACTAACCTATCTCACAAGTTCTTGTTGAGTTTGGTGTGGATGAAGCTTTTGATAAAAGGAGAAACCATGATATGAGAGGAATTAAGGAGACACAAAAGTTCAAGATTGGGGATGCCCAAGGCACCCCAAGATAATATTTCAAGAAGTCTCAAGCATCTAAGCTTGGGGATGCCCCGTTAGGCATCCCACCTTTCTTCTTCAACAACTATCGGTTAGTATCGGTTGAGCCTAAGTTTTTGCTTCTTCACATGAGTTGTGCTATCCTTGCAATGTCATTTTATTTTGTTTTGCTTGCTGTTTGAATAAGATACCAAGATCTGAAATTCTTAAATGAGAGAGAGTCTTCACATAGTTGCATAATTATTTAGCTACTCATTGATCTTCACTTATATCTTGTTGGAGTAGTTTGTCATTTACTCGTGTGCTTCACTTATATCCTATGAGTAAATGGTTGAATGAGTTGATTGTCATAAATCTGAAAGTATATATGTTTCATTTGTTTATCCCATGGGGAGTAATGACTTCACTCTAAGAAGTAGAGGTTGTAAATTTATTTAAGGTTAGCAAGCATTGTATTGGTCATTTGAACAATTCAAGAAAGAATATTGAAGGAAGAGAGATTCCACATATAAATATACTATCCTAGGCATCTTTTATAGTTGTGAGCACTCATTAAGTATGACATGCTAAAGAGTTGATGTTGGACAAGGAAGACAACATAATGGGTTATGTTTACTCACATCTTAGTTAAAGTATATTGTCATGGATAATTCAAACATGTTGAGCTTGCCTTTCCCCCTCATGCTAGCCAAATTCCTTGCACCAAGTAGAGATACTACTTTTGCTTCCAAATATCCTTAAACCCAGTTTTCGCCATGAGTGTCCACCATACCTACCTATATGCGGTATTTACCTGCCGTTCCAAGTAAATTTGCATGTGCCAAACTCTAAACCTTCAAATAATAATCTGTTTTGTATGCCCGAATCGCTCATGTAGCGACTAGGGGCTGTCAGTATCTTCCATGCTATGTGGGTTATTCTCAAGATGAGTGGACTCTGCTCGTCATGCACGAGAAAAATGGCTGGTAACCGGGATGCCCAGTCCCATGATCAAAAGATCAAAATCAAATCAAAAATAATTGCAAACAAAACTCCCCCAGGTTTGATGTTAGTTGGAGGCACCCGTTGTTTCGGGCAAGCCATGGATTTATGATTGTTGGTGGAGGGGGAGTAAAAACTTTTACCATTCTGTTTGGGAACCGCCTATAATGTATGTAGTATGGAAGATATTGGGAACTCTTGGTTTTTATGTTGACAATGAGATCATACCTCTCAAAATTATTTATCTCTATTTCAAAATTGAGCTCTGGCACCTCTGCAAATCCCTGCTTCCCTCTGCGAAGGGCCTATCTTTTACTTTTATGTAAGAGTCAAGGTGATCTTCACCTTTCCTTTTTCATTTTATCCTTTGGCAAGCACCTCGTGTTGGAAAGATCCTAATATATATATCCAATTGGATGTAAGTTAGCATGAACTATTATTGTTGACATCACCCAAAGGTCAATACGTTGGGAGGCAACACTATAAGCCCCTATCTTTCTCAGTGTCCGATTCAAACTCCGTAACCATTAGTATTGCGTGAATGTTAGAAATTGTGGAAGACTATATGATAGTTGAGTATGTGAAGTTTGCTAAATCAAAGCTCTGAAATAAGATGAATTGTAATTGTTTGATGACTAAGAATGAAGTTTGCTAGTTTTATGGTCTATGCTTTAATATGTGAATTGCTTGTTACTTGTTCGTGAGAAGTTTTATGAGATGAACTACTGTTATGACTTATAATCATGCTAGAAAAGGTGCTTGAAATTTTCATTGATCAAACTTGTGCACCTGCTAGCATTCACACTTCATAAATTCTTTCTTTCATCATTTACCTACTCAAGGACGAGCAGGAATTAAGCTTGGGGATGCTGATACGTCTCCAGCGTATCTATAGTTTATGAAGCATTCATGCTATTTTATTACCTGTTTTGAATGATTACGGGCTTTATTATACGCTTTTATATTACTTCTGCGACTAACCTATTAACCGAAGGCCCAGCCCATATTGCTGTTTTATTGCTTGTTTCAGTATTTCGAAGAAAAGGAATATCAAACGGAGTCCAAACGGAATGAAACCTTCGGCAGCGTGATTTTTGGAACGAACGTGACCCAGGAAACTTGGAGTGCAAGCCAGGGGAGCATCGAGGAATCCACGAGATAGGGGGGGCGCGCCCACCCCCCTGGGCGCGCCCTCCACTCTCGTGGGCCCCTCGAGGCTCCCCCGACCGACTTATTTCACCTATATAAGTTCACATACCCTAAAAACATCGAATAAGAAGATAGATCGGGAGTTCCGCCGCCGCAAGCCTCTGTAGCCACCAAAAACCTCTAGGGAGCCCATTCCGGCACCCTGCCGGAAGGGGAACCCATCACCGGTGGCTATCTTCATCATCCCGGTGCTCTCCATGATGAGGAGGGAGTAGTTCACCCTCGGGGCTGAGGGTATGTACCAGTAGCTATGTGTTTGATCTCTCTCTCTCTCTCTCATGTTCTCTCTATGGCACGATCTTGATGTATCGCGAGCTTTGCTATTATAGTTGGATCTTATCATGTTTCTCCCCCTATATTCTCTTGTGATGAATTGAGTTTTCCCTTTGAAGTTGTCTTATTGGATTGAGTCTTTAAGGATTTGAGAACACTTGATGTATGTCTTGCCGTGCTTATCTGTGGTGAAAGTGGGATATCACGTGCCACTTGATGTATGTTTTGGTAATCAACTTGTGGGTTCTGCCCATGAACCTATGCATAGGGGTTGGCACACGTTTTCGTCTTGACTCTCCGGTAGAAACTTTGGGGCACTCTTTGAAGTACTTTTGTGTTGGTTGAATAGATGAATCTGAGATTGTGTGATGCATATCGTATAATCATGCTCACGGATACTTGAGGTGACAATGGAGTATCTAGGTGACATTAGGGTTTTGGTTGATTTGTGTCTTAAGGTGTTATTTTAGTACAAACTCTTGAATAGATTGATCCGAAAGAATAACTTTGAGGTGGTTTCGTACCCTACCATAATCTCTTTGTTTGTTCTCTGCTATTAGTGGCTTTGGAGTGACTCTTTGTTGCATGTTGAGGGATTGTTATATGATCTATTTATGTTATTATTGTTGAGAGAACTTGCACTAGTGAAAGTATGAATCCTATGCCTTGTTTCCTAGCATTGCAATACCATTTATGCTCACTTTCACCACTTGTTACCTTGCTGTTTTTATTATTTCAGATTACAAAAACCTTTATCTACCATCCATATTGCACTTGTATCACAATCTCTTCGCCGAACTAGTGCACCTATACAATTTGCCATATTATTGGGTGTGTTGGGGACACAAGAGACTCTTTGTTATTTGGTTGCAGGGTTGTTTGAGAGAGACCATCTTCATCCTGCACCTCCTACGGATTGATAAACCTTAGGTCATACACTTGAGGGAAATTTGCTACTGTCCTACAAACCTGTGCAATTGCAGGCCCAACAAAGTCTACAAGAAGAAGGTTGTGTAGTAGACATCAGTCCTCTTCCCAAATATGAGCGGGAAGGGATTCCACAACGGCGGGACTTGAAAGGGGACAAGTAGTACAATCTATCCTGACAAAAGTAGTCTTCGCCTGCGAAAAGCCTCTGGTCGTGACGCTACGGTGGGCTCGGTGATGACCTCCGTCCTGCCGTCCAGGCGGTCTTGGTCTTGTTGCACCGGAATGGAAATCTTTGGCTGATTCCTCGGGACTCTGCGCCTGCGGATTGCCTCCCTTGCACCAAAGAGGAAACTTGCGCTCTGCGCCTGCGTGGCGCCCGCCTGGCCTTGGTCGTCATGGCTCATGTCAGATGAGCCTCATGAGGTAGCTGCATAGATCTCTCCGCCCCTCAGGAGCCCTCCCGAGGAGGCCGACTCCTTTAGGGGTCTTGGTGTCGTTCGCCTCGCGAGGCTTGGCCCCTCGCGAGGGTCTTACTGTGCTGTTGTTGAAGCTGGGCCGTACTAGGCCGTTGATGGAGCTACGAGGTGGGCCGCAGGTAGGAAGGACTGGATACCCCCAAGTCCAGGGCGCCGATAGTAGCCCCCGGGCCCAAGGCGCGCTCGGACTTGGCTTCCAGGTGAAGCCAAAGGGCAAGTGCGGAGCGCCACGGGCCCTAACCGCCCGCGGCCTTGATGACGCATGGCGATTTATTGGACGTGGGCGACTCCGCTTCCCCACACTGCCTCAGCAACTGCTCGACTTGACAACTGTGTGCTGCATGCATAAAGGATCATCATTACAAGAAGTCGTGGGAGGCCGACGATTTACCTTCTCCCGGCTATAAACATGCGAGCGGGTGGAGCTTTAGCCCATTTCTCTTTTGTCTCGCTCTTGCTTGCTTCTCCTCCTCTTCTACTCGCTCACATGGCGCCGATCAAGAGGTTCTCTGTGGCGGAGAAGGGGAAGGCTCCTAGAGAGGGGCCGGACCCTTTCTCGCCTAAAAAGCGACTCCACCTCCACAGCGATGATGGCGTGAGGCGAGAGGTGGCTAGGCCTTGGCAATTGAGGCCTCCGCTTGGCTTCCCCATCCCCTTGTACGCCCGGGCGCAAGGTGAAGGAGCACGTCATCGAGTGGCACCTCGCGAAGATGGCAATGCCGCTATTGCCCTGCCAGCCGCACCATGGACCCATGCTGAGAATAGCTCGCGCGAATTCGTGGTGTGGGCAGTGATGCCTCTCGATACCTGGATCCGATTCCCGTGGTTCTTCGCCAGTGAGCTACCTCCGCGGGGACCGGTGGAGATATGACTGCAGCACGTGGGGTGCAGCAGCCTAGCTACCGGGGCTGAGGTCGAGGTGGTGTCATCCGGAGATGTCTTCATGACGCGAGGATGGGGCGAGGTTGCCCGGGCTTGCCGAGCGGAAGGAGCCCTGGCGATCCACTTCGAGTACGATGGCGCGGCCACTTTGTTCTTCAAGGTCTTCAACGAACGAGGCGAGTGGCTGGAGTGCTGCCCTGGAGGAGACAGCTCAAGGGATGCCGTGATGGGCGCGGATATGCTGCCGCCCCCTTCAGCTCTTCATCCAGCAAGAGCGATGACTCCTAGGAATCCAGCAACTCTCCTGAGCCCAACGATTCTCCGGAGTCGAGAGACAACAGCTACGTGCCGCCGAGGTCCCGTCAGCGTCGGAGTGCTGCTGCAGCTGCCGCCCGGCGTCGTCAGCGACGCCGCAAGGCCCTATAGTTGCTTCTCCTGCGCGAGATGAAAATCAGCCCCCTAGGGCTTGTAAGGATCGGGATGTATTTAGTAGTGTCGTTTGTTCCTTTTGACTTTGTAATGGACGCGCGTATTCCAATCCGGCTGAGTTCCTCCCTTTTCTCTTCCCTAGACAGCTTGACGCTCTACGCCAGCAGGTCCCAGTCCCCAGGCAGGCTTCAGCCGTCGCTAGTATGCCAGGTCACGATGCCATGGTCAAGGCTAGGAGGTGAGCGGCCCAAGGTCCGGTATGAGCTCATGAGACGTGATGCTCACGAGGTCCCTCTTGGCGTGCAAGCAGCTGTGCAGGAAATTGAAAAGGGGAGTCGAACCACCCAAGTGGAACTGCGGAGTGAGGCGTGTGGTGCAGAACTGATGCCATAGTGAGCTGAGACTTATCTTTTGCGGTCCGAGTCCATCATAGAGGCGACGCTGGTTGTCGTGCCTACGGGGCCGTTAGGTGCAACCTGTCTTGGCCACCCTCCTGCCTCGCTCCAAAGTGCTCTACGTCCTTGGGACCCAACCCTCGAGCGAGCTCAGCCGCCGCTGCTATGCCAGGTCACGATGTCGTGGTCAAGGCCAGGGGGTGAGGGCTGGAGAGCCAGCAGGAGCTACTGAGGCGTGATGCTCGGGAGGCCCCCCCTTTAACATGTAAGCGACTCGCGAGGCTGGACGGTGGTCGTCCGGGCCGACCCTCAGCTCATTGTAGAGTGATCCTGCAAGTTAGATGACAAAGGAGGCCGAGAGCCCTAGGCGTGAGACGGAGGCACCGAGGACCCTGCGAGGTGGCGTATGTGGAGCGGGCCGCGAACCAGAGCTCGATCCCCAGGTTCAGCATTGCAGGTACGGGCCCGAGCACAAGCATCGTCCCGATGTGCGTGTTGTGCAGAAATGGCATCAGTCGGCAGCGTCAGGGCTGTGGGGCGGAGGTCATGAGGTGACAATCATAGATAAATTCACGGAAACGATTAGATAATCTTGGTGAATGCAAAATGGTACACGCCGTAGGGACAGACCCACACGGCCTGGGGATAATGCAGCCCCAGGGGCGCCCCCAAACTGAACGAACTAGGGAGATGTCACCTGGTGTCATTGCTAAAGAGTTGTTGAAGTAGCCAAAAAACGCATGCTGTTGAAGCCGTTCCTCATGAGCCGCTCCGGTGCCGGGCCTCGGGAGGCTCAGATGGACCGGGAGGCACCTGAGGGTGCTCTTCCATCTCCTCCAGGATCGCTGGTGCCTGGCTTCGCGGGCCGCCTAAGCGTCCCTCATGCAGCGCTGGAATGCCTCAGCCGCGCCTGCCAGGCCAAAGGGCATGCAGACGTAGCTGTGCGGCGGTCCTTCACATCGGCCGACACGAGACAGCCACATGAGCTGCCGAGACGTGGCCCTGTTGAGCCCAGGGATGTCGATGCAGACATGGAACTCTTTACCCTCACTAGGGCAGCGAGCTCTGCCTCACGGCAGGTGACGATCGCCTTGCAGAACCCTTCCTTCCTGAATCTCCTCGATCGCCTCACTGATGAACTCCTGAATGCCTGGTGCCTCATGCCTGCTGCCTTCTCTTAGGAAGCGTGCTCTGAAGAGCGCCTCCACATGGTGCCTGAGCGCCACTCTCGCGACATGGGCCAAGTCTTAGGCCCTCCAGAGGAGAGCCCCCGAGCCCAACCTGAGAGGGGTGCCGGGCGCGCCTTCCTGTGCGATGGGTGAAGGTGTCGCATCCGAGGACGCGAGGCTCATCGCTGCATCCTCGAGTGATGCTTCCTCACGAGACCCCTGGCTCAGCTGCAGCTTCTTCGTCTTGGGGGCGACCTCAGGAGGGAGGGCGCCATCTTCGTCTTCTGGGTTTTCAACCACTGCAGCCTGGAAGCCGCGCTCGAGGGAGCACACCGCATCCTTCTCTTGGCAGGCGACCGTGATGATGCCGCTGCTTCCTGGCATCTGAGGATGTTGTAGCCGTGGTGCGTGGCCGCCATGAACTTGGCCAGCGCTGGGTACCTGAGGATGGCATTGTAGGGTAGGAGAATGTCGGCGATGTCGAAGTCGATGAGCTCAGTGCGGTAGTTGTTGCGTTCGCCGAAGGTGACCGGGAGGCAAACCTGCCCGATCGGGTGTGTTGACCCGTCGGTCACTCCTGAGAATGGTTTGGTGGGGTGCAGCTGGTAGTATAGCACCTGGAGTCTGTCGAATGTCTGAACAGAGAGAACATTGAGCCCTGCTCCGCCATCGATGAGGGTCTTGGTGACAGTTATGTTGCTGATGACGGGGGAGCAGAGCATGGGGAGCGCGCCAGCGGTGGCCGCGCACTTGAGCCGGTCTGTAGAGTCAAAGGTGATGGCGCACTTGGACCACTTGAGAGGGCGAGTTGTTTCAAGCTTGGGGAGCACCGCATTGACCTCGCGTGCAAACTGCTTGAAGACACGGTGAGAAGCTGGGGCTTGTGAGCCGACCAAGATGCAAGCGATGGCTCATGGCTCCTGGAAGCCCCCAGCCCCCTCGTCCTGGTGGTGATCTTCGTTCCTTCTTGGTGGTGGAGGCTGAGTAGGCAAAGCTGCATTGCCCTGAGGGCGATCCTCATGAGGCTGCTCCCTCCTGTTGCCCTTGCGAGGCTGGTCCTGCCAGCGGTCCTCACGAGGCTGGTCGCGCCACTCCTGATGGCGGTCGCGTCCATCCCGGCGTCCTCCACCTCGGCCACCTCCACGACCGTAGCCCCGATAGTTGTGCTCGGGGCGTCGACCGAGGCTCCCGTCGCGGAGAGCCCTGAGCTCCTGGTAGTCGCTGGTGTTGTGGATGTAGACGTTATGGAAGGCGTAGAACAGCTGCTTTCCCTTGGATGACTCGGGGTGGTCGCAGCCGCGCTTGGTCTCGGGCTCGGCCGCAAGCACGGCTGGCCCCTTGCGCTTTGTGTCCTTGGTCTTGGTCTTCTTGTCTTCTGGATCAGCATCAGGGAGCTCGAGGAGGGAGAGGTGTCCCTCCTCAGCCCTCGCACACTTATTCGTCATGTTGAACATCTCCAGAGTAGTGCAGAGGTCCTCGTGGATGGCGAGCTCCTCCTTCATCTTGACATCACGGACGCCATCGGTGAACGCAGAGATGATGGCCTCGTCTGACACCTTGAGAATCTTGAGGCGGACGTTGTTGAAGCGCTGGATGTATTTATGCAGGGTCTCTCCAGGCTACTTCTTGACGTGACGCAGGTCGCCCGCGGCAGGAGGACGACCGTGAGTGCCCTGGAAGTTGGCGATGAAGCGGCTGCGCATCTCCTCCCAGAAAGAAACCGACCCTTCGGTCAGGTTCAGGAGACAAGAATGCGCGCTATCCTTGAGGGCCATCAAGAACCAGTTTGCCATGATCTTCTTGTCGCCTTTTGCCGCCTCGATGCTCAGCTCGTAGAGTTGTCGAAACTCGGCGGGGTCTGCGGTGCCGTCGTAGCGTGGAGGCAGGTCAGGCTTGAACTTGCTCGGCCAAATGACGTTGCGGAGCTCTGCAGTGAACGCACGGAATCCCGCCGTGGCCACCGGGGGTGGTTGAGGGGGTGGAATGTGGTCCTAGTGCACGTGCACCGCCACCTCCTATGGCAGCTGGCGAGCCTGGTGCTGGGGT
This sequence comes from Triticum timopheevii, assembly GCA_963921465.1. Classification (NCBI taxonomy): domain Eukaryota; kingdom Viridiplantae; phylum Streptophyta; class Magnoliopsida; order Poales; family Poaceae; genus Triticum; species Triticum timopheevii. The sequence goes on from OY997272.1 coordinate 421,402,887, forward strand.
GCTGGAAGCACGCGCGCTTCTCCTTGGGGACGTTGAACCACCTGGCAGTTCACGTTGTCCCGAGCCGGCGCCGGGCGCTGCGGGTCGTGCCGTGGAGCCATACGCCTTGGCTCGACGATGGCGCCTCGGGCCGGAGGCGGAGGAGGAGCCCCGTGCGTCTCGTTGCCCGCTGCAGGTGGATGCTGAGGCAGCCAGCGAGCTGGCCCGTCGGAGCCCCCGTGCGCGACGCTGATGAGCTCGGCGATACGCTCGAGCCATTCCTCGTAGAGATCTCCCACGGGACGGTAGAGAAGAAGCTCCCGCGCCATGAGCAGAGCAGCCTGCGCGTCCACCTGGCCACGGCGCGCATGGGATGATGAAGCTGCTGGGGTCAGGGACAGAGTAGCGGTGCAGCCATCGTGGCGCACCGACGGATATAGCGATGAAGCTTGCTGCTCGTGGCCGGCAGGGCCCGTGGCAGCGTTGGCCACCGGAGAAGGAGCGCGGCGAGCACAACCATCACCCGCCGGAGCCGTCTGAGTGACGCGGGCGGCGACCGCAGCCCAATGCTCGACGCGAGCCCTACGCGCGTCGGCCATGGAGATGTCGGAGCGGAGACGAGTCGAACAACGAAAGAGAGGATGCGACACACCCCTACCTGGCGCGCCAAATGTCGGATTTCGGGATCCGGCAACCCGTGAGAAGTTCGAACACCGGGGTGCGTGTGGAGATCTCAACCTGCCCAGCCTGCCTACTCGTGATCCTCCCTAGCCTAGCGCGAAGAGCTCACAGAGACACAAAGACACATAGATTTATACTGGTTCAGGCCACCATTGTGGTGTAATACCCTACTCCAGTGTGGTGTGGTGGATTGCCTTGAGGGGCTATGGATGAACTAGTACACAGAATGAACAAGCCTCAGGAGGCGAGGTGTTCTTGAGCTGGTGTGGTGTTCTACTTGTTCTGGTTTTCGGTGCCTCTCTATGGTGGTGGCTAAGTGATACGTCTCCAACGTATCTATAATTTATGAAGCATTCATTCTATTATATTATCTGTTTTGGATGTTTACGGGCTTTATTATACACTTTTATATTATTTTTGGGACCAACCTATTAACCGGAGGCCCAACCCATATTGCTTTTGGAAGAAAAGGAATATCAAACGGAGTCCAAATGGAATGAAACCTTCGGGAAAGTTATATTTGGAATGGAAACAATCTAGGGGACTTGGAGTGCATGTAAGGGAAGCTTCGAGGTGGCCACAAGGCAGGGAGGCGCGCCCACCTCCGTTGGGCGCGCCCACACCCTCGGGGGCCCCTCATGGCTCCCCTGACCAACGTCTTTCGCCTATATAAGTCCATATACCCTAAAACCTTCGGGGAACAGAATAGATTGGGAGTTCTGCCGCCGCAAGCCTCTGTAGCCACCAAAAACCTTTCGGGAGCCCGTTCTGGCACCCTGCCTGAGGGGGATCCCTCACCGGTGGCCATCTTCATCATACCGACGCTCTCCATGACGAGGAGGGAGTAGTTCACCCTTGGGGCTGAGGGTATGTACCAGTAGCTATGTGTTTGATCTCTCTCTCTCTCTCTCTCTCTCTCGTGTTCTTGAGGTGATACGATCTTGATAGTTGGATCTTATGATGTTTCTCCCCCTCTACTCTCTTGTAATGGATTGAGTTTTCCCTTTGAAGTTATCTTATCGGATTGAGTCATTAAGGATTTGAGAACACTTGATGTATGTCTTGCCGTGCTTATCTGTGGTGACAATGGAATATTCACGTGATCCACTTGATGTATGTTTTGGTGATCAACTTGCGGGTTCAATTAACTTATGCATAGGGGTTGGCACACATTTTCGTCTTGACTCTCCGGTAGAAACTTTGGGGCACTCTTTGAAGTTCTATGTGTTGGTTGAATAGATGGATCTGAGATTGTGTGATGCATATCGTATAATCATGCCCACGGATACTTGAGGTGACAATGTAGTATGGATGTGACATTAGGGTTTTGGTTGATTTGTATCTTAAGGTGTTATTCTAGTACGAACTCTATGATAGATCGAACGGAAAGAATAGCTTCATGTTATTTTACTACGAACTCTTGAATAGATCGATCAGAAAGGATAACTTTGAGGTGGTTTCGTACCCTACCATAATCTCTTCGTTTGTTCTCCACTATTAGTGACTTTGGAGTGACTCTTTGTTGCATGTTGAGGGATTGTTATATGATCTAATTATGTTATTATTGTTGAGAGAACTTGCACTAGTGAAAGTATGAACCTTAGGCCTTGTTTCCTAGTATTGCAATATCGTTTACGCTCACTTTTATCATTAGTTACCTTGCTGTTTTTATATTTTTCAGATTACAAAAACCTATATCTGCCATCCATATTGCACTTGTATCACCATCTCTTCGCCGAACTAGTGCACCTATACAATTTACCATTGTATTGGGTGTGTTGGGGACACAAGAGACTCTTTGTTATTTGGTTGCAGGGTTGCTTGAGAGAGCATCTTCATCCTACGCCTCCCAAGGATTGATAAACCTTAGGTCATCCGCTTGAGGGAATTTTGCTACTGTCCTACAAAACTCTGCACTTGGAGGCCCAACAACGTCTACAAGAAGAAGGTTATGTAGTAGACATCAAGCTCTTTTCTGGCACCGTTGCCGGGGAGGTGAGTGCTTGAAGGTATATCTTTAGATCTTGCAATTGAATCTTTTTGTTTCTTGTTTTATCACTAGTTTATTTTATAAAAGAAAACTACAAAATTTGGAACTGAGTTTGCCTCATACGCTTCATCTTTTTAATATCTTTCGTTAGTATGATGGAAAGGAAAAGTGTGCTCAAGTGCTAGAAGAAGAAGTCAATAAAATCTTTGGTACTAAATCTTTGAATGATGAGCATGATTGCAATGTTGTTAGTATGAACTCCTTGAATATCCATAGTACTAATGATGATTGCACTAGTCATGACGAAAATATCTCTTATAAGCATGTCAATTTTGTGCAGAGCATTGAGTTTGCATATACACACCAAATAGAGAAGATAGATATTGCAAGAGGCATAAGCATTTAGAAACTAAATTGTTGCAAGGAAGGTTAAATGTGAGGCTAAAAATTTATATTTCCTTTGCCGTACTTGTGAACTTTGCAATGATAGTGGTCATTTACATCTCCGACGCAAATTGTTTCATGATCGAATCGTGTCCAAAAATTGTGATGATTTGATCTCTCTTGCACATTATAATGAACTTAGTTTGCTTATGGATTATGAAGAAATGAAACATTTAATTAAGCACCTTCCAGAATTTGCCAGTTATAAACTTCTTGATTTTGATCTACAGAAAATTTATTTGTATTGTGCGGTGAATTGCATTGAAAATCCTTATATTTCCAATTACCTTAATAAAATAAAGCAAATAGAAGATGAAGAGAATATTAATGAAAGGGAAGAGACTTCCCAATATCCTCCTATTATTTCTTATGATGAATCAGGTAACGAGGAGGATCTTTCTATTCATACAATCTCATCAATAAGGAGCTCAGAGAAGAAGGTTGAACCCACACATAATGTGAAGAAGAAAAAGAAAAAACAGAGAAGCAAAGGTAAAAAGGTATCCCTCCCAAAGGATGTTGCTCCTACTACTCATTGTGATGATGATAATTGCTATACTATTGGTGCCATCCATACTATTAATGATGAGAGTGATTATGCTTATGATATGAAAAGGCCCAAGCTTGGGGAATCTATGCTTGATGAGGATGACATATTTGAGAATATATTTGCTGAAATTAATGTTTGTCCCAAGCTTGGGGATGCTACGTTTAATGAAGATGATATTTTTAGCCTCCCAAGTTTTGATATACAGAGTTGTTATGATGATAGCATGCCTTCTACCTATGATGATTATATTGATGAAAGTGGGTTTGGAAGAGTGTCAACTTTAGGAAGTAATGATCCCACTATTTTGGAGGATGTTGAATCTTATAATATTTATGAAAGTGGATTTGGAGAGTTCATGACTTTATTTAGTAATGAATCCACTATTTTGGAAGAGGTTTCAATCGATTATGATGAGAACAAAGTTGCTACTTATGATGATTATTGTGATGAAACTTATGCTATAAAAAGTAGTGATGATTATATTTATAAAACTTGTCATGATTATGATTACCCTTTTTCTGAACATTACTCTTTTAATGTGGAAACAATTTATAGTATTCAAGTCTCTTATGATACTCCCACTATTTCGAATGAGAGGAATTTTGCTTATGTGGAGAGTAATAAATTTTCTATGCAAGTAGATCATGAAAATAATGCTTTAGGTGCTGGTTATATTGTTGAATTCATTCATGATGCTACCAAAAATTATTATGAGGGAGGAACATATGCTTGTAGGAATTGCAATAATATCAAGTTTCCTCTCTATGTGCTTAAAAGTTTGAAGTTATTCTTGTTTAGCCTTCCTATGCTAGTTGATTATTGTTTCGACAAGTTGTTTGCTCACAAAATCCCTATGCATAGGAAGAGGGTTAGACTTAAATGTGCTACTTATATGCTTCATGATGCTCCCGTTATGCTTCAATTCCTATCTTTTACGTGAGCATCATCATGCCTAGCTAGAAAGGAATTACAGAAAAGCGCTTGTTGGGAGACAACCCAATATTTACCTTTACTGTTTTTGTGTGTTCACATGATTATGCTACTGTAGTAATCATGTTTTATAGCTTTTGTTTCAATAAAGTGCCAAGTAAGACCTTTAGGATAGCTTACGGTGTTAGTTGTGTTGATCCTGCTGAAAATCAGAAATTTTTGCACCCAGTAAATTGGTTTTGATAATTCACAGAAACATGATTCTTATCTGATTCGTTTTGCCCTGGATTGGTACACGCATTGCTTAGGACTTACTAATTTGGTAGGATTTTGGGGGTTCCAGAAGTATACGTTTGATACCGATTACTACAGACTGTTATGTTTTTGACAGATTCTGTTTTCTATGTGTTGTTTGATTATTTTGATGAATCTATGAGTAGTATCGGAGGGTATGAACCATAGATAAGTTGGAGTACAGTAGATATTACACCAATATGAATTTAGAATGAGTTCACTACAGTACCTAAGTGGTGGTTTTATTTTCTTATACTAACGGAGCTTACGAGTTTTCTGTTGAGTTTTGTGTTGTGAAGTTTTCAAGTTTTGGGTAAAGATTCGATGGACTATGGAATAAGGAGTGGCAAGAGCCTAATCTTGGGGATTCCCAAGGCACCCCAAGGTAATATTTAAGGACAACCAAGAGCCTAAGCTTGGGGATGCCCTGGAAGGCATCCCCTCTTTTGTCTTTGTTCATCGGTAACTTTACTTGGAGCTATATTTTTATTCACCACATGATATGTGTTTTGCTTGGAGGGTCATGTGGTTTTATTTTGTTTTGCTTGCTGTTTGAATAAAATACCAAGATCTGAAATTCTTAAATGAGAGAGAGTCTTCACATAGTTACATAATTATTTAACTACTCATTGATCTTCACTTATATCTTTTTGGAGTAATTTGTCATTTACTCGTGTGCTTCACTTATATCCTATGAGTAAATGGTTGAATGAGTTGAATGTCATAAATCTGAAATTATATATGTTTCATATGCTTACCCCGTTGGGAGTAATGACTTTATATCTAAGAAGTAGAGGTAGTAAATTTATTGAAGGTTAGCAAGCATTGTATTGGTCACTTGAACAATTCATGAAAGAATATTGAAGGAAGAGAAATTTCACATATAAATGTACTATCTTAGACATCTTCTATGATTGTGAGTCCCATTAATTATTTTCAAACCTGAGCAAATTAGTTGAAGTTGGACAAGGAAGACAACAAAATGAGTTATACTTGGGTGTATTTGTATAGAAGTTATATTGTTATATATCCTCAAACATGTGGTGCTTGCTTTTTAGAATCCTTTGCTAGCCAAAATAGCTGTACTAAGCGGGAATACTGCTTGTGCATCCAAATTCCTTGAACCAAGTTTCTTCCATGAGTGTCCACCATACCTACCTATATGCGGTATTTACCTGTCGTTCCAAGTAAATTTGCATGTGCCAAACTCTAAACCTTCAAATAATAATCTGTTTTGTATGCCCGAATCACTCATGTAGCGACTAGGGGCTGTCAATATCTTCCATGCTAGGTGGGTTATTCTCAAGATGAGTGGACTCCGTTCATCATTCACGAGAAAAATGGCTGGTAACTGGGATGCCCAGTCCCTTGATCAAAAGATCAAAATCAAATCAAAAATAATTGCAAACAAAATTCCCCCAGGATTGATGTTAGTTGGAGGCACCCGTTGTTTCGGGAAAGCCATGGATTGATGATTGTTGGTGGATGGGGAGTAAAAACTTTACCATTCTGTTTGGGAACCGCCTATAATGTATGTAGTATGGAAGATATTGGGAACTCTTGGTTGTTATGTTGACAATGAAAGCATACCTCTCAAAATTATTTATCTCTATTTCAAAGTTGAGCTCTGGCACCTCTGCAAATCCCTGCTTCCCTCTGCGAAGGGCATATCTTTTACTTTTATGCAAGAGTCAGTAGTATTCCTTCTCAATCCTACCTACTCTTTAGTTGGCAAGCATCGTGTGTTGGGGAAGATTCTAAGCATATATGGCCATGCAAATATATTTGATCATGGATTATTATTGTTGACAATTATCTATATGATAAGTGAGTTGGGAGGCGAAACACTAAGCCCCTATCTTTCTCTGTGTTCAATGGATGCTATTTGTTCTAAGAATATGCTTTGAGTGGTAGCAATCATGAAAGACTATATGATAGTTGAGTATGTGGAGTTTGCTAAATCAAAGCTCTGACATAGACCCTTCCTGAAAGTAAGATGAATTGTAATTGTTTGATGACTGAGAATGAAGTTTGCTAGTTTTCAAGAAAGTTTATGGTCTATGCTTTAACATGTGAATAGCTTGTTACTTGATCTTGAGAAGTTTTATGAGATGAACTACTGTTATGACATATAATCATGCTAGAAAAGGTGATAGAAATTATCATTGATTAAACTTGTGCACCTGCTAGCATTCACACTTCATAAATTCTTTCTTTTATCATTTACCTACTCGAGGAAAAGCAAGAATTAAGCTTGGGGATGCTGATACGTCTCCAACGTATCTATAATTTATGAAGCATTCATGCTATTATTTTATCTATTTTGGATGTTTACGGGCTTTATTATACACTTTTATATTATTTTTGGGACTAACCTATTAACCGGAGGCCCAGCCCATATTGTTGTTTACTTGCCTATTTCAGTGTTTCGAAGAAAAGGAATATCAAATGGAGTCCAAATGGAATGAAACCTTCGAGAAAGTTATTTTTGGAATGGAAGCAATCCAGGGGACTTGGAGTGCACGTAAGAGAAGCTTCGAGGTGGCCACGAGGCAGGGAGGCGCGCCCACCTCCCCTGGGAGCGCCCCCACCCTTGTGGGCCCCTCCCCTGACCGACTTCTTTCGCCTATATAAGTCCATATACCCTAAAATCTTCGGGGAACAGAATAGATCGGGAGTTCCGCCGCCGCAAGCCTCTGTAGCCACCAAAAACCTCTTGGGAGCCCGTTCCGGCACCCTGCAGGAGGGGGGATCCCTCACCGGTGGCCATCTTCATCATCCCGACGCTCTCCATGACGAGGAGGGAGTAGTTCACCCTCAGGGCTGAGGGTATGTATCAGTAGCTATGTGTTTGATATCTCTCTCTCGTGTTCTTGAGGTGATACGATCTTGATGTATCGCGAGCTTTGCTATTATAGTTGGATCTTATGATGTTTCTCCCCCTCTACTCTCTTGTAATGGATTGAGTATTCCCTTTGAAGTTATCTTATCGGATTGAGTCATTAAGGATTTGAGAACACTTGATGTATGTCTTGCCATGCTTATCTGTAGTGACAATGGGATATTCACGTGATCCACTTGATGTATGTTTTGGTGATCAACTTGCGGGTTCAATTAATTTATGCATAGGGGTTGGCACACGTTTTCGTCTTGACTCTCCGGTAGAAACTTTGGGGCACTCTTTGAAGTTCTATGTGTTGGTTGAATAGATGGATATGAGATTGTGTGATGCATATCGTATAATCATGCCCACGGATACTTGAGGTGACAATGGAGTATCGAGGTGACATTAGAGTTTTGGTTGATTTGTGTCTTAAGATATTATTCTAGTACGAACTCTATGATAGATCGAACGGAAAGAATAGCTTCATGTTATTTTACTACGAACTCTTGAATAGATCGATCAGAAAGGATAACTTTGAGGTGGTTTTGTACCCTACCATACTCTCTTCGTTTGTTCTCCGCTATTAGTGACTTTGGAGTGACTCTTTGTTGCATGTTGAGGAATTGTTATATGATCTAATTATGTTATTATTGTTTAGAGAACTTGCACTAGTGAAAGTATGAACCTTAGGCCTTGTTTCCTAGCATTGCAATACCGTTTACGCTCACTTTTATCATTAGTTACCTTGCTGTTTTTATATTTTCAGATTACAAAAACCTATATCTACCATCCATATTGCACTTGTATCACAATCTCTTCTCCAAACTAGTGCACCTATACAATTTACCATTGTATTGGGTGCGTTGGGAACACAAGAGACTCTTTGTTATTTGGTTGCAGGGTTGCTTAAGAGAGACTATCTTCATCCTACGCCTCCCACGGATTGATAGACCTTAGGTCATCCACTTGAGGGAAATTTGCTACTGTCCTACAAACCTCTGAACGTGGAGGCCCCACAATGTCTACAAGAAGTAGGTTGTGTAGTAGACATCACTAAGTCCTATATATAGTCGCCTTGGTCCTCTTCCCAAATATGAGCGGGAAGGGATTCCATAACGGCGAGATTTGAAAGGGGACAAGTAGTACAATCTATCCTGACAAAAGTAGTCCTCGCCTGCGAAAATCCTCTGGTCGTGACACTGCGGTGGGCTCGGTGATGACCTCCGTCCTGCCGTCCTGGCGGTCTTGACACTACAAAAAAAATACACTTCCGTGATGATACGTGTTTGTCATAGTAGGTCCCGTTTTTTTGTCATGCATGTACATCCATGACAAATTTATGATAGAATCAAGATAGTCATACCTGTGCTGTCGTAGAAGTGTTTGATGACATTAGCAAAATTATCATCACGGAAGTGTCCACTTGCATGACGATAAATCGCGCGTCACAGAAGTGCTTTCGTCAAGGGTGACCGACACGTGGCATCCACCGTAATGGAACACCGTTAAGCTATCGGGTTCGGTTTTGGATCCGATAACCCGTTAACAGCCCCGACCAATGGGGATTTTCCACGTGTAAAATCATCATTGGCTGGAGGAAACACGTGTCAGCTCATCGTTGGGACAGATGTCATCCACTCATTGGACAGAAGGCGCCTATGATACATCGACACGTGGCACGACCAATCAAGTTTAAATGGGCCGGCCCAACTAAAGGCCCACAAGATTTGGTGGCCCATAATGGGCCGGCCCAGTTAAAGGCCCATGAGATTTTGCGGACTATAATGGGTCGGCCCAGCTAAAGGCCCACAATATTTCGCGGGCCATAATAGGCCGGCCCAGGTAAAGGCCCAGAAGATTTTTGTGTGCCATAATGGGCCGGCCCAGGTAAAGGCCCACAAAATTCTTGCGGATCATAATGGGCCGGCCCAGCTAAAGGCCCACAAGATTTTGCCGACATTAATGGGCCGGCCCAGCTGTAGGCCCACAAGATTTTGAGGACCCTAGTAGGCCGGTCCATTAACTGGCTGCCATGTTTTGGGCCAAATGTCGGCCCATAATTGATCCGGTCCATTAATGGCCTGCCACGTTCCGGGCCTAGTAATGGGCCATATAAGTCCGGCCCGTTAAAAGCCTCCCACTTTCTGGGCCAAATCACGGCCCAGATCAGGTCCGGCCCTTTAAGAGGCTTTGGGCTCAATTATGGCCCATATCAGATTCGGCTCATTGACTGGACGCTATGCTTTTGGGCCCACTTGCTAAAGGCCCATTTAGTAATTCGGCCTGATATTAGTTTCGGCCTGTTAAGGGCACATTTAACATTTCGGCCCTATATTAATTTTGGCCTGCTAAAAGCCCGTCATATAGTTGGCCCTAACTACGGCCCGGTTTGCATCCGGCCTGCTCGCAGCCGATATCTTATTGGGCCAAACAAGGACCGAGACAACTTCGGCCTGTTAAAAGCCATTGAATTCATTCACACAATCATGGGCCGGGGTCCATTTCGGGCTGCCGCCGGCCTGTGAGCTATTCGGCACGTTTCAGGCCCAGCCTACTTCTTAGCCTCCTAAAAGCCCATTGAGTTTTCTTGCGAAAAGAGGGCCGAGGGTTACTCGGCCTATTAAAGTCCCGAATCTACTACTGGGCCAGTTTGACGGGGCCCATTATGCGGATCATACATTGTGATTGCATTACGGCCCGATTATGTACCGTAATTTTACGGTTTGGCCGGTTTACTGCGAAGACAGGATATATATATCTATATATCTATATATGTATATATATATATATATATATATACAGTAAAATAACTGCAGCATCGTGAATAAGAAAAAACCTAGACTATACAATAAAGAAATTACGACATATTACATCCACTGGGCATCAAAGTTCGCCACTATGATAATAAAGCACAAGCAGACAGCAGATTACATACACTAGGCATCAAAGATCGCCACCAGTGCAAATAAACACGCCAACAAAATAATATACAAAACCGATAGCACTTCAATAGAGTTCAAGAAAGGTTAGACCTGCTGGGGAGCTGCAGCGCAAGCAGCTGAGCAAGATGATGAGACTGTGCTTGTTCAACACTTATATCTTCCTCACTCTGAAAGATAAACAAGAAGACAGATGACAGGTTTTGCACATAAAAGTATCAATGCTGACAATTCATCACATTTCTTACTGACAAATAAAGTGACACAGTTTAAAATTGCACTAACACAATATGGTATTGTTCAGGTCAAGACATTGCATGAATTGACATTGTGAAGGAGTTGTCAGCTTCATGACACCACTGGATTACAGATCAAGAACTCATAAGTATCAATGGTTAGTGTGCTGTCAATTTATCCCATTTCAGATTGGCAAATAAAGAGGTGGTTTAAATAATAGTAGAATGATATGACATTGTTCATAGTTAAGACATTGCAGAATATGACATTGTGCTGTAGTGGGTAGGTTCACCACACCACTAGATTACGGATGAAGAACATAAGCATACATGCAGTGCAAAACAAGATCACTTGCTCTGTATAGTTTAATTTACATGGTATGAAGAAGGAACTTGGTTGTACAACTGAAAACTTAAATTGAGAAGGACAAACTTTTGTTTATGAACTACATAATAAACTTTAAACATGCAATTTGATGCAAACACCAAAAATAAACAGCTGTTACAGTCATGCCTAACCAAATATACACAACAAAGTTTGAAGGCTTGAGAAGGACGAACTTACATTACTGGTGAAGACAGGCTCTATAAAGCCCTTGTCCATGCTGATGGGGAGGCAATTCAAGAAGCTTAGCACAGAATGCTCTTCGTAAGCATTGCCTTTATTCTACATTTTGTTAAGAGTAAATATAGATGTGATAATATACGAAAAATGGAGAATATTTAAGATAAGATGAAGAGTGATGCTACATAACCAAGTAGCTATAATGTATGTGCAGCGATACAGGAAAAAGGCACAGCCAAGAGTAATGCACAGCTAAACTTCTTCAGTACCAACCTTATGGTAAGAGTAAATATAGATCTGATGTGTAGAAAATGGAGGGCAAAGGAAAATAAGCTGCAGAGTGATGGTACATGAACAACTACCTGTCAATATAAGTACACTGATAAAGGACAACATGTACTTACGAGAACAATGCAGAGCTAAAAAAATTCATTGGCATTGGATATATTCTACACTTATGTAACCATTCATACAGATCAGATAATTTCGAGCGAACAATTGATAAGCAAGCTATCATGCATACTGCTGTCACATAATGAACCAGGTATGTATGCAAGTACAGTGATACAGGACAACAGGTACTAACAAGAGCAAATCAGCGGGCAGCATATTTGCGATATCCTATCTTTCTTTTCAAACCGGAATTCTTCTTCGAGCAGATTTCCTGCAAAAAAGATCCGTAAGGCACATGCGGAAAAGTAGAAGTTCAAATTGTCATGTGATTTCATAGACAGTACCTCATCCTGGGAACGAGACTAGTGCATAACAAGGTTTTTCCATTCAATGTCTTCTAAATTTAGCATAGGAGACTTCACCAGAAATTCGTTTATAGACTTGCCATCAAAGTGTGATTTCCTCAGGTAACACCGATACTGCTGCAATGCTTCCTTGAAAAGCACAAGCAAGCTTTGCTCGTCATGACTATCCAGATTGACCCTCACCTAGTTACAACAGTGTAATGTAAATCATTGATGTGTTCGATCAGCAGAAAACAGGAAAATAATAACCATGAATAATAGCACTTACACATAAGTTGGACAGGAAGATGTGAAAATGGTGTTTGTCTTCACTATAATCTTCTCATGATGGGTATATATGCACATAGTCCCTAACAACATTGAAAGCATTGTCTTTTAAACTGGGAATAAATGGAATGGGGTTCCAATCTGCAGGAATTGGCCATCTCGGCAGTTGGGATAGGTCTTCGGCCGGTGGACTTGCTGTACTTTTTGCTGGAGTGGGATTTTTCTCTGGTACGGCTGGTGCTATGGCAAATGAAATCAGTATACCTTTTGCTGGAGTGTAGGTCCTGTGTGGTGGGGCTAGTGGTGTGGCCAGTGAAGTATGGGTACAGTCTGCTGGAGTCGGTCCTATGTTTTGTGTCACTTGTTGTACAACCAATATAAGTGGGGCACTGTCTGATTTCTCCGGCACCACCACATTTTTCAAGGACTTTGCTGGTGCTCCTTAGGTTCGGCAATCACCCTCTTCCTTTTTGATGTCTGATGCACAAAAACAACATTTGAGTGGAAAAACATGGTATGACGGCAGATGGAATATGTATTGATAATGGATGGGCATAGCATCTCGAGTTATATGATGAGTAAACTAAGCAGATGGTGGTGCAACAAAGTAGAAGAAATGCAAGACAACATATGCAAGATATGCGCAATCAATAAAACCTTGCCAAATTAGAACAGGCACCTTGATGGGTGAACAGGACAGGCCATCTGCCTTTGACTCCTCGAGGTTAGAATAGTCATTAGAATGATATTCTGAACAAGAATCAATAGGTGGGGAGCGTATGAGTTTCATTGCTTCCAAAATGGCACTCAATGCCTTGGTGCCAATTTTGTAAGTCATTGTAGTGTTCCACAATATTCTTCTGATGCATGGATTCTGATATTCACTGTAATTGCGTATAATATCTGAGAACCATGAAAATATAAATAGTTGTGAGATTATCTTTGTAATGCAGATGATATTCTAATATAGGGGCGCCCCTGTAAACACTTATGTGCTATCACTGGATTATGATGAGAGAGCTCATGTGTGCTGTAATATCGTGCGTGCATTTATATAATCTGGCACAAGTACACAAAAAATAGGCTCCAGAAGTAAGGATAGCTGGCAGATGATAGGTTCATAATATACTATATAGATAGTTTATTGCCAAACCATGATAACAAGAGCACACAACAAGTAGGCAGATCATAGTGTACATAATAGGGGTACACCATAACCACGATATATAAATCGGGAGAGTGGAACTGGCTTGAAAATACGGTGTTGTATTGCCGCTAGTAATTGAAAGCCTATCGATCAAGTACAGGCCAGCACTATCGAACATGGTAAAGAAGAGCAAGCAGATTTTGGATAATAAAATGTTGGTAGCGCAGTGCCCACACATGATGAACCAGAACGCATTAAGAATGCAACTCCTAGCTGTCTCTCGACCATTTCAGGCGGTTGGATGAAGATCCTATGTCTCCTAACCCTTCTTCTTCCTCGTATGTGATTCTTCCCATACAGAACACCGCACGGGCCGCCGGCCTGACCACCGGCCCCCACCGCCTGTGTTCCTCCGCCACCCCCACCCCCCACCCGTGTCGAGTTTTCTTCATTCGGCGAGGCCCCACAACCACCCGAGCCCCTTGGACGTACCGGCGAACTCCGGCGAGCTCTGAAAAATCGACTGACCCAATTTTGAAATTTAGTCTACTGTGATTTAACTAGTGTGGAATATAAAAGGGGAAAACCATAAGCATTGGGAATATAGTGTTGAGCGTGCCATGGCGGATCTGAAGGTGCAAACCGGACAAAGGCAACTTCGCAACCAAGACAAGAAATCATAGTAAAGCAGTGGCGATCTATTTTCTTGCTGTGATAAATAAGTTGAGCAGATACGAAAGAGTACCGCCTCTAGTGTGGCGCCGTGTACGCATCTGGTGAGAATTTGACGGTGCTGCGGTAGCGATGGCTGTCGGCGGCGTGGAAGCGGATCTAGGAGGGTAGACGGTGGCGGCGGGGCGCGATGGACGAGACGGTCGCAGGAGCGGCGCCGGCAAGGTGGACGACGACGGGGATGAAGCGAGAGGACGGGATGCAAGGATCCCGGTCCGAAGGCGTGGATGAGAGAGGTCGATCTCTTGTAATGGACGGCGGCGTCGGGGTATCAGCTCCGGCATGGTGGAGGAGGACGGCGGTGGATGGGGTGGCGGACGGCGGCGGACGGAGGAGGGTGGGGTGGAGAGGGTGTTTTGGCGCCCACGGAGTACGAATGGGGAAAAAGGAGGTAGAGAGGAAGGGGGGGAACCATGTAGTCAGGATGCGCTTGGCTCAAATGCGAGGAAATTTACAAACTTAGCCCCCGTTTCAAATTTCTACTACATCACAGCAACATTAGTCGGTTGGGGATAGTACGGTAATCTCGCATACACCGAATATTTGCCGATGAGAGTTTGTTTTTGGCGCCCACCGTGTATGAATATGAATTGGGGAGGGAGTCGATTTCGGCCGAGGGCACACTGTGTTTTGGCGCCCACCGTGTATGAATCCGGGTGAGAGGCGGTTACGTCACGTTTGGGTGAAATTACAAACCTACCCCTATCGAAACCTATAGAAATCCAGCAAATAGGCTTTGCGTGGCAGGGATAGGCAGTAGTGATTTCCATCTCGCAGATTTTGGTTTTCGTGCGGTTACTGCGACTTTCCCCGCTTCGTTCGAATTTTGCACAATGCACGTTTACCGTGCCAACTCAATTCGAATCCCGTTTGTATTCTACTGTTTTTTTTTCGGGCGGGATCCATTTTCAATTGGAATTACATTCTATATACATTATTTTTTTACATATATACTTTCAAAAGCACAACACCATTTATACATAAATATGGTTTACAAATGGCATGATCTCAGATTCATAAGGTTGTATCCATCAATTTGGATTTTCAAATATTTGAAACCACTTTATGTTGAAATCCAATGTATGCATTTCTCGCGAAATGTCTCGAATTAATGTGTGTTTCATGCGGTTTTTTTAACTTCTCAAACATGTATAATGTGTTTCACACACGCAACATATAGTGTAATCCTGTTTAGACACGAATTGCATATAAACCATGTATTGTTTATAATTGAAGAATCTATGGATCACCAATATTGATAAACTATATAACATTACACGTGTGCCCAAATTCAAATGAATATGCATGTTTGATACACCAATTTGCGTTATGATATTATCGATGTCGTGATCTCCAGTTTAAATATTTGAACCCCCTTTAATACAGATATTCGTCTCATATAGCTATCACTCATGCTTATATAGGACTATCTCTCTGGACCTATACGTGTTCATTGTCTCTCAGGCATCTCTCGCGCTGCCTGCATGTCGATAATGATCTTTTATCTTCGTAACACACTGACGGTACTCTCTCCATAGACCTTCATCACTCTATCTCTCTCTCTAAGTATATCTCGCTCCCTGCTATGTGTCTCTAGCTATGATTCTCCATGTGGAATCTATTTCTCTCACACAAATACAAAACTTTGTCTCCCGGGGTCTCATTTCTCTCAACTATTCCCATGTGTGCCACTTGCACACCCCTCATACAGAGATGTCTTTCGCTCCTTAGATATGAGAACCTATGACTCTTCCTCTTCAATATCTCTTTCTCACACACAAACACAAACTCTGTCTCCCAGTGTCTCATATTTCTCCATTGTTCTCTTGTATGTCGCTCAAACACACCCTCTCTCCCTAGAGATATCTTGCGTTCCCTCATATGTCTCTCTAGCTATCACTCTCGTTGTGAAATATCTTTCTCTCTCGCAGACACAAAACTCCGTCTCTCTGGATCTCATTTCCCTCTGATATTTGTTTGTATGTGACTCACATGCACCCTCTCTCTATCTGTCTCACACCCAGACACATAACCCAGCCTTCTGATCCACTCGACTCCTATCTCTAGCGCACACTAGCTAGCATCTTTATCTTTCTATTTATCTTTTTCTCCATCAACCTTCTTTCTCGCCCTCATTCTTGATTCCTATCACGCACACTACATATGTTTCTCTCTACATGCATGCGTCAAGTGCCCTCTCACACACATATATAACTTCACCCTTTGAACCACCTGACGGTCATCTCCGACACCCAAACTAACGGATGTCTCTCTAGCTAGCATCTCCATCTCTGTATCTATTTGTAGTTTATCCGTCAACATTTCTTTCTTGCACGGAGTCTTGCTTCCTATCACCCACACTATATATGTCTATCCATACATATGCATTTATAGGTTGATCTCTTTTGCACAATCGTTGCGCCTCACCCCCTCTGCTCGCCATAGATGCATGCTCCACCCCATGCCACTATCTCTTAAAGACAAAAACACATGCTCAATTGTCGGGCCTTCTTCCCTGCATTCTCACATGCATGCATATTGTCATACCGATCCGTCTCTCCCATGTCGTTGATCTTAGGACTTATGTCTAATTTCTTTTATCTCGATCATGCGCGCGCGCACACACACACATCCCACATATACATGTATACCTCTCACACATGCACGTTCAAGGTCTCTATGTCTCCATACATAGTTAATTACCCTCAATCCTAACGCCACATCGAATCGTTCTCCTCTTTTGTGCACATAACTTCCGCCTGGATGGGCAAAACACACACTCACACTTAACAATCTCCTTCTGGCTACCCCCCCCCCCCGCCCCGCGCACCTCTCACTCTTCCCCTATATCCCCGAAACCAATAAGACCATCCCTTTGTTTAATTCCCGCCTACATGCACCATCGATATATAGTAGTCTTCCGTGGTGTCTCTCGAACAAACACGTTCTCTCGATGTCGACTCCTCTCACGCGCACGCACCTTCTCTTCCCTCCTACGAGCATTTTCTCTCTCGCACCCCATCGTTGGTGGCCTCTGCCATACACATCACCTCTCTATGATGAAGCCATGCACACTTAAATTACATCCGCCACAGAGGACCCCGGGACACACACGCGTGCGCGCGCGCACACACACACACACACGGAAGCACCCCCCCCCACACACTAAGACTCCATCTCTCTCTCTCTCTCTCTCTCACACACACACACACACACATGCACCCCCCACACACACATTTAGACTCCATCTCTATCTCTCTCACACACACACAAACTAAGACTCCATCTCTCTCTCTCTCCTCTCTCTCTCTCTCTCACTCACTCTCTCTCTCTCTCTCTCACACACACACACACACACACACACCACACACTAAGACTCCATCTCACACACACATGCTCTAGGCGGAGCATTTGTTCCTACCACCCTTCATCCAACCTTACCCGTATGATGAACAATCACCTTTATTTACTTGCATAACATGGACAGATTCCACTTTACTTTAGTAGTCAACAAACTTATCATCTGTATACCCTTATAAAAAATGAGTTGGCGATGATGGTGTGCATGCCATCTTGTAATACAAACCGTATGATCTATATCTGACGGATAGGAAGCAAACTATGATAATTTTACAAAAGATACCCGCACCTCTCTCCACATCATTATCTCCCGCAACCTCATTGCTCAGCAATTAAAAAAGGAATAAGTCTTTGGAACAATCTAGCATGCATGGTTGCCGCTGCCGCCTGCCAGCGCCATCCATCCCCATGCCTCCGCCTATTCCGACCACCAGTCACCACCACGCTCCACTCCTCCTCGCCTTATCTCTCATCTTTCATTTTTTCGATGACATTCTCGAGATACCAGTTTTCTGATAAAATTCTTGAGATATCATTAGTTTTTACACATGGGATTACTCCTGCATGGGTCAATCACAACAGGTGTTTTGTAAAAAAATGCATATTGATGTTCCGTGCAATGCACGAGAATCTTGCTTGTAATTATATAACGCAAATCACGAGCAGGAAGTGACATTTTTTTGACACAACCATGTTAACATGGCCACGTAAATCACGAGCAGGAAGGAGAAGGGAAGCGGGCTGTGGAGTAACGTTTTTTACCACAATTTCTTAGGAAACTCAGTGCAATAATTGAGTAGTTTTGCAAACTACCATTACTACTACACCTGAAACAGTTCAAAACCTATACTCCCTTGCCAGCGCGCGCTTCCCGCGTGAAACGGTTAGCGTCGCCATGAGCGTTAGTGCCGCATTAATGCCTGGCCAGAGCGGAGGCGACCTCTCACTGGCGCCGGCTTTGAAGTGGCGCGACGGCCGAGAGAGCGCTGCTTCCCGGTGCACGCGACTGCTCCGTGTCGAGACTGGCCATAGGCCCTGTTTGGATCCATGGGTTAGAGTTAGTTTGAGCTAGTTGGGGCTCAAATAGCCCTAAAGTATCCAAGCATGAGGGTTTAAATTGGAGCAAGTTGCACCGAACCCACCAAAAAAAAACTATCCCACCCAAGAGGTGCTAACTGGAGATAGTTCTCATTGGGACCACTGAAAAATCACTTTTCTCTCTCCATGAAGTGCATTTGTTGTCAATCTAACCCTGTCACCCAAACACCTCTTTGGCTACAGTTAGTTTAGGGTTAGTCATGAGTTAGTCTAACCTCTAGCTAAGTTAGAGTATCAAATAGGAGCAGTATAGGACATGCAAGTTGCTCAAAGCATACAGGCAAATTCGTACGTGAAAGGATTTTTTTCTTTTTGAAAATGGAACGTGAAAGGAATTTTTTTAGAATGCTCTTGGCATGTCGCTAACATGTGATAGTTAACCGACCTCAATAGACGGTAGAAACGCCAGCCCACCGCACTTTGATAGAGACGAGGAGGGAGAAGCGATACAGGCTGCTGGATGACTAGAGATAGGTGTCGCACGAAAGCCAAGAAATACGGTGATAGCGTGGGTTAGCCATGTACTAGTGTATGATGTAACTACACTGGGCTGTCGTGTTTCGTACTCTTCCAGTCCACTGTGGAGATGATTGGTTAATTTTATATCGCTGAATAATATTAAAAATTATGAGTGCAGACGCTCCACCACGAGGTTCCTTGCTCCTTCTCGGTCGTCCGGAATCTTGTTCTTCCACTCTATTTTTTTACGTGAGCTTTGTTCATCCTTTTGCCAACATGCGAGACATCTAGCATCAAGGCTCACATGTTATTCAACAATCATTCCATCTATATGAAGAACACGTGGCACTGGAACTACGAGACGGACATGTACCCAGGAGTGGACGTACGAACCTGAGTAATGTAGCGCAGTAAGTGAAGTAGAAAGGCACAAATGGTATGAACATGCGTGGCATACAGGGTGTGTTTGGTTGCGTTCTCATCTCAGCATAGTTGTTCCCTCTTCATGCATGCTCAACTCAACACCCCTCTTCATGCATGCTCTCTTCATGCATGCTTCTAGTGTATTTGTGCTAAACTAGTGTGGACTCATGCACCCTCCATACACTCTACCAAACACCCAAAAGAGGTCGAGAAGGGAACTCTTGGGCGGCATTTGTCTCTTACTACGCACTACCACTAAATGTTGTACGTGCAATGCACGGTGATGTTATGGAGTACGTGTCTAAATACTATACTACTACTATATTAGTTAGAGGCATGTATTAACTTTTATATTTGTTTACGTGTATGCCCCGAGACCTTCCAACTAGACGTGTCTTTCTCTCCATGTCGCACTTTGTATCGTTCATACAGCTAAGTACTACTACGTGTGGTCTCTGACCCAGAAGTGGAAGAAGTGGAGACGCTCTACCACGCTATTTTTTTACGCCGGGCTCTACCACGTTGTTCATGTCCCAGTCCTTTCACTG
Source organism: Triticum timopheevii (assembly GCA_963921465.1). Classification (NCBI taxonomy): domain Eukaryota; kingdom Viridiplantae; phylum Streptophyta; class Magnoliopsida; order Poales; family Poaceae; genus Triticum; species Triticum timopheevii. The sequence continues at coordinate 421,423,171 of OY997272.1, forward strand.
ACGTGTGGGACATCTAGCACGTGCCGTTGGCACCCTTCATCATAAGAGTTGAAACGCTAGCATTCATCAGAAATAACAAATAATTATAAATCGGCAGTGATACTATTTTTTTGTGAACCAATCAGAAGTGATACTATACCACGTGGTTTCCTTGCTCCTCGATATCGGAAAGAATACTTTCGTTCGCCAACATGTGGGACGTCGACCATCCTGGTCCACTTGCCATGCATGCAGAACTCCAAGGGAGAGTCACCCAGGTCATCGCGCCGCAGTAACAATGACTAACGAGCCGTCAAATCACAGGCCCACTTCCCACTTTGAAGTTGCTCGGATGAAGGAACCATCATGACTTCGTTGAATTCCGCTTCTTGAAGAAAACTACTGTACCAGCAGTACTGCTATCTACAGTATTTACTCCAACAGAGGCCTCCTTTCGTTCATAGGATAGGAATATCAAAATCATAGGAAGTGAGATGACATGCATCTCAATTCCTATAGAGAAAGAGATGCCATTTGATTCATAGGATAGGAATTTTTCCACTTAGTCTAGGCTAATGTACTGGTAATTTGCTCTAAAAACTACAGTAGTAGATAGTAGTACTGGTACATGCTCGTACTCAGACACAGACATACACACTAACTACTAGTACTACTACTTCTCACATGCTGGCCAGACACCGTCGTTCTCCTTCCCGGCTTTGTCGGCGACACCCCACCGTGCTTGGATCTCCGCCGACCTCTCCGCAGCAGCGTGTGCGTCCTTTTCTTTCTTGCGGCAGCGGGCCTCTCTTTTCTTGAGTGCTTTCTGACTTTTCCGCTCCCTCTATGCGGCTTTGGCCGCCTCTTGCTCTACCGCCCATTCGGCCTTAGCATCTTCAAATTCCTCCCACATAGTTGTGAGGTCGCGAGCGGCGATGAACTCGGCACGGCGGGATGCCATCGCTTCCCTACCATTTTGTGTGCGTTCGTGGGCGGCGAGGAACTCGGCGCGGCGGGACGCCATCGCTGCCTTACCGGTTAGTGTGCGGCGCGGTGGCATGAACGACGCTTGGTGAGAGCTCTCGGGTGGAGTGGCCGGACAACCGTATAGTGCATTGGTTTGTCAAGAGCTCAAGGATAGAAGACGAAGCAAATTAGGATTCCCCTTCAATCTTGGTCATTTATTACCGAGTAAAATGCATTGGCGGTCATCGAACTTGTCTTGATAGCTCACTTTGATCATTGTATACGAGATATGGTGATTATACGATCGCTGGCTCAGCGTATAGCTCCGTATTTGTATGGTTGACCAGTCAAACAGTCCGCATGCGCCTGAAACGGTCACCGTCTCTCCAGAATGTCAATGCTGCATTCACTGGGCTTAACTGCAGGTGCAATTGGTGTGTCACTGACATGCGAGCCAGACGCCCGTTGGGCCCACATGTCAGACACCCAAACACATCTGCAGTTAAGTCACTGAAGTAGCGTCCGCATTCACGCTCGACGAACCTACTCCGGCGCCAGTTGTCCATCCATCTGCCGCGGCTCATTGCCACTCGCCCGCTATATTAACTTGAGCCCTTGCTCCCAGCCATAGCCAAAGACCCACACTTATTCTCCTCCGACCCCTTCCTTCTATCGGCACCACTTCAACAATGGCCTCGTGGCGATCCGAAGCTCTCTTGGACGTACTGTCACAGGAGCAGACGAGGGACATCAGTGGCTCCGCTCCGGGCGCGCTCCAAAGCTCTCTTCGACGTACTGTCGCAGGAGCAAACGAAGGAGATCGCCGGCACCCCCCGGGCTGCCCTTCGCCGCCACGACCACGAAGCCGGCGCGCGTGCGCGGGCGCATCCGGCAGCGAGGAAGAGTAGTACACGGTAGGTCGCCGCCGCTCTGGTCCCGGGAAGGCCACCGCTACTCCACTCAGTCGACGCCAAGCTTGGTCGGGTAAACATCGGCGGCCGATTAGCCGCTTGACGGCGACATGGAGGCGGAAATCTTCATAACCTTGTGCTCCGGATGGAGGAGGAGGTTATCGAGGCGAATGAGGAGGAGGCAAAGGCAATGGCCGGCTTTCTCAAGTTCATGGCCGGACTTGGTGGTCGGGTGCCGACGATCGTTTAGATTAGGTTTACAGTAGGTTTAGTACGGTTTGTGTGAAATATGTAATGAATTTCGTCCAGTTTGCAGGAAAAGGTTTCGAAATGTAATGAATTTCATCCGGTTAATTTGAAATTTGCTTTGTTTGCACGAATTTCGTCCGGTTAGTTCATATAGTTGTCGAAAGGTATGCGGGCAGCATCGGATGGCATCCAGCAGTGTCCTCGGACAGATGCCGGTGTAAATTTGTGGGCCAGCGCTGGAGATGCCCTAACTATCATGCTATAATCGCTAACAATCTTCCATTATTTGGCAGGGAATAGTTATCCCTCGATCAAAATCAGATCCGCGATGTTGCGCACTCCTCCCGCGTACGAGTGTAAACTCTTGCTTACATAAAAATGGAGCCAGTGGACGGTACTGTAGCACATCATATAACTCGAACTAGCCCGCCTAACGAGCAGGAAAGCACCGCCCTTGTCATTTTGTTCTGGATTTCTATCGATCGATCGCGCGAAAATGTTACGCTTCGCAAGTTCTAAAGGAAAAGGCGGCACAGTTACGACTTGTATGCATCGCAACCCCGACAGTCCGGCTCGCACGCCGCTCACCAAAGGGGACACGTGTTGTCTTGCAATTTCACTGACATGTGGGACCGTAATTGAATAAACCGTCGATAGCCGAAATCTAATCGCTCGGCAGGCGTCGGCTGAGAAGAGAGAAACGGGGGAGGGAGAAGAGATCGCCCGCCCGCCGCGCACGGACTCCAAGAAATATAAGGTGATAATGTGAGGTGGGCCATGCTGGAGTCCGGACCGCTTTCGGAGCCCGCTCTCACCGCCCTGGCCCCTCAAGACGCCCGCTCCCGCTGCATGCATAACAAGTAGTCCCCGCTTATGTGGAGGAGAGAGAGGCATTGACAAAGTCAAGGAGTAACAGTGGAGACAATAGATTTCATCAAAAATAAACAATGAATACTCGTAGCTCATCCTCTATATCAGAAAGAATACTTTCATTCACCGACATGTGGGACATCGACCATCCTGGTCCACCTGCCATGCACAAAATTATCCTGGTCTACCCCGGTCGTATCGCAGGCCCAACCTTTCCCACTGTAAGTTGTTCGGACGAAGGAACCATCATGACTTCGTTGAATTCCGCTTCTTCAAGAAAACTTACGGTACCCGCAATACTGCTACCACACGCGAAGACTGGACGGCACTGTACCATGTCATATCACTGAAACCCACTAGGCCAAACTAGCCCGCCTAGGTCATCTATTTTGGAACGGAGGGAGTACGTCTCTGCACTGCTATGATTTTGTGTTGCACGTTCTCTGTACTTTTGCTACGATTTTCCTACCCTATGAACCAAATGAGGCCTGAATGTATGTCGACTATTGTCTGATCGATCGCTAAGCCTACAATTTTAGGAGCTAGGGCTATTGGTCGTTCGACGAGGGATAAGTATAAGGGTACCACGAGCTCATCAGCCCCAACGTTTCTCTTCGGTGAGTGTTTTGCAAGTACTATAGCTTGCACAGTAGCTAGCCTACTAACACCAAGAATCATCAAACAAGCCCTGCTGATATGATAAATAGTTCAAACTTACATCTAAGCATGCCATATATTACATCAAAAGCTGGTGAGGATACATTTGTTTCCCTAACTCGGAGAGGGTTCGCATGATTCATCGCATGATTCACTATCAAACAAAAGTAGCAAGATCCGCCCACACAAGACAGTGCACTAGCCCTAAGATGGTTTGATAACATGCATCGTTCTGGTAATTAAACACAGGGCAATGCAAACTACCCTGAATGATTAGCGCGACCAACTATTTCTTGTCATCAATCTCTCGGGCAATGACCACAACACGGACAGCAGCATGGGAATCGATTTCTGGGGCGATGTCCACATGACTAACCGCGACATCGGAATCGATCTCTGGGGCGATGTCCACAGGATGGAAAGCGGCATCGGAATCGATCTCCGGCGCGATGCCAACAGGACGGGCCACGACATCGGAATCATCAAGGACAACCACCGGCACCTGCACAACACTAACATATTAGCAAGCACATTGCAAATAATCAAAAATCAAGCACATTACAAATAATCAAAAACCACAACTATGGTAATCAGCCATTATTTTTTACCTTGTGCAGCTCACCGGGGGATCTCATCCCTCCGGGGCCATCTCCTCGTCCTCGATGGGGGCCATCACCTTGCCAGGGGAATACTGCTTCTCAACAGCGACTATCTCCTCAAAATCGGTCTTGAGCCTCACATAGGTGGCAATCAGAGCTCCTGGGGTAGGCACGGTAGGGCCCATGCTGTTCTTCCAACTTTCTTCGAGGAGTTCGTCCGCCAACGTCCTCAACTCTTTGGCCAGTGCTTGTTTCTTGGAGTTCTTCGTCTCCATGGGTTGGCCCGCCAACATGGTCAACAAGTTGGTCGGTGCTCGCTTCCTGGAGATCACTGTCTCCAGTGGGTTGTCCGCCGGCAACTCTTTTCCTAGTGCTCTAGGATCCATCAATGAACTGACAAACAAAAAGCAATCGAAAGGAAACCACAATCGCAATGAAAACCGGAAAATAATAGGATGTGAGAATCGGTCGGTGCTTCGCAAAAAGAAGATTATTGGAATGGAAATATAGCAGCATAACTGATTCGCCCACCTTTCCTTCGTTGGTAGAGAAGAAAAATGGCAGAAGTGAGTAGCCTGGAGTAAGGTTTTCTTCAAGAAAGGGAAGAAAGGGCTTGAACGAGCATTCCAATGAAATGATGGTTGCTTCGTCCAGTCCAACTTGGGCCACCTTACCACTGTTGGTAAAGGTGTGGGTTTTGTGATATGACGGGTCATGACGGCCACACCGGGGTGACAGGTGAGTCTCGACTGTAGCACCTCGCTGTGATTTGGTGGATGGCACGCGGGCCCGGATGCTTTGAAATGTCCCGCATGTAGATAGAGCGGCTAGTCATATAGGAGTGCTCAATATTGTGCACCGCGACCAAGGCGGAGAGGAAAATGAGAGAACTACGTAATTAATGCATGAGTTTAATTAGGGTAGTTTTGTAAAGTACGAGATACATTCCTCCAATCGCAAAATGCCTTGGTTCATGGGATTTGAGATTTGAGCCTGATAAACCGGAGGGGACGGGGTACTGCACACGGTGTAGTCTAGTCACTTGTTTTTTTTGAGCCAAAGTCTAATCACTTGTTGAAATCTCTAGAAAGGCAAATACTCCTTTCTGGTTTACAGGTCTATACTACTCCCTCCGTCTAGGTGTGTAAGTCATCTTACGAAAACCAAATAGTCCCAAAACACTTACTCCCTCCTTCCATCTATATAGGCGCGGTGCATTAACTTCTACCTTGTTTCTTGTTTCTTGACATACGTATCAACCAATAAGAGATGAGAGGTGTGCATGCTTTTAATGACTTGCAATGGCTAGTTCATTGCATGGAATGCTATTAATTAGCAAATAAACATTGGTGACCCCAGGAGGAAACGGTGCTAAGCGCGTGGACCTATGCAGAATGAGTATCAACCAATGGATAATGGAGTTTAATTGTTAAACAATAGCAATTTTGTCTCATGCAAGGGCCTGGCTAGTACTCCAAGGAACCGCACCACGCGAGCGTTCGCAACTGCCACGTTCGGTTTGCACTTGGCTCTTCGCCTCTTCGAGAAGACGAACAATGATGTTACTCCTACTTCTACAGTATCGAATCCACTGCTGCATGTCCATCCACCTCGTGTGGGAGGGATAGCGTGTACCGAAAGCTTCTACTTACTGCTCCTGCCTTTGCGTCCATGACAGGTGGGCCCAAGAGGTGGTTGGCCCACCTGTCATGCAGCCAAAGGCAGGTGCAGTTAAGGCACCAGAGCTCAGTCCGCGAGGGAGAGGGCGTCGTAGTAATCAAATTTCTCGGGCTTGTACGAGTTGACGCGACACATCAAAGCACTGCATTCGATAAAACTCTTTTTACACATTTCAAATGGGCTACTTTGTATGTAGGAGTAGACATATTTTGCTTCGTATGTACTCCCTCCGTTCCAAAATATAAGTCTTTTTAGAGATTTCACTATGAACTACTCCTACATATGAAACAAAATGAGTGAATCTACACTCTAAAATATGTCTATATACATCCGTATGTAGTTTGTAGTGGAATCCCTAAAAAGACTTACATTTAGGAATGGAGGGAGTAGTCACTTGTTGCAATCTCTAAAGAGACTTATATTTGGAAACGGAGGGAGTACAATGCATGCATGCATGCCGCGACTTTCCTTTTGATACTTGCATGTGTTGATTTGATGCACCTTGCCAAATTTTTACTATAAATTTAACTAACCAAATTTGCATGCATGTCACAAAAAATCACGGGGCTGTTTGGATTGTGACTATGTTTGTCTTATGTTGCCACATTATTTTTCCCAAACTTGCCACACTTGCCTAACCTGAGTTGCTCAAATTGTTAGACACACTTTTGTCTCTATGACATGTGGGGTTCACTGCTAATAAAAAAAATCTTGTCTTAGGTGTGGCTAATAAAAAAGACTTATATTTAGGAACGGAGGGAGTAGAAAATATAAATAATAATGCATGTTGGGGCAACCCACGTTTCCGCTAATTTTAGCCGTGGGCTTGTTCACAATTTTTACGAGGGGGTGGTTGTTCATTTAATGGAGGGACTTGTAGTACTACCAGACTTGAACGATACAAAGTGCGACCTGGCACACCGTAACACCACTTGGAACAAGCGGGTAGTTATCTCAAAAAACAATCAACAACTAAAAAAAACCGCGACCTGGCATGTACTATAGTACACAATTTTAAACGATTGTTTTGATGGAGTGAAAAAGGAAAACTACCCCACTACTTATATATAGGCTGGAGCCTCCGCGCTTACTTGCTAGGGCTGCTCTATTCACACACTCTCATCCTCTCCAGATCTAAACAAGATAGGGGTAGTAACCCTGTCTTTCTCCCTTCAAAAAACACTGGCTTTCTATCCTCACCGCTGGTTACAGATCCAGACGTATCCCCCTCCGCTGGTGAAGGGGAGGGGCAGCATTTAGGCCGTCGTCGACAGCGAGGGAGGAGACCCACTGCCGGCCGCACAATTATCTCTGGCCGATCGCCAGCACGGGAGGTCCTGCGATCCCTTCGTCATTGCCTGTGGGCGGATCTGGCCTCCCGCCGCCCACCTATCCACGTCCCGATGACCTTCAGGTATATCTTCGTTCGAAACCGCCTTAGCTCTACTTCCCCAGCTCGCTACATTGCTGCATGTGCGTCATTTTCTACCTCTCAGCCCCTCTCGATCGGATGGTCCAACATCACCTTTTTTCTTCTTCTATTGTTAGAGGTAAAGCTACTTCATGGAGTCGAATCTTGTACTCCCTCCGTCCAAAAATACTTGTCATTGAAATAAACTGGGGGTGGGGGAATTTAGTATGTACATCGGACTTGGTACAAACAGGAAGGAAAGGTGATGAAAGTAGTACAGACTGGTCATCCAACCGGTCTCTTGGTAGAAAAGGGAAATATAGGGGTAACACTGTACACGATGGTATGACCAGGACTAGATTTGCTATCCACACATAGGAGTAGGTGGCTAGAGTGAACAAAAATGGGACCAACCCAGATAGTATGTTTCTTGGATGTTTGTTTCTCGGGGTAACAAACAATGAATCACCACTTTATGCCCCTGTTTACGTACATGGTGCTGTACTGCTGGTGCACCCACTGTCCCATGCCCTTATACCAAATATTTAGGCTCCGGTCGAAATAAAGGGGCAGAGAACATAAGTCTTGATGAAAGTAGAGGAATAGGAAAGGAATGTAGGTATAAAACTATGGAACAGCAAACCGGAGGAAACTCTCAAGAGAATGTGTTCGGATGGACTACGAAATGTACAGATTTGTTTTTTTAGAGTAGCATGCTTGGCAGTATGAGATGCTATTTGTTTATTCAGCTGCACAGTGACTACTCTTGTCCTCACCTCACGTACCACACATAGGTTGACTTTTTTTATTCTAGCAAACACAGCACAACAACCTGTCTAACACATGGCAGCAAGCGCCTGCCTCGGGCTTCCGCCCAAAAAATGAGCAGCGCGTGGATGTTTCTAATCCGATGGAATCAGTACTACCAGACCAGCTTTCCTATGAAACACTATTCACCTTTCCCGTGTTCCGAATGGTTGGAAGGGAAAGAATACGGTAGGAATTGTGTTCCTACGAAAATCCTGCACCAAACCTGTGAACCGAACGCAGCCTTAGCTATTCTTAATATAATGTCCCTGGTAAAAATAAAGCCATGCCACTATTTTTGCCTGTAATTGTTTGAGACTCTGACAAGTTTAGGCAAATGTTTTTGCCTATAATTGTTTGAGACTCTGACTGTTTCCTCTGTGCCTTTTTGTGCAAACAGGGATATCCAATTCACCTGGTTGCTGTTGTGACCTTTTGGTGCACTTCACAAAACTCTTCTTAAAAGAAGTGACTTTTGTGCTGTTTAACTGGAATGTCAGATGGAACAGTTGGTTCATTTTGGTGGAACTGCACAAAGGGAGATCTGTGTTCCAATCCTCATCATCCATATTGGCGCCATAACTTTCCTTTCGGTAAGAATGATATTTAATGCATGTGTTCATCTCTATTTTCCGACTGCCATGAGAAAATAATGTTGTTTTTTACTAGTACACTTGTACTCCCTCACTGACAAAACCAATTCTGAATTAGAAGGCCAATCACGTACTTGGTTTCACCAACTGGTGAGGAGAAAGAGAAACATAGCATGAAGAGGAAGAAGAAGAAGAATAAATAGTGCCAAGGCGATCTTGCTGAAGCCAGAGGCCTCAGCCGAGGCTATTCAAGGGCTCCGGCAACGACTACCTTACATGTGAGACGATCCTCCAGGGAGCCCTTCCACTTCTGCTATCTCACTTAATTAATTAGGAGCACTTAAGTACCACTAATTTATTACTGCCTAATTTTCCTGTTGGAGTTAAACAAATCTTTAGTAGGACCCTATGCTGAATAATGTACGTGTGAATGTTTGTCTATGGAGGTGAATCATGTGGTGGAGCAGGGAGGGAATATTATTAGTGTCATGACACAATAGTGCTATTGTTTTGCATGTCAATTTATTGCCGTTGGTTCAATGAGACAATGTTTTGCGTATTGTCCATCATGAATTTGATGCTACTGTTTGAGTAACATGCTAATGTCTTCCTATCCTTTCTCACTAAGCTAATGAAGGTTTCACCTTGTTCCTACTTGTGCAAACAGGGATCATGTTGTGCCAATCATACATTTTAGTGGAACTACACAAGACAATACAATGAACTGTATCCCACCAGTGCTTTACTCTGCTGGAAGTTCTTGATAATCTTTCGATATAATCTCAGCACTGGTAAACAAGAGTGATTTCAACCATACATTTGAAGTGCACAAAAATATATACTATTGTGTGATTTCAGTGAGAGCTTTATCATCTCTTATGGGACTACATGAATAAGCTTTTTTCTTAGGTTGGTACGGGCCTAAGGCCTTCATCCATATTAATTTGCTGTCATCTCTATTTGTATCGTGCTACTGTCATGAGAAACTCCTTTATCTTTGCACTTTTAAGTTTTGCAACCTATGATAAATGGCAATGCTTCGAGTGTTGAGTTGAGCTAATTGGCACTGATTAAATAAACTAATACCTCTCTTTAAGCAAGACTACTATGTTGCTAACTTTACCCATTAAGATAATGAGGGTGGTCTATTTGTTAGTGTATGTTTCATCAACTAGTCCCACTATTACAGTAATCTCACTCTCTCAATATATGTGCCAACAGGGATGCCTAATTTTGGTGGAACTGCACAAAAACTTTGGGTGCTTCATTGCCTCGACAACTTCCATCCTTTCCTGTCAGTCGCTAATCTCCGCCTTGCTTTCTTCCTTTGCTGTCAGTCGTTTGGCTTATCTCGGCTTCCAGTCAAAGGAAATAGTAATTGATATGCTACCTCACACAGGTTGGTACTGATCTTTATCCTGATTATTGTGCCTGTCATATGTATTGGTAATTTGGTATTGTGCTACTGTTTGCCGATTTCATAAAGGAGTAATTTGGAGCCTGAACTCGCAGGCAAATCATTACATCGGGTGATTTGAGTAGAACCGCACAAAATGATCAGATGGACAGGTACTTATGTTGCTGCTATGTACTCCAAAGTTCACTCAGACAAGCATCGATGTTGACAAGAAGTGCCTATATTCATTTGAGTATCAACCGACGTTAACCAATTGTCAAACTCCAAGTATTAGGAGAGTGAACGCCAAAAATATTGCTTGGTGCATAGCCCAGAAAAACGCAGTCCAGTCTTTGGTCCCAACTTGTGCCTTTTGGTTATCGACACATATGGTAGCGAACTATATGGCATGGAGTCTAAAGATTCCAGACAAGTTGATTGACGCATATATTCATCTGGGACTTAATCGGTCTGCACGCTAAGGATGCTCCATTTCAGTTGAACTGCACAAAAAATTTGGGTGGTTCATTTTCTCAACTGCCTCCTTTCTCGTCTGCAATGTAGAATTTTGGCAAGATACAGGACCAAGATGAGCCAGTAAACTAGTTGGATGAAAGTAGTGGCCAAGTTGCTCAAACCTCCGTCGGCACGAGGCCACTATTTGAGGATAAACCTACAAGCAAAGTTCAGATTGTCTGTGCTGTCTCTTATGTACTCGAAAGTTTACTTGTACAAGAACTAATTTTAGCAAGAAGTACCTCTAATTGAACACCATTAACCAATCTGTACCCTAGGTAATTAAAGTTCGTCCATGGATCATATTGGCTGTGATCTCAATCATTTGGATGCATAAACATAGTGAACATGTGTATATCTGAATCTTTTTGTGAATTATGTATGAATATTGTCGTGTGATCTATCAATCATTTGGATGCATAGATATGCTGAGCTTGTGTATATATGAATGTTTTGAGTTGTTGATAGTGAATGTTGGCTATGGATATGAACGTGTCTTGTGAACCTTAGTTTGATATGAATTGCAACAAAACCAGTTATAACCCTTCTCCTCCTCTCAATCTGCGACACCACTGCCGCGTTTTCCCATCTCTGAGTCGTTCCCGTCTGGGGCCTCGCCGGCGTCCACCGCCTCGGTGTGTTCGGTGCGGCGTGGTCAACAAACGAGAGTCATCGGAAGAGGACTGTACGTGGAGAGCCTGACGGCTGGGACCCACGAGGTCCATGGTCGCACGCAAGGAAAGTTCCTCCTTGTTAAGCTGAAAAAAATGTTTCCTCCACCTGACAGGTGGGACCCACCAGCTGTATCTTCGCACGGAAGGAAGTGCCTCCTTGTTTTGCGAAAAAATTATTCATCCCGTTGACAGCTGCGACCCGTCAGATTTGGTGACTGACTTGTGGGCCTGCTAAGGGGACATGTACGCACGACTTTGTCAACTTAATCAACAAATGATTCTAGCAGCTAGACCGTTGGATGTTAATCCAACAGCCGTGCTCCTTCTTCAACCTCTGTTCTTGCTCCTGTCTCCCGTGGGTGGCACCGCGGATGTGCTGCCGCGCACCCGAACCAGTGAAGTTTCCCACTCCTCTCCATCTGCGACTCCACTGCCCCATCTTCCCCATCTCCAGGTCGTTCTAGTCTGGGTGCGCTCGGCACGGTGTGGTCAACATGGGTCAACAACCGAGAGTCATCGGAAGATGACTGTACGTGAGAGGCTGACAGTGGGGACGCACCACGCCCATGGACGCATGCATGCAACAGAACGCGGCGAGGACAACGTGGTCAAGGAATGACTTCCATCGGAAGTATACTGTACGTGGAGAGTCTCAGCTGGGTCCACGGCTGCTGGAGCTACCCCGCAACGAAGCAGCTGTGCTACCAGGTCATGGTTGGACGTCGCCGGAACCAGGTATGATCAAGATTTCATGTGATGGAGCACTCAATGTGGCGGAAGGTTGAGGAGGTGCGGATGGCATAGCCTGGTCCGTATCCGCGCTCTTGGGTGCTTGGTGCAAGCCTTTTGGTGACATATCCGATCCTCTTATAATGGAAGCCCTATCAATGCGAGAAGGAACGCTTTTTGCAAAACTTTGAGGCCTATCGCATGTGATAATGGAGACTGACTATCAGGAGTTAGTGCAACTCTGGCATACACGCCACAACTCACGTTTGGTTGTGGCTCCTATCCTAAATGAAATAGGAGAGCTTAGTTGTGATTTTTCTGTTTTTGAGATTCAACATGTATTAAGGTCACCAAACTTACCGGCACATCTATGTGCAAAACGTGCATGCACATTGAATGTGACCGAATGTTCGCTAGAGGAGACCCCTAGTTTTTTGGTAACCAGCCTTCTGACTGATTGCCCGGGGAACACTTTTGTTGAATAAAGCTCTCTGATTTGCCCGCAAAAAAAGTAAGTGACTCCTTATTATGCGGAAAATAATGATTCCTCCAACTAACAGCGGGGACCCACTGGACGGGCCACCGTATTTTGCAAAAAAAGCATTTGCCCGCTGACTGCTGGGACCCACCTAACGGGCCACCATATTTTTCGAAGAAAACGTCCCCCCGCTGTCAGCTCGAACCCACCGGAAGTGCCTCCTTATTACGCACAAAAAAATGAATACTCCCCTGCTAGCTGGGACCCACCTTGGTGGGAGGCTGACTTGTGGGCCTACTAAGTTGACGGGGACGAAGGGCTTTGTCAACTTAGTCAATATGAATGATTCTAGCTCCAGTGACCGTACGATGTCCATCCAACGGCCGTAGTGCTTCTTCAACCTCTGGTCTTCTTGCTCCAGCCGCCCAAAGCAGCGCTGGTCCTGCCTCATGCTCCTGCCTCCCGTGGCCGGCTGTGCTGCCGTGGAGGACTCACCGCCTCTACTATTCCCACCGCTGGCCAGGCCCTGCGGCGACGACAGCCTCACACCACAGCCGAACCAGTGAACCCTCGTACTCCTCTCCGCGCGGGCTTCCACTGCCGCGTCTTCCCCGGCTCCTCGTCGTCCCCTTCCTAGGCCTCGTCGTTGTCCACCGCCATGGCGCTCTCCATGTGGCGTGGTCAACGTGGTCAAGGAACGACTTCCATCGGAAGAGTACTGTACGTGGAGAGGCTGACAGCTGGGTCCACGGCCACAGCCTAATTTTTTTGTGATTTGCCAAGTAAGTCGCTTTGTCAGGCCTGTTGGGCTGCAAATCTTTCAAGACGAGGAGAGCTTTCATTCGGCTGGCCGAGAAATGACCCATCAGTAATGAGGAATGGGCTATACATTTTTAAAACACATCAAAGTGGCAATTAGTTTCAAATATCTTTTTTTTTCATTTCAAGATTTTAAATTACATTAATTTTTATGCGTGGAGAATTTGTTGGATTTTATATTGATATACATTTAGTTTTAAAATCAGTGAATGTGAGTCAAAATTTCAGGATTAAAACAGTTCGGACCACACCGAAATATGCAAAATTTCGTATAATTTTTTAACCGTGGCCACATTATGGGCTTTAATGCTAACAAAAAGAATATGGGCTCCAAAAAAAACCTTAAGAATTAGCAAATGGGCTGTAAATTATTAGAAATAATGACAGATGGGCTGTATGCTGTTTTCCACAGATTTGAGGCTTTCCTAAAAAAATGGTTGAAGCACAAGCAGTGACGGTTGGATGGCCATCCAACGGCCGTCGTGCTTCTTCAATCTCTGCTCTTCCTGCTCCAGCCGCTCAAACAAGTGCCAGCGGGACTGCCTGCTCCCTCCTCCCTGCGGCTAGCTGTGCTGCCGCGCAGGCCTCACCGCCCCATCGTACTCCCATAGTTGGCCTAGCCATCCCTCTAGTCACCCACACCTGCTGTTATTCTCCGGCGACGGCAAACGAACCAGTAAGCCCTCGTTCAGTCGTACTCCCCTCCGCGTGGGAAACAACTGATGAGTCTTCCCTGCCTCTGTGTCGTTCCCTTCCTAGGCCTCGCCGTCGTCCACCGCCCTGGTGCTCTCAGCGCGGCCTGGTCAACATGGTCAATGAACGACATGCATCTGAAGTGGACTGTACGTGGAGTGGCCGACAGTTGGGTCCACGGCCGCACGCAAGGAAATGCCTCCTTATTACATGCAAGATAATGATTCGTCCACCTGACATCAGGGACCCACCGAAAGGGCCTCAGTATTTGTTACCGCCACTGACAGCTCGGGCCCACCAGCTATACCTTCGCACGCAAGGAAGTGCCTCCTTATTACGCACAAAAAAATGAATACTCCCGCTATTAGCTGGGACCCAGTATAGTGGCAGGCTGACTTGTGAGCCTACTATGTTCACGGGGACGGAGGGCTTTGTCAACTTAGTCAATATATATGCACGATTCTAGCTCCAGTGACCGTACGATGTCCATCCAACGGCTGTAGTGCTTCTTCAACCTCTGGTCTTCTTGCTCCAGCCGCCCAAACCAGTGCCAGTCGTGCCTCGTGCTCCTGCCTCCCATGGCCGGCTGCGATGCGGCGGAGGCCTCACCGCCCCCTACTACTCCCACCGCTGGCCAGGCCATCCCCCTACTCACCCACACCCCCTGTTATTCTGTAGCAAAGACAGCCTCACACCGCAGCGAACTAGTGAACCCTCGTACTCATCTACGCGTGGGCATCCACTGCCGCGTCTTCCCCGGCTCCGCGTCGTCCCCTTCCTAGGCCTCGCCATCGTCCACCGCCCTGGTGCTCTCGGCGCGGCGTGGTCAACATGGTCAAGGAACGGCTTCCATCGGACGTGGACTGTACGTGGAGAGGCTGACAGCTGGGTCCACGGCCGCAGCAAGGAAGTGCCTCCTTATTATGCGCAAAATAATTATTCCTCCACCTGACAGCGGGGACCCACCGAACGGGCCACCATATTTCGCGAAAAATGTTTTCCCCTAACTGCTGGGACCCACCAGCTACACCTTCGCACGCAAGGAAGTGCGTCCGGGCAAAAAAAAAACTATTCGCCCCCCTGACCATTGGGACCCACCAGCTACATCTTCGCACGCAAGGAAGTGCGTCCGGGCAAAAAAAACGATTCGCCCCCTGACTGCTGGGACCCACCAGCTACATCTTCGCACGCAAGGAAGTGCCTGACAGTCGGGACCCACCTGGTCGAAGCGTACGTAGCGGTGTCATTCTGGTCGCGAACGTGTACGTACATATATACTGGTGGATGTAGAGGCGCGCACGTGTCGTAATAGAGGCGCGCACGTAGCATGTACACATACGTACAACAGCGAGGGTGCAAGAAAGGAAATACGGCCACGTACGTACATACGGGCAGGGTCTCTAACGCCTATCGCGCATATGTACATGGCTGGGTCGGAACGGAGAAACAGTGTCATCGTCGTGTTCATGGGGTGCCAACCGGCTGGGTCGGAACGGAATGCGTGGTCGTGTTCGTCGGGAGGGCTTGGATGGAACAGGCGATGGAAACGAGGCCTGGCGTACCGCACAACGGAGGAAACGACCTTGTGTTCGACCGGCCACGTTCGAAACGGGGTCCTGTTGATCGGGAGGGGCCTGGCGTACCGCAAAACGGAGGAAACGGACCTCCTATGGTCGAAACGGGGGTCCTGTTGATTGGGAGGGGTGTGGCATACCGCAAAATGGAGGAAACAGACCTCCTACGGTCGAAACAGGGGTCCTGTTCATCGGGAGGGGTGTGGCGTACCGCAAAACAGACGAAACGGACTTGTGTTGGAGCGCTACGGTCGAAACGGGGGGAGGGGTGTGGCGTACCACAAAACGGGACTCCACGGGATACTGTTCATCTCCACCATCGACCTCCTCCAGCCTCCACGGGCTACCGTCTACCTCCTCCAGCCTCCACGGGCTCCTGTTCATCCAGCCTCCACCGCGCGCTACTCCACCGGCTACTGTTCAACCACCCCTCCACGGGCACCCCTCCACCGTCTACTGTTCATCTAGCCCTCCACACCACGGGGTCCTGTTCAACCACCCCTCCATGGCTACCCCTCCACCGTCTACTATTCATCTAGCCCTCCACACCACGGGTTCCTGTTCATCCAGAGGCAACGCCACCGCGCACTGTTCATCCAAACCCCCCCACAACGCTCACTATTCATCCAATCGACCGGCTTCAGTTAGCAGCAGTAGCGAAGGAATCGCTTCATCGGGTTCAGTTAACAGCCATCGATCGATCCCTTGGGTTCAGTAACGCGTAGCCTGTAGTGCAATCACTCGGGTTCAGTTAGAGCCCAACGCCTCGCTCGGCTTCAGTTAGAGCCAACGCCTCGCACACACGCGCGTACCTGTACGAGAGAAACGCGCATCGCTCTCCCACCGTAACCGGCAACTCCCCAAAATTTTCCTCCCCCTCGCTTGTACCACGTTTTTTTCCGTCATGGACGGCCCAAAGAATGTCATGCAGCTGTGTCTCCGGCCTGCCCAGGACGAAAAGCCCATTTTTCTGTCATGATTTTTTGTCATAGAAGTAGGAACCCACCACATATATGATGATACCGGGTTTTGTCACAATTATCGTCATAGAAGTGTCATATGTATGACAAATTTTTTTTTCGTTCGGCCCAAAATGTCACGGATGTGTCTTTTTTTGTAGTGTGGTCTTGTTGCACCGAAATGGAAACCTTTGGCTGATTCCTTGGGACTCCACGCCCGCGGCTTGCCTCCCTTGCACCAAAGAGGAAACCTGCGCTCTACGCCCGCGTGGCGCCCACCCGACCTTGGTCGTCATGGCTCACGTCAGCTGAGCCTCATGAGGTAGCTGCATAGATCTCTCTGCCCCTCAAGAGCCCTCTGAGGAGGCCGACTCCTTCAAGGGTCTTAGTGTCATCCGCCTCACGAGGCTTGGCCCCTCGCGAGGGTCTTGCTGTGCTGTTGTTGAAGCTGGGCCGTACCAGGCCGTCGATGGAGCCACGGTGTGGGCCGCAGGCAGGACTGGATACCCCCAAGTCCAGGACACCGACAGGGTCTTTACAGACTGTTATGTTTTTGACAGATTCTGTTTTTGATGTGTTGTTTGCTTATTTTGATGAATCTACGGGTAGTATCGAGGGGATATGAGCCATGGAGAAGTTAGAATACAGTAGATATAATGCAAATATAAAATTGGAATGAGTTCACAACAGTACCTAAAAGTGGAGATTTGTTTTATCATACTAATGGATCTCACGTGTTTTTTTGTTGAGTTTTGTGTTCTGAAGTTTTCATGTTTTGGGTTAAGTTTCGATGGACAACGGAATAAGGAGTGGCAAGAGCCTAAGCTTGGGGATGCCCAAGGCACCCCAAGGTAATATTCAAGGACAACCAAACATCTAAGACTGGGGATGCCCCGGATGGCATTCCCTCTTTTGTCTTCAATCCATCGGTAAATTACTTGAGGCTATATTTGTATTCACCACGTGATATGTGTTTAGCTTGGAGCGTCTTGTATTATATGAGTCTTTGCTTTTTAGTTTTCCACAATCATCCTTTCTGTACACATCTTATGTACATCCCACACAGTTAATCCAGGGAAAATGTTTTCGTCCATATGTACATCCCACACAGTCAATCCAGGGAAAATGTTTCCG
This sequence comes from Triticum timopheevii, assembly GCA_963921465.1. Classification (NCBI taxonomy): domain Eukaryota; kingdom Viridiplantae; phylum Streptophyta; class Magnoliopsida; order Poales; family Poaceae; genus Triticum; species Triticum timopheevii. Next base: position 421,440,865 of record OY997272.1, read on the forward strand.
TTTGTATATACTTCCCACATAGTTTTATGTATAGCCTCAGTGTGATAGGTTTAACTATCACACGCGCTCTGCCTCAGTTAACCGTTTGCTTTTATTCAACTATATCATACACGATTTGATGAAGAAAACTGTATGGTATCGGGCTATCCATCACAAGCGATTTTACTACTAGAACCGTTTGCAAAGTTCCATGACCCATTTAGCAGGTTTATTAGTTTACAATTAATAGTTCCAGTATTAAGCAAATTGACATTTCATATCAAACAACTGTTTGCCAATTTCATATCAGGCACATAAATATATTTCAACATCACAGTACGATAGCTACCTGAAAACAACACAGTACATCATATAGCTAGTTCACCTTCATAAGAACAATATTAGAACAATATGTTCATTTCGCTAATTGAGATCATCTAGGCTCGTCTTATCCACCTCTGCTTTCAATTCAGTAAGAACCTGTTTTGCACTGGCCAACTGGGAAAGTGCCTTGATACATCCATTTTGCATCATGTTTTCTTACTGTTATTTATAATGTTTTTATCCATAATAATGCTTTTTGGAGTAATTCTAATGCCTTTTCTCTCATAATTTGCATGGTACACACCAAGAGGGAGAATTCTAGCAGCTGGAAATCTGGACCTGAAAAAGCTATGTCAGGCTACCTATTCTACACAACTCCAAACAAGCTACACGGAGAATTTTTATGGAATATTGAAGAAACACTGGAGCAAATAACTACTAGAGGGCCCCCCTGGCGTGCCCTGGTGGGTTGTGCCCTCCTCAGCCCACCTCCGGTGCCCATCTTCTGGTGTATAAGTCATTTTGACCTATAAAAAATAAGGGGGAGACTTTCGGGATGAAGCTCCACCGTCTCGAGGCGGAACTTGGCCAGGAGCAATTTTGCCCTCCGGCAGAGCGATTCTGCCGGGGGAACTTCCCTCCCAGAGGGGGAATCATTGTGATCATCATCACCAACAACTCTCCCATCTTGGGGAGGGCTATCTTCATCAACATCTTCATAGCACCAACTCCTCTCAAACCATAGTTCATCTCCTGCGTTCAGTATTTATATCAAAACTATAATTGGTGCTCGTGGGTGACTAGTAGTGTTGATTACATCTTGTAGTTGATTACTATATGGTTTATTTGGTGGAAGATTATATGTTCAGATCCATTATGCTATTTAATACCCCTCTGATCTTGAGCTTGTTTATAATTTGTGAGTAGTTACTTTCGTTCTTGAGGTCACGGGAGAAATCATGTTGCAAGTAATCATGTGAACTTGATATGTGTTCGATATTTTGATGGTATGTATGTTGCCATTCTCTTAGTGGTGTCATGTGAACGTCGACTACATGACTCTTCACCATATTTGGGCCTAAGGGAATGCATTGTGGAGTAGTTATTAGATGGTGGGTTGCGAGAGTGACAGAAGCTTATACCCCAGTTTATGCGCTATTCCGTAAGGGACCGATTGGATCCAAAAGTTTAATGCTATGGTTAGAATTTATTCTTAATACTTTTCTCATAGTTGCGGATGCTTGCGAGAGGGTTAATCATAAGTAGGAGGTTTATTCAAGTAAGAAAAACACCTAAGCACCGGTCCACCCACATATCAAATTATCAAAGTACCGAACACGAATTAAGCCAACATGATGAAAGTGACTAGATGAAATTCCCATGTACCCTCGAGAACACTTTGCTTATTATAAGAAACCATTTTGGCCTGTCCTTTGTCTCAAAAGGATTGGGCTATCTTTCTGCACTTTTGTTACTTCTATTGTTACTTGCTCGTTATAAATTATCTTGCTACCAAACTACTCCGCTACTTGCAGTTTTAGGACTTGCAGACATTACCTTGCTGAAAACCACTTGTCATTTCCTTCTGCTCCTCGTTGGGTTCAACCCTCTTACTTATCGAAAAGAGATGCAATTGACCCCATACACTTGTGGGTCATCAAGGCTATTTTCTGGCACCATTGCTGGGGAGTGAAGCGCTTTTGGTAAGTGGAGTTCAGTAAGGAAACATCTTTATAGTGTGCTGAAATTTATTGTCACTTGTTACTATGGAAAACAATCCTTTGAGGGGTTTGTTCGGGGTATCTTCACCTCGTCTGGAACCACAATTAGTTAACCCTCAACCTACTTCACCTACTGAAATCATTGAATATGAAATCCCTTTGGGTATGATAGAACAATTGCTAGCTAATCCTTATGCAGGAGATGGAACTGAACATCCTCACATGCACTTGATACATGTGGAACAAATCTGTGGATTGTTTAAGCTTGCAGGTTTACCCAGGGATGAAGTGATGAAAAAGGTTTTCCCTTTATCTTTGAAGGGAAAAGCATTGACATGGTATAGGCTATGCGATGATATTAGATCATGGAATTGGAATCGTTTGAAATTGGAGTTCCATCAAAAAAATTATCCTATGCATCTAGTTCATCGTGATCGGAATTATATATATAATTTTTGGCCTCGTGAAGGAGAAAGTATCACTCTAGCTTGGAGGAGGCTTAAGTTGATGCTATATTCATGCCCCAATCATGAGCTCTCAAGAGAAATTATTATTTAGAATTTTTATGCACGACTTTCTCGTAATGATCAAACCATGCTGGAACTTCTTGTGCTGGTTCTTTTATGAAGAAAACTATTGAATTCCGGTGGGATCTTTTGGAAAGAATTAAATGCAACTCTGAATATTGGTAACTTGATGAAGGTAAAGAGTCGGGTATAAAGCTTAAGTATGATTGTGTTAAATCTTTTATGGATGCCGATGCTTTTCAAAAGTTTAGCACTAAATATGGACTTGACTCTGAGATAGAGCCTCCTTTTGTGAATCATTTGCTACTCATGTTGAACTTCCTAAAGAGAAGTGGGTTAAATATCACACACCTATTAAAGATGAAATTAAAGAACCAGTACCAGTTTAAGAAGAAACTATACATTATAATGTTGATACAGTTGTTCCTTCTGCTTATATTGAGAAACCACCTTTCCCTATTAGGATAAAAGAACATGCTAAAGTTTCAATTGTGGTTAACAAAAGCTTAGAACACCTAAACATGATGAACAAATTAAAGTAGAACCTCGCATTGCTATGGTTAAAGATCTCTTGTAAGAAGATATGGATGGGCAAGTTATTTACTTCTGTGAAGAAGCTGCTAGAATTGTTAACCTGATGGAAGAGTAAACATAGACCTGTTGTTGCCTTGCCTTTCATTTCAGTTAAAATAGGAGATCACTGTTATCATAGTTTATGTGACGTAGGTGCTAGTGTGAGTGCTATTTCCCACTCCTTATATGAAGAAATTAGAGATGAAATAGCACTGCTGAAATAGAAGACATAGATGTTACTATTAAGCTTGCTAATAGGGATACTATATCACCAATTGGGATTCTTAGAGATGTTGAAGTCTTGTGTGGGAAGATAAAATACCCTACTGATTTTCTTGTTCTTACCACCCCACAAGATAAATTTTGTCCCATTATATTTGGTAGACCTTTCTTGAACACCGTCAATGCTAAAATAGATTGTAACAAACAAACTGTCGGTGTTAGCTTTGGTGATGAGTCTCATGAGTTTAATTTTTCCAAGTTTAGTAGAAATCATCATGAAAAACAATTGCCTAGTAAGGATGAATTAATTGGTCTTGCTTCTATCACTGTGCCACCTACCGATCCTTTTAGAGCAATACTTGCTAGATCATGAGAATGATTTACATATGCATGAAAGAAATGAAATAGATAAGAGATTCTTTGAACAACGTCCTCTGCATAAACACAATTTGCCTATTGAAACTCTTGGAGGTCCTCCTCCACCTAAGGGTGACCCTGTGTTTGAATTAAAACAATTGCCAGACACTTTGAAATATGCTTATCTTGATGAAAAGAAGATATATCCTGTTATTATCAGTTCTAACCTTCAGAACATGAAGAAGAAAGATTATTGAAAGTTCTAAGGAAGCACCTAGCTGCGATTGGATATACTCTTGATGATTTAAAGGGCATTAGTCCCACTCTATGTCAGCACAAAATTAATATGAAACATGATGCTAAACCAGTTATTGATCATCAACGTCGGTTAAATCTGAAGATGAAACAAGTGGTAAGAACGGAAATACTAAAACTTCTAGAAGCAGGTATAATCTATCCCATAGCTGATAGTAGATGGGTAAGTCCTGTTCATTGTGTCCCTAAGAAAGGAGGTATAACTGTTGTTCCTAATGATAAGAATGAGCTTATTCCACAAAGAATTGTTACATGCTATAGAATGGTAACTGATTTTAGAAAATTAAATAAAGCAACTAGAAAAGATCATTACCCTTTGCCTTTTATTGATCAAATGCTTGAAAGATTATCTAAACACCCACACTTATGCTTCCTTGATGGATATTCTGGCTTTTCACAAATACCTGTTTTACAATCTAATCAAGAAAAGACCAATTTTACTTGTCCTTTTGGAACATTTGCTTACAGACGTATGCCCTTTCGGTTTATGTAATGCTCCTACTACCTTCCAAAGATGTATGACTGCTATATTCTCTGAATTTTGTGAAAAGATTGTTGTGGTTTTCATCGATGACTTTTTTTTATGGGAAGTCCTTTGATGATTGTTTAAGCAATCTTGAGCGAGTTTTGCAGAGATATGAACAAACAAATCTTGTCTTGAATTGGGAGAAGTTCCACTTTATGGTTAATGAGGGCATTGTCTGGGTCATAAAATTTCTGAAAGAGGTATTTAAGTGGACCAAGCTAAGGTTGATGCAGTTGATAAAATGCCATGTCCTAAGGACATCAAAGGTATTCGTAGTTTCCTAGGTCATGTTGGTTTCTATAGGAGATTTATTAAAGACTTCTCTAAAAATTTTAGGCCTTTCACTAGTCTTTTGCAAAAGTATGTTCCCTTTGTTTTTGATGATGATTGTTTAGAAGCCTTTGAAACACTCAAGAAAGCCTTAATTTCTGCAGCAATTGTTCAACCACCGGATTGGAACTTGCCTTTTGATATTATGTGTGATTCTAGTGATTATGCTGTTGGTGTTCTTCTAGGACAAAGAGTTGATAAGAAATTGAATGTTATTCATTATGCTAGTAAAACTCTAGACAGTGCTCAAAGAAATTATGCTACTACAGAAAAAGAACTTTTAGAAGTGGTGTCTGCTTGTTATAAATTTAGACATTATATTATTGATTCCAAAGTAACTGTTTACACAGACCATGCTGCTATTAAATATCTTATGGAAAAAAAGATGCTAAACCTAGACTTATTCGTTGGGTTCTCTTGTTACAAGAATTTGATTTATATATTATTGATAAAAAAGGAGCTGAGAACCCCGTAGCAGATAACTTGTCTAGGCTTGAAAATGTGCTTGATGACCCACTACCTATTGATGATAATTTTCCTGATGAGAAGTTAGCTGCAATAAATGTTGCTAATAGTACTCCTTGGTATGCTGATTATGCTAATTACATTGTTGCTAAATATTTACCTCCTAGCTTTACATACCAACAAAACAAAAAATTATTCTATGATTTAAGACATTACTTTTGGGATGACCCACATCTTTATAAAGGAGTAGATGGTATTATTAGACGTTGTGTACCCGAGCATGAACAGGGACAAATCCTACGGAAATGTCACTTCGAGGCTTATGGAGGGCATCATGCTAGAGATATAACTGCTCACAAGGTATTGCAATCTGGATTTTATTGGCCTCCTCTCTTCAAGGATGCCCATAAGTTTGTCTCATCTTGTGATGAATGCCAAAGAATAGCTAATATTGGTAAGCTTCAAGAAATGCCTATGAATTATTCACTTGCTCTTGAACCATTTGATGTTTGGGGATTTGATTACATGGGACCTTTTCCTTCCTCTAATGGGTATACACATATTTTGGTTGTTGCTGATGACGTTACTAAATGGGTAGAAGCTATTCCAACTAGTAGTGCTGATCACAACACCTCTATTAAAATGCTTAAGGAAGTTATTTTCCCAAGGTTTGGAGTCCCTAGATATTTAATGACTGATGGTGGTTCACATTTTATTGATGGTGCTTTTCGAAAAATGCTTGCCAAGTATGATGTTAACCATAGAATTGCATCACCTTATCATCCTCAGTCTAGTGGTCAAGTTGAACATAGCAATAGGGAAATAAAATTAATTTTGCAAAAGACTGTCAATAGGTCCAGGAAGAATTGGTCTAAGAAATTACATGACGCACTTTGGGCTTATAGAACAGCATATAAAAATCCTATGGGTATGTCTCCTTATAAAATGGTTTATGGAAAAGCTTGTCATTTGCCTCTTGAGTTAGAACATAAAGCATATTGGGCAGTTGAAGAACTCAACTACGATTTCAAACTTGCCGGTGAAAAGAGGTTATTTGATATTAGCTCTTTAGATGAATTGAGAACCCAGGCTTATGAAAATGCAAAATTATTCAAAGATAAGGCTAAAAGATGGCATGACAAAAGAATCCAAAAGTGTGAGTTCAAAGTCGAAGAATATGTTCTTTTGTACAACTCTTGTTTAGATTTTTTTGCAAGAAAGCTCCTCTCAAAATGGGCAGGCCCATATGTCATCAAGGAGGTTTATCGGTCTGGAGCCATCAAAATAAATAATTACGAAGGCACTAACCCGAAGGTTGTCAACGGGCAACGAATAAAGCATTATATCTCAAGTACGCCTATCAATGTTGAAAGTAATATTATCCAAACTTTGACACCGGAAGAACACATAAAAGAGTCCTTCTGGAACACCCCAGAATCGTAAAAAAAAGGAGGTACGTGATACGGTAAGTAAACAGTCTCCGAAAAATCTGCAAAAATATTTTTTTGTTAGTTTTGGAATATTTTCGAATTTCGGAAATAAAGAAACTCCCAGGAAACGTCCCCTGGTAGGCATAAGACACCAGGGCGCGCCCAGGTGGGTTGTGCCCACCTGGGGCACCTTCCGGACTCTGTTTTTCTTCTGTATACTTGTCCTGCAAGATAAAAAATTTATATATACTTCCCGAACCTGTTAACCACCGTATCGTGAAGAAATCCTTTGTTCTCTTTTCTTGCTGTTCCTAGTCAGATTTATCAAGCCAGGCATCACGTCTTCCTGCTCCTCCAACAACATGGAAGAAGATGCTTGGCTGATGAAGATCGAGACGAAGAGGGAGGAGCTTACGTACGCTGTCAAGGGAGGCAAGGGAAAGGAAGCTACCGTAAATCCATCCCCAGCGATAGCACAAGCACTGCTGGCCGAGGAGGAGGAAGAAGCTTCTTCACCACCAAAGGAGAACTGAGTATCGGGTATGGGCACTCCCCTTGGCTTCCGCCAAGCTTGGGGGAGGTGCCCCGGTATCATATCATCCCACTATATTTTTGGTTTTACTTATCTTAGTTCGATCTTTTTGCTTTAGATGAAATAAAGTTAGTTCGATCCTTTCTTATTTGAGAGTCTGCTTGGTGATCTATCCTCGTAATCATGTGCAAGTTATATAATAAGGTTAGTCTGAGCATTGCTTTCTTTACTTTCAAGTTTCAAATAAAGAAAAGAAATAATAAAGAAAGAAAAAAGAAAGGAAATAAATCAATAAGATCATATACTAATCCTATGGTAGGTGATAGAACCACATAAGGAAAAGTATAAGTAGGAAATTTTATTAGAGATTGACAAACACATCATTAGTCAATGATGCAACTCATGAAAGAATTAATAAGGGAAGAGAAGATTCACATATAAATATACTATCCTAGAAATATTTTGTGATTGTGAGCCCTCATCAAAATATTATATGCCAAAATTGTTGACGTTGGACAAGGAAGACAACTTAATGATTTATGTATATTTATATTCACATAGAAGTCATATTGTCATAGATCCTTTAACATGTCATGCTTGCCCCCTATCTTTGCTAGCAAAAAATTCCGCACCAAGTAGAGATACTATTTGTGCATCCAAAACCCTTAAACCCAAATCCTTTTCAAGTGTCTACCATACCTACGTATGGATTGAGCAAGATCCCTCAAGTAAGTTGTCATCGGTGCAAAAAGGCAATAAAAATTGCTTCTAAGTATGTGAGATCATTTAGTGTAAGAGAAAATTGAGCGTTATACGAACTTGGATGACAAAGAATAAAAGCGACAGACTGCATAATAAAGGTTGTCATCTTAAGGCAATACAACGTGCCGTTCTCTTGCACTAGGGAATTGAGCATGCAAACAAATAAGCGCATGACAACCTCTGCTTCCCTCTACGAAGGGCCTATCTTTTACTTTCATGTATTTACTTTTATGCAAAGAGTCAAAATTTTATTTCTATTCCTTTCTATTTTCTCTTTTGGCAAGCATCATGTGGTGAGGAAAGATCTAGGCACATATGTCCAGATGAATATAGATAGCATGAGTTATTATTGTTGACATCACCCTTGAGGTGAGTATGTTGAGAGGCGAAACTATGAGCCCCTATCTTTCTAGGTGTCCGGTTGAAACATTTTGCTCATGGGTACGAGGTGAGTGTTAGCAATCATAGAAGACTATATGATGGTTGGGTATGTGGACTTGCTAAAAGGCTCCGACATGTGACTCTTCCTGAAAAGATGATGAATTGTAGTTGCAAAGTTGACTGAGAACATAGTCTGTTGGTTTTTAATAGAGTTTTTGCTTCATACTTTGATTATGTGATGAACTGTTACTTATTCATGGGAAGTATATGATGCAAGTTCAATGATAAAAGTCCTATGTTCAATTTTATTGTTGTTATAATAATCAACATGATGCTTCTATGTCCGTATTTTTGTTTTTGTCGATACCTCTCTCTCAAAGCATGTCAACATGTTCTTCGATTTCGTTTTTGCTTGAGGACAAGCGAGGTCTAATCTTGGGGGAGTTGATACGTCCATTTTGCATCATGTTTTCTTACTATTATTTATAGTGTTTTTACCCATAATAATGCTTTTTGGACTACTTCTAATGCCTTTTCTCTCATAATTTGCAAGGTACACACCAAGAGGGAGAATTCTGGCAGCTGGAAATCTGGACCTGAAAAAGCTACGTCGGGCTACCTATTCTGCACAACTCCAAACCAGCCGAGCCTTCACGGAGAATTTTTATGGAATATTTAAGAAATACTAGAGCAAATAACTACCAGAGGGGGCCCACCAGGTCGGCACAACCCACCTGGGCGCACCAGGGATCCCAGGCGCACCCTGGTGGGTTGTGCCCTCCTCGGCCCACCTCTGGTGCCCATATTCTGGTATATAAGTCATTCTGACCTAGAAAAATAAGGGGGAGACTTTTGGGATGAATCGCCGCCGTCTCGAGTCGGAACTTGGGCAGGAGCACTTTTGCCCTCCGACGGAGTGATTCTACCGGGGGAACTTCCCTCCCAGAGGGGAAATCATCGTCATCATCATCACCAACAACTCTCCCATCTTTGGGAGGGCTATCTTCATCAACATGTTCACATCACCAACTCCTCTCAAACGCTAGTTCATCTCTTGCGTTCAATCTTTGTATCAAAACTATAGATTGGTGCCCGTGGGTGACTACTAGTGTTGATTACATCTTGTAGTTGATTACTATATGGTTTATTTGATGGAAGATTATATATTCAAATCCATTATGCTATTTAATACCCCTCTGATCTTGAGCATGTTTATCATTTGTGATTAGTTACTTTCATTCTTGAGGTCACGGGAGAAATCATGTTGCAAGTAATCATGTGAACTTGATATGTGTTCGATATTTTGATGGCATGTATGTTGCCATTCTCTTAGTGGTGTCATGTGAATGTCGACTACATGACACTTCACCATATTTGGGAATAAAGGAATGCATTGTGGAGTAGTTATTAGACGGTGGGTTGCGAGAGTGACAGAAGCTTAAACCCCAGTTTATGTGCTATTCCGTAAGAGACCGATTGTATCCAAAAGTTTAATGCTATGGTTCGAATTTATTCTTAATACTTTCTCGTAGTTGCGGATGCTTGCGAGAGGTTTAATCATAATTAGGAGGTTTGTTCAAGTAAGAACAGCACCTAAGCACCAGTCCACCCACATATCAAATTATCAAAGTACCAAACACGAATTAAGCCAACATGATGAAAGTGACTAGATGAAATTTCCGTGTACCCTGAAGAACACTTTGCTTATTATAAGAAAATGTTTTGGCCTGTCCTTTGTCTCAAAAGGATTGGGCTATCTTGCTGCACTTTTGTTACTACTATTGTTACTTGCTCTTTATAAATTATCTTGCTACCAAACTACTCCGCTACTTACAATTTTAGCACTTGTAGACATTACCTTGCTGAAAACCACTTGTCATTTCCTTCTGCTCCTCGTTGGGTTTGACACTCTTACTTATCGAAAAGAGCTGCAATTGACCCCATAAAATTGGGGGTCATCATGCCACCTCCTTTGCCAACACAATCTTAGCAAAGTCTAATTTAAAAAAATCTGAGCTCATTCTCCATCATCCTGTTTTTATCCCGCATTTTCAAATATTCTTTAGCGTTGACAACACTTTCTCTAAGCCTACCTCTATTCTCTTCCTCATTCATGCTCCAGCGCTTTGCTGGGCACATCTTCAAAGACTTTGGCCACTCTTGATCAACCCACTCCACGTAAGAACACTTCCATTCATCCTAAAATATTTAAAACTAGATCAGTAACAATTGTAGAGGAAATGGGTTTCTAGCAACATAGAAAATCACCAAATACATATTTTAAATAACTTAAGAAACAAGTTAATTATGACATATCTTCTCAAAATGATCAATGTGCAAATGAATTAATTGCTCCTGAGACAACAACCAAATTCTGAAACATTTATGAGGAAGCTAAATATAACTGCAACAGCAGAGTGACGGTGTTTGGATGACAACAAATTGTTACTAACAAGTGTGTACATGCACAAATTTAGTAACATAGAACTAATAACAAGGTCGTCCACTATGTATGCCAAAACCGGTGTAAACACAACTGTTGCTACATTTGGCACCGGTGCCCTGCACTAGCGAGCCAATGCAGCGGAAAAAAATCAGGGACCCGGACTCCGGAGAACCTAGTTGCTCTGATGCCCAGTTCCATCGTGCCATAAAAATTTAGTATTTTACTGTTTGGCTGCTCGGATGTGTGGACCAAAGTTGGCTGCACAAACTATTGAAGCGGTGCCAAATAATTTTCTGATGGCACCGCTGATGAGATGACAACATTTTTAGATACTAGGTACAAACTGTGACACTGTCTTAACATCCGGAATAACATAGCACAGTGATAGTGTCTGAATCACATCTAACAAATGATTTGTAACAACGAAAGTGGGTCTAACGTTCTCTGCACATGCCAGAAACTTCCTTCCACTACCCACAGATTCAAACGCAACTAGCCTCACGCATGGAGATTGATGGTGACAACGAGAAGACAGATCTTCCGCTACCCCGCTCCATTCATTACAACTGATGGTCCTAGAGAGCTACAAGAGGAAGAAATGACTCAAATTGACAGCTGGGTTAAATTTTTTCATTCCAAGTCATAACCCGCGAGAGAGATGAGAGGCATACCCGAGCGGTGAAGGAGTCATCGTCGGAGGAGGAACCGCTGGAGAGGTCATTGAAGAAGACCATCGAGATCTTGGTTGTAGGATGCGAGACGATGAGAGCAAGGAAGCAAGCGAGGAAGCGGCTATAGATTTGGAAGGGATGAAACAGGGGAAATGCCACTCTTGGTCAGGGAGAAAAGGGGGTGGGGAAAGGGGGGTAGATATTTTGGCGGTAAGCCAAAATTTTTGAAATGGGGAGGGAAACTTTGCATGTGGTGCCGCCAGACAGCATACACTTTGAACGATTGTGTGCATCGCAAACGATTCTTCTACTTTACGTGCATAGGATGAGTTTGATAATTCAAATTTTGGTGGAAATTTCCCAGGTACTGTCCTCATCCACATCATTGCATAATTTAACATCGCTTGCTAATTTGGGCACACAAAAGAGTGTACAACACACAGACCTCACTTACTGAATCGAGCAATTTTAGTAATTAAACAGAGCCAATTGACCTAAACATTGCTCTAACAAAATACCATCATTAAAAAAAAGTCTAAGTACGCATAATTTTAACAAAGCCGCCGTCATGCCGTCCTATGCATCACCGGTGTGAGGTGAGACGTTGATGACTTCTCCTGGAGACATGCCGGCGTTGGTGGATTCTACGTCCCCCCCTATTGAAGTCGACCTTGTCCTCGTCCTCGTCCTCGTCCTTGGTGCCGCCCTAAGGTTGTAGAACTTGTAGTAGTGGTTGCGCTAGAGCTTACGTTGTACTCAACCGCTGATTCCTTAGTGGATAGACTCTTCTCTACCTCAACCTCAGCCACGCGCAACTCCTCCCGACGCTCCTCATCTCCGCCGCCTCCTGCATCTCCAGCTCCCGCTCGGCGATCTCATGAGGAAGAAGGTGCTCCATGGCCACCGCTGCCTTTTCAGACGTGGTTGCATGCTGGATTCCGAGGTGGCCTGGAATATCTTGGCGTGTGTGTCTTTGATCTTGGCGTGGATGGCCTCGATCCGGACCAGGGCAACATCGTCGGCACGGACGACATCTCGAGCGCTCTCGGTGTTTGCAGCCATCTCGGCTGTTGTACCTGCCCTATAGGCTACCGTAGCGCCCTCTTGGCGGATGCAGCCACGCTCAATGCGGATGCTGCGACACTCTCGGTATAGGAGGCAACGCAGGCGGTGGTGCTCGGGGAGGACGCGGCCACCGTACGAGCCCTCACAAAGCGTTTCCACAATGTCATCTTTGCAAGAAGAGGTTGTGGGAATGGGGATCGGGATTCGTGGATTCGGGGGTTGCCGGCACTGGAGTGGACGAGCCGGTGAATCTTAAGGAGGAAGACTTAAATAGACCCACGAATTGTCATCGCAAACAGGTCCTACAAAAAACTATGTGTGATGTTCTTGATATTTTTATTAGCTGTGAAAGACGAAGTCTTTGGATTAAAGTGGCAACAAATGGTGTTTTAAATGTACGAGAAAATTTGTAGTACTAATACAACTGTCATGTCAAAATTTGGAAAATTTCAGAGGTCATTTGACCTTGTAAGACATTTAAGTGATTTCTAGCCATTTGATGACCGTAATTCAAATTTGAACTACATATACATGCAACAACTAACCATACGGTTTGAAAAGTCATATTTTGTGTACTTATGTGTGAGTTAATTCCATGTGCAGTAAATTGGAAGGAATTTTTAAACATATTGGTCTCACGGCTATGACACAAAGCATGGAGTGCCATGGCATTTAAATTCCAAAAACTTAAAAAAAAGATCAGGAACACATGAAACCTTGCTTGAGGTAATGTCATGGCACCAAGATGATGTGGTAAATTTTTTGGCATGTTTGACAAAAGTTTGGACACACACCCCTCACAAACCGGAGCAACTCACTAGAAGGCTCGTGGTTTCGAGAGGGAACAATGCATGTTTGATGACGAACGTGCGATAGCTTCCCCTTATGGCCTTCAATTTTTTTGTACAGTTAAGGTGCACTAATACAACTGTCATTTGGAAAATTGGAAAATTTTAGGGGTCATTAGACCTTTTAAAGACATTTAAGTGATTTTCTAGCCATTTAATGACCGTAATTCAAATTTGAACTACATCTACATGCAACAACTAACCATAACGGTTTGAAAAATCATATTTGTGTACTTGTGTGCGACTTAATTCCATGTGCAGTAAATTGGAAGGATTTCAAACATATTGGTCTCATGACTTGGATACATGCATGGAGTGCCATGGCATTTAAATTCCAAAAAATTACACATGAAACCTTGCTTGATGTAAATTCATGCCACCAAGATGATGTGGAAACATTTTTTGGCATGTTTGACGAAAGTTTGGAAACACGCCCCTCACAAACTGGAGCAACTCACTAGAAGGCTCGTGGTTCTAAGAGGGAACAATGCATGTTTGATGACGAACGGGCGATAGCTTCCTCTTACGACCTTCAATTTTTTTCCTACATTTAACATGCACTAATACTACTCTCATTTAAAAATTTGGAAAATCTAGGGGTCATTTTCCTTTTAAAGATATTTAAGTGATTTTCTAGCCATTTAATGACCGTTATTCAAATTTGAACTACATCTACATGCAATAGCTAACCATAACGGTTTGAAAAATCATATTTGTGTACTTGTGTCTGAGTTAATTCCATGTGCAGTAAATTAGAAGGAATTTTCAAACATATTGGTGTCACGGCATGGACACATGCATGGAGTGCCATGGCATTTAAATTTCAAAAAATTAAAAAATGATCAGAAAAACATGAACCTTGCTTGATGTAATGTCATGCCACCAAGAATGATGTGGTAAAAAAATTGGCCTGTTGGAGAAAAGTTTGGACACACATCCCTCACAAACCGGAGCAACTCACTAGAAGGCTCATGGTTTCGAGAGGGAACAATGCATGTTTGATGACGAACGGGAGATAGCTTCCTCTTACGGCCTTCTAATTTTTTCAACATTTAACGCACACTAATACAACTGTCATGTGAAAATTTGGAAAATTCTAGGGGTCATTTGACCTTTTAAAGACATTTAAGTGACTTTCTAGCCATTTAATGACCGTAATTCAAATTTGAACTACATCTACAAGCAATGGTTAACCATAATGGTTTTGAAAAATCATATTTTTGTGTACTTGTGTGCGAGTTAAAAATCATCAGACCATGTAAATATCTGGTGTTCAAAATAGAAAATGTAAAGATCTGGCAAGACAACCAGCCTCCACACGATTGGCACTCTATTTCGCGCCTCAAGGTTTGTAAGGTGAGTGGCGCGGGTTATTAATCAGACATGATTCTGTATTGGAAACCGTCAGCTATTAAGTTCACACACGGATTTTGCTGCGGGAATCGTGTGTAATTCAAGCTGCAGTACTCGTAAATTCTGGTGACCAGCGTGTGTACTGTTCCCGTCGATCTGGATTCCAGCCGCCAATATTACCTTGCTCATGTCGTCACGTCTACATTCTCATCTACATCCTCCCCTTGCTCACCCTCTCTCTCTCTCTCTCTCTCTCTCTCTCTCTATATATATATATATATATATATATATATATATATATATATATATCAAATCTCTGCCATGGAGCCGCCAATCTGCCCTTGTGCCGACGAGGAGTCGTCGCCCCCTAGGAAGCTCAGTTGAAGAGCAGCGACAAGGAGGACCCCTACGCACCGCCGGACGAGGTTGCGCCAAACCCCCCAACATTGGATTGGTTTTGGGGCCAGTACAATCTTTGTCTGTGGAAGTCGCTGCTGCCGGCTGAGAAAGCCATGCAAGTGGTGTTCAAGAAGGAGACGGCGGAGGAGGAAGCCAGGTACCAGGCGGCCTGTGAAGCCCTTGATGCCACCTAGAAAAAGGAGGCAGTGTAGCTTTGGGGGCGGGCGCGTCTTTGTGCGGAGGAGGTGTATGAAGATGGGTACTTTGCGAGGAAGGTCAAAGGCACTAGGAGCCTCATCGCTGCATGGAGGTTGGCCAATAAGCTCCAGTGTTCCACGAACGAGGAGCTCTCGTGGGCGCCCAACGAAATGGAAAGATCGTTTGTGCTCATCCGCCAGCAAGAGGCAGATCGGTACGTCAAGCACTGTGAGCCGGAGGAGGCGGAGTACTGCCTCCGCGCTGGGAAGATGCCGTGCACCAGGGAGCTGCGGGCGAGGGGCTATCGGAATACTGCCCCCAGAGGGATTATTAGTTTAAGTATTGTTTTTTTTTTTCAATTTTAGGCATTGTACCTAGTAGTTAAGTATCATCACGTATATGTGATGATATTATATATATTCTGTGATGAACTAATGAACAATTAATATATATATATATATATATATATATATATATATTATGAATTCCATTTTCTATCTATTTTTGTATACTAATTTGTATTTAGCTGTTATCATCCACATATACAGAATGGAAAGCATATATACACACATTGAAATAGAACAGATAAGAACAGAAAATAGAGAATTGAAACTGAGCAATGTTATGATTGTTGTGAATATATAGCGATCCACGTCGAAATGACTCAACAAAATAAAACAGACCATGACCAGCAGCCCTTGCCTATGATAGCTCTTGGCTCTGACTGAACTCGTGCAGGTGTTCGTCCAATCGGCGGACACACCCGCGGTACATTTGGAGCGCAATCTCGAGCTCCAAGTTGGCTATTTCATCGGAGATCACCAGCTCGAGGATGCGACGGTCATGTTCCTCTACTCCGCCTAGGTGGACACCTGGGCTAAGGAGGCGATCGAGCATAGCGACTAGCGCATTGGCATCGAGCGGGCCGCGGAAAAGGCGAACGACGATACCCATGCGTGCAGCACGGTAGGCGTCCGGTGCAAGTAGGGCGCGACCGACCTCTGGTGCAAGTACGGTGCATAGGGCCTTTGCCCACTCCTGGCGAGGAATGGGGTACTAACGGGACGTGTACCCAGCTGCGACACCCTGTCGACAGCCAGCAAGCACGGACGGATCCGCTCTTGTTGTGCGGCACACCGCACCTCTCGCTCTGCGGTGCTCCAATGATCTAGCCGTGCGGTGAGGCGCAGCCACGGACGCGTCTAGCTTGCTCTGCGGCGCGCCATTGATCATGTTGTGCGACGAGTTGCAGCCTGTCGGTGCTGACATGCCTATCTTGATCCGCTGCGTTAAAGCGCCATCCGCCAAGGGTCTGCTCAACCTTGGTGATGACGCGCATCACGGCGTCATCCATCGCGTTGCCGAGGAGCACCTCGGCCTCGACGGGCCGTGACGTTTCTCGTTTTCCTTGTCGAGGAGGTTGATGGCAAAGGTGGTGCTTCGGTGGGTTGGCATGCTTGGAAAAGGTGGATGTGCTACAGGTTGCGCTTGTTGCCTCCAGGCGTCGCGCGTCACCTAGGTTTATGCATAATATCGTTGGGTGGTGGTAAACCGGTGAGGAAATGGCGGGAAATGGTGGGGTGTTCATAAAATGCCAGCAATTACTGGAAACTTAGCATAGAAGGAACATCGAGCTAGCATAAGAAGTAGATGATGATCAGATGATCGTTTATCCTAGTTAATTATGCATGTAATAGTTTACTTTGGTGTCTGGAAATGCCATGCGTGTACTACCCACCTATGTAATTGGATGTTTGCCGCGTATTATGCACATCTTTTTTATGTGAAAGGTTTCTGTTCTCTTAGATCAACACAAAGAGTTTATCGCAATGGACCGTATGCTGTATATCGCAAACACCTTGATCTGTCTGACAGTTTCTTTTGTGTTGGCTAATCACAAATAGTTCATCCGAGTGAACTGTATGCTGTGTATCACACACACCTTCATCTAGCTGCCCGTTTCTGTTCTTCCGCCTTATCACAAATAGTTCATCCGAGTGAACTTTATGTCGTATATCACACACGGCTTCATCTGGCTGCACGTTTCTTTTGTTCCGCCTCATTGCAAATAGTTAATTGAACTGAATCGTATGCCCCGCATCGCACACGCAACTAAAATCTGAACAGTCTTTGATTTATCCTTCATCGCAAATATTTTGCATCTTTTTGACGGTTTTTTACATCACCGTTTGCGATAAATGCATCGGACACAGTTTCTTCAAAGGGTCTCTGGTCGTAGTGTCGCGCTAGCAGCATTCTGCAGTAGTGTTGGCATTTAAATTCCAAAAAAATTAAAAAAGATTAGAAACACATGAAATCTTGCTTGATGTAATGTCATGCCACCAAGATGATGTGGTAAAAAAATTGGCATGCTTGACGAAAGTTTGGACACACACCCCTCACAAACCTGGAGCAACTCATTAGAAGTCTCGTGGTTCTGAGAAGTAACAATCCATGTTTGTTGACGAATGGGAGATAGCTTCCTCTTACGGCCTTCAAATTTTTTCTACATATGGGAGATAGCTTCCTCTTACGTGCACTAATAAAATTGTCACGTGAAAATTTGGAAAATTCTAGGGGTCATTTAACCTTTTAAAGACATTTAAGTGATTTTCTAGCCATTTAATGACCGTAATTAAAATTTGAACTACATCTACATGCAACGGCTAACCATAACGGTTTGAAAAATAATATTTTTATGTAGTTGTGTGCTAGTTAATTCCATGTGCAGTAAATTAATTTTCAAACATATTGGTGTCGCGGCCTGGACACATGCATGGAGTGCCTTGCTATTTAAATTCAATAAAATAAAAAAATGATTAGGAAAACATTAAACGTTGCTTGACGTAATGCATGCCACCAAGATGATGTGGTAAAAGAATTGGCTCGTTTAATGAAAGTTTGGACACACACCCGTCACAAACTGGAGTAACTCAATAGAAGGCTTGTGGTTTCTAGAGGGAACAATGCTTGTTTGATGACGAATCAATGATAGCTTCCTCTTATGGGCTTCAAATTTTTTCTATAGTTAACTTGCACTAATACAACCATCATGTCAAAATTTAGAAAATTTCATGGGTCATTTGACCTTTTTAAGACATTGAAGTGATTTTCTAGCCATTTAATGATCGTAATCCAAATTTGAACTACATCTACATGTAGCGGCTAACCATAACGGTTTGAAAAAAAATATTTGTGTACTTGTGTGCGAGTTAATTCCATGTGCACTAAATTGGAACGAGTTTTCAAACATATTGGTGTCACGGCTTGGACATATGCATGGAGTGCCATGGCATTTAAATTCCAAAAAATAAAAAAATGATCAGACGATGTAAATATCTGGTGTTCAAAAAAGAAAATTTAAAGATCTGGTAAGACAACCGGCCCCCACACGATTAGCACTCTATTTTATGCCTAGGGGTTTGGAATGTGAGTGGTGCGGGTTATTAATCAAACACAGTTTTGTATTGGATACCGTTGAGGGAGTCCAGGATTAGGGGGTATCCGGACAGCCGGACTGTGTACAACGTCCGGACTATTGAAGCGTCAAGATACAAGACTCAAGACTTCGGCCCGTGTCCGGATGGGACTTTCCTTGGTGTGGAAGGCAAGCTTGGCGATCCGGATATTATATTTGCTTCCTTGTAACCGACTCCATGTAAACCCTAGCCCTCTCCGGTGTCTATATAAACCGGAGAGGTTGGTCCTTAGAAGGCCGATCACAATTACATTCATACCATCATAGGTAGCTCTTAGGGTTTAGCCTCTATGATCTCGTGGTAGATCTACTCTTGTGCTACCCATATCATCAATATTAATCAAGCAGGAAGTAGGGTTTTACCTCCATCGAGAGGGCCCGAACCTGGGTAAACATCTGTGTCCCTTGCTTCCTGTTACCATCAGCCTTGATGCACAGATCGGGACCCCCTACCCGAGATCCGCCGGTTTTGACACCGACATTGGTGCTTTCATTGAGAGTTCCTTTGTGTCGTCACTGTCAGGCTTGATGCTCCTTCGATCATCACCAACAACGCTGTCTAGGGCGAGACTTTCCTCCCCGGACAGATCTTCGTGTCTGGCAGCTTCGCACTGCGGGCCAATTCACTTGGCCACCTGGAGCAGATCGATAGCTATGCCCCCGGCCACCAGGTCAGGTTTGGAAACTTGAACTAAACGGCAGATATTCGCGGGGACTTGATCTTCGATGGATTCGGGCCAGCGCCAGAAGCGCCGAATAGTCACGATGAGCACGGATTAAACCTGCTGTCAGACGTTGCGCGGGATATCACCCCGGCAGAAGCCTCGAATCTGAATCTGGGGCAGGTCGCGTTGCCTAAGGACGGAGAGCTGGACCCCGCCTCGCAGGCCATACCCTCGTCGATGATGGAGCCGAACACAGGTCTCACCTCCGAGGGAGCCTATGACTCCGGACCCCCGGATTCATATCCGGATGTTCCAGTCCGCGCGCCCCCGAGCCCGCCGATCCTGGTTGGGCTCCGGTGATGGAGTTCACCACGGCGGACGTCTTTCAGCACTCGCCCTTTGGCGACATGCTGGACTTATTGAAGTCTCTCTCCTTGTCAGGAGACTCCGGGCCGAACTATGTCCGGCTCGAGTGGGAAGCGGACAACAACGAAATTCGTTGCCCACCCACCACCCACTTCATTGCCACGAACGATGAATTAACCGACGTGCTTGACTTCGACTCCGAAGACATCGACGGTATGGACGACGATGTAGGAGAATTACAGGAGCCACCGCTCACTGGGTGGTGGACGGCAACCTCCTCATATGATATATATATGGTGGACACTCTGAAGGAAACTAATGGCGACGAGGCAACGGAGGACAACCCCTCGGGAAGAAAATCAATGAATGGGTGTCGTCGGCGCTACTCCAAGCCCCGCCATAGCAACAGAGGCCCCAGAGAAAATAATCCGGATGGCACCAAAGAAGAATATGACCCTGATCAGCCCACCTTCGAGAAGGCCGAACAGGAAGATGAGCAGGTCAGCCTAGAAGAACAGGCGCCAGACGCATACCCGGAGGAGGACAACTACATGCCCCCATCCGAAGACGAGATCAGCCTCGGTGACGACGAATACAGCGTGCCTGAGGATCCCGTAGAACAGGAGCGCTTCAAGCGTAGGCTTATAGCCACTGCAAGGAGCCTAAAGAAGAAGAAGCAGCAACTCCAAGCTGATCAAGACCTGCTCACAGATAGATGGACTGAAGTCCTGGCAGCCGAGGAATATGGACTCGAACGCCAAATGGCTGACCGGCCACCCCGTGCCGGGATAAAACGGGATACCAGCCCGGATACCAGCCCGCACCCCCACGCTGATACAATACGGCTCAGGGCAACATGCACGACCTGCAAGATATTTTGGAAAACAAAGTAGGACAGCCAAGATCGATCTACGGATCGAGGGGGCGCGCCCCAGCGCGCGATGATGACTGTCGCACCGGATACATCATCAACAAGTCCGGCCGGGCCGAACATAGCAACCCAGAACAATCCGACCTACAAAGCCACATAGCCCAGCACAGAGGCGCCGCACCCCCCCCCCCTCTGCTTCACTGACGAAGTGGTGGATCATGAATTCCCAGAAGGATTCAAACCCGTAAACATCGAATCATACGACGGCACAACAGACCCCACAGTATGGATGGAAGATTTCCTTATCCACATTCACATGGCCTGCGGAGATGATCTACACGCCATCAAGTACCTCCGCCTTAAGCTCAAAGGACCAGCCTGGCACTGGTTAAACAGCCTGACAACAAATTCCATTGGTAGTTGGGAAAACCTGGAAGACGCATTCCTTGACAACTTCGAGGGCACATATGTGCGACCATCGGACGCTGATGACCTGAGCCACATTACTCAACAGCCCGGAGAGTTACCGGAAATTCTAGACTCGGTTTCTCACTAAAAAGAACCAAATAGTCGACTTTCCGGACATCGAAGCCCTGGCGGCTTTTAAGCATAATATCCGTGATGAGTGGCTCGCTTGACACCTCGGCCAGGAAAAACCCAAGTCTATGGCAGGTCTCACAACCCTAATGACCCGTTTTTGTGCGGGTGAGGATGGCTGCTTGGCTCGCAGTGGCACCGCGCCACATTCCGGCACTTTGGACGGCCGCGATGCTAACGGCAAGCCACGGCGCAACAGACATAAGAGATGGAACAACGGCGACATCACTGAAGACACGACAGTCAATGCTGGATTCAGCGGACCTAAGTCCGGACAGCGGAAAAAGCCGTTCAAAAGAAATAATCAGGGACTGTCCAGTCTGGACCGCATACTAGAGCGCTCGTTCCAAATTTATGGCATATCGGACAAACCAGCCAACCACACCAATAGAGACTGCTGGGTGTTCAAACAGGCCGGAAGATAAATGCCGAAAACAAGGACAAGGGGTTGCACAATGATGATGATGGTGAGCCCCGGCGTCCAAATACGGGGGGACAAAAGAAATCCCCCCCCCCCAGGTGAAAACGGTCAACATGATCTACGCCACCCACATCCCCAAGCGGGAACGGAAGCAGGCACTACGGGACATCTATGCGATGGAGCCAGTCGCCCCCAAGTTCAATCCATGGTCAGCTTGTCCGATCACTTTTGACCGTAGGGATCACCATACCAGTATCCGTCACGGCGGCTCAGCCGCATTGGTCTTAGACCCAATCATCGACGGATTCCACCTCACGCGTGTCCTTATGGACGGTGGCAGTAGCCTGAACCTGCTTTATCAGGACACAGTGCGCAAGATGGGCATTGATCCTCCAAGGATCAAGCCCACTAAAACTACCTTTAAAGGTGTTATTCCTGGAGTAGAGGCCCGTTGCACGGGCTCTATAGCATTGGAAGTGGTCTTCGGATCCCCAGACAACTTCAGGAGCGAAGGGCTAATCTTCGACATCGTCCCTTTCCGCAGTGGCTACCATGCACTGCTTGGACGAACCGCATTCGCTAGATTCAATGCGGTACCACACTATGCATATCTCAAGCTCAAGATGCCGGGAACGCGCGGGGTCATCATTGTCAACGGAAATATGGACCACTCCCTTCGAACAGAAGAGCATACGGCAGCCCTCGCGGCAGAAGTACAATGCGGCCTCCTCCGACAAACCAATCCGGCGACAGCTTTGGGCACTGTCAAACGAGTCTGGAGTACCCCGCAACAGGATCATCAGGAACGCCAAGAGCGTGATTAGAAGTCCGGCCTCCGCTCAAGCCCCTTCAAAGCAGCATTCGTGCCACGAGTACACAATTATGCACTCAAGATACCATGGGCATAGGCGGAGGCGTATCAACGACTCAGATGGTAGCACGGGTAACCACCAAATACCTTCATACCCTTTCCCTCTTACATTTCAGGACACCGCGTTAGTGCAGCATCCTCAGAAGAGCCGAATTGCTGGACTCATACGGGAGAGACATCCAAGGAGGCAACAGACGTTGTGCACAGGAGGAAATACCCAGGTGGAATCTATTTACGATCATTATACCTGCTTCATCTATCTGTACACAGCCTGCCCCTGGATAGGACATGTCAAATAGTCCTATTTTTATCTCTGCTTAATGCACCCGTTGTAAACATACGCTTAAACATATTTTTTGTCGATGGGAGATTATACATAGCGTCAGCTTATTATCCTTATTTGAGTATTTTTCTCTTATAAATGTTTATTTGGTATTGCATCCGTACACCTTGGTACGGCCAGTTTGCCAGGGGCTTCTGATGGCGCCCTGTAGTATGGCAAATAAAGTTTGAACACTCTAAACAGTGCGGCACCCTGAACTTATAGCATTATATGCATCAGCTCCGAATCATGTCTTGGGTCTACAGTTGGGATAGCCCGGCTCCCTTGTTTTGGTGCCTTATGTTCCATTATATCGGCTAAGGTAGCGCAGGGAGAACTACTGCGATTGTGTCCCGGTTCTTCCAGACGAGCACCTCAGTAGAGAAAGCTGAAAACTGACTGGCATGATGTGGCGAGAGCTGGTTGCTGTTCGAGAGGCCTTAAAATCCTTAAAGATTTTCCGCTTTAGGCGATATATCGGCTTCGTCCGATCTAGGCATGTATAGCGCCCCGATTCGGTCTTCAGGATTCAAGGGGCTTCGCCGAAATTTAAAATTGTAGACTTATATGGCTAAGTGAAAGTTATCAAGCCGCATAGTCCGATTGCCTTGTTCGCTGCGCCGAACACCTCCTTAAAGGACCAAACATTTGGATAAAGAGTGTCCGGGTTTTCCACGAACACCCCAGTACTAGTTACGCGGGGGAGGAAGCCGACGACTGGCCTACTTTCAGAATTTTATAAACAGCCGCACAGAAGGTAATATTTTAAATAACAAAAGCCCTACATAGCGCAAGTAACTTCGTCTTTAAAATACAAACATGACAGAAGTGAATTTATTCAAAAATGGTGTCCTTGGTACATTCATCAGCGACGATACAAGCACCCTTCATAACACCATCATAGTACAACTCGGGATGGCGATGCGCCTTGCCCTCCGGTGGCCCGCCCTTGACCAGCTTCTCCGCATCCAACTTGCCCCAATGCACCTTGACGCGGGCAAGGGCCCGGCGGGCACCCTCGATGCACACGGATCACCTGATCACTTCAAGCCGCGGGCAGGCATCGACCATCCACTTGATCAGGCCGAAGTAGCTAGTGGGCATGAGCTCACCAGGCCACATCCAGACTATGAAACCTTTCATAGCCAGTTTGGCCGCCCTGTGGAGTTCAACCAACTACTTCAGTTGGTCACTTAGAGGCATCGGGTGTTCGGCCCCAGCATACTGGGACCAGAACAGCTTCTCTGTTGAGTTCCCCTCCTGGGCACGGTAGAACTTCGCAGCGTCTGATACGCTGCATGGCAGATCTGCGAACGCCCCTGGAGAGCTCCGAATTCGAGTAAGTAAAAGAAACGCCTCCTCCACATGTTTGCTTTGCATAAAGAACTTCTTACCCGTCGCTATCTTTTTGGCCTCCTGGATCTCCTGCTGTGCTTTCTCGGCTTCGGCCTTGGCGTCCTTCAAATTCAAAAAGGCCTTCGCAATCTCGGCCTCTTTCGCCTTCAGATCATGCTCCACGGACCCGCATTTCTTGCCGAGGTCTTGGAGCTCTTGCTATACCTCACCAACCCTAGCACTTTGCTTCTCACGCTCCTTACACTCCGAGGCCGCCCTGTCTTCGGCCTCGGACAACGCCTCTTCAGGGACGCCACTTCGGCGGTGTCCCCTGTTACATGGCCACGACACTTAGATGTTAGACCCACCAATTTTTCCTATCCTTAAATGCATAAGAGCGGGAATTACTTACCCTTGTTCTCTTTGAGCTGCCTCTTCTTGAAGTCAAGCTCTCCCTGCGCCTGCTCCAGGTCCCGCTTCAGATCGGCAACCTCGGCAGTACGAGCAGCAGCAGCAAGCAGCACAGCCTGCTTATTCACAATAATACTTATGATTAGACTCCTGCGGATTAAAATTGACCCTCTTCTCGGCTTTTCTTTCCGAACGCCAAACAGAGTATCACGGTCTACTACCTATCGGGTGGTAATTTTGCAAATATCTATTACTTACCTCAAAGCCTGTTAGGAGGCTGGTGCAAGCTTCGGTTAGTCTGCTTTTGGCGGACGAAACCTTCTGAATCACCGTACTCATAAGAGTACGGTGCCCCTCATCCAGGGAAGCGCCGCAAAGCGCTTCCAGCAGACTGTCCGGTGCCTCATGCGCAACGGAAGTCTGCAACACAAACGGCTCGCCCTCCCTAGCGAGGGGTCGCCCGCCTGAGTCCGAAACCATCGAAGGTTCCAGAATTGTGTTCGGCTGAGAGCTTGGGTGGCCATGGCTCTCATCGACACGATCCACGGGGATCTTGAACCCCGCGTGTCCGACGTCTAGGACCCCTTCCCGGGGCGTCTCTAGAGTCACCTCCCCCCGCTCTGGGAGCCTTTTGGACAACACCTCCGTGTCGTCCGTGGGTTGAGGAGTAGTGGCCGTCGGAAGCGAATTCATCTCCGAATTGCTCAGTGACCCGGAGGAGGATACCTCAGGGTGATCCCTGGCCGGACTGCACATATGTTTGGAATTATAAATACAAAAACTATGAAGTGAAGTCATGATAGAATGCAGACACTTACGATCGCGCTCGGGGCTTCCCCCTGGGCAGCCACCCCTCCTCGCTGAGAGCGGCCGTGGCGGAGTAGTCCGGAAGGGGCCCCTTCCCCTTCTTGGATGCCCCAGCCTCCCCTCCTGGGCGGCTTTTCTCTTCTTCTCCCTCCCCGGTGGGGGGAGGTAGGATCTCTTCCTGATTCCCCCCGCCTCCGCTGGAGAAATCCGACTCATCGTCATCGGACGACAGGGGGATGATGGCCCTGCACCGAGGACCTTTACCGGCTCCCCGGTCCGCTCCCCCGGGCCCCTCATCCTCTCCGGATGGGGCGTCTTCTTCTTCCTCCCCTTCATGGGAGGAGTCCGCCTCGTCGTCTTCGGACGAGGCTTCTGGCATGACCTTACGCCGGAGACCCTTTCGGATCCCCGGGGCCTTCTTCTCGGCCTTCTTCTCCGGCACCTTGCACGGTGCCGGGACCAGCATCTCCGTCAGGAGAGCATCCGCTGGGTCTTCTGGCAGTGGAGCTGGATAGTGGACCTGCTCTGCTGTCTCCACATAGTCCGAAAGCAAATATACACAACTACTTAAGACACTCCCATAAATATATCAGGGAGAATTGGGTCCGGGGTCAGTCCAAGAACTCACCGGCCTAGGAGCCCACGCGGTGTGAAGCCCGTGGTCCTCGGATGTTGGAGGAGGCACTTCGGAGGCCTTGAACAGCACCTTACATGCGCCTTTGTGTGTCATGTCGTAGAGCCTCTGGAGCGTCTGGTGCTCGGTTGGGACGAACTCCCACAGATTAACTGCCCGCCTCTGGCAGGGCAGGATCCGGCGAACGAGCATGACCTGGATCACGTTGACAAGCTTGATGTTCTTGTCCTTCATGCTTTTGACGCATGTTTGGAGTCTAGCCAGCTCCGTGGAATCGCCCCAGGACAGGCCCTTCTTCTCCTAGGAGGTGAGCCGCATGGGGGCTCTGGATCGGAACTCAGGGGCCGCTGCCCACTCGGCGCCACGCGGCTCAGTGATGTAGAACCACCCCAATTGCCATCCTTTTATGGTATCCGCAAAGGAGCCATCGAGCCATGTGACGTTGGGCATTCGGCCCACCATGGCCCCTCCGCACTCCGCCTGTTGGCCGCTTACCACCTTCGGCTTCAAGCAGAAATTTTGCAGCCATAGGCCGAAGTGAGGCCGGATGCGGAGGAAGGCCTCGCATATGACGATGAACGCCGAGATGTTGAGGACGAAGTTTGGGGCTAGATCATGGAAATCTAGCCCGTAGTAGAACATGAGCCCATGGACGAAGGGGTGGAGTGGAAATCCCAGTCCACGGACGAAGTGGGCGATGAATACGACCCTCTCATGGGGTCCTGGGCTTGGAATTGAAAGTGCTAGTATCGACTAGAGGGGGGGTGAATAGGTGATTTTTATGAACGTCTTCAAAACTTTGAAGTTTCGAAGACAAACAATAGAAACAACCTAATTGATATGCAGCGGAAGATAAACTATCCTAAACAAGCCATAGTCAACTATGTAATGATGTGAAAGTACCGGACTAATAGCAGTAAGGTAGTAAGGATCAAGATGGAAAATAGTGTGAAGCCAATCAACAATAGTAGTCAAGCTATGAAGTCAAACAGATAAACTGATAAGCAATGACTTCATGAAGACAAACTTAAGTAAGGTTGGAAGAGATAGAACCAGTTGCTTGTTGAAGACACAGGATTTGTTGGACCAGTTCTAGTTGCTGTGACAACTGTATGTCTGGTTAGGGAGGCTGAGATTTAACTCAGAAGACCGTGTCTTCACCTTATTCCCCTTGAGCTAAGGACACCCAGTCCTCGCCCAATCACTCTGGTAAGTCTTCAAGGGAGACTTCCAAACCTTCACAGACTTCGTTCACCGGCAATCCACAATGACTCTTGGATGCTCAGAACGCAACGCCTAACCGGCTGGAGGATTCACAGTCCTCAAGTGTAATAAGTCTTCAGGTCACACAGACAGAAAGACTTTAATGATGCCTAACACTCTTTGGCTCTCGGTGTTTGGGCTTTGTCCTTGCAAGGATCTCTCTCTCTCAAATGCTTCGAGGTGGGTTGCTCTCAAACGACAAAAGCCGTGCACAAACTCTGAGCATCCACCAATTTATGGTGTAGGGGGTGGGCTATTTATAGCCACTAGGCAACCCGACCTGATTTGTCCAAAATGACCCTGGATCACTAAGGAACTGACACGTGTTCCAACGGTCAGATTTCAAACACACGCGGCAACTTTACTTGGGCCACAAGCAAAGCTGACTCATCCAACTCTGGATAAGATTTGCTCTCATTGTCTTCGCTCGAAGACATAGGATTTGGGTTGAGCATCACTTCAGTTACTCTGACTTGGTTCACTTGGACCCCACTTAATAGTATGGTGGTTCCTATGACTCAACAAAGAAGAAAAAGGAAACAACGAAAACACAAAGTCTTCGCGCTCCAAAGTCTTCACGCAATGTCTTCTGATGTCATAGTCTTCAGTAAGAATGTCTTCTCTTACCACCATTGTCTTCAATATCTTCATACATTTTTAGGGGTCATCTCCGGTATGTAAACCGAATCAATGAGGGACACAACCTGCGTTATCCTGCAATTCTCACAAATGCATTAGTCCCTCAACCAACTTTGTCGTCAATACTCCAAAACCAACTAGGGGTGGCACTAGATGCACTTACAATCTCCCCCTTTTTGGTGATTGATGACAAACTGGTTGAAGTTTTCAATGGGGGTAAAATATGTGAAATTGTAAGGATAGGAATTTGTCTTCATAAGTTGCAAGGGCTCCCCCTGAAGATGTGCATATAAGTAATTTGCTTTTGGAATGCAAATGCACATGGCAGGTTGTACTTGTGGAGATCCACTTCAACTTATGAGATAATTCATCATGCATGAAATGATATAGCAATAAGAATGACATGCATAATGAAAAATGGACGTCTGCAGAATGATTTAAGTGCGGAAGTTATTATTGCACATGCGGAATTTATCATCGCAAAGCAAATAAGTAGCAGAAGTAGCAGACGACCATCAAGTTTAGGTGTTACAAGTCAAAGAACCAAATGTTTCAAAACGCAAGAGTTGTAAGCACGCAGCAAAATATAATGCAACCGCCCATATGAACCCGCTTGAAGACTATCAACTCATATGCTTCTCCCCCTTTTGTTAGTAATGACCAAAAAGGTTTGAAGACATAGAGCATCTACTCGTCATCATGAGTAGGTGAAGCAGCAGGGTTGTCGTCGTTGGTTGGCGGTGCAGACGAGCTTGGTGCAGTGTCGATGCGCGCAGTAGTAGTTGGAGGTGGTGAAGTAGCGTCATCTTCATCATCGATCACTCTGGCATTTACTGTTGCCGTGGAAGAGGAATATTCAGAGTCTTCAAGAGATGGAGTTCGTAGCAGGGTAGCAGTCCTTGGAGGAGTGGAGTCGAACTGGAATCTTCCATTGAAGCCATCATCTTGAAGATCAGCTTCAGCACTGAGCAGGGTCAAACTCTTCCATGATCTTCGGCAAGTTTCGTGAGCAACAAAGGCATTCTTGGTGGCAAGGTTGCGAATGCGATTGACATCCACCAAGAGGCTTTGCATTTGGCGCTTGAGCCAGAAATGATGCTTATCCTGCTTCTGATGAAGAGCCACAAGAAGATCTCGGTCATTAACAACACGAGAACGCTTCCGAGGCCTTTGCGCAATGGTGCTTTCAGTGGCTTCAGTTGGCGCTCTGTGAGGCAGACGGGTGTTACCAGCTAGTGGGTAGAATCTTGTTGCTGCTTGAACACCTTCAATAGGCTGAGTGAAGCTTTGGTGCTCAATGTTCTGAAGACAAAGTGGCGTATTGGCAGGGTCAGAGTATACAGCATCAACTGACATATCAACCTCTGGCAGAAATATGATGTGATTGCGAGCAGAGGGCTGATAATTGACAGATGAGTGTCGCTTGATGAGGCGCATGACCCAGGGAGCATAAAACTTCAGACCAAATAGGTCAGAGCCGGAAGCAGCAAGTTGCCTGATGAAGAATTCCTGAGTGTTGAAGCTGATGCCATTGAGAATATGGAATACCAAAGTCTTCATGGCTCCTTCCAGCTTGGCCGATGATGAGTGTCCCTTGACTGGCCATAGAGTTCGCCTGATGATATGGTATATGGTGCGAGGCAGATACTCAAGGTCTTCAACAAAGAAATGTGTGGGATACTCAGCGTCAAATGGCAAAGGCTTCATCATGCTCAGCATCTGGCTCATATTGGGTTCTGGCTTGTGAAAGATGCTCTCCACAGCATTGTGGTGTAGCTGACAGTTAGGCTCATACAGTTCTCCAGGAGTGGCTAGACCAGTAAGCTCTATGATATCCATAGCTTTGGCTTCATGATGGACATTTCCAGTCATCCACTTGAGAGCCCATGTCTTGATGTCTCTGTTGTAGCCGCGAATGTGCAGAGTGGCATAGAATTGAAGCAATAGCTCTTCATTCCAATGTTCCTTGTCTGTCACAAAATGGAGCAGACCAGCATCACAAAAGCAGTCAAGTGATTCTTCCAAGCACGGTAGTCCAGCAATAGCTTCAGTGTCAAGGCGCATATGGGGGAAAATGCGCCCTTGATCATATAACACGCATGAGTAATAGCTTCTCTGCTGATAGCTCCAGAACCGATCTGATGAAATCCTTGGCTTGGAGTAGGGGTTCTTGGCGCTGTCAAAGAAGGTATTGTGGCTCTTGAAGCCATTTGCATTGAAGGACCTGGGGGAGTTGGCAGTACCTGGAAACCTTGGCAATCTCGGCTTTGGCTTCTGGACCTGAGGCTGATGCTCAACATGATAGTCAAATTGGGGTCCTGAGGCAGCAGGCGGAGGCACCAAAATGGGCCATCGGACAATGACAAGCTGACCGTGATCGTATGCTTGCTCTATAGTGTGAGGCCTTGGTGGTGGAACAGGAGCAGGGGCAACATCAGAGGGTTCAGGCTGCACAACAGGTGCTTCAGGAGCAGTTGTCATATTTGCTCCAGGTGCAGCCTCCTCATTGGCGTCAGGTGCAGCATTCTCATGAGCTTTAGGTGCTTCAGGATCAGTGGCCACATTTGCTTCAGGCACAGTGGCCTCATTGGTTTCAGAACCACTGGTTGGTGCAGGCTCCACATTGGCGTCAGCCATGACTACGTCACTGGCTTCATTGGCGTTGGTTGTGGCAGCCTCAACATTTTCAACCTCCTCTTGACGAACAGGAGGGTTGGGCACAGGCACGTTCAAATCATGAACATCTTCTTCTTCAATCGCTAGGGGTGTTGGTACACGAACTTCTTCTTCAATAGCAGGGGGAGTTGGTACACGTACTTCTTCTTCTTTTTCTTCGGCTGATGCAGCCGGAGTGTCTTCAGCAGCATGTGCTTCAGACACAGAGATGTTCACTGTTGGAGCTGGTTCAAAAAATACTTGTCGTGCAATAGGTGAACGTTGCACTTCTCCTTCAGGAACGCTCGACAGAGGGACTTCAGGCCTTTGTCCTCTTCGAAGCCTGCGAAGCGCTGGCTTCAAGTTAGAAGATGGACTTGGCTGAGCCTGAAAGTCTTCATCCTCTTCTTGCATTGGGGTTGTAGCTTGTTGTTGTTGTTGGGGAGTACTGGGGGAGTCTTGTTGTTGTTGTTGTGGGTGAGCAGCCCACGAAGCATCCTGAGCAATTGGCGTCAATGGACGACCAATGCTGATGATTTCGCTGTTCGTATGAACAGGCGATGATACCACGTTATGTTCGATCTGAGGAAGAACTTCATCATCATTTACATTGTCGTCTTGACCAATGTCTTCAGCAGCGTTGGGTTCAGCTGCTGGAATATCTTCAGTCTCATGAGCCTCTGTGGTAGCAGGCTCATGGACGCCATCCTTCTTTCTTGATGAACAGACACAGGGCGAACCACGGAAATGGGTTCAACGACTAAGGGCTCTGTGGAAGCAGCCCCAGTCTTCTTGGTCTTGCGCTTCTTCTTGGAGGGAGCGGCATCAGAGGCTTCAGTATGCTTTCTCTTTCTGGCGTCATCCTCGGCAGCCTTTGTCTTCTTCCGTTCTGAAGCGGTTGTGGTGACCTTTGGCTTCGAGCCAGTCATGCTGCTCGGGAAGATAATGCGAGGGGCTTCTTGGTTTGAAGGCTCAGGCTGTTCAGCAGGGTGCTTCTTCTTCCTCTTTGCAGCCATCCTGGGGTCAATGCCTGGACGGCCAAGGGACTTGCGCTTCTCAGCCTCATTGTAGGCAAGCACACACTTATTAGCCAAAAGCTTCATGCGTTCTCGAGAGCCCTGAGCTTCTTGGCGTTTCTTCAGAAAAGCTTCTTTGAGCTCATGGAGCATGACCTTGAAGTTGCGGACGTCTTGCACACTCAGATTGGCCACATGCTTCTTGAATTGAGCCTTCTCAAAATCAATCTTGTTTTTGAGCTCAACGATGCGCTGAGCAAGAGCTAGCTTAGAAGCAATGGCGCCATTGAAGGCGATACTGAGGGCAATTGGGAGCTGTAAATCTTCAAAGCTGACGTTGGGGGTGTCGAAGCACTCATCAATGAAATTGTGAATGATGGCCACATCAAACAGAGGCAGGTTGCTGAAGATTTCTGCTTCTTCTTTGCTCTTGATCAGCTGCTCAAGGGCATCATCAGCAAGATCTTCATCACTTGATAGATCAATGAGTTCTTCACGCAGAATGGCAGCAGGAGTCAAAGCTCGTTGATCAGATGGTCTAACAAGTTGCTTTTTCTTGTCTATTCTCTTGAAGACACGGGACAGATCTTCAGATTGCACACTGGCTTCAGGAGGTGCAGTGGCCAGTGGCTTCGCACCCAAAGTCTTCGGAGGTGGCTTTGCAGCTGAGGTTGAAGCCTTTGACTTCTTTTGCTTCTGCGGCTTTGGAGGTGGAGGAGCAGGGGCTTCATCAGAGCCAGCACCATTGTCAGACTGATCTACTCTGGCGCCTTGGACCATGATGTAAGTGATGAGGCTGTCAAGGCTGGCATAGGGGCCAATGACATTGGGATTAGCTTCACGTGAGCCATCTGCACGGGGAGCAGAGGGACCTGGATTGAAGTCCAAACCCAAGGACTTCTTGTTCTCCTTGGCCAAAGCCACAACAAACTGATAGTTGCGCTTGAAGAGCGAATCTTCACGACACCATAGAAGTGAAGTGGGATCTGCGTTTGCTGGCTATGGCCCACGGACCATGCATGGATAGAAGCCTTGTTCAATGGCTTTAGCTCGGCTCTTGGGTTGAAGCCCTCGATAGAGGATATCACCCCATGGTCTGTTGATGGCATGCTTCTCTGCATATTCCTTTGTCACAAATCTGTACTTGAACCACTCCTCAGCCCAATAGCGTCGAATCCATTGGATTCGCATCTTCCTCTGATGATAATTCTCTTCAGGATCTGTCTTGTACAGTTCTGCTAAGTCATCAGGTAGATCTTTAGATGTGTCTCCTCTGTGCTGTCTGCCACCCTTCCTAGCTGATTTCTCTGTTGCCATGAACTTCAAGCTGAAAGGCTTCAGTACGTTCAAAGGCTTCAGAGATTTGCGCTTGCTGGTCAAGCAGGAACTGGCTTCACGAGAATTTATATGGTGCTGTAAGTATTCAGCAAATGAATGCAGACTATGAGAACCAAGGGATTCTCCCACGGACATGTACCTGTGACAGCATTAGAGATGCGAGGGAAGGGGAAGAGGTCATATGCATTCTCAGAAGATTTTGAAGATAAATCAGTTTGAAGACATTGACCTCATGTTTCGAAGACATTCAGTTATATAGGTGAGTTGATTCCAGATTTGTACCAATCCATGAATAAGTACAAGTGAGGAATCAAACTAGAAGAAATCTAAGTGAATCGACTAAGCAGTATGAGATGCAGACGGAATAGATCGAGCTTTGAATAGATAGAAACTACTTTCGGTAAACAGGATGAATCTTGAAGATCAAAAAGGTGGTAAAAATAGAGGTATAATTACCGCACGAAGAACTGCTAGATGGAGAAGAATAGGAGACCGAGCAGTTCAGCCCACCATGCCCTAACTTGGCGACGGAGGACACCTACAGCGACGGCGGAGAGGACGATGTCCGCGGCCGGCGTGAGGACGGTGTCGGAGAAGTCGCGGCAGCTAAGCGCTTCGTCGCCGGCGTCGTCTTGAGCTAGCGGTGGCGCTAGGGTTTTGACAGAGGTGGAGAGGTGGAAGAAGTATTTCTTTACCGCAGGGGGACAGGTATTTATAAGTAGGTGAGAGACACAGCGCAATTACGATGGTGCCCCTAGCGGTTCACATCTGAGGGGCACGTGGCAAGCATGCAACACCCTCAGGGTTGTCCCACGTTCCCACGCCCGCCAGGCATGTCGGAGAGTTGTTCCGGCTTCTCCGGATTTCAACAGTAAAGATAAGCCTTCTGCTGACTAGGACACAGAGAAGACATTCGACAGTTTCAACAGAATGCATATGATTTGGAAAGATAGATGTTGAGATAGTAAGCATAGAGAGGTTAGGGTCCGATCACATTCACTTAGTTTAAAGGATCCAATCTAGAAGACATAGTTATAAGTGCATGCTGTAGAGGACAGAACACTAGTATATATATATATCAGAAATCAATCAAATCATCATAGTGCAGAAAGTCATGAAGACAAATTGAAACTGAAGACAAACCAAATGCGAAGTCATTGCAATATAACACCTTGAGAGAAACGCTTCAAACAAGAAAGGTTGGTGGTGGCGTTACCCACCGTATAGGAAGTATTAGACCCAGACACGGCGCACAATTATCGTGGCGCTCCGAAGTCAAATTCCATGTTAATGTATTCACACTCAGAGTGTAAATCTTCATTGATTGAAGATATACCTTACTTTGTGTGTTGCACATCTAAGTCATCAACATGCATAAGTGTTAGGATGTGTGCCTGACCACAGGACATTAGAGGATTCTAGGATATTTAGCTCACACCGTAACTTGCAAAACCTTTTCTCATCCAAGGGCTTTGTGAAGATATCTGCCAGTTGCTCATCAGTGTTGACATGAATGATATCGATATCTTTCTTCATAACATGATCTCTGAGAAAGTGATGACGAATTTCAATGTGCTTTGTCTTCGAGTGTTGGACTGGATTGTTGGCTATCTTGATGGCACTCTCGTTGTCGCAGAAGAGAGGTACTTGTTTCAGGTTGATGCCATAGTCCTAGAGAGTTTGCTTCATCCATAGAAGCTGAGCACAACAGGATCCAGCAGCAATGTATTCAGATTCAGCAGTTGAGAGTGATACACAGTTCTGCTTCTTCGAAGACCAACAGACAAGTGATCGTCCCAGAAAATGGCATGTGCCAGATGTAGACTTGCGATCCACCTTGTCACCAGCATAATCAGCATCCGAGAATCCAACCAAATCGAATATTGAGCCCTTGGGATACCATAATCTGAGTGTTGGGGTGTAAGCCAAATATCGAAGAATTCGCTTCACAGCTAAGTGATGCGATTCCTTTGGTGCCGCTTGGTACCGAGCACACATGCAGACACTAAGCATAATATCTGGCCTAGATGCACATAAATAAAGCAAAGAACCAATCATGGAGCGGTATACCTTTTGATCAAACTCTTTACCATTGTCGTTGGGACCAAGATGGTGTTTGGCTGGCATTGGTGTCGTGTAGCCTTTGCAGTCTTCCATTCCAAACTTCTTCAGACAATCTTTGAGATATTTCTCTTGAGATATGAAGATGCCATTCCTCTGCTGACGAATTTGAAGACCAAGGAAGAACTTCAGCTCACCCATCATGGACATTTGATATTGCTCTTGCATCATGTACCCAAACTCATCACTGTACTTTTGGTTGGTGCATCCGAAGATTATGTCATCCACATATATTTGGCACACAAACAGTTCACCATCATATGTCTTCGTGAAGAGAGTGGGATCGAGGGATCCAGGTTTGAAGCCTTTGCTCTTCAAGAAGTCTTTGATTGTATCATACCAGGCACGAGGGGCTTGTTTGAGGCCATACAGTGCCTTGTTTAGCTTGTACACCATATCAGGATGTTTTGGATCTTTAAAGCCAGGTGGTTGTGCGACATATACTTCTTCTTCAATCTTGCCATTGAGAAATGCACTCTTTACATCCAATTGATATAGCAAGATATTGTGATGATTAGCATAGGCTAGCAGTATGCGAATAGCTTCGAGCCTAGCAACAGGAGCAAATGTTTCATCGAAGTCAATTCCTTCCACTTGGGTGTATCCTTGAGCCACATGACGTGCTTTGTTTCTGACGACTTGACCATGCTCATCTTGCTTGTTTCGATATATCCATTTTGTTCCAATAATGTTATGCTTGCGAGGATCAGGTCGCTTGACAAGTTCCCAGACATTATTCAGTTTGAACTGTTGAAGTTCTTCTTGCATGGCTTGAATCCATTCAGGTTCCATAAAAGCTTCAGCAACTTTCTTGGGTTCTGATATTGACACAAATGAAAAGTGCCCCCAGAAGTTTGCTAGCTGTGTTGCTCTTGATCGAGTGAGCGGACCAGGTGCATTGATGCTGTCAATTATCTTCTCTATTTGAACTTCATTTGCAACACGTGGATGAACAGGACGAAGATTTTGCTCTGGCTGACCATTGTCATCATTGGGAGGATTGTCTTCGGACTGAGCATTGTCTTCAGGTTGACTTGGTGCAGAGATGATGAGTTCCTCTTCAGGTTGTGCTTCAGAGGGCATGATTTCACCAGTTCCCATCAGCTTGATTGCCTCGTTTAAAGGAGCTTCATCCAGTGTACTTGGCAGGATCTCTCTCTGTGAACCATTGGTTTCATCAAATCTCACATCCACAGTTTCAACGATTTTGTAGAGATAAAGGTTGAAGACTCTGTAGGAGTGTGAGTCCTTTCCATAGCCAAGCATGAAGCCTTCATGAGCCTTAGGTGCAAATTTTCACTTGTGATGGGGATCCTTGATCGAGCATCTTGCTCCAAATACTCTGAAGTAACTGACATTTGGCTTCTTGCCAGTAAGTAGCTCATACGATGTTTTGTTCAGAAGCTTATGAACCTACACACGATTGATGATGTGACATGCTGTATCAATAGCTTCGGGCCAGAACTTTCTTGGTGTCTTGTACTCATCTAGCATTGTTCGAGCCATCTCAATGAGGGTTCTGTTCTTGCGCTCAACAATCCCGTTTTGCTGAGGTGTGTACGGAGCAGAGAACTCATGAGTGATTCCCATTGTATCTAGATACAGATTAAGTCCAGTGTTCTTGTATTCAGTGCCATTGTCACTTCTAATGTGCTTGATCTTCACACCATAATTGTTCATTGCTCGATTTGCAAAGCATCTGTAGACATCTTGAACTTCAGTCTTGTACATAATTATATGAACCCATGTGTATCTTGAGTAGTCATCAACAAATGACGAAGCCATAGAGACAGGCAGTTGTTGTGAGGGTGGAGTAGTGAGTAGGTCCAAATAAGTCCATGTATAACAGCTCGAAGGGTTGAGATGTTGTCATGATAGTCTTTGATGGGTGCTTTGCCCTTGTCATCTTTCCAGCTTCACAGGCACCACACAGATGATCCTTCTTGAACTTGACATCTTCGATGCCTATGACATGCTTCTTCTTGACGAGTGAGTGTAAGTTCCTCATGCCAGCATGTCCCAGCCTTCGATGCCAGAGCCAGCATTCTGAAGCTTTTGTGAGAAGACATACAGCAAGCTATGGACCTGCTGAGAAATCTACCATGTACAGATCATCTTTTCGATACCCTTCAAAGACTAGAGATTTGTCAGATTCCATTAGTACAAGGTATCGATATTTGCCAAATATCACAATCATGTTCAAGTCACAAAGCATTGAGACAGACATAAGTTGAAACCAAGGGATTCAACAAGCATCACTTTATCCATGTGTTGATCCTTTGAGATTGCAACTCTACCTAGACCCAATACTTTGCTTTTACCAGTGTCAGCAAATGTGATATGACTTTTGTCGAATGGACGTAAGGTTGAGTCCATGAGAAGACTTTGATCACCAGTCATATGATTTGTGCATCCACTGTCCATAATCCATTTTGAAGCATTTGGTGATGAACCCTACAGTGCAGTTAGGAGGATAGGCTTCACACAAGTGTTGTGAAGCATATGCATTTGATACATATAGGGACAGTCACAGCTTATATGAAAGTTAGGACATTGACTGATGAGAAATTTAGATGTGAAGCATATAGAATTATATTTTAACGTGCGTCCTCAGTGAGTTTTAGGTCCCCATCAATAGTATCGGACGCCATTGATTGCTGGCTGGACACCATTTTCTGCAAAAGAGAGTTAGTTCTTCTTTGCCACCCACATTTTCAGTGGGGGCTTAGAAGCAATGAGTCTAAGTGCAGCATCTAAGAATTTTGGCTTTGAAGCCCTAGCAAATAGCCTTGCAGGAGATGAATGATACTCATATGAATAAGAAGAAAAGTTCTTAGTCCTATGAACATAGCGGTTCGAAGATACACGCTCATATTCATAAGTCTGAGCATGATTTCCCTGCAAAACATTGGCATTAGGGTGACTCATGTGAGTCCTGTATCTGTATGAAGCCTTTGGGCCATATGAAGCTATAGGTCTGGGGTTTGTCTTCTTCCTTGGTGGTGTCATGACGACATTGACAGGAAGATTCTCAATGTACCGCTTAGGTACCCAGATCTTCTTCATAGGTGGTCCATTCCTACAGTTAGTACCAATGTACCTGGCAAACACTTCACCATTCTGATTTTTGAACAGCTTATAGTTTGCATCAAAGGATTCATCAATGATAATAGGATTAGCACAGGTAAAGCCAGATAAGGTAGATGGATCTACTGAAGGTTCCTTTGCAGCAACCGATGTGGTTTTGGGGTATTGCTCAGGCTTCCAGTACGAGCCATCAACATTCATTTTCCTTTCGAACCCAACACCCTCTTTCCTAGGGTTTCGGTTCAGAATCTGCTTTTTGAGGACATCGCAGAGAGTCTGATGTCCCTTCAAACTTTTGTACATCCCTGTTTCAAGCAATGTCTTCAACATAGCATTTTCATCAGCAACAGCAGTGGTATCCTCCGCAATGGGGTTAGTGACCACATCAGTAGGTGAAGACAATGAAACAGTAGCAGCAGTGGAACATTCAGCAACAGATGTAGCGTTATCACGCTCAATGCATTTTAGACATGGTGGTTCAAATCCTTCCTGAGTGGAACTGATCTATTGGGCGCGAAGTGACTCATTCACCTTTTGAAGATCTTCATGATCCACTCTCAATTTCTCAAGCTCTTGTTTCCTTTGAAGATAATCATAGGAGAGCCTTTCATAAGTTGTTGAGAGCGATTCATGATGACCTTCAAGTTCTTGGTACTTAGCATGAAGATTTTTTATGTCATCAACTAAGGACTGTGAACGTGTCATTTCAGCGTCCAACAGGTCATCGCTTTTGTCTAAAAGTTTTTGAGTATGTTCCATAGCCTTTTGTTGTTCAGTTGCAATTTTAGCAAGTGTTTTGTAGCTGGGTTTGGATTCACAATCAGAGTCATCTTCACTTGAAGTTTGAAAGTAAGCATCGCGTGATTTTACCTTGGCACCGCGTGCCATGAAGCAGTAGGTGGGAGTGGGATCGTCTTCGTCATTAGCTTCAGCGTTGGTGTGGAAGTCATTGTCTTCAGTGTTGAAGATGGACTTGGCAACATAGGCAGTGGCTAGAGCCAGACTTGCAACGCCAGGGTCAGACTCCTCTCCAGACTCCACCTCCGCCTCCTCGGAAGCAGACTCCTCCTCTGAATCCATTTCCTTGCCAACAAAAGCACGAGCCTTGCCAGATGAGTTCTTCTTGTATGATGAAGACTTGGAAGAAGACTTTGAAGACTTTGAGGATTTCTTCTTCTTCTTGTCATCGGAATCATATTCCTTGCTTTTCTTCTTCTTCTTCTCATTGTCCCACTGTGGACACTCAGATATGTAGTGACCAGGTTTCTTGCACTTGTGGCAGGTTCTATTCTTGTGATCATGTGTGGAAGCTTCATCATTCCTTGAGCTAGATCGTGAAGACTTTCTGAAGCCTTTCTTCTTTGTGAATTTCTGGAACTTCTTCACAAGCATAGCAAGTTCCCTTCCAATATCTTCAGGATCTTCAGAACTGCAGTCAGATTGTTCTTCAGATGAGGAAACAACTTTTGCCTTCAAAGCACGAGTTCGGCCATAGCTTGGACCATAGATATCTCTTTTCTCATATAGTTGGAACTCATGTGTGTTGAGCCTCTCAAGTATATCAGACGGATCGAGTGTCTTGAAGTCAGGACGTTCTTGTATCATGAGGGCAAGGGTGTCAAAGGAGCTGTCAAGTGATCTCAGCAGTGTCTTGACGATTTCATGCTTGGTAATCTCAGTTGCGCCAAGAGCTTGAAGTTCATTCGTGATATCAGTGAGGCGATCAAACGTGAGCTGGACATTCTCATTGTCGTTTCTCTTGAAGCGGTTGAAGAGGTTGCGGAGAACACTGATTCTTTGATCTCTCTGGGTTGAAACGCCTTCATTGACCTTGGACAGCCAGTCCCAGACTAGCTTCGACGTTTCCAGAGCACTCACACGACCATACTGTCCTTTGGTCAGATGACCACAGATGATGTTCTTCGCAGTAGAGTCCAGTTGAATGAACTTCTTGACATCAGTGGGGGTGACACCTTCACCAGTTTTGGGAACGCCATTCTTGACGACATACCAAAGGTCGACATCAATGGCTTCAAGATGGATGCGCACCTTATTCTTCCAGTAGGGATATTCAGTTCCATCGAACACGGGGCAAGCAGCGGAGACCTTGATTATCCCTGCAGTCGACATAGCTGAAACTCCAGGTGGTTAAACCAAATCACACAGAACAAGGGAGTACCTTGCTCTGATACCAATTGAAAGTGCTAGTATCGACTAGAGGGGGGGTGAATAGGCGATTTTTATGAACGTCTTCAAAACTTTTAAGTTT
Organism: Triticum timopheevii; assembly: GCA_963921465.1. Classification (NCBI taxonomy): domain Eukaryota; kingdom Viridiplantae; phylum Streptophyta; class Magnoliopsida; order Poales; family Poaceae; genus Triticum; species Triticum timopheevii. The sequence continues at coordinate 421,481,455 of OY997272.1, forward strand.
CGAAGACAAACAACAGAAACAACCTAATTGATATGCAGCGGAAGATAAACTATCCTAAACAAGTCATAGTCAAGTATGTAATGATGTGAAAGTACAGGACTAATAGCAGTAAGGTAGTAAGGATCAAGATGGAAGATAGTGTGAAACCAATCAACAATAGTAGTCAAGCTATGAAGTCAAACAGATAAACTGATAAGCAATGACTTCATGAAGACAAACTTAAGTAAGGTTGGAAGAGATAGAACCAGTTGCTTGTTGAAGACACAGGATTTGTTGGACCAGTTCCAGTTGCTGTGACAACTGTACATCTGGTTAGGGAGGCTGAGATTTAACTCAGAAGACCGTGTCTTCACCTTATTCCCCTTGAGCTAAGGACACCCAGTCCTCGCCCAATCACTCTGGTAAGTCTTCAAGGGAGACTTCCAAACCTTCACAGACTTTGTTCACCAGCAATCCACAATGACTCTTGGATGCTCAGAACGCGACGCCTAACCGGCTGGAGGATTCACAGTCCTCAAGTGTAATAAATCTTCAGGTCAGACAGACAGAAAGACTTCAGTGATGCCTAATGCTCTTTGGCTCTGGGTGTTTGGGCTTTGTCCTCGCAAGGATTTCTCTCTCTCAAATGCTTCGAGGTGGGTTGCTCTCAAACGACAAAAGCCGTGCACAAACTCTGAGCAGCCACCAATTTATGGCGTAGGGGGTTGGCTATTTATAGCCACTAGGCAACCCGACCTGATTTGTCCAAAATGACCCTGGGTCACTAAGGAACTGACACGTGTTCCAACGGTCAGATTTCAAACACACGCGGCAACTTTACTTGGGCTACAAGCAAAGCTGACTCGTCCAGCTCTGGATAAGGTTTGCTCTCATTGTCTTCGCTCGAAGACATAGGATTTGGGTTGAGCATCACTTCAGTCACTCTGACTTAGTTCACTTGGACCCCACTTAACAGTACGGTGGTTCCTATGACTCAACAAAGAAGAAAAAGGAAACAACGAAAACACAAAGTCTTCGCGCTCCAAAGTCTTCACGCAATGTCTTCTCATGTCATAGTCTTCAGTAAGAATGTCTTCTCTTACCACCATTGTCTTCAATGTCTTCATACATTTTTAGGGGTCATCTCCGGTAGGTAAACCGAATCAATGAGGGACACAACCTGCGTTATCTTGCAATTCTCACAAACACATTAGTCCCTCAACCAACTTTGTCGTCAATACTCCAAAACCAACTAGGGGTGGCACTAGATGCACTTAGAGGAATGACCCGCCCGGCGTCTGGTAGATGGTGCGCTATGTCCGCGGCCAAGTATTCGGTCGCCCGAAGATTTGCGATGTGCTTCTCCTTGACGGTGGAAGCCACCCACTTGCCTCCTGCTCTGGACATGTTTAGCTATGCGGGGAAGACTTGGGCTTGGGTGCTGGGGCTCGAGGGGGCAAGAGTGGGCAAAGGAGGAAGAAGGCGTGGGTGAAAATGGGGGAATCTTTTCCCTTTATAGAGGCACCGGAAGTGGTGCGCCTCCCCACTTTCCCGTTGGGAATTGCTTGTTTCCCAAGCACCACGATTAATGGCGTGGTGGGATTACCCATACCTGTATTGATGAGAATCCCGTAATAAGGGGACACGATCTCTGCTTTGACAAGATGTGTCACAGAAACCGCCTCATAATATGCGTTGTAGCTGGTTGTGGGGAAACGATTCGAATAATGGATCGGATCATAATAACGTGTCACGTCACCAGAAAAAGTTGTCAGCAGATTGCATTTGTGAAATATCATTCTCTCTACGGTGGTATGCAAAGATCATTTTTCAGATCTGGACATGATTTGAGTGTTCGATAATTACTTTGGAGTATTTGGAGGAGGAACCCGCCTTGCAATGTCGAAGACAATACTGCGCGCCGGACTCATCATCATTGAAGCCTGATTCAGGGGCTACTAAGGGAGTCCTGGATTAGGGGGTATCCGGACAGCCGGACTGTGTACAACGTCTGGACTATTGAAGCGTGAAGATACAAGACTCAAGACTTCGGCCCGTGTCTGGATGGGACTTTCCTTGGTGTGGAAGGCAAGCTTGGCAATCCGGATATTATATTTCCTTCCTTGTAACCGACTCCATGTAAACCCTGGCCCTCTCCGGTGTCTATATAAACCGGAGAGGTTGGTCCTTAGAAGGACGATCACAATTACATTCATACCATCATAGGCTAGCTCTTAGAGTTTAGCCTCTACGATCTCGTGGTAGATCTACTCTTGTACTACCCATATCATCAATATTAATCAAGAAGGAAGTAGGGTTTTACCTCCATCGAGGGGGCCCGAACCTGGGTAAACATCTATGTCCCTTGCTTCCTGTTACCATTAGCCTTGATGCACAAATCGGGACCCCCTACCTGAGATCCGCCGGTTTTGACACCGACAACTGTCAGCTATTAAGTTCACACATGTCTTTTGCTGCGGGAATCATCTGTAATTCAAAGTACAGTACTCGTAAATTCCATCGACCGGCATATGTACTATTCCTGTCGATCTAGATTCTGGCCGCCAATAAATACTACCTTGCTCACGTCGTCCAGCTTGCATTCTCATCTACATCCTCCCCTCGCTCGTCCTCTCTTCTCTCTCTCTCTCTCTCTCTCTCTCTCTCTCTCTCTCTCTCTCTCTCTCACACACACACACACACACACAAATCTCTGCCATGGTGCTGCCGATCTGCCCATGCGAGGAGGCGCCGACCCTCGAGGACACTCAGTTGAAGAACAACGACGAGGACGACCCCAACGCGCCGCCGGACGAGGTTGTGCCGGACCCCCCAAGTTTGGAGTGATTTTGGGGCCAGTACAATCTTTGTCTGTGGAAGTAGCTACCGCGGGCTGCGAAAGCCAGGCAAGTGGCGTTCAAGAAGGAGATGGCGGAGGAGGAAGTCAGGTACCAGGCCACCTATGAAGCCCGTGATGCCGCCTGGAAAAAGGAGGTCGTGGAGCATTGGGGGTGGGCGCGCCGTCGTGCGAAGGAGGTGTACGAAGACGGGTACTTCGCAAGGAAGGACAAATGCGCTAGGTGCCTCATCGCTTCATGGAGGTGGGCCGATAAGCTCCATCGTGCCACCGACGAGGAGCTCCGATGGGCGCCCAACGAAATGGCAAGACTGTTCGCGCTCGTCCGCCAGCAAGAGGCAGATCGATACGTCAAGTGCTGCAGGGTGGAGGAGGCAGAGTATTGCCTCCGCGCTAGGAAGACGCCACGTACCAAGGAGCTTCTGGCGAGGGGGAGCCGGAATACTGCCCCTAGGAGGGATTATTAGTTTTCATATTGTTAGTTTTTAATTTCTGCATTGTACCTAGTAGTTAAGTATCATCACATATATGTGATGATATTATATATATTCTGTGATGAACTAATGAACAATTAATATATATTATAAATTCCATTTTCTATATGTTTTCGTATACTAATTTATATCTAGTTGTTATCATCCACATATACAGAATGTAAAGCATATACACACAAACTGGAACAGAACATATAAGAACGGAAAGCAGAGTACACACATTGAAACAGAGCAATAAACAAAGCAATATTATGATTGTTGTGAATACATAGCGATCCACGGCAAAATGACTCAACAAAATAAAACTCGCCCATGAGACCATGACCAGCAGCCCTTGCCTACGGTAGCTCTTGGCTCTGCCTAAACTCGCACATGCGTTCGTCCAAGCGGTCGACACGCTCACCGTACATCTGGAGCATGATCTCGAGCTCCAAGTTGGCTATTTCATTGGAGATCACCAGCTCGAGGATGCAATGGCCATGTTCCTCTACTGCGCATAGGTGGACACCTGGGCCAAGGAGGCGGTCGAGCCAAGCGACCAGCGTGTTGGCATCGAGTGGACCGTGGACAAGGCGAATGGCGCGACCCATGCGAATGGTGCGGCGGGCGTCCAGTGCAAGTACGGCGCGGCCAGCCTCTAGTGCAAGTACGACACAGATGGCCTCTGCCCACTCCTAGCAAGGAATGGGGGTACCAACAAGACGTGTACCTAGCTGCGACGCCTAGTCGACAGCAGGCAAGCACCGATGGATCCGCTCTTGCTATGCCGTGTGCCGCACCTCTCGCTCTGTGGCGCTCCATCGGTTTCGGTGTGTGGCGAACCGCAAGCTATCGGCGTGGACGTGCCTAGCTTTCTCTATAGCATGCCATCAATCATGTTGTGCGGCGAGCTGCAACCTCTCGGTGTTGACATGCCTATCTTGATCCACGACGCTGAAGCGCCATGCGCCAAGGGAGTGCTCAACCCAGCCGACGACGCGCATCATGGCGTCGTCGAGTGCCTCGGCCTGGACAGGCCGTGGAGCCTTCTCGTTTTCCTTGTCAAGGAGTTTGATGGCATAGGCGGCGCTTTGGTGGGTTGGCATGCTTGGAAAAGGTGGATCTGCTACAGGCTATGCTTGTTGCCTCCATGGGTCGCGCACCGCCTAGGTTTATGCACAATATTGCTGGGTGGTGGCGGGAAACCGGTGAGGAAATGGCAGGAAACAGTGGCGTGTTCATAAAACGCCATCGATTAATAGTAAATTAGCATAGAAGGAACATCGAGCTAGCACGACGCATGAGGGCACATTGCTCGCCCAAGGCTATGGTCCATATAGTTGTGTGCCCAACAGAGCACACTATTCACAGTAAAGAATATTGTCCCGTTTATCCTAGTAGAGCAGTGGCGGCAAGCGTCACAAGAAGTAGACGATGATCACATGATCGTTTATCCTAGTTAATTATGTATGTAATAGTTTACTTTGGTGTGCGGAAATGTCATGTGTGTACTAGCCACCTATGTGATTGGATGTTTGCCGCGTATCACACACATCTTGCCTATGTGAAACCTTTCTGTTCTCTTGGCTCAACACAAACAGTTTATCAGAATGAAGTGTATGCCCTCCATTGCACACACCTTGATATCGCTGAACCATTTCTCTTGCATTGCCTAATTGAAAACAGTTCATCCGAGTGAACCGTATGTCGTATATCGCACACACCTTGATCTGGCTGACTGTTTCTTTTGTGTTGCCTAATCAAAAATAGTAATAATATCCGAGTGAACTGTATACCATATATCGCACACACACCTTCATCTGGCTCCTCGTTTTTGTTGTTCCGCCTCAGCACAAACAGTTCATTGAACCGAACCATGTGCCCTGCAACGCACACACAACTAAAATTTCAACCGTGTTTGATGTATCCGCCATCACAAACATTTTGCATCTTTTTGACAGTTTTTTTACATCACCGTTTGCGATTAATGCATCACACATAGTTTCGTCGAAGGGTCTCTGATTGTAGTGTCGTGTTAGCAGCATCCTGCAATAGTGAAGCCACCTTATATCCTCCTCAAAACAACCACCATACCTACATATTATGCCATTTCCATAGCCATTCTGAGATATATTGCCATGCAGCTTCCGCCGTTCCATTTTGTTATGACACACACCATCATCATCATGTTGCTTTGCATTATCATGTAGTTGACATAGTATTTGTGGCTTGTCCACTGTTCATATTTTTATACATGTAACGCTAGATCATTGCACATCCTGGTACACCGCCAGAGGCATTCATATAGAGTCATATTTTTGTTCTAGTATCGAGTTGTAATTCTTGAGTTGTAAGTAAATAAGTGTGATGATCATCACTATTAGAACATTGTCCCATGTGAGGAAAGGATGATGGAGACTATGATTCCATCACAAGTCGGGATGAGACTGTGTACTTAAAATAAAAAGAGGCCAAAGAGCCCAAAAATATAAAAAAGAGGCCAAAGAGCCCAAAAAAAAGAGAGAAAAAAGAAAAGAAAATAATAAGAGAAAAAGAGAAAAGGGACGATGTTACTATCCTTTTCCACACTTGTGCTTTAAAGTAGCACCATGTACTTCATATAGAGAGTCTCCTATTTTGTTACTTTCATATATTACTAGTGGGATTTTTTAATTATAGAACTTGGCTTGTATATTGGAATGGCAGGCTTCCTCAGAATGCCCTAGTGAAAGTGCAACTAATCCCTAGGTGGTTTTGGTAACTCTTAACAACATATAGGTTATTGAACTAGTGCTCTTTCAAGATGATCATTTCAGAAAGTTCAATGATTGGTTGTAGCGACCAGACCTCAAACAGTCTAGTCTCTGTGCATCAGTGTCATCCCTGGATTGGTAATGCTGACACGCACAATACTTGAGGATTTATAACAGAGTTTCAATCACACACTTATTACATCGAATGTCTCAAAAAGAATATGTCTTAAGGCCGTCTAAAAACGATAACAGCGGAAGGCTTGGAAGATAAATTGAGTCCATCAACTCCAACGACATAGCTGAGTGAATGACAATGACCTATGGCACCTTACTTGTTGTCTGAAAAGTCTGCAACATGAAACGTTGCGGCCCGAAACGGGTCAGCACATGGAATATGCTGGCAATGTAACACATAGAGTAATGAACAGAAAAAATTCTATCACTACATGCATATATGGCTGGTGGAAAGCTCTATGGCTACAGTTTTGCATAAAGCCAATTTTTCCCTACAACAAAGAAATATATTTTATTTAACTATCATGGTGGTTGTTAAACATTGAGAAGGTTCCTCCAACTCAATCCCAATTAAGCATCATCATTATACCCAACAAATTAAATTAGAGTGATGAGATCAACATGATAATCCAAGAACCAGATACTCAAGATGTCCATAACCAGGGACACGGCTAACCATGATTAGTTTGTACACTCTTCAGAGGTTTGCGCACTTTTCCCCACAAGACTCAAACACATCCATGATCGGAGATTCGAGACATAGTCTTTCTGAAACATTAACTCCCATCTTTGGGTAGACAGTACCACCTACAACCCACTACATCTACTAGTCTACCTCTTCAAGAGCTTCACGCAACTTACTCAACTATGCTAGAGCCCATATTGGCTTGTGGCTGCACACGGAAGTTTCTAGCAAGAATAATCTTATGATCCCTTTGAGCCTAGGTGGCGAACCGTAGGATGATCACACGGGTACTCCGGGATATCCTAGGACAACACTGGATTCTCCAGGTGCCCTGACAACCACTGGGTACTCCAGGGTGCCTTCAACCAATCCACCCAGATGTGTGTTTAAGTAGCCACCTTAAGGTAACCATTAATTAACAATACTCACATCTGTCATGGATACACTCACCCAATCCAAGTTTACGAGCATAGGATAGCAATATAAGCATAACGTAGAAGTAACTCCCAAAGGTTTGATAATAAACAGGGTAATAGGTTCTACGTCATCATCTACTTCCCAAAATCCACCTGTTATTCAGATCCTAACCACGCAATGTTTGAGGGTTGATATAATGCATAAAAACTAGGTAATAAAGAGGTATGATCAAAGTATTGCTTGCGTTGCTGATGATCCGCAAAACCTAGAGACTCGTAGTAGCACGCTTCGCACTCCGGGTACTCTATCGCAAACAAACAATAGCATACATAAGCACTCAAATAGAAGCACGGGTAAAACTCAAATAAGAGATCCAACTAGAAAGTTCAACTGAAGAACTCCGGTTTCCAAAAAGAATCAAATCAAACGGAGCAACAAAACTCAAACTACGAAAGAAATAAGATTCGTTTACTAATCTAGACTAAAGTCAATTTTTATAGTACCAAAATCTTGGTCAAGATTCATTTACTAATCTAGACTAAAGTCAATTTTTGCAAACCGGAGTTCTTCAGTTGAAATTTCGTAGTTTGAGGGCTTCGAGACGAATATCTAGGCGCACGAATCACCTGATTCGATAAACAAGCGAAAAGATAAACTAAAACGAAGATCAGGGCAGAAATCGCGATCAAAAATAATCGCAGAAAAACCATGGAAAAATAAAACACGACGAACAGGATAACGAACGAACGTTCTCTATCTGCGGCTAACGGATGAACAGCATTCATTAAAACGAACGTACGGACGAACGTCCGCTATTTAACTAAACCGAAAAAACGAACCGATCTAAAAAAATAAAGCCAGGGTTTTGAAAAAACGATCGGTTTTCTCACGAAAACCGGCAGCGATGAGTGGCGGCGGCTCGGGCGGGGCTAGGTTTTCGGTGGGGGTCGGGCCTCCCGGCTTATAAAGGCCGGCCGGGCCACAGTGTCCAGGCCCGGTTAGGTCGGTTCACTTTTTTTAAAATAAATCCTGACGCAGAGAAACTAACGAAAGGAGTAATAAACTGACTCCAAAAATCCCGAAATAAATTTTTGCGGTCCTCTAATAATATTTCGGACAAAGTGAACATTTATTTGGGCACCTAATGCAATGTTGGAAAACGCATTTTTTTCCTAATTCGAATAAAATAGAAAATAAACTCCGAATAAAATTCTTATTTGATTTTAATATTTTTCCTCCAATATTTCTTTATTTTGGAGAAGTCATTTTATCCCCTCCCTTTTATTTTCATATAAGAAATATTTGAAGAGAAAAATAATTAAAACCAAATTATTCTCTTTTCAAAATTTGAGAAAACACAAATATGAAAAATAACAAAATCCCCAACTCTCTCCGTTGGTCCTTGAGTTGCTTAGAATTTCTAGAATCAACCAAAATGCAATAAAATAGATATAAAATGATGCTATAATGTATAACATTCCAAATTGAAAATTTGGGATGTTACAAACCTACCCCCCTTAATTAAGATGAATCTCGCCCTCGAGATTCGGGTTGGCTAGAAAATAGGTGCGGGTGGTCCTTCCTTAGGTCTTCCTCTCATTCCCGGGTGGCTTCATCCTCAGTATGGTGGCTCCACTGAACTTTGCAGAACTTGATAACCTTGCTGCGTGTGACTCGGCTGGAAAACTCAAGAATCCGTACAGGTTTCTCTTCGTAGGTCAAATCGCTATCCAACTGAATCGCTTCAAGTGGCACTATATCTCTCAAAGGAATATCGGCCATCTCTGTGTGGCACTTCTTCAACTGGGAAACGTGGAACACATCATGAACTCCTGACAATCCCTCTAGCAACTCCAGTTTGTAAGCAACTTCTCCCATACGCTCCAAAACTTTGTATGGTTCCACAAAATGTGGCGCTAACTTTCCTTAACTCCAAAATGCTTAACTCCTCGAAGTGGGGACACACGAAGATACACTCGGTCTCTGACTTTGTAAACTGTCTCCTTGCGTTTAGAATCCACATAGCTTTTCTGCCTAGACTGGGCTACCTTGAGTCTATTGCGAATCAGCTTAACTTTCTCTTCAGAATCCTTAATCAAATCTGGTCCAAACAACTGACGGTCTCCAACTTCATCCCATAGCAATGGTGTCCTGCACCTCCTTCCGTACAAAGCTTCGAAATGGGCCATCTTCAAACTGGCTTGATAATTGTTATTGTAAGAGAACTCTGCATATGGCAAATTGTCGTCCCAACTAGATCCATAATCTAGCGCACAAGCTCTTAACATGTCCTTCAGAATCTGATTGAGTCTCTCGGTCTGTCCATCTGTCTGTGGATGAAAGGTTGTACTGAATCCTAGCCTGGTACCCAAAGTTTCATGCAACTAATTCCAAAACTTTGAGGTAAACTGGGTTCCTCTATCTGATACAATGGTCCTCGGAACTCCATGCAGACATACGATCCTGGTCATGTATATCTTTGCCAACTTAGCACTGGTGTAAGTGGTCTTCACTAGGATGAAATGAGCTACCTTCATCAACCGATCGACTACAACCCATATCGAGTCATAGCCTGAACTAGTCCTGGGCAATCCTGTGATAAATTCCATGTCTAGCTTGTCCCACTTCCATTCGAGTATCGGTAACGGCTGTAGCAAACCTGCTGGTTTCTGATGCTCTGCCTTCACTCTCTGACATACATCACATACTTCTACATACTCAGCAATATGTTTCTTCATTCCGGTCCACCAGAAATTGTCCTTCAAATCCAGATACATCTTGGTATTTCCTGGGTGAATTGAATACGGTGAATCATGGGCCTCCTGCAAAATGAACTTCCTGATCTCTGGGTCATTAGGCACATATACGCGATCCTCAAACCATAAAGTATCGTGCTCATCCTCACGAAATACTTTAGCTTTTCCTTTCCTTTATCTCGGCAATCTCCTTGTCAGTCTTCTGAGCTTCTCTGATCTTATCCATCAAGGTAGATTGAATTTCCAATGCTTCTACATAACCTCTCAGAACTATTTCCAGACATAGCTCGCGAAGATCCTCTGCTAACTCCTTGGGTAATCCTCCGGTCATGAGTGTATTGACATGACTCTTGCGACTCAACACATCGGCCACTATGTTAGCCTTACCGGGATGATAGTGCAACTTCATATCATAATCCTTGATGAGCTCCAACCATCTCCTCTGCCTGAGATTCAACTCCTTCTACATGAAGATATACTTCAAACTCTTGTGATCCGTGTACACCTCACAATGATTTCTGATGAGAAAATGTCTCCATGTCTTCAACGCATGCACTACGGCTGCTAGCTCCAAATCGTGTGTAGCATAATTTAACTCATGGGGTTTGAGCTGTCGTGAGGCATATGAAACAACTCTTCCCTCCTGCATAAGCATTGCTCCAAGTAATCGATGTGAAGCGTCGCAATACACTTGATAATCCTTCTGTTGATCTGGAAGAATCAACACTGGGGTTGTAACCAAACGTTTCTTCAACTCCGGAAAACTGGCCTCACAATCCTCAGTCCAATTGAACTTGGTGTCCTTCTTCAACAACTCCTTCATGGGCTTTGCAATCTTAGAGAAATTATCAATGAACCTCCTGTAGTATCCTGCGAGTCCAAGAAAACTCCGGATCTCTCCAACCGATGTGGGCGATTCCCATTTAGTCACAGTGACAACCTTGGTGGGGTCTACTACTATTCCTTCTCCGGATATAACATGTCCGAGGAATCCAACTTCCTTCAACCAAAACTCACACTTGCTGAACTTAGCATATAACTGATGTTCTCTGAGCTTCCCAAGTACCAAACGCAAATGCTCTTTATGCTCCTCTTCATTCTTCGAGTAGACCAATATGTCATTAATTAACACCACGACGAACTTATCCAAAAACTCCATAAACACCTTGTTCATCATGTTCATGAAACAGGCAGGCGTGTTAGTCAGACCAAATGACATAACGGTATACTAAAAAAGCCTATACTTTGTGGTAAAAGCTGTCATAGGTATATCCTGCTCTCGAATCTTCAGCTGGTGATATCCTGATCGCAGGTCGATCTTGGAAAATACTTTAGCTCCTTGCAACTGGTCAAACAAATCATTGATCATCGGCAGTGGGTACTTGTTCTTGATCGTCACTTCGTTCAACCCACGATAATCAACAACCATCCTCAACGATCCATCCCTCTTCTCCACTAGAAGCACTGGGGATCCCCAAGGTGACGAACTTGGGCTAATATAGCCTTTATCCAGTAACTCCTTAATCTGCTTCTTAATTTCTTCCAAATCCTTTGCGGGCATCTGATACGGTCTCTTAGATATTGGCCCTGTGCCTGGGCAAAACTCAATCAAAAACTCAATGTCTCTATCCGGTGGCATGCCTGGCAACTCCTCTGGGAATACGTCGGGGAAATCCTTCACCACTGGTACTTCCTCCTGTACAACTCCTGATAAGGAATTCACCTGAGTCCTCTTTGGCACATGCCAGGATACATACTTGATCCTTCTTCCTTCTGGGGTAGTAAGCAAAATCGACTTACTGGCGCAATCAATGTTCCCTCCATACTTTGATAACCAATTCATAACTAATATTAAATCCAGTCCTTTTGACTCCAATACTATTAGGTCTGAGGGGAACACATAGTTACCAATCCTTAATGGTAGCCGATCACACCATAGGCTAGCCATATACACTGCTCCTGGCGAGGTTACTAACATGGGTGACCTAAGGGCTTGGGTTGGCAGGTTATACTTATCCACAAATCCCCTTGATATGTATGAATGCGATGCACCAGTATCAAAAAGAACGATTGTAATAAATGACTTAACCAAAAACTTACCTATAACTGCATCGGGTTGCGCTTCAACCTCCTCCACGCTAACGTGGTTCACTTGTCCCCAGTTAAAAGGGTTGGGCTTCTTCCCAGAGCTTCCATTGCCATTTCCATTCTTTGCTTCAGAACAATCCGTGGCATAATGTCCATTCTTCCTGCACTTGAAACAAGTAATGTGACATAGATCCTTCTTGGCGGGCGTTGCTGGGTTGGAACGGTTCTGGCCGTTGCTTCCTCCATTCCCACTCCCATTCTTGGGGCCACTATTATTATACGAACTTCCTCCATTGGAATTACGGCCTCCATGGTTATGGTGAATGTGTCCTCCTGAATTCGGGGTAAAACGGGGCCTCTGCTGAGCTCCTGAATTGTACTTCCCTTGTCCATACCTCCTCTTGCGGTTGTCAATCTGCTGCTGCTTCCCTTCAATCATAATAGCTCTATCAACCAACTCCTGGTAGTTGTTGAAGGTTGCCACCATCAACTGCATGCTCAACTCATCATTCAGTCCTTCCAGAAACTTCTCCTGCTTAGCGGCATCCGTAACGACGTCATCTGGGGCATAACATGCTAACTTACTAATATCATCCACATACTGGCCCACTGTGCGTCCTCCTTGGCGCAAATTGCGAAACTCACGCTTCTTCATGGCCATATCTCCTGCTGAAACATGGGCAGTGTGGAAAGCCTGCTGGAACTGGTCCCATGTAACAGTGTCAATGGGGTAAGTGGCTGTGAAATTCTCCCACGATGATGTTCTGGGTCCATCAAGCTGATGTGCGGCAAAATGCACTCTCTCTGCATCTGTGCATCCTGAAAGTGGTCAACTCCCTTCCAATCTTGCGGAGCCAATCATCTGCAACAATCAGCTTGGTGCTACTAGAGAACACCGGCGGATTCAGCCTTAGAAAACGGGTTAAGTGATCAACAGGTGGTGGTGGTGGTGGGTTGTTGTTGTTGTTGTTCCCCTGGTTCTGATTCTGGACTAGTAGCTGCATCAGGGTATTCTGTTGCTGGATCAACTGAGTGAGCTCCGCTGGGAAAGCAAATCCATTGTCATGTCTCGGAGGCATCTGATGGGTTTAGAAAAGGTGAGAAAACAGAATAGAATGAGGTCTAGAGGGAAAAGACTACCCATATGCACATGAGACAAACACAATCATATCACTTCAATCAATTCAAAAAAGGGCATACAATCGGTCTAACTATCGTTACAAAAGTGCTCGGACTATACTATATACATGGGGGAATACTACTACTGATATGGTGGTCGACTAGAAGTTTTAATCAGTGGAAGACTCCATGATATCTGCTCCAGCTTCATCAACATAGTCATCATCACTATCGTCGGGGTCTGAGTCGGTGTTGTCGATGATGATGTAGTCCTCCGAATGAATGTCCTTGGAATCGTCGTCATCTCCTCCTGGCGCGGGGTTTCCCATGAATACTCCTAGCTTCCTCGCCAGGTCGTCATTCTTCTCAACGAGTATCGTCATTTCCTCCTCATATCCATCGCGTGTAGACTTGAGTTCCTCCTCTAGCTCCGTGATCCTGGTCATTGTCTTCTTCAGACCTATCATGCCTGTGCACATCTGGTTCTCCTGGCGACGAATGTGCTGATTTAACTCCTGGATGAAAGCTGCAATGGACCTATCCCTCCTGGTGTTGATCATCTCCCATTGATCATCTCGGTGCCCACAAATCTGGTAGATAGTATCCTTAAGATCCTTGTGGTAAACTTCTCCAATGCGTCCCATGGTGATGTGGGCTGCCATGCTTTTTCCTATACTCCAGGTTGGTGCATCAAAGGAAAACTCTATGGGCTCAGTGACTGGCATGAACGTCCTTCCTGGAACTTGAACTCGAATCATCCAACGCTCCACTTTTGGTAAAGTGGCAATGTAGGTCCCGGTGAAGCATGGTATTCCAATATTCAGGTACCTAGTAACTTCCTTCAAGTGTCGTCCAAAAGGAGTGTCTTCAACCGGTTGTGTAAACTTGTCCTTGCATCTGCCATCCTATAGGGTAGAAAAGGGAGAGGAGTAAGAAATGAGAAGAGAGGAGTGACCTATGGATTTAGCTTAGTGGTCGTCTCCTACAGTCAATGTGTGCTCTGATACCATCTTGTAGCGACCAGACCTCAAATAGTCTAGTCTCTGTGCATCAGTATCATCCCTGGATCGGTAATGCTGACACGCACAGTACTTGAGGATTTATAATAGAGTTTCAATCACACACTTATTACATCGAATGTCTCAAAAAGAGAACTTATTACAATAATATGGCATAAGGCCATCTAAAAACGATAACATCAGAAGGCTTGGAAGATAAAGTGAGTCCATCAACTCCAACGGCATAGCCGAGTGAACGACAACGACCTATGGCACATTACTCGTCGTTTGAAAAGTCTGCAACATGAAATGTTGCAGCCCAAAATGGGTCAGCACATGGAATATGCTGGCAATGTATCACACAGAGTAATGAACAAAAAAATGCTATCACTACATGCATATATGGCTGGTGGAAAGCTCTATGGCTACAGTTTTGCATAAAGCCAATTTTTCCCTACAACAAAGGAATATATTTTATTTAACTATCATGGTGGTTGTTAAACATTGGGAAGGTTCCTCCAACTCAATCCCAATTAAGCATCATCATTAAACCCAAAAAATTAAATTAGATTGATGAGATCAACATGATAATCCAAGAACCAGATACTCAAGATGTCCATAACCGGGGACACGGCTAACCATGATTAGTGTGTACACTCTGCAGAGGTTTGCGCACTTTTCCCCACAAGACTCGAACACATCCATGATCGGAGATTCGAGACATAGTCTTTCTAAAACATTAACTCCCTACTCTGGGTAGAGAGTACTACCTACAACCCACTATATCTGCTAGTCTAACTCTTCAAGAGCTTCATGCTACTTACTCAACTATGCCAGAGCCCATATTGGCTTGTGGCTGCACACGGAAGTTTCTAACATGAATAATCTTATGATCCCTTTGAGCCTGGGTGGCGAACCGTAGGATGATCACACAGGTACTCCGGGATATCCTAGGACAACACTGGATTCTCCATGTGCCCTGACAACCACTGGGTACTCCAGGGTGCCTTCAACCAATCCACCCAGATGTGTATTTAAGTAGCCACCTTAAGTTAACCATTAATTAACAATACTCACATCTATCATGGATACACTCACCCAATCTATGTCTACGAGCATAGCATAGCAATATAAGCATAACATAGAAGTAACTCCCAAAGGTTTGATAATAAACAGGGCAATAGGTTCTACCTCATCATCTACTTCCCAAAACCCACATGTTATTCAGATCCTAACCACGCAATGTTTGATGGTTTATCTAATGCATAAAAAGTGGGTAATAAAGAGGTATGATCAAAGTGTTACTTGCCTTGCTAATTATCCGCAAAACCTAGAGACTCGTAGTAGCACGCTTCGCACTCCGGTACTCTATCGCAAACAAACAATAGCATACATAAGAACTCAACTAGAAGCATGGGTAAAACTAAAATAAGAGATCTAAATAGGAAGTTCAACTGAAGAACTCCGGTTTGCAAAAAGAATCAAATCAAACAGAGCAACGAAACTCAAACTACGAAAGAAACAAGATTCGTTTACTAATCTGGACTAAAGTCAATTTTACAGTACCAAAATCTTGTTCAAGTTGGTTAAACATAAAGAGGGCTTTGAGACGAAGATCTAGGTGGTGGAATCACCTGATTCGGATAAACGAGCGAAAAGATAAACTAAAACGAAGATTAAGGCAGAAATCACTTTCGATAGTAATCGCGGAAAAGCCATGGAAAAATAAAACACGATGAACAGGCTAACGAACAAACGTTCATTGTGTGCGGCTAACGGATGAACAACGTTCCTTAAAATGAATGTACGGATGAACGTCCGCTATTTAACTAAACCGAAAAAATGAACCGATCTAAAAAAATAAACCTAGGGTTTCGAAAAAGAACAATCGGTTTTCTCACGAAACTCAGCGGCGGCGGCGGTTTCCTCGGTGGGAGGGAAGGCGGCGTCGGGCGGCGGCTCCGACATCGTCGTGGCGGCGGCGGGAAGCGGCAGCGGCTCTGCGCGGAGGCAGCGGCGGCGGCGGCTCGGGCGGGGCTAGGGTTTCGGTGGGGGTCGGGCCTCCCGGCTTATAAAGGCCGGCCGGGCCACAGTGTCCAGGCCCGGTTAGGTCAGTTCTCTTTTTTTTAAAATAAATCCTAACGCAGGAAAACTAACGAAAGAAATACTAAACTGACTCCAAAAATCCCGAAATAAATTTTCACGGTCCTCTAATAATATTGCGGACAAAGTGAGCATTTATTTGGGCACCTAATGCAATTTTGAAAAACGCATATTTTCCTAATTCAAATAAAATAGCAAATAAACTCCAAATAAAATTCTTATTTGATTTTAATATTTTTCCTCCAATATTTCTTTATTTTGGAGAAGTCATTTTATCCCCTCTCTTTTATTTTCATATAAGAAATATTTGAAGAGAAAAATAATTAAAACCAAATGATCCTCTTTTCAATATTTGAGGAAACTCAAATATGAAAAAAAACCCAACTCTCTTGGTGGGTCCTTGAGTTGATTAGAATTTCTAGGATCAACCAAAATGCAATAAAATACGATATGCAATGATGCTCTAATGTAACATTCCAAATTGAAAATTTGGGATGTTACATTGACATGGCATGGACTAGAGATGTGGACCCCTCAAAATGCTAAGGACACATATTGGCAACAAGCTCAAGACTCTACATTTTCCTTTTAGTGATCCAAGATCACATTGAGTCCATAGGAAAGCCAATACTATTAAAAGGGGATGAGGTGTTGCTTAATGGCTTGCTTGCTCAAAGTGCTTACTGATATGCTCCAAAGCCCTCAACCACTTTCTCATTTCCACATATGTCCTAAATCTAAAAGTCAGATTCGGCCCCACGATTTGATATATCCAGCGCCACCGAGTTCATTTGACATAGCCACTGCCACAAACCCTAATCAGTTCGATTTCACCCGATAGGGATCTCGGTCTCATTGAGATGGGATTGCAAACTCCCTGTTTCCCTTCGTAATGTTTTGATGTCACCAAAATGAGCGATCAGTCCCACCGAGTTCGCAATGCAAACTCCCAGTTTCCTTTTCGTACCATTTCGGTCTCACCGAAATGAGCGAATCGGTCCCACCGAGTTTGCCTGACCAACTCCCTGTGTGCCTATTACTGAAATTGGTCCCACCGAGTTCATGTGATCGGTCTCACCGAGATTATGTTATGCCCGAACCCTAGCGCATCGGTCCTACCGAGTTGATTGTATCGGTCCCACCGAAAACTCTAACGTTCATATTTTGACCTGAATCGGTCTGACTGAGTTTTACCACTCGGTCTCACCGAGTTTGGGAATCTATGTGTAAAGGTTAGATTTTGTGTGGAGGCTATATATACCCCTCCACTCATTCTTCATTCGTGGAGAAAGCCATCAGAACGTGCGTACACTTCCACCATTCTTTTTCTGAGAGGGAACCACCTACTCATGTGTTGAGACCAAGACATTCCATTCCAACCACAAGAATCTTGATCTCTAGCCTTCCCCAAGTTGCTTTCCACTTAAATCATCTTTCCACCATAGCCAAATTTGTGAGAGAGAGTTGTGTGTTGGGGAGACTATCATTTGAAGGACAAGGGCAAGGAGTTCATCATCAACACACCATATATTACCTTTTGGAGAGTGGTGTCTCCTAGATTGGTTAGGTGTCACTTGGGAGCATCCGTCAAGATTGTGGAGTTGAACCGAGGAGTTTGTAAGGGCAAGGAGATAGCCTACTTCGTGAAGATCTACCCAAGTGAGGCAAATCCTTCCTGGGTGATGGCCATGGTGGGATAGACAAGGTTGCTTCTTCGTGGCCCTTCGTGGGTGGAGCCCTCCGTGGACTCGCGCAGCCGTTACCCTTCGTGGGTTGAAGTATCCATCAACGTGGATGTATGATAGCACCACCTATCGGAACCACGCCGAAAATCTCCGTGTCAACATTGCGTTTGCTCCCTCCAAACTCCTCCCCTTTACCTTCGTCTGCAATGATTTACATCCCGCAGCCATACTCTTTGAATTGCATGTGTAGGTTGATTGCTTGACTAGTGGTAAGTTGCTAAAATCTGCCAAGAATTAAAATTTGGAAAAGGTTAGGTTTTATTTGGTCAAGTAGTGTAATCACCCCCCTCTAGACATACTTGCGATCCTACAAGTGGTATCAGAGCTTTGGTCTCCATTTTTCCTGATTTCCATAGCTTTTGTGATCATAGCCTTGGTTTCACAACCTAGGAGAGTATGGCGTCTAGCGAGGGAAATTACCACCGTAGAGGTCCTTACTTTGATGGTACTAATTTTGCGAGTTGGAAACATAAGATGAAAAATGCATATTCTTGGACATAAGCCCGTCGTTTGGGATATTGTGTGTATTGGTTTGCAAGGTGAATTCTTTGATGGGAGAGAACCGAATCATGGAGCTACCGTAGAAGAATTGAAGATGTTGCGATACAATGCTCAATCTTGTGATATCCTCTTAAACGGATTGTACCCCGAAGAATTCAACAAAATCAACCGTCTTAAGAATGCAAAGGAAATTAGGGATACTTTGATTGATATGCACAAAGGTACTGACTCCGTCAAGGAATCCAAGTTGGATGTGCTTCAAAGTCAACTTGACAAGTTCAAAATGAAGGATGGTGAAGGTGTCGCTGAAATGTACTCTAGGCTTGCTCTCATCACAAATGAGATTGCCGACTTAGGAAGTGAAGAGATTACCGACAAATACATCATCAATAAGATCCTAAGATCCCTACATGGAAAGTATTATACCGTGTGCACTTTGATCCAAATGATGGCAAACTACAAAGATCTCAAGCCAACCGAAGTCATTGGAAGAATTGTTGCTCATGAGATGTCACTCAAAGATAAAGAAGTGCTTCACAACAAGTCTAGTGGTGCTTACAAAGCCTCATGTGATGCTCCTACATCATCAAGTCAGAAACAAGCCTTCAATGAATAATTGAGCTTAATAGCGAAGAACTTCAACAAATTCTACAAGAGTAGAAGCAAGGAAAGAAGTTCCAAGTCAAGTTCCTACAATGACGAAAGATCTTCTAGTCGTTACCGAAATTGCTACAATTGCAGAAGACCCAGACAATACTCCAATGAGTGTACGGCTTCCTACAAAAGAAGAGATGACTCACCTTAAAGGAGAAGCAAATGGGAAGAATCACCTCCAAGGGAGAGAAGGAGTAGAGATGACCGCTATGAACGAAGAACCTCTCAAAGAAGCAAGGATTTGTAAAGGAAGGACAAGTCATCAAGGAGCTACAGAAAATGAAGACATCAAGCTCATGTTGGTGAATGGGTAACCGGCTCCGACTCTAACCACCACTCCGAGAGAAGTTATCACTCCGATTCCGAATATACTCAAGATGAAGGTGTTGCTGGTCTAGCACTTGTGTCAATCAACTCCTATGACATATTTGATTCACCAAATGAAGGAATTGGAAGATGCTTCATGGCTAAAGGCGGCAAGGTATCACACCCCGAGTATGTTGATTTCAATAGTGATGAACATGACTTGCTAGGTGATGATCATTTACTTGTTGACAACTCTAGTGATGAGTACTATGATGAAAATGCTATTAATCGTGCTAATCAAGATGAAACGAATGTCAATGATAAGAAGGAGATTGAGCATCTAACTAAAGAACTAAACACTCTTAAGTTAGCTCATGAAACTACTTTACAAGATCATCGAGAACTTTTATAAACTCATGAGAAGCAGTGCTTCGAGAAGCTCAATCTTGAGCAAGAACATGGGTTCTGAAAAGCCATCAATGATGATCTTTGGAAGAATTCTAACATTGCCAAGTGTTTACTCTTGTCTACTTACATGCCACAAGTAAAATCTAGCAACAAGAGTAAGAAATATTCTTCATCTAGTAGTAACAATAATCATGCTAAATCCAATATTGTTGCTTCTAGAAGTTCTCTTGATTCCACTAATGATTCTCTTAGCCAAGTTACACTTGAGCAAACAAATAGCTTAATGAAGGGAATTATAGAGAAAAATGTTTACAAGAGCCTTTTCGGAAGTAAATAATTTGAGCAAATTGTATGCAAACAAGGAAGGCACCGGAAGAATCAAGATGTTGGTTTTGAATGAAAGTTCAATGCCAATGGAGTTGAGTGGGAAGAAGATTAATACCCCAAGACAAAGTTTGTTCCTTAACAAGAGAAGTATGATCCTACTTCCTTCAAGGGAACACAAGCTCAAGATGATCTTCCACCACAAGATCACAAGCTAAAAGGCAAGGACAAGCTTCAAGAGGAGATTGATGCATTTGAAGATGCTCCAAAGGCCTTGGTCAAGTGGGTTCCCAAGACTACATCAAGTTATACTTCATCAAGTACATCTACAACCCCAAGGATTCCCATCAAGATGATGTGGATCCCGAAGAATAAGAACTAGAGAGTTCTTGAGGGTGACTCCGCCAAAATTCTTCACTCAAATTCATTTTGCAAGGAAAAGTGCAAACAACTTCCACATCTTGCACTAGTTCAAGGAGTCACAAACCTTCTTGTTGGTAAGACAAGGGACAAGGTAATCTAATGCTTTCATGGACATCATCACGTGTGTTCTTCACTCTATGTCTATGGATATCCTTGCTTGTTCCTTGTGGGACTAACCCATGTAGGTATTGAAAGTGCAACTCACTCCAATGGATTGCTCCAACTGATCTACATCAACAATGAGCATCCACATCTTCAACATCTACATGAAGTCATCATCGACAAAACCCAAGGTTAGTTCATCCCTCTTAGGGAGGATATCACATCTAGGGGGAGCTTTACTATAAGAATTGGGATAAAGTAACTCTAATGGTGTGAACACAACAATGCTTTATGTAAAAGTGGTAACCACACTTGTGCTTAAATGATGAGTATGACCTATGACCAAATGTTCTCATTTGACTCCTAAGTCAATATACTCATATATAGATGACGTAGTCATCGCCAATTGCTTGATAGATGCTAGAGTGATTGTGCATGCTTTGCCACATATTTCATTTGCCATTTTGTTGTGTGAGCATGTTGATTGCATACTTTTCTCATTCGAGGACATCCATTTGTTGCCTTGATTGTTTGGATCTTCTTCTTTTGCCAAATGCATGGACAAGAATGCCTAAGAATTTACTCTAGCTATCTATGATTTTCTCGTCTCAAACTCTATTCATGCTACATCACAAAGTTTGAACAACTCAGATTTGAACCCTTTAGGTGAAGAGCACTCACAGTCACCTCATAGACTTAAACTTTCAAAACCTCTTTGTGCATTTCAGTTTCATCGATTCATCCTTTTTGGTCATACCGAGTTCACTAAGTTGATCTAGTTATCAATCTCGGTGCAACCGATTAGAACTTTTCGGCCACACCGAGTTGTAGTAACCGCTTGCGATTTTGCATCTCGATGCCACCGAGTTATTCCACTTGGTCACACCGACAGAGTCAGGATATATATATACCGACGGGTCAAATTTTGGAAATTTCTCCGAAAACTATTCGCCCGCGCTTGTCCTGCTCTACCGACTCGGGTCTCCGGATCGTCCTCTCATCGCCAGTGACCTCCCACCGGTGGTCTCCGCCACCGTCAACGGAAATCTTCACCTCTGTTGCTGCCGTAGCAAGCTTATCGCCAAGTTAGGGTATGATCTCGACACTTTTTGCAATCTTTTACCTCCAATTCTTAACACAAAAACAATGCCATGTTTCTTACCAAGTATGAGATCAATCTATCCAGAGAAAACATCCTTTAGATTAGTTTTGATTCAAAAATTTAGGGTTAGGTTTCCGCCGAACTCATCTCGGACCGAACGAATTGTAGAAATCTATCTCACCAATTTGTCTTAGGCAATTGCACACGTAATTTTTGGTCTGACCGAAAATTGCAAATCGGTGTGACCGAGTTCAGGACTTTGTGAAACCCTAGCAATCTCGGAGTCACTGAAGTGTGTCTCGGTCTGACCGATTCCACTAGTTTAGACTCCAAAGTTGCTTCAGTGTCACTGAGTTTAATAAATCGGTAGCTCCGAAATGCTTTCTACGGAAAATTAAAACTAAGTTTTTGACTCATCCATTTTTAAAAAACTCTTCACTTTGTGATGCTCATCCACTCTATCTCATCTATAACTATTCACGGGGTCAGCTCTCAGTTTGCAGGGTCAGAATGTCTGATCAGAGTGACAGCCAGAACAAGTCTGAAGAGCAGCTGGATCTGAGTGAGGGCACTAGTCCCTCTAGCAGCTTTGATGAAGGTAGTAGGAACACTCCAAGCAACCTGCCTAAGGCAACAACTAGGCTGAGGAAGAAGAAAACTTCAGGTTCAGAGGATGAAGACTTTGAAGTTGAGCAAGTGACTTCAAAGAAAAAGGTGCTCAAGAAAGAATATGCTACTGCTGCTGCTGCTCCTAATACAAAGCCAGGTCAGCAAAAGAAAGCACCTGCCAAGAGAGTGCCAATGTCTAAGGCCAGAGGATCAACTCAAGAGACAATGGAATTTACTCTTGAGCCTAGAGAAGATGGTGATGAAAGGAAAAAAAGAAAGGGTCAGGAAAATTGTTGCAAGAGTGCTTGGAAATCCATCAATGAGGAGAGATTCTACAGGAGAGGAGGAAAAAGAAGATGCTGCACAGCACCCAAGTCTCAAAATCTGATGGGGGATGCCATCAAGTCTGGGGATGCACCTTCAAAGCCCAAGACTTCCCCCAAAGCTCCAGCTCAAGCTTCTAAGTCTGCACCCAAGAGAAGCACAAGGAACATTCCTGCTGCAGAGAAGAACAAGGCCCCAGTGCCTAAGATTGAAGAAGAAGAAGAAGATGATGAAGCCCAAGTGCTCAGAAAACTCAAGCCAAAGATACCAGACCATGATGACAATCATCCAGTGGCAGAAAACATGAAGGAGAGAAAGGATGCAGGTCTCAGACTATGGAGACAAGTAGATCAATATGCTAGGAGGAGGAGAACTGCTGTGGACTATAGGTTTCACACCAAAGAACAACAAGATTTCTATGAGACAGTGCTACTTGACAAGAAGTACATTGTGTGTGATATGAAGCGGGTTGATTGGAAATACGTTGATGATAATGAAGACCATTTTCCAAGAGTGCATGAAAGCTTCAGACTCAATTGAGTTGAGAAGTTTGTGGGTTAGAAATTTACCAAGTGGAATGATGAGCTCGTTATGCAATTCTACTCAACAACTCATTTCTATCCTAATGGAAAAATTGTCTCGATGTCTGAAGGTACAAGGTACCAATCTTCTGCCTCCTTGGTGCACCAGTCCTCTGGCGACCAATCTTCCGAGGCCACCAAGGACGAGGTTGTGCAGGAATCCTTTGCCCCGCGGCAGAGGGAGCTCCTCCGCGACTTCCCTGACGACGATGATGACGATGAGCCTCCGGTGGTAGAGGTGCCTCGCCCTTCTGGAGTCACCACGAGATTCGGGGTGTCTTCTTCGAAGAAGCCCAAGAGGACGACGACCAGAAAGAAGGGCAGGACCGTGCTGATCCCTCCGGGCAGTGTTCCGCCTTCGCCGGCAGCGTCCCAAGTGGCGCCAACCGTGAGTTCTCTTGCCCTCAAGAGCTCAGCACCAGCTGCCCTGCCTCAACGCCCACTGTTGAGCCTGAAGAGGAGCTATGTCTTTGCTAGCAGTAAGCCTTTTCCTTAGCCTTGCTCGTTGATTCTTGAAGCGATGCTTAGCGTCTTTGCCTGTCATTAGGCAGCATTCATCAAAGAAGCAGAAGGAGGGTGTGGAGGTCGCCGTGGTCGACGGCACTGGAGTGGCCGCCACAGCCCTGGCAAAGGAGAGTGCCACGGCCCCTGCAGCTCCGGTGGTGGTGCCATCTCCCTAGGGCATGGAAGTTCATCCTCAGGAGGTGCCGGCGCCTTTGGCGGGGCTGACCCTGTCGGCGCCCATCCTTGCTGCAGCTTCCGAGGTTGCGCTGCCTCCGGAGCCCCCGGCCCGTCCTGAGGCTTCTTCTGTCTTGGCGCCAAGGGCGTCTTCTTCCCTGCCCAGCGTGTAGCCGACCCGTGGCGCTCCTACCACCTCCAGTGCCTTGGAGGATGCAAGGGCGGCGCTGAACCTCCTCCAGGGTGAACTTCAGGGCCCGGATTGTCGCTCGGTGTTGGGACACCTGGGGCTAATTTCTGGTTGGCTCTAGGCTGACGCGTCCGTCTGCATGGCCTGGGGCCTTGCGAAGGAAGCCCGGAAGGTGCTCGGGGTGGTCGCCACTGAGCGCAACCTGGCGCGGAAGGAGGTTGCAGAAGCCGAGGATCGGTGCCACGTGGTGGAGGCTGAACTAAAGGCCCTTCAAGATCAGCATGCTGCTCGTGCCAGGAAGCTCCAGGAGCGTGAGGAGAAGCTGAAGGCCCAGGAGGCTGTCATCGCCGATCGAGATGCTGGGGTGAAGAAGTCGGCCTTGGAGCAGGCTACGGAGCGCGACCGCCTGACGAAGCTAAAGGAGGAGGTGGAGGCGGCCCTTGCCGGGGCCAAGGAGGCGGCCGTCATGGAGCGCAGCACCCTTGCCTCTCTCGAGGCGAGGTTCCACAAGGCCCAGCGGTTGCTCTTTGGGGACGATCCCTTGAAGAAGGCGATGACGACGACCCCAAGGGAGAGCCCTGCTGCCTTGCTCCCTGAAGTCTTGGCAGTGCTCGAAGATGCTTTCGACGGGTTTGCCTCTTTGGTGCAAAGTGAGGCGCGCTCACTTTCTTCCTCGGCTGTTACGTGCGTCTTCAGCCATCTCTATCTCCAGGACGCCGGCTTCGATCTCTCCTCCTTCCTCACTCTGGTGGACTCCGACTCCCAGGACGTTGCTGCTTCCACCATGAAGAGCTTCGTGGATGCCATGTTGAGTAAGTTCCTGGTCGTCGGTCCTATGACTGAGGCCGAGGGAACAGGCGACGCGCCTGGCGACGAGGCTCCACTGGCGGGCGACGGAGGCGCCCAGGTCTGAAGAGGTGGCTTGGTGACTCTGCTCTTCCTTGTTCGTCCCGTATCATGTAGCATGCCTCGGGGAGGCATTTAAAACTGTTTGCTTGGAACAATATGTTTTGTAATAATTAGATTATGGTCCCTCGCTTTTCTGTTTGCTTCATTGTTCTGCGTCGGCAGAGCCCGGTCCCGCGCATACCTCAGCTGCCGTTGGGTCGTCTGGATCGCCAGGACGAGCCCAAGGGGTGAGGGCTACATGACCAGTTAGGCTCCTGAGACGTGATTCTCAGGAGCCCTCCTTGACGTGCGAACAACTTAGCAGAAGGCGCGGAGGTAAGCCTTGATGTTTTGTGTCGGCAGGGCCCGGCCCCGCGCATACCTCAGCCGCCGTTGGGTCGTCCGGATCACCAGGACGAACCCAAGGGGTGAGGGGCTACATGACCAGTTAGGCTCCTGAGACGTGATGCTCAGGAGTCCTCCTTGACATTTTCGAACGGCTTGAAAAGGAAGGGTGAGAGTAAGGCCTTGGCATTCTGCGTCGGCAGGGCCCAGCCCTACGCATGCCTCAGCCGCCCTTGGGTCGTTCGGATCGCCAGGACGAGTACAAGGGGTGAGGGGCTAGATGTCCAGTTAGGCTCCTGAGACGCGATGCTCAAGAGTCCACCTTGACGTACAAACCTACCAACATACCTTTCCCTCGCCGAGCTCTCGCTTGGGAGGGGTGCACGAGGCCTGTGAGGCCTGGCGAGGTGGGGTACGCCAGGCGTGACCTGAGCGTAGCCCCCATGCCCAGCCCCCTGGCGCTACCCTCCCAAGGGAGAGCAGCACGGTGAGGCTGGTCACTGAGCCCGGAGGCTCCCTGAGGTTAACACGGCCGTGCGGCCGCCCCGAGTTGTTTATCACCAGGGCGGAGCATAGCGCTTCCGCTCTTGCACAGGCATAGCCGCTCCTCGGCAGTGTCGACGGCTAGCGCGGAGCATGGTGCTTCCACTGGTGCATGGGAGGGGGCTCCCTTTGAGGAGAGCCCCCGGGGTGTGTACAGCCCTGCCCTGACACGTAGCTTGCACGGCAGGGCTAGAGGAGGTGTATATGGCCACCCGTGAGCTAGCGCGGGACTCACGAGGCCCTACCTCAAGGCGGGTTGCGCCTGGTCTTGATTGGGGGTGCTTGTATTAGTCCTGCGAGATTGTGAGGTAGCCTGCGTCGAATGAGTCTCCTGAGGTTATTGCATGAGAAGGCCAGACACCAATGACCCCAGGAGGTGACGTGAACGGGGCCGACCTGCCAGACAGAGCTCAGCTGTTGGGTTTATCGACGCAGCAAGGACGGACCCGAGCACAGACGCCGTGCCCAGTCTTCTCATGCAAAGATCCTGAAGAAAAACAACCGGCGCGCGGTTCCCTTGGCCATGGGGGCACCAGGTCGTGCACCCTTGCTCATTCACCCGAGATTAGCTCATGCGAGAACAAGGCACCAAGGGCCATGGGAGGTGACGGACACGGGGACTGGCCCACGAGCCAGAGCTCAGCCTCTTGGATTTAGCGACACTGCAAGGACGGACCCGAGCACAGATGCCGTGCCAGTCCTTAATCATGAGGCGGTCGCGGGAGGGCTTGCGAGGGCGCGAGACGTTCTTAGCAACGAAGCGTCGGTCAGGCAGTTAATAATTTAAAGTAGCTTGTGAAGGATTGTAAACCAGCTCTGATAGATGCAAAAGGGGTACATGCCGCAGGGACGGACCCACACGACATGGGGATGATGCAGCCCGAGGGGCGCCCCCGGACTGAACGAGCTAGAGAGATGTCACCTGGTACCATTGCTAAAGAGGTGTTGAAGTAGCCAAAAACGCACGCCGCTGGAGTCGTTCCTCATGAGCTGCTCTAGTCCCGAGCCTCGGGACGCTCAAAGGGCCCGGGAGACTCCTGGAGGTGCTCCTCCATCTCCGCTAGGATCGCCTGGTGCCTGGCCTCCCGAGCCGCGAGGGCGTCCCTCATGCAGCGCTGGAACACCATAGCCGCACCCGGCAGGCCGAAAGGCATGCGGGCGTAGCTGTGAGGTGGACCCTCGCCTGGGCCCCCAGGTGCGCTCCGGTGGGTTGTGCCCACCTCGGTGGCCTCCCACAATCCCTCTTCGCTCTATAAGTTCTCAAATATTCCAAAAACCCGCAGGGAGACCTTAGATCGGAAGTTTCGCCGCCACAAGCCTCTATAGCCACCAAAAACCAATCTGGAGCCCGTTCCGGCACCCTGCCGAAGGGGGAGATCATCACTGGTGGCCATCTTCATCATCCCAGTGGCCACCACGATGAGGAGGGAGTTGTCCACCCTCGGGGCTGAGGGTTTATACCAGTAGCTATGTGTTTAATCTCTCTCGCATGCGATCTCGAGATGCCATGATCTTGATATATCATGGGCTTTGTTAACATAGATGGATCATATGATGTTTCTCCCCTCTCTACTCTTGTTCTGATGAATTGAATCTTTACCCTTTGAAGTTTTGTCATGTCAGATTGAATGTTCACATTTGAGACACATGATGTATGTCTTGCGGTATGAATACTTGAGGTGACAATGGAGCATCATATTGATTCACTTGATGTATTTTACGGCACTTAACTTGTGGATTCCCGCGGTGACATTGGGGTAATCGATTCATTGGGGTTGATGCATGTTTTTATTATCTTTTCTCCGATAGAAACTTTGGGGTCTCCTTGTAGTTCTTTGTGTGGATTGAATATTATGATCATCAAGTTGTTTGATGCATATCGTAGAATTAACTCACGGATACTTGTGGTGACATTGGAGTATCTAGGTGACATTAGAGTTGGTTGATGTGTGTCACATGGTGTTATTTTAGTACGAACTCTTTGTTAGATTGATCGGAAAGAATAGCTTTGCGTTATTTTAGTACAAACTCTAGGATATATTGATCGGAAAGAATAGCTTTGAGGTGGTTTCATACCTTACAAACAATTTCTATCTTTTGTTCTCCGCTAATAGGTACTCCCTCCGTCCGGAAGTACTTGTCATCAAAATGGATAAAAGTAGATGTATCTAGACGTATTTTAGTTCTAGATACATCTCTTTTTATCCATTTTGATGACAAGTATTTTTGAACAGATGGAGTACTCGGGTGTGATTCTTTATTGCACTTTGAGGGATAATCATATGATCCAACTATGTTAGCATTGTTGAGAGATTGCACTAGTGAAAGTATGCACCCTAGGCCTCATTTTCCATCATTGCAATACCATTTGTGCCCCGTTTTACTACTTATTACCTTGCTGTTTTTTATTGTTCGCACTACAAAAACTCATATCTACTATCCATACTACACATTTATCACCATCTCTTCGCCGAACTAGTGCACCTATACAATTTGCCATTGTATTGGGTGTGTTGGAGACACAAGAGATTTCTTGTATTTGATTGCAGGGTTGCTTGAGAGAGACTATCTTCATCCTACACCTCCCACGGATTGATAAACCTTAGGTCATCCACTTGAGGGAAAATTGCTACTGTCCTACAAAACTCAGCGGCCCAACACGATTCTATAAAAATAATCTTGCGTAGTAGACATCAGAGACCTGCCAGGGGTCCCACAAGCCCTAGGAGCGCGCCTAGGGGGATAGGGCGCGCCCCCCAGGCTTGTGGCCACCTGGTGGGAACCCTCTAGTATTTTATTCGCCCAATAATTTTTATATATTCCAAAATAATTCTCCGTAAATGACTTTTGGAGTTGTGCAGAATAGGTCTCTTAGATTTGCTCCTTTCCTGTCCAGAATTCTAGCTACCGGTATTCTCCCTCCTTGTGTAAACATTGTAAAATAATAGAGAAAAGGCATAAGTATTGTACCATAATGTGTAATAAAAGCCCATAATATAATAAATATCAATATAAAAGCATGATCCAAAATGGACGTATCAACCCCCCCCCCCCCAAGCGTAGACCTTGTTTGTCCTCAAGCGGAAGCCGGAATTGATAATCATGCCCGCATGTTTAGAGAAAGAGGTGTTGATAAAATAAAATACGGACATGAAGGCATCATGATCATCTTTAGAACAACAACATATATTGTCATATAATTTCTTATGCTAAAGTAACAGTTCGTTCACAAGGTGAAGTATGGAACAAGAACTACAAACTATTGTTTCATTCATTGGAGCAATTGCACTTTATTATAACATAGGAAAGAGTCAATATAAGAGCTTTTCAGCAAGTTCACATACACAACTATCATTTAGTCTTTCATAATTGCTAACACTCATGCAACATCTATGAGGTCAAAGCTTTAATCGGACACAGAGAAAGATAGGGGCTTATGGTTTCGCCTCCCAACCTTTTACCTCATGGGTAATGTCAATACTAATAGTTTATGAATATCTACATCCGAGTGGATATATATATCTGGATCTTCCCCCAACATATAGTGCTTGCCAAAAAGAAAAAGTGTAAAAAGAATAGGTGATGATCACCATGACTCTTGCATTAAGGTAGTGGTAAAATAAAAGATAGGCCCTTCGCAAAGGGAAGCAGAGGTTGTCATGCACTTTTATGGTTATGCACAAAATCTTAATGCAAAGGAATGTCACTTTATATTGCCGCTTGTGATAAAGAACTTTATTATGCAGTCTGTCGCTTTTATTTCTTCCATATCAGAAGTTCGTATAAAGCTTATTTTCCTCACACTAGTAGATCATACATATTTAGAGAGCAATTTTTGTTGCTTGCACCGATGACAATTTACTTGAAGGTTCTTACTCAATCCATAGGTAGGTATGCTGGACTCTCATGGTAACACTGGGTTAAAGGATTTTGAATGCACAAGTAGTATCTCTACTTGGTGCAAAAGATTTGGCTAGCATGGGATGAGAAGAAATCTCAACATGTTGGAGGATCCATGACAATATAACTTCTATTCGGATATACAGAAACATAACCCATTACATTGTCTTCCTTGTCCAACATCAACCTTTTAGCATATAATATTTTAATGAGTGCTCACAATCACAAAAGATGTCTGAGATAGTATATTTACATGTGAGACCTCTCTTTCTTTGTTACCTCCTATTAATTACAATAATGACCAAAACTATGTTTGTCAACTCCCACCAAATTTCATGAGACATACTTCTTATATGTGAAGTCATCACTTCCCATAAGATCATTATATAATCTTTTTTTTATTTTATTCTTTATTTCTTTTTCTCAAGATCATAGCAAGAAAGCAAAGCCCTCAACTCAAAACTAATTTATTATATAACTCTGGGACTCGATTACATAGAGGGAACACAAAGCAAAACTCAAAGCTAGATCATAGTAAACCGAGATATAACCAAAAGGATCGAACTAAGAAAAACAATAAAGGTAAAGATGTGATGGTGATACTATACCGGGGCACCTCCCCCAAGCTTGGCAGTTGCCAAGGGGAGTGCCCATACCCATGTATTTAGGTCTCTTTCTTCGGAGGTGGGGATGACGGAGTTGTTGATGTAGTGTCCTTCTTCCTCAGCTTGCGCTTGAGGGTAGAATTTTCCTCCCTTAGGTCATCGATCTCCTACTCAAGCCTTAATATCTTTCTGCACAGTTCCTGCTTGTTTTCCTGCAAGAGACGAAAAGGGATAAACTCGATCTTAGGTTTCTTTGCTTTATTAAGGAGAGTTGACTTTTTGAACTCCACGTGCATGTCCCTAGGTTGGGGTAGTGGGTCTTCCTGTTCATCGGAGCTTGTCTCTTCCTTTCTCTTCGGATCATAGTCCTCTTCTTCCTCCGTGGTCCAACCACAATGCTCCACATCTGCATAAATCCTTGGGTTTGCGATATAATCAGCTACATAGCTCTCTCCCTCTGAATCTTGGGACGACATATTTTCATATATGCCATGCAAAATAGCACGAAACAAGAACAAAGGATTTTGCCTTGGTACGGTGGCCAGAACCTTCGGGAGATTATATAATGAATTTTTACCGACCAAAAGGAGCGTACTACAAGAAAACTGAGTCCGGAGCGCACACAGGGTGACCACAAGCCAGGGAGTCGCGCCCAGGGGGTAGGGCGCGCCCCCAAGGGTTGTCGCCTCCTCGTGCACTTTTTGGACTACTTTTTATTTTCCTAATTTTTTAAATATTCCAAAACGGAGTAAAATTGCCAGTGGAAAAGTTTTGGGGTCGGTTTACTTACCGTACCACATACCTATTCCTTTTCGGAGTTTGAAACATTCTGTTAGGTCTCCCTTATGTACTCCTCCGGTGTTATGGTATTAATAATATTGGTCTCAACATTTATGGGAGTACCCGAGATATAATGTTTGATTCTTTGCTCATTTACCACCTTTGGGCTAGTGCCTTTGGCGTTGTTTATTTTGATGGCACTGGAACGATAAACTTCCTTGATAATGTAAGGGCCCTCCCATTTAGAGAGAAGCTTTCATGCAAAAAATCTTAAACGAGAATTGTATAGCAAGACATGGTCACCTACATTAAATTCACGCTTTTGTATCCTATTATCATGCCATCTTTTAACTTTTTCTTTAACCAATTTGGCATTCTCATAAGCTTGGGTTGTCCATTCATCAAGTGAGCTAATGTCAAATAACCTCTTCTCACCGGCAAGTTTGAAATCATAGTTGACCTATTTAATTGCGCAATAAGCTTTATGTTCTAGTTCAAGAGGTAAGTGACATGCTTTTGCATAAACTATTTTATATGTAGACATGCCCATAGGGTTTTTATAAGCAGTTCTATAAGCCCATAATGTATCATAAAGTTTATTGGACCAATTCTTTCTGGATCTATTAACATTATTTTGCAAAATCAACTTTATTTCTCGATTACTCAATTCTGCTTGACCACTATACTGAGGATGATATGGAGATGCAATTCTATGGTTAACATCATACTTAGCAAGCAATTTACGGAAAGCACCATGAATAAAGTGTGAACCACCATCAGTCAGTAAATATCTGGGGACTCCAAACCTCGAGAAAATAAGTTCTTTAAGCATTTTAATGGAGGTGTTATGATCAACACTACTAGTTGTAATAGTTTCTACCCACTTAGTAACATAATCAACAGCAACCAAAATATGTGTAT
This sequence comes from Triticum timopheevii, assembly GCA_963921465.1. Lineage (NCBI taxonomy): Eukaryota > Viridiplantae > Streptophyta > Magnoliopsida > Poales > Poaceae > Triticum > Triticum timopheevii. Next base: position 421,513,627 of record OY997272.1, read on the forward strand.
ATCCATTAGAAGAAGTAAAAGGTCCCATATAATCATATCCCCAAACATCAAATGGTTCAATAACAAGTGAATAATTCATAGGCATTTCCTGACGTGTACTAATATTACCAATTCTTTGACATTCATCACAAGACAATACAAACTTACGAGCATCTTTGAAAAGAGTAGGCCAATAAATACCATATTGTAATACCTTGTGTGCAGTTCTATCCCCAGCATGGTGTCCTCCGTAGGCCTCGGAGTGACACTTGCGTAGGATCTGTTCTTGTTCAGGCTCGGGTACACAATGTCTAATAACACCATCTACTCCTTGTTTATAAAGGTGTGGGTTGTCCCAGAAGTAATATCTTAAATCATAGAAAACCTTTTTCTTTTGTTGGTATGTGAAGCTAGGTGGTATAAATTTAGCAAAAATATAATTGGCAAAATCAGCATACCATGGAGTACTACAAGAAGCATTTATGACAACTAATTGTTCATCACGGAAGCTATCATCAATAGGTAGTGGGTCATGAAGAATATTTTCTAACCAAGACAAGTTGTCTGCTACGGGGTTCTCAGCTCCCTTTCTATCAATAATATGCAAATCAAATTCTTGCGGCAAGAGAACCCATCTAATAAGTCTAGGTTTAGCATCCTTCTTTTCCATAAGGTATTTAATAGCAGCATGATCAGTTTGAATGGTTACTTTGGAATCAACAATATAAGCTCTAAACTTATCACAAGCAAAGACAACTGCTAAAAATTCTTCTTTCAATAGTAGCATAATTTCTTTGAGAAATGTCTAGAGTTTTACTAGCATAATGGATAACATTTAATTTCTTATCAACTCTTTGTCCTAGAACAACACCAACAACATAATCACTAGCATCACACATAATTTCAAAGGGTAGGTTCCAATCAGGTGGTTGAGCAATAGGTGCATAAATCAAGGCTTTCTTAAGTATTTCAAATGCTTCTACACAATCATCATCAACAAATGGAACATTTTTTGGCAAGAGATTAGTGAGAGGCCTACAAATTTTAGAGAAGTCTTTAATAAACCTCCTATAGAAACCAGCATGACCAAGGAAACTTCTTATACCTTTGATATCTCTAGGACACGACATCTTTTCAATAGCATCAACTTTAGCTTTATCAACTTCAATACCTCTTTCAGAAACTTTATGCCCTAAGACAATACCTTCATTAACCATAAAGTGGCACTTCTCCCAATTCAAGACAATATTAGTTCCTTCACATCTCTGCAAAACTCGATCAAGGTTGCTTAAGCAATCATCAAAAGAAGTTCCATAAACGGAGAAATCATCCATGAAAACCTCAACAATCTTTTCACAAAAGTCAGAGAATATAGCAGTCATACATCTTTGAAAAGTACCAGGTGCATTGCATAAACCAAAAGGCATATGTATATAAGCAAAGGTACCAAAAGGGCAAGTGAAAGTAGTTTTTTCTTGATCCTCTTGTGACACAGGTATTTGGAAAAAAAACAGAATAACCATCTAGAAGGCAAAAGTGTGTATGTTTTGATAGTCTTTCTAGCATTTGATCAATAAAAGGTAGAGGATAATGATCTTTCCTAGTACTTTGTTCAACTTTCTAAAATCAATAACCAGCCTATAACCTGTGACAATTCTCTGCAGAATCAATTCATTTTTATCATTAGGAACAACGGTAATACCTCCCTTCTTAGGGACACAATGAACATGACTTACCCATCTACTATCAGCAACATGATAAATTATACCTGCTTCCAGAATCTTTAGTATTTCATTTCTTACCACTTCTTTCATTTTAGGATTCAACAGTTGCTGGTGATCAACAACTGGTTTAGCATCAGGTTCCATATTAATTTTGTGCTGACATAGAGTGGGACTAAGTGCCCTTAAGATCATCCAGAGTATATCCCATAGCTGCACGATGCTTCTTCGGAGGTTTCAATAATTTCATTTCTTCATGCTCTGAAGGGTTAGCACTAATAATAACATGATATATCTTTTTCTCATCAAGATAAGCATATTTCAGAGTATCGTGTAATTGTTTGAGATCGAACACAGGATCACTCTTGGGTGGTAGAGGATCTCCAAGAGTCTCAATAGAAAATTGTGTTGCAAAACAGGCATCTGTTTAAACAAAATATCGTCTAATTCCTTTCTTTCATTCATGAACATATCATTTTCATGGTATAGCAAATATTGTTCTAAAGGATCAGTAGGAGGCACAACAATAGAAGCAAGACCAATAATTTCATCTTTACTAGGAAATTCTTTATCATGGGGTTGTCTATGAAATTTGGAGAAATTAAACTCATGAGACACATCCCCAAAACTTACAGTAATAGTTTCTGTCTCACAATCTAATTTGGCATTGACATTGTTCAAGAAAGGTCTACCAAATATAATGGGACAAAAATCATCTTGTGGGGATACAAGAACTAGAAAATCAGCAGGGTATTTTATTTTACCACACAAGACTTCAACATCTCTAACAATCCCAATTGGTGATATAGTATCTCTATTGGCAAGCTTAATAGTAACATCAATATCTTCTATTTTAGCCGGTGCAATATCATTCATAATTTCTTGACATAAAGTAAAGGGAATTGCACTCACACTATCACCCAAATCACATAATCCATGATAACAATGATCTCCTATTTTAATATAAACAACACGCATGCCAACAACAGGTCTATGTTTCTCTTTATCATTGGGTCTAGCAATTCTGGCAGCTTCATCACAGGAATAAATAACATGCCCATCAATATTATCGATCAAGAGATCTTTAACCATAGCAATACTAGATTCAACTTTAATTTGTTCAGGAGGTGTAGGTGTTCTAGTATAACTCTTACGAACCACAGCTGACGCTTTAGCATGTTCCTTTATTCTAACAGGGAAATGTGGTTTCTCAATATAAGCAGTAGGAACAATAGAATCAACATTATAAGTAATAGTTTCCTCTTCAGCTTTAATATGTTATACTATTTTCAATTCAATGGGAGGATGATATTTAAACCACTTCTACTTAGGGAGATCAACATGACTAGAAAATGATTCACAAAAGGAGGCTACTATCTCAGAGTCAAGTCCATATTTAGTGCTAAATTCATAAAAAGCACCGGTATCCATAAAATATTTAACACAATCAAACTTAAGGTTTATACCTGACTACTTAACTTCTTTGAGTTCCCAATCTTCAGAGTTGCATTTAATTCTTTCCAATAAATGCCATTTGAATTCAATAGTCTTCATCATAAAAGAACCAGTACAAGAAGTATCGAGCATGGATTGATCATTACGAGAAAGCCGAGCATAAAAGTTCTGAATAATAATTTCTCTTGAGAGCTCATGATTGGGGCATGAATATAACATTGACTTAAGCCTCCCAAAGCTTGAGTGATACTTTCTCCTTCACAAGACCAAAAATTATAAATATAATTTCGATCACGATGAACTAGATGCATAGGATAAAACTTCTGATGAAATTCCAATTTCAATCGGTTGTAATTCCAAGTCCCAATATCATCGCATAGCCTATACCATTTCAATGCCTTATCCTTCAAAGATAAAGGGAAGACCTTCTTATTGACTTCATCCTCGGGCAAACCTGCAAGCTTAAATCATCCACAAACTTCATCCACATAGATTAGATGGACATCAGGATGTAATGTTCCATCTCCTACATAAGGATTAGCTAGCGGTTTCTTTATCATACCTGAAGGAATTTCATAATAAATATTTCCAGTAGGTTCACTAGGTTGAGGGGAAACTCTTTGCTCTTCCGGTCGGGGTGAAGATACCCCGAACAAGCCCCTCAAAGGATTATTTTCCATAGCAACAAGTGACAGTAAATTTCAGCACACTATATAATTTTTTCCTTACCAAATTCCACTTACCAAAGGCGCTTCACTCCCCGGAAACGGCGCCAGAAAGGAGTCTTGACGACCCACATGTATAGGGGATCTATCGTAGTCCTTTCTGTAAGTAAGAGTGTCAAACCCAGCGAGGAGCAGAAGGAAATGACAAGCGGTTTTCAGCAAGGTATTCTCTGCAAGCACTGAAATTATCGGTAACAGATAGTTTTGTGATAAGATAATTTGTAACGGGTAACAAGTAACAAGTGTAACTAAGGTGCAGCAAGGTGGCCCAATCCATTTTGTAGCAAAGGACAAGCCTGGACAAACAACTATATAAAGCAAAGCACTCCCGAGGACACATGGGAATTATTGTCAAGCTAGTTTTCATCATGCTCATATGATTCGCGTTCGTTACTTTGATAATTTGATATGTGGGTGGACCGGTGCTTGGGTGATGTCCTTACTTGGACAAGCCTCCCACTTATGATTAACCCCTCTTGCAAGCATCCACAATTATGAAAGAAGAATTAAGATAAATCTAACCATAGCATGAAACATATGGATTCAAATCAGCCCCTTACGAAGCAACACATAAACTAGGGTTTAAGCTTCTGTCACTCTAGCAACCCATCATCTACTTATTACTTCCCAATGCCTTTCCCTAGGCCGAAATCATGGTGAAGTGTCATGTAGTCAATGTTCACATAACACCACTAGAGGAAAGGCAACATAAATCTCATCAAAATATTGAACGAATACCAAATTCACATGATTACTTATAACAAGACTTCTCCCATGTCATCAGGAACAAACGTAACTACTCACAAAGCATATTCATGTTCATAATCAGAGGCATAATAAATATCATTAAGGATCTAAACATATGATCTTCCACCGAATAAACCAACTAGCATCAACTACAATGACTAATCAACACTACTAGCAACCCACATGTACCAATCTGAGGTTTTGAGACAAAGAAAGGATATAAGAGATGAACTAGGGTTTGAGAGGACATGGTGCTGGTGAAGATGTTGATGGAGATTGACCCCCTCTCGATGAGAGGATTGTTGGTGATGACGATGTCTTCGATTTCCCCCTCTCGGAGGGAAGTTTGCCCGGCAGAACAACTTCGTCAGAGCCCTAGATAGCTTCTTCATAGGTTCCACCTCGAGACGGCGACGCTTCGTCCTGAAAGCATCCTTCTGATTTTTTCCAAGTCAAAACCCTCCATATAGCAGAAGATGGGCACCAGAGACCTGCCAGGGGGCCCACAAGCCCCAGGGGCGCGCCTAGGGGGTTAGGGCGCCCCCCCCCCCGGCTTGTGGCCACCTGGTGGGTCCCCTTTGGCATTTTCTTCGCCCAATATTTATATATATATTCTAAACTAATTATTTGTAAATTTTCAGGACTTTTTGAGTTGTGCAGAATAGGTCTCTCAGATTTGCTCCTTTCCGGTCCAGGACTCCTGCTGTCGGTATTCCCCCTCTTTGTGTAAACCATGTAAAATAAGAGAGAAAATGGATAAGTATTGTACCATAATGTGTAATAACAACTCATAATGCAATAAATATCAATATAAAAGCATTATAGAAAGTGGACGTATCACTGAACTAGCAGGGACGCACGAATTTACCCAGGTTCGGGCCGCTGTCAAGCATTAAACCCTACTCCTACTTTGTGTATTGGATGTGTATATGTCCAGTTACAAGGTGCGCACGTCCCGGCAAGGTGCTCAAGAGTGCAGCTACGCATGCAAATGGACATGGTTTCGACCCGTGTAAAGGTATCCATGGACCTCCTTTTATAGAGAAAGGGGTTACCACATTGGCAAAAACAGTCTTTACACAAGGGGAATAGTGGCTACAGTGACAAATACCTAACTCTGACGGGTTACAACAAATGCATTAAATGCGCCGTGAGGTGTCACACTAGTAAATCTCTATGGCAAGGATTGCCTCTCCTTCTGTGTCGTTCGCCCAGCTACCTCATATTCCTTCGACACGCCTCTGGGACGGGTGTCATTAAAGTTGTGCCTTCGGCGGTGAGCTGATGCTTGCCCACACAAGACTCACCTAACTACCTGCTCGCTCGACACATATTCGACAAGTGACAACCTGATCGAGGAGGTGGAGCGGTGGCAGGGTAGTGGGATTCTTGCCGGGCTCGGAGCTTGCTGAGTCTTCATTTGCTTGCCGGCAATCCTTCAGCCTCGATCTCCTGTACTCTTCTGTGGTACTTTTGGATCACCTGAGTTGAAGCCTCCTTTGTATCTTGAGTTTATCTTTAGTTGTCCTCCGTCAAGCCTTGCCGTCGTGAAGGCTGTACTGCCTATGCATAAGTCTGAGGTACTAAGGACCCAAACCTTACTACATCGACATAGTACGTTTTGTTTTTTTAAATGAAAACAAATAGGCAAATTAGAGCAACACCAATGCAGGTACCATTTCGTCCGCTGCTGTCCGTTTGGGTCGGCGCGGACAAAAGTGGAGGCCCAACGCGCCGATCCATTAGCAAAAAGCGTCCACGCGGGCCCATCTGCGGCCCAAATTTGCGCCAGAAATGTGTCGGCACGGACGCGAAGCGGACGCCTCGCGCACCTTCTCGGTGTCCACCCCGTCCCCACCTAGCGGCCATCTAACTACCGCGCTCAGCTTTATTAATGACGGCTCCCCACCTCAGGCCCACGCATCAGCGATGGTGGTCGGCCTTTTTTAATCCGAGCATGCGGGGGGGAAGGCGTCCTCATCCGCTTCCTGAAGCCCCCCGTCCCCATCTCGCCACCCTATGCGCCACCGTCGGCGGCAACCCTAGCCACCGCAAGAATGGGTTTCTTCTCGGGCAAGGGCAAGGCTCCCGCCTCCGCCGGTGTCTTCCCGTCGGTCAAGGTAGCGGGTTGTTGTCCCAGTGCACAAGGCGAAGTGGCACTGGGAGCACCACGTCCCTCTCCCCTACCCGACATCACCCTACCACATGACTGGCACTTGGATCCGGAGAGGATACCAGTGCGGTGGCGTCGTGGTTGACGAGGGCGCACGCAGAGGAGGTGCGGCGCGGGCGGGCACTGCTGACGCCGAGCAGCACCGTGATCGCGCCAACGACTTCGACTTGCCCGCTTGGGGGCGTTGGTTCGCCTTCGAGCAGGAGGAGGCCAGGTAACGTGGCGTCCGCGACGTCTCGCATGGCTCCCATCCGCCACCTCTCGTCGCTCGCGACGAGGACCAAACGGCCCTGGCGGCTGTCCTATGGGAGAGCGAGGAGGAGGAGCAGCGCATGGAGGAGGAGGATGAGGCACGCATGGCGGAGGCCATGGCGATGTGCCTCGAGGGCGAGTACTGCGAGGGCGAGTACCTCGAGCAGCTGGAGCGCGACGCCGAGGAGGAGCGTTGTGCCTAGCCGGCGGCGGCACTGCCCGCGGCGGACGACGTCGCCACAGCCTGGAATACGGCCTTCCCCTGGGCCAGGCCGGTGCCAACGCTGGTCGATCTCACCGGCCACCACAACGACGACAAGGACGCCTAAGGCAACGCGCCGCCTCGTAGTTTTAGTTTAATTAATGTTTTAGTTAATATTAATGTGGACGTGTGGATCTAGCGGGTCTTTGTGGCCGGCATTAATGTTTAATTAATGTTTTTTTATTTTTAAAATATTTATGTTCTACTCCCTCCGTTCCATAATGTAAGGCGTTTTTTGACACACTAGTGTCAAAAAACATCTTACATTATGGGACGGAGGGAGTATTTTTTTTCCAAGCGACCTAAAAAAATGAATCGGGCGAGCGTTGGACGTACGTGTCGACCCAAACGCGAAAGCAGACATGGGTGTCCGTCGGGCCGATTCAAATGAACGAAAAGTGGACAAAATCACTGTATGTCTGGGTCGGCGCGTTGGAGTTGCTCCTAGTAGCTGGTGGTACGCAAATTCGCAGAGGATGGTCTCCGTAACCGTTGATTAACGCAAAACTGAAGGTGGCCACCCACGGATGATGAGGCGATCACAATCTCCAACGACATGATTGCTATAAAGAAATGAAATCCCACGAGTTGGTTGCCATCGGTTGTTAGGAAAACACAGAGATTAAGAACCGGTCATGGCATCGTTGATTCACTGGATCATCTCTGAATGCAAACATGCATGGTTGGCTAAGATCATGCGCATCATTCTCTCATCTTTTTCGCCTGTCCCTGACGCTGATCAATACAAGCCTCACCACCGCACCTTACCTGTCATGCACGCCATGCGACCCAGGCGCATACGATCATTCGTTCTCGTGCCAGCCAGGAGAATGTCCTCAGGTTGCTCCGTGTGCGACTTTGCGCTGCTGTTTTTATAATCGGGACTGAATAATCTGATCCTGCGCCATGTGGTTACGCGACCGACCACTTTATCGTCAAGACAAAGGGTAATGCAAAGCGTGTAATAAACCATATCGTGCAGTATGATTGAAGCTATGTAGCTTTCTCTGTGGTTAGAGATGAACTGTGCGTGCATGTGTCCAATGCAAATGAGTGGTACAGTTCAGATGACAAGGTGTGCAGTGAGACGTTATTGCTTGAGGATTCTGCATATGCCCATCACGCTCCTACTTTCCATTTCCCAGCGGATGTAGTTAGTTAGCAGCTCTGGTATTGCAACAATAGGTACCTTCTTTTATGGATTCGCTACGCAATAAGAATACAATACTGTAATCATGCATAACCTTTCGAATTCTTGGTAGTTGGGGTGACCCCACAGCCACATGCATGTGTACGTGCATACGATCTGTATCTGTCGTTGGATCAGATTCGATGGCCGGAATGTGAGTATCAAGCAAAGGCTGATACTCTGCGTGCTTTTGCCTTTCTAGCTGTTTAAGGTAATTTGAATCTAAAACAGCACGCTAAGCGTTATTTGGTTCAAATAAATCGAAACAGGGATTTCCAAGAATTTGGCTTGTAGGATTAGAAACAAACTTTATAGGGTCTATTTGCATGCAATTCAAAAATACATGCCTATCTGTATGCAGTTCAAAAATATATTTCATCGACTTCAAACTCGTGGAGATTTTGTATATTTCGTGGCGTTGCGTGGCAGCAATGGTGGTGATGCATGCCGGCAGTGCGGATGCCTGGGACCGCTTTGGAAAACCTGTCATCTTTAGTTTTGAAACACCTAGAGATCAATTACAGGCTAGGCGGCGTGCGTACAAACATACGTGGTGGAGGTCCAAGCACCCCATGTTGCTTACCCCAAGGACCATTGGTTGAAACAAAGGGACGAACACAAAGACGATGGCGGAGTATATATAAAACACAAGGGCAGTGGAGCTAAAGATCGAATCGGCCGTTACTTGGTTGTTAGGATTGGGCCCATGTGTACACACCATGCCCCGAATCCTGCGCCTTCTAGACGAGGGTTGTCGGCTGGTCTTCCATCCAGCATGTGCACCCCACGTAGGCTACTCGGTTCTATGTAAACGTTACTCAAAGCATAAAACGGAAAGAGGATATGTAGCAGCCCAGCGGCATGCATTTTATGGACCGTAAGAGCATCAAACATGCATCATACGGCCGGACGGGCCATCCGATCACTGACCAGTCACATATTTTTAGCTAGACGGACGTCTCAAACAAGCCTTAAACGTCCCGGCTGACCAGCACCACCATATTCAGCCTAAATATGGGGCGGATATGGGCGCGCCCGCGTCCGGGCATGCCCGCCACGTAGGTCTGACTGCGGGGTCCCACGCGGAAACGCGTGGAAATTCGGTGGTCCGACAGATGCCGCGTGGCGTCGCTCCGGCTCGTCGCCCAAGACCAAATTCGGTTATTTAAGCTGGCCGACGTGCCGCAACCCTAACCCATCCCCCTCTTTCCTCTCCGCGCCACTAGTCCGAGCCCATCCACCTCCTCCCTCTCCCGCTCCGGCGCTCTACCCATGGTGACGCTCCGCCCACGCTCCGGCACTCCGCCATGGTCCGGAGCAAGATCACCAACTACGGCACTACGCCATGCTGACGCCGTAGCGCCGCTACGAGATCCAGCAGGAGATCCGGGTGAGGCAAGCCGTGTGCGCCGACCGGGCTGCTCCGGACTCGCCGGAGCCGGAGAAGGAGGAGGAGGAGTAGCTGGGGGAAGAGGAGGAGGAGATTGCTGCGATGCAGGTGGAGGAGCCGGACCAGCAGGTGCCGGCCTTCAACATGGAGTAGGCGGAGGCGGAGTTCGCCGTTGCCCAGTCCGACGAGATGGCGGAGCAGCATGCCATCCTGGACTCCATCCAGGATGAGGCCTATGTGAAGGCCAACCCTGGCGTTCCTCCGGCAGGAGCAGGCAGAGTCCGACGCGCTCTTCGCCGAGCTCGACGCGGAGATAGAGGCGAAGGAGGCCCGAGCGGAGCTGGCGGAGGCACCGGAGGAGGTGGAGCTGCAGCTGCCGCCCATGCTGTCGGAGCCGGGCACGGAGATCGTCGACATCTTCGACGACGAGTAACTAGTTGATCGACGTAGTACGTAGGTCTATTTTAGTTTGCATGTCTTTGTATGGATTTGAGAATCTAGTATGAGATGTCCGGATGCAACAAGTGAAATTTAAGGCGTGTCCGGTCACTGCCTGCGGACATGCTCGAACACGATCACGTGCGTTTGTGGGGCCGTATTTGTCATATGTGGCTGTAGATGCTCTCAGATTGGGTTGTGATTCAGAAAGTAAGTTGGTCCCATGTATGACTTGGAAATAAATTTGGTGGTGTCACCTCTACTACACTGGGTTCAACTTTTACAAATGGGACTGACCACCAGCCAGTCGCTTGAACCTGTGATTTGGGTCAGTCATTTTTCTTTCTTCTGCATGCATCGTCAGGTGTGGTGTGCCAGCGCGCGTAGGTAATCTCTGACAAGTAGGTCATTGTATGAAAATATTTTTTTAATACAGTAAAGACATAGACGCTCACACATACACTCATCCTATAAATACACACGCGCACGCCCTACGTCTATGAGCATAAATATAGCGAATTTGACTTTGCACACAACAAACTCAGTCTTCATATTTTGTGGCGATCATCTCCATGCCAAAGTTACTCTTAAATCTTAACACGAGTGTACAACACTGAAAGCAGAAATCAAGTCTAACAGGGAGGGCAACAGTAAAAGGGGCCGCTAACATCCAGTCGCCTGGATTTCTAATTTGGTTCGGTCATTTTATTTCTGCCGTGTCCAACAAAGTTAGCTCAGCTGCACAGTGAGAAAACAACGAGGAATGACACGTACGTGTAGGTGCAACTCATCGGATGCGTACATGACAATTATTTCGTTCACGTACCCGGCCTGTACGTGGTACATATGTGTGAGTCTATGGGCTAATGTTTCTTCACATCAATGGAGCTATCACAAGACAATTTGAACAAAAAGAGAAAAAAAAGGTAGACTAATTTTTTTTTTTTTTTGCGGGTGAAACGAGCATTCATTAATTAAGTAATGTTTGTACACTCGTTTTCACAAATAGAACATAAATCATCAGGCCCAGCTTGCAGCCAAACCATCGTACGTTGGCTAGTACGTCCTCTTTGAGCCATGCAATGCGCGGCCATGTTGGCCGTGCGTCGGACGTGCTCAAAAACATGACGCCGTACTCCATGCAATAGCCTCTTCGTCTCCTCGATAAACCCGGCCAACGAAGACCTGTTAACTCCGCTGGCCGTCAAAGCTACCACTCCTTCTTTACAGTCTAGTTCCACAATGATGGGTTTCTCTGTACGCTGCAGCGCCAGGGACGTGCCCTCGAGACACGCTGCTATTTCCGCCTCCATTGGTGTGTGGCATGATCGAAGAAACCGACACGACGAGAAGATGATGGCACCCGTGTCATCCCTCAAGACCATGCCCGCACCTCCAGTACACTCGCCAGGGATATGTGACCCATCAACATTCAGTTTCACCCAGCCAGGTGGTGGTTTTACCCATGTAGATTCAGGTGTAACACTAGACTGAACCTCTGATTGCCTCACCACTTGTGGCACCTTCTGAACCACCATCTTCCCTTTCACCAAGTCTCCTTGTGGTTGCTGTTTGATGCATAACAGGGAGTCGATGTAGCTATTCAGAAATCTCCTTGAACTCTCGATTGGTGGTGCCGGTTTGTGATGTATGACTTCGTTCCGACAGTGCCAAACTCGCCAAAAGGTCATCAGAATGACCAAGCGCTGCAATTCCGTGCTGTTATTCAGGAGATGTAGAAGCCATTCTTCGCCGGTATTGGACACCGTCCGCAGGTCCGGAAGAGGCCATGACTCCTTCATATCATCCCATAGGGCGCACGCCATAGGGCACCTACACATGGCGTGAAAGGTATCCTCCCGCTCGACGCCACACATGACACAAACATTAGAATGTTCCAGATTTCTTTTATGCTTATTTTCCATAGTTGCCAAAGAATTAGTTGCTATCCGCCAACCAAAGACCCGTACCTTACGTGGAGCAGGGCACTTCCACAATGCCGTCCAGACGGCACGATTGCCGTCCGGTGCCCTGCTAATTTATTTGTAAGGGAAAATGAATCATGGGAGTGGATTAACCCTAAAATAAACAAACATAAATTTAAATGAATATAATATTATGCAACAATGTATAACATAACAGAACATAAAAACTTCTATTTTCACTAACACTTTCACCCCCCCCCCCATACTAATATACTAAAATAAAAATAAAAATTAAAGTTTTCGAAGGAAGAATGAGTTGGTGGCATTGGAGTTACTCTAAAATAAGAAAGTAAAAAAGATAGAAAAATGAAAAATTTGCACGACATAAATTGCACTTTTTTATAATATGCAAGAATAGGCATATAAGAGAAATTTTTTGCAAGAATTTTTTTTCTCTGACAAGGAGTGAATGAGTTACATTAGTATTACCCTCAAAGAAGAACTAAAATGAAATATAAACTAAATTAAAATCAAAATAATGAAGTATTTAAAATAGAATGATAGTGACTTTGGTTACCCTTTAAGAAAAAGAAATAAAAACTAAAAAACAAAAGAATAAATTTTCTAAGAAAAAATGAATTAGTGGCATTGGCATTACCCTGCAAGAAGGAAGAACATGAAAAGTAGTAAAACAAAAAATTGCAAATTTTACACCCAATTTATAGATAAACCGTGCCTTTTATGATATACAAGAAAAACCATACATCAATGGAATTTGCAAAAAAGGAAGTTGTCTAAAAAGGAATGGAATTACTGACATTCGTATTACTCTAAGTGCTTCGTGCGCCGGGCACCACTCTCGATGACCCTCCCTATGGATGTAGGTCACGCTCCCACGAGGCGGCTGAACTTATTTAAACAAATATCACCGTGCCACTTGGTCCACTATACGACGACCCTCAACATAAGGCTGTCCTATACGCCGTCACTAATTTCTAACCACGCTACTAAGGAGGCCCCCTAGTCGAAAGTTGATTCTTGTATGTCAACAATTATCCGTTCCTGATCGGCAAAAATAAAACACACGGCGTGCATGCCGAGGCGGATTGCAAAGGAGGAGGAGTGTCGTGCGAAACTGATCCACGGACACCTATGAGACCGGCGGACCGAGCCCCTTTCGGTTCGGCGGGGGGCGGAGACTGCACGAAGAGCAGATCGAAGCGAAGCACACGAGCGATTTACCCCGCTTCGGAGCTCTCCGGAGAGATAATACTCCTACTGCTGCATGTCTGAGTGTATTGAGTTCTTGCTCGGGAGCGCTAATTGCTACAGTACACACTAGCTGCTAACGAGACCGAGCGTGAGTGTTTTTCTGGCTTCGAGACCCCCCTTCTACGTTGCGCATGGGGCCTCCTTTTATATGCTCAAGGGGTCACCGACAGGTGGCAACGCAGGCAAGGGCAAAAATGGAAAGGTGTTGCGGTTGGTACAACTACTTGTACAGTGTATCCTACCTAACCCTGACGGCAGGGGACAAGGGCATTAAATGCCCGTCTGCGTCGCCCAAATAGTGCAGAAAGGGACCGTCAGGGGCACCACCGCTTGCCACGATGGCAATCTTGTCAGCGCCGCTTGCCACCTCGCACCGCTGGCTGCACAGCCGCTTGCCACGCGCGCCTGGAAAGGTCCCAGGGCGACACGTTGGTGGATGGGCTGGAGCGCGGGTACAGTGTGGTAGCTTGCCGCAGCAAGCGCCTTGCCGCGGTCGTTGTCTTGTCCCGTCCGGAAGCTTGTCGCTCACTGGGCCTTGCCGGGACGCGTGGCGCATCGTGGCAAGTTTCTTGAGATGCCTTGATCGGCCTTCCCGGCAAGCTCCTCTTGCCGGGGCCTTGTCTCCTTGGCTTGAATACTTTGTTCTTGAATGGCTCCAAAGGAACCATGGAGGACCTTGGCGGTCACCCGGCAAGCCTTGCCGCGGGGTGCTGCGACTGCCCGTGCACAAGTTCGGGATACTAGGGTACCCCTACTCTAGTACACCGACAGGAGCCCCCGGGCCTGGGCCACACACGGTGCCGAGCGCTGTTGGGCCAGGCCCAAAAACAGGGCACGGGCACGCGCGGCCTAGGTTACGCCGTATCTTACTCCGTATCCACCGCGCCCTCCCCGAACGGCACGCGTCGAATGCGGCGTCGTGGGAGAGATCGTGGGTGGTTTCTTTATTCGGGAAAACGGAACGTCCGCCCCCTCCCTCTTTATAAGCAGGGGAAACAGGGGCAGTTCTCCCATCTTGCCGGTTGCTATTCCAATCTCAGAAATCTCCGCCGCTCCCCCCTTCTTCCAAGGCTGAAAGAGAGCAGCGCTCCGCCCCCCATCACCACCAGCACCACCAACGCCGTCGAGCTCCCCCACCACCTCCGCCATGGCTCCGAAAGCCGGCAAGGGGAAGGTCGTGAAGACGACCGAGGCGCAGCGGCTCGCGGCGCTGCGAAAGGAGCGGGCAACCTTCCCCCCATGCTTGCCACGAAGGAGCTGAGGGAGTACTACTACCTCTTCTGGTCGACGGAGACGCGAGCGCATCCGCGCACGAAGGTACTCTCAGCCACCGCTTCGGAACGGGCTCCAAATGGATATCCCTTCTTCGCCTTGTTCTTATACTGCGGGCTCTGCCCGCCTTTCTCTGAATTTTTCTGCGACATCATGAACACCTACGGGTTCCACCTCCTTGACTTTACCCCCAATGCCATTCTGACCATGGCAGTTTTCGCACATCTCTGCGAAAACTTTGTCGGAGACTATCCAAATGTTGCTCTTTTTCGCCACTTCTTTATGCCCCTAGTTGAGAGAGGGGAGCCTCTATCCGGCGGAATCGCCTGGATCTCGAGAGCCGGCAAGAAGGAAGCTTATCTGGAGGGAGAGCTCCGCGGCAAGTGGGAGGAATGGAGAGCAGACTGGTGCTGGATTGTCGAGGAGAACCCGCAGCCGTTTACTGCCCAGCGCCAAGCCCAGTAGCGCGCGGCAACGATTGGAGAAGCGTGGCCCCGAAAGACAATAGGCTGAAGATTGCCGTAACCCGGATCCTGCGCCTCAAGCTTGCCGGGCTCACTGTAGGCGCTGTTGGCGCAGATTTTCTTCGCCGCCGCATCGCCCCCCTGCAGGAGAGGAGGAGACCCGCCTGGGAGTTCGGGGGTCCGGCGGACATCATGAGGCTGCGCCCGGGCCTCAACTTCATCTTCACTGTCCTGGAACTGGACGCGATGCTCAAGGAGCTATTCAAGCACGACCCTCAACATCCCAAATGATTCAGGTTGCCGCAGGGTGTCGTTCCGCTGTGCAACAACTCCTCGCTCGACCGCATCCGTGCAATGATGCCGCTGTGCGATTCGCATGGAATTGTCCCAACTTGGTAAGAGCCTACAGACGACGTTGTGCAGGAGTTCTTCGACGGCTTGGTAGAAGTGCTGATCCGCTCCGATGAGCAGAAAAGCCTCACCCGCGATACAACCTATGCAGAGATGCAGCGCATCGCCACTAGGCTGGAAGAGGCGGCGGCAGCTGCTGCCGCGGGCGAGTTTGGATTCACCGTGGAGGAGGCAGAGGCAGCAGAGGCGGCAAGCCTTGCCGAGCGAGAGGAGCTTGCCAGCGAGGGAGAGCTTGCCGGCGAGGGAGAGCTTGCCGGGCCTGAAGTCGAGTCGAGCGAGCCCGCCGAGGGTGCGAGCGGCTCGTTGAAGACCAACTCCTCCTCCTCCTCATCTTCAGACAGCTCGCCGCAAGCAGAGCCCCCAGCTCCACCAAGAAGGCGTCTCCGCAAGGTCGGGGAAGTAGCGGGGCGGCAGGCAAGTCAACAGCCGTCGTGCTGCGCGACACGCTCCACCACGACAAGCACCGTTGCCGCGGGAGCGCCTGACGCCGCTGCGGCAACTGGAGCGGGGTCCTCCCGGGCCACCGCTTCTGCCCCTGCCAAGCGGCTAAGGGAACCTACTCCTCTGCCTCGTCGTGCCGGAGGCGAGCCGGACTTCGACCTCTCCGTGCTCAGCTCCGACAAGGAAGAAGAAGAGTAAGATTCTTTTGCTGTACTTGTAGTTCTTCAATTCTTGCTGTTTTGTCTTGTGTCTGATTTGCTTTACTCTGAACTCATTCCTTTTCAGGACTCTGGCCCAGAGAGCGGCGAACAGAGCCAAGGTCCCGGTGATTGTCATCGAGGACGAATCCACCGCGACAGCAGGGGGCGTGTCCGAGAGCACCTTGCCGGACCCGGCAACTATTCCCCAAAGCAGCCCCCAGCGCAGCCCCCAGCGTAAGTACATGGTTTACTTCCCGCTGTTAGGTGCTCATGGGTGCTCTTTCTTTGCTGACACCTGACTATTGGTTTGTGTAGGAGCAGAGCAGCCTCACCAGGAGCGTCCGGAAGCCGCCCCCGACATGCCATTTGCTTCGACTACACCGCCAAGGGAGGGTTCCCCGGCAAGGGAGCGTTCTCCGGCAAGGGAGAGTTCTCCGGCAATGGACCGTACCAGTGACCCCCCGGTGGTGGAGACCACGACCGCAGAGCCCAATACAGGTAATCATCTTGCTTGAAAACTTCCCTTGGGTTCTTCTTCTTCTGATTTTCTTTTCGGAGATTTGCTTGACTTTTCTCCTTTTTCCGGCCGTCAGATCCCTCTGCCACGGAGCCGATGGAGACCGAGTCGCCGGCAAAGAGAATGCGCGCGGCAATACCGATGACGCCGCTGCCACCGAAGAAGCAGCTGGCGTTGGTGATCCCGTCGGCGAAGAGGCCGCCAAAGCTGCCGCTGTAGAAGCTGGCGAAGGGTCCGGCGATCGCACTGACGGCCCTGAGGCCGCAGGAGCGTCAGGTGCTACGCCGACCGCCGATCCCTCCGCCGCTGCTGCAGCGCCAGGCTCTGAAGAGCCCCAGCCCGGCGCCTATTTGAAGGTCGGCGATGGCGTCTTCATCAAGCTCCCCTGGGAGTGAAGCTCCAGGGTGCCGGTCAAAGGAGAAAGCTTGGATGGAGAGGTGCTCGCCTCCGCTGGACTGGCGCTGGTTGATGCGCCGAGCAGCAGCAGCGGCGAGTCTGAGGAGGAGCGGCTGCTGCGGAAGCTGGTGTCGCTCTACCGCGCCCGACAGGCCAAGGTGGAATCCCGAGAAGCGCGCGAAGGAGCTCCGGGGTCGTAACCAGGAAACTCTCCGGTCCCTGGCAGAGAAGCAGGAACAACTCGCCGAGGAGCGGAAAGCCTTCCTCCGTGAGAAGGCTGAAGTTGAAGAGCAACGGCGGCTTGCCACCGAGGAGCTGTATGCGCGGGAGGGTGAGTTGGCGCAGCGGAAGGTCAATCTTGACAGCCACGAGGAGGAGCTTGCCGCGCGCGAGCAAACATTTGGCGGGGATCTCAAGGAAGCAGAGGATGCTGCCGCAGCTGCCGAGGCCGCCAAGAAGGAGCTAGAGACGAAGGTGGCGCAGCTGGAGGCCGATCTCAAGGCAAGCGGTGAAGAGCTTGCCGTGCTCAAACGTGAGCGCGAGAAGGACGCCTACGCCCATGGCGAGCTGCAGGGTCGTCTCGTCGAGAAGGGCAAGGAGCTTAGCGCCGCCAAGGACTCCAACGCAGATATTGAGTTGAAGCTGGCTACTTTGACCAAGACGCTGGACGGCGCCAGGAAGCAGGAGGTGGCCTTGAAGGAGGAGATCAAGGCCAACGAGGCGCTGCTGGCGAGTGCTGCCGCCACCCAGAACACTTTTAGGGAGAATGTGGAGCACTGGACGGAGGGTCTCGTGAATGTTGCCGCAGCCATCGACGGGGAGCTGGCACAGCTGGGGATGGAGGATTTCGGGTATCCCTCCGATGAGAACCTCCAACCCAGCGTCAAGCTCACTTTGTTCTTCAAAGGCGTGGCGACGGCCCTCCAGCGACTCCGGGAGAAGATCCCAAAGCAGCTGGCCGACGAGTCGCGCAAGATCTGCGCGGGAGTTCTTCAAAAGGTGTTGGTGAAGGTGGCCTTCCGCAATCCGGGCCTCAACCTCACCAACGTCCTCAAGACCCTGCCGCCGGATGCTGATGTGGAAGCGCTCAAGACCCTGGTCGCACCCATTGTGGACAAGGTGAGCGAGATCAAGAGGGTTGACGGCGATCGCGTAGATTAGGCCGCCTGTTTTCTTCTTTTCTTGTTGCTGCTGGTCATGTTATGAGAACAATCTGTTAGAGCTGCGACAAGCTATCTTGTAATATAACTCTATTTTGGGTAGCGATTGCTATGTTATTTCCTTTACTTGATTCCTTCCTTTGTATGTTTTGGCCCTACGCTTTTAGGGAACTTGCTGGTGCAGGCACCTTAGCCGCGAGCGCTGAGTGCGGAACGTCAGTAGCCTCCTGGCCGTGCCGCTACCGACAAGAAACCTTGTCGCAACTAGTCGCAGCTCACTTAAGTTGTTGAGCAGACTCGAAACAAAGTAAGGGCGCAACTAGCTACGAGTTGGTTCCTCCGCGCACAGGTTTTCCATACAAAGCATGGTCGTTCGAATAAGATAACTTAAAAATTTTTAAAACTGATTGCTCAAACTTTGGCAACTTAGCTTTTCTGTCGTTTGCTTCCCGGTAAGGCGAGACTTTCTTGAACGACACCTGGTCCACACCATTATCTTCTCCTTTCCCCCCGGCAAACTTGTGGGCGAGGGAACCTTCCTTTTTTTGAGGAAAAGAAAGAAGAGAAAATAAAGATATGGAGCCTTATGGCTCGTTATTGCTTACCGGGGGTAGGTGCTGCACAAAGTGTCAGATAACACACACAAATATTAGAAAGCATGAAATTGACAAGATGCGCAGAGCACATGAGCTTTACTTATGCACGGGGTCTACGCCCGGCTTTGTACAAAGGATTACATGCAACAGCGGCAAGACTTGTACAAAAGGTGGTTGCTGGAACAGGTTCCGGCAACCACGCCCTACGGGTAAAACTTACGAAGATGCTCAATGTTCCATGAGTTGCTCACCGGAATGCCATCTTCGGTCTCAAGGTAGACAGCGCCAGGCCTAGTGACTCGTTTCACCCGGTAAGGGCCTTCCCACTTTGGTGTCAACTTGTTGGAATTCTTGGCGGACTGAACGCGCCGAAGAACAAGGTCGCCTTCCTCGAGACTTCTGGCATTAACTTTGCGGCTATGGTAGCGGCGCAAAGCTTGCTGGTATCGAGCAGCTCGTACAGCGGCCTGAAGACGGTCCTCCTCAAGGAGCAGCGCGTCATCTTGTCGCAGCTGCTCTTGCTCAAGCTCATCATAAGCGAGCACTCGAGGTGACCCGTATACGAGTTCCGTGGGTAGAACTGCCTCTGCTCCATAGACTAGAGCGAAAGGTGTCTGGCCAGTGGCTCGATTTGGCGTCGTCCTGATCGACCAAAGAACCACCGGTAGCTCCTCAATCCAGTTCTTTCCGCACTTGCGCGGCCTGTCGAAAGTCCTGGTCTTGAGCCCACGCAGCACTTCAGCATTTGCCCTCTCCGCTTGACCGTTGCTTCTCGGGTGAGCAACAGAAGCGAAGCAGACCTTGGCGCCAAGATCTTGGACGTACTGCATAAAGGTGCGGCTCGTGAATTGCGTGCCGTTGTCGGTGATGATCCTGTTAGGGATCCCGAAGCGGCAAACAATCGACCTGAAGAACTTGACTGCTGACTGTGTTGTCACCTTCCTCACTGCTTCCACTTCCGGCCACTTTGTGAACTTGTCGATTGCAATGTACAAGTACTCAAAGCCCCCGACAGCTCGGGGAAAGGGGCCGAGGATGTCGAGCCCCCAGACCAAAAATGGCCAGGATAAAGGGATTGTCTGGAGAGCTTGAGCTGGCTGGTGTATCTGCTTGGAATGGAACTGGCACGCTTCACACTTGGTTACTTGTGCAGTTGCATCCTGGAGGGCTGTCGGCCAAAAGAAACATTGCCGGAATACTTTGCCGGCAAGTGCTCTTGCGCCAATGTGGTGACCACATATGCCTCCATGTATCTCTGCCAACAGCTTTTGCCCATCTTCCCGGTGAATACACTTCAATTTCACACTGTTGAGTCTTCTTCTGTACAGTGTGCTGTCGACAAACTGGTACATACTTGACTGCCGGGCTACTCTTTCCGCTTCTTCTTGCTCCTCGGGAAGTTCTCCTGTCTGAAGGAAATGGAAAATCTGATGTGCCCATGCTGGAGCTTGTGGCTCGACAACAAGGACTAAAGGCACATCTGCTGCTGCGGGAACATGCGCTTCTATGGCAAGAACCTGCGGCTCAGCCGGAACTTGACGTTCCCCGGCAAGCTTGCCGGAGCAAAACTTGTCGGGAGCGTCTGCTTCAACGGGACAAACCCTAGGGCTTGCCGGAGCAGACTGCTCCTCAGCACTCTTGGTGTTGATCCTGGGGACCTTCTTGGCGGCGACTTCGGGGAGCTCTGCCGGAAAATAGTCACCAGAAATCAACTTCCTCTTCTTGCTCTGTCCAGTTGATGGCGTTACAGACGGTTGAGTCAGTTTGAGCACAGAGATCCCTGGTTCCACAGGTAACTTAAGTGCGCCGCACTTAGACAGGCCATCGGCAATGTCATTCTGAGCTCTTGGAATATGTTCCATCTGTAGGCTGTCAAAGTGCTCTTCTAACTTCCTTACTTCATCAACGTAAGCTTCCATCAACGGACTTTGATAATTCTTGTTCACTTGGCGGACGACAAGCTGCGAGTCACCCCTGACAATGAGCTTCTTGATCCCAAGGTCTGCTGCGATCCTGAGACCGGCAAGCAAACCTTCATACTCTGCGGTATTGTTCGTTGCTTGCTCCTTGGGAAAGTGCATCTGGACAAGTAGCACGCCCGCACCGGCGCCTTGCAGCGAGAAGGCACCATCAAAGTACATCAGCCACTCTTTGCTTGCTTCCTTGACGGGGATGCTCGTTTCTAGGATTTCTTCATCTGGTGTTGGCATCCATTCTGCTATGAATTCTGCCAATGCTCTGCTTTGAATAGTTGAAGTGCTCTCAAACTTGAGGCCAAAGCTTGACAGTTCCAGTGCCCACTCGACAATCCTGCCTGTTGCTTCTGGATTCTGCAGTATCCTCTTCAGCGGAAAACGAGTGACAACTGTGATCTCATGTGCTTGGAAGTAATGGTGCAGCTTTCTCGAGGCCATGAGAAGGCCGAAAAGCAATTTCTGCACACCAGAGTACCTTGACCTAGCCCCCTGCAGAAGGGAACTGACAAAGTAAACTGGGCGCTGCACCATTCTCTTCTGCATCTCCTCATGCGCCTGCGCAGATCCATCTTTGTCGGGACCAGAGCTTGCTGGTGAAGTCCTCTGCTTGTCGCTGGATGCATCTTCCGTGGTTGCTGGCTCATCATCTGCCTCCCTCTCCGCCACTAACGCAGCACTAACCACTTGATTGGTTGCCGCTATATACAGCAGCAACTTCTCTTGTGGCTTAGGTGCGACAAGTGTTGGAGTGGAGGACAGGTATCTCTTCAAGTCCTGCAGCGCAGCCTCCGCTTCCGGAGTCCATTTCATTGGACCTGCCTTTTTCAATATTTTGAAAAACGGCAGGGCACGCTCAGCAGACCTAGAGATAAACCTGCTGAGAGCAGCCACGGAACTGGCAAGTCTTCGTACGTCCTTGACGCGCTTTGGTGCTTCAATCTGCTCAATGGCCTTGATCTTGTCGGGATTGGCTTCAATTCCCCGCTAAGACACGAAGAATCTGAGAAGCTTGCTGGAGGGGAATCCAAACACACACTTCTCGGGGTTAAGCTTGAGGTTGATCTTGCGCAGATTTGCAAAGGTTTCGTCTAAATCTTGAATCAGAGTTGCCTTGTCCTTGCTCTTGACCACTATGTCATCCATGTAGGCTTCCACATTTCTGTGTATTTGTGGCTCAAAAGCATCATGGACTACCCTTGCAAATGTTGAACCAGCATTCTTTAAACCGAAAGGCATCCGTACGAAACAGTATGTGCCGCATGGAGTGATGAATGCGGTCTTCTCCTCATCCTCTTCTGCCATGAAGATCTGATGGTATCCTGAGTATGCGTCAAGAAATGAAAGCAAGTCACATCCGGCCATGGAGTCAACAATCTGGTCAATGCGCGGCAAGGGAAATGGGTCTTTGGGACAAGCTTTATTGACATCGGTAATGTCGATACAAAGCCTCCATTTCCCGTTCGCCTTGCACACGACTATAGGATTGGCCAACCACGTAGGATGGAGCACTCCTCTGACAAGGCCTGCTGCTTCCAACTTCTTGATTTCTTCTGCGATGAATTCTTGGCGCTCCACTACTTGTTTCCTGACCTTCTGCTTGACGGGCCGCACATGAGGACAGACGGCAAGGTGGTGCTCGATTACTTTCCTGGGAACACCGGGGATGTCAGACGGTTTCCACGCAAACACATCGATGTTCGCCCGCAGGAAAGCAACGAGCGCGCTTTCCTATTTAGGGTCGAGAGTGGCACTGATGGTGAAGGTACCACCAGTGCCGTCCTCCTTGGCGGACACTTCCTTGGTCTCTGGCGGAGCTGCCATTGTCTTCTTACACTTGCCGGTGGAGCTCGATGGTGCGTCCTCGACGGTAGCGCAGCACTCCGAAGCGGTGCGCTTGCCGGAGTGGGCATCAGAACTCTTGCCGGACTTGGTCTTCTTCTTCCCCCCGGGAGCTTCAACAGCAAGTGACTTGCAATCTATTGCGGCTGCTGCTTCCCGGTAGATCTTGTCGGCGCAGATAAGAGCATCCTTCTTGTCGCCAGGGACAGAGATGACACTTATCGGGCCTGGCATCTTCAACATGTTGTATGCGTAGTGAGAGGCTGCCATGAATTTGGCAAGTGCTGGACGGCCGAGTATTCCATTGTAAGGCAATGGAAAGTCAGCAACGTCAAAAGTGACCCTCTCAGTTCTGAAGTTCAACTCGCTGCCAAATGTCACCGGCAACGTGATCTTTCCCTTCGGCTTGCTCCTTCCCGGATTGATTCCTTGGAATGTGCCGGTCTCTTCGAGCTCGCTGTCAAGGATCTGGAGTTTCTGGAGTACCGCGGAGGAGATCAGATTCAAGCCGCCCCCGCCGTCAACTAGCATCTTAGTGACCTTGAGGTTGCGGATAGTTGGTGAAACCAACATCGGCAAGCACCCGACCGAAGTTATGCGATCAGGGTGGTCCTCAATATCAAAGATGATAGGCGTGCTGGACCATTTCAGAGGCTTGTGTGACTCGACGGGTGGTTCTGCCGCATTGACTTCCTGCACCCACTGCTTGAGCTGGCGGTGTGAAGTATGCAGAGAAGCACCGCCGTCAACGCATAGGACCTCTGTGGCTTTCTGGAACTCCTGCTCACTGGTCTCGTCATCATCCATATCTTCATCGTCGTCGTCATCTTCATCCTTGTCGCGGCCGCGGGGAGGTCTGTCTCCTTGCCGCTGCTTGGCCTTGCCGCGGCGTCCTCCCCGGCCGGGGCGTTTCTTGTCGGATCCTCCAGTACCTTCTTGGGCCTTCTCCTTGTCGCGTCGCTCGTAATCAGCCTTTTGCTGCTCAACAAGCTGCTCGACCTTCTTGCAGCTTTGGAGATCATGGCCCTTGGTGCGGTGGATCTTGCAGTACTGCTTATTGGTGCCGTCGTGCTTGTCAGCGACCACCATAGCCTGGCTGTTGGCTTTCTTGGCGTCACCTACGTCGCCGGACTGCTCAACGACTAGCACATCTTTGCCTTTCTTCTTCCTGTTGTTCCGCCGCCGGTTTTTCTTTGCCGGGCCAGCATCTTCGCTGTCAGATCCTCCTGCTCCTGTATTCTCTCCGGGGAGTTTCCTCCCTTCCTCAGCACGTGCACACTTGTCGGCCAGGGCATATAGCTCACTGACGTCTCTGATCTTGCACATCGCCATCTCCTCCCGCATCCTGTGGTTACGCACGTTCTGATGGAACGCGTTGATGACCGCGGCAGGGTGGACATCTGGGATGTTGTGCTGTACACGGCTGAATCTCTGAATGTACTTGCGCAGGGGCTCTCCTTCCTTCTGGGCGAGCAAATGAAGGTCGCTCTCTTGGCCATGAGGTTTGTAGCCGCCTGTAAAGGCGCCGACAAACTGATGGCATAGATCTGCCCAGGAGGATATGGAGTTGTCAGGCAAGTGCATGAGCCAGGACCTGACATTGGGCTTGAGCACCAGCGGGAAGTAGTTGGCAAGGATCTTGTCGTCCCGCCCCCCGGCAGCTTGCAACGCGATGGTGTAGATGCTGAGGAACTCCGACGGATGCGACTTGCCGTCGTACTTCTCCGGTACGTCTGGCTTGAAATTCTTTGTGCTGGGCCACTGGACTTGCCGCAGCTCACGAGTGAATGCAGGGCAACCTACCGCGTACGGCAAGTCGCCTGGTTCCCCTGGCGCATGCATGTCGACAGCGGGCCCAGCGCGCTGGTCCGATTGACGCTGCGCTTCTCTTCGGCGCTCGATGCGAGTACGAGCGTCTTCTTGCTGTCGTTCGTGAAGAACTTGGCACTGATCGCGACGAGCTCGTGGATCTGATGATGCGGTGGAGTCGCTGTCGAGGTGGACCCGGCGAGTCGGCGATCTTGGCCTTCGGGGTGGAGAGTGCATGGTGGTTGCACCCTCACCGGTTTTGTCGCCATCGGCTCGTGCATGGCAGTCTTGCCGCGGCTGCGATGTATTTGGCTGCCGTGGAGTGTCGCCGTTGACGAAGCCGATGAGACTCTGAATTTTGGCCCTCCATTCGTCGATCTTGTCTGCCGTTGGAGGGTAATCCAGGAGCAGTTGAGCTCGTGCCAAAGCTTCTGCTGGAGTGGTGGGTGGCAGTGGCGAATGGTGCGAGGAGCGGGATATGCTCGGACTTCTAACTATGTCAGAAGGAGCAGTACCCGTCCAGGCGACCGTGCCACACTCGTGCCAGCATGTTGGCGTGCATGCTGGTCTTGAGCACCCCGAGATCCACCAGCTCGATCTTGGTCCAACGAATGTATGGTACCGCGAGTACCATGACGCTGTCAGTCCTGCGCCTCCTGGGATGGGCGCGGTGCATGTACGGACGTCGAGGTCTGTGCAGCCTTGTCCTTGGACCTGGCAGCACCGTGAGCTCCCTCGTCGACGCTCGTTCTTCCGCCGGCGTCTACCCCACCACCCGTTTGCTCTAGTGGTGGTGGGATCGACGCGGACGGAGCAGCCACCTCTGAAGTCTTCTTCTTCGGTGGCATGTCGATGAAGAAGATGAAGATCTAGCTCGTGTGAACGCCGGATCAGGTACACACAACCTCGACTCCCCCTACCTGGCGCGCCAAAGATGTCGTGGGAAACTGATCCGCGGACACCTATGGGACCGGCGGACCGAGCCCCTTTCGGTTCGGCGGGGGGCGGAGACCGCACGAAGAGCAGATCGAGGCGAAGCACACGAGCGATTTACCCAGCTTCGGAGCTCTCCGGAGAGATAATACTCCTACTGCTGCATGTCTGAGTGTATTGAGTTCTTGCTCGGGAGCGCTAATTGCTACAGTACACACTAGCTGTTAACGAGACCGAGCGTGAGTGTTTTTCTGGCTTCGAGACCCCCCTTCTACGTTGCGCATGGGCCTCCTTTTATATGCTCAAGGGGTCACCGACAGGTGGCAACGCAGGCAAGGGCAAAAATGGAAAGGTGTTGCGGTTGGTACAACTACTTGTACAGTGTATCCTACCTAACCCTGACGGCAGGGGACAAGGGCATTAAATGCCCGTCTGCGTCGCCCAAATAGTGCAGAAAGGGACCGTCAGGGGCGCCACCGCTTGCCACGATGGCAATCTTGTCAGCGCCGCTTGCCACCTCGCACCGCTGGCTGCACAGCCGCTTGCCACGCGCGCTTGGAAAGGTCCCAGGGCGACACGTTGGTGGATGGGCTGGAGCGCGGGTACAGTGTGGTAGCTTGCCGCGGCAAGCGCCTTGCCGCGGTCGTTGTCTTGTCGCGTCCGGAAGCTTGTCGCTCACCGGGCCTTGCCGGGACGCGTGGCGCGTCGTGGCAAGTTTCTTGAGATGCCTTGATCGGCCTTCCCGGCAAGCTCCTCTTGCCGGGGCCTTGTCTCCTTGGCTTGAATACTTTGTTCTTGAATGGCTCCAAAGGAACCACGGAGGACCTTGGCGGTCACCCGGCAAGCCTTGCCGCGGGGTGCTGTGACTGCCCGTGCACAAGTTCGGGATACTAGGGTACCCCTACTCTAGTACACCGACAAGGAGTGATGGTGTATCATTCATCTTGTCAAACACCAGTAGCATGCGGAAGAGAACCCATTATATGCTTGTTTCAACTCTTCACCAGTAGCATGTTTTTTTAGGTGTAAACATGATTTACTTTATTCAATAATCAAGTCCACTGGAATAATCAAAGGGCCAGGAGGGTTTAGGGCATCTCTAAGGCAGACCCACAAATCGCCCGCATCCGTTCAGATCGGGCTATCCGGACCGCGGGAGCCATCCAATGCAGGCCTGTATCGGTCCGCGAGGCGGCTCGGACATGATTTCTCCCGCAAAACAGAGACAAAAGTGGGGGAGCTTTGAGAGAGTCCGGACACGCGGAAGGAATCCGACACCCTAGGCCCACCCAAAACCCCTCCCGGACCCCGCGACTCCGTCCTCTTCATTTTCTCCCCTTGCTTCTTTCTCTGTTGCCTTCATTGTCGCTCCACCACCCCGGCCACCACACCACTGTCAGAAATATGCGTCTTTGTCACCTCCGATGCTCCAGCAAGGCTCCCCGCCACTTCTCCTATGTCTCCTTTCAACGCCCTGTCTTCTGACCGCCCCACCAGGTACCATCCTCTACCATGCCCGACAACTATTCGATGAATCGCTAGAGCTAAAACGAGTTGTCCCTTCTTCTTTTTAGCAATGGATTCCTATTTGGAGTACATATACGAGCAGTATGTTGAGTCCTCCGATGGCTCGTCGTACGAGGAGGAGTACTCCGATGAGATAGCGATGATGCAGGCGGTCCTTGATGACCCACAAGTATATGGTATCAATTGTAGCTCTTTTCGATAATTAATTGTGTCGAACCCAACGAGGAGCAGAAGGAAATGAAAACTGGTTTTCAGTAAGGTAATGTCTGCAAGTGCTGAAATTGTAAGTAACAGAGTAGTTCGATAGCAAGATAATTTTTAACGAGCAAGTAATGATAGTAGTAACAAAAGTGCAGCAAGGTAGCCCGACCCTTTTGAGCAAAGGACAGGCCAAAATGGTTTCTTATAATAAGCAAAGCGTTCTTGAGGGTACACGCAAATTTCATCTGGTCACTTTCATCATGTTGATTCGATTTGTGTTCGCTACTTTGATAATTTGCTATGTGGGTGGACTGCTACTTAGGTGTTGTTCTTACTTGAACAAATCTCCTACTTATGATTAACCCCCTCGCAAGCATCTACAACTACGAGAAAAGTATTAAGAATAAATTCTAACCATAGATTTAACTTTTGGATCCAATCAGTCCCTTAGGGAATAGCGCATAAACTAGGATTTAAGCTTCTGTCACTCTCGCAACCCATCATCTAATGACTACTCCACAATGCATTCTCTTAGGCCCAAATACGGTGAAGTGTCATGTAGTCGACGTTCACATGACACCACTAAGGGAATCACAACATGCATACTATCAAAATATCAAACACACATCAAGTTCACATGATTACTTGCAACATGACTTCTCCCGTGACCTCAAGAACAAAAGTAGCTACTCACAAATAATAATCATGCTCAAGATCAGAGGGGTATTAAATAGCATAATGGATCTAAACATATAATCTTCCACCAAATAAACTATATAGTAATCAACTACAAGATGTAATCAACACAACTAGTCACCCACAAGCACCAATCTATAGTTCCGGTACAAAGATTGAACACAAGAGATGAAGTAGGGTTTGAGATGAGATTGTGTTATTGAAGATGTTGATGGAGATAGCCCTCCCCAAGATGGGAGAGTTGTTGGTGATGATGATGACGATGATTCCCCCTCCGAGAGGGAAGTTCCCCCGGAAGAATCGCTTTGCTGGAGGGCAAAAGTGCTCATGCCCAAGTTCCGCCTCGAGACAGCGGCGCTCCATCCCGAAAGTCCTCTCCTTATTTTTTCTAGGTAAAAATGACATATATACCAGAATATGGGCAACAGAGGTGGGCTGAGGGGAGCACAACCTACCAGGGCGCGCCTGGGCTCCCTAGGGCGCCCTGGTGGGTTTTGCCCACCTGGTGGGCCCCCTCTGGTAATTATTGGCTCCAATATTCCTCATATATTCCGTAGAAATTCTCTGTAAAGTTTCAGCTTGTTTGGAGTTGTGCAGAATAGGTGGCCTGATGTAGCTTTTCCAGGTTCAGATTTCCAGCTGTTGGAATTCTCCCTCTTTGTGTGCACCTTGCATATTATGAGAGAAAAGGCAAGAATTACTCCAGAAAGCATTATTATGCATTAAAACATCATAAATAACAGTAGGAAAACATGATGCAAAATGGATGTATCAACTCCCCCAAGCATAGACCACGCTTGTCCTCAAGCGAAAATCCGAAATCGAAAAACATGTCCACATGCTTAGAGAGAGATAGAGGTGTCAATAAAAACAATATACAGACATAGAAGCATCATGTAGATTATTATACCAGCAAAAAACTTTAACATAAGACTTCTATCATAGAACTTTTCTCATAGACTTCTCATGAGTAAGTAGCAATTCACCACACTATTGAAGTATAAAGCATAAACTCTATTAGAAACCAACAAACTATGTTCTCAGTCAACTTTGCAACTACAATTCATCATCTTTTCGAGAAGGGTCACACATCGGAGCCTTTAGGCAAGTCCACATACTCAACCATCATATAGTCTTCTATGATTGCTAACACTCACCGCATACACATGAGCAAAACGTTTCAACCGGACACATAAGAAGATAGGGTCTTATAGTTTCGCCTCCCAACGTATTCACCTCAAGGGTGATGTCAACAATAATAACTCATGCCACCCATATTCAATTGGACATATGTGCCTAGATCTTTCCTCACCACATTATGCTTGCCAAAGGAGAAAAATAAAAAGGAATAGTGAGAAAAACATTGACTCTTGCATAAATTAAATACATAAAAGTAAAAGATTGGCCCTTCGTAGATGGAAGCAGAGGTTGCCATGCACTTATTTGTTTGTATGCTCAACCCCTTAGTGCAAAAGAACGTCACATTGTATTTCCCCTTGTGATAGCAACCTTTATTATGCAGTTTGTCACTTTTATTCTTCACCATCACAAGTTCGTACAACGCTCAATTTTCTCTTACACTAAATGATCTCACACTTTTAGCAACAATTTTTATTGCCTTATTGCACCGATGACAACTTACTTGAGGGATCTTGCTCAATCCCTAGGTAGGTATGGTGGACTCTTGAAAATAAGATTTGGGTTTAAGGGTATTTGGATGCACAAGTAGTATCTGTACTTAGCGCGGAATTTTTGGCTAGCAAAGATAAGGGGCAAGCACTACATGTTGAAGGATCTATGACAATATAACTTCTGTGTGAATATGAACAAACATAAATCATCACGTTGTCTTATAATAAGCAAAGCGTTCTTGAGGTACGCGGGAATTTCATCTAGTCACTTTCATCATGTTGATTCAATTTGTGTTCGCTACTTTGATAATTTGATATGTGGGTCGGCCGATGCTTAGGTGTTGTTCTTACTTGAACAAATCTCCTACTTATGATTAACCCCCTCGCAAGCATCCACAACTATGAGAAAAGTATTAAGAATAAATTCTAACCATAGCATTAAACTTTTGGATCCAATCGGTCCCTTACGGAATAGCGCATAAACTAGGGTTTAAGCTTCTGGCACTCTCGCAACCCATCATCTAATAAGTAATCCATAATGCATTCCCTTAGGCCCAAATATGGTGAAGTGTCATGTAGTCGGCGTTCACATGACACCACTAAGGGAATCACAACATACATACTATCAAATATCAAACAAACATCAAGTTCACATGATTACTTGCAACATAATTTCTCCCGTGACCTCAAGAACAAAAGTAACTACTCACAAATAATAATCATGCTCAAGATCAGAGGGGTATTAAATAGCATAATGGATCTGAACATATAATCTTCCACCAAATAAACCATATAGTAATCAACTACAAGATGTAATCAACACTACTAATCACCCACAAGCACCAATCTATAGTTCCGGTACAAAGATTGAACACAAGAGATGAACTAGGGTTTGAGATGAGATGGTGCTGTTGAAGATGTTAATGGAGATTGCCCCCCCCCCCAAGATGGGAGAGTTGTTGGTGATGATGATGACAATGATTTCCCCCTCCCAGAGGGAAGTTCCCCCGGCGGAATCGCTCCGTGATACGTCTCCATCATATCTACTTTTCCAAACACTTTTGCCCTTGTTTTGGACTCTAACTTGCATGATTTGAATGGAACTAACCCGGAATGACGCTGTTTTCAGCAGAACTGACATGGTGTTATTTTTGTGCACAAATAGAAGTTCTCGGAATGACCTGAGAATCCACGGAGCAACTTTTTGGATTTAATAAAAAATATTGGCAAAAGAATCAACGTCAGGGGGCCCACACCCTGTCCACGAGGGTGGGGGGCGCCCCCCCTAGCGCACGCCCCTTGCCTCGTGGGCCCCCTGGACCTCCACCGACCTCAACTCCAACTCCATATATTCACATTCAGGGAAAAAAGTCAGACAAAAATATTCATCGCGTTTTACGATACGGAGCCGCCGCCAAGCCCTAAACTCTCTTGGGAGGGCTGATCTGGAGTCCGTTCGGGGCTCCGGAGAGGGGGATTCGTCGTCGTCGTCATCATCAACCATCCTCCATCACCAATTTCATGATGCTCACCTCCGTGCATGAGTAATTCCATCATAGGCTTGCTGGACGGTGATGGGTTGGATGAGATTTACCATGTAATTAAGTTAGTTTTGTTACGGTTTGGACCCTAATATCCACTATGTTCTGAGATTGATGTTGCTATGACTTTGCTATGCTTAATGCTTGTCACTAGGTCCCGAGTGCCATGATTTTAGATCTGAACCTATTATGTTTTCATGAATATATGTGAGTTCTTGATCCTATCTTGCAAGTCTATAGTCACCTATTATGTGTTATGATCCGTTAACCCTGAAGTGACAATAATCGGGATACTTATTGGTGATGACCGTAGTTTGAGGAGTTCATGTATTCACTAAGTGTTAATGCTTTGGTCCGGTACTCTATTAGGAGGAGTCCTTAATATCCCTTAGTTTCCAATAGGACCCCGCTGCCACGGGAGGGTAGGAAAAAAGATGTCATGCAAGTTCTTTTCCATAAGCATGTATGACTATATTCAGAATATATGCCTACATTACATTGATGAACTGGAGCTAGTTCTGTGTCACCCTATGTTATAACTATTGCATGAGGAATCACATACGACATAATTATCCATCACTGATCCAATGCCTATGAGCTTTTCACATATTGATCTTTGCTTATTTACTTTACCCTTGCTATTGTTACAATTACTACAAAACTGCTACTATTACTTTTGCTACCGTTATCATTACTTCCATACTACTTTGCTAGTAAATACTTTGCTGGAGATATCAAGTTATCCAGGTGTGGTTGAATTGACAACTCAACTGCTAATGCTTGAGAATATTCTTTTGCTCCCCTTGTGTCAAATCAATAAATTTAGGTTGAATACTCTACCCTCGAAAACTATTGCGATCCCCTATACTTGTGGGTTATCAAGACTATTTTCTGGCGCTGTTGCCGGGGATCATAGCTCTATTCTTTTGGTCACTTGGGATTTATATCTGCTGATCACTATGAGGAACTTGAAAGACGAAAGAACTAAGATTTATCCCTCAACTACAAAGGGAGGTAAGGAACTGCCATCTAGCTCTGCACTTGATTCTCCTTCTGTTATGAGCAAACTTATGACACCTGAACCTGCTTCTGCTATTAATTCTGATATGTCACATGTTATTGATGATGCCACTTCTACTATGCATGATACTTATGATGAAACTACTTCTATGCTTGATACTACTGTGCCATTATTTGAATTTCTTGATGAACAACTTGCTAGGGCTAGAGAGAATGAAACTATTGAAACCGACAATATTGATGATAGTAATGATGAAGGTTCTCCCCCTAAATATGAATTGCTTGTTGTTCCTGAGGGTTATGTTATGGATGAAGAAACTGCTAGAGATTTTCTTGCTTGCAATGATAGATCTGATCTTAAGAAGTTATTAGCCAAACTGAAACAGAAATCTCTGAATGCTAGAATGAAATATGACCCTGCTTTTGCTACTTCACCTATCTTTGTTACTGATAAGGATTATGATTTCTCTGTTGATCCTAAGATAATTACTTTGGTTGAATCCGATCCTTTTTATGGCTATGAATCTGAAATTATCGTGGCACATCTTACTAAGTTAAATGATATAGCCACCCTATTCACTAATGATGAGAAATCTCGCTACTACTATATCCTTAAGATATTCCTGTTCTCATTAAAGGTTTATGCTAAAACTTGGTTTAATTCTCTTGATCCTGGTTGTGTGTGTAGTCCCCAGGATATGATTTATACTTCTCTACTAAATATTTTCCTGCTCATAAGAAACAAGCTGCCTTGAG
Organism: Triticum timopheevii; assembly: GCA_963921465.1. Taxonomy (NCBI): domain Eukaryota; kingdom Viridiplantae; phylum Streptophyta; class Magnoliopsida; order Poales; family Poaceae; genus Triticum; species Triticum timopheevii. Next base: position 421,546,541 of record OY997272.1, read on the forward strand.
GGAAATATATAATTTTGTGCAAATTGAAGAAGAGAGTTTCCCACAAGCTTGGGGGAGGCTTCTCCAGTTACTTAATGCTTTGCCTGATCATCCTCTTAAGAATAATGAAATACTTGATATCTTTTATAATGGACTAACCGATGCTTCCAGAGACCACCTGGATAGTTGTGCTGGTTGTGTTTTCAGGGAAAGAACTGTTGATCAAGCTGAATTGCTATTGAATAATATGTTGACTAATGAAAACAATTGGACACTTCCTGAGCCAACTCCAAAGAAAAGAGGTGTTCTACTTCTCAGTCCTGAAGATATGCAAGAGGCAAAGAAATCTATGAAAGAAAAAGGGATTAGAGTTGAAGATGTTAAGAATTTACCTCCTGTTGAAGAAATACATGGCCTTAATATACCACCTATTGAAGAAATACATGGTCTTGATAACCCGACACAGGTGGTAAGGGTAAATTCTCTCTATAGATATGATAAAGTTGAAATCTCGTCTACTAAGTTTGCTAGCCAATGCTTGGATGAATTTGATGAATTTATGGCTAAACAAGAAAACTTCAATGCTTATGTTGGTAGACAATTGAAAAGTAATGCTTATATGATTGGACACTTGAGTGATTATATGTCTAGAGTTAAGAGTGAACTTAAACTCATTAGTAAACATGCTTCTATGGTTACCACTCAAGTAGAACAAGTGCTTAAAGCTCAAAATGATTTGCTTGATGAATTAAATAATAAACATGACTTTGCTGTTAGAGTAGCAACTAGAACGGGTAAAATGACTCAGGAACCTCTGTATCCCGAGGGCCACCCTAAGAGAATTGAGCGAGATTCTCAGAGAAATAATGTTGATGCACCTAGTCCTTCTAGGAAGAAAAAGAAAAATGATAGGACTGTGCATGCTTCTAGTGAACATGTTGTAGACACATATGAGAATCCCAATGATATTTCTATTTCTGATGTTGAAACACAATCTTGTGATGAGCATGAACCTAGTGATAATGTTAAAGATAATGTTCATGTTGATGCTCAACCTAGCAATAATAATGATGTAGAGATTGAACCTGCTGTTGATCTTGATAACCCACAATCAAAGAATCAACGTTATGATAAGAGAGACTTTGTTGCTAGGAAGCATAGTAAAGAAAGAGAACCATGGGTATAGAAACCCATGCCTTTTCCTCCTAAACCATCCAAGAAAAAGGATGATGAGGATTTTGAGCGCTTTGCTGAAATGATTAGACCTATTTTTTTGCGTATGCATTTGACTGATATGCTTAAAGTGAATCCTTATGCTAAGTACATGAAGGATATTATTACAAATAAAAGAAAGATACCGGAAGCTGTAATTTCCACCATTCTTGCTAGTTATACTTTTAAGGGTGGAATACCTAAGAAACTAGGAGATCCAGGAGTACCAACTATACCATGCTCCATTAAAAGAAACTATGTTAAAACTGATTTATGTGATCTTGAAGCCGGTGTTAGTGTTATGCCTCTCTCTTTATATCATAGACTTGAATTGAATAAGTTGACACCTACTGAAATATCTTTGCAAATGGCCGATAAAGCAACGGCTATACATGTCGGTATTTGTGAGGATGTGCCTGTTGTGGTTGCAAACATTACTATCTCAATGGACTTTGTTATTCTTGATATTCCAGAGGACGATAGTATGTCGATTATCCTTGGTAGACCCTTTTTGAATACTGCAGGGGCTGTTATTGATTGCAACAAAGGAAATGTCACTTTTCATGTTAATGGTAATGAGCATATGGTACACTTTCCGAGGAAAGAACCTCAAGTTCACAGTATCAATTCTATTGGAAAAATTCCATCAATTATTATTGGAGGTTTTGAATTTCCTCTTCCCACTGTCAAGAAGAAATATGATATTCTTATTATTGGGGATGTGCATATCCCCGTTGAGGTAACCTAGTGTTATCCGAAATTTCTCCGGTTTCATGTTATTCAGAATGAGTTTGTTAACAAGACTTGATCAACCTTGTTAGTGGATTCCTTTTGATGAGCATGAGATGGATGAAGTTAGAAGTCACAACCTTCTGTACCCTCTTTTTACTTTCTGTTATTTAGATTAAATAAAGCAAAAATAGTATTTTCTGTCCGTTTTCTGATTTATCTGTGCAATAAGAAAATATCCGAAAATAAAAGTTCTCAAAATGCCCTGAAAATTTAGTATGATTTTTTCTAGAATATTTGAGAATATCTGGCACTAAGAACATAGTGGGGGGGAGCAAGCACCTGGCCACGAGGGTCCAGGGCGCTCCCACACTCATGGGGCGCTCCCCCTGCGTCGTGGGCCCATGGTAGCCCCCTCCACTTATTCCTGCACCCATACTCTTCTTATTCTTCCTCCCAAAAAAATCACTATCCAGCTCAAGCACGAGTTCTAGCTCATTTTGCTGCCATTTTTGATCTCCTTGCTCAAAGCTCCATTCACAAAACTGCTTTGGGGGATTGTTCTTTGGTATGTGACTCCTTCAATGATCCAATTAGTTTTTGTTCTAGTGCTTTATTCATTGCAAATTTTTGTTGCCTAGGTGACCCTGTTCTTGAGCTTCCATGTCAAATTTATATGGTCCCAAGTAGTTCTAATGCATGATATAGTCTCTAGGCACTTGTGGGAGTAGTTGCTATCAATTTTGTTGAGTTTGGTAACTTTTATTTTGAGTTAATAAAAATTTTAGAAATTTTCAGAAAATGATGAAGAGATTTTTGAGGGGCTCGTCTAGCCAATGCTCGAAGGATAAACAAGCCAAGGAGAATAAAAAGCCCAAGTATAATCTCCCTCGCGTCGCGGAATTTTGGCCGTGTGAATGGCCTTGTGATGATTTCTTGAAAGCAGCCGGGATTCATGATTATTTTTAATCTTTAGCTAATGATGTGGGCCTCACCGACTTTCTCCACGACCAGCTCGAATAGTATCTCTTACTCACCAATAATTTTGTGCAAAAATTTTACTTTCATCCTAAGAAATCGCCTCCTTCAGTAGAGTTTCATTTATATGATGAGGCTAGGGAGATGTCACTGTGCGAATTTTGTGCGGTTTGCAAGATACCCTTCGAGGGCAGCATAGAGGAACCACATAGTAGAGACGTGGATGGATTTATTGATATGATTACTGTAGGGGAAACGAGGAAGGTTTCCGATGCAAGAATTACTAGCATACACTTTCATGTTCTACCTTACTTTGCAATATTTGCTAGTAGATGCTTAATTGGTCGTGGGAACTGTGGAAACCTTAGTATTCCTGATATGATTATTTTGTGCCATGCTTTATTTTGTGATAACACTGTTAGTTTAGGCGCTATTGTTGCTAAACGATTAAGTCTGAACCGTACAAAGGGCCCCATCTTTGGAGGTATCTATGCATCACGCCTTGCTAAACACTTCAGGATACCTATTAGGAATTATGTGAAAGAGGAAAAGTTGTTGCCCCCTACTTTTCTAGATTATAGGAGTATGGTAGCACATGAGTTTATTGTTAAAAATGATGAGAAGATGCTTAAGTATAATTTGAGATTCCATAAAACTCATAGTGAGACTATTATCTTGCCTGCACCCTCTTTGTTTGACTTATCTGCATGCACGTGCCTCATCTTGCCGGAGGCCGTTTACGCGTACCAGGGCCAAACATCAGCTCCAGAGTCTAAGCCGGAACCACCACTCAACCCTTATCGACCATCCTTTTATCAGTGGGATCCGGAGGAGATCGCCATCCAGTGGTACTCTGATGACACTCCTCAGTACACCGGAGAGAGTAGCCGCGATCCATGGGCATAGACCAACTTAGGCCAAAAGCCTAAGCTTGGGGGAGTACGTATTTCTCACCGACATTACATTCATGTTCACACACTCATTCTAGTTGTTGGTGCTCATACTTTTTCATTGTACTATCCATGCTAGTTTGTTTTCTTTTTTTAGCTTTCTTCTTGTGTGTTTGCATAACCTTAAGAAAAAACCAAAAAAAATAGTGGTAGCATTTAGTTAGTTTACTTTCCATGCTTGTAGTTGTAGTAATTAAAAGAAAACCCAAAAATATTTCTCGTTCTTCTTTTGCTTGTTGGGAGCTTTCCCATGTAAATAGTTTTATTTCTTTTTCTTGCCTTTGGGGGTCGAGAGGAGAAGACCATGATGAAAATGTTGAGTGGCTCTCATATGCATTATTGTTGATTTAACCAAGAGCCCATATTACCTTGTCTTCTCCCTTGAATTGAATGCTTGCAGATTCCAACTTAGTCCAATGCACGTGCACTATTATTATTATTCACACCGTTCGGTCGTGCAAGTGAAAGGCAATAATGACGATATATGATGGACTGATTGAGATGAGAGAAGCTGATATGAACTCGACCTATCTTGTTTTTATAAATATGATTAGTTCATCATTCCTGATTCAGCCTATTATGAATAAACATGTTTGCAATGACAATTAGGAATTATAGTTGCTTATGCCATGCTTAATTAGCTAGGAGTTTACAATGGTTTACCTTGCGTGCCAACATGCCATTAAAATGGTTCTGATGTGGTATGATAGGGTGGTATCCTCCTTTGAATGATTCGAGTGACTTGACTTGGCACATGTTCACGCATGTAGTTGAAACAAAATCAACATAGCCTTGACAATATTTATGTTCATGGTGGATTATATCCTACTCATGCTTGCGCTCAGTGTTGATTAATTTTAATGCATGTTCATGACTGTTGTCGCTCTCTAGTTGGTCGCTTCCAGTCTCTTTCTAGCCTTCACTTGTACTAAGTGGGAATACTGCTTGTGCATCCAAACTCCATAAACCCCAAAGTTGTTCCATATGAGTCCACCATACCTTCCTATATGCGGTATCTACCTGCCGTTCCAAGTAAATTTGTATGTGCCAAACTCCAAACCTTCAAATGAAATTCTGTTTTGTATGCTCGAACAGCTCATGTATCAACTAGGGTTGTCTGTATCTTCCATGCTAGGTGGGTTATTCTCAAGACGAGTGGACTCCGCTCCTCACTCATGAGAAAATGGTTGGTAACCGGGATGCCCAGTCCCATGCTCAAATCAAATCAAAATAATTACAAACAAAACTCCCCCAGGATTGTTGTTAGTTGGAGGCACCCGTTGTTTCGGGCAAGCCATGGATTGATGCTTGTTGGTGGTGGGGGAGTATAAACTTTACCATTCTGCTTGGGAACCGCCTATAATGTGTGTAGCATGGAAGATATCGAGATCTCTCAGTTGTTATGTTGACAATGAAAGTATACCTCTAAAAATGTTATTTATCTCTATTTCAAAATCGAGCTCTGGCACCTCTACAAATCCATGCTTCCCTCTGCGAAGGGCCTATCTATTTACTTTTATGTTGAGTCATCACCCTCATATTAAAAAGCACCCGCTAGAGAGCACCGCTGTCATTTGCATGCATTACTATTAATTTATATTGGGTATGACTATGACTGGATCTCTTTTACCATGAATTACAATGTTTAGTCAGTCCTTGATCTTCAGAGGTGCTCTGCATTTATGTTTTGCAGTCTCAGAAAGGGCTAGCGAGATACCATCTTGTTATATCATATTATGATTGTTTTGAGAAAGTGTTGTCATCCGAGATTTATTATTATTGCTCGCTAGTTGATTATGCCATTGATATGAGTAAACATGAGACCTAAGTGTTATTGTGAATATGGTTAGTTCATAATCTTTACTGAAAACTTGAATGCTGGCTTTACATATTTGCAACAACAAGAGCAAACAGAGTTTGTAAAAGTTTTTGTTTATCACTTTCAGTTTGTCAACTGAATTGCTTGAGGACAAGCAAAGGTTTAAGCTTGAGGGAGTTGATACGTCTCCATCGTATCTACTTTTCCAAACACTTTTGCCCTTGTTTTGGACTCTAACTTGCATGATTTGAATGGAACTAACCCGGACTGACGCTGTTTTCAGTAGAACTGCCATGGTGTTATTTTTGTACAGGAAAAAGTTCTCGGAATGACCTAAAAATCCACTGAGCAAATTTGGATTTAATAAAAAAATATTGCCGAAAGAATCAACGTCAGGGGCCCACACCCTGTCCACGAGGGTGGGGGGCGCCCCCCTAGGGCGTGCCCCCCTACCTATTCTAGTTCGAGAACCCCTTGTTTTCTCAAAACACGGATTTGGCTTAGGATTGCCCTTTTTTAATTCCAGGGTTTCTCTGAATTTGGAAGTTACCACTTCGCAGGTGGGCCCCCTAGACCTCCACCGACCTCAACTCCAACTCCATATATTCACGTTCGGGGAGAACAAAATCAGAGAAAAAGATTCATTGCGTTTTACGATATGGAGCCGCCGCCAAGCCCTAACCTCTCTCAGGAGGGCTGATCTGGAGTCTGTTTGGGGCTCCGGAGAGGGGGATTCGTCGCTGTCGTCATCATCAACCATCCTCCATCACCAATTTCATGATGTTCACTGTCGTGCGTGGGTAATTCCATCATAGGCTTGCTGGACGGTGATGGGTTGGATGAGATTTACCATGTAATTAAGTTAGTTTTGTTAGGGTTTGATCCCTAGTATCCACTATGTTCTGAGATTGATGTTGCTATGACTTTGCTATGCTTAATGCTTGTCACTAGGGCCCAAGTGCCATGATTTCAGATATGAACCTATTATGTTTTCATGAATATATGTGAGTTCTTGATCCTATCTTGCAAGTCTATAGCACCTATTATGTGTTATGATCCGTTAACCCCGAAGTGACAATAATCGGGATACTTATCGGTGATGATCGTAGTTTGAGGAGTTCATGTATTCACTAAGTGTCAATGCTTTGGTTCGGTACTCTATTAAAAGGAGGCCTTAATATCCCTTAGTTTCCAATAGGACCCCGCTGCCACGGGAGGGTAGGACAAAAGATGTCATGCAAGTTCTTTTCCATAAGCACGTATGACTATATTCGGAATATATGCCTACATTACATTGATGAACTGGAGCTAGTTCTGTGTCACCCTATGTTATAAGTATTGCATGAGGAATTGCATCCGACATAATTATCCATCACTGATCCAATGCCTACGAGCTTTTCACATATTGATCTTTGCTTATTTACTTTACCGTTGCTATTGTTACAATTACTACAAAACTGCTATTGTTACTTCTCCTACCATTACCGTTACTTCCATACTACTTTGCTACTAAATACTTTGTTGCAGATATCAAGTTATCTAGGTGTGGTTGAATTGACAACTCAACTACTAATACTTGAGAATATTCTTTGGCTCCCCTTCTGTTGAATCAATAAATTTGGGTTGAATACACTACCCTCGAAAACAGTTGCGATCCCCTATACTTGTGGGTTATCACTCTGCCGGAGGGCAGAAGTGCTCCTGCCCAAGTTCCACCTCGAGACAGCGATGCTCCGTCCGAAATTCCTCAGATTATTTTTGTTCTAGGTCAAAATGACTAATATACCAGAAGATGGGCACCAGAGGTGGGCTGTGGGGAGCACAACCCACCAGGGCGTGCCTGGGCTCCCTGGCACGCCCAGGTGGGTTGTTCCCACCTGGTGCGCCCCCTTTGGTACTTATTGGCTCCAATATTTCTCATATATTCCATAAAAATTCACCAAAAAGTTTCAGCTTGTTTGGAGTTGTGCAGAATAGGTGGCCTGACATAGCTTTTCCAGGTCCAGATTTCCAGCTGCCGGAATTCTCCCTCTTTGTGTCTACCTTGCATATTCTAAGAGAAAAGGCATTAGAATTACTCCAAAAAGCATTATTATGCATAAAAACATCATAAATAACAGTAGGAAAACATGATGTAAAATGGACGTATCGGTCCTTGAAGACACGGAGCATGCGGAGGAGCATGTTCTCAATTTCAAGGGCTCGATCAAGGGTCATTGAGTGCTCAACCGCAACAAGGCGCGCGGGCTTTTCACACTGATGGCCGGCTACTTTGCCATCAATGCACTATTTGCTTATCATTTTTGCCGGTGTTTTTGGATGGGCAAGACTGTCTTCGATCGTTTGTACCATGGTGTCTGGTCCTACGATAACTACTTCATCCTGAAGAAGGATTACGTGGGAACGATTGGCTTCTCTGGTTACCAGCAAGTGCATGGCCGCGCTTCGGATGCTTGCATATGGTAGGACCGTGATGTCTACTACGCAACCTTCTTCTTGTAGACGTTGTTGGGCTTGCAAGTGCACAGGTTTGTAGAACAGTAGCAAATTTCCCTCAAGTGAATGGCCTAAGGTTTATCAATCTGTGGGTGGCGTAGGATGAAGATGGTCTCTCTCAAACAATCCTGCAACCAAATAACAAAGAGTCTCTTGTGTCCCCAACACACCCAATACAATGGTAAATTGTATAGGTGCACTAGTTCGGCGAAGAGATGGTGATACAAGTGCAATATGGATAGTAGATATGGGTTTTTGTAATCTGAAATAATAAAAACAGCAAGGTAACTAATGATAAAAGTGATCACAAACGGTATTGCAATGATAGGAAACAAGGCCTAGGGTTCATACTTTCACTAGTGCAAGTTCTCTCAACAATAATAACATAGATAGATCATATAACAATCCCTCAACATGCAACAAAGAGTCACTCCAAAGCCACTAATAGCGGAGAACAAACATAGAGATTATGGTAGGGTACGAAACCACCTCAAAGCAATTCTTTCGGATCAATCTATAAAAGAGTTCGTACTAGAATAACACCTTAAGACTCAAATCAACCAAAACCCTAATGTCACCTAGATACTCCATTGTCACTTCAAGTATCCGTGGGCATGATTATACGATATGCATCACACAATCTCAGATTCATCCAACCAACATAAAAGTACTTCAAAGAGTGCCCCAAAGTTTCTACCGGAGAGTCAAGAACGTGTGCCAACCCTATGCATAGGTACATGGGCGGAACCCGCAAGTTGTTCACCAAAACATACATCAAGTGGCACCTGATATCCCATTGTCACCACAGATAAACACGGCAAGACATACATCAACTGTTCTCAAATAAAGACTCAATCCGATAAAATAACTTCAAGAGGGGAAACTCAATTCATCACAAGAGAGTAGAGGGGGAGAAACATCATAAGATCCAACTACAATAGCAAAGCTCGGGATACATCAAGATCGTGCCATAGAGGGAACACGAGAGAGAACACGAGAGAGAGAGAGATCAAACACATAGCTACTGGTACATACCCTAAGCCCCGAGGGTGAACTACTCCCTCCTCGTCATGGAGAGCGCCGGGATGATGAAGATGGCCACTGGTGATGGATTCCCCCTCCGGCAGGGTGCCGGAACGGGCTCCCGAGAGGTTTTTGGTGGCTACAGAGGCTTGAGGTGACGGAACTCCCGATCTATCTTTTTTTGATGGTTTTAGGGTACGTAGGCATATATAGGCGAAAGAAGTCGGTCGGGAGGTACTCGAGGGGCCCACGAGACAGGGGGGCGTGCCCTACAGGGGGGCGCGCCCTCCTATCTCGTGGCTGCCCCGAGGACCTTCTGACGTGAACTCCAAGTCTCCAGGATCATATTCTTCCAAAAAATAACGCTGCCGAAGGTTTCATTCCGTTTGGAATCCGTTTGATATTCCTTGTCTTCGAAATACTGAAACAGGCAATAAAACAGCAATATGGGCTGGGCCTCCGGTTAATAGGTTAGTCCCAAAAATGATACAAATATGTAAAATAAAGCCCATAAACATCCAAAAGGGGTAATATAATAGCTTGGAACAATCAAAAATTATAGATACGTTGGAGACGTATCAGACCGCTGATTCAGGGGATGAGTACCTACGGATGTAGGAGAGCACATACAGAGATGCCATGGTCAGGCTTGCAACTGTCGTGGTCGAGATGTTTGGGCCTCAGTACCTAAGAGAACCAACTGTGGCAGACACGTAGAGGCTCCTGGCAATCTTTGAAGTTAGAGGGTGACCAAGTTTGCTTGGATCTTTTGACTACATGCATTGGAAATGGAAGAATTGTCTGAAGGCTTTAGAAGGGTAATATCAGGGTCATGTTAAGAAGCCCGCCATCATTTTTGAAGCAGTTGCATCACATGATCTATAGATTTGGCATGCTTTGTTTGGCATGCCCGGGTATCATAATGACACCAATGTGCTACAACGATCGCTGTTGTTTGCGAGGCTGACTGAAGGAAAAGCTCCTCCTTGCCACTATACTATCAATGGACATGAGTAAAACATGAGCTACTATTTGGTTGACGGTATCTATCCTCCATGGGCTACCTTTGTCAGCACAATCTCAAACCCAGTTGGCCAGAAAAAGGTTCACTTTGCCCAAAGACAAGAGGCGGCTATAGAGGATATCGAGAGGGCATTTGGAGTTCTGCAGGCCCGTTTTGCAGTTGTTCATGGACCTGCTAAACAATGGGATCAGCAAACCTTGTGTGAGGTGATGACATGTTGTGTGATCATGCACAACATGATCTTTGAGGATGAGGGTGACGATGCTACCGCAGCTCTAGAATTTGAGAACACGAGCGATCATGTCCAACTTCTGGACCAGAATCCGGCCACATTTGAGGAGTTTATTCAAATGCATCAATAAATTCGGCATCGATCAACTCACGAGCATCTAAAGGAAGATCTAATTGAGCATCAGTGAGCGGTGAAAGGGGACAACAATGTTGGGATATAATATTTAAACTTTTTAAAATTTGAGCTAGTGCTGCATGCGGCTATTTGAACGTATGTACCCTTTGTATGTGGCTATTTGATCATGCAGACTAGGGAAAAAGCGGAAGGTATGATGTATGCGAGTATGGTTGGATGGCATTCTCCCGCATCCACATCCACGGACTGGTCCCCCCCCCCCCCCGATCCGCAGACGGATGCGGGAGAAAATTTTCGGGTTGTTGTTGGAGATGCCCTCAGAAGCCAAAGATTCCACAACTAGCATGGTAGAACTAAACTTTCCATTCTGTCATATATCCTCAAATGGGCCTTTGAATTGTTTTTAGAAATTTTTGTTTATATGAGCCTAAAGCCCATCTACAATTCAATACTCCCCAACCTATTGTGGTAGAGTCTGATTACCTCATTCCAACGAACATGGTTATGCATCAACTATCGATAAGTCTTTTTCTAAGGATCAAATCTATTATGAAGATTCGCTAGAAGTACAGAACACCTCAAACATAATAAAAATTACATCAAGGTCTATGGACCACCAAATGACCATTACCCCCACCAGAACGAGCCGCCAACGCGCCACTGTTACCGCTCCTAAACCAGAGCCGGCCTAACCTTGTCGATGACACTGGGGAAGTCTTCATGCACGTGCCCCTAAGGACTAGAGCCCTGGAGCCCCAGTTGCCGCTGTTGAATCCTTGAATATATCTGAAGAACCTGACACCAAATATCATCGTTGCATATGCATGAAGAGAAACCCTAACCTTGCTGCCCCGGGGAACTGGCAGGAATCTACAAAGGAGCTCTGTTTAATATGTCCAGTGGACGAACTTGAGGAGAATAAGAGTCTGGAAAACTGACTCGAAGAAGAAGCCCCGCTGAGGGAGTCCTGGACTAGGGGGTGTCTGGATAGCCGAACTATCATCATCGGCCGGACTCCAATAGTATGAGGATACAAGATTGAAGACTTCGTCCCGTGTCCGGATGGGACTTTCCTTGGCGTGGAAGGCAAGCTTGGCGATACGGATATGTAGATCTCCTACCATTGTAACCGACTCTGTGTAACCCTAGCCCTCTCCGGTGTCTATATAAACTGGAGGGTTTTAGTCTGTAGGACACAACAACAACAATCATACCATAGGCTAGCTTCTAGGGTTTAGCCTCCTTGATCTCGTGGTAGATCCACTCTTGTACTACCCATATCATCAATATCAATCAAGCAGGAGTAGGGTTTTACCTCCATCGAGAGGGCCCGAACCTGGGTAAAAACATCGTGTCCCTTGTCTCCTGTTACCATCCGCCTAGACGCACAGCTCGGGACCCCCTACCCGAGATCCGCCGGTTTTGACACCGACATTGGTGCTTTCATTGAGAGTTCCTCTGTGTCGTCACCGATAGGCTCGATGGCTCCTTCAATCATCAACAACAACGACGCAGTCCAGGGTGAGACTTTTCTCCCCGGACAGATCTTCGTATTCGGCGGCTTTGCACTGCGGGCCAATTCGCTTGGCCATCTGGAGCAGATCGAAAGCTACGCCCCTGGCCGTCAGGTCAGATTTGGAAGTCTGAACTTCACGGCTGACATCCGCGGAGACTTGATCTTCGATGGATTCAAGCCACAGCCGAGCGCGCCGCACTGTCACGATGGGCATGATTTAGCTCTGCTGCTGGACAGTGCCCTGGAGGCCGCACACGAGTCTGCTCCGACCGTCAAATCGGAGCCGGCTGCACAGATCGAGGATGGGTGGCTAGACACTGCCTCGGGGGCTGCAACCTCTACGGTGATGGAGCCGAATACTGACCTTGTCCCTTGTGAAGCTCGTGACTCCGAGGTTCCGGACTCCTTGCCGGACTCCGAACCCCTCACGCCCTTACCAATCGAATCCGGTTGGGCGCCGATCATGGAGTTCACCGCTGTGGACATATTTCAGCACTCACCTTTTGGCGACATCCTGAATTCGCTAAAGTATCTCTCGTTATCAGGAGAGCCCTGGCCGAACTGCGGTCAGGACGGTTGGGATGTGGACGACAAAGAAATTCAAGGGGCTGCACGAACGAAGAATGAGAGCCAATAAAGCTCAATTTTATTCATTTTTTAAAATCATACTCTTTTTTACATACATTTTTCGCACGATCTTTTTTTCAAACTAAGTTCTTCTCTTTTACAGATGAACAACGTGCTACACCCGTCCAGGATACAGCACAACAGAGACACAGGCGCAGACGTGCAGCAAGGACCCGTTGCAAGGATTCTTTTCAGATTAAGACCCTGCGTAAACCTTTCTTACTGTCTCTTGTTGACACACATCCCCCGGTTTCCTACCATAACCGAGGAGGAGGCTGGCGTTTTGGCATCGGCCGCGTCAGAAGTTCTCGCCCGTACCTGGACACTAGGGGCTTAGGGCATTGTTTTGCCCGTTATCACAAAGACCGAATACCTCAGGGAGTGTTCGGCGTCTCGAGTTAGGCCTTATATGCATCAGCTCCGAATCATGTCTTTGGTCAAATGTTGGGTTTGCCCGGCTCCTGTGTTTTGCTGCCTTACATTCCGTATCATCGGCTAACACGGCACCAGGAGAACTACTGCGATTGTGCCCCGGTTCGGCCTGGCGAGCACCTCAGTAGAGAAAGCCGAAAATTGAATGTCATGATATAGCGAGATACTGGTAAACCACTCGATCGACTACCGAAATGTCTAGAATTCCTCCGCTTTGACGAAGGACCGCTTCCCGTTCAGGCACATACGCGCCCCGAATTCAGAGAGCGCGGTGCCCCTAGGGGCTATATCGTAGCCCCACCTTCGAACTCCTATGGCTAAGTGAAAGTGATAAAGCATTCTAGTCCGGTTGCCTAGTTTGCTACGCTACCACCTCCTTCACAGGACCAAGACGTTGGATTAAGTATGAAAATGCGCCTTTTTGCAAACACCCCCGCACCATGTGCGTGGGGGCTGAAGCCGAAGACTGCCATCTTTCAGGTTATATATACATATACATTAACGGCCGCACAGGAGGAATTTCAATACTTGAACGCAAAAGTATAAAAAGCCCTTATATTATAAATATGGTTTTACAAATCATACATGTCATTTGAACATAACATTTTTCGAGCACTGGGACTCTACTAAACGAGCGCCCCGCAGGACTTCCTCAGAATAGTGCTCGGCGGGTAATCAGCTTCTACCCGAATCCCGGGATGCAACGTCGGTGGCATCCATCTCTGCCCAGTATGTTTTGACATGGGCGAGAGCCATCCGTGCACCCTCTATGCATGCCGACCGCTTCATCGCCTTGATATGCGGCACCGCATCAAGGAATTGCTGCACTAAACCAAAATAACTCTTTGGCTTGGGCCTTTCCGGCCACAGATGAGCCACGACGTCCTTCATGGCAAATTCGGACAGCCTGTTCAGCTCAGCCCACTCAGCCAACCGATCGGTTAACGGAAGGGGACGCTCCGGACTTTGGAATTGAGACCAAAAAAGCTCTTCCATCTCGTGATCCTTTTGGCTTCGGAAGTGCACAACTGCGTCCGCCGCACTCGCCACCAAATCCAGATAAGGATCCTCCGCACCCCACAGCTGGCCCAACTGAGCATACTTCTGATCTGTGAACTTCCTGCGCAGCAGAAAGGGCTTTCAAGCCGGAATGTCTCCGGCCTGACGCAGCTCCTCCTTTATAGCCCTCATTGCAGAACGGGCATCCTTGGCTTCAGCGGTGGCCTTCTTCAGGTCATCTTGCCCCGCTCGGCGTTCTCTTTCAAGAACCTCATAGCGGTCGATAGCATCCTTCAACTTCAGGGCCATTCCGGCCATCTCCTCCCTGCTTCGGCAGTGAGCAGCCTTTTCGGCTTTTAGCTCTTCGGCTGCCTTCGAGGCAGCCGCATCACTCCTTCTGGCTTGCTCCTTGGCTTGAGCAAGTTCTGCCCGAAGGCCTTCCACAGCAGCGGCACCATCTGCATCAAGCATACATGTTGTAAGGAGTGGGCATCAGCTCCCTTACCAGGTGACCGCGGAGAAACCACCTACCTTGTGACTCGTCAAGTCGTTTATTAACCAGCGCGATGTCCGCATCCGCAACGTCGAGTTGCCGCTTCAGCTCGGCAACTCTATCAGTCCGGCTGGCCATCGAACGTTCCGCCACCTGAATAGGAAAGGCGACATTTTATAACTGAGATTATGATCCTCGGCACGCTGTCGCTTTCGACAACATACTGAGTCTCAGGGGCTACTATCTATACAGGGTGCACTCTATGTGCAAAACTGTCAAAAGGTCTGTCATTTTTTGCGTACCTCAAACCCCGTCAGTAAACTTCCGACGGCCTCATGCAACCCGCTCTCGGTGGATAAGGTCCTTTCAATCACCGTACCCATTAATGTGCGGTGATCTTCTGAGATAGACGCCCTCTCGAGCAGATCCTTCAGCTCCCCCGGCCGTACACCAGTTGGTGCCGAACTCTCCGGCCCCGCCGGACTTGGGGGAACCCTCCGCGACGACACCTCAGGGTCGTCCGCCCCGCCTGACAGAGCGGCAGATGGAGGCGTTTTGCTCTCCATCATCTCCGGACGAAGATCCCCCGAAGATGAGCTCTACTGAGAAGGGCTGAGATCCGAACTACAAGGTAAGAGTTTCGGTTATCCTCAGAAATAAAAACAGGGATGTCCCTTATTACAAAGCTCCCTTTTCTACTTACGGCTCGCTGGAGGGCTGATTCCCTTGGGGAAATAGTGCGGTTGGGGCTTCTCCTGGCGCGGGACCCTCCGATGCAGATTTCTTCCCCCGCTTTGAGGCCTTGGCCTCCGGATCTTCGGAAGCGGTCCTCTTCTCCCCTTGGAGGGAGGGGTTCTCGATCCCCCCCTTCTTTGAAAGCGTCCTTAGCAGATGCACTAATTTTCCTGTTTTCCCCTTCGCCCTCATCAGAAGGCGCAACCTCCAGCATCTCGACTAACACCGGATCCGGCGTGGTCTCCGGGAGGGGGGCCGGACACCGTATCAGTTTTACTTGCACTATCCACTCCTGTTCAGGGGATAGCTGGTTAAAAAGGCAGATCCATGATAAATAAACGGACGGTATGTCCAGACACAGGACTACTTACTTGAGTATCCGGGCGATTGCAGCTTAGGCCGGCGTCCTCGGTCAAGTCCGGACACATCTCTTGTGATCCGAAGAACAGTTTGTACATCTCCACGGGTGTCGTACCCATGAAGTGTTGGAGAGCTCGTGGTCCCTCCGGATTGAATTCCCACAGGCGGAGGGGGCGACGTTTGCAGGGCAGAAGACGCCGAATCAGCATAACCTACGTCACTATGACCAGATTGATCTCCCTCTCTTGGAGGTCTCGAATCCAGCCCTGCAATAGGGGTACGTCCTTGGACGGCCCCCAGTCAAGCCCTTTGTTGACCCATGATGTCAGCCGTTGTGGAGGGCCCGAGCGAAAGGTGGGCGGCGGCCTCTGCCTGCTGCCCCTGGGAGCGGTGATGTAGAACCACTCCTGTTGCCACAAGCCGAGCTCCTCCTGAAAAGAGCCCTCGGGCCATGGAGCATCGACCCTCTTGCTTATAACCGCCCCGCCGCACTCTGCCTGACGCCCCTCAATCATCTTCGGCTCCACGTTGAAGGTTTTGAGCCACAAACCGAAGTGAGGGGTAGTGCGGAGAAAGGCTTCGCAGACGACAATAAATGATGAGATGTGGAGGATGGACTCCAGAGCCAAGTCGTGGAATTCCATCCCATAGTAAAACATGAGCCCCCTCACGAAGGGATCCATCGGGAAGCCTAAACCCTGACGGAGGTGAGACACAAACACGACACTCTCGCCAGGCTCGGGAGTAGGAATGACTTGCCCTTGGGCAGGCAACCTATGCGAAATCTCGTAGGTTAAGTACCTGGCTTCTCTCAGCTTTAGCACGTCCTCTTCCGTGACGGAGGAGGGCATCCACCGGCCCTGTAGGTCGGAACCGGACATTGTCGAAGGTCCGAAGTGCCCGAATCTGGAGCACTGGGTGTTGGAACTCGGGGCGAGGGGCGGATTCGATTGAGGATTGAAGAAAAGGAACGGGCCTTGGTCTCATTATAAAGAGGGAGAATACCAAGAGTCGTCCCCGTGACCGTTTGGAACTCGCCTTCGATGGAGGGGGCATGGCGACGGGCGCGGTTGGGTTACCCACGTTCGTATTGATGGGAATCCCGGAATAAGGGGAACACGATCTATGTTTCGACTAGACGTGCCAAGGAAACCGCTTCACTAAACACGCTGAGGTGGTATAATCAAAACGATTCGAGTAAAAGCTTGGTTGTGGTGTGACGTCACGCCACAAAATACGTCAGCAGATTGAACTTGTGTAAATATTATTCTCTCTACAGTGGTATGTGGAATTTATTTTACAGAGCCGGACACTGTCCTGGTGTTCACAATCTTCTATGAATTATTTGGAGGAGGAACCCGCCTTGCAATGCCGAAGACAATATGCGCGCCGGACTCGTCGTCATTGAAGCCTGGTTCAGGGGCTACTGAGGGAGTCCTGGACTAGGGGGTGTCCGGATAACCGAACTATCATCATCGGCCGGACTCCAAGACTATGAAGATACAAGATTGAAGACTTCGTCCCGTGTCCGGATGGGACTTTCCTTGGCGTGGAAGGCAAGCTTGGCGATACGGATATGTAGATCTCTTACCATTGTAACCGACTCTATGTAACCCTAGCCCTCTCCGGTGTCTATATAAACCGGAGGGTTTTAGTCCATAGGACACAACAACAACAATCATACCATAGGCTAGCTTCTAGGGTTTAGCCTCCTTGATCTCGTGGTAGATCCACTCTTCTACTACCCATATCATCAATATCAATCAAGCAGGAGTAGGGTTTTACCTCCATCGAGAGGGCCCGAACCTGGGTAAAAACATCGTGTCCCTTGTCTCCTGTTACCATCCACCTAGACGCACAGTTCGGGACCCCCTACCCGAGATCCGCCGGTTTTGACACCGACACCCGCCATCCGTCCAAACGCAGCTATGCAGTGGAAGGGGAGAACAATGTTGGCACCAGAAATCCCCTCCCCACAAACGGCCACTAGAGCGGCAAGCAGAGGGGAGGCGAATCCACGGCACTCATCGGTGGAGATCGAGGAGAGGAAGGTTTTCCCTAATCGCTTTGCAAGAGGGGAAAGAAAATTTGTCCCTTTAAGTTTTTTTAGCTATGAATAAATACATGCTATGCCTATTCAGGAAATCCAGAGTCCTTTCTCTTGATGATAGGGAGATTTTGTTTACTCATGTTAGGCACGAATAAAACTATGTGGGTCATTTTGTATCAAATTTTGGAAGGATGGAAAGCACTACGATGTGCCCTAGATCAGGCCGAGGCGATGTTCCTAAGGGCATCTCTAACACATACCCCTAAAACAGACACAATATGATGTGTTCACGGAAAGTGATACAGAGCCGGTCATCCAACTGTATGGGACAATTCATTTGGGCAGCTTAAAAAAATTGTATCTCCCCAGCTTAAAAATAAACCGCTTCCTAAATTTGGCAAGGCTTCTAAATTAGTTATCCCATAACTAGTTCAGAATCCCCAATGAATAAGAGTGACGGCTTATGAGAAAATTTGGGGAGGAGGCTGTTGGAAATATGCCCTAGAGGCAATAATAAAATGGTTATTATTATATTTCCTTGTTCATGACAATCGTTTATTATCCATGCTATAATGTTATTGATCGGAAACTTAAATACATGTGTCGATACATAGACAACAATGTGTCCCTCGTAAGCCTCTACCGGACTAGCTCGTTGACCAAATGTGGCTACGGTTTCCTAGCCATGGACATGAGTTGTCATTTGATAACGGGATCACATCATTAGGAGAATGATGTGATGGACAAGACCCAAACTATAAACGTAGCATATGATCATGTCAAGTTTATTGCTATTGTTTTCTGCTTGTCAAGTATATGTTCCTATGACCATGAGATCATGCAACTCACTAACATCGGAGGAGTACCTTGTGTGTACCAAACGTTGCAACGTAATTGGGTGACTATAAAGGTGCTCTATTGGTATCTTCGAGGGTGTCTATTGAGTTGGCATGTATCAAGACTGGGATTTGTCACTCTGTATGACGGAGAGGTATCTCAAGGCCCACTCGGTAATACAGCATCACAATGAGCTTGCAAGCAATCTGACCAATAACAGGATCTTGTATTACGAAATGAGTAAAGAGGCTTGCCGGTAAGGAGATTGAACTAGGTATGGAGATACTAATGATTGAATCTCGGGTAAGTAACATACCGATAGACAAAGGGAACTAAATACGGGATTAGCTGAATCCTTGACATTGACGTTCGACCTATAAGATCTTCGTAGAATGTGTAGGAACCAATATGGGCATCCGGGTCCTGCTATTGGTTATTAACCATAGAGGTGTCTCGGTCATGTCTGCATAGTTCTCGAACCCGCAGGGTCTACACACTTAATGTTTGGTGACAATATAAGTATAGTTGAGTCATTATGGTGGTTATCGAAGGTTGTTTGGAGTCCCGGATGAGATCCCGGACGTGACGAGGAACTCTGGAATGGTCCGAAGGTGTAGACTGATATATTGGACGAAGGGTATTGGAGTTCGGAATTGTTCCGGGGGTATCGGGTGATGACCAGTGTCACCGAAAGGGGTTTCGGGGGCCCGACAAGTGATGGGGGGCCCATGGGCCAAGGGGAGGGGGCAAACCAGCCCACTAAGGGGATGAGCGCCCCCTCACCCCATCTCACGTAAGTAGGATGGTCGGGGGCGCCCCTAGGGATTCCCACCACTTTGGCTTGGGGGCAAGTCTCCTAAGGGGAAAACTCATCTAGAGTTTCCCTCTTGTGGCCGCCAGCCCTAGATGGGATTCCCTAGGGGCGCCCCCTCTCCCCCTTCCCCCTATATATAGAGAGGTAGAGAGAGGGAAGCTGCACCCATCTATGCCACGGCGTTGCCCTCCCTCTCCCTCGTAGCCATCTTCTTCTCCGTAGTGCTTAGCGAAGCTGTGCCGAGATTTCTCCACCACCACCGCCATCACGTTGTCATGCTTCCGGTGGACTCGAGCTACTACTTCACCATCGCTCACTGGATCGAGGAGGTGAAGGCTTTATCAAGCCTTACGTGTGTTGAACGTTGAGGTGATGTCCGTTCGGCGCTAGATCGGGAGTTCGCGGGACGGATCGTGATTGGATCACGAAGACATTCGAGTACATCAACCACGTTTCTTGACGCTTCCGCTTAGCGATCTACAAGGGTATATAGATGCAATCTCTCCTCTCGTAGATTTCCATCACCTAGATTGATCTTGGTGAGCGTAGGAAAATTTTTGTTTCCCACGGAACGTTCCCCAACAGTGGTATCGAAGCTAGGTCTATGCTTAGATGACATCACGAGTAGAACATAAAGTAGTTTGTGGGTGTTGAACTGTTGATATTCAGACTGTTTCCTTCCTTGTTCTTTTCTTGATTCGGCAGTATTGTGGGATGAAGCGGCCTGGACCAACTTTACATATCCACGTACATGAGACCGGTTCCATCGATAGACATGTGACTTTGTTGCATAAAGATGGCTGGCGGGTGTCTGTCTCTCCCACCTTAGTTGAATCGGATTCGACAAAGGCGGTCCTTGTAGAAGGTTAAATAGCAAGTTGCATATCACTGTTGTGGCTTTGCGTTGGTAAGAATCGTTCTTGCTAGATACCCATAGCAGCCATGTAAAACATGCAACAACAATTAGAGGACATCTAACTTATTTTGGCAGGGTATGTCATGATATGATATGGCCAAAGATAGATGAAATGTATTTAATGTATGAGATGATCATGTTTGTAATAGTTTATATTGACTTGCATGTCGATGCATATGGCAACCAGCAGGAGCCATAGGGTTGTCTTTAATTATTGTATGACCTGTGTGTCAATCATTAAGCACTATGTAATGCTTTACTTTATCGTAAGCGGTAGCAATAGTAGTAGAAGAATGGTTGGCGTGACAACTCCGATGACAACCCCGATGATGGAGATCATGGTGTCATGCCGGTGACAATGGAGACCATGTCGGTGCTTTAGAGATGGAGATCAAATGCATGAGTTGATGGCCATATCATGTCACTTATGATTTGCATGTGATGTTAATCCTTTTATGCATCTTATTTTGCTTACGCCGAGGTAGCATCATAAGGTGATCCCTCACTAAAATTTCAAGATAAAATTGTGTTCTCCCCAAGTGTGAACCATTGCGAAAGTTCGTCATTTCGAAGCACCACATGATGATCGGGTGTGATAGACTCTACGTTCACATACAGCTGGTGCAAGCCAGTGTTGCACATGTGGAACACTTGGGTTAAACTTGACGAGACTAGCATGTAGAGACATGGCCTCGGAACACAAGAGACCGAAAGGTCGAACATGAGTCATATAGTTGATACAATCAACATGGAGATGTTCACCATTGAAACCACCTCATATCACGTGATGATCGAACTTGGGTTGGTGAATTTGGATCGTGTTACACTCGGACAACCGGAGGGATGTTGATTTGAGTGGGAGTTCTTAGGTAATATGATTAATTGAACTCACTTATCATGAACAATAGTCTAAGTTATCTTTGCAAATTTATGTTGTTGATCAATGGCTCGTGAAGTAGCTCCCCTGAATTTTAATGCATTCCTAGAGAAAGCTAAGCTGAAAGATGATGGAAGTATCTTTGTGGACTAGGCCCGTAATCTGAGGATTATCCTCACGGCTGCCCAAAAGGCTTATGTCCTTGATGTACCGCTTGGTGTGCCACCCCCTCCAGCGACTGTGGACGTTGTGAATGCCTGGCAGTCACGTGTTGATCACTACTCAATAGTTTAGTGCGCCATGCTATATGGCTTAGAACTGGGACTTCAAAGGCATTTTGAACGTCATGGAGCATATGAGATGTTCTAGGAGTTGAAGTTTATCTTTCTGAAGAATGCTCGGATCGAGAGGTATGAGTCCTCCAATATGTTATATGCCTGCAAGATGGAGGAGAACGGGTCTGTCAGTGAGCACATAATTAGAATGTCTGGGTACTACAACTGTCTGGTTGAGTTGAGAGTTGAGCTCCCACCAGAGGCTGTCACTGACAGAGTTCTTCAATCGCTACCACCTAGCTACAAGAGCTTTGTGTTGAACTATAACATGCAAGGGATGAACAAGTCAGTCTCCGAGCTGTCCGCGATGCTAAAAGTCACTGAGTCAGACATCCAGAAGGAGCATCAAGTGTTGATGGTGAATAAAACCACTAGTTTCAAGAAAGGCAAGGAAAAGAAGGGAAACTTCAAGAAAGGTGGCAAAGCAGTTGCTCCTCCTGTGAAGAAACCCAAGGCTGGACCCAAGCCGGAGACTGAATGCTTCTATTGCAAGGGAACCGGCCACTAGAAGCGGAATTGCCCCAAGTATCTGTTGGGGAACGTAGTAATTTCAAAAAAAATTCCTACGCACACGCAAGATCATGGTGATGTATAGCAACGAGAGGGGAGAGGGCGTCCACGTACCCTCGTAGACCGAAAGCGAAAGCGTTATGACAACGCGGTTGATGTAGTCGTACGTCTTCACGATCCGACCGATCCAAGCACCGAACGTACGGCACCTCCATGTTCAGCACACGTTCAGCTCGATGACGTTCCCCGGACTCCGATCCAGCAGGGTGTCGGGGATGAGTTCCGTCAGCACGACGGCGTGGTGACGATGATGATGTTCTACCGGCACAGGGCTTCGCCTAAACTCCGCGACGATATGACCGAGGTGGAATATGGTGGAGGGGGGCACCGCACATGGCTAAGGAACGATCCGTAGATCAACTTGTGTGTTCTAGGGTGCCCCCCTGCCCCCATATATAAAGGAGCAAGGGGGGGGGGGTGCGGCCGGCCCTAGGAGGAGGCGCGCCGGAGGAGTCCTACTCCCACCGGGAGTAGGACTCCCCCCCTTTCCTAGTTGGATTAGGACTTGGGGGGAGGGAAAGAGGAAAGGGGGGCGCCCCCCCTTCCTTGTCCTATTCGGACTAGGGGGAGGGGGCACGCGGCCTGCCCTGGCCGGCCTTCCTCTTCTCCCTCATGGCCCACTAAGGCCCATTAACCCCCGGGAGGGTTCCGGTAACCCCCCGGTGTTCCGGTAAAATCCCGATTTCACCCAGAACCATTCCGAAGTCCAAATATAGGCTTCCAATATATCAATCTTTATGTCTCGACCATTTCGAGACTCCTCGTCATGTCCGTGGTCACATCCGGGACTCTGAACAAACTTCGGTACATCAAAACTTATAAACTCATAATAAAACTGTCATCGTAATGTTAAGCGTGCGGACCCTACGGGTTCGAGAACTATGTAGACATGACCTAGAACTGTTTCTGATCAATAACCAATAGTGGAACCTGGATGTTCATATTGGCTCCTACATATTCTACGAAGATCTTTATCGGTCAAACCGCATAACAACATACATTGTTCCCTTTGTCATCGGTATGTTACTTGCCCAAGATTTGATCGTCGGTATCCAATACCTAGTTCAATCTCATTACCGGCAAGTCTCTTTACTCGTTCCGTAATACATCATTCCGTAACTAACTCATTAGTTACAATGCTTGCAAGGCTTAAGTGATGTGTATTACCGAGAGGGCCCAGAGATACCTCTCCCACAATCGGAGTGACAAAACCTAATCTCGAATTACGCCAACTCAACATGTACCTTTGGAGACACCTGTAGAGCACCTTTATAATCACCCAGTTCTGTTGTGACATTTGGTAGCACACAAAGTGTTCCTCCGGTAAACGGGAGTTGCATAATCTCATAGTTGTAGGAACTTTGTATAAGTCATGAAGAAAGCAATAGCAACATACTAAACGATCAAGTGCTAGGCTAACAGAATGGGTCAAGTCAATCACATCATTCTCCTAATGATGTGATCTCGTTAATCAAATGACAACACATGTCTATGGTTAGGAAACATAACCATCTTTGATTAATGAGCTAGTCAAGTAGAGGCATACTAGTGACATTATGTTTGTCTATGTATTCACACATGTATCATGTTTCCGGATAATACAATTCTAGCATGAATAATAAACATTTATCATGATATGAGGAAATAAATAATAACTTTATTATTGCCTCTAGGGCATATTTCCTTCAGTATCTGGCCGACAAGAAGGGGGACAACGTCAACAAAGGTATATATGATACACATGTTATTGATGTGTACCTTACCAACTCTCGTTGTAGTGCCTGGGTATTTGTTACCAGTTCGGTTGCTCACATTTGCAACTCAAAGTAGGAACTATGGAATAGACGGAGATTGGCAAAGGAAGAAGTGATGATGCGCGTTGGAAATGGTTCCAAGGTTTATGTGATCGCCATCGGCACGCTCTCTCTTTGATTACCATCGGGATTAGTGATGAACCTGAATAATTGTTATTTAGTGCCTGCATTGAGCATGAACATTATATCTAGATCTTGTTTAATGGGACATGGTTACTCATTTAAATCAAAGAATAATGGTTGTTCTATTCATACGGGTAATATCTTTTATGGTCATGCACCCATTGCAAGGGGTTTATATATACTTATTGAATCTCGATAGTGATGATACACATGTTCATAACATTGATGCCAAAAGATGTAGAGTTGATAATGATAATACCACTTTCTTGTGACACTACCGCTTAGGTCATACTTTTGTAAAGCGCATGAAGAAACTCCATGCTTATGGACTTTTGGAGTCACTTGATTTTGAATCACTTGACACATGTGAACCATGCCTCAAGAGCAAGATGACTAAGACCCTGTTTTCCGGAACAATGGAACGAGCAAGTGACTTGTTGAAAATCATATGTGTGTGGTCCGATGAGCGCTGATGCGCGCGGTGGATATCATTACTTTCTCACCTTCACCGATGACTTGAGTAGATATGGGTATATTTACTTAATGAAGCATAAGTCTGAAACGTTTGAAAAGTTCAAGCAATTTCGGAGTGAAGTTGAGAATCATTGTAACAAGAAGATTAAATTCCTGCAATTCGATCGAGGGGAAGAATATCTGAGTTATGAGTTTGACAATCACTTAAGAGAATATGGGATCGTTTCACAGTTGATGCCACCTAGAACACAACAGCGTAATGGTGTGTCCGAACGTCATAACCAGACTTTATTGGATATGGTGTCTTCTATGATGTTTCTTGCCGACCTACTACTATTGTTTTCGGGTTATGCGTTAGAGACAGCTGCATTCACTTTAAATATGGCACCATCTAACTCTGTGGAGACGGCATCGTATGAACTATGGTTTGGCAAGAAACCTAAGTTGTTGTTTCTTAAGTTTTGGGGCAGCGATGCTTATGTCAAAAAGCTTCAGCCGGAAAAGCTCGAACCCAAAAGCGGACAAATGTGTCTTCATAGCATACCCAAAAGAAATGGTCGGGTATACATTCTATCTCAGATCCAAAGGAAAAGTGTTTGTCGCTTAGAATGGGTCCTTTCTCGAGAAGGAGTTTCTCCCGAAAGAATTGAGTGGGAGGAAGATAGAACTTGATGAGGTTGTTGAACCTTTACTTCAACCAGTGAGTAGTGCAGCGCAGAAAGATGTTTCTGTGACACCTATGTCAGTTGAAGAGGAAGCTAATGATAGTGATCATGAAGTTTCGGATCAAGTTACTATCGAACCTCGTAGGTCGACAAGGGTACGTACAACTCCTGAGTGGTACGGTAACCCTGTCTTAGATGTCATGTTGTTGGACAACGATGAACCTACGAGCTATGGAGAAGCAGTGGTGGGCCCGGATTCTGACAAATGGTTAGAGGCCACAAAATCCGAGATGGGATCCATGTATGAAAACAAAGTATGGACTTTGGAAGTATTACCTGAAGGGCGAAAGGCCATTCAGAATAAATGGATCTTCAAGAAGAAGACGGATGCGGACGGTAATGTCACTGTCTATAAAGCTCGACTTGTGGCAAAGGGGTTTTCATAAGTTCAAGGATTTGACTACGATGAGACTTTCTCACCCGTAGCAATGGTTAAGTCCGTCAGAATCATGTTAGCAATAGCTGCATTTTTTGATTATGAAATCTGGCAGATGGATGTCAAAATAGCGTTCCTTAACGGTTTCCTTAAGGAAGAGTTGTATATGATGCAACCAGAAGGTTTTGTTGATCTAGAGAATGCTGGCAAAGTGTGCAAACTCCAGCGATCCATTTATGGACTGGTGCAAGCATCTCGGAGTTGGAATCTTCACTTTGATGAGGTGATCAAAGCCTTTGGGTTTATACAAGTTTTTGGAGAATCTTGTATTTACAAGAAAGTGAGTGGGAGCCCTATAGCGTTTCTAATATTATATGTGGATGACATATTGCTGATTGGAAACAATATAGAACTTTTGGAAAACGTGAAGGAATATTTGAACAAGAGTTTTTCAATGAAGGACCTAGGAGAAGCTGCTTTCATGTTAGGCATCAAGATCTATAGAGATATATCGAGACGCTTGATAGGACTTTCACAAAGCACATACCTTGATAAGATTTTGAAGAAGTTCAAAATGGATCAGTCCAAGGAGGGGTTCTTGCCTGTTTTGCAAGGTGTGAAGTTGAGTCACACTCAATGCCCAGCGACTACAGAGGATAGAAAAAAGATGAGTGTCATCCCCTATGCCTCTGTCATAGCCTCTATCATGTATGCGATGTTGTGCACAAGACCAGATGTCAGCCTTGCCATAAGTATGGCCGAAAGGTTTCAAAGTAATCCAAGAGTGTATCACTGGACAATGGTGAAGAATATCCTTAAGTACCTGAAAAGGAGTAAGGAAATGTTTCTCGTTTATGGAGGTGAGCAAGAGCTCATCGTAAAGGGTTACGTTGATGCAAGCTTTGACACTGATCCGGATGACTCTAAGTCTCAAACCGGGTATGTATACATTCTGAATGGGGGAGTAGTAAGCTGGTGCAGTTCCAAGCAGAGCATGGTCGCTGATTCTACATGTGAAATGGAGTACACAACTTCCTTGGAAGCAGCGAAGCAAGGTGTCTGGATGAAGCAGTTCATGACAGATCTTGGAGTTGTGCCCAGTGCACTGGACCCAATGACTCTGTTCTGTGACAAAACTGGTGCCATTGCTCTGGCCAAGGAACCAAGGTTTCACAAGAGGACCATACACATAAAGCGATGCTTCAATTCCATCCATGATTACATCAAGGAGGAAGACATAAAAATTTGCAAGATACATACGGATCTGAATGTTGCAGATCCGTTGACTAAACCTCTTCCACGGGCAAAGCATGATCAACACCAGAACTCTATGGGTATTAAATTCATTACCATGTAATGCTAGATTATTGACTCTAGTGCAAGTTGGAGACTGTTGGAAATATGCCCTAGAGGCAATAATAAAATGGTTATTATTATATTTCCTTGTTCATGATAATCGTTTGTTATCCATGCTATAATGGTATTGACCGGAAACTCAAATACATGTGTGGATACATAGATAACAATGTTTCCCTAGTAAGCCTCTATCGGACTAGCTCGTTGATCAAAGGTGGCTATGGTTTCCTAAGCATGGACATGAATTGTCATTTTATAATGGGATCACATCATTAGGAGAATGATGTGATGGACAAGACTCAAACTATAAACGTAGCATATGATCGTGTCAAGTTTATCGCTATTGTTTTCTGCATGTCAAGTATATGTTCATATGACCATGAGATCATGCAACTCACTAACATCGGAGGAGTACCTTGTGTGTACCAAACGTTGCAACGTAACTGGGTGACTATAAAGGTGCTCTACAGGTATCTTCGAGGGTGTATGTTGAGTTTGCATGGATCAAGACTGTGATTTGTCACTCCATACGACGGAGAGGTATCTTAGGGCCCACTCAGTAATACAGCATCACAATGAGCTTACAAGCAATGTGACCAATGAGTTAGTCACGGGATCTTGTATTATGGAACGATTAAATAGACTTGCCGGTAATGAGATTGAACTAGGTATGGAGATACTAACGATCGAATCCCGGGCAAGTAACATACCGATAGACAAAGGGAACTACATACGGAATTAGCTGAATCCTTGACATCGAGGTTTGACCGATAAGATTTTCGTAGAATGTGTAGGAACCAATATGGGCATCCAGGTCCCACTATTGGTTATTGACCGTAGAGGTGTCTCGGTCATGTCTCATAGTTCTCGAACCCGCAGGGTCTACACACTTAACGTTTGGTGACGATATAAGTATAGTGGAGTCATTATGGTGGTTACCGAAGGTTGTTCGGAGTCCCGGATGAGATCTCGGATGTGACAAGGAACCCGGAATGGTCTGAAGGTGAAGATTGATATATTGGACGAAGGGTATTGGAGTTCGGAATTGTTCCGGGGGTACCGGGTGATGACCAGTGTCATGGAAAGGGGTTTCGGGAGGGCCCGGCAAGTGTTGCGGGGGGGGTGGGGCATGGGCCAAGGGGAGGGGGCAAACCAGCCCACTAAGTAGGATGAGCGCCCCCTCACCCCATCTCACGTAAGTAGGATGGTCGGGGGCGCCCCTAGGGATTCCCACCACTTTGGCTTGGGGGAAAGTCTCCTAAGGGGAAAACTCATCTAGGGTTTCCCTCTTGTGGACCCCTCTCCCCCTTCCCCCTATATATAGAGAGGTAGAGAGAGGGCAGCCACACCCATCTATGCCACGGCGCTACCCTCCCTCTCCCTCGTAGCCATCTTCTTGTCCATAGTGCTTAGCGAAGCTCTGCCGAGATTTCTACACCACCACCGCCATCACGCCGTCGTGCTGCCGGAGGACGCAAGCTACTACTTCACCATCACTCGCTAGATCGAGAAGGTGAAAGTGTCATCAAGCCGTACATGTGTTGAATGCGGAGGTGTCATCCGTTCGGCGCTAGATCGGGAGTTCGCGGGACGGATCATGATTGGATCGCGAAGACGTTTTACTACATCAACCACGTTTCTTAACGCTTCCGCTTAGCGATCTACAAGGGTATGTAGATGCAATCTCTCCTCTCATAGATGTCCATCTCCTAGATTGATCTGCTGAGCATAGGAATTTTTTGTTTCCCATGGAACATTCCCCAACAGAAGCGGCTCACTTTTTAAGCCGGCAAAAGAACTGGCCCTATAAATCAAACACCGGACACATGTCAAAAGGATTTTGGACAAACGTGATAAATTTCATGAAAATCGGACGATGTTTATTTATACTAGACCAAATTTGTTATATATTCGACATATTTTTCAACAAAATAATAGTGGACCACTCTTTTTTAAACTAGTCTAAATGTTCGGCGGTAGTGTCCCTAATCCTGCCTGCCCATGTCTGGCAAGCTCACTGGCCATGAGCCCTGCGGAGTGAAGCTGCGGGAGGGGAAGAATAAGACATGGGGTATGTCCCACATGCGACACCAAGTGTACCTATGTACCATGTCCTACTCTTCCTCACTGGAGTCTGTCGTGTCCATGGCGGCAGATATGGACAGGCCGACCTTGTGCTCGTTGCACCGGGGCGTGAACCGCGGGGGCGGTGTGGCCGTCGCGGAGCTGGCGACGTCTACAGTTGCCTGCGCCTCCTCTTCGTATTCCTTCACATTGAGCTCCGCCCACAAGGCACGCAACCGCCATCGCTTACGGAAGATGTTGTGCGCGCTGCACACAGACTCCTATAGTGCCCGTTCCTCATCCAGGAAGCCATGATCCTCCGTGACCATGGCAGCGGCAACATCGTCCTTGTCTGCTTGCCGGCGATTTGCCCCTTGACGAGCTGATGCTTGTCAAGGAGTCGGAGGTTGTAGTTCTGGTCCTTCTAAGCCTACCGGAACGTTGACACAGGTGGCAACGACTGCTTTTCCGCCATGACGGCGTTCTGCCTGCATGGTCATGGGCACCAGCTCGTTGTCGGACGCCTCTTCCAGCATCTTATCGCTGACCTCCGGCAGGCTCGCCAATAAACTAGCCTCGGTCGGTCACGCGGAATGGCCTGCTAGTCGGCTTCAACGCCGACCAACTCTTACTTCTGCTCCGTCGAGAAATTCTCCCATGATGCTCTAGAGCTCGCGGTAATGGGCGGCGTGGTGCGTTGCGGGTCATGTCGGGCGAGAAGGCAACGTTTAAATAGTGGGTGCCAACCAGGCCAAGCAGTAGGCGGCGGAGTGGGTTTTTATCTCCCGGTGCGCCTGTCCAATGTCGGCAGGCGGACAAACGGGAGCCATTTTGAAGGTGGTGCACAGCCATCAAGTCCCATTCGGTCACTCGCCTTCGGCATTGGAACGGACACAAAACTGGTCCGCTCCCTGCTTCAATGCTGACTTAGGTGGGAGGTCGCGTCCGCTCTGAGCCGGCATGAATGTGGCACTGGCCTTCCATGGTTTGCGCCTAGTTTGCAAGATTTCAGACATCCGAACTAATCCGTGAAGCGTACTGCGTTGAATGGCAAACTACGTCCGGACGACTATGATTTTTTTTGAACATCAGTACAGACACAAGCGCTCATATACACGTGCATACATTCACCCCTCTGAACACACACACGCACACATTATCCCTATGAGCACCTCCGAAAGACTGAGCCGACATATCATCTTGAAATTTACGAAGTCGCCGTAGGCACCTCGTCGTCGACGGGAACGTTTCCTCCCACTGAATGCGCATCGCCAGAAATCCTGAAATAAATCGAGGATTAAATGCGAGCACCAGGATTTAAACCCTGTTGGATTGGGGATACCACAGTCCCTCTAACCATCCAACCATAGGTTGGTTTGCCGTCCGGACGACTACGATTAAATGGTATGCGGCCTATGTATGTAAGGACCACGTCACCGGAGTGTCACGCAGCGCCAGGACAAGCTAACCGTAGTTATCAGCACACTGCACAACAGCA
The DNA here is from genome assembly GCA_963921465.1 of Triticum timopheevii. Lineage (NCBI taxonomy): Eukaryota > Viridiplantae > Streptophyta > Magnoliopsida > Poales > Poaceae > Triticum > Triticum timopheevii. The sequence continues at coordinate 421,577,109 of OY997272.1, forward strand.
CTGTTTAGCGAGGCCCGGCGGCCCCATTTTTTAGCCCTCACCCCCTCACGTCGCCACCCCCCGGGCGGCGCCAGGGGCCCCAACCCTTGCGCCGGCCAGCCCCTCCCTGCCTCCCCCTCCTGCCGCCGCTGCTGCCGGTGTGGGCCGCGGTGGCGGCGGGCCCGGTGCCAAAGTGCCTGGGCGGGTGGTTGCGGCGGATTGCATCTGAGGCGGCGGGGGTGTCCCTTCTCTTGAGATCCATCGGCGGCGGCTAGGTCGGAGAATCCGGGCTGTGCGGCAGGGGCCGGAGCACCATCGTCGGCGGTGCGGCGACTCTGCTTGGACCGCGGCGGTGGCAGCGCCCCATCCGGCGGGGAGGGCCGTCCTGGTCGCGGTGGTGACGGCGGTTTCTGCGGATCCAACGCCCCGTTTGGATCCGTCGCAGGGAGGCCTTCCGCCGACCGGCGATGCGTGGAGGGACCGGTGAGGAGATGCCGGATCTCCGCCGGAGTACCGACGGCGACATACGCCTTCGTGGCGAGGTTCCGTTCGGTTCCAGCCAGCAGGCACGAGGTCGGGAAGACGTGGCTTCCGGTGAAAATCGCGCCTGACTGAGGTCTTGGCGGACGATGGCGGAGTCTCAGACGTCGTTTCCTTCTGGAGGCATCGTCGTTGCAAGTCACATCAACCTGATCAGGAAATTCCGGGGGAAACCCTAGATCTGGGTCTACCGGATCGGACGATGACGGTGCCATCGGTATCGTTCTCCCTCATGGGGGCATCGTTTTGGAGCAAGTGCTGGTTGGAGGGGACAAGCGGAGGAGCGGTGTTTCATCTGCTCCATTGATGACGGCGGATCTCGGCGGCGTGGCGCAGTGGAGACTCGGTGCCTGATGAGCGGTAAGGATGGCAATGGGTCGGGTTTGGATCGGGTTGAACAATATCAAATCCATATCCATATCCATGAAGACAGTCTTTGCCCGCCCATGAAAGAATCCATGGGTGAAAAATTATATCCATGTCCAAATCCGATGGATATTCATATCCACTAGATATCCATTGGGTCCTCTCGAGACATATAAATAAGACTTAACACAATATTAACATAAACTCTTCCATTCTTCACCTCGTGGCAGGCTAGGCTTCACTTATGGTAAATCAACATCCAGTAACAACCTACGATCATTTAGTATTTTTTTTAACAGATGAGAATGACGAGTCATTTAAGAAGGTGATAAAAATAAGGGAAGAGGTGTTGGAGTATGTTTCGGAGGAGATTGACTATCAACTTATAAAAGTTACTTTGTAATTTCTTATGCATGTTTTAGATTAAAAAAAGTGTAAAATTGTCATGGGAGATGTGAACGTGGGGCAGGGGTAGCAGATTTTTTTCCCATTAAGTCATTCTATTGGGTCGGGTTTGGGTATATCCATGGGTACAAGATTATATCCATGCCCTACCCACGAACAATCGGATCGGGTTTGTGCGCAGCCCATGGACACAAAAGCATATCCAAACCCTATCCATTCGGGTCGGATATCCATGGATATCCATGTCCATGGATAAAATTTCCATCCTTAATGAGCGGAGATGGACTCGCGCAGGAAGGTGACGTGGCCTGGCGTCGTGGTGGCGTCGGCAGCAGTTGGACCGGGCAAGGTTGATGCAGCAGTACAGCTCTGAAGATGGATTGGTGCCAGGTGGCTGCGGCGGCCTCATACCCGGCAGGGGTCCTGGTTGAGAAGCACGCCGGACTGGTGGGTGCCCATACCCGGAAGGCGTCCTTGTTGGGACCTAAGTCTTAGATGTTAGGTTTGGCTGCGTGTCTGTTTGGTATTAGGCCCAGACTTTCAGCGCCCTACATCAACTAGATAGGGTTAGCGACAGATGTTGCTTTGTTTGGTGGCTTTAGACTTATTGTTGTATGACTTTGTAAGGTCTTGTGTCAATAATTAATAAAATGACCGTATGCATCGTCCAGATGCAGAGGCCGGGGTCGTCCTCCTTTTCTAAAAAAAAAAGTGAGGCCCGGCAGGTTTTCCCTAATTAAGCCGTGATTTAAGGAATCAGGGCACTCCAAATCTCGGCACTGTCGCCGGGACGTCAACCACGTGGAGACAAGCCCCCACCGACGGCATAGGATCTCCGCCCGACCTTCGTGGTTTCACGCCTTGCGGCCGAACCACCGAGCAGCCATGCTTTCGTACTTGTTTCGTTTTTCACGCGGCGTCGCCCAAGCCGGAGCCTTCTTCGCCGCGGACAAGGGACCTCCGTCCTGCTGACTTCCTGCCGCTGGGTGCTGGCGCCCACGCTCGCCACGATGCTTCCCTTATTTCGATCGATAATATAAAGAACGGGAGATCCAGACGAAACTGTACAGTACGCCGTACATATTCTGCATTTTTAGCACGGTTTTGTTTCATGGAATTTGGTATTATTGGGTATTGACCCTGCGCTGCCAGAGTGCGAGCTGATATGACCCACGCATTCTGATTCGTGGCCGGAGCTTTGGTTGTTGAAGCATAATCATGGAGCCTGGAATTGTGGTAGATAGTACGATAGGAGTTGAGGTATCTAGGAATCGATTCCAGACAGGCGCGCGTGAGATATATATATCGTTCAAACTTATATTCCTCTAAGCAAAAACCTATTCCAATATGGTACTGTATGGCATCTTTTGGTGTAGGAAATGAAGGGTTCGTGACAAGCAAATAAAGTACTTGCATGCTAGACATATCATCCTCGCCGCGATTTTTCGTGTATGCTTTTCTTCTGCGTTTGCTAGCGTTTGAATCTGATCCAACGATAATATTCAGAGGGTATGCATTGCACGTACGCATGTCCATGTGGCTGCGGGGTTGCCTCAACTACCAAAAATTCGAATTTCGAAAAGTACGAATGATGGGATCTCTTGGATGATCATTTTTTAGAGAAAAGGCGATAGCCTGACTTTATAGATAAAGCCACCAGGCAGAGTTATAACACCAGCACGAAACACCACATAAGTTTAACAAACTAAGGGACCGAAGTATCATTACAAGGCATCCAGCCTAACACGGCGACACGTAGGCCAGCAAGCCAGCAGCCAAGCAGCAAGGGAGTTAGGAAGCCGTCCTCGAAGAGCGCCGTAGATTTCATTTTAGATAGCATGTCGTCGAACGCCTGAAGGTCCCCTTCCTTAGTCAATGATCTCCACTGCTGCAAAAAGACATTGGCTTTAAATAAGCAGCTTACAGGGTTAGCCGGGAAAATGTGTTCAATCGTGAACTTGTTCCTAGTAGTCCAAGCGACCAGCCGGTCGCAGCCCAGCCCACCAAAAAGACCCTCTTAGACTGGCCTAATAAAGAATTAGTATAATGCCTCAGGTCCTCAAAGGAGGAAGGGGTCCAATTAACACGAAGCCAAAGTCTGATGCAACTCCAAATGAATTTAGCTAAAGAGCAATGAAAAAAGATATGATCAGTATTCTCAAGAGCCCCACATAGCTTGCACCTATCAAAGCCCGGCCCGTTCCTCTTCTTAATTTGATCAGCCGCAGGTAGTTTACAGCGGACAGCTTGCCATAGAAATATTTTAATCTTAGGGGGAATTCGGGCTGGCCAAATATCCTTAAACTTGAGAGAGCGGCCGCCGGAAATAAGCTTAGAGTACGCCGATTTAACAGAAAAACGCCCCGATGAGGAAAGGGGCCAAACAACGGAATCCTCTTCCTCCGAGAGCAAAGGGAAGCAAGCAGTAAGGCGTTGCCAGTCTTCCAACTCCATAGGGGAAAGAGAGCGCCGGAAATCTAAAACCCAACCCTGAACCGAGAGCTCAAAGATAGAGATCTCGGGATCAGCACAATAAGAAAACAAAGTCGGAAAGGCTACCGCAAGCGTGGTATCCCCGACCCACCAGTCTAACCAGAAACGAATAGATTTACCATTTCTGACGACAAATTTAACCAATGACCGGAAGATCGGCCGCACTTTAACAAGTTGGTGCCAAAATTGAGAGCCACCAGAAGCAGAGGCGAACATAGGGCTCGAGTTTAGCTTTAAGAATTGATAGCCAAATAGGGCGCTCCTCAAGAGACATTATCTTCCACCACCATTTTATCATAAGGCAATTGTTCATGACCCGCATATTTATAATGCCAAGAACCTCCCTGTCCTTAGGACGACAGATGAGGTTCCATTTAACCAATCTATATTGCGTTTATTGACGGCGGAGTTCCAATAAAAGGCACCCCTATGCTTGTCGAAACCAGAGTGAATCCCTCCAGACAGAAGATAGAAGCTCATTAGGAACATCGGAAGAGAAGAGAGGCACGAGTTAGTTAGGGCAACCTTGCCCGCCTGAGTGTTATAACGGCCTCTCCATGGTAGAACTCTATTGTCAACTTTAGTGACTACCGGGGCAAAATCTTTTGCCAACTCTTGGATGATCATAGTAACGATTCTTCTCTTTAATCATGGTCTATACCAGTTGTTGCCCTGCACTCCCATCCACAAATGTAAAAGGGAAATTTGCATGTGCATATGCAGGATTCAGAACAAACAATCGGTTTCCCGGCATATCTTCTTCTCTGGACTGTACCTCCCCTGCTAGTACATTACAAGTCAAATGCATGCAGGTTCATCGAGAAAGTTGTGCTCAATTATAGCACGATGATCACATACGCTCTAGTTTCCCTTTGCTAAGATAAAGATGTCGGTTACATTGGTCGGTCACATGGTACAGGAGTCAGATTATTCAGCCCCGATTATACAAACTGCGGGAGCACCGCAAAGTCGCAAACACAGCAAGCTGAAGACCTTCTCCCGGCTGGCACAAGAACGAATTGCATTATCGAATGCGTTTGGGCCGTTCCTCTCGTGCATGACAGGTAAAGTGTGGTGGTAAGGCCTGCATGATGATGATGGCGCATGAGCCAACCAAAGATGGCCATGATGTGCAATGTGCACATGATGATATGAGAAAGGAGTGGCCGGTTCTTAATCCCCGTGTTATCGTAACGACCGATGACAACTACCTGGCCTGATTTTGTTTATCTTTTCGGATCATGCATGACGTTGGAGGATATGATGTGATCGCCTCCATAATCCAAGGATTGTCCTCCGTCGGTTTTGCGTTGATTAGCGGCAATCTTGCGATCATCCTCCTCAAATCCGTCACTCAAATCGCGTGTGAGATGTGACCTACTGCCTACTGCTATTATGGTTTTCCCTATGATTACTGCTTTTGGAAAGTGAAACGAGATACTTTGTATTTGGAATCCAATAACTCCCGAACATTCGGACTTTAGTTCATAGGGGATGGCAACTTCGTCCTTTTTCGTTTTTTGTCAGAAAATTGTCATGTTTCCCTAATCTCACGCAAACTAAACTTGCCCTCTAAACCCGTTCGGGTTGCCGTGCTTAACTCCCGAACATTCGGGAGTTATCATTACCGTTGCATTTTACCTTCTTAGGGCATCTTCAACAGCGACACGCAAATTTTCTTTTGAACCTGTCTGCGGACAAGGGGCTAGTCTGAGAACGTGGATGCGAGAGCCGGTCATCCAACACTACCCGCATACATTTCAACCATTTTTTGAATTAACAGGACGAAATTCATACAAATACAACGGATTTTATTAAAATTCGGACATAATTTACATAAAAAGGCTGATAATTCGACCGTTTAACTAAACACTTAAAAAAACTAAACTCTATACTGGACGACAACCTCGTACAGGCGGCCGCCCTGTCCTGCCGCACCGTTGCTGTCATCGTCCCTCTAGCGGTGCAAGGCTTACGGAGGGCCGCGGCAGCCTTATCCGGCTGCTGCCTGCCGCCCCGCCTCCTGGTGCGCGGTGCGGAGTGCCGCCGCGGCCAGTGCGGGCGGAGCCCTTGCCCTTGTTGGCGTCAGAACTCTCGCTACGAAACCACTGCTCGTCGTACTTGGTGATCTTGTTGTCGAGGCGGCGGCGGCGTATGGCGTCCGTCTCACTGGTGGTGATGTACGGTCGAGCGCCCACGCGGCGGCGGGGTATGGGTCGTTTCTGACACATTCCGACGCCTCATCGGTCTTGGCGAACGAGGAGCGACGGGCGGCATTGAGCCGGTCGTACCGCGCGCGCTGACGCGTCGCCCGCTCCTCCTTTGAGACGACGACCCTTGACCCCGAGGGGCCGCCGACACTGCCGCCTCCAAGGTAATGGAGGATGCGGTCGTGCACCTTCCATATGGTCAGCGGAAGCTCCTCCACAACTTGGTGAAAGCACAACTGCTCTCTGGGTGATTTTGGTAATTCATGACAACATATCTCTTGTTGGACTAATACTTCTACCTAGTGCATTTCAGATAAGTTCAACATTGGAGTGGCATGGAAATGAACAAGAGGATGTGGAACCCCTTCAAGATGCTAAGGACAAATATTGGCAAAAGCTCAAGACTCTACATTTTCCATTTTAGTGATCCAAGATCACATTGAGTCCATGGTAAAGCCAATACTATTAAAAGGAGATGAGGTGTTGCTTAATGGCTTGCTTGCTCAAAGTGCTTAGTGATATGCTCCAAAACCCTCAGCCACTTTCTCACACCCGCATATGTCCTAAACCTAAATGTCAAACTCGGCCCCACCGATTTGATCTATCCTGCACCACCGAGTTTCACTTGATACAGGCACTACCAAACCCTAGTCACTTCGGTCTCACCGAGATGGACTTCCAAATTCTTTGTGACTTGTTGCAACAAAATCGGTCCCACCGAGTTTGTTCAGTCGGTCTCACCGAGTTTGCTTGACCAATCCTCTATTTTCTTATTACCAAAATCGGTCTCACCGAGTTTGAGTAATCGGTCAAACCAAGTTGAGGTTTTACCCTAACCCCTGCACATCGGTCCCATTGAGTTAAACAAGTCGGTCCCACCAAAAAGTGTAACGTTCATATTTTGACCTGAGTCAGTCTGACCGAGTTCTACAATTCGGTTCCACCGAGTTTGGGAATTTGTGTATAACGGCTAGATTTTGTGTGGAGGCTATTGCTCTGAATAAGATGAATCCCAATGATCCTAAGTTTGGAGATTGTTTATTTGAGATTACAAATCTTATGTGTGCCAAAGGAGATGTTGGAATCATTAGCAATATTATTTCTGAACCTATTAGAATTCATAGAGATGAACATTGTCAAAATCATATATCTAATGAATCACACTCTCTAGGAAATGATCATTTGAAATATGATGATGAACATTGATACTATGATGAGGATGATGATAATGACTTTGATCTTGAAGAGTCTATGAGACACTTTGGTCTTATGACTAATCTTCACGGCTACATGGCTGGACGAAAGTAATGGGTCCTTGACAGTGGATGTACCGACCACATGACCGGAGATAAAGATATGTTTCGTGAGCTTGCTGAAAACGACGACCCTCGAAAGTATGTCACTTTGGGTGATAACTCAAAGGGTAAAGTGGTTGGCCTCGATAAGGTGGTCATCTCACATGACAGCTCCATACAAAATGTTATGCTTGTTGAATCTCTTGGGTATAATCTACTTTCGGTATCTAGACTAGCTGACTTTGGTTTCAATGTCCTATTTACTAAAGTAGATTGCCAAGTGTTTCAAAGAGATAATCATAAAATGGTCTTTACCGGCATACGTAGAGGTGATCTATACATTGTTGACTTCACTAAAAAGGCTCAACCTAGAACTTGCTTAATTGCTAAATCTTCCAAAGGCTGGTTGTGGCATAGATGGTTAGGTCATGTGGGCATGCAAAACCTTGACAAGCTTATTAAAGGTGATCATATCCTTGGGTGTTAAAGATGTCATATTTGATAAGGATAGACTTTGCAGCGCTTGCCAAGCAGGAAAACAGGTTGGAGGAAGCCACCCCATGAAGAACATCATGACCACGAGAAGACCGCTCAAGCTACGTCACATGGATCTTTTCCGTCCCAACGCTTACAAAAGTCTCGGTGGTAACTCGTTTGGACTAGTCATCGTTGACGATTTTTCAAGATTTACATGGGTGTTCTTTCTTGATGATAAATTGCAGGTTCAAAAGATCTTCAAAAACTTTGCTAGGAAGGCCCAAAATCAATTTGCAGTGAAGATCAAGAAGGTTCGCAACAAAAACGGAACGGAGTTCAAGAACGCCAATGTGGACACCTTTCTTGAGGAAGAAGGGATCTCACATGAGTTCTCGGCTACGTACACACCTCAAAAAATGGAGTTATTGAGAGGAAGAACCAGGCGCTCATCAAAATGGCGAGAACAATGCTTGATGAGTACAAGAAGCCAAAACACTTTTGGGCAAAAGCGGTTGAGACAGCTTGTCATGCAACTAATCGTCTATATCTTCACAAGCTACTCAGCAAGACGACATACGAGCTCCTCACCGGTAACAAACCCCAAGTTGGATACTTTCGGGTATTCGGCTCAAAGTGTTACCTTCTTGACAAGCATCGTCATTCGAAATTTGCTCCTAAGTCTCATGAAGGTTTCCTAACTCTCACACTTACCGTGTCTACAACAATTTCACCCGAAAGGTTGAAGAGACGGTAGATGTGAAGTTTGATGAATCTAACGGCTCACAAGTAGAGCAATTGCCAATTGATGTAGGTGACAAAGATCCTTCGGAAGCAATCCAAGACTTGTCTATCGGCAAGATTCGCCCAACGGAGGTGAAGGAGAGTACCTCATCTGTCCAAGTGGAAGCCTCAACCTCACGCCAAGGTGAACCACGAGTTGACTTGGAGGCATCCACAAGTGGGACATGTCAAGACGATGAGAACGTGGATGTACAACAAGATGAACCTCGACAACCTCCTTCTCCACCTCCATGGGAGAACAACCATGCCAACAACAACGAGGAAAGACAAGAAGAAGAACAATACAATGAAGAGGATGTTCCACCCCGACCCAAACAAAAGCTATCACGAGTTCGAGCAAGAGTCTCAAGAGATCATCCCGTCGAACAAATCTTTGATGACATTCAAACTGGGAGAATTACTCGCTCTAAAACTTGTTTGGCTAACTTTTGTGAACATTACTCATTCATTTCTAGCATTGAACCTATGAAGGTTGAAGAAGCATTAGAAGATCTGTATTGGATAACTGCCATGCACGAAGAGCTACACAACTTTGAGAGGAATCAAGTGTGGACGTTGGTTGAGAAGCTCGATGAGAAGCACAATGTCATTGGAACAAAATGGGTGTTTAGGAACAAGCAATATGAAGATGGACAAGTTGTACGCAACAAGGCTCGTCTCGTTGCTCAAGGCTACACTCAAGTCGAAGGTATGGACTATGGTGAGACTTACGCCCCCGTTGCTAGACTTGAGTCCATTCGCATCTTACTTGCCTATGCCAGTCATCATGACATTACCTTATATCAAATGGACATCAAAAGTGCTTTTATTAATGGTTAAATTGAGGAGGAAGTGTATGTTAAACAACCTCCCGACTTTGTTAATCCCAAGAAGCCCAACCATGTTTACAAACTTCACAAAGCTCTTTATGGTCTTAAGCAAGCTCCTAGAGCTTGGTACAAATGCTTGAGTAAGTTTTTTCTTGATAAAGGATTTGAAATTGGTAAAATTGATTCTACACTCTTTACCAAAAGGGTTAATGGAGAATTATTTGTGTGCCAAATTTATGTTGATGATATCATATTTGGATCAACTAACCCTCATTTTAGTGAGAAGTTTGGGAAGCTTATGTCGGAGAAGTTTGAGATGTCTAAGATGAGTGAACTCAAGTTCTTTCTTGGTTTGCAAATCAAGCAAACTAAGGAGGGAACCTTTATCTCTCAAACGAAGTATACCAAGGACTTATTCAAGAAGTTAAACATGCAAGAATGCAAAGTTATGAATACCCCCATGCCTACTAGTGGACATCTTGACTTGACAAAGGATGGCGAACCGGTTGACCAAAAGTTTTACTGCTCTATGATTGGTTGGTTGTTATACCTTTGTGCCTCCCATCCCGATATCATGCTAAGTGTGTGCATGTGCGCATGATATCAAGCGGCCCCCAAAGAGTGTCATCTTAAGGCTGTGAAAAGGATAGTGAGAGACTTAATACATACACCAAATTTTGGCATTTGGTACCCTAAGAGGTCTTCTTTTGATCTTGTTGGCTACTCCGACTCGGACTATGCCGGTGACAGGGTTGATAGAAAATCCACTTTGGGTACTTGTCAATTTCTTGGTAGATCTCTTGTGTCTTCGTAATTTAAGAAACAAAACTCCGTATCCTTATCCACCCCCGAAGCGGAATACATTGTCGCTGGTTCATGTTGTGCTCAATTACTTTGGATGACCCAAACTCTTAAATATTATGGGATATATGTGAAACATGTACCATTGCTTTGCGACAATTAGAGTGCTATTAAGATTGCTCATAATCTCGTACAACATTCTCGAACTAAGCATATCGAAGTTCGTCATCATGTCATTCGAGACCATGTTGCTAAGGGAGATATCAAACTTAAGCATGTTCGAATCGACAAGCAATTGGCGGATATATTCACTAAACCACTTGATGAGAAAGTGTTTTTTTAATAGGTGAATTGAATATCATTGATGCCTCAAATTTTGAGTAGAAACTCCATGTGGATGCATGCAAGGCATGAGCCTTACTATGACTAATCCTTGACCATTCTCTTATGATGATGATCATATGTCTTGGATACTCTTGTACTCTTGCATGCTATCTAACCCTTGTAGGTACTTGGATAAGCCCAACTCTATGAGATTGCAACTCAATCACATTTTAAGCAATGTCTACATCTCCAAGTCTCTACAAAATGGTGGATGAAGACAAGGAAGCACGAATCCATGCAATATATCCTTTCACAAATTCCATATATCAATTTTCAATTGGAATTCAAATTTTATGATTGTCACTTTGGATACACAAGTGCTCTTTCTTGCAAGACTAACCCATGCAGGAAGATGAACTTCAGCTACAAGTGGTGCTCCCAACTCTTGATGATCTACATCAACTTGGGCACCCTACACAAGTTCAACTACAAGACCAAGTTCATCACCACCACCCAAGGTATGTCATTCCATCTTAGAGAAGCTTAACCCCAGGACATGGGTCAAAGCAACTCAACAAGATGAGAATACATCAAAATGCTTAAACGAAAAATGGCAACCCCATTTTGAGCTTAAACGATGAGTATGAACTATGATCAAGTGCCCTCACTTGACTCCTAAGTCAACATACTCTAACGTAGGTGACTTTGTCGCCGACCAATTCTAGATGTCTTTTCTTTTCTCTGGTATTTTCTGCATTTCCCTGCATCCAATTCATTGCAAATATTTCAGGTTAATTCCTTGCATATCCTTGTGATATCTTATTTGCCTAGTGAGCTGAGGTGACAAGAATTACTCTCTGGATTGAACTCGGTCTCACCAAATTGATTTCTTTGGCTGAACCGAATCAACTCGGTGCCACCGATTTGATTCCACTCGGTGCTACCGATTTCAGTCCTGAGACAAAATCTGTGTCACTTGCATTCTTCATATTTGACCTAGCTCCATTCTTTGTAACTTGTCCTCTACCAACATCCTATATTACATGTGGCTTTGCAATGTGACTCCAGGACCAAACCTACTTGACTCATGCTCCAGAAGTCCCTTCTTGGAAATTGATGTCAAAGGGGGAGAGAGAGCACATCAAAGCTTATCACATAAGAGAGAATGCACTCATAAAAGCTTCTCCTGATGCTCTTATTCTTAAGAGGAAAGTTGTCTCATGTCTTCAAGAGGGGAAAGACATGATAGTATATGTGTTGACTTTATCTTGCTCTATTTTCTTGTTTGCTCTGATTTTCTGCTAGCCTATCTACTCCCATTATCCCATGTCAGATCTAGGGGGAGAAATACACCTAAGGGAGGAAAATCTTTGGAATTCATTGCATATCTTTGTTCTTGGGGACATGTCAATATCCAAATAGAGTACCTAGTACTAACACTCTACATGTCACCCCAGTCTTGGTATTCTTGTGTCCTTTAGCTCTTACTCTGTCTAGTAGATGTTCTTGTGTTATCTAACCCTGTTTACCCAGGTACATCTTCTTCAAAGCTAGCTCAAGACCACAAGGTAAGTATATGCATCACACACATGTGCATGAAGATCTCTTGTTGTGGTACATGTTTTTCAAGAGAGATTCATAAACATGAAGGTATATTTCCAGCATCTATATCATTTGCTCTGATGCATATAGCCAAAACACATGTAACTCATTGCTTGCTCTGACATGTTTATGCATTCTCATACTCTTCTGATCTATCATCACATGATTACATTCATGTAGGGGGAGCCAATGCAAGTTGCATGTCTGTCCAAAGCTTTACTTGCTATTTCCTTATATCTTTATCTAAAGCTTTGATGTATGTTGTCATCAATTATCAAAAAGGGGGAGATTGAAAGCACAAGTGCTCCCTGGGTGATTTTGGTAATTCATGACAACATATCTCTTTTTGGACTAATACTTCTACCTAGTGCATTCCAGATAAGTTCAACATTGGAATGGCATGGACATGGACAAGAGGATGTGGAACCCCTACAAGATGCTAAGGACAAATATTGGCAAAAGGTCAAGACTCTACATTTTCCATTTTAGTAATCCAAGATCACATTGAGTCCATAGGAAAGCCAATACTATTAAAAGGGGATGAGATGTTGCTTAGTGCCTTGCTTGCTCAAAGTGCTTAGTGATGTGCTCCAAAACCTGCAGCCACTTTCTCACACCCACATATGTCCTAAACCTAAATGCCAAACTCGGCCCTACCGATTTGATCTATCCCGCGCCACCGAGTTTCACTTGATACAGGCACTACCAAACCCTAGTCACTTCAGTCTCACCGATGGGATCTCGGTCTCACCGAGATGGTCTTGCAAATTCTCTGTGACCTGTTGCAACAAAATCGGTCCCACCGAGTTTGTTCAGTCGGTCTCACCGAGTTTGCTTGACCAATCCTCTGTTTGCTTATTACCAAAATCGGTCTCACCGAGTTTGAGTAATCGGCCAAACCGAGTTGAGGTTTTACCCTAACCCCTGCACATCGGTCCCAGCGAGTTGACCAAGTCGGTCCCACCAAAAACTCTAACATTCATATTTTGACCTGAATCGGTCTAACCGAGTTTTACAATTCGGTCCCACCAAGTTTGGGAATTTCTGTGTAATGGCTAGATTTTGTGTGGAGGCTATATATATATCCCTCCACCCATTCTTCATTCGTGAGGAGAGCCATCAGAACATACTTACACTGCCACTACTCATTTTCTGAGAGAGAACCACCTACTCATGTGTTGAGACCAAGATATTCCAATCCTACCACAAGAATCTTGATCTCTAGCCTTCCCCAAGTTGCTTTCCACTCAAATTATCTTTCCACCGTAGCCAAATTTGTGAGAGAGAGAGAGTTGGGTGTTGGGGAGACTATCATTTGAAGCACAAGAGCAAGGAGTTCATCATCAACACACCATCTATTACCTTTTGGAGAGTGGTGTCTCCTAGATTGGTTAGGTGTCACTTGGGAGCCTCCGTCAAGATTGTGGAGTTGAACCAAGGAGTTTGTAAGGCAAGGAGATCGCCTACTTCGTGAAGATCTACCATAGTGAGGCAAGTCCTTCGTGGGCGATGGCCATGATGGGATAGAAAAGGTTGCTTCTTCGTGGGCCCTTCATGGGTGGAGCTCTACATGGACTCGTGCAGCCGTTACCCTTCGTGGGTTAAAGTCTCCATCAACGTGGATGTACGATAGCACCACCTATCGCAACCACGCCAAAAATCTCTGTGTCTCCAATTGTGTTTGCACACTCCAATCCCATCCCTTTACTTTCTTGCAAGTTGCATACTTTAGTTTCCGCTGCTCATATACTCTTTGCATGCTTGCTTGAATTGTATTATGTATCCTTGAAATTGTGTTAATCTACCACCTCAACTTGAAAAACTTAAAACTGTGAACTTTGTTTGTTGAGGGTCTAATCACCCCCACTCTAGACACCTCTTCTCGATCCTTTCACTTGGCGACGGATGCAGTAGGGCAGTGAGTCAGGCCTGCTAATGAGCACGTATCGGTTGTGCACCAGTGGCGACGTGGGCTCGTCCTTCACGCGGTGTGAAATCTAGACGCCGCGACCACGGCAGCGCACAAGGGGGTGTGGGTGCTCGTCCTTCACCCGCCGGGGTGGGGCCATTGGCTCTAGCTTGATGCGGTAGCGCGATGGGGATGGTAGCTCCTCCTTGACCCGCGTTGGTGACGGTGGTGTCGGGCCCATCTGATGGAGTCAGCGCTCCGTCATTATCTCCATCTGGCGAATGAATTCTTAGTCTGTTAGTTCCACCTCCGCATGGAGGAGCTGCCGCTGCTCCGACTGCTCCTGTGGCTGCTGGTCCTCCTCGCCACCAGTGGAGAGGACAATCTCCTCCATGCTGGAGGAGCCGGCCGTCGTGGACGCTGAGGGGCCGGAGAGCGTGGCACTGGCGCCAAGATCTACCCGAGGATGAACTACTACCACGACTTAGGCATCACCGCTGTAGGTGGAGGGGCTCAGAGAGGAGGAGATGATCAGAGAGAAGAAGATGCAGCTGTGCATCGCCGGAGCATGGCTTATATAGCCGCAGCCAGGCCAGACGAAAATGGGCGGTCAGTCCACTTCAATGTGGATGCAGCGGCCGAAGTTGGTTCCTCAGGAAGCTGCATTCGCATTGAACTGGCGATTGCCGAGAGGTCACGTCGGTCAGCACCGCCCTCCTGCTGGTCACATCACACGGTATCAATATCGACCGTTGCTTGCTCTAGGATGGCATGAATGCGGCGTGGTAAGCGGCACGTGGATCGGAAGGAAAGCATGGGAGGGGCGGGTGGGAGTTGGATGGGCCAGGGCGGTCAGAAGCGAACATGGGTAGTGTCCGGACGCATGCAAAGCCTCCCACATTTTTCTCCGGTTTGCGAGAGAAAATATGTCCGGACCACACTACGGACCAATATAGAACAACGTTAGATGAATTCATGGTCAAGACAGTGCGGTCCAGACATATGCGGGAGGTTCGAGGGTCGTTCGTTGGAGATGCCCTTAGGACCCAATTCATTTTTGTTATTGCATTTCAGGTATGCATGAAAAGTATTTGGCCAATCGCTGGTTAAAGAAACATTTGGCTAATAGGCTTTTCTCTCTTTCTTACTTTGTCCAAAAAATACTGCAAACTAGCCCTTAATTGTATTTTTAAAAATGCATTTTTGTAGAAAATTTTTCAATCTATTCATCAATTGTCAAGGTAGTGCAAATAATAGTAGAAGTAAAAATACATCCATGTTCATAGACCATGTAGCGACGACTACAAGCACTGGAGCGAGTCGAAGGCGCGCCGTTGCTATCGCCCCTCCCTTATCGCACCCGGGCAAAATTAATGTAGCAGAAAGTCGGGAAATCGCCGTGCTAAGACCCCATAGGACCAGCGCACCAAAACAACAACTGTCACCGATGAAGAGAAGCATAGAACAAAATGATCCAACCTGTAGACACACGAACACGGACAAACGAAGACCCGATCCATGTGGATCCATCGAAGACAAACTCCGACTTAATCCCATGAGATCCGATGGAGACAAACCTCCACACCCCCCCAACGATGCTAGAAACACCACCGGAACGAGGGCTAGGCGGAGTGGACCTTATTCCATCTACAGAGAGTCGTTGCAGCCTCACATCTCTGAGCAGGACACAAACCTTACAAAACTATAAAAAACGGAGCCCTCCCACCTGTAAGGACTGGGATCCACCGTGCCTCCATGCTCCTAAGACCAATAGGAGACATCGTAAACCGACGGTGGCGCCGGCGGAGGCAGTAAAAATCCTAGCACGCTCGATGGTGGGTACAAGCCCCGCTGTTGTCCATTGTGACCTACACCATGTCATCTTTTATGCTCAAACAAATCACGTTTTTTTTCTACAAGTTCTTTTCCAGAAGTCAATCTTTTATATTTTTGACAAAACTTACTATAGAAGTATCAACATCTACAATACTAGATTAATATATTTCATATTATTCATTTTATAGGTAGATGTTGATAGTGTTTCTATGAGCTTACTCTAAGTTTATCTTTTGGAAAAAACTAATACGCATTGTAAAAGAGAATGGAGTGAGTATAAATAAGTCAAAATAGACAAACAACCAACTACAGAGGGGTTCTAAACAATACATGTGCTCATAAGACACATCAAGAAAATATAGAGGTTAAGAATCAATAGCGATGATCTTTCTGCAAAGGAAGGATCACCTCACGGCATCTCCATCCTTATATACACACATCCAGAATACTATTAAGGTTTATGCAAGGCAATGAATCTAAGGATATCAACATGTGGAGTACATGGATAACAACGGTAGAAGATGTGAACTAGGCACCTTCGAATAAGTCATCTTCTTTCGTGGCAACGCCTTCAAGAATGGATGATGCAGTAGTGCCATTGTAACCACATCCGGCCGGAGACAACTAGGAAAAGGGCTTTCGTCATGTGGCCGAGACAAACCTATCAAAACCAACACATACCAGTCTAGAGACAACGCCTTGAATAAAGGTAACGACGCAAGTTTGTCGCTGCTGAGCCTGACCAATAAAGGTCAAAACAAGAATTTTCACATTGGACATGAAGTGGTGTTTCAATCACCATCTTGGTGACGGCGGATCCTGTCATCCCCGACATACTCAAGTGTCATTGAGTCTCTAGAACCCAATGGTGGAGCTTGAAGCCCACTGTTGGGCGGACTGGGCGGGCCAAATAGACGTAAACAACCTGTGGGCCGGTGTTCCAAGGCCCAGAAGTAAAAAATTGTGTACAAACTACAAAAAACTGTGCGGGCCACGGCCCATTCGCCCTTGCCATGGCTCCGCTAGTGCTGGAACCCCTGCACCGCACAACCAACACTCCGACAAAAGGGTGTGATAGGCCCATGTTGCCATTGGTGACCATCGTCGTCCCTAAAGAAGTCGAATCTACCTCGAGGGGCTCCATGTTGGCAAGAGCCACCAACCATATCCTCAGGGCCGTTGCACATGTGTCCTCCTTGTGAACGAGCTTGACAAAGAGTAACACCGAAAATCATGCATGGCCCCGACGTCCACCGCAAGGATCATGCATTGGGTCTAGGTGACAATGAGGAAACTAGGATACACAATAGAAAAATGAACAAATTTGAATTTGCAGCAGTATTTTGCCATAATTGCATGTATCACAGGATAGCACCACATAGAAGTGTTCAATCTGAGATAATTAGGACTTACCAAAACCCAAGGCAGCCAGGAGTTAGGCCCTATTTGTTTGGGTTGCGGCTGAACGAGAAGCAGCTGGAGCTGGTAGAAGCTGAGAAGTCTGAAAAGCTTGTTTGGTAACTTTTTTAGGACGATTGGTGAGGCTGTAGCTGGTGGTGAAAGTCTGTAATGCCCTTGAATAATGAAGATATTATTTAAACACTAATTTGACATGATTTATCTGCTTATGATGTACTCCCTCCGTCCGAAAATACTTGTCATCAAAATAGATAAAAAGGGTTGTATCTAGAACTAAAATACATCTATATACATCCCCTTTTATTCATTTTGATGACAAGTATTTCCGGACGAGGGGAGTATATTTTCTCAAATGATATGTTTTGCTTCCAATTTAGCCCAAAAATATTGTTTTTGTTGCAAATTAATTATAGATAATAAATTTTGGCAGATTTAGGTATTTTAAATATTTCTTGCATGGCCAGTGGTATAGGCATTGTGTTTCAATGAATTTGACATATTTGACATATGACAATACCTTTGAACACATCATAACACTATAGTACCACTACATATTGCATTAGACTGTCTTTTCGATTGCAAAATGCATGGTTATGGTGAAATACAATCCTACTCTCATCGCCACAAACACATAGTTCAACAATTAAACAAGCAAATACATAGTTTAAATAGTTCGACAATTAAGCCAGGAGATACGTCGTTAAACAATATGTATAAAATTTTCTCTTGAGCCCATTGAGTCTCTCTTCATTTGACTTCATTGCATAAAAGAAACAGTGGTTTGATGGTTTCACTTGCTTTCTCATGCTTAGGCTTCGATTGTACAGTGTTCGAGAGTACATCAACATTTGTTTCCCCAACTATCATAAGATCCTTTATGTCCGAGGGAGGTCCTTCTGCGGAAATCTTGACTTGCCATGTGAATCTACACATAAGATAAAACTTCAGTACTTGTCATACACATAATAGAACATGCTATTAGTAAATCTGTTTTCTGCATTTGAAAGCAACCATCCATGTCAAGTAATTGTTTAGCCTATGTCCATGTTGTACTTGATCAGTTGCGCACTTGGAAAAAACTTCGATGGGCTCTCGATCCCACATCTGAACTGACATCTACATAGTCAGACATCAAGCAATCATCAAACTCTCACCTAATAGTCGAGATCTATATAAGCATACATGCACAACCCATGGCAAAAAAACAACCATGACTAGCAAACATCTATTATACTAGCAAAAGCAAGCATTTCCATCAATCAACAAGCAACCATGTTCTCCAACAAGTAACAATTTTTTCACGGGAATCATGAAGAAATGACTCACCTTGAGCTTGCTCGAGGTAGCATTGGAGGGAGACCGAGGAGGCGTGGTCGAGGCAGCAACCGAGGTCATGGGACGGGTGGTCGAATCTAGTACACGTTGTCGCAGGTGATGGTTGAGAAGGCCAGATCCCGTCAGCGTCGCTGCTGCAGATGGAGGCGGCGCTGGGTCCTGGAGAAGGCAGGGGAGCGAGCTCCCATATCGGGAGGAGGCGGGGAGGAGGATGGGAAGAGATCTGGCTGAGCGAGGCGCGAGCTCCGGCTACCAGGGTGGCTGGAGATGGTGGTGGCGGAGCGAACCCTAGCACCTCCTCTGTGTTGGCTCTTGCTACGAGATCGGGGGGAGGGGTGACGGGGTGGGAGAACGAAAAATCTGAAGGGGTGGTGGCGGTGGCATTTTCTATGTAATTTCAGCAAAGTGAAAGGGCGGGCTTTTGTGGGAGGGATGAGAAGCCGGTGGAGCTGCAGGAAGCTACTCTGGATGTGCTTTTCCATTGTAGTGTAATTTCGTGACGTGCTTCTCGGAAGCTCCATCGCAGGAAATAGCTGTTTGGCTGGGCTTCAACTTTTAGGGGGCTAGAAGCAGCAAAAGCTGAAGCCCAAGCCCAAACAAATAGGGCCCTAGAATTAGCAAAAGAGGTTTTTGTTTTAGGGAGGTTGTTTTCAAGGCACAAATTGCTTGTTGAGAAACTAGTGGTCATCCATGGAATTACATGCATCACTCACTTAAGAGTGCATAAAATGCAAGTGCTAGGTTAAAAGTTTGGCAAACTAAATACATATGTTCACATGGAGCAACTTTAGAACTGAACACACCCGTCATTTGACCCAAAAGTTCAAGCTGGTGGAGAAATGTGAGCTATGCATTTATACATCAACAATCCCCCTCACATGTGGCTCCCCTGGTGTTGGTGTCAAAACCGGTGGATCTCGGGTAGGGGGTCCCGATCTGTGCGTCTTAGGCTGATGGTAACAGGAGGCAAGGGACACAATGTTTACCCAGGTTCGGGCCCTCTCGATGGAGGTAAAACCCTACTTCCTGCTTGATTGATATTGATGACATGAGTAATACAAGAGTTGATCTACCACGAGATCGTAGAGGCTAAACACTAGAAGCTAGCCTATGATGATTATGATTGTGATCAACCCTCTAAGGACTAAACCCTCCAGTTTATATAGACACCGGAGGGGGCTAGGGTGTACATGGAGTCGGTTACAAAGAAGGAAATATAATATCCGGATCACCAAGCTTGTCTTCCACGCAAAGGAGAGTCCCATCCGGACACGGGACGAAGCCTTGAGTCTTGTATCTTCACGCTCCAATAGTCCGGATGAAGTATATAGTCCGGCTGTCCGGATACCCCCTAATCCAGGACTCCCTCAGTAGCCCCTGAACCAGGCTTCAATGACGATGATTCCGGCGCGCAGTCTTGTCTTCGGCATTGCAAGGCGGGTTCCATCTCCGAATACTCCAAAGTAATTATCGGACACTTAGACCGTGTCCAGATCTGCGAGATGATCCTCACATACCATCGTAGGGGGCATAGCATAAATCTGATCTGCTGGCAATCTTCGTACGTCGTGCCCTTTCATCGTGGCCCGACCCAACACGAATCGGTGTTTCTTGGCCCACCTCGACTCGCGTTGCGAGGCGGTTTTATTGGCAGGCCCTACCAAAGCAGAGATCGTGTTCCCCTTATTACGGGATCTTCCATCAATATGGGTGTGTGCCACCCCACGACGAATGTTGGTATAACTCCATGTTTTTAGATAAGTCTCAAGCGGTCATGCTGAGGACTCTTGATATTCACCCCCTTTATAAAGGGGGCGAGTCCTACACCTCTTTTCCACCACCCTTGCGCCCTTTCGCATCTCGAGTTCTGACACCCGAGACTCAAACTCAAACACCTCAGATCCTCCAATATGTCCGGATCCAACCTTCAGGGCCAGTGGGTGGCCTCCTCGATCAAAGAGGAGGACATTGCGAGGCTTAGGGAGGTCGGATATCTGACTGCCGACATCCAGCATAGGCTTCCTGCTCCAGGGCAGGTCATCCCTACACCCGAGCCCAATGAGAGCGTCGTATTTGTTCCTCACTTTCTCCACGGCTTGGGCCTCACCCTTGATCCCTTTGTGAGGGGGATCATGTTCTATTACGGGTTAGATTTTCATGATCTAGCTCCGGATGCTATCCTCCATCTCGTCGTTCATCATTGTGGGCGAGGCTTTTCTCCATGTCACTCCACACTTCGGCTTATGGCTCAAGACCTTCAATGTGAAGCCGAAGATGATCGAGGGGCGACATGCGGAGTGCGGAGGTGCCATAATAAGCAAGAACGCCGATGCCCCATGGCTAGAGGGCTCTTTTCCAGAGGTATCCGATGTATGGCGGCAGAGGTGGTTTTACGTCATGGCTCCCAGAGGCACAAAGTGGGTGGCTGCCCCCGATTTCCGCTCAGGCCCTCCGTCACATCTGGCATCATGGACCAACGTAGGATGGGACTGGGGGTCTGCTAGTGATGTACCAACACTGCAGAACCGTATCCGGGAGCTTCTTTAAAGGGACATTAACCTTGTCAGCATAATTCAGGTGATGCTAATCCGACGGATGTTGTTGTGAAAACGCCGGCCTCTCCGGATGTGGGAGTTCAATCCAGAGGGTCCGCGGACTATTAAGCACTTCTTCGGCCTGAAGCTTGAAGGGATGTGTAAATTATTCTTCAGACCACAGGTAAAGTGTCCGGACACCACCGAGGATGCGGGCCTAAGCTGCAATCGCCTAGATACCCAAGTAAGTAACCACGATACCGGACACTTTGTTTATATTTATAATAATCATTCTGAAAATCCTCCGTGGCCAGGAATGGCTCAGCAAAGCGGAGAGAATCAGGTGTCCGGCGCCACTTCCCGAAGGCTCGCCTAGCCCTACCATAGCCAAGATGCT
The DNA here is from genome assembly GCA_963921465.1 of Triticum timopheevii. NCBI lineage: Eukaryota > Viridiplantae > Streptophyta > Magnoliopsida > Poales > Poaceae > Triticum > Triticum timopheevii. The sequence goes on from OY997272.1 coordinate 421,598,641, forward strand.
TGGCCAGGTGCTTAGCAAAATGCCCTCAGGGAAAGACGTCGGGAAGAACAGAGAAGCCGAACTTCACACACTGCGCATCCAAACCGGGGGAATTGCTACCTCCCCTAAGGAGGATAGTCGGGAAGGGGAACCCAAGGCCTCCTCCCCGCACGGAAAGAAAAGGTCCGCCTCCGAAGACATGGAGATGGAGATGCCCAAACAGGGGAAAAAAGTATCACCAGGGGGCTCTGCCCCGAAGGGCGCCCTCACCGCGTCATGCCTGCCAACGGGCCAGCCCTCCACCGAGCTGTAAGTTAACCGTAAATTCGAAGGTACTACTTTTCTCCGAGTATACTAACCAGGATCCATTCTTTGCAGTCCGGCTAGCAGCTCTTCTCAACAGAGCTCGTCTTCGGGGGATCTCCCTCCAGAGATGATGGAGAATGAGACCCCACCAGCCTCTCCGCCTCATGAGGCGGGCGACACCGAGGTGTCGTCACGGAGGAGTCCAGATCTGCCGAAGCCAGAAGCTAATCCTTCATCCGCCCTGAGCCCGGAGCGTTCGGCTCCCACGGGGGGCGATGAGAAGGGTCCGGCACAGTTTGGTGTCCGGCCGGACATACTGACGGGCCTTCTGGAGCGAGTTGCACTCTCGGAGGAGCACCGCTCATTAATGAGCATAGTGCTCAAGAAGATTTCATCTGCCGCAAGCGGTTTGAATGAAGCATTTACGAGCCTGCTCAGAGGCTTTGAGGTATGTAGTGAAAAATCCACAATTTTTTGGCTGTGAGGCACGCGCTAGGTGTGCTCCATATGGATAGTAACCCCTGAGACTCTGGTTGCCCGCCCTTGGCGGCAAATGGAGGATCATATTGTGTAAGTAATGATTGCGTTGTACATATATGCGGGTATCTAAGGATCCGGCAGCCGACCAGTCCGTTGAAGTTGCCGAACTATGGAGGCAAATTGGATCTATTGATGCCGATATCACGCTGGTGAACAAGCGGCTGAACGAGTCACAAGGTAAGTGCTCTGCTTTCCTTATTATGTTGTATAGGAAAATATGAGAGGGGCATAATATCAATGCAACATGCTTGGACTGCAGATGGTGCTGCTGCCGTGGAAGCCCTGAGGGCGGAACTTGCCCAGGCCAAGGAACATGCTCGGGCTAGCAATGCGGCTGCCCTAAAGGCGGCCGAAGAGTTGAGAGCCGAACAGGCTGCTCATCGCCGAAGCGAAGACAAGATAGCTGAAATGGCTGTGGAGTTGAAAAATGCCACCGACCGGTATGAGCTCTGAAAAGGAGAATCAGGTTAATTCGGCTGACCTGAACAAGGCACTTAATGCGGCCAAGGAGATGCGGACCGAAATCAGGGATGTGCGGGAGGAGCTTCGACAGGCCGAAAAATCACGGCTGGGAGCCCTACTTGTTGCCGATGAAGTTTTTGGATCCGAAGTATGCTCTCCTGGATCGACGCTGGAGTCCTGCAGACGCTTATGCGGACTTGGCGAAGAGTGCAGCTGATGCCGCCAATATTTTCGAGGATCAAGGTGATAAAGAAGTGGAGAAGTTGTTCTGGTCCCAATTCAATGCTCCCGTGCGTCCATTGCCGTTGAGTGAGAAGATGGCTGCTTTGGCATAGCTTCATAGGTTGTCCGGGCTTGCCATGCGGTCTGTAATAGACCATCTTTGGCCGAAGGGGCCTAAGCCGGACAGTTATTTTGGTTTGGTGCAACAATTCCTTGGTGTCGTATCTCAGATCAATGCCATGAGGAGGTCGACGTGTATAGAGGGTGCACGGATGGCACTTGCCCGTGTTAAAGCATATTGGACAGATATGGAGGCCACCATCATTGCGACCCAGAATCCAGCGGGAGGCCAGGATCTGGCCGAGCACTACTTGGAGCAGGTAATAGAAGGTGCTCACTTAATAGAGGCTCAGTGCTCGAAGAATGTCATGTTCGGGTGACAAATAGTGTAATTGTAAAAACAATGTTATTTTGATTATGAGGCTATATTTATACTTTGTGCCCGAAAGTATTATTTGTGCCTCCTGTGCGGCCGTTTTTATGTATATTTGTAATTCTGAAAGTTAGCAGTTGTTGGCTTCAGCCCCCACGCATACAATGCGGGGGTGTTCGCGAAAAATATGCATAATCACACTTGACCCAACGTCTTGGTCCATTAAGGAGGTGATCGCACGTCGAGCTAGGCAACTGGACTATATAGCTGTAGCACTTTCACTTAGCCATAGGAGTTTGACGGTGGGGCTACTATGTAGCCCCTAGTACTTTTGCGTGCATCCGAATACGGGCGCGTGTGTACATGACCGGGAAACGGCCCTTTGTTAATGCGGAGGAATCCTAAAGATTCTGGTAAGTCTTCGAGTGGTTGAACAGTCTCTCGCTGTATCATGACAGTCAATTTTGGCTTTCTCTACTGAGGTGCTCATCCGGAATAACCAAGGCACAATCGCAGTAGTTCTCCTTTGGCCGCCTTAGCCGATAAAAATGGAACGTAAGGCGGCAAACCCAGGAGCCGGGCAAACCCAACATTTGACCAAAGACATGATTCGGAGCTGATGCATATAAGGCCAAACTCGTGATGCCGAACACTCCCGAAGGTATTCGGACTTTATAACATAAAATGGGCTAAAAACGCCCTTTCATTATGAACCCTGTATTTCCAGGTACGTGCATTAGTCTGTCGTGGCGAAATGCCAATAACGGCAGTACCCTCTATGGGTATAGTACCCATGGGATATGTAAGCAACAAGAGGCAATAAAAAAGGTTTACACAGGGGCTTAATCTAAAGAGAAACCTTTGAGCGGGGCCCTGCTGCACGTCTGCGCCTTTGTCTCTGTTGTGCCGTGTCCTGGAAGGGTATCGCACGAATGTTGTCTATAAAAAGAAAAAACTCATGTAGAAGAGCATGACGTCATCGTGCGATGGATAGTAAAAGTGTAAAACATTGGCCTGTAAATAGGGTCAGGCCAACATTGGGGCTTTATTAAATATTTATAGCCCCTGGTGTCCTCTATGGGATTACATATACGGCGCCCTGGCTCATTTTTATCCGGGCTGCCGGACTTGTCTAACCGTGTCCGTGGTCTTAACGACCAGTCATGCTTTCTGGTATTGGAAGCCGCTTAGAATCTGGCTGCTGGAGCCGTCGCGTATTCCTCCGCGCGTGAAGAGCGCTCTATGTTTCCGTTAACAGTGATCACGCCACGTGGATTGGGCATCTTGAGTGTAAGGTAGGCATAATGTGGTACTGCGTTCAAGCGGGCGAAGGCCATTCTCCCAAGCAATGCGTGATAGCCACTTTGGAAGGGGGCGATGGTGAAGAGTAGTTCTTCGCTTCTGGAGTTGCCTGGGGAGCCGAATGTTACTTCCAGTACAACGGAGCCCCTGCCGCAAGCTTCGGCGCTTGGTATCACCCCTTCAAAGGTGGTGTTGCTTTGGCTGATTCTGGATGGGTCTATCACCATCTTGTGGACAATGTCCTGGTATATTAGATTGAGACTACTCCCGCCGTCCATGAGCACGTGGGTAAGATGGTATCCGTCGATTATTGGGTCAAGCACCATGGCCTCTGATCCTCCGCGCCGAATACTAGTCAGGCAGTCCATGTGGTCGAAAGTGATCGGACAGGCCGACCAGTGGTTAGGTGTGGGTACGACGGGCTCTATAGCGTATGCGTCTCTGAGCGCGCATTCGTGCCTTCTCGTGGATGTGTGAGTCGCGTTGATCATGTTTACTGTTTTTACCTCTGGTGGGAATTTTTCTGTCCCCCAGTGTTTGGCTGGCGAAGCTCATCCTCGTCTTCACTTGGTGTTTCCCTTCCCTTGTGTTCGACATTTAATTTGCCAGCCTGCTTGAAGACCCAACATTCTCTGTGAGTGTGGTTCGCAGGTTTGTCGGGGGTGCCATGAATTTGGCACAGTCTGTCCAGGACTCTATTCAGACCGGACGGTCCCTCTTTGCTGCCTTTAAATGGCTTCTTTTGTTGACCGGGTCGAGAGCCCCTGAATCCGGCGTTGACCGTTGTGTTGTCCGGGCTCTCTTCCTTGTTTTGACGTTTGTTTTTATTATGCCATGGCTTCCCGTTGCCATCCCTTATTTCGGATGTGCTTGGGTCGCTGGTGCCTTTATGGGCCAACCAGCTATCTTCACCCGCGCAAAAGCGGGTCATAAGGCTTGTTAAGGCTGCCATTGTTCTTGGATTTTCTTGGCCAAGGTGTCTGGCGAGCCACTCGTCTCGGATGCTGTGTTTGAAGGCCGCTAAGGCTTCAGCATCCGGACAATTGACAATTTGATTCTTCTTAGTGAGGAATCTATTCCAAAGCTTGCGGGCGGACTCTTCGGGCTGTTGGATTATGTGACGTAAATCGTCCGCATCCGGAGGCTGGACATAAGTCCCTTGAAAATTGGCCCTGAAAGCGTCCTCAAGTTCCTCCCAACTTCCAATAGAGTTTTCGGGGAGGCTTTTCAAGCAGTGTCGAGGTGGTCCCTTCAGCTTGAGGGGAAGGTATTTGATGGCGTGGAGATCGTCCCCACGAGCCATGTGTATATGCAGGATAAAATCCACGATCCAGACCCCTGGGTCTGTCGTTCTGTCGTATGCCTCTATGTTCACAGGTTTAAAACCCTGTGGAAATTCATGGTCCAGTACTTCTTCGGTGAAGCACAGGGGGTGAGCAGCCCCTCTGTATCTGGACATGCTGTGGCATGCCGTCGGCTGTTGTTGTGTCCGGTGCTTATTCCGAACTGGTATCCGATCGGTATGATTGTTTTGGTGACCATAATCCGGCGCCGGGGTGTGTCCTTTAGATCCGTAGATGGACCTAGCCGCGCCAGCTTTCTTATCCAGGAGCTCGCGTAAATCGTGCGCGGCATCGGTAGCTGCTCTGTTGCGGGTATGAAGTGGTTCGTCCGGCCTCCTGGCCGTGTTGTTCTTAGGTGGAACAGCCTCGTCGTCGAATTCTGGCAGCAGCTTGCGTTTTGGATAGCTCTTTGTATGGCGATCGTCACCGTACTTTTCTTCAGTGTCTAGCACTTTATTCCATCTGTGATTGAGCGTTTCCTGTGCGGCCTTTAGCTGTTGCTTCTACTTCTTAGACTTCTCGCAGTGGCCATAAGCCTTCTGTGGAGGTTATCTCGTTCCAAGCGTGTTTCTAGGATGATGAACGCATCGTCATCCGGACTGTGTTCTTGTCTTGGGGCGGTTTGGTGAACTCGTCCCTCCGGATCATTGTGATCGGGCGTCTGCTCCGAACTGTGTTCGGCGTGACCTGGCTCGTCCTGCTCCATCGCTGGGTCCATATGGTCGTTGTTGCCTTCGGAGTTGACTGGGGTGTCGATCTTTCGGCGCTCTTGTCGCTATTTTTACTGTTGCTGGACTTGGAACGGGGTCTGCGCCGTCGTTTTGGCTTTTGCCCGAGGGTTTTATCTTCCGAGGCGTGTCCACCATGTATATGTCGTATGACGGGGTGGCTGTCCACCGCCCCGTGGGCGGTGGTTCCTGTTCTTCTCCTGCATCGTCGTCTATACCGTCGATGTCTTCGGAGTTGAAGTCAAGCACATCGGTTAAATCATCGATCGTGGCAAAAAAGTGGGTGGTGGGTGGGCAATGAACTCCTTCGTCGCCTGCTTCCCACTCAAGCCGGACATAGTTCGGCTGAGAGTCTCCTGATAAAGAGAGAGACTTCAACGAGTTCAGCACGTCGCCAAAGGGCGAGTGCTGGAAGATATCCGCGGCGGTGAACTCCATTACAGGAGCCCAACCAGGTTCGGCGGGCTCAGGAGCGTGCGGACTGGAACCTGCAGCCGGATACGAGTCCGGGGGCCCGGTGTCACAGGATTCTTTGGGGGTGAGGCCTGTGTTCGGCTCTATCGCTGATGGGGGTGCGGCCTGCGGGGCGGGGTCTATCCACCCGTCCTCGGGCGACGCAATCTGCTCCGGATTTAGGTCCGCGGCTCCTGCAGGTTCGATATCCCGAGCGCTGTCCGACAGCAGGTCTAAGCCATGCTCATCGTGATTGTCCGGCGCTCCTGGTAACGGCCCGAGCCCGTCGAAGATCAAGTCTCCACTTCGTGAAAGCTGTGGTGCTTTCTGACTTTCGGATAAGTTTCTAGGTAGTATCAGGATGCATACATAATTAGACTTCTGGTTATGTTAATTCCACAAGGATAATTTGTGTATCTCTTGCATTCCAAATGTGCTGGACAATGAGTATTAATCAAATCTAATGCACTTTGGTTATTCAACAACAATGTTGTTGTGTATCGTCAGAGTTATAAAATCATTTGCCTTCAGTGTTATGCTTATGAAACTTCTAATTATTATTATTTTTTGTTTATCAAATTATTTGGCTTTGTTATGCTTTTGAAAAGTCAGATTATATATATTTGTTTTTAGCATACGCACAACGGTGATCTCCAACCCCAAGCAAAATAGCAACCAAACACTGCCTGGGCCATTTATCCACACAGGCACGTTCCCAGGTCAGCAACCAAACGCAGCCTAGAAACATGGACATGCCTGGCCAGGCATTTTTGTTGAGATGTCCAGGCAACTCCCAGGCAGCTATTTTGCCCAGGCAAACCAGTGAGGACACGATCCAAACTGACCCTGAGACTTTACCAGGAGCACGTGACGATTCACCAGCCGAGAAGGTGAAGTTGGGGGGGCTGCTGCCACAACAGCCGGCGGTACGAATGCAGCAAAGGCGGAGGCGTCCGAAGGAGCCAGCGAGCTGACGAGCTAAGCAGTGTCCGCCGTTCGTGCGAGCGGGGCAGGGGGAGCACGGGCCCAACTAGGGCGGTCGGATAGATGACAGGCAGGCCCAAAGAGCCGCCCGTGGGTGCATGCACCACATCCAGTGAGTCTGACCGAGCGGCATGCAGGAGAGGGGTGTGCATGTCCTCAGAGCTGATCGAATCATCGTCGGATATGATGAGAGGCTGGTGCATTGAACCAGGTGGAGGTAGAGGGAAGGACAGAGCAGAGCCACTTGTGCCATAGCCAGGAGAGATAGGGCTGACACGTGCGGCACTACTGGCATGGGGTGCAACCTGGCATGTACCATAGTACATGGGGTCAGCGCGCCAGCCAGCATGAATGGCAGAGACGACTGGGGCAATATAGTGTGGAGAGGTGGGGCATGGAGAGCCACACTGGGAGGGAGGCGTAGAATCACCGTCGGAGGAGTCACCACCGAAGGGGTTACCGTAGTCGCCTTGTGGCAGCGTGAGACTTCTACAACCTTAGCTATCTTGATCTCATTGATGGGAGGGAGCTAGATGACGATGCCAGGTGGGGCTGGTTTGCCAGACTGCAGCAAGACCAGGGCTCGAACAGAAGTGTAATCTATGCCATGCAGATAGAAGTCATCCACGGCACACACGTCGCCAAGAAAGGCCAGTGCTAAACGAATGCCGTCGTTGTGCCAGAATTCGTATGGCAATTCAGAGACCTCAATCTCAGCGAGGATAGTGAAGACGGCAATGGAGCAGTTGACGTGTTTGACCGGCTCGATGTTGATGGTTTTGCCCACACAATATATGGGGTTGTGGTGAATAGCGTCATTGCGGGCAGCAGAAGTGTGGAAAGTGAGGCACGCCACCCCATGCCATGAGCCACCCATGATGAAGGCAGGGTTGCCGCATGTGTGATGGATGGCTCGGCGAATGAGAGGGGTGGGGTTAGGGTCGGGTGTTTGGAGGTAGCCAAGGGCGAAGCGGCACGGGCAGTGGACTAGGCAGGGCGGTGCGGCGACGAGCGACATGTCTCCATAGGGAGGCAGCAGTCCAGCCTCGTGGACTGGGCAAGGCAGATCGTCGTCGGAGTCAGTTGAAGGAAATATGCCCTAGAGGCAATAATAAAGTTATTATTTATTTCCTTATATCATGATAAATGTTTATTATTCATGCTAGGATTGTATTAACCGGAAACATAATACATGTGTGAATACATAGACAAACATAATGTCACTAGTATGCCTCTACTTGACTAGCTCGTTGATCATAGATGGTTGTGTTTCCTGACCATAGACATGAGTTGTCATTTGATTAATGGGATCGCATCATTAGGAGAATGATGTGATTGACTTGACCCATTCCGTTAGCTTAGCACTTGATCGTTTAGTATGTTGCTATTGCTTTATTCATGACTTATACATGTTCCTACAACTATGAGATTATGCAACTCCCGTTTAGCGGAGGAACCCTTTATGTGCTACCAAACGTCATAATGTAACTGGGTGATTATAAAGGAGCTCTACAGGTGTCTCTGAAGGTACATGTTGAGTTGGCGTATTTCGAGATTAGGATTTGTCACTCCGATTGTCGGAGAGGTATCTCTGGGCCCTCTCAGTAATGCACATCACTATAAGCCTTGCAAGCAATGTAACTAATGAGTTAGTTACGGAATGATGCATTACGTAACGAGTAAAGAGACTTGCCGGTAACGAGATTGAACTAGGTATTGAGATACCGACGATCGAATCTCGGGCAAGTAACATACCGATGACAAAGGGAACAACGTATGTTGTTATGCGGTTTGACTGATAAAGATCTTCGTAGAATATGTAGGAGCCAATATGAGCATCCAGGTTCCGGTATTGGTATGGACCGGAGACGTATCTCGGTCATGTCTACATAGTTCTCGAACCCGTAGGGTCCGCACGCTTAAAGTTAGAAGACGGTTATATTATGAGTTTATGTGTTTTGATGTACCGAAGATTGTTCGGAGTCCCGGATGTGATCACGGACATGACGAGGAGTCTCAAAATGGTCGAGACATGAATATTGATATATTGGACGACGATATTCGGACACCGGAATGATTCTGGGGGTTATCGGATGTATACCGGAGTACCGGGGGGTTACCGGAACCCCCCGGGGGTTAATGGGCCTCATGGGCCCAAAGTGGAGCAGAGGAGGGGCGGCTAGGGCAGGCCGCGCGCCACCTCCCCCTCTAGTCCGAATAGCACAAGGAGGGGGGCGGCGGCCCCTTTCCTTCCTCTCCTCTCTCCCCTTCTTTCCCCTCTCCTACTTGGACAAGTAAAGGAGGGAGTCCTACTCCCGGTGGGAGTAGGACTCCTCCCTAGCGCGCCCTCCCTTGGCTGGCCGCCCCCTCTCCCTTGGTCCTTTATATACGGGGGAAGGGGGCACCTCTAGACACAACAATTGATCCTTAAGATCTATTAGCCATGTGCGGTGCCCCTCTCCACCATATTCCACCTCGACAATATCGTAGCAGTGGTTAGGCGAAGCCCTGCGTCGGTAGAACATCATAATCATCACCACACCGTCGTGCTGACCGAACTCTCCCTCGAAGCTCGGCTAGATCGGAGTTCGAGGGACGTCATCGAGCTGAACGTGTGCTGAACTCGGAGGTGTCGTGCGTTCGGTACTTGATCGGTCGGATCGTGAAGACGTACAACTACATCAACCGCGTTGTGCTAACGCTTCCGCTTTCGGTCTACGAGGGTACGTGGTCAACACTCTCCCCTCTCATTGCTATGCATCACCATGATCTTGCGTGTGCGTAGGATTTTTTTTGAAATTACTACATTCTCCAATAGTGGCATCCGAGCCTGGTTTTATGCGTAGATATTATATGCACGAGTAGAACACAAGTGAGTTGTGGGCGATACAAGTCATACTGCTTGCCAGCAAGTCATACTTTGGTTTGGCGGTATTGTTGGATGAAGCGGCCCGGACCAACATTACGTGTACGCTTACGCGAGACTGGTTCTACCAACGTGCTTTGCACATAGGTGGCTCGCGGATGTCAGTTTCTCCAACTTTAGTTGAACCGAGTGTGGCTACGCCCGGTCCTTGAGAAGGTTAAAACAACACTAACTTGACGAACTATCGTTGTGGTTTTGATGCGTAGGTAAGAACGGTTCTTGCTCAGCCCGTAGCAGCCACGTAAAACTTGCAACAACAAAGTAGAGGATGTCTAACTTGTTTTTGCAGGCATGCTGTGATGTGATATGGTCAAGACGTGATGGTATATTTTATTGTATGAGATGATCATGTTTTGTAACCGAGTTATCGGCAACTGGCAGGAGCCATATGGTTGTCGCTTTATTGTATGCAATACAATCGCCTTGTAATTGCTTTAGTTTATCACTAAGCGGTAGCGATAGTCGTAGAAGCAATAGGTGGCAAAACGACAATGATGCTACGATGGAGATCAAGGTGTCACGCCAATGACGATGATGATCATGATGGTGCTTCAGAGATGGAGATCACAAGCACAAGATGATGATGGCCATATCATATCACTTATATTGATTGCATGTGATGTTTATCCTTTATGCATCTTATGTTGCTTTGATCGACGGTAGCATTATAAGATGATCTGTCACTAAATTTCAAGGTATAAGTGTTCTCCCTGAGTATGCACCGTTGCGAAAGTTCTTCGTGCTAAGACACCACGTGATGATCGGGCATGATAGGCTCTACGTTCAAATACAACAGGTGCAAAACAATTGCACACACGGAATACTCAGGTTAAACTTGACAAGCCTAGCATATACAGATATGGCTTCGGAACACTGAGACCGAAAGGTCAAGCGTGAATCATATAGTAGATATGATCAACATAGTGATGTTCACCATTGAAAGCTACTCCATCTCACGTGATGATCGGACATGGTTTAGTTAATTTGGATCACGTGATCATTTAGATGATTAGAGGGATGTCTATCTAAGTGGGAGTTCTTAAGTAATATGATTAATTGAACTTAAATTTATCATGAACTTAGTATCTGATAGTATTTTGCTTGTCTATGTTTGTTGTAGATAGATGGCTCGTGTTGTTGTTCCGTTGAATTTTAATGTGTTCCTTGAGAAAGCTAAGTTGAAAGATGATGGTAGCAATTACACGGACTGGGTCCGTAACTTGAGGATTATCCTCATTGCTGCACAGAAGAGTTACGTCCTGGAAGCACCGCTAGGTGTACCACCTGCGCCAGCAACTGCAGACATCGTGAATGCCTGGCAGTCGCGTGTTGATGACTACTCTATAGTTCAGTGTGCCATGCTTTACGGCTTAGAATCGGGAGTTCAACGATGTTTTGAACGTCATGGAGCATATGAGATGTTCCAGGAGTTGAAGTTAATATTTCAAGCAAATGCCCGGATTGAGAGATATGAAGTCTCCAATAAGTTCTATAGCTGCAAGATGGAGGAGAATAGTTTTTTCAGTGAACATATACTCAAAATGTCTGGGTATTGCAATCACTTGATTCAACTGGGAGTTAATCTTCCTGATGATAGTGTCATTGACAGAATTCTTCAATCACTGCCACCAAGCTACAAAGAGCTTCGTGATGAACTATAACATGCAAGGGATGAACAAGACTATTCCCGAGCTCTTCGCAATGCTAAAAGCTATGGAGGTAGAAATCAAAAAGGAGCATCAAGTGTTGATGGTCAACAAGACCACTAGTTTCAAGAAAAAGGGTAAAGGGAAGAAGAAGGGGAACTTCAAGAAGAATGGCAAACAAGTTGCTGCTCAAGAGAAGAAACCCAAGTCTGGACCTAAGCCTAAAACTGAGTGCTTCTACTGCAAGCAGACTGGGCACTGGAAGCGGAACTGCCCCGAGTATTTGGCAGATAAGAAGGATGGCAAGGTGAACAAAGGTATATGTGATATACATGTTATTGATGTGTACCTTACTAATGCTCACAGTAGTACCTAGGTATTTGATACTGGTCCTGTTGCTAATATTTGCAACTCGAAACAGGGACTACGGATTAAGCAAAGATTGGCTAAGGACGAGGTGACGATGCACGTGGGAAATGGTTCCAAAGTCGATGTGATCGCGGTCGGCACGCTACCTCTACATCTACCTTCGGGATTAGTTTTAGACCTGAATAATTGTTATTTGGAGACAGCGTTAAGCATGAACATTATATCTGGATCTTGTTTGATGCGAGACGGTTATTCATTTAAATCAGAGAATAATGGTTGTTCTATTTATATGAGTAATATCTTTTATGGTCATGCACCCTTGAAGAGTGGTCTATTTTTATTGAATCTCGATAGTAGTGATACACATATTCATAATGTTGAAGCCAAAAGATGCAGAGTTGATAATGATAGCGCAACTTATTTGTGGCACTGCCGTTTAGGTCATATTGATGTAAAGCGCATGAAGAAACTCCATACTGATGGACTTCTGGAATCACTTGATTATGAATCACTTGGTACTTGCGAACCATGCTTCATGGGCAAGATGACTAAAACGCCGTTCTCCGGAACAATGGAGCGGGCAACTGGTTTGTTGGAAATCATACATACTGATGTATGTGGTCCAATGAACATTGAGGATTGCAGCGGGTATCGTTATTTTCTCACCTTCACAGATGATTTGAGAAGATATGGGTATATCTACTTAATGAAACATAAGTCTGAAACATTTGAAAAGTTGAAAGAATTTCAGAGTGAAGTGGAAAATCATCGTAACAAGAAAATAAAGTTTCTACGATCTGATCGTGGAGGAGAATATTTGAGTTACAAGTTTGGTTTACATTTGAAACAATGCGGAATAGTTTCGCAACTCACGCCACCCGGAACACCACAACGTAATGGTGTGTCCGAACGTCATAATCGTACTTTACTAGATATGGTGCGATCTATGATGTCTTTTACTGATTTACCGCTATCATTCTGGGGTTATGCTTTAGAGACGGCCGCATTCACGTTAAATAGGGCACCATCAAAATCTGTTGAGACGACGCCTTATGAACGGTGGTTTGCAAGAAACCAAAGTTGTCGTTTCTTAAAGTTTGGGGCTGCGATGCTTATGTGAAAAAACTTCAACCAGATAAGCTCTAACCCAAATCGAAGAAATGTGTCTTCATAGGATACCCAAAGGAGACTATTGGGTACACGTTCTATCACAGATCTGAAGGCAACGTATTTATTGCTAAATTTGGATCCTTTCTAGAGAAGGAGTTTCTCTCAAAAGAAGTGAGTGGGAGGAAAGTAGAACTTGATGAGGTAATTGTACCTACTCCCTTATTGGAAAGTAGTTCATCACAGAAACCGGTTCCTGTGACGACTACACCAATTAGTGAGGATACTAATGATATTGATCATGAAACTTCAGATCAAGTTACTACCAAACGTCTTAGGTCAACCAGAGTAAGATCCACACCAGAGTGGTATGGTAATCCTATTCTGGAGGTCATGTTACTTGACCATGGCGAACCTACGAACTATGAGGAAGTGATGATGAGCCCAGATTCCACAAAATGGCTTGAGGCCATGAAATCTGAGATGGGATCCATGTATGAGAACAAAGTATGGACTTTGGTTGACTTGCCCGATGATCGGGAAGCCATCGAGAATAAATGGGTCTTCAAGAAGAAGACTGACGCTGATGGTAATGTTACTGTCTACAAAGCTTGACTTGTTGCAAAAGGTTTTCGACAAGTTCAAGGGGTTGACTACGATGAGACTTTCTCACCCGTAGCGATGCTTAAGTCTGTCCGAATCATGTTAGCAATTGCTGCATTTTATGATTATGAAATCTGGAAAATGGATGTCAAAACTGCATTCCTAAATGGATTTCTAGAAGAAGAGTTGTATATGATGCAACTAGAAGGTTTTGTCAATCCAAAAGGTGCTAACAAAGTGTGCAAGCTCCAACGATCCATTTATGGACTGGTGCAAGCCTCTCGGAGTTGGAATAAACACTTTTCAAAGCATATGGTTTTATACAGACTTTTGGAGAAGCCTGTATTTACAAGAAAGTGAGTGGGAGCTCTGTAGCATTTCTGATATTATATGTAGATGACATATTGTTAATTGGAAATGATATAGAATTTCTGGATAGCATAAAAGGATACTTGAATAAAAGTTTTTCAATGAAAGACCTCGGTGAAGCTTCTTATATATTAGGCATCAAGATCTATATAGATAGATCAAGACGCTTAATTCGACTTTCACAAAGCACATACCTTTACAAAGTTTTGAAAAAGTTCAAAATGGATCAAGCAAAGAAAGGGTTCTTGCCTGTGTTACAAGGTGTGAAATTGAGTCAGACTCAATGCCCAACCACAGCAGAAGATAGAGAGAAAATGAAAGATGTTCCCTATGCTTCAGCCATAGGCTCTATCATGTATGCAATGCTGTGTACCAGACCTGATGTATGCTTAGCAATAAGTTTAGCAGGGAGGTACCAAAGTAATCCAGGAGTCGATCACTGGACAGCGGTCAAGAATATCCTGAAATACCTGAAAAGGACTAAGGATATGTTTCTCGTTTATGGAGGTGACAAAGAGCTAGTCGTAAATGGTTACGTCGATGCAAGCTTTGACACTGATCCGGACGATTCTAAATCGCAAACCGGATACGTGTTTATATTGAACGGTGGAGCTGTCAGTTGGTGCAGTTCTATACAAAGCGTCATGGCGGGATCTACATGTGAAGCGGAGTACATAGCTGCTTCGGAAGCATCAAATGAAGGAGTCTGGATGAAGGAGTTCATATCCGATCTAGGTGTCATACCTAGTGCATCGGGTCCAATGAAAATCTTTTGTGACAATATTGGTGCAATTGCCTTGGCAAAGGAATCTAGATTTCACAAGAGAACCAAACACATCAAGAGACGCTTCAATACCATCTGGGACCAAGTCCAGGTGGGAGACATAGAGATTTGCAAGATACATACAGATCTGGATGTTGCAGACCCGTTGACTAAGCCTCTTCGATGAGCAAAACATGATCAGCACCAAGGCTCCATGGGTGTTAGAATCATTATTGTGTAATCTAGATTATTGACTCTAGTGCAAGTGGGAGACTGAAGGAAATATGCCCTAGAGGCAATAATAAAGTTATTATTTATTTCCTTATATCATGATAAATGTTTATAATTCATTGTAGCATTGTATTAACCGGAAACATAATACATGTGTGAATACATAGACAAACATAATGTCACTAGTATGCCTCTACTTGACTAGCTCGTTGATCAAAGATGGTTGTGTTTCCTGACCATAGACATGAGTTGTAATTTGATTAACGGGATCACATCATTAGGAGAATGATGTGATTGACTTGACCCATTCCGTTAGCTTAGCACTTGATCGTTTAGTATGTTGCTATTGATTTCTTCATGACTTACACATGTTCCTACAACTATGAGATTATGCAACTCCCGTTTAGCGGAGGAAAACTTTGCATGCTACCAAACGTCACAATGTAACTGGGTGATTATAAAGGATCTCTACAGGTTTCTCCGAAGGCGTATTTCGAGATTAGGATTTGTCATTCCGATTGTCGGAGAGGTATCTTTGGGCCCTCTCGATAATCCACATCGCTATAAGCCTTGCAAGCAATGTAACTAATGAGTTAGTTACAGAATGATGCATTACGTAACGAGTAAAGAGACTTGCCGGTAACGAGATTGAACTAGGTATTGAGATACCGACGATCGAATCTCGGGCAAGTAACATACCGATGACAAAGGGAACAACGTATGTTGTTATCCGGTTTGACCGATAAAGATCTTCATAAAATATGTAGGAGCCAATATGAGCATCTAGGTTCTGCTATTGGTTATTGACAGGAGACGTGTCTCGGTCATGTCTACATAGTTCTCGAACCGTATTGTCCGCACGCTTAAAGTTAGATGACGGTTATATTATGAGTTTATGTGTTTTGATGTACCGAAGATAGTTCGGAGTCTCGGATATGATCATGGACATAACGAGGAGTCTCTAAATGGTCGAGACATGAAGATTGATATATTGGACGACTATATTCGGACACCGGAATGGTTCCGGGGGTTATCGGATATATACCGGAGTACCGGGGGGTTACCGGAACCCCTTGGGGGGTTAATGGGCCTCATGGGCCCAAAGTGGAGCAGAGGAGGGGAGGCCAGGGCAGGCCGCGCGCCCCTTCCCCCTCTAGTCCGAATAGGACAAGGAGGGGGCGCCCCCCTTTCCTTCCTCTCCTCTCTCCCCTTCCTTACCCTCTCCTACTTGGACAAGGAAAGGAGGGAGTCCTACTCCCGGTGGGAGTAGGACTCCTCCCTAGCGTGCCCTCCCTTGGCCGGCCGCCCCCTCCCCCTTGGTCCTTTATATACGGGGGCAGGGGGCACCTCTAGACACAATAGTTGATCCTTGAGATCTATTAGCCGTGTGCGGTGCCCCCTCCACCATATTCCACCTTGACAATATCGTAGTAGTGCTTAGGCAAAGCCCTGCATCGGTAGAACATCATCATCGTCACCACGCCGTCGTGCTGACGGAACTCTCCCTCGAAGCTCGGCTGTATCGGAGTTCGAGGGACGTCATCAAGATGAACGTGTGCTAAACTCGGAGGTGCCGTGCGTTCGGTACTTGATCGGTCGGATCGTGAAGACGTACGACGACATCAACCGCGTTGTGCTAACACTTCTTCTTTCGTTCTACGAGGGTACGTGGACAACACTCTCCCCTCTCGTTGTTATGCATCACCATGATCTTGCGTGTGCGTAGGAAATTTTTTGAAATTACTACGTTCCCCAACATTGGTTTCTGACACATGTGACGTGGTTCTAGTGTACTGTGAGGCGAGGAGGACGTCGGAGAGACGAGCTCGCAGTTCGTGGGTGTCGAATGGGGGAGTGCGTGCGTGCATGGCATTGTGAATGGGGGTGGTGGGGGTGGGTGGCAGAGCTGAGGTGCGTGGTGGTGAGGGAGGAGGAAGGGAAGCGCGGTTGGCGCCGACGAGGGTGCCATGGAGGATGAAGGGGGAGGGGACGCAGACAACTGGGAAGGGTTCAGAGAGGATGATAGGGTTCTGGCCGATCATGAGGGTGCGCGAATTAGAAGCTGCTGGCGATGATGAGCTGCTGGGGTCCATTCTGCGAGGGCAGAAAGATGGGTTAGGGCCGGAGGAGAAGTTATCAGGAAGAGTGGGAAAGAAGGGCTAGAGGCGCTAGTACCTGCAGTCGCGGCTGTAGTGGTCATTCCACCAGCAACGAGCGCAGCGGACGGGGTCGCGGCAGGCCTCCATGCAGTGATCTAGGGCTAGACAGCGGAAGCACCGGCGTCTCTTTTTGGTGGCTGGAGACGGGAGAGAGTGAAGATGAGTTGGGAGGCGAAGCCATCTGGGTATATATGGTGGGCGGGGTAGCGGAGCACTGTGGTCGTGCGGAGAGGAGAGGAGCGCGTCTCGGTATGTGCACGTCGCGATGTGGTTGGACCGAGAGGACAGCGTATCTAGAGTCAGAGCGGTGTGATCTGTTGCGTGTGGCAGTGTTTGAGGCGACGGGGGAGGGTGAGGCATGGTGATCGAGTGGCCGGGTTAGGCTACAGGGAGGTTTTAGGGGCGATGATGATGGCTAGATGCCGGTGAGTAGTAGGAGGGGGGAGCGGCAGAGGCGAGCAAGCGCATGATCGCGCACGTGACTACTCAGGGACGTCGGTTCCCAAGGCAAGATTCTCGAGCGGCGCGGTCATAGGGACGGCGCGTGGGGAGACAGGGGCCGGCGCCGCGGTGCCCGGATTAGACGCGGGAGGGTCAGGTGGGGCATCCAGATATGGCACAGACAGAGAGACCGGAGAGGGATTCTGGGGGACTGCGCTGGCCCCGCACGCATGCGCAACATCGTCCTACACGTACGGATCTTTTGGTGGATTTGGTCTGTCGGGGGCCGCCGCACGATCATCATTGTGCATGTGGTGGGCCAGCGAGGCTTGCATGGCTGACCGGTCGCGCAGCGGGCTCGTGGTCGTGGGAGGCGGCTGTTGTGGTGCGTGGACAGGCAAATGAGGATGATCAAATGGTCCAAGGATTGACTCGGGTCGTGGGGGCAGAGGGGAGAAAGCGAAAGCATTATAAGATTAGAGGTAGCGGGCGCAGTGGGCAACGGTCGTTTCTAGTTGGTCAAAGAGGAAAAGGCGAAACCCTTCAAAGTCAAGTGACCCAAGTTTGAGAATTTGAAATTTAACTGGGCGGGAGGAGATTCCAGATTTGAAAATGAGGTTATCAACCTTGATTGCGTGGAAATCTTGTTTAGCCGAAAAACAATGGTTAAGGGCTGACTCAACTAGCAGTTCGTTAGGCCTTACACTAATCGGCAAGAAGGTAATCCAGAAGGGATGAGAATGAAAAGTGTAGTGCACATGAGGTGGTAGCTGGGCAAAGTAATTAGCATTAAGCATACGGTAGAAGAAGCTAATACCAGGCCGTTTTCGCCTCACCTTAGGCAACTCCAGAGTTGTGGACGCAAAGGGCAGTGTTGTAGGGACGATCGGCGCCGACGAGGAAGTCGTGGATCCATACGACGGGGGCATGCCACGCCAAGAAGCAGGCAACGGGCACCACCCATTGGCAGAGGCCATGGGAAGCGGATCAGCATGCCCAGCTTGTGGAAGTCACCCATGGAGGCTATCAGCTTGGCAACGGCGGGTGATGCGACGGTGAAGGAGAATCATGAGTCACCGTCGTCGGTTGTGTTGAAGAGGCGGTAGCATCCTCCAAACAGGCGAGCGAGGATGAGGGCCATGGAGGTGGCGTTGAGGGCGAAAGGGAACTGGATGACCCGCGCGTACATGCGGCAGCCATGTGGTTGTCGGCCGGGTTCGATGGTGACGTGGGATCGAAGCTGCGACCATGCCATCGCTTCAAACTGGAGCCCCAGGTCATCTGGGATTTGGAGTACGTGGGCAAGCGACATGCAAGAGGCAGAGGTCGAGGGTGATGGTGGAAGAGATGGCAGGGTTCTAGCGAAGGCGAAGGCGTAGTTGCAGTGGCGGACCTTGGACTGATCAAGTATGATCTCCGCGACTCGCGGGGTTGCGACATGAAAGCGGAAGATGAAAGAGGAGCACATGGCAACGAAGAAATCGACAGTGCAGCCACCAAGAACAGCTTGGAGTAGGGCTGCAACGATAAAGGTGTCGAGGTGGCGGTTGGAGAAGTCGAAGACGACGTAGAGAGGCGAGGCGAGGCGGAGCTCGGGTGTAGTGATGTCGAGGCGAAGGTAGCGGCTGCAGTCGTCCTCGAACTCGAGCCCCATGGCGTTGCCGTAGCCCAGGAAGCATCGGAGAGCTACCTGACCAGTCTTGACGTAGGGCAAGTCGAAGAAGGGGGACGGTTGTAACGCGACAGCGGGGACGAGCGCGTCCTTAGGGTGAGTGGTGAGGGTGAGGTGAGGTGGGGGAGTGGCCGGAATGTTGGTGGTGGCCGGAGCGGGAGTGTTGGTGGTGGCCGGAGGTGGTGAGGCGAGGTGAGGGAGAATGGAGGACAGCGTCTCCATCATCCTGAATGAGTGTTCACCAATAAAGATGGTCTTATGCATCACTTGATGCAAAGGCCGGTGGTATACTCTCCTTTCGGAACAAAAAGCAATACTTATTTTGGTACTACTTCAGTATTGAGTGTCATAGCGACTATCTTTTTCTCAGAGCGGAGGCAAAATAGTTGTCCTCATCTCACTAACAGAAGGGGATTACAACAAAGTTATATGGATGTGTATTTGCATCATAGCTACTTCTAGTACTACAGACAGTAAGTTTGACCTTACAACAAAGTGCGCCTATAACAGGTCCAAGTATAGGAGACTGGATTTTCTCCCATGCACGGGATATCCCGTGCATGGTCCTCTGTACAATACCATGTATAATACACCTAAGAATTGTTCTAGAGCATTAATGATTATCCTAAAGCATTAATGATGGAATAGTGATACATGGCCCTGTAATGCAAAAGTTATCCCCTGTGCGTAATCAATTATCCATACAAAATCCAACATTTTATTTTCTTGTGAGATATTCTTCTGTTGATAATCTTTTCAATAAAAATCTCATTTTAAAGTCTTCTTATATATTTGAATTCTTGACAACGTGGCCTTTACAACAAGATCAATCTTGAATATATTTTAAGAGAGTTTAAATTTCATGAGCATATTTCACTCATTTCAAAATACTGGTTTGACTCACTAAAAAAAACATATTTCACTCATTCAAAAATCTCGCTTATTTCAAAATGCTGAGTTTACTCAGTACAAACACCGCTTTTACTAATTCAAAAAGAAAAATTAATTTCACCTAATTTAGAATAATAATTTGACTAATTTCAAGAAAATAATTTGACTCACTTTTTTGTACTACACACATTAAAAAAATCATTTCAGCCATATATCTAGTGAAAAGTGTATCGAAACATTAGAATTTTAACGTGTTCGGAATGTATCCAAGGTTGATCTTATTCTATAGGTCTTGATGTGAGGAATTGAAATATATAAAAATTACAAAAAATGAGTTTTGGTTTTAAAGATATGAACCATCTAAACTGTGATAAGGGAAGTAAAAGTGATGGATTTTGAGATGAAGGAAGAGATATTGTCAGACATGCATGTGTCATAGTAACCTGCTGTGCACAGGAAGAGAGAGAAAGAAAGACGCATGCATGGTATAAAGTGGATTGATAACTGACGTGGTGATACAAGGCTATTAATGCGAATGATAGATACTACGCGTATACGAGGAAGGCTAGTAGCTTGCATGCACGAATCTCCAGCAGAACCAACGACGCATGCATGCACCGGACCTCCCGTGCATGGGAGAATAGCTTTTCTCCCTAAGTATACGTCCAGATTGAACTTCTCAGCATGTGCGTTTTCCTATTGTACAATCTAAAAAAAACTATTTTTTCCACGACTTTGGCTCGCATTTTTCGTAGGTACTACTGCAGATTAGTAATAGTTCGGTTAGCTTTTTCCTTCCACACCAACTCGTCACGTTCTCCCCAATAATTCGCCACGTACGTCTGAACCCCCGGCCCCAAGTGTTCACTATAAATACTGGCCTCGTGACCACTCCTTCAACTCACCCAACGAACATTCGAGCTAAGCTTATCTAGCTCGCAGCCTCTAAATTTTCAAGCTCCTAGTCCCAGTGCTTGCTAGCAAGCTACAAGCAGCAGCAGCAATGGCGAAAACTTGCACCCTAGCGCTACTTGGCGCACTGCTGGTGCTCTCGCTTCTTGTGAGCCCCATTGCTTGCTCCCGCAAGCTCGCCAAGGCGGGCGGGCACCACAAGCCTGCTCCACTCAAGGGCCACAAAAACCAGACCACCACTAACCCCTCCTCGTCCGCCGCATACGGCGGCGGCTGGTTGCCCGCCGGCGCCACGTATTACGGCAACCCCAACGGCGACGGGAGCGACGGTTAGTGCCTTGCTTACTTTACTGTCGGCCTTATGTCCATAATCCATGGGACCTACGTCGCACCCACATTCATCGAGCTGAAAGATACTGACGACAAGAAAACAAATTTACAGGCGGAGCGTGTGGCTACCAAACCGCTGTTGGGCACCGGCCGTTCTCGTCGATGATCGCCGCCGGGAGCTCGCCTCTGTTCATGGCGGGCAAGGGCTGCGGCGCGTGCTATGATGTAAGCATAACTCACCAAGCCCCTTCCATTAATGGTGCAAAGTGGTCGGCTCGGCTGGTCCTGACAAAATGTGTTGATGTGGCGTACGCAGGTTAAATGCACGAGCAACTCGGCCTGCTCCGGGAAGCCTGTGACCGTGGTCATCACCGACCTGAGCCCCGGCAACCTCTACCCCGGCGAGCCGTGCCATTTCGACATGAGCGGCACCGCCCTGGGCGCCATGGCGAAGCCTGGCATGGCCGACAAGCTCCGCGCCGGCGGGGTCATCAGGATGCAGTACAAGAGGTACGCAGCACGACCACATAGGATCCTCTTCAGTCTTCAGTCTACAGTTAAACGGAAAACAATGGAGAAGTAAATGTGTGCTGATCTTGGCGTTCCTGTTAATCGTCATGGCAGGGTGCCATGCAAGTACCCTGGCGTCAACATTGCCTTCAGGGTGGACCAGGGCTCCAACCCCTTCTACTTCAAGACCCTGATCGAGTTCGAGGACGACGACGGCGACCTCAAGGCCGTGGCCCTCAAGGAGGCCGGCAGCAGCGCCTGGACGCCCATGGCGCAGGACTGGGGCGCGCTGTGGCGCCTCAACAACGGCAGGCGGCTGCGCGCCCCCTTCTCGCTCCGGCTCACCTCCGACTCCGGCAGGAAGCTCGTCGTCAACAACGTCATCCCCGCCAACTGGAAGGCCGGGGCCACGTACCGCTCCCTGGTGAACTACCCCTGACTCACAGCCATATTTACCTGCTCCGTGTGTGAATTTTATACCGCGAAAAGAAAGAATGTGCGTCCGGGTGCTGCGAGAGGCGGTGTCAGATGAGGAGGAGGAGCTCGCGAAACTGTGATGTTCCCTCCCTGGTCTCTGCATTCCCCTAGTGATGTATCATGTGTCATTAATCCGTCTGTAATTTTCCTTCTTCTTCTTTTTTTTGCCTTCCTCTGCTTTGTCGCCGAGGAGACGATTGCACTGCAGCTAAAATGCTGCATGCCGATGTACCAAGTTGTGTGTTTTTTTACCACGCAATCCTTGAGAGAAATGAATTTTCACGATCACTACTTGCTTATGAAAGGGAAATTACTGGAGATGCAAATTACCGATACTCTGTACTAGGAACACCAGTGCCCACCTGGGCACTGGGAACCACCGGTAGCTGCGCTATTGATTCTGCTCGCCTGTCATGCCGGCTGCTTGCCGAGGATGACACATGCGATTCTCCCGGAAACGTAGACAAAGGAGCAGAGCCTTGAATGTTGCAAATACTGATTGCCCTACTCAATTATTAACACAAACCGTTTGTTGAAAGTACTTTTAGTTAAGGAGCTTCTCAGTTGTACGTACATGTAGGCACTACTCTATAAATCTGCGTACAAAATCTTCGGTTGTGTCTTTTCGATAAACAGGGCTGGTTGTACTACACTACCGCTCGGCATTATGAACTGGATATTGGCCGACCTGTTTGGCATGTGGCTCTCACAAATTAAGACGATCCACTTGTAGAAATTAACATCCATACCCGAGTTTGCAATTATGCTCATAATAATTGAAGGTCGTCCGTATGATATTTAGCCGGGTTTGCAATTTCTATCATGTTTTTGTCGAAGACGGTATAGTTTGTTTTCCTGCGACAATATATTTCGGAAACTATTACCGGAGAGAGGTCCCCACCTGAATATGATCTCGTTTTAAAGAACAAGTCATGTTGATTCAATTTATAAGGGAAACCTAATCAAAAATTGACGGCTCCGTTTATGTGAAAAAGCAAACCAAAAATTGCACACGCAAGAGGCCTTGTCGACCACACGACGCTAGACCATAGTCACAAAACACGGGCAGACGCCACGATTCGGAGCTACCGCTCAACTTCCCTCTGCATGCGAGCCACAACCCCGTGCTGCTCGAACATATTGTAGCCCTTGCTACGTGAGACGATCTCCCGCAAACCACAAAAGTTACGCAAAACATCTAAGGTCATTGTTGTCCCAACATACTAACCGAACGGACTCATTAGAGTGTGTCTACCGGGACAAACTCACTATCCTTGTTGCATCAGGTCACAACTCATGTAACATTGAGCGGCTAGCCTACACCCTAGAGTTGCAGTCGTGCCTCCATTGAGATCACTGCCTTGGCGCACATCCTGTTGGAAATATGCCCTAGAGGCAATAATAAAATGATTATTATATTTCCTTGTTCATGATGATTGTCTATTATTCATACTATAATTGTGTTATCCAGAAATCATAATACATGTGCGAATACATAGACCATAACATGTCCCTAGTGAGCCTCTAGTTGACTAGCTCGTTGATCAACAGATAGTCATGGTTTCCTGACTATGGACATTGGATGTCATTGATAACGAGATCACATCATTAGGAGAATGATGTGATGGACAAGACCCAATCCTAAGCATAGCACAAGATCGTATAGTTCGTTTGCTAGAGCTTTTCCAATGTCAAGTATCATTTCCTTAGACCATGAGATCGTGTAACTCCCGGATGCCGTAGGAGTGCTTTGGGTGTACCAAACGTCACAACGTAACTGGGTGACTATAAAGGTATACTACAGGTATCCCAGAAAGTATCTGTTGGGTTGACACGGATCGAGACTGGGATTTGTCACTCCGTATGACGGAGAGGTATCTCTGGGCCCACTCGGTAATGCATCATCATAATGAGCTCAATGTGACCAAGTGTTTGGTCACGGGATCATGCATTACGGTACGAGTAAAGTGACTTGCCGGTAACGAGATTGAACGAGGTATTGGGATACCGACGATTGAATCTCGGGCAAGTAACGTACCGATTGACAAAGGGAATTGTATACGGGATTACTTGAATCCTCGACATCGTGGTTCATTCGATGAGATCATCGTGGAACATGTGGGAGCCAACATGGGTATCCAGATCCCACTGTTGGTTATTGGCCGGAGAGCTGTCTCGATCATGTCTGCGTGATTCCCGAACCCGTAGGGTCTACACACTTAAGGTTCGGTGACGCTAGGGTTGTAGAGATATTAGTATGCGGTAACCCGAAAGTTGTTCGGAGTCCCGGATGAGATCCCGGACATCACGAGGAGTTCTGGAATGGTTTGGTGGTGAAGAATTGTATATAGGAAGTCCAGTTTCGGCCACCGGGAAAGTTTCGGGGGTCACCGGTATTGTACCGGGACCACCGGAAGGGTCCCGAGGGTCCACCGGGTGGGGCCACCTATCCTGGAGGGCCCCGTGGGCTGAAGAGGGAAGGGAACCAGCCCCTGGTGGGCTGGTGCGCCCCCCTTGGGCCTCCCCCTGCGCCTAGGGTTGGAAACCCTAGGGGTGGGGGCGCCCCATTTGGCTTGGGGGGCAAGTCCCCCCCCCCCTTGGCCGCCACCCCCCTTGAGATTAGATCTCCAGGGGGCCGGCGCCCCCCAGGGCCCCTATATAAAGAGGGGTGGAGGGAGGGCAGCCGCACCCTAGTCCCTGGCGCCTCCCTCACCCCCCGTAACACCTCTCCCTCTCGCTGAGCTTGGCGAAGCCCTGCCGAGTTCCCCGCTGGTTCCACCACCACGTCGTCGTGCTGCTGGATCTCCATTAACCTCTCCTTCCCTCTTGCTGGATCAAGGAGGAGACGTCTTCCCCAGCCGTACGTGTGTTGAACGCGGAGGTGCCGTCCGTTCGACGCTAGGATCATCGGTAATTTGGATCACGACGAGTACGACTCCATCAACCCCGTTCTCTTGAACGCTTCCGCTCGCGATCTACAAGGGTATGTAGATGCACTCCTCTCTCTCGTTGCTAGATGACTCCATAGATTGATCTTGGTGAAGCATAGAAATTTTTTATTTTCTGCAACGTTCACCAACAGTGGCATCATGAGCTAGGTCTATGCGTAGTTTCTATGCACGAGTAGAACACAATCTTGTTGTCGGCGTAGATGTTGTCAATTTTCTTGCCACTACTAGTCTTATCTTGTTTCGGTGACATCATGGGATGAAGCGACCCGGACCGACCTTACACGTATGCTTACGTGAGACAGGTTCCACCGGCTGACATGCACTAGTTGCATAAGGTGGCTAGCGGGTGTCTGTCTCTCCCACTTTAGTCGGATCGGATTCGATGAAAAGGGTCCTTATGAAGGGTAAATAGAAATTGGCATATCACGTGTGGTTTTACATAGGTAAGAAACGTTCTTGCTAGAACCCTATTACAGCCACGTAAAAAACATGCAACAACAATTAAAGGACGTCTAACTTGTTTTTGCAGCATATGCCTTGTGATGTGATATAGCCAAAAAGGTTGTGATGAATGATATATATGTGATGTATGAGAATGATCATGTTCTTGTAATAGGAATCACGACTTGCATGTCGATGAGTATGACAACCGGCAGAAGCCATAGGAGTTGTCTTGATTATTGAATGACCTGCGTGTCAATGAATAAACGCCATGTAATTACTTTACTTTATTGCTAAACCGTTAGCCATAGTAGTAGAAGTAATAGTTGGCGAACAACTTCATGGAGACACGATAATGGAGATCATGATGATGGAGATCATGGTGTCATGCCGGTGACGAAGATGATCATGGCGCCTCGAAGATGGAGATCAAAGGAGCAATATGATATTGGCCATATCATGTCATTATTTGATTGCATGTGATGTTTATCATGTTTTTTGCATCTTATTTGCTTAGAACGACGGTAGTAAATAAGATGATCCCTCACAATAATTTCAAGAAAGTGTTCCCCCTAACTGTGCGCCGTTGCGAAAGTTCGTTGTTTCGAAGCACCACGTGATGATCGGGTGTGATAGATTCCAACGTCCACATACAACGGGTGTAAGACAGATTTACACATGCAAAACACTTAGGTTGACTTGATGAGCCTAGCATGTACAGACATGGCCTCGGAACACAAGAGACCGAAAGGTCGAACATGAGTCGTATGAAAGATACGATCAACATGGAGATGTTCACCGATGATGACTAGTCCGTCTCACGTGATGATCGGACACGGTCTAGTTGAGTCGGATCATGTATCACTTAGATGACTAGAGGGATGTCTAATCTGAGTGGGAGTTCATTAAATAATTTGATTAGATGAACTTAATTATCATGAACTTAGTCTAAAAACCTTTGCAAAATGTCTTGTAGATCAAATGGCCCACGCTCATGTCAACTGTTGGGGAACGTAGTAATTTCAAAAAATTTCCTACGCACACGCAAGATCATGGTGATGGCATAGCAATGAGAGGGGAGAGTGTTCGTCCACGTACCCTCGTAGACCGTAAGCAGAAGCGTTAGCACAACGCGGTTGATGTAGTCGTACGTCTTCACGATCCAACCGATCCTAGCACCGAACGTACGGGGCCTCCGAGTTCAGCACACGTTCAGCTCGATGACGATCTCCATGCTCCGATCCAGCAAAGCTCCGGAGATGAGTCCCGTCAGCACGACGGCGTGGTGACGATGATGATGCTCTACCGGCGCAGGGCTTCACCTAAACTCCGCGACGATATGACCGAGGTGGAATATGGTGGAGGGGGGCACCGTACATGGCTAAGGAACGATCCGTAGATCAACTTGTGTGTCTATAGGGTGCCCCCCGCCCCCGTATATAAAGGAGCCATGGGGGAGGAGGCGGCCGGCCAAGGAGGGCGCGCCAAGGGGGGAGTCCTACTCCCACCGGGAGTAGGACTCCCTTCTTTCCAAGTAGGAGTAGGAGAAGGGGGGAAAGAGGAGGAAGAGGGGAAGGAAAGGGGGGGGCGCCGCCCCCCTTCCCTTGTCCTATTCGGACTAGGAAGGGAGGGGCGCGCGGCCCCCTCCTGGCTCCTTCCCTCTTCTCCCTCGAGGCCCATGTAGGCCCAATAACCCCTTGGGGGGTTCCGGTAACCTCCTGGTACTCCGGTAAAATGCCGATTTCACCCGGAACGATTCTGATGTCCAAATATAGGCTTCCAATATATCGATCTTTATGTCTCGACCATTTCGAGACTCCTCATCATGTCCGTGATCACATTCGGGACTCCGAACAAACTTCGGTACATCAAAACTTATAAACTCATAATAAAACTGTCATCGTAACATTAAGCGTGCGGACCCTACGGGTTCGAGAACTA
Organism: Triticum timopheevii; assembly: GCA_963921465.1. Lineage (NCBI taxonomy): Eukaryota > Viridiplantae > Streptophyta > Magnoliopsida > Poales > Poaceae > Triticum > Triticum timopheevii. The sequence goes on from OY997272.1 coordinate 421,626,132, forward strand.
TGTAGACATGACCTAGAACTATTCTCGGTCAATAACCAATAGCGGGACCTGGATGCCCATATTGGTTCCTACATATTCTACGAAGATCTTTATCGGTCAAACCGCATAACAACATACATTGTTCCCTTTGTCATCGGTATGTTACTTGCCCGAGATTTGATCGTCGGTATCCAATACCTAGTTCAATCTCGTTACCGGCAAGTCTCTTTACTCGTTCTGTAATGCATCATCCCGTAACAAACTCATTGGTCACATTGCTTGCAAGGCTTATAATGATGTGCATTACCGAGAGGGCCCAGAGATGCCTCTCCGACGATCGGAGTGACAAAACCTAATCTCGAAATACGCCAACTCAACATGTACCTTCGGAGACACCTGTAGTACTCCTTTATAATCACGCAGTTACGTTGTGACGTTTGGTAGTACCCAAAGTGTTCCTCCGGTAAACGAGAGTTGCATAATTCTCATAGTTACAGGAACATGTATAAGTCATGAAGAAAGCAATAGCAGTATACTAAACGATCAAGTGCTAGGCTAACGGAATGGGTCATGTCAATCACATCATTCTTCTAATGATGTGATCCCACTAATCAAAATGACAACACATGTCTATGGTCAGGAAACATAACCATCTTTGATCAATGAGCTAGTCAAGTAGAGGCATACTAGTGACTATATGTTTTGTCTATGTATTCACACATGTATCATGTTTCCGGTTAATACAATTCTAGCATGAATAATAAACATTTATCATGATATGAGGAAATAAATAATAACTTTATTATTGCCTCTAGGGCATATTTCCTTCAGTCTCCCACTTGCACTAGAGTCAATAATCTAGATTACATAGTAATGATTCTAACACCCATGGAGTCTTGGTGCTGATCATGTTTTGCTCGTGAGAGAGGTTTAGTCAACGGGTCTGCAACATTCAGATCCGTATGTATCTTGCAAATCTCTATGTCTCCCACTTGGACTTGGTCCCGAATGGAATTGAAGCGTCTCTTGATGTGCTTGGTCCTCTTGTGAAATATGGATTCCTTTGCCAAGGCAATTGCACCAGTATTGTCACAGAGGATCTTCATTGGTCCCGATGCACTAGGTATGACACCTAGATCGGAAATGAACTCCTTCATCCAGACTCCTTCCTTTGCTGCTTCAGAAGCAGCTATGTACTCCGCTTCACATGTAGATCCCGCCACGACGCTTTGTTTAGAACTGCACCAACTTACAGCTCCACCGTTTAATAAAAACACGTATCCGGTTTGCGATTTAGAATCGTCCGGATCAGTGTCAAAGCTTGCATCGACGTAACCATTTACGACTAGCTCTTTGTCACCTCCATATACGAGAAACATATCCTTAGTCCTTTTCAGGTATTTCAGGATGTTCCTGACCGCTGTCCAGTGATCCACTCCTGGATTACTTTGGTACCTTCCTGCCAAGCTTATTGCTAAGCATACGTCAGGTCTGGTACACAGCATTGCATACATGATAGAGCCTATGGCTGAAGCATAGGGAACATCTTTCATTTTCTCTCTATCTTCTGCTGTGGTCGGGCATTGAGTTTGACTCAACTTCACACCTTGTAGCACAGGCAAGAAACCTTTCTTTGCCTGATCCATTTTGAACTTTTTCAAAATTTTGTCAACGTATGTGCTTTGTGAAAGACCTATTAAGCGTCTTGATCTATCTCTATAGATCTTGATGCCCAATATGTAAGCAGCTTCACCGAGGTCTTTCATTGAAAAACTTTTATTCAAGTATCCCTTTATGCTATCCAGAAATTCTATATCATTTCCAATTAATAATATGTCATCTACATATAATATCAGAAATGCTACAGAGTTCCCACTCACTTTCTTGTAAATACTGGCTTCTCCAAAAGTCTGTATAAAACCATATGCTTTGATCACACTATCAAAGCGTTTATTCCAACTCCGAGATGCTTGCACCAGTCCATAAATGGAACGTTGGAGCTTGCACACTTTGTTAGCACCTTTTGGATCAACAAAACCTTCTGGCTGCATCATATACAACTCTTCTTCCAGAAATCCATTCAAGAATGCAGTTTTGACATCCATTTGCCAAATTTCATAATCATGAAATGCAGCAATAGCTAACATGATTCGGACAGAGTTAAGCATCGCTACGGGTGAGAAAGTCTCATCGTAGTCAACTCCTTGAACTTGTCGAAAACCTTTCGCAACAAGTCGAACTTTATAGACAGTTACATTACCATCAACGTCAGTCTTCTTCTTAAAGATCCATTTATTTTTCAATGGTTTGCCGATCATCGGGCAAGTCAACCAAAGTCCATACTTTGTTTTCATACATGGATCCTGACGGTGTCCTGGACTAGGGGGTACTCACCACGTCGTCTCCCGATCAGGTGGATTGGGCCGAGGATCCCCATGGCCGTATACCCATGGGCCAGTCCGGACAGTTGCCGCATACAAGGAAGATTCCACAAGACTTGGTGATCAAGACAAGGACTCCTCCCCCACCGGCGTATCCGGCTAGGACTCTTGTTATCATAGGCCCCTGGTGCATTATATAAACCGAGGCCAGGCTAGTCAATAGAGATATATACAACAACAATCATACCATAGGCTAGCTTCTAGGGTTTAGCCTCTCCGATCTCGTGGTAGATCTACTCTTGTACTACCCATATCATCAATATTAATCAAGCAGGACGTAGGGTTTTACCTCCATCAAAAGGGCCCGAACCTGGGTAAAACATCGTGTCCCTTGTCTCCTGTTACCATTGATCCTAAGACGCACTGCTTGGGACCCCCTACCCGAGATCCGCCGGTTTTGACACCGACATTGGTGCTTTCATTGAGAGTTTCGCTGTGTGATCGGCGAAAGGATCAATGGCTCGACTGCAGGTCAACTGCGACGTCGGCATCTTCGTCACCAACTCGACTGGTCACCTTGGCTTGACCGAGGACAGCGCCCTACCTCCGATCGTCATGTTCGGATGAGGGCCTTCATCAACACCAACTCCGATCTCTATCAAAATCATGGAGGATTCATCCATGGAGCTCGGGGGCTCAACGTCAACATTGCCCTCAAGCGACCGTGCTGTTTTTCTGGACAGCGAACTCGTATCTGCTTCCACCACCTCCTCGAGTATCGCTTTGACGATCGCCTTGGTGGAATTGTGCGGAATTTAGTCTACAACAATCCTGGAAAATTTTGTCGAGTTCCGATGGAGGAATCTCTCGCAATCCACGATATACCGGAGCCCTGTCAAATCTGGGCGGGAATCTGGGCGAGTTTATGGCGTGGTGTCCAGCTTCTAGCTCGGACGTCCTTTGGAAGATCCAACCGTTGATCGGCTGCGGAATTCCTATATCTACCACCCCTCCAAATTTCAGCTCGATCGGACCGTCAGAACTCCGGGAACCTTCCGATTAGTGCATCATTTTTCGGATATGTTTTCTGCGCGAGAACGAATCCGACCCGAATTCATCTTTTTTATGAACAGGATTTCGGACATCCTTTTTGAAGGAAGTTTTGTATGGGATATTGTGTATTGTTCCCAAACACATCCCACTAACCTTAAGATCTTTTGAACATGATCTTCAACATCATTGCTGGTGTCAAACCAGTCCGGCAATATTGTTCCACAGCTGCCGACCTGCGCTAGACACGTCGTCACTTTATTGAGCCGAGCTCAACTTCTTCGGATCATCATCTCGGCAAGCCGAACAAGAGTCCGGCATCGCGAAGAACAAATCATCATCAACATCGCCGCCCCACGGATTACACGGAGCAGGAATATCGGCATCGCCGCACGGTCGCTTCATCAAGCCGGCATCGACCACGTCACGACCTGCATCGGCAGGGTCGCACTGTTGCTCCTTCAAGCCGGTGTCCATCACGCCGAACTACTTCGACATCTCGGCTGGACCGGAGGATTCATCATCTCTTCATCAACCTACTCCGGACACTTCGGCGTCACCAGCCGACCAGCTTCGTCACGATTAGCTGGACCAAGGGCTTTGCCTCGGCAAGCCAACCTTTGCCAGCATCATCCTTCTTCGGATTGCTACAACAAATAAACCAGGTGCTATTAATCCTAATATTTTTTGTTTGTTTGGGTTCATTTTTCTCAAGGAATTATTACTCTGGTTTGTCCATCATATGTTCACAAGTCTATCAAATGGTGGTCGCACTAAGGACGGTCGCATCATGGTTCGGTCAGTCTCCGTACATAGTCCGGCGAATGCCACATCCGGAGCACGGACCAACCTGTGAATTCAGGCTTTGCCACGCCTTTACCGCATTACGCCGACGCCCTGCATCGACATCGACCTCGGCGCCAGGCCATATTTTCTTTTATTACTCACTTTGCATAAATTATTCATTATGCAACGATTTTTTTTAATTATTATTATCACTATTATTTCCGGTTTGCACTATTTTTTGTGCACAGGAAAATGATCCAGCCGGACTATATCCTTTGGCGTCACCTCGGCTGGACGGGGGGCTTCGTCAACACTTCATTACCCCATGTCGGGGACTTCGGCATCACTCTGCCGTTCTGCATTTACTGAGCTATGTCACCACTTCGAAATGCCGAGCTCTTTGCTCCGCCACCTCGGGACCGGCTTGGGGGACGGAACCTTGTCCCGCATCAAGCTCGGACCACGTCGTTAATACCGGACACATTAACCAGCTAAGTTGTCTTCATGCTCAAAGTTTTAAATTTTTAACTTGTATTCGGTTCGACCAAGCATTATACTTTTTTGGAAAAAAGTGGCTTGTAAAAATTTTCCTTGTCCAAACTTTGTTTGCACACACTTGACACGCTATCCGCGCTCATTATACCTGGGGGCTTCTTTAACAGAAGCTTATTAATACGGGCTTTATGCCCAACACATGTGTCACACTTTCGCATGTACCTTTTATTCACCATTATATGCATCGATATGACTTAAGTTTTGGCCAAGCTGGGTTGCCTGGCTCCTGTGCTTACCCCTACGTTCCCGATTGTTTGGCTAGGTGGTAAAGGGAGCACCTCTGCAATTGTTACTGCCGGGTCAGCCGGATGTGTACCTCAGACTGGGTGAAGCCGAAAGCTAGCGTTCTTAAGGGAATACTCGGTCGGTGAACTAAAAGATGATTTCTTACCTATTTATTTACCTGCCCCTAGATGTTTTTCTGCTCTTTTTGCAGTCTGGACATGCACTTTAGGGCATGCCTCCCAGGGAAAGGAACCCCTAACGGAACTATTCTCCCTGGAAGATGTTTCTTACTAACCATGTAATATAACATAACTAGTTGGGCACTTGTCTGATAAAGCACTAATGACACCTACGCCTGGTCTCCATACATGCCCCGGTTTTTATAACCGCGAGGGTATTCGGACACACTCTGGACTATTGGGTCCAGAGGTTGAAGCGAAAAGGTCCGCTACGACAAACGATCTACAATCCGGCTAGAAGGCATTTTACATGTCACCTTACATTATATAGTCAACTTTTACCCAAGTCACTTGGGGGCTCTTATGTTTATTTGAGCCGTTCTATACTAAGTGTTTTTCTCCTTAGTCGTTGCAAAGTTTTTATTATTTATCACTCCTTTTTTCGACACGAGTGTGCGGTCACTAGCCGGGGAGCCTAATTTCTCTCCCAAAGCCGCTAGAGTTTAGTTTGCTAAACTTGCCTGATGAGAAGTACTCCGCCCTCGGGATAGGAGGTTGAAGCCGTAGGCTGACCCGCTCGAAGTCCTGAGATAGGATGTATCATGTTAAAGCACGACAGAAGCACTTCTTTTTTCTAAAACCAATTTTCGGATTGGCACCGAACACTTGATATTGTTCGGACGTCATGTTTTCACTAACGTTTCTTGGTTTTCCAAGCTTTTTGGCACTTTTAAACTATTTGTGCTTTTCCAGCATTAGTCTCGCAGTGCAACGCCGAACACCTTTTAGGGATTTCGGCAAAAATATTCTCGGATATTGCTATATATGAATCGGTTTCGAATTGTGTCTTTGGTCAATAGTTGGGTTGCCCGGCTCCCGCACTTGCTTCCTATGTTCCTTTTGTTCGGCTAGGCGTGCAAAGGGAGAACCACTGCGATTGTGCTTCCAGCTCACATGGTTAAGCACCTCAGTGGAGAAAGCCGAAAACTGACTGTCACAGTAAGCGTAAACTGGTCAGCAATCCGATAACTATGTTAAATAACAGGCCGTTCATAACATTGGCCGAAGGGTTTACGGCTTGACCTCGACTGTCGCCGAACACTACCGGGGGCTATTAACTAGCCTCCCAAACTAAATCCTCGATATTTTGCTCTTACATTGGAGCTGAGGTTTTATGATCATGCTTAGCATGACAACCCAAAGAAAGGAATCGATAGCGGGACTATTTTCTTTGGAAGACATTTCTTCTGTTAAACAGTAATATAACATATCTCTCTGCGTACCTTTGTTTATAAAACCGTATGGCCAGATTGCCTTGTTTGTCGTAAATCTTTTCCCTCATAAAGGCTTTATAAAGTAGGACAAACACTCCTCAGCTATTGGCCGAGGAGGTGGAAGCCGATGGTCGGTCAACAAAGTTTTGTACAATGCGGATCCGAGCATTAAATGACGTAAAGTACTTGGATACATAGAGTCATTACACACAATTTGTGATTTTACTATGGATATCGATCCTTAATTCGGCCGCCCGTGCCCGCATTAAGGCTCGGGGGCTACTAGGCTTCGGGCTTATTATTTAAACATATTAAAGGGGCACATCGATCCCCTGATCTGGTGTTGCCACCCGACCAGTGTCTCAGGGGCTACTGCATTGCTTGTCCAATGCAGAAAATTTTATGTGCAATATAGTTTCCGAGGAGATTTTGATCCTCAGGTTGGTCGGCCGCACCCAACCTGAGTCTCAAGGACTGAGCACGCCGCTTTTAGTGTCCCGAAGTATTCTGCCGAGCTAGGACTTGATCCTCAGGCCGATTTTGCAAATCGACCTGAGTCTCAGCGGCTACTGGGATCAGCGGTCTTATGTCATCCTTCATGTGCATCTCGGGTTTTAGACCGATACCCACCTTGAGGGCTACTGGCTATATATCTCGGTAGAGAATAAATTGCACCAATAAAAAATAATGACAAAATTCGGCCCACATTCGGGGTGGTGCACCATCTCGGAAGCAGTCCGGCATAAAGCTCGGGCGCTAGTGGCTGGCTCCATAGAGGGCATTTCCGACATTAAGCTCGGCTAAACTCCTTCAAACTTCTTTGAACCAAGGTGATTTACGACACCTCGGATACAGTCCGGCGTTGGAGCTCGGATACACAGTTCAGCGTTGGAGCTCGGATACATAGTCCGGCGTTAGAGCTGGGAAGCAGTCCGGCATTGGTGCTCGGCTGCAAAAGATACCTCGACTGCAGTCCGGCGTTGGAGCTCGGACGCAAGAGGATGTTGCCGCCCGGGAACAACTTCAAACCCGAGGTGTGGCATAAAAATAACAAGGCATTGATAAAGGCCGGAAACTTAAAGGGGCTCCTCGGATACTCGACGTGTAAACTCGTCGAATGCATTTCGGCGATCCTCAAGATCGAAGATGAGAAGATTTGTTGAACCAGTTTTCAAGACCGACGACCGAAGATGAAGAACAGTTCGGAAGAATCGAGGAGCGTCCCCAACTTGAAGACCGGTTCAGGGGGCTACTGATGGTGTCCTGGACTAGGGGGTACTCATCACGTCGTCTCCCGATCAGGTGGATTGGGCCGAGGATCCCCATGGCCGTATACCCATGGGCCAGTCCGGACAGTTGCCGCATACAAGGAAGATTCCACAAGACTTGGCGATCAAGACAAGGACTCCTGCCCCACCGGCGTATCCGGCTAGGACTCTTGTTATCCTAGGCCCCTGGTGCATTATATAAACCGAGGCTAGGCTAGTCGATAGAGATATATACAACAACAATCATACTATAGGCTAGCTTCTAGGGTTTAGCCTCTCTGATCTCGTGGTAGATCTACTCTTGTACTACCCATATCATCAATATTAATCAAGCAGGACGTAGGGTTTTACCTCCATCAAGAGGGCCCGAACCTGGGTAATACATCGTGTCCCTTGTCTCCTGTTACCATTGATCCTAAGACGCACTGCTTGGGACCCCCTACCCGAGATCCGCCGGTTTTGACACCGACAGATCCCATCTCAGATTTCATGGCCTCTAGCCATTTTGCGGAATCTGGGCTCATCATCGCTTCGTCATAGTTCGTAGGTTCATCATGGTCAAGTAACATGACTTCCAGAATAGGATTACCGTACCACTCTGGTGCGGATCTTACTCTGGTAGACCTACGAGGTTCAGTAGAAACTTGATCTGAAGTTTTATGATCAATATCATTAGCTTCCTCACTAATTGGTGTAGTTGTCACAGGAATCGGTTCTTGTGATGAACTACTTTCCAATAAGGGAGTAGATACAGTTATCTCATCAAGTTCTACTTTCCTCCCACTCACTTCTTTCGAGAGAAACTCCTTCTCTAGAAAGGATCCGATTTTAGCAACGAAAATCTTGCCCTCATATCTGTGATAGAAGGTGTGCCCAATAGTCTCTTTTGGGTATCCTATGAAGACACATTTCTCCGATTTGGGTTCGAGCTTATCTGGTTGAAGTTTCTTCACATAAGCATCGCAGCCCCAAACTTTAAGAAACGATAACTTTGGTTTCTTGCCAAACCACAGTTCATAAGGCGTTGTCTTAACGGATTTTGATGGTGCCCTATTTAACGTGAATGCGGCCGTCTCTAAAGCATAACCCCAAAACGATAGCGGTAAATCAGTAAGAGACATCATAGATCGCACCATATCTAGTAAAGTACGATTACGACGTTCGGACACACCATTTCGTTGTCGTGTTCCGGGTGGCGTGAGTTGTGAAACTATTCCGCATTGTTTCAAGTGCAGACCAAACTCGTAACTCAAATATTCTCCTCCACGATCAGATCGTAGAAACTTTATTTTCTTGTTACGATGATTTTCCACTTCACTCTGAAACTCTTTGAACTTTTCAAATGTTTCAGACTTGTGTTTCATTAAGTAGATATACCCATATCTGCTCAAATCATCTGTGAAGGTGAGAAAATAACGATACCCGCCGCAAGCCTCAACATTCATTGGACCACAAACATCAGTATGTATGATTTCCAACAAATCAGTTGCCCGCTCCATAGTTCCGGAGAACGACGTTTTAGTCATCTTGCCCATGAGGCACGGTTCGCAAGTACCAAGTGATTCATAATCAAGTGATTCCAAAAGCCCATCAGTATGGAGTTTCTTCATGCGCTTTACACCGATATGACCCAAACGGCAGTGCCACAAATAAGTTGCACTATCGTTATCAACTCTGCATCTATTAGCTTCCACACTATGAACATGTGTATCACTACTATCGAGATTCAATAACAATAGACCACTCTTCAAGGGTGCATGACCATAAAAGATATTACTCATATAAATAGAACAACCATTATTCTCTGATTTAAATGAATAACCGTCTCGCATCAAACAAGATCCAGATATAATGTTCATGCTCAACGATGGCACCAAATAACAATTATTTAGGTCTAAAACTAATCCCGATGGTAGATGTAGAGGTAGCATGCCGACCGCGATCACATCGACTTTGGAACCATTTCCCACGCGCATCGTCACCTCATCCTTAGCCAATCTTCGCTTAATCCGTAGTCCCTGTTTCGAGTTGCAAATATTAGCAACAGAACCAGTATCAAATACCCAGGTGCTATTGTGAGCATTAGTAAGGTACACATCAATAACATGTATATCACATATACCTTTGTTCACTTTGCCATCCTTCTTATCCGCCAAATACTTGGGGCAGTTCCGCTTCCAGTGTCTAGTCTGCTTGCAGTAGAAGCACTCAGTTTCAGGCTTAGGTCCAGACTTGGGTTTCTTCTCTTGAGCAGCAACTTGCTTGCCGTTCTTTTTGAAGTTCCCCTTCTTCTTCCCTTTGCCCTTTTTCTTGAAACTGGTGGTCTTGTTAACCATCAACACTTGATGCTCCTTCTTGATTTCTACCTCCGCAGCTTTTAGCATTGCGAAGAGCTCGGGAATAGTCTTGTTCATCCCTTGCATATTATAGTTCATCACGAAGCTCTTGTAGCTTGGTGGCAGTGATTTGAGAATTCTGTCAATGACACTATCATCAGGAAGATTAACTCCCAGTTGAATCAAGTGATTATTATACCCAGACATTTTGAGTATGTGTTCACTGACAGAACTATTCTCCTCCATCTTGCAGCTATAGAACTTATTGGAGACTTCATATCTCTCAATCCGGGCATTTGCTTGAAATATTAACTTCAACTCCTGGAACATCTCATATGCTCCATGACGTTCAAAACGTCGTTGAAGACCCGGTTCTAAGTCGTAAAGCATGGCAAACTGAACTATCGAGTAGTCATCAGCTTTGCTCTGCCAGACGTTCTTAACGTCGTCAGTTGCATCAGCAGCAGGCCTGGCACCCAGTGGTGCTTCCAGGACGTAACTTTTCTGTGCAGCAATGAGGATAATCCTCAGGTTACGAACCCAGTCCGTGTAATTGCTACCATCATCTTTCAACTTTGCTTTCTCAAGGAACGCATTAAAATCAACGAAACAACAGCACGAGCCATCTATCTACAAACAAACATAGACAAGCAAAATACTATCAAGTACTAAGTTCATGATAAATTTAAGTTCAATTAATCATATTACTTAAGAACTCCCACTTAGACAGACATCTCTCTAGTCATCTAAGTGATCACGTGATCCAAATCAACTAAACCATGTCCGATCATCACGTGAGATGGAGTAGTTTCAATGGTGAACATCAATATGTTGATCATATCTACTATATGATTCACGCTCGACCTTTCGGTCTCCGTGTTCCAAGGCCATATTTGTATATGCTAGGCTCGTCAAGTATGACCTGAGTATTCCGCGTGTGCAACTGTTTTGCACCCGTTGTATTTGAACGTAGAGCCTATCACACCCGATCATCACGTGGTGTCTCAGCACGAAGAACTTTCGCAATGGTGCATACTCAGGGAGAACACTTCTTGATTATTAAGTGAGAGATCATCTTAAAATGCTACCGTCAATCAAAACAAGATAAGATGCATAAAGGATAAACATCACATGCAATCAATATAAGTGATATGATATGTCCATCATCATCTTGTGCTTGTGATCTCCATCTTCGAAGCACCATCGTGATCACCATCGTCACCGGCGCGACACCTTGATCTCCATCGTAGCATCGTTGTCGTTACGCCATCTATTGCTTCTACGACTATCGCTACCGCTTAGTGATAAAGTAAAGCAATTACAGGGCATTTACATTTCATACAATAAAGCGACAACCATATGGCTCCTGCCAGTTGCCGATAACTTCGGTTACAAAACATGATCATCTCATACAATAAAATATAGCATCACGTATTGACCATATCACAACACAACATGCCCTGCAAAAACAAGTTAGACGTCCTCTACTTTGTTGTTGCAAATTTTACGTGGCTGCTACGGGCTTAGCAAGAACCGTTCTTACCTATGCATCAAAACCACAACGATAGTTCGTCAAGTTAGTGCTGTTTTAACCTTTGGAAGGACCGGGCGTAGCCACACTCGATTCAGCTAAAGTGAGAGAGACAGACACCCGCCAGCCACCTTTAAGAACAAGTGCTCGTAACGGTGAAACCAGTCTCGCGTAAGCGTACGCGTAATGTCGGTCCGGGCCGCTTCATCTCACAATACCGCCGAACCAAAGTATGACATGCTGGTAAGCAGTATGACTTGTATTGCCCACAACTCACTTGTGTTCTACTCGTGCATTTAACATCAACGCATAAAACCTAGGCTCGGATGCCACTGTTGGGAACGTAGTAATTTCCAAAAAATTCCTACGCACACGCAAGATCATGGTGAGGCATAGCAACGAGAGGGGAGAGTGTTCGTCCACGTACCCTCGTAGACCGTAAGCGGAAGCGCTAGCACAACGCGGTTGATGTAGTCGTACGTCTTCACGATCCGACCGATCCTAGCACCGAACGTATAGGGCTGTGACGCCCCGAGACCGACGCTCCAGAAGACTTTCATATTTTCGTGATCACCGTGTGTTTCTTTTGTGCTTGCTCTTTTATTTTTGCATTGCATAATGTCATCATGCCATCATGTCATTAATCTTTGCATCTCAACTCAACTAATAAATTGCATAGATCGTTGATCTATTTAAATCGAGGGATATTCACATGGTGATTTCTCTTTAAAACATATTCAAAGTCTCCTACTGTTATTAGGGAGCTATAATAAAATTATTCCGTTTATTTGGAATTAACCATAACCCACTTGCAAAATATCCCATGACGTTGTTATCTCAATTCTTGCTCTCCAACCTTGCCCATAATTTCTTTCATCATTTTCCGGAGCTCCACCAAAAATCTGAACATTTTTGGACCTTCCTTTTATCAAGTCCTAGTTCAAACCCATTTGAATTAAATTCAAATGAGTTTGAATTCTTATCGTTCGATCTTGGCCATTTCTATTTCCTTGGAACCAGCGCATTTTTGTGAGTCCGGGAAAATTACCCCGTGCGCAAATTCTTTCCTTAACCCTCTCTTTCTTTTTCATCTCTCTAATTTGTTTTCTGCTAAAGGAAATAAGAGTAAGAGGGAGAGAGGAGCAAGCCCAGCTGCAGCCTCAGGCCGGCCGGCCCAAGATCCAGCCAAGGCCCAACCCTAGCGCCTATCTAACCCTAGCCCCGATCCCCTCCTCTCGATCCCCTGGTCTCTCCCTCCTTCCCCCGCTCGCGCCGCCAGAGAGGAGCGAGAGCCTCTCGCTCGATCCCGTAGCGCCGCCGCCGCTTCGGCCAGCGAGTCCAGGCCGCCGAGCTCGCCTGGGCTGCATGACCATGGCACCGCCGGCCTCCATGGTTCGCAGCGCCCTGCTTCTCCCGCGCCGCGCCTCCTTCCTCTCCGCCTTGCCTAGCAGCGCCCTCGCCGGCCACAGTTCCTGCTGCCACCTTCGTCGTTCGAGGCCAGCGCCTTGCTTCTATTTTGAACCAGGGGCCAACGCCTCCATCGCTCCCGTCTTCGGTTGCTGCCCTTCACGGCCATCGCACACAAGAGCTCCACCCACCTTGCTGCCCTGCTGGCCACATTGCCCCTCTTGCTGCTTCCAAGACTCGGCAACCAGGGAAGCCTAAGGACGCCTTCGTGGATTTTGCCAAGACCCCCACACCGGCAAGACTACAACACTGAAACAGCAAGGTCGACTATGTTTTGCTACCTCTCTGGATCGCCAAGTTCCACAAGACACAAGCACCCCGACAACGTGTACATCTACAGCGCCAAGACCGGACCGACAAGTACATCGACGTCGTGTGTATCACTACCGTCGCCTCGAAGGCGTTGGATTCTTCAAGTACCTCTCCGAAAACGAACGTGTACAACTACTTCAACTACTTCCACTACGACCGTTGCGAGAACGTCTACTTCCTCTTCATTGCACCGAACTCGTTCCACCCCGAAAATGCACGCTTCGAAGGTATAACGCCGAGACGATGCCGTGAATGAATGCATATTGTCTGAGATGAACCGTATGTTTGCACCGTGCCCGTTTGCTTCATGCACGTTCCTCCTCGTTTGCCATGCCGTCGACCTGTGGGAACCCGGTATCCGGGATCACCCCACCATCTTTTGCATGTTCTGCACATCCACATCTTTGTTCGCACCGGTCACTCCATGAGTTATCGAAACCGAGATGTTGCCGTGGCATCATTTTCGAATTCATTGCCGTGGCACCCTTTCTTTCCACCACGGTGACAAATGCTTCATAATATGCTCATGTCAACATTTTCATAAAAATTGCATAAATCTTGCATATGTCATCCGCATCATGATAACAACATTTAAAATGTTTAAAATTGTTGCTTGCTTTAAAATTGCTAAATGACATATGGGGTTTTCCGGAATTATTGTTTGTTGTTCCGGCCTCATTTAAACTTGCCTAAATAGTTAGTTTACTTATTCTTCACCCCTTGCCATGTTTAATAACATTTAATATTGTTGAGTAGCTTATAACGAGAGAGAACTAAATAATTGATGTGGTGTTCCGTCAATATGCAACTAGTTGCATATTGAGCTCCACTTAATTTGTAGTATTGTTTGTGCACTTTGCCATGCCATGCCTCATTAACCCGGACATGCATCATCCTTGGTTGTGCATCATGCCGTTCTTATGTGATGGTTGTTTACCGTGTTGTTTGCTTCTTTCCAGTTGTGCTTCTCCTTGATAGTTCCGGTAATGTTGCGTTTGTGAGGATTCATTCGACTACGTGGTTTCATCATCTTCATGGACTCGTTCTTCTTCCTTGCGGGATCTCAGGCAAGATGACCATTACCCTCGATATCACTTCTATCTTTGCTTGCTAGTAGCTTCGTTCTATCGCTATGCTGCGCTACCTATCACTTGTTTACCAAGCGTCCCAAATTGCCATGAACCTCTAACCTTTGTCACCCTTCCTAGCAAACTGTTGTTTGGCTATGTTACTGCTTTGCTCAGCCCCTCTTATAGCGTTGTTAGTTGCAGGTGAAGTTGAAGATTGCTCCATGGTGGATAGGATTATGTTGGGATATCACAATATCTCTTATTTAAATTAATGCATCTATATACTTGGTAAAGGGTGGAAGGCTCGGCCTTATGCCTGGTGTTTTGTTCCACTCTTGCCGCCCTAGTTTCCGTCATACCGGTGTTATGTTCCCGGATTTTGCGTTCCTTACGCGGTCGGGTGATTTATGGGACCCCCTTGATAGTTCGCTTTGAATAAAACTCCTCCAGCAAGGCCCAACCTTGGTTTTACCATTTGCCTACCTAAGCCTTTTTCCCTTGGGTTCTGCAGACTCAAGGGTCATCTTTATTTACCCCCTCGGGCCAGTGCTCGTCGTGAGTGTTGGTCCAACCTGTCAGCCGCCGGTGGCCACCAGGGGCAACTCTGGGATGGCCTACCGGAAGTTTGGACAATCCGGTGTGCCCTGAGAACGAGATATGTGCAGCTCCTATCAGGATTTGTCGGCACATTCGGGCGGCTTCGCTGGTCTTGTTTTACCATTGTCGAAATGTCTTGTAAACCGGGATTCCGAGACTGATCGGGTCTTCCTGGGAGAAGGTATATCCTTCATTGATCATGAGAGCTTATCATGGGCTAAGTTGGGACACCCCTGCAGGGTTATAAACTTTCGAGAGCCATGCCCGCGGTTATGTGGCAGATGGGAATTTGTTAATGTCCAGTTGTAGATAACTTGACACCAGATCCGAATTAAAACGCATCAACTGTGTGTGTAGCCGTGATGGTCTCTTCTCGGCGGAGTCCGGGAAGTGAACACGGTTTTGGGTTATGTTTGACGTAAGTAGGAGTTCAGGATCACCTCTTGATCATTTCTAGTTGACGACCGTTCCGTTGCTTCTCTTCTCGCTCTTATTTGCGTATGTTAGCCACCATATTTGCTTAGTGCTTGCTGCAGAACCACCTATTTACCCCTTTTCCTACCTATAAGCTTAAATAGTCTTGATCTCGCGGGTTTCGAGATTGCTGAGTCCTCGTGACTCACCAGATACTATCACAACAGCTGCAGGTGCCGATGATACTAGTGCAGGTGTTGCAACCAAGCTCAGATGGGAGCTCAACGAAGATCTTAGTCGTTGCTATGTTTCGCTTCATGTTGATCAGTAGTGGAGCCCAGTTGGGACGATCGGGGATCTAGCAGTTGGGTTATCTTCTTTTCTTTTGGCTTCGTCCGTAGTCGGACTATGTGTGTGCTCTTAACGATGTATGAATTATATGTTCTTTGTGTGAAGTGGCGATTGTAAGCCAACTCTTTATCCCAGTCTTGTTCATTACATGGGATTGTGTGAAGATGACCCTTCTTGCGATAAAACCACAATGCGGTTATGCCTCTAAGTCGTGCTTCGACACGTGGGAGATATAGCCGCATCGTGGGTGTCACAAGTTGGTAATCAGAGCCATCCCCGACTTAGGAGCCCCCCTGCTTGATCGAATCGCTAGCGTTGTTGAGTCTAGAACAAAAATGTTTTGAGTCTTAGGATTATATATATCGGAGAGTAGGATTCTTTTTACTCCTCAGTCCCTTCGTCGCTCTGGTGTGGTCTCTTGACGTAGATGTTTTGACTTTCCTCTCCTCAAATTTCACTAAATTTTTTTTAGGATCACGCGGGTATTTTGGAATCGTTCCGATATTCTTATGACGAGAACATTGTTCTTGGTGCCTCCTGACATTTAGGGGTTGTGGCAGTGTCCCGGGGAGTTGAGCTCCGAGGTGTTGTTGTCATAATTTTATCGTTGCAGTTCTGGAATACCTGAGTTTTGCCGACATCGAAAATCTCTTTTATGCAGTTGTTGGTGAGATAACCTCGACGCCACCCAGTACTGGGGAGTTCGGGAGTATTGCCATAGCTCTTATAACGGATGCTTTTCGAAGGTTGAGGTACACGATTTCCGAAGGTTTCTTGGTTATGTGTTGACGGATGGATACAGCTTGGATGTAGGGATTGTTAGTTTTTGGTGAGATATATATTGCTTCCCCTGTATCCCCAACACCAGATTGCATAACCAGAAAGTTTCGGGAGTTTTTTAGGTGGGAATTCAAGTAGCTCTAGATTTTTTTCTTCCGACAGATGCATGATATGAGATTGGGGTTCGACGTCTAGTGGTCCGCCTATCCACGGTCGTTTTTTACAGTGGTCTCATTGTGTATTAAAGAACCCTTGGCTATGCTGGTTCGGGGACACTTCGTATGTCATGTGCACTGCCTTGTACATGATGGTGCTGTACGATCGAGCCCGTGTGGGCCCCACCACGAAAACTTCGGACGAAATCTCTATCATATGTTTGTTTCCGGCTTATTCTGCAAGCCAAATCCTTTGTTTTGTTTTACTTGTGGTATTCGAGTTGCTTCGAAGTCAAGTGTTGATTCCATACCTTGTTCTAAGCGGTGTTTTCATCTTCCTATGGGGATACTAATCCTTCTTGATCATTGAGATTGCCATCTTAATTCTATTTCCAACCGGTGCATTTCTTTTTGAGATGATCCCATCATTCTCCCCATCCGCAAGATCAATTATAAGTTTTCTCAACGGTGTTTGTTCCATCTTCCCCAAGTTGCCTTTGTTTTCCCGCCCTCCCACCCTTTTCTTCAAGGACTCAGATTTCTTAATCAAGTATCCTTTTATTGATGCGAAGTCTCTACATTCTTTTCCGTCAATGTTCTTATCCGGTGATTCTCAGGAAGATACTAATGGAGCTTCAAGTTTATTATTCTTCGTCTCTTTTCTTCTCCGGTGGATTCAATTCAAGCTTTCAGTTTTCATCATATTCCTTTCCTCGTTTCTAATGCTTTCTCATGCCGATGCACCTCTTAATCATTCACTTCTCGCTATTCATTTGTTCCGGAGTGCTTAAGATTTTCTCAGGAAGATTTGTGTTTCCATTCTCAATCCGTTCAAGTTACTTTGAGGTTGTTATCTCATTTAAGCCATTTATTTCAACTGGTGCAATCTCTCTTGTCAAGCAATCTTTTCAACGGTGTTTTCTTTTGAGTGGGCCATAACCCACATGTCTTTTCCAGGATCTTACCTGACTCTTCTAATTCTTTCTGGAGTTATTCTCAAATTCATTGCAAAGTTTGACGTAAGAATGTATTATCATCAGTCAAATGTCTTTCTCCAAGATCTTTCAAATTCTTTTAATTGTTGGTTCAACCTTTCTAATTGTCATTCCGGAGTGCCTCAACAATTCATGGTGGTGTTTCTCGTCGTCATTCTTGAATTTTGAAGACCGAAGACGAGTTCCTCTTAAATCCTTACCCGTTCTTCCAAAGATGCGTAGTTCAAGCTTGATGCCATCCTTCTAATTGTTTTTGATTGTGACAATTCTTTTCTTACCATCCAGAGCATTTCATGAGTTGTTTCCGTTTCTTTCCTCTGAAGGCCATCATGTCATAATTCTTCATTCTCAGCGTGTAGCTATCGTTCTCCAAATCTTACCGGTGCGTCGTTCAAATATCCTCTAATCAGTTCATGATCTCTTCGTTCTCATGTATCTAAATCCCCTCAAGTATCTTCATTCATTTTTCAATTCTTCCCGGTGAATTGTGCCTTTGCTACTTTCATTTTCAATTCTTACGGTGGTTCTTTCAACATTCCTCTTCTGTTGTTATCGTATCAATTAATTCGTTCTTTCCGAATCCTACCGGTGGTTGTTGAAGACCTTTTTCAAGTTGGCGCTATATCTCTCTTTAATCCTTTCTACGAGAACAAGTAGTATGCCAAATCCATTGCTTGTCATCAATTTAATTTGATGAAGGATAAGCATACAATAAATATTATTCTTATTTCCGCGAGGTGATTCAATTCTTTTCTTCCAGAGATTGTTCATGATGAAGTAATTCTCGGTTCCTAGTTGTTCATCTTTTTTTTCCCGGAGTTCCAAGTTTCCTCGGTTATATTGTCGCGAAGCTCCATCTAAATCATTGCAAGGTTTCACCTTGTGTTTTCAACCTCTCTTTCTTTCTATCATCATTTTATTACCGGAGTTCTTCATGGAGGCTCTACATGGTGGTTCGTCAAGGATTCTTTCATTCTTCAATTGTTCCTCAAGTTTTCTCTCAAAGTTATGATCGGCCAAGCTATACTCTAAGATAAACATGGTGCTCAACACATGTTTTGTTTTGGGGAGTTCAAGTATTCTTCATCTTGCATTCCAAAGTGCGATTCTTTCTACCTTATCTTTTGAGGTGGTGTTATGTCACTCTTGACAATTTCCTTCATGTTTCATGATTCATATGTTGTCAAGAATGAGGTATTTTAAATCCATCAATCTCTTTATTGGAGTTATCTTGGGTTATATTTCACCTAAAGCCTTCCCTAAGGAATGTTGCTATTGTGGTGCTTATCAATGATCCATGTTATCTCTCTATCATCTTGTTGGAAGAAGTTTTTTTTTCATCTCATTGGTGTTATCAAATATATTATTTGTTTCCATAGTGGCAGAATTTCGCCTCAATTTTGAGAAGTTTTCCATAAGCCCACTACAAGCTTATTCTTTTCGTTGTTGGTCTTCCAACAACTCTATTCTAACCTTCTTGCAAGGATGCCTTCCAAATTCAATTGTGCTAGAAGTTATCATTTTCTTCTCTGTCCCTTTATTCCAATGATCTATCTTCTATTCTTTCTTCCGGAGACATTGTGATGTTGCTCTTTTCACTCATCATCTCGATTGTGAGGATCGTGTTCTTTTCGTGCTTATCCATTTAACCGAAGTGTTGTGTCATCTCTTCAAGTCTTTCATCTTATCAAGTTTTGCCTCTCTTTTCAACCTTAGTGCTGTCTGAAATCCTTCTTACCCATTGTGCCATTCTTTCAATAGTTCCGGAGGCAGTGTGTTGTTGATTTCATCAAGTATCATCCCATCTTCTCAAGTTCATGTTCTATTCCTTCCATGTTCAAGCGGAGTGCTGCCCGAATTCTTCCTCTATCATCTTGTTTTAATCGGAGTAGTTTCGAATTCTATCTTGTCCATTAAACTCTTGATTCATGTCTTTGCAACCTTCAAGTCCTCGTAATGTTCCTTGTTCCTCTTTTCTAACGGATTGTTTGCAATCTCGTTCATCTCTATTGTACTCTTTCTTTTAAATTGCTCAACCTCTCAAGGTTCATGGTTTCACTCGTTTGTCAAAGAAGCAACTTAGTTTTACCTCTTCTCTTCCTCTTCCATTTCTCTCCGGTGCCATCCTAGATCTCGGGACGAGATCCTCTTGTAGTGGTGGAGTGTTGTGACGCCCCGAGACCGACGCTCCAGAAGACTTCCATATTTTCGTGATCACCATGTGTTTCTTTTGTGATTGCTCTTTTATTTTTGCATTGCATCATGTCATCATGCCATCATGTCATTAATCTTTGCATCTCAACTCAACTAATAAATTGCATAGATCATTGATCTATTTAAATCAAGGGATATTCACATGGTGATTTCTCTTTAAAACATATTCAAAGTCTCCTACTATTATTAGGGAGCTATAATAAAATTATTCCGTTTATTTGGAATTAACCATAACCCACTTGCAAAATATCTCATGCCGTTGTTATCTCAATTCTTGCTCTCCAACCTTGCCCATAATTTCTTTCATCATTTTTTGGAGCTCCACCAAAAATCCGAACATTTTTGGACCTTCCTTTTATCAAGTCCTAGTTCAAACCCATTTGAATTAAATTCAAATGAGTTTGAATTCTTATCGTTCGATCTTGGCCATTTCTATTTCCTTGGAACCAGCGCATTTTTGCGAGTCCGGGAAAATTACCCCGTGCGCAAATTCTTTCCTTAACCCTCTCTTTCTTTTTCTTCTCTCTAATTTGTTTTCTGCTAAAGGAAATAAGAGTAAGAGGGAGTGAGGAGCAAGCCCAGCTGCAGCCTCAGGCCGGCCGGCCCAAGATCCAGCCAAGGCCCAACCCTAGTGCCTATCTAACCCTAGCCCCGATCCCCTCCTCTCGATCCCCTGGTCTCTCCCTCCGTTCCCCGCTCGCGCCGCCAGAGAGGAGCGAGAGCCTCTCGCTCGATCCCGTAGCGCCGCCGCCGCTTCGGCCAGCGAGTCCAGGCCGCTGAGCTCGCCTGGGCCGCATGACCATGGCACCGCCGGCCTCCATGGTTCGCAGTGCCCTGCTTCTCCCGTGCCGCGCCTCCTTCCTCTCCGCCTCGCCAAGCAGCGCCCTCGCCGGCCACAGTTCCTGCTGCCGCCTTCGTCGTTCGAGGCCGGCGCCTTGCTTCTGTTTTGAACCAGGGGCCAACGCCTCCATCGCTCCCGTCTTCGGTTGCTGCCCCTTCACGGCCATCGCACACAAGAGCTCCACCCACCTTGCTGCCCTGTTGGCCTCATCGCCCCTCTTGTTGCTTCCAAGACTCGACAACCAGGGAAGCCTAAGGACGCCTTCGTGGATTTCGCCAAGACCCCCACACCGGCAAGACTACAACACTGAAACGGCAAGGTCGACTATGTTTAGCTACCTCTCTGGATCGCCAAGTTCCACAAGACACAAGCACCCCGACAACGTGTACATCTACAGCGCCAAGACCGGACCGACAAATACATCGACGTCGTTTGTACCACTACCGTCGCCTCGAAGGCGTTGGATTCTTCAAGTACCTCTCCGAAAACGAACGTGTACCACTACTTCAACTACTTCCACTACGACCGTTGCGAGAACATCTACTTCCTCTTCATTGCACCGAACTCGTTCCACCCCGAAAATGCACGCTTCGAAGGTATAACGCCGAGACGATGCCCGTCAACGAATGCATATTGTCTGAGATGAACCATATGTTTGCACCGTGCCCGTTTGCTTCATGCACGTTCCTCCTCGTTTGCCACGCCGTCGACTTGTGGGAACCCGGTATCCGGGATCACCCCACCATCTTTTGCATGTTCCGCACATCCACATCTTTGTTCGCACCAGTCACTCCATGAGTTATCGAAACCGAGATGTTGTCGTGGCATCATTTTCGAATTCATTGCCGTGGCACCCTTTCTTTCAACCACGGTGACAAATGCTTCATAATATGCTCATGTCAACATTTTCATAAAAATTGCATAAACCTTGCATATGTCATCCGCATCATGATAACAACATTTAAAATGTTTAAAATTGTTGCTTGCTTTAAAATTGCTAAATGACATATGGGGTTTTCTGGAATTGTTGTTTGTTGTTCCGGCCTCATTTAAACTTGCCTAAATAGTTATTTTACTTATGCTTCACCCCTTGCCATGTTTAATAATATTTAATATTGTTGAGTAGCTTATAACGAGAGAGAACTAAATAATTGATGTGGTGTTCCGTCAATATGCAACTCGTTGCATATTGAGCTCCACTTAATTTGTAGTATTGTTTGTGCACTTTGCCATGCCATGCCTCATTAACCCGGACATGCATCATCCTTGGTTGTGCATCATGCCATGCTTATGTGATGGTTGTTTACCGTGTTGTTTGCTTCTTTCCAGTTGCGCTTCTCCTTGATAGTTCCGGTAACGTTGCGTTTGTGAGGATTCATTCGACTACGTGGTTTCGTCGTCTTCATGGACTCGTTCTTCTTCCTTGCGGGATCTCAGGCAAGATGACCATTACCCTCGATATCACTTCTATCTTTGCTTGCTAGTAGCTTCGTTCTATCGCTATGCTGCACTACCTATCACTTGTTTACCAAGCCTCCCAAATTGCCATGAACCTCTAACCTTTGTCACCCTTCCTAGCAAACCGTTGTTTGGCTATGTTACTGCTTTGCTCAGCCCCTCTTATAGCGTTGTTAGTTGCAGGTGAAGTTGAAGATTGCTCCATGGTGGATAGGATTATGTTGGGATATCACAATATCTCTTATTTAAATTAATGCATCTATATACTTGGTAAAGGGTGGAAGGCTCGGCCTTATGCCTGGTGTTTTGTTCCACTCTTGCCGCCCTAGTTTCCGTCAGGTGATTTATGGGACCCCCTTGACAGTTCGCTTTGAATAAAACTCCTCCAGCAGGGCCCAACCTTGGTTTTACCATTTGCCTACCTAAGCCTTTTTCCCTTGGGTTCTGCAGACTCAAGGGTCATCTTTATTTACCCCCTCGGGCCAGTGCTCGTCGTGAGTGTTGGTCCAACCTGTCAGCTGCCGGTGGCCACCAGGGGCAACTCTGGGATGGCCTACCGGAAGTTTGGACAATCCGGTGTGCCCTGAGAACGAGATATGTGCAGGTCCTATCAGGATTTGTCGGCACATTCGGGCGGCTTTGCTGGTCTTGTTTTACCATTGTCGAAATGTCTTGTAAACCGGGATTCCGAGACTGATCGGGTCTTCCTGGGAGAAGGTATATCCTTCGTTGATCGCGAGAGCTTATCATGGGCTAAGTTGGGACACCCCTGCAGGGTTATAAACATTCGAGAGCCGTGCCCGCGGTTATGTGGCAGATGGGAATTTGTTAATGTCCGGTTGTAGATAACTTGACACCAGATCCGAATTAAAACGCATCAACCACGTGTGTAGCCGTGATGGTCTCTTCTGGCGGAGTCTGGGAAGTGAACACGGTTTTGGGTTATGTTTGACGTAAGTAGGAGTTCAGGATCACCTCTTGATCATTTCTAGTTGACGACCGTTCCGTTGCTTCTCTTCTCGCTCTTATTTGCATATGTTAGCCACCATATTTGCTTAGTGCTTGCTGCAGAACCACCTCTTTACCCCTTTTCCTACCTATAAGCTTAAATAGTCTTGATCTCGCGGGTTTCGAGATTGCTGAGTCCTCGTGACTCACCAGATACTATCACAACAGCTGCAGGTGCCGATGATACTAGTGCAGGTGTTGCAACCGAGCTCAGATGGGAGCTCAACGAAGATCTTAGTCGTTGCTATGTTTCGCTTCATGTTGATCAGTAGTGGAGCCCAGTTGGGACGATCGGGGATCTAGCAGTTGGGTTATCTTCTTTTCTTTTGGCTTCGTCCGTAGTCGGACTATGTGTGTGCTCTGAACGATGTATGAATTATATGTTCTTTGTGTGAAGTGGCGATTGTAAGCCAACTCTTTATCCCAGTCTTGTTCATTACATGGGATTGTGTGAAGATGACCCTTCTTGCGACAAAACCACAATGCGGTTATGCCTCTAAGTCGTGCTTCGACACGTGGGAGATATAGCCGCATCGTGGGTGTCACAGGGGCCTCCGAGTTCAGCACACGTTCATCTCGATGACGATCTCCATGCTCCGATCCAGCAAAGCTCTGGAGATGAGTTCCGTCAGCACGACGGCGTGGTGACGATGATGATGCTATACCGGCGCAGGGCTTCGCCTAAACTCCGCGACGATATGACCGAGGTGGAATATGGTGGAGGGGGGCACCGCACACGGCTAAGGAACGATCCGTAGATCAACTTGTGTGTCTATGGGGTGCCCCCCGCCCCCGTATATAAAGGAGCCAGGGGGGAGGAGGTGGCCGGCCAAGGAGGGCGCGCCAAGGGGGGAGTCCTACTCCCACCGGGAGTAGGACTCCCTTCTTTCCAAGTAGGAGTAGGAGAAGGGGGGAAAGAGGAGGAAGAGGGGAAGGAAAGGGGGGGCACCCCCCCCCTTCCCTTGTCCTATTCAGACTAGGAAGGGGAGGGGCGCGCGGCCCCCTCCTGGCTCCTTCCCTCTTCTCCCTCGAGGCCCATGTAGGCCCAATAACCCCTCGGGGGGTTCCGGTAACCTCCCGGTAGTCTGGTAAAATGCCGATTTCACCCGGAACGATTCCGATGTCCAAATATAGGCTTCCAATATATCAATCTTTATGTCTCGACCATTTCGAGACTCCTCGTCATGTCCGTGATCACATCCGGGACTCCGAACAAACTTTGGTACATCAAAACTTATAAACTCATAATAAAACTGTCATCGTAACGTTAAGCGTGCGGGCCCTGCGGGTTCGAGAACTATGTAGACATGACCTAGAACTATTCTTGGTCAATAACCAATAGCGGGACCTGGATGCCCATATTGGTTCCTACATATTCTACAAAGATCTTTATCGGTCAAACCGCATAACAACATACATTGTTCCCTTTGTCATCGGTATGTTACTTGCCCGAGATTTGGTCGTCGGTATCCAATACCTAGTTCAATCTCGTTACCGGCAAGTCTCTTTACTCGTTCTGTAATGCATCATCCCGTAACCAATTCATTGGTCACATTGCTTGCAAGGCTTATAATGATGTGCATTACCGAGAGGGCCCAGAGATACCTCTCCGACGATCGGAGTGACAAAACCTAATCTCAAAATACGCCAACTCAACATGTACCTTCGGAGACACCTGTAGTACTCCTTTATAATCACCCAGTTACGTTGTGACGTTTGGTAGTACCCAAAGTGTTCCTCCGGTAAACGGGAGTTGCATAATTCTCATAGTTACAGGAACATGTATAAGTCATGAAGAAAGCAATAGCAGTATACTAAACGATCAAGTGCTAGGCTAACGGAATGGGTCATGTCAATCACATCATTCTTCTAATGATGTGATCCCACTAATCAAATGACAACACATGTCTATGGTCAGGAAACATAACCATCTTTGATCAATGAGCTAGTCAAGTAGAGGCATACTAGTGACTATATGTTTTGTCTATGTATTCACACATGTATCATGTTTCCGGTTAATACAATTCTAGCATGAATAATAAACATTTATCATGATATGAGGAAATAAATAATAACTTTATTATTGCCTCTAGGGCATATTTCCTTCATCAACCTCAACTTCAACTTGTTCCTAGAGAAAACCAAGCTGAAAGATGATGGCAGCAACTATACGGACTGGGTCCAGAACCTGAGGATCATCCTCATAGCTGCCAAGAAAGCATATGTCCTAAAAGCACCGCTAGGTGAAGCGCCCATCCCAGAGAACCAAGACGTTATGAACGCTTGGCAGTCGCGTGCTGATGATTACTCCCTCATTCAGTGCGTCATGCTTTACAGCTTAGAACCGGGGCTCGAAAAGCGTTTTGAGCAACACGGAGCATATGAGATGTTCGAAGAGCTGAGAATGGTTTTCCAAGCTCATGCCCGGGTCGAGAGATATGAAGTCTCCGACAAGTTCTACAGTTGTAAGATGGAGGAAAATAGTTCTGTCAGTGAGCACATACTCAAAATGTCTGGGTTGCACAACCGCTTGTCCCAGCTGGACATTAACCTCCCGGACGAGGCGGTCATTGACAGAATCCTTCAGTCGCTCCCACCTAGCTACAAGAGCTTTGTGATGAACTACAATATGCAGGGGATGGTGAAAACTATTCCTGAAGTATTTTCAATGCTGAAATCAGCGGAGGTGGAAATCAAAAAGGAACATCAAGTGTTGATGGTCAATAAAACCACTAGTTTCAAGAAAGGCAAGGGTAAGAAGAACTTCAAGAAGGACGGCAAGGGAGTTGCCGCGCCCGGTAAGCCAATTGCTAGGAAGAAGCCAAAGAATGGACCCAAACCTGAGACTGAGTGCTTTTATTGCAAGGGAAGCGGACACTGGAAGCGGAACTGCCCCAAATACTCAGCGGACAAGAAGGCCGGCAAAACTAAAGGTATATGTGATATACATGTAATTGATGTGTATCTTACCAGTACTCGTAGTAGCTCCTAGGTATTTGATACCGGTGCGGTTGCTCATATTTGTAACTCAAAACAGGAGCTGCGGAATAAGCGGAGACTGGCGAAGGACGAGGTGACGATGCGCGCCGGGAATGGTTCCAAGGTCGATGTGATCGCCGTCGGCACGCTACCTCTACATTTACCTACGGGATTAGTTTTAAACCTCAATAATTGTTATTTAGTGACAGCTTTGAGCATGAACATTGTATCTGGATCTCATTTAATATGAGATGGCTACTCATTTAAATCCAAGAATAATGGTTGTTCTATTTATATGAGAGATATGTTTTATGGTCATGCCCCGCTGGTCAATGGTTTATTCTTAATGAATCTCGAACGTGATGTTACACATATTCATAGTGTGAATACCAAAAGATGTAAGATTGATAATGATAGCCCCACATATCTGTGGCACTGCCGCCTTGGTCACATTGGTGTCAAACGCATGAAGAAGCTCCATACAGATGGATTTTTGGAGTCTCTTGATTTCGAATCATTTGACACGTGCGAACCATGCCTCATGGGTAAAATGACCAAGACTCTGTTCTCCGGAACAATGGAGCGAGCAACCAACTTATTGGAAATTATACATACTGATGTGTGCGGTCCAATGAACGTTGAGGCTCGCGGTGGCTATCGTTATGTTCTCACTCTCACTGATGACTTAAGTAGATATGGGTATGTCTACTTGATGAAACACAAGTCTGAGACCTTTGAAAAGTTCAAGGAATTTCAGAATGAGGTAGAGAATCAACATGACCGAAAAATAAAGTTCTTACGATCGGATCGTGGAGGAGAATATTTAAGTCACGAATTTGCTACACACTTAAGGAAATGTGGAATCGTTTCACAACTCACGCCTCCTGGAACACCTCAGTGTAACGGTGTGTCCGAGTGTCGTAATCGCACTCTATTGGATATGGTGCGATCTATGATGTCACTCACCGATTTACCGCTATCATTTTGGTGATACGCTCTAGAGACAGCTACATTCACTTTAAATAGGGCACCATCTAAATCCGTTGAGATGACACCGTATGAATTATGGTTTGGGAAGAAACCTAAGCTGTCATTTCTAAAAGTTTGGGAATGCGATGCTTATGTCAAGAAACTTCAACCTGAAAAGCTCGAACTCAAGTCAGAAAAATGCGTCTTCATAGGATACCCTAAGGAAACCATTGGGAATACCTTCTACCTCAGATCCGAAGGCAAGATATTTGTTGCCAAGAACGGGTCCTTTCTGCAGAAAGAGTTTCTCTCAAAAGAAGTAAGTGGGAGGAAAGTGGAACTTGATGAAGTACTACCTCTTGAACCGGTAAGTAGCGCAGCTCAGGAAGATGTTCCTGTGGTGCCTGCACCGACTAGAGTGGAAATTAATGATGATGATCAAGGTACTTCGGATCAAGTTACTACTGAACTTTGTAGGTCCACGAGGACACGTTCCACACCAGAGTGGTATGGCAACCCTGTCCTGGAAATCATGTTGTTAGACAACGGTGAACCTTCAAACTATGAAGAAGCAATGGCGGGCCCAGATTCCAACAAATGGCTTGAAGCCATGCAATCCGAGATAGGATCCATGTATGAAAACAAAGTGTGGACTTTGACAGACTTGCCCGATGATCGGCGAGCGATAGAAAACAAATGGATCTTTAAGAAGAAGACGGACACGGATGGTAATGTTACCATCTATAAAGCTCGACTTGTCGCTAAGGGTTATCGACAAGTTCAAGGGGTTGACTACGATGAGACTTTCTCTCCCGTAGCGAAGCTGAAGTCCGTCCGAATCATGTTAGCAATTGCCGCATACTATGATTATGAGATATGGCAAATGGACGTCAAAACGTCATTCCTTAACGGCTATCTTAAGGAAGAACTGTATACGATGCAGTCGGAAGGTTTTGTCGATCCTGAGAATGCTAACAAGGTATGCAAACTCCGGCGATCCATTTATGGGTTGGTGCAAGCATCTCGGAGTTGGAACATTTGCTTTGATGAGATGATCAAAGCGTTTGGGTTTATGCAGACTTATGGAGAAGCCTGCGTTTACAAGAAAGTGAGTGGGAGCTCTGTAGCATTTCTCATATTATATGTAGATGGCATACTTTTGATGGGAAATGATATAGAACTTTTGGACAACATCAAGGCCTACTTGAATAAGTGTTTTTCAATGAAGGACCTTGGAGAAGCTGCTTACATATTAGGCATCAAGATCTATAGGGATAGATCGAGACACCTCATAGGTCTTTCACAAAGCACATACCTTGATAAGATATTGAAGAAGTTCAATATGGATCAGTCCAAGAAGGGGTTCTTGCCTGTGTTGCAAGGTGTGAAATTGAGCTCACGTCAATGCTCGACCACGGCAGAAGATAGAGAAAAGATGAGTGTCATCCCCTATGCCTCGGCTATAGGGTCTATTATGTATGCCATGCTATGTACCAGACCTGATGTAAACCTTGCCGTAAGTTTGGTAGGAAGGTACCAAAGTAATCCCGGCATGGAACACTGGACAGCGGTCAAGAATATCCTGAAGTACCTGAAAAGGACTAAGGATATGTTTCTAGTTTATGGAGGTGACGAAGAGCTCGTCGTAAAGGGTTACATCGACGCTAGATTCAACATAGATCTAGATGACTCTAAGTCACAAACCGGATACGTGTATATTTTGAATGGAAGGGCAGTAAGCTGGTGCAGTTGCAAGCAAAGCGTCATGGCGGGATCTACATGTGAAGCGGAGTACATGGCAGCCTCGGAGGCATCGCATGAAGCAATCTGGATGAAGGAGTTCATCACCGACCTAGGAGTCATACCCAATGCGTCGGGGCCGATCACTCTCTTCTGTGACAACACTGGAGCTATTGCCCTTGCCAAGGAGCCCAGGTTTCACAAGAAGACCAGGCACATCAAGCGTCACTTCAACTCCATTCGTGAAAATGTTCAAGATGGAGACATAGATATTTGCAAAGTGCATACAGATCTGAATGTCGCAGATCCGTTGACTAAACCTCTTCCGCGAGCAAAACATGATCAACACCAGAACTCTATGGGTGTTTGATTCATCACAATGTAACTAGATTATTGACTCTAGTGCAAGTGGGAGACTGTTGGAAATATACCCTAGAGGCAATAATAAAATGATTATTATATTTCCGTGTTCATGATAATTTTCTATTATTCATGCTATAATTGTGTTATCCGGAAATCATAATACATGTGTGAATACATAGACCATAACATGTCCCTAGTGAGCCTCTAGTTGACAAGCTGACTAGCTCGTTGATCAACAGATAGTCATGGTTTCCTGACTATGGACATTGGATGTCATTGATAACGGCATCACATCATTAGGAGAATGATGTGATGGACAAGACCCAATCCTAAGCATAGCACAAGATCGTGTAGTTTGTTTGCTAGAGCTTTCCCAATGTCAAGTATCATTTCCTTAGACCATGAGATCGTGTAACTCCCGGATGCCGTAGGAGAGCTTTGAGTGTACCAAACGTCACAACGTAACTGGGTGACTATAAAGGTATACTACAGGTATCCCCGAAAGTATCTGTTGGGTTGACAAGGGTCGAGACTGGGATTTGTCACTCCATATGATGGAGAGTATCTCTGGGCCCACTCGGTAATGCATCATCATAATGAGCTCAATGTGACCAAGTGTTTGGTCACGGGATCATGCATTACGGTACGAGTAAAGTGACTTACCGGTAACGAGATTGAACGAGGTATTGGGATACCGACGATCAAATCTCGGGCAAGTAACGTACCAATTGACAAAGGGAATTGTATACGGGATTACTTGAATCCTCGACATCATGGTTCATTCGATGAGATCATCGTGGAACATGTGGGAGCCAACATGGGTATCCAGATCCCGATGTTGGTTATTGGCCGGAGAGCTGTCTCGGTCATGTCTACGTGATTCCCGAACCCGTAGGGTCTACACACTTAAGGTTCGGTGACGCTAGGGTTGTAGAGATATTAGTATGCGGTAACCCGAAAGTTGTTCGGAGTCCCGGATGAGATCCCGAACGTCACGAGGAGTTCCGGAATGGTCCGAAGGTGAAGAATTGTATATAGGAAGTCTAGTTTCGGCCACCGGGAAAGTTTCGGGGGTCACCGGTATTGTACCGGGACCACCGAAAGGGTCTCGGGGGTCCACCGGGTGGGGCCACCTATCCCGGAGGGCCCCGTGGGCTGAAGAGGGAAGGGAACCAGCCCCTGGTGGGCTGGTGCGCCCCCCTTGGGCCTCCCCCTGTGCCTAGGGTTGGAAACCCTAGGGGTGGGGGCGCCCCACTTGGCTTGGGGGGCAAGTTCCCCCCCCCCCTTGTCCGCCGCCCCCCCTTGAGATTAGATCTCTAGGGGGCGGCACCCCCCCAGGCCCCCTATATAAAGAGGGGGGAGGGAGGGCAGCCGCACCCTAGTCCCTGGCGCCTCCCTCACCCCCCGTAACACCTCTCCTCTCGCTGAGCTTGGCGAAGCCCTGCCGAGTTCCCCGCTACTTCCACCACCACACCGTCGTGCTGCTGGATCTCCATCAACCTCTCCTCCCCCCTTGCTGGATCAAGAAGGAGGAGGCGTCTTCCCCAACCATACGTGTGTTGAACGCGGAGGTGTCGTCCGTTCGGCGCTAGGATCATCGGTGATTTGGATCACGACGAGTATGACTCCATCAACCCCGTTCTCTTGAACGCTTCCGCTCGCGATCTACAAGGGTATGTAGATGCACTCCTCTCTCTCGTTGCTAGATGACTCCATAGATTGATCTTGGTGAAGCGTAGAAATTTTTTATTTTCTGCAACGTTCACCAACACATCCTATGTTCAGAGTCGCCGCTCCAGCATCCACGGACCCATGCCACAAAGCACGATCCAAATTGCCATGACCAACCAAACCAAAAAAGCAATACCAAAAGAAGAGTAGATGGTGGCAGGACAGCGCCCAAAGGCAGCATCAATGGATAGTAGGGCCATTGTCAAACCGAGCACGACCACCCGCCCAGAGAAAAGACAAGTGTTCAATGCGACACTAGAAGGGAAACGACGCCCACAGACACCATCGTCATAGAGCTTTTGCTTAAAACCACATACATCACAACAAAGATACCCAAGAGTAGCATAGAACTCGAAGGCAACGCCAGAGCGGGCTGAAATTGATTGGCTGCAAGATGCGCAACCCGGGGCAGAGGCACATAGCACCGCTGAGGCGGACTTCCACACCATGAGCTAGACCCCATCGAGGCGCCAGACAAAGCCCTCGACGACAGGAACATGGGCAACCAACACCATCATGACTAACGCCGATGCAATGCAAGCTCCAACAAGAGCATGGGCTCCTTTTGAGGTCTCCCGAAGCTTCGTGTGTTTCTTGTCGTCCCAAAAA
The DNA here is from genome assembly GCA_963921465.1 of Triticum timopheevii. Taxonomy (NCBI): domain Eukaryota; kingdom Viridiplantae; phylum Streptophyta; class Magnoliopsida; order Poales; family Poaceae; genus Triticum; species Triticum timopheevii. Next base: position 421,657,749 of record OY997272.1, read on the forward strand.
AAATCTTTTAAATCGCCAACTTATTTTGACGTCCATAGATATTGATTTCCAGTGAAAACAGAAACAAGCAGAAAACAGGAACCAACAGTGAGCACTAAATTAATAGGTTAGTACAAATAATAATATAAATTAATATAAAAGGTATATAAAAATGATAACATAATAGTATGAAACAATCAAAAATCATAGATACATTTGAGACGTATCAACGGCTTGCATGATCATCCTTGCGTCCTCGTCTAAATCCTTCATCTTCTAGGTGACCACCTTCACGTCCTCCGAAGCGTTGCGATCTCCACCTTCTTCTTCTCGCGCATGGCCTTCTTCTCTTCGAACTTGAGCTTGTACTCGGTAGCCGCCATCAACATGTTAAAACCTCTTGGCCTTGCATGCCTCCTTGACGTCGGAGTGCTTGATGTATGCCTCCTCTTCTTTGCCAAGATGTCTTAGAACCTCTCTGTCATCTTGGTCGCTGCGATTTCTCGTTGCACCCTCTCCTCCTTCCCTTCTTTCCCTGGCCCACTCTTCTAACCTTCTTGGGCGGTTCTTTTGTTGGGTTACTTGGATCACCGGTTTCTTCCCCGATGCCATGGGCGATGGTGTTGGCAATGTATAGATTCCACTTAGGTTGTCCATTCAACTTCAAACAACAATGCATGGCGATGAAGTTTTTCTTCTCCAACTTCAGGAACACACTACACGCACGGGAAGACTATGAAATAAAACATTGTTAACAATGCATATCCGGCTACAAATGATCAACAAAACAATGCATTCAGCAACAACTGATCGACAAAACAATGCATACCCGCTACAAATGATCAACAAAACAGTATATCCAGCAAAATTCTTGGCTCAGGAGATTTATACAAGGCTTTGATCTGCTCAAATATAGATCATCCACTGAGCTTGAAGGCTACATTAACACCTTCCTACAAAACTTAGTCTAGTGCCTGCCCTTTGATTGTTTTTTAGAGCCCTTCTCCCCCTTCTTATCAATTTAGTTGATTTAGGCAACCCCCATGGGGGTGCTAGTGTGTGTGTGTTTTGTAAGAACATGTAACTCCTACACATTTACTGTAGGACTACAGTCATTTAAAGGTAAAAAATAATGCATATCCGGATACAAATGGTCAACAAAATAGTGCATATCCGACGACAAATGATCCACACAAACATGCATATTCGGCTATAAATGATCTATACAACAATGTGTATCCAGCTAGAAATGATCTACACAACAATGCATATCTGGCTGCAAAATGATCTACAATCCCTTGTAATGCACGTTCGACGGCGGCGACGGGGCCCCGCGGCCCAGGCCCCGACCTCCACCACATCCACCACCAGCATGCCACCGCCACGACCACCACCTCTCGGCCGGCCTTCTCTTCTTTAAGGTTGCCGCCTTTGTTGTTTTCGCTTTGTCGCGACGATTTTGCCGTGTCGCTGAGTTGATCTTCCGGGCGAGCGTGATCCCTGGATGCTCCACCACCTTCGTCTCAGGTAGTTTCTCCTGTGAGTATGTGCATCAGCAATGGGAAGAAAGATGAGAGTGGGTAAAAATGGACAGGAATTGGGTGGAGAGCGACGGGATAGAAGAAGAGTGTGGGGGATTTTGCCGTGAAAACAGTGCGGCCAGCTACAGAAAATGTTGGCTCTGCCATAGTTTTGGGTGGGCATGGGATGCAGGAGTCTTACTTGGCTCGTGTCTGGACTTTCGTAAAGTCTCCTAGTTTGGTTCCGTTTTGCGGGAGAATTACGGTCCGAGTTGCTCCGCGGACCGATGAAAGTCGGCGTTGGATGTCTTGCGTGATCCAAACAGCTATATTCGGACGGATACGAGAGGTCTGAGGGTCAGCGTCGGAGATGCCCTGAGTTCAGTTAAGCAAAGAGTGGTGAAAATATATTCATCGTATGACCATGAATATCCAGTGCGAAATGACTATAATTGTACCTTGCACATATCACCATGCGACTGCTATTTTATGCCTTGGGTTTTCACCGTGGCCCTAAAACTGCTAAACAAGCCCCCCCAAAAAAACTGCTAAACGGACGGCTATGAAAGACCCAGCCTTTCTTTCTCGTGCTGCTGCTGATCCACGCCGGCCGACTGATATGGGTGGCCGCTACCACGTCCCTGTCCACATGGGCTGATGGCGACCCTCCATGTGGCGCGCACACGAGCACGGGCCAATCATTCCACAACGTCAGTCGAAGATTGAGCCCCCCGTCCTTGATGAGCGCTCATGTGCTGCGCTCTCTTTGTCCCGATCGGATCCCTTCGGAGAGCGAGAGGAGCAGCGTTGAGGTCCTCTGCACTACGTGTCACGGAGGACCGCGCACCAACCCATCATCGATCGAGCAGCAGCGGCAGCCGGCGTGCGCATGGCCCCGCCCGGCACTGTGCCAGCCGTCCGTTCCCGCGGTCTCTCCCCGCCCCCACGGCGCATGTGGTGGGATTCCCGCCCGCGGATGCGAAGCTGAAAGGAGCTCGCACATGGCGGCCGTGCGTGCTGATTGGCACATCGTCTGCTCTATGCTTCCAATCTCTCTATCCATACGTCCCCGTCGAGTTCCTGAGTTTTCGCACGTAGACTATACACAACTACAATACTATAGATGTATATAGTAGTATTGCCGGCGTCGCGATCCCACAGGACAATCGTGTTCTTGACGAGCGGCAGCATGTCGGAGCGATTTGCGCATCGTATTCGGGCATGGCGCGGTCAGTGTACACGCATGGCACCAGTGATCCGTGCCGAAATTTCCAAGCTCCACATGCCGGAGCGTGCACTGTGTCCTGCTCACGCTTCAGAGTGTCGGCGACGGCGAGTCGGTACATACACGTGGGCCGTCGCCGGCGGTTGCAAAGCTAGTGCTGTAGGGGTGGTGAGTCACTGAGTCAGCTTCCAGATGGGGCCGACCGTAACTGTCGCTGCCTTTCGGTTTTGGCCCCTGGCCCTGCCATTGCGGTGCCCCATGTGAGGCGAGTAATAAACAAGGGGGACAGGTGGGAAGATTTCGTTGGGGCAAGACCTGCATTCGGTTGCAACGGCAACCGGAGGAGTGCTGTGCTGCGCCACTGCTCCACACTGATTCGGGACACTGCGAAATTACACACTCATCGCAATCGAAGGCTAGCTATTTCAGTGTGGACCGTGGAGCCTTCACTTCACCATCCTGATGGTGATGGATATCCGTTTGTTTCACGCCGTTCCAAATCAGCCTCACGTTCCGCTGGTTTCCTGCTGGTGGTTGTGGCGCCCACGCACGCTGCCTGGTTTCGCCGGTGAAGAATGTAGTAGTAGTATACTACCACTACGCATGTGTGCGTGTGTATGCATGGGTTTGCTCCGCCGACGTTTTCGCCCCGCGTGTAATTCGTTGGGAGAAATTATTGAGTGTTGAACCTGCAACTTGACACTAGTATATACACCAGCTTCTGCGTTCTGATTCGCGTTGGTGCTTTGATTAAGTATTAATAATCGTGGAGATTGGAACTGGGTAGGAAAGTACCGAAGGAGTTGACCTTATATACTACATTACTGCCCAAAACATGTAAACGGGAGTGAGTTTTGCATGGTAAATATGGTATTGGTTTTAATTATCGGATGGATAAATAACCTTAATCTCACAACACACATTTGTCAAACATCTGGAAAAGGAATCTTTTCCAAATGTACGCCTGGTCAATATCTTCCGAGGCTTCCCTCCATCCTGCATTGACGTATTTCAAGCGATATCCTCATTCTAAGAGGGGATGATTAGTGAATGGCATGTTCTTTTTTAGGGAAATTTGTGAATGATATGTGATCAAGTTGAAATTCTTAGAGTGGAGAAATGCCTTCGATAACTCAAGAGGATCGAAATGGGTCCATAATGTGCTTTATTCAGCAATAAAGAGTAAGCATGTGTTAGCCTAAAAAAAATCTGAACACTTTTTTCTGAGTAAAAAAAAAATCTGCGAAGAGTGTTTTCTTCTTTTGGGCCAGCTCTGGTTGGCCCGAAAGGCCGAATGGGTTTTATTAGGGAGAGTGGATTTAACTGAGCTGGGCTTTCCCAGGAAAGAAAAAGAACACTGGGCTAGGCACGGCTCTAGAAGAAAAGCTCCCCCGTTTACCGTCACGCCTGATTTTTTTTCTTTCTTTTGTTTGTTCCTCTGTGCTGTTTGTAACGGGTTTTTTCGCTGGTTTTCTTTGGTTTTTCTGTTTCCTTCGTTTTTTCATCGGTTTTATTTGGTTTCTGGTTTTCATTTGTTTCTTCACCGTTTTTCTTTGGTTTTATTTAGTTTATTCTATTTTTTTTCAACACAGGTCTACTTTTTCAATACACATTGTACATTTTTAGTATACATGTGGAACATTATTTTGATACATGTTGAACATTTTTTAAATACATGATGTACATTTTTTTCGAATACACGTTGAATATTATTTTTAAGAAAAACTTATGTTTTTGAACCGTCAAGTTCATCAAAAGTATACACTTAGCCTCTCGAAAAAAATTGGGAGACATTTGGTCCTTCAAGCCTCAAAACCGGCTAAGTTCAACTATAATCAATATTTCTGTGAAAACCGGACACGTGGAAGCGGCTTTATCTCTCCTTCTCTAGTCTCTCTTTCATACCGCAACAAATTATTATCAAGCACGTTGTGTGAATTCAACCTGGACACTGACGGCAATGTTGCCGAGCTCAAAGCCAGCATCACGCGCAGGTGGTAGCTACACCACGACCATGTGTTGCCATCGTCCCTCAACACCTCCACGTCGCCCCCCTTCTATGCCATGGCGTGCGCGACGAGGGGCTAGTCGTGCACGAACGAGTATTTAACGAAAAACTACCACATTACACGGAAACGTGACAGAAAACTATCACTTTACGATTTTGTGCGGAAAACTACCAGTTTTGTCCTAATCCATGGCAAAAAACTACCAAGTCTCGAAACCGGTTGTCGTGGTTCTAAGTCTGACAGTAGAATAGGGGGGTAGGAATGGAGAGGCAAGTTCCTAGCTATGGAGTAGTTGTGTATGCAAGATGTTTACGAGTTCAGGCCCTTCTCGGAGGAAGTAACAGCCCTACGTCTCGGAGCCCGGAGGCGGTCGACTGGATTATGTGAGTATGAGTTACAGGGGTGCGAACCCTTTACACTGAGGAGGGGGTGGCTTATATAGAGTCCGCCAGACCCCTCCGGCCCTCAGTTATGCAGGGTTTAAGGTACATTAAGATCTGGCGTTACTGGTAACGCTATACATAAAGTGGTATGATGACCATAAAGGCTACTTAATGACCGACCGTTTGCATGCAGAGTGACTTTAGATCTCCTGGTGGTCGAGTGAGTGGCTTCATTGTCGAGTGTCTTCGAGTCCGTCGAGTGGAACCCTTCCAGGTCGACTGAAAGGTGGTTTCTTCTAAAGATGTCCTTGGGGAGGGTATCTTGGACAGGTCCATGACCCTACCCTAGGTACATGGCTTCATCATTAGCCCCCGAATGGATCGAGGTTTGAGTGGGGAAGGAGTTGAACACACTTCTGACCCATTTACGTGCTGTGAGTATGTCTTGTTCTGGATCAATGAACTTATGTGACGACACCAACTTCTTTTTCAGTCGCCTTGATCCATTCTCTATATCCATCGAGTGAATTTCTTTACATGGAGAATTCCGAATGACAGGGTGGAGGAAATTTTCCATCTGACAATTTGCTCTGCAGCCCGCGGATTTAGCGGGATTCGAATTTTGGGAAGTGCGCGGGGCGGAGGAGGCCGCAGTAATCGGATGGGATAAGGCAGGGACGCCTCGATCTCCGCGCCACTTTTTTCGCCACGTATCGCGCGCGCGACTGTTGCGGGATTTGACAGGATCGCCCAGGCCCACAACTCAGTCACTCGGAAGCATCCTCATATAAGGCCCCGGACGGGGGTTTTTGAACAGTGCGCTCTCATTTCTTCCTCTCTTCCCCAAACTTATCTGCCGCATTCGCTTCCATCTCAGTGTCGCTGCTCTGTGCGCGTCTCGTCGGCAACGATGGTGAAGGAGAAGACGACGGCCCTGGAGCGAGCGAAGAAGGCGACGGCGAAGGCGAAGGGAAGGGCGACCAGTCGGGGCGGATCTTCATCAAGGGTCGGCCAGCCGCAGGGCTGGATCCAGGGTGACTGGATCCGCTCGACGATCCGTCAAAAAGATCTTGACGACCTGGCAAATGAAGGACAGATCCCCCATGGATCAGCGCGGCTCCCGGGGAAGGAGTCGGAGCTGCAGCCTCAGGAGGGTGAGTGTGTCCTCTTGGCCACCCATGTTGACCGCGGGTTTTCTTTGCCGCCTCACCCTTTCTTTCGGGGATTACTGAACTTCTTTGGGGCGCAACTCCACCACTTCACACCCAACTCCATCGTGTATCTCGCTGCTTTCGTGTCTTTGTGCGAGAATTTCTTGGGTTGTCGGCCTCATGGGGTCTTTTCAAGCACATTTTCACCTGTCGCTCCCAGACGGTGAAAAAGGCCAATCCGAGTGACGAGAGAACACAAGTGATTCAGATGTGTGGGGGTCTTGGGGTTCAAATGAGGGGGAAAAGCTCTTTTCCGGCCATGATCCTTCCCGAGTCGGTCCGTGGATGGAAGTCGACCTGGTTCTACTGCAAAGACCAGCCGATGCCAGGGCAGTCGACTGGACTCCCTCCTTTTTCCATGGACCGAGTGAGGAAACCATCCTCTTTGAAGGTGATCCCGGAAGAGAGGGCGCAGGTTAAGGTGCTGGTTGAACGCGTTGTCCAGCTCATCCGTGACGGAGTGACCGGCATGGATATCTTGGAGGTCTTCCTCCGACGATGCATCTAGCCGCTTCAAGCTCGAGACCATCCGATGTGGTTGTACTCTGGCATTGAGGACACCACTCGGATCCACCCGGAGGAGGTCGAGGATGCCACGCTGGAGAGGTGGCTAGCAAGCATCACAGGGAACAAGGGCAACCCTCGAGGAGCCAGGAGGATTCCCCCACTCGGCCAATCATACGAAGTAGACAAGGTCTAATCCTGCATCTCTGACTGTGATCCTGCTTTCTTCATTCTGCTTGCTTAAAATCAGTCGACTGACTTCTGCCTTGTTTGTTGTCTTCTAGGCCACTACTGAGATGTACTCGATGCCCAACGGGGCGTAGGAACAGGTCGAGGAGGAGGAGGCGAGCAGAGGTGAAAGTCAGGAGGAGTGGCAATCTGATGGTGAGGGAGATGAGGATGACGACGGCTCCAGAGAAGAGGAGGATGAGGAAGAGGAGGAGGAAGTAGGCGATCCAAGCTCACCCATGACCCCGCGGTCGAGCGTGGCAAAGTGATTGTGCCTGTTGGGCAGTCGACGAAACGCCCTCGGACGACCTCTCCAGCGCCGACTAAAAAAGCGCCGAAGCATCCCCGAGCGGTGTCATCAAAGCCGTCGAAGGCCCTTCCCAAGATGAGAATGGCCATTCCCACCATTTCCGGGTAACAGCAGAACTTGCATTTTCTCATTTATCATGGACAAACCCTTGGTCGACTCGTTGGCTAACCGACTGGTTTCTGAACTCCGCAGTGCTGCTACCTCCGAGACCTCCGCTAGGAACGTAGACCAAGAAATGGAAGACGCTGCCACCTCCAACCTTGGTTTAGTCTCTGAAATTTCACTTTTGGTCAATTGGATTTTCATCTTTAACTTTGGATCTTTCCTGTAGCCCCACCTCATGTCATTGATCTCCCTGATGATGACGATGAGGCGCCGCTAAGGCCGAGAAGGAATAAAAAGGCGCCTGCTGGCAAGACTGCTCAGGTTGCGTCAGCACCTGAGACGCTGGTTCAGGAGGGTGGCAACATCACTCGGACTTCCGTGTCTTTCGCTGTGCCGCTGACGAGTGCTCGACCTTCATCGTCGACTGCTGATCCGCCTTCCCTTTTCGCCACACACCACGTCCCAAAGGACCAAGCGGGTGCTGCTAAGGAGGCTATACGCCAGGCGGGGATCATGATGGAGCAGGTGAAGGCGATCCGGGACGCCAGCCAAGCGGCTTACGATGCAAGCTCAGCTCTTTAGAGCAACGTCCAGGTTAGTTGGTCACCGCTTGTTCTGTTAGGATATGGTATCTGAAAACTCTTCTTTCTGAAGATCTTTGTATCTGTACACCCACTGGGTGTGTCGATTGAATTTTTGGATTGGTGGGGGCACACTGAGTGCACCCACTGGGTGTAGTCCCCGAGACTATGGTGGACTGCTTGCAATCGACTTTAGTCTTTATACTTTGAATTTCTTCACTCTAACTCCTTCACTTGGTCTGGTCTGGCCATGTTGAATGGAATCTTGGAACCAGTGGGGGCACCCTGAGTGCACCCACTGGGTGTAGTCCCCGAGACCATAGTCGACTGCTGGCAGTCGACTAAGTTCTGAAGAACCTCTTTTTTTAGATCATGATGAGACTGTGGCTGACTGATGGCAGTTAGCTACGATAGGGTCATAACCTTTTTGTCGCTTTCGGTCGACTGATCGGACCAAGTCGGTAGAACCAGTGGGGGCACGCTGAGTGCACCCACTGGGTGTAGTCCCCGAGACTACTGTTGAATATTTTGATTCGGCTATAGTCTTAGAAATGCTAAGATTTTTCTCTTAGTCACTCGGAAGTAACCTATCTTTGATGTCTGTCGACTGCTCCTTCGCAGAAATCTTGCGAGCTTGTGGCTCGTTACACTGAATTGGAAAACAAACACATCCAGCTCGACCTTGACTTGAAGCTTGTTCAGGAGAACTTTCAGAAGGCGAAGGATGAAGCAAAAGGTATGTTTGGTGAGAATCTTGACGACTGTCTTTATCTTCTTGTCCTTTCCTGATTCTGATCTCATTGTCATTTTGCAGATAAACTGAAGGAGGATCTAAAGAAGGACCATGACCTTGCCGAGGCGCAGAAAGCGGCTTTGGACAAAACAAAGCTCGCAGAAGAAAAACTGGCTTCGGTCGGTAAACTTGAAGAGGAGAACGCCAATCTGAAAGCTGCTCTTGACGCGGCAAACAAGGAGGTCAGCCGACTGAAGAATGACAAGATAGCTCTGAGTGACAAGGCTAGCGAACTGGCGGGGAAGAAGAACGATCTGGAGGTTTATCTGGGAGGGCTTGCCCAGAAGTTATTGATCATGCTTGAAGGTAATCTCTTCCATTCGACTGACTTGTTATCACCGACTCATCATAGAACCGTTAGCTTAAACTTGAATTGTGTTTACAGAATTCTGCCAGAACTTCGAGGAGGAGACCAATTGAGTGGAGACAAGCTTGGACCCCATTAACTCTCCTGTGAAGGATGAAGCCGCTATGAACGTGCTCCGACTGGAGTCTCGTGTTGCTGGTGTGGTCGACTATCTCGCTCGACTGAAGGTTGCGGTGTCGCGGATCGACACGACACTCTGGCCAAGAGAGACGCTTCAAAATGACCTCGAGTCTTTAATGACTCGATTGAATGACGTTCCAGGTCGAGTGCAAGAATGGAAGAAATCTTCAGCCAGGTGCGGTGCTGACGTTGCTCTGTCCCTGGTCCGTGTTCACTGCAAGGATGCATGAGAGGACAAGCCGGCGTCCATCAGAGTGGCCAATACCAAGAAGCACGGCTTCCAATCTTTCATGGAGACCTTCATCGCTGCTGCCACTCGGATTGCTGACGGAATCGACCTGGACCAGTTTGTCGCGCCTTCCAGTCCTCCAACTGAGGAGTAAGAAAAACTTCTATGATTTGCCTGAAATTTGCCTCGGAATGCCGAGTGGTTTTGTAACCGATAAACTTCTACAGGCTTGACGCCTGAGCACTTCTGAATCCGTTATCTGAACTTTGCTTATCGTTGAATAAGCTTGCATTTGCCTTCGAGCGAACTTTGTTCTTCACTCGAAATATATTTTGATGCTTGAGACACGGCTCTGAGGTGGAAAGTCCAGTCGACCTGCACTTCATCGCTCTTGCAGGTGGGGATAGAGCACAGATTGTAGTCGACCTGCATCCTTCCGGACCAGGACGGAGCACACATTGTATTTGTGGCGTAGCTCAGAAGGAGAAGGTAGCAGTCGACCTGTACCTCATCATCCTTGCGGAGCACACGTTGTATTTGTGGCGTAGCTCCGAAGGAGAAGGTAACAATCGACTTGCACCTCGTCGTCCTTGCAGATTGGAATGGATTAAATACTTAGGCGAGTACTGGACTGCAGCTAAGCCCCTGAGTGGGAGGTTTGCTCTCCACTCGGTAGGATTTTCAGGTACTTAGGCGAGTACTGGACTGCAGCTAAGCCCCCGAGTGGGAGGTTTGCTCTCTACTCAGTAGGTTTTCAGGAACTTAGGCGAGTACTGGACTGCAGCTAAGCCCCCGAGTGGGAGGTTTGCTCTCCACTCGGTAGGATTTTCAGATACTTAGGCGAGTACTGGACTGCAGCTAAGCCCCCGAGTGGGAGGTTTGCTCTCCACTTGGTAGGATTTTCAGATACTTAGGCGAGTACTGGACTGCATCTAAGCCCCCGAGTGGGAGGTTTGCTCTCCACTCGGTAGGATTTTTGTGGTGTAGCTCTGAAGGAGAAGGCAGCAGTCGACCTGCACCTCGTCGTCCTTGCAGAGCACACATCGTATTTGTGGCGTAGCTCGGAAGGAGAAGGTAGCAGTCGATCTGCACCTCGTCGTCCTTGCAGAGCACACATTGTATTTGTGGCGTAGCTCGGAAGGAGAAGGTAGCAGTCGATCTGCACCTCGCCGTCCTTGCAGAGCGCACTTTGTATTAAGTACTTAGGCGAGTACTGGACTGCAGCTAAGCCTCCGAGTGGGAGGCTGGCTCACCACTCGGTAGGATTTTAAACACTTAGGCGAGTACTTGGACTGCAGCTAAGCCTCCGAGTGGGAGGCTGGCTCACCACTCAGTAGGATTTTTAAATACTTAGGCGAGTACTTGGATTGCAGCTAAGCCTCCGAGTGGGAGGCTGGCTCACCACTCGGTAGGATTTTTAAATACTTAGGCGAGTACTAGACTGCAGCTAAGCCCCCGAGTGCGAGGCTGGCTCACCACTCGGTAGGATTTTTAAATACTTAGGCGAGAACTGGACTGCAGCTAAGCCCCCGAGTGGGAGGTCTGCTCTCCACTCGGTAGGATTTTTTAAACTTAGGCGAAACGGATTCACAGCTAAGCCCCCGAGTGGGAGGCTGGCTCACTACTCGGTAGGGATTTTTTTACAAACTTAGGCGAAATGGATTCGTAGCTAAGCCACCCACTGGGGGATTTCTCACGTAAACAAAAGTAACAAGAATCACAGGGAAAATTATAACACTCTTGTCTTTGATAAACAAACTACAGAAGTACTTTTATTACATCTCATCCGAGTGAGTACTTAAGTATAAAAGGGGCGGAGCAGCTCCGCATTCCAAGCTCATGGCTAGTCGATCTGGCGGTCGACATTGTAAAGACGGTACGCTCCATTGTGGAGAACTTTGGTGACAACGAAGGGGCCTTCCCAAGTAGGAGCAAGCTTGTGTGGCTTCTGTTGATCCACCCGGAGGACCAAATCTCCTTCTTGGAAGGCTCGACTCTTCACGTTTCTGGCATGGAATCGACGCAAGTCCTGCTAATAGATAGTCGATCGGATCATGGCCATCTCTTTCTTCTTCTAGAAGGTCGATTGCGTCCTGCCGGGCTTGTTCTGCTTCATCTTCAGTGTAGAGCTTGACTCGGGGTGCATTGTGAAGCAGGTCACTCGGCAGAACTGCTTCAGCTCCATAGACCAGAAAGAATGGAGTTCGTCCAGTCGACCGATTAGGAGTGGTCCTCAATCCCCAAAGAACTGATGGAAGTTCGTACCCACGCTCCTGCTGCATGCTTGAGATCACGCATCAACTGGGGTTTCAGTCCTTTGAGAATTAGACCATTTGCTCGTTCTGCTTGTCCATTCGACTGGGGGTGAGCGACTGAAGCATAGTCGACTCGTGTGCCTTGAGAGGCGCAAAAGGCTCTGAATTCATCGAAATCGAAGTTTGACCCATTATCAGTGATGATGCTATGCGGAACTCCATATCTGAATATCAACTCTCTGATGAAGCTGATAGCAGTGCCGGCATCAAGATTCTTGATAGGCTTAGCTTCAATCCACTTAGTGAACTTGTCGACTGCCACCAGTACATGGGTGAAGCCGCTCCTGCCAGTTCTCAGTGGTCCAACCATATCCAATCCCCACACAGCAAAGGGCCAAACGAGTGGAATGGTCTTCAAGGCTGAGGCGGGTCTGTGTGACATATTGGAATAAAACTGACATCCTTCACACTTGTCGACTATCTCCTTCGCCATCTCATTTGCTCTTGGCCAGTAAAATCCCGCTCGGTATGCTTTAGCCACAATGGTCCAAGAGGACGCATGATGACCACAGGTCCCCGAGTGGATATCGTCAAGAATTATCTGACCTTCTTCTGGTGTTATACATTTCTGGCCGACTCCAGTCGCGCTTTCTCTGTATAACTGTCCCTTTATCACAGTAAAGGCTTTGGATCAACGGACGATCTGTCGAGCCTCCTCTTCATTATCTGGGAGCTCTTTCCTTAGGATATATGCGTGTATGACACTATCCAGTCGGGAGTGATGAACAGAACTTCCATGATCAGGTCGACCACAGCTAGGACCTCAACTTCAGTCGAATCCATGACACTCTTTGGCTGCGAGGATTCCTCAGTGAATGGATCCTCTTGAACTGATGGTGTGTGGATGTGTTCTAAAAACACATTACTGGGAATGGCTTCTCTCTTGGAACCTATTTTTGCCAAAATCATCAGCCGCTTGATTTTTCAGTCCGGGTATATGATGAAGCTCTAACCCCTCGAATCTCTTCTCTAGAACCGCATTGCAGTAACCAGTCATGGTTGGACTTCTGACGTCCCACTCCTTCATCACCTAATTTACCACCAAATCTGAGTCACCATAGACCATGAGGCGACGGACGCCGAGTGAAATGGCCATGCGCAACCCATACAAAAGTGCTTCATATTCTGCTTCGTTATTGGAGGAATCAAAGTGGATCTGGAGCACATATCTGAGCTTATCTCCTCGGGGGAAACCAGCACTACTCCAGCACCAGAACCATTCAGCATCTTAGAACCGTCAAAGAACATGGTCCAGTGCTCCGAGTGAACTTGAGTCGGCAGTTTCTACTCAACCCACTCGGCTATGAAGTCTGCTATTGCTTGGGACTTGATGGCTTTCTTTGCCTCAAACTTGATATCCAAGGGAAGGAGTTCAATCGCCCATTTTGCCACTCGACCAGTTGCATCTCTGTTGTGTAAAATCTCTAACAATGGAGCGTCACTGATGACTGTAATAGAATGGTCAGAGAAGTAGTGAGCAACCTTCTTCATGGTCATATAAATCCCATATACAAGCTTCTGATAATGAGGGTATCTTTGCTTTGATGGGGTCAAAACTTCAGAAAGATAATATACTGGGCGCTGAACTTTGAAGGCTTTTCCTTCTTCTTCCCGCTCGACCGTAAGTACTGTACTGACGACTTGTCCTGTGGATGCAATGTAAAGCAGCAAAGGCTCTTTGCTGATTGAGGCAGCAAGCACCGACTGGGTGGAAAGCAGGGCTTTTAGCTCTGCAAACGCTGCATCAGCTTCTTGAGTCCACTCGAACTTGTCTGACTTCTTCATCAGTCGGTAAAGAGGCAATGCCTTTTCACCGAGGCGAGAGATGAATCGACTTAAAGCGGCCAAGCATCCAGTAAGCTTCTGGACAGCGTGCACACGCACAGGGCGTTTCATTCGGAGTATAGTACCAACTTTTTCTGGGTTGGCGTCGATTCCCCGTTCAGAAACGAGAAAACCGAGTAACTTTCTGCCTGGAACTCCGAATGTGCACTTTGATGGATTAAGCTTGATATCATACTTCCTGAGGTTTGCAAATGTTTCAGCAAGGTCAGTCAACTGGTCGGAACCCTTCCGTGATTTGACCACAATATCATCCATGTATGCTTCCACATTTCGACTGATTTGAGTGAGCAAACACTTCTGAATCATCCTCATGAACGTGGCTCTGGCAATCTTGAGGCCGAATGGCATGGTGACATAGCAGAAGCACCCGAATGGAGTGATGAAAGTTGTTTTGATCTCGTCGGGTCCATACAGACGGATCTGATGGTAACCGGAATAAGCATCTAAAAAAGACAGGCGCTCACATCCTGCAATCGAGTCGACTATTTGGTCGATGTGGGGGAGAGGAAAATGATCTTTCGGGCAGGCCCGAATGATATGTTTGAAGTCAATGCACATACGAAGTGACTTGTCCTTCTTGGGGACCATGACAACATTGGCGAGCCACTCGGAGTGGTAAATATCTCGGATAAACTCCGCTGCTAAGAGCCGAGCCACCTCCTCGCCAATGGCCTTTCTCTTCTGGACGGCGGACCGTCGAAGATGTTCCTTGACAGGTTTTACTTTTGAGTCGACTCGTAGGCGATGCTCAGCCAGCCCCCTGGGAACACCCGGCATGTCAGCAGGCTTCCATGCGAAGATGTCCCAGTTCTCACGGAGGAACTGGATGAGCGCTTCTTCCTATTTGGCGTCAAGTGTTGTAGAGATATGGGTCGGAGCAGCACTGGGGTCGGTCGGGTGAATGTGAATCGGCTTTGTCTCACCGGACGACTGAAACGCCGATTCTGTAGCGGGCTTCTTGGCTCACAACAAATCACTCGAATCTGCAGTTTTCTGGTATTCCTGCAGCTCTACCACTGCCAACTGAGCATCGGCGATCTTAGAGCCTTTCTGAAAGCACTCTTCTGCCTTCTTCCGATTGCCAGTAATAGTGATCACACCTTTGGGACCAGGCATCTTCAATTTGAGGTACACATAACATGGTCGAGCCATGAAACGTGCATAAGCTGGCCTGCCCAAAATAGCTTGATAAGCACTCTGGAAATCCACAACTTCAAACGTCAACTTTTCTTTGCGGTAATTCTTGGAATCACCGAAAACCACATCAATAGCAATTTGGCTGAGTGACTCAGCTTTCTTTCCAGGAATGAATCCATGGAAACTCATGTTGCTGGTACTGAGTCTGGACATCGGAATGCCCATTCCTTTTAGCGTCTCTGCATACAATATATTCAGGCTACGGCCACCATCCATCAAGACTTTAGTCAGTCGAGTGCCTTCGATGACTGGGTCGACCACCAAAGCTTGCCTCCCAGGGGTGGCTATGTGTGTCGGATGATCGGATTGGTCGAATGTGATGGCAGTCTGAGACCATTTCAGATAACTGGGCGTCACCGGAGCAACCATATTCACTTCTCGGTTGATAACTTTCAATCGACTTTTGCTTTCAACATCAGCAAAAATCATCAGGGTGGAATTGACCTGGGGATATCCATCATCACTATCTTCTTTATCTTCAACTTTGTCCGACTCCTTTTCCTTATCTTTGGGTTGTTTCCCCTGGAATTGCTGGATCAAGAGCCGACACTATCGAGTGGTATGTTTTGGGTAAATGAATTTACCCTCCTCATCTTTCTTCGTGTGGATGTGGCACGGCAAATCCATCATGTCATTTCCTTCCTTGTCCTTCACCTTCTTAGGGTTCCAAGACCCTTTGGGTTTCCCTTTAAACTTTCCTTGAGTCACGGCCAAGGCTTCTCCAGGAGCAGATGGCTCGGCTTTCTGCTTCTGCTTCTGACTGGAGTTCCCTCCCCCGGGTTCATGAGCGGCTGACTTGTACTTGCCACTCCGGAGCCGATCCTCTTCTTCACCATTGGCATACTTGGTGGGAATCTCCATCATTCGACTCAGGGTCATGTCTCCGGTTCGACCGAATTTCAAACTTAGCTCTCTGTTCTTAACACCTTCCTTGAAGGCACAGACTGCCTGGTGATCAGATACATTCTCTACCGTGTGATGCAATGTGATCCACCTTTGGATGTAATCCCTCAGAGTCTCATTTGAATTTTGCACACAAGATTGCAGCTCTGTCAACCCTGTTGGTCGCTTGCAAGTTCCTTCAAATGTTCTGACAAACACTCGTGCAAGATCTTCCCAAGTGTAAATGCTGCTAGGTGCCAACTGATTCAACCATGCTCTGGCCGAACCCTCCAACATAAGGGGCAGATGTTTCATGGCCACCTCATCGTTGCCGCCGCCAATCTGAACAGCCACTCGGTAGTCTTCAAGCCAAGTATCTGGCTTGGACTCACCAGTGAACTTACTGACTCCAGTCGCCAACCTGAAGTTGGGAGGAATCACCGCGGCCCTGATGGCCCTGCTGAAACACTCTGGTCCTGAGACATGTACTCTACTGCTGGTGGGTATATCTCTGTCATGACCTTCTCGGTGAGCTCTGTTCCTGTCGACCAAACCTTGAACGATAATGGATCTCGCATCAAAGCCTGGTTCTCTGGGGTCGACTGGAACCCTTCGCCCAACACTGTGTTGGCGTCTGTCATCCTACTGTCGAGGCGCATACGATCCACCCCTTGCGGGAGGGGTAGGTACTCGACGTCGATCATCACGATCAAATCGGTGATCATACTGCTCACAGTTCTTGTACTGATCATCACGTCGGCCTCCATGTTCCTCACGCCTCGGGGGCGATCTTGGGCTATGGGCCGACTGGACTGTATTCGCAGCAACGGATCTGCTGCGAATCCTATTCCGCGACTGTGATACAGCTGAATTTTGATCTCCTACTGCCCAGAGTAAATCTCTGATCTGTAGTAAGCCTCTGCCAGCCTCTGACTGAGATGGCTGAATCGACTCTGCTATACGGGCTGCAGCTGCTAGATTCTGAATCGGAGTTCGATATACCTGAGTCGGTGGTGGAAAGAGTTGACGTCGACTGGAGTCTGGAACCCGTTGCCACGCACGCTCGTTGAGTGCTCGCTGGAGGTTCTCCACTCGAGTGCGGTCAGCCAAGTTGGCCAAGCGCGCGTCCTCTAAGGCCCGAGCCTCGGGGATTTCTCCAACGATAGGAGTGTGTAGCACATCCATGTTCCGGCGGCGAAGTTCTTCCCTCTGCAGCGAAGTGAGGGGCTCGGGTTGATACTCTTTGTGAACCTGTGCCGAATCACCTCCGCCGTCGCCTCCGTCGGCGTGGGGAAAGCCAGGAGGACTGCATGGTCCATTGACCATTAGAACCTCCGCTGCTGGATCACTGTTGTCGCACTGGGATGCAGTCTCTGCGGAGCCAGTCGACAGGTCGAACGGGCCGTAGAGAGATTCGTCGGGCTCGATTGCCGTGACTTGGGGGGTGGCCGACTGGCGGGCCACCGCATGCCTCACCCACCGCTGAAGCCTCGACCGACCGGAGCGCTTGCGCTGGCGAGAAACAGGGAGGGAGGATGACACAGGGGTCGACCGATACTAGGTCGACGGTTGCCGCAGAAGGATGCCGCGGACGCACGCGCGAAGGTGCGTCGCCCCGCGGACAGGGAGCGCGTTGACGTCGAGCAGAGCCTCCTGAAGCCAAGCGGAGTCATTGGCAACGAACGTGAGCGCGCCGAGACGGATCTCGCGGCCCTTAACCAAAACTCCGCCTGAAACCATGATGAAGGGAATCGGAAAAATCGCAACTTCTCCAATAAGTCGTTAAGACACCGGCCCCATGGTGGGCGCCAACTGTCGTGGTTCTAAGTCTGACAGTAGAATAGGGGGGTAGGAATGGAGAGGCAAGATCCTAGCTATGGAGTAGTTGTGTACGCAAGATGTTTACGAGTCCAGGCCCTTCTCGGAGGAAGTAACAGCCCTACGTCTCGAAGCCCGGAGGCAGTCGACTGGATTATGTGAGTATGAGTTACAGGGGTGCGAACCCTTTACACTGAAGAGGGGGGTGGCTTATATAGAGTCTGCCAGACCCCTCAGGCCCTCAGTTATGCAGGGTTTAAGGTACATTAAGATCTGGCGTTACTGGTAACGCTATACATAAAGTGGTATGATGACCATAAAGGCTACTTAATGACCGACAGTTTGCGTGCAGAGTGACTTTAGATCTCTTGGTGGTCGAGTGAGTGGCTTCATGGTCGAGTGTCTTCGAGTCCGTCGAGTGGAACCCTTCCAGGTCGACTGAAAGGTGATTTCTTCTAAAGATGTCGTTAGGGAGGGTATCTTGGACAGGTCCATGACCCTACCCTAGGTACATGGCTTCATCACCAGTCGCTTCGCCCGTGCTAAGCACCAAACTGACTAGCCAGTCCCACGTTTCAGGTGCCATGGTGGCCAACCGACGCCCGCCGCGCGTTAACGGCCGTTAACGGTGCGTCCGCGGTCGGAAACGGCTGCTGTCGGTCGGAACGGTCAAGATTAGATCCAATCCATTCCCCTCTCGCACTTCACTCTCTCCCTCCTCTCCCTCTGTCCTCTGTAGACCTAGGTTGCGGGCGCCATGGCATCGGTGATTCCGGAGGCACCGGTCGCCCAGTCATCGCCGACGCCTGGATGTTCTATGGGTGGCAGGTATGGAGAATCTCTTGCTTAAATGCACATGTTTTCTTCAATCTGGCAAATTAGTGAGAGTTTGTTTCTGTTAGTTGAACATGTATAGTAAACTTTATTGCACCTCTAGTTGTGTCAATTTCAATTCAATTGATGAGCACATATTTGTGCAGTTTAGCTGACCAGAAGTGGAAGATATGGTTTCATTTAGAAGGAAGAAACCCTGTGAAAAGGGTTATATATGAGACAAACATTTCTTTTCTTACTCTACAATCACCCATTGCAAGTGAAGGGTATGGGGAGAGTGATTACATGTACTATGTGAAGGAGGAGGAAATTGAATCTGAAAGAGTAAAGTATTTAGGTAATGAAGCTAGTGTTCATGAAATGTTGGAGTTTTTTCATCATGTCAAGGTTGTGAACATAAAGGTTGTGAGAGATGTTGAACCTGGAATTAGTACACAGGCTAATGAGAATTACATGAACACTCAAGAGAGTTGCTGTGTGAAAAAGGTTATGGAGCAATCCGAGCTTCAGAATCAGATAGATGATAGAAAGGCTCAGCTTGGGAGGAGCAAGATTCAAAGAGAGGCAGATTTGAACCACTTTGAAGGAGACACTGAAGTGTCTGAATTTTGTTCTGGTGATTCAGTTCATTCAGATGGGAGTGCTGAAGTTGTTCAACAAATGGAAATAGACTGTGCCTCTGAAGAGGATAGAGCATTGCAAACTACTGCTATTGTGAAACATGTGAAGAATCCTGGTCTAACTAGCATATGTCACAATGAGGTAGAGAAAAACCATTTTGAAGATTGGTTTCCTGAAGCAGGCATAAGTGATGAGGAAGAAGAAGATGAAGTTGAACTACCATACCTCATGAAGAAGCCAAGAGCTTGTGTTTTGATAGTGTTTACCAATTCAGAGAAGCATTAAGAGATTTTCATATAAGGACTTTGCGGTCTTTTCACTACCACAGGAACACTCCAACAAGAATTATTGTTTGGTGTTCACAGAGAGGGCATGGATGTGAATTTTACATGTGTGCCTCCAGGATAGCTCATGAAAGAACTTTTTGCATTAAGAAGTGTAACATGGAGCACACTTGTCCAGCATCATCAGAGAACACAAAGGTTACTACTAAGTGGCTTTCCAAAGCAGTTGAGCCTTCTCTTAGAGCAGATCCTAGAGCACCTGTGGATGCACTTATTAAAAACAGCAAAGTCAAGTTTTCAGTTGATGTATCAAAGAGTGTGGCCTATAGGGCAAGGAGGAAGGCTATTAAGGTTGTACAGGGTGACCAGAAGGAGCAGTACTATAAATTGAGGGACTACCTGTTGGGGAACGTAGTAATTTCAAAAAAATTCCTACGCACATGCAAGATCATGGTGATGCATAGCAACGAGAGGGGAGAGTGTGTCCATGTACCCTCATAGACCGAAAGCGGAAGCGTTAGCACAACGTGGTTGATGTAGTCGTACGTCTTCACGGCCCGACCGATCAAGCACCAAAACTACGGCACCTCCGAGTTCTTGCACACGTTCAGCTCGATGACGTTCCCCGGACTCTGATCCAGCAGAATGTCAGGGAAGAGTTCTGTCAGCACGACGGCGTGGTGATGATCTTGATGTTCTACTATCGCAGGGCTTCGCCTAAGCACCGCTACAATATTATCGAGGAGAACTATGGTGGAGGGGGGCACCGCACACGGCTAAGAGATCAAGAGATCAATTGTTGTGTTTATGAGGTGCCCCCCTCCCCCGTATATAAAGGAGTGGAGGAGGGGGCCGGCCAAGGGAGGGTGGCGCGCCATAGGGGGGAGTCCAACCCCAACCGGGAGTAGGACTCCCCCCTTTCCTATTAGGAGAGGGAGAGGGAAGGAAGAGATGGGAGGCAAGAAGGAAAGGGGGGGCCGGCCCCCCTCCCAATTCGGATTGGGCTTGGGGGGGGGGGCGCCCCCTCCTTTGCTCCTTCTCCCTCCTTTCCACTAAGGCCCAATAAGGCCCATATACCTAACGGGGGGTTCCGATAACCTCCCGGAGCTCCGGTATAGTCCCAATCTCACCCGGAACCTTTCTGGTGTCCAAATATAGTCGTCCAATATATCGATCTTTACGTCTCGACCATTTTGAGACTCCTCGTCAAGTCCGTGATCATATCCGGCACTCCGAACAACCTTCGGTACATCAAAACTTATAAAATCATAATAAAACTGTCAACGAAACCTTAAGCGTGCGGACCCTACGGGTTTGAGAACTATATAGACATGACCGAGACTCGTTTCCAGTCAATAACCAATAGCGAAACTTGGATGCTCATATTGGCTCCTACATATTCTACGAAGATCTTTATCGGTCAAACCGCATAACAACATACGTTGTTCCCTTTGTCATCGGTATGTTACTTGCCCGAGATTCAATCGTCGGTATCCAATACCTAGTTCAATCTGTTACCGGCAAGTCTCTTTACTCGTTACGTAATGCATCGTCTCGTAACTAACTCTTTATTTACATTGCTTGCAAGGCTTATAGTGATGTGCAATACCGAGAGGGCCCAGAGATACCTCTCCGACAATCGGAGTGACAAATCCTAATCTCGAAATACGTCAACTCAACAAATACCATTGGAGACACCTGTAGAGCTCCTTTATAATCACCCAGTTACGTTGTGACGTTTGGTAGCACACAAAGTGTTCCTCCAGTAAACAGGAGTTACATAATCTCATAGTCATAGGAACATGTATAGGTCATGAAGAAAGCAATAGCAACATACTAAACGATCAAGTGCTAAGCTAACGGAATGGGTCAAGTCAATCACATCATTCTCCTAATGATGTGACCCCGTTAATCAAATGACAACTCATGTCTATGGTTAGGAAACTTAAACATCTTTGATTTACGAGCTAGTCAAGTAGAGGCATACTAGTGACACTATGTTTGTCTATGTATTCACACATGTATTATGTTTCCGTGTAATACAATTCTAGCATGAATAATAAACATTTATCATGATATGAGGAAATAAATAATAACTTTATTATTGCCTCTAGGGCATATTTCCTTCATCTCCCACTTGCACTAGAGTCAATAATCTAGATTACACAGTAATGATTCTAACACCCATGGAGCCTTGGTGTTGATCATGTTTTGCTCGTGGAAGAGGCTTAGTCAACGGGTCTGCAACATTCAGATCCGTATGTATCTTGCAAATCTCTATGTCTCCCACCTGGACTTGGTCCCGGATGGAATTGAAGCGTCTCTTGATGTGCTTGGTTCTCTTGTGAAATCTGGATTCCTTTGCCAAGGCAATTGCACCAGTATTGTCACAAAACATATTCATTAGACCCGATGCACTAGGTACGACACCTAGATCGGATATGAACTCCTTCATCCAGACTCCTTCATTTGCTGCTTCCGAAGCAGCTATGTACTCCGCTTCACATGTAGATCCCGCTACAACGCTTTGTTTAGAACTGCACCAACTGACAGCTCCACCATTTAATAAAAACACGTATCCGGTTTGCGGTTTAGAATTGTCCGGATCAGTGTCAAAGCTTGCATTGACGTAACCATTTACGACTCGCTCTTTGTCACCTCCATAAACGAGAAACATATCCTTAGTCCTTTTCAGGTATTTCAGGATGTTCTTGACCGCTGTCCAGTGATCCACTCCTGGATTACTTTGGTACCTCCCTGCTAAACTAATAGCAAGGCACACATCAGCTATGGTACACAGCATTGCATACATGATAGAGCCTATGGCTGAAGCATAGGGAACTTCTTTCATTTTCTCTCTATCTTCTGCAGTGGTCGGGCATTGAGTCTGACTCAATTTCACACCTTGTATTACAGGCAAGAACCCTTTCTTTGCCTGATCCATTTTGAACCTTTTCAAAACTTTATCAAGGTATGTGCTTTGTGAAAGTCCAATTAAGCGTCTCGATCTATCTCTATAGATCTTGATGCCTAATATGTAATCAGCTTCACCGAGGTCTTTCATTGAAAAACTTTTATTCAAGTATCCTTTTATGCTATCCAGAAATTCTATATCATTTCCAATCAATAATATGCCGTCCACATATAATATTAGAAATGCTACAGAGCTCCCACTCACTTTCTTGTAAATACAGGCTTCCCCAAAAGTCTGTATAAAACCATATGCTTTGATCACACTATCAAAGCGTTTATTCCAACTCCGAGAGGCTTGCACCAGTCCATAAATGGATCGCTGGAGCTTGCACACTTTGTTAGCACCTTTTGGATCGACAAAACCTTCCGGTTGCATCATATACAACTCTTCTTCCAGAAATCCATTCAGGAATGCAGTTTTGACATCCATTTGCCATATTTCATAACCATAAAATGCGGAAATTGCTAACATGATTCGGACAGACTTAAGCATCGCTACGGGTGAGAAAGTCTCATCGTAGTCAACCCCTTGAACTTGTCGAAAACCTTTCGCAACAAGCGAGCTTTGTAGACAGTTACATTACCATCAGCGTCAGTCATCTTCTTGAAGATCCATTTATTCTCGATGGCTTGCCGATCATCGGGCAAGTCAACCAAAGTCCATACTTTGTTCTCATACATGGATCCCATCTCAGATTTCATGGCCTCAAGCCATTTTGCGGAATCTGGGCTCATCTTCGCTTCCTCATAGTTCGTAGGTTCGCCATGGTCAAGTAACATGACTTCCAGAATAGGATTACCGTACCACTCTGGTGCGGATCTTACTCTGGTTGACCTACAGGTTCTGTAGTAACTTGATCTGAAGTTTCATGATCATCATCATTGGCTTCCTCATTTATTGGTGTAGTCATCACATGAACCGGTTTCTGTGATGAACTATTTTCCAATTAAGGAGCATGTACAGTTACCTCATCAAGTTCTACTTTCCTCCCACTCACTTCTTTCAAGAGAAACTCCTTCTCTAGAAAGGATCCATTCTTTGCAACAAATGTCTTGCCTTCGGATCTGTGATAGAAGGTGTACCCAACAGTTTCCTTTGGGTATCCTATGAAGACACATTTCTCCGATTTGGGTTCGAGCTTATCAGGTTGAAGCTTTTTCACATAAGCATCGCAGCCCAAAACTTTAAGGAATGACAACTTCGGTTTCTTGCCAAACCACAGTTCATAAGGCGTCGTCTCAACGGATTTTGATGGTGCCCTATTTAACGTGAATGCGGCCGTCTCTAAAGCATAACCCCAAAACGATAGTGGTAAATCAGTAAAAGACATCATAGATCGCACCATATCAAGTAAAGTACAATTACAACATTCAGACACACCATTACACTGTGGTGTTCCGGGTGGCGTGAGTTGCGAAACTATTCCGCATTGTTTCAAATGTAAACCAAACTTGTAACTCAAATATTCTCCTCCATGATTAGATCGTAGAAACTTTATTTTCTTGTTATGATGATTTTCAACTTCACTCTGAAATTCTTTGAACTTTTCAAATGTTTCAGACTTATGTTTCATTAAGTAGATATACCCATATCTGCTCAAATCATCTGTGAAGGTGAGAAAATAACGATATCCACCGCGAGCCTCAACATTCACTGGACCACATACATTAGTATGTATGATTTCCAACAAATCAGTTGCTCGCTCCATAGTTCCGGAGAACGGTGTTTTAGTCATCTTGCCCATGAGGCATGGTTCGCAAGTACCAAGTGATTCATAATCAAGTGATTCCAAAAGTCCATCAGTATGGAGTTTCTTCATGCGCTTTACACCAATATGAGCCAAACGGTAGTGCCACAAATAAGTTGCACTATCATTATCAACTCTGCATCTTTTGGCTTCAACATTATGAATATGTGTATCACTACTATCGAGATACATAAAAAATAGACCACTCTTTAAAGGTGCATGACCATAAAAGATATTACTCATATAAATAGAACAACCATTATTCTCAGATTTAAATGAATAACCGTCTCGCATCAAACAAGATCCAGATATAATGTTCATGCTCAACGCTGGCACCAAATAACAATTATTTAGGTCTAGAACTAATCCCGAAGGTAGATGTAGAGGTAGCATGCCGACGGCGATCACATCGACTTTGGAACAATTTCCCACGCGCATTGTCACCTCGTCCTTAGCCAGTGTCCGCTTAATCCGTAGTCCTTGTTTCTAGTTGCATATATTAGCAACAAAACCAGTATCAAATACCCAGGTGCTACTGCGAGCTCTGGTAAGGTACGCATCAATAACATGTATATCACATATACCTTTGTTCACCTTGCCATCCTTCTTATCCTCCAAATACTTGGGGCAGTTCCGCTTCCAGTGACCAGTCTGCTTGCAGTAGAAGCACTCAGTCTTAGGTTTAGGTCCAGACTTGGATTTCTTCTCTTGAGCAGCAACTTGTTTGCTGTTCTTCTTGAAGTTCCCCTTCTTGTTCCCTTTGCCCTTCTTCTTGAAACTGGTGGTCTTATTGACCATCAACACTTGATGCTCCTTCTTGATTTCTACCTCTGCAGCCTTTAGCATTGCGAAGAGCACGGGAATTGTCTTTTCCATCCCTTGCATATTATAGTTCATCATGAAGCTCTTGTAGCTTGGTGGTAGTTATTGAAGAATTCTGTCAATGACGCTATCATCCGGAAGATTAACTCCCAGTTGAATCAAGTGATTGTTATACCCAGACATTCTGAGTATATGCTCACTGACAGAACTATTCTCCTCCATCTTGCAGCTATAGAACTTATTGGAGACTTCATATCTCTCAATCCGGGTATTTGCTTGAAATATTAACTTCAACTCCTGGAACATCTCATATGCTCCATGACATTCAAAATGTCGTTGAAGTCCCGGTTCTAAGCCGTAAAGCATGGCACACTGAACTATCGAGTAGTCATCAGCTTTACTCTGCCAGACATTCACAACATCTGGCGTTGCTCCTGCAGCAGGTTTGGCACCCAGCGGTGCTTCCAGGACATAATTCTTTTGTGCAGCAATGAGGATAATGCTCAAGTTATAGACCTAGTCCATGTAATTGCTACCATCTTCTTTCAACTTTGCTTTCTCAAGGAACGCATTAAAATTCAACGAAACAACAGCACGAGCCATCTATCTACAACAAACATAGACAAGCAAAAATACTATCAGGTACTAAGTTCATGATAAATTTAAGTTCAATTAATCATATTACTTAAGAACTCCCACTTATACAGACATCCCTCTAATCATCTAAGTGATCACGTGATCCAAATCAACTAAACCATAACCGATCATCACGTGAAATGGAGTAGCTTTAAATGGTGAACATCACTATGTTGATCATATCTACTATATGATTCACGCTCGACCTTTCGGTCTCAGTGTTCCGAGGCCATATCTGCATATGCTAGGATCGTCAAGTTTAACCTGAGTATTCTGCGTGTGCAAAACTGGCTTGCACCCGTTGTAGATGGATGTAGAGCTTATAACACCCGATCATCACGTGGTGTCTGGGCACGACAAACTTTGGCAACGGCGCATACTCAGGGAGAACACTTTTATCTTGAAATTTAGTGAGAGATCATCTTATAATGCTACCGTCAATCAAAGCAAGATAAGATGCATAAAAGATAAACATCACATGCAATCAATATAAGTGATATGATATGGCCATCATCATCTTGTGCTTGTGATCTCCATCTCCGAAGCACCGTCATGATCACCATCGTCACCGGCGCGACACCTTGATCCCCATCGTAGCATCATTATCATTACGCCATCTATTGCTTCTACGACTATTGCTACCGCTTAGTGATAAAGTAAAGCAATTACAGGGCGTTTGCATTTCATACAATAAAGCGACAACCATATGGCTCCTGCCAGTTGCCGATAACTTCGGATACAAAACATGATCATCTCATACAATAAAATATAGCATCACGTCTTGACCATATCACATCACAACATGCCCTGCAAAAACAAGTTGGACGTCCTCTACTTTGTTGTTGCAAATTTTACATGGCTGCTACGGGCTGAGCAAGAACCGTTCTTACCTACGCATCAAAACCACAACGATAGTTAGTGCTGTTTTAACCTTCGCAAGGACCGGGCGTAGCCACACTCGGTTCAACTAAAGTTGGAGAAACAGACACCCGCTAGTCACCTGTGTGCAAAGCACGGTAGTAAAACCAGTCTCGCGTAAGCGTACGCATAATGTCAGTCTAGGCCGCTTCATCCAAAAATACCGCTGAACCAAAGTATGACATGCTGGTAAGCAGTATGACTTGTATCGCCCACAACTCACTTGTGTTCTACTCGTGCATATAACATCAACGCATAAAACCTGGCTCGGATGCCACTGTTGGGGAAC
The DNA here is from genome assembly GCA_963921465.1 of Triticum timopheevii. Classification (NCBI taxonomy): domain Eukaryota; kingdom Viridiplantae; phylum Streptophyta; class Magnoliopsida; order Poales; family Poaceae; genus Triticum; species Triticum timopheevii. The sequence continues at coordinate 421,684,495 of OY997272.1, forward strand.
GTAGTAATTTCAAAAAAATTCCTACGCACACGCAAGATCATGGTGATGCATAGCAACGAGAGGGGAGAGTGTGTCCACGTACCCTTGTAGACCGAAAGTGGAAGCGTTAGCACAACGCGGTTGATGTAGTCGTACGTCTTCACGGCCCGACCGATCAAGTACTGAAACTACGGCACCTCCGAGTTCTTGCACACATTCAGCTCGATGACGTTCCCCGGACTCCAATCCAGCAGAATGTCGGGGAAGAGTTCCGTCAGCACGACGGCGTGGTGACGATATTGATGTTCTACTGTCGCAGGTCGAGGAGAACTATGGTGGAGGGGGGCACTGCACACGGCTAAGAGATCAAGAGATCAATTGTTGTGTCTATGGGGTGCCCCCTCCCCCGTATATAAAGGAGTGGAGGAGGGGGCCGGCCAAGGGATGGTGGCGCGCCCTAGGGGGGAGTCCAACCCCAACCGGGAGTAGGACTCCCCCCTTTCCTATTAGGAGAGGGAGAGGGAAGGAAGAGGTGGGAGGGAAGAAGTAAAGGGGGGCCCGACCCCCCTCCCAATTCGGATTGGGCTTGGGGGGCGCCCCCTCCTTTGCTCCTTCTCCCTCCTTTCCACTAAGGCCCAATAAGGCCCATATACCTACCGGGGGGTTCCGATAACCTCCCGGAGCTCCGGTATAGTCCCAATCTCACCCGGAACCTTTCCGGTGTCCAAATATAGTCGTCCAATATATCGATCTTTACGTCTCGACCATTTCGAGACTCCTCGTCAAGTCCGTGATCATATCCGGGACTCCGAACAGCCTTCGGTACATCAAAACTTATAAACTCATAATAAAACTGTCAACAAAACCTTAAGCGTGAGGACCCTATGGGTTCGAGAACTATGTAGACATGACCAAGACTCGTTTCCGGTCAATAACCAATAGCGGAACCTGGATGCTCATATTGGCTCCTACATATTCTACGAAGATCTTTATCAGTCAAACCGCATAACAACATACGTTGTTCCCTTTGTCATCGGTATGTTACTTGCCCGAGATTCGATCGTTGGTATCCAATACCTAGTTCAATCTCGTTACCGGCAAGTCTCTTTACTCGTTACGTAATGCATCATCTCGTAACTAACTCTTTAGTTACATTGCTTGCAAGGCTTATAGTGATGTGCATTACCGAGAGGGCCGAGAGATACCTCTCCGACAATCGGAGTGACAAATCCTAATCTCGAAATACGTCAACTCAACAAATACCTTTGGAGACACCTATAGAGCTCCTTTATAATCACCCAGTTACGTTGTGACGTTTGGTAGCACACAAAGTGTTCCGCCTGTAAACGGGAGTTACATAATCTCATAGTCATAGGAACATGTATAAGTCATGAAGAAAGCAATAGCAACATACTAAACGATAAGTGCTAAGCTAACGGAATGGGTCAAGTCAATCACATCATTCTCCTAATGATATGATCCCGTTAATCAAATGACAGCTCATGTCTATGGTTAGGAAACTTAACCATCTTTGATTTACGAGCAAGTCAAGTAGAGGCATACTAGTGACACTATGTTTGTCTATGTATTCACACATGTATTATGTTTCCGTGTAATACAATTCTAGCGTGAATAATAAACATTTATCATGATATGAGGAAATAAATAATAACTTTATTATTGCCTCTAGGGCATATTTCCTTCACTACCTGCAAGCAGTTATTGATACAAACCCTGGTAGCAGGTGTATAGTTACAACATTTGAGGACCCAGAAAACCATGCACCAACTCCTAGATTTAAGTACATGTTCTACTGCTTGCATTCATCAAAGCAAGGATTTCTTAATGGTTGCAGGCACTTTATAGGTAAATCTACAACTGCATATTGTTCAAAATATCTTGTTGAGAAATTTATGGTAGCTAATTTAGGTATGGATGCAGGGCTTGATGGTTGCTTCATCAAGCTAACCAATGGGCAGCAAATTCTTGCAGCCACAGGAAGAGATGGCAACAACAACATCTACCCCATAGCCTTTGGTGTTGTTGATAAGGAAGATTCTGATAGTTGGACATGGTTCCTAACCTAGCTAAGATGTTTCATTGGAAGTGGAAGTAAATTTGGAACCTACACCATTATTTCTAACAGGCAAAAGGTATGCACCCTATCTCTGCCAGTAGTTCGGAAATATTGCTATTAATGGCTTTATTTCTTTTTGTTCATGACCATTGTTATAAATTTATAATCAGGGTCTTCTTAAGGCTATAAATGAGGTGTTCCCTGATTCCCCTCAGAGATACTGCTTGAGGCACATATATGCAAATTTTCAATTAACTGGCTTTAGAGGAGTAGAACTAAAGAAGCTAGTAGATCAGGATAGGTACTCATTCACCAAACATGGCCATGAATTAGCAATGGTAGAGCTTAAATCAGAGTGTAAGGATGCCTGGAAGTGGCTTAAGAAAATTCCAAAGGAGGCTTGGTGTAGGTCTGCAATGGATTATACTTGCAAAACTGATCTTGTTGTGAACAACCTTAGTGAGGTTTTCAACAAGATGATCCTTGATGTTAGGGCCAAACCAATTAGGACTATGTTTGAAGGAATTAGGACTAAGTAGATGATCAAAAGGGAGAATACTAGGGAAAAGACAGAGACCAGCAGATCGATGATCACACCCAACTATTCAGAGAAACTAGAGGAGAATAAGAAGTATGCCAAATTTTCTAAGGCGCATAGGGCTGGTCCTGACATTTGGCAGGTGTCTAGTGGTGAAAATTAGTACTGTGTGAACATAGCTACTAACTCATGTGACTGCAGGAGGTGGGACATGACAAGTGTGACATGCAGTCATGCAATAGCAGCAATGAGCAAGCTTCACATGCACCCAGAGGACTATGTGCATGAATTTTTCATAAAATCACTATATATTGAAGCATACAAAGACATAGTGTACCCTGTCCCTGGTCCTAAATTCTGGCCTGACACCCATACTCAGGATATTGAGCCCCAGTGTTCAAAGAAAAACCAGGCAAGAAACAGACAGCTAAGAGAAAGGGCCAGTTTGAGGTGCCTGCACCGAAGGACACAAGCAGGACGGGAACAATTACATGCATCAATTGTGGTCTACAAGGCCACAGATATACAAACTGTGGGAAAGCTCTAAAACCTAGTCTTGAGATGAGAAAGAACTTACACCAGGTCATTTAAAAATGTTGCATTCTTTGTTCAATTATTTTAGGTGTGGTCTATTTACTAACTGGTTTAATTCTGTCATGCAGGAGAATAGAGAAATTTTCAGGGATTCCTCTAGTGCTACACATCTGCCTCCACAACCACCACATCAACACCAAACTTCACAGATGCCATCCTCATATGCTCGACCTCCTAAAGCAATGAGGAACAAAAAAATAGCAGCACTAAGAGAGGTTCATCATCATCAGTTTCAGTAGTAGCAGCCAAGTCTTCACCAGCACCCCCAAGAGGTTCAGCATCAACAGTTTCAGCAGGAGCAACCATGTCTTCACCAGCACCTCCAAGAGGATCAGCATCAACAAGAGCTCCAAGAGCATTCAATGCACCAAGAACATCCACTGGAGAACCTGGGATATTAACAGGAAAGAGGAAGAGGAAACCTCCTGGGAAGTTTGCAGCTTATTTCAATGCTAGTGGAAACTATTGAAACTCTGTGCAGCTACTTGAAGTTTTGCGTGCATTGTGGCCGGCAGCGTGTTGAACGTGCGTTTAGTATCACTAGTCTTTTCGGTTTCTCAACCTTTAATATGTGTCCACCAACCGCTCTCTCTGCTCACTCGCCCACTCGCCGCCCGCACCACCACTCCACTTCCCCCTTTCCCCTGTCAAAATCACCGCCGACAGCCACACCCACCGTTGTTGCCATGGACTGGCAGCTGGCCATTGAAGAGCTCGTCGGCAACAACCAGGAGCTGCATGCGCAATACAGGGAGATCGCGCGCTGGTTCCCTAGTCTGGCGATGATGAGGAACCATGCCTGCCGCCTGGTGAAGGTGATGACAGCTGCTAAAAGGCAGCGTGCCTTCCCTGCTCGCCGCACCGTCTCGCTGGCGACCATTCTCCTGTGGGCGGTGCGTGAGGTGCAGCGCTCCCCTGATACGTCTCCAACGTATCTATAATTTTTTATTGTTCCATGCTATTATATTACCCATTTTGGATATTTATGGGCTTTACTCTACACTTTTATATCATTTTTGGGACTAACCTACTAACCGGAGTCCCAACCCAAATTGTTGTTTTCTTGCCTATTTCAGTGTTTTGAAGAAAAGGGATATCAAATGGAGTCCAAACGGAATGAAACCTTCGGGAGAGTTATTTTTGGAACGGAAGCAATCCAGGAGACTTGGAGTAGACGTCAAGGAAGCGTCGAGGTGTCCACGAGACAGGGAGGCGCGCCCTACCCCCTGGGCACGCCCCCACCCTCGTGGGACCCTCGTGGCTCCCCTGACCGACTTGTTTCGCCTATATATGTCCATATACCCTAAAACATCGGGGAGCACAATAGATCGGGAGTTCCGCCGCCGCAAGCCTCTATAGCCACCAAAAACCAATCGGGACCCTGTTTCGGCACCCTGTCAGAGGGGGGATCCCTCACTGGTGGCAATCTTCATCATCCCGGCGCTCTCCATGACGAGGGGGGAGTAGTTCACCCTCGGGGCTGAGGGTATGTACTAGTAGCTATGTGTTTGATCTCTCTCTCTCTCTCTCTCTCTCTCTCTCTCGTGTTCTTGATTTGGCACGATCTTGATGTATCGCGAGCTTTGCTATTATAGTTGGATCTTATGATGTTTCTCCCCCTCTACTCTCTTGTAATAGATTGAGTTTTCCCTTTGAAGTTATCTTATCGGATTGAGTCTTTAAGGATTTGAGAACACTTGATGTATGTCTTGTCGTGCTTATCTGTGGTGACAATGGGATATTCACGTGATCTACTTGATGTATGTTTTGGTGATCAACTTGCAGGTTCAATGAACTTGTGCATAGGGGTTGGCACACGTTTTCGTCTTGACTCTCCAGTAGAAACTTTGGGGCACTCTTTGAAGTACTTTGTGTTGGTTGAATAGATGAATCTGAGATTGTGTGATGCATATCATATAATCATGCCCACAGATACTTGAGGTGACATTGGAGTATCTAGGTGACATTAGGATTTTGGTTGATTTGTATCTTAAGGTGTTATTCTAGTACGAACTCTAGGATAGATTGAACGGAAAGAATAGCTTCATGTTATTTTACTACGGACTCTTGAATAGATCGATCAGAAAGAATAGCTTTGAGGTGGTTTCGTACCCTACAGTAATCTCTTCGTTTGTTTTTGCTATTAGTGACTTTGGAGTGACTCTTTGTTGCATGTTGAGGGATAGTTATATGATCCAGTTATGTTATTATTGTTGAGAGAACTTGCACTAGTGAAAGTATGAACCCTAGGCCTTGCTTCAAAGCATTGCAATACCGTTTGTGCTCACTTTTATCATTAGTTACCTTGCTTTTTTTATATTTTCAGTTTACAAAAACTTATATCTATCATCCATATTGCACTTGTATCACCATCTCTTCGCCGAACTAGTGCACCTATACAATTTACCATTGTATTGGGTGTGTTGGGAACACAAGAGACTCTTTGTTATTTGATCGCAGGGTTGTTTGAGAGAGACCATCTTCATCCTACGCCTCCCACGGATTGATAAACCTTAGGTCATCCACTTGAGGGAAATTTGCTACTGTCCTACAAACCTTTGCACTTGGAGGCCCAACAATGTCTACAAGAAGAAGGTTGTGTAGTAGACATCAAGCTCTTTTCTGGCGCCGTTGCCGGGGAGGTGAGTGCTTGAAGGTATATCTTTAGATCTTGCAATCGAATCTTTTAGTTTCTTGTTTTATCACTAGTTTATTTTATAAAAGAAAACTACAAAAAAATGGAATTGAGTTTGTCTCATACGCTTCATCTTTTTAATATCTTTCGTGAAAATGATGGTAAGGAAAATTGTGCTCAATTGCTAGAAGAAGAATGCATTAAAATGTTTGGTACTAGATCTTTGTATGATGAGCATGATTGCAATGTTGTTAGTATGAATTCCTTGAATATCCATGATGCTAATGATATGCAAAGCCACAAGCTTGAGGAAGTTATGTTTGATGAAGATGATATTTTTTTGTCCCCCAAGTTTTGATGAGCAAATTTATAATGATGAAAGCATGCCTCCTATTTATGATGATTATTGTGATGATACATATGCCATAAAGAATAAAGATAACCATGAAACTTGTCATATTGATTTTAATTTTCCATTGGATTATGCTTCACATGATAGTTATTTTGTTGAGTTTGCTCCCACTACTATTGATGAGAATAAATTTGCTTATGTGGAGAGTAGTAAAAATTCTATGCTTGTGCGTCATGAAAATAATGCTTTATGTGATAGTTATATTGTTGAATTCATTCATGATGCTACTGAAAATTATTATGAGGGAGGAACATATGCTTGTAGGAATTGCAATAATATAAAGTTCCCTCTCTCTATGCTTAAAGTTTTAAAGTTATATTTGTTTTGCCTTCCTATGCTAGTTGATTATTGTTCCCATAAGTTTTTTTGCTCACAAACTCTATGCATAGGAAGTGGGTTAGACTTAAATGTGCTAGTCATATTCTTCATGATGCTCTCTTTATGTTTCAATTCTTATCTTTTATATGAGCGTCATTGCAATCATCATGCCTAGCTAGAGGCATTAAAGAAAGCGCTTGTTGGGAGACAACCCAATATTTACCTTTACTGTTTTTGTGTGTCCACATGATTATGCTACTATAGTAATCATGTTTTATAGCTTTTGTTTCAATAAAGTGCCAAGTATGACCTTTAGGATAGCTTATGGTGATAATTGTGTTGATCCTGCTGAAAATCAGAAACTTTTGCACCCAGTAAATTAGTTTTGATAATTCACAGAAACATGCTTTTAATCTGATTATTTTTGCTATGGATTATTACATAAAATTTCTCAGGTTTTCCAAATTTGGTAGGATTTGTGGAGTTCATAAGTATATGTTTGATACATATTACTACAGACTGTTCTGTTTTTGACAGATCCTGTTTTCTATGTGTTGTTTGCTTATTTTGACGAATCTATGAGTAGTATCGGAGGGTATAAACCATACAGAAGTTGGAATACAGTAGGTTTAACACCAATATAAATAAAGAATGAGTTCATTACAGTACCTTAAGTGGTGGTTTTTCTTTCTTGCACTAACAGAGCTCATGAGATTTCCTGTTGAGTTTTGTGTTGTGAAGTTTTCAAGTTTTGGGTGAAGATTTGATGGACTATGGAATAAGGAGTGGCAAGAGCCTAAGATTGGGGATGCCCATGACACCCAAGCATAATTCAAGGACAACCAAAAGCCTAAGCTTGGGGATGCCCCGGAAGGCATCCCCTCTTTCGTCTTCGTGTATCGGTAACTTTACTCGGGGCTATATTTTTATTCGCCACATGATATGTGTTTTGCTTGGAGCGTATTGTATGATATGAGTCTTTGATTTTTAGTTTACCACAATCATATTTGCTGTACACACCTTTTGGGAGATACACACATGATTTGGAATTTATTAGAATACTCTATGTGCTTCACTTATATATTTTGAGCTAGACGATCTTTGCTCTAGTGCTTCACTTATATCTTTTTAGAGCACGGCGGTGGCTTAATTTTGTAGAAATTATTGATCTCTCATGCTTCACTTATATCATTTTGAGAGTATTTTAGAACAGAATTGTATTTTCTATGGTTATAAAATTGGTCCTAGAATGATGAGCATCCAAGTTGGGTATAATAAAAACTATCATAGAAAGTGAATTGGATGCTATGATCAATTTGATGCTTGATAACTGTTTTGAGATATAAAGGTGGTAATGTTAGAGTCATGCTAGTTGGGTAATTATGAAAGTGAGGAATACTTGTGTTGAAGTTGGCAAGTCCCTAGCATGCACGTATGGTAAAAGTTGTGTAACAAATTTGTTGCATGGGGTGCTCTTTTGATTTCCTTCCTTATGTGTGGAGGTCGGGGGCGCGCGATGGTTAACTCCTACCAACCTCCCCCCTAGGAGCATGCATAGTAGTACTTTGCTTCGAGGGCTAATAAAACTTTTGTAATAAGTATATGAGTTCTTTATGACTAATGTGAGTCCATGGATTATACGCACTCTTACCCTTCCATCATTGCTAGCGTCTTCGGTACCATGCATTGCCCTTTCTCACCTTGAGAGTTGGTGCAAACTTCGCCTGTGCATCCAAACCTCGTGATACGATACGCTCTATCACACATAAACCTCCTTATATCTTCCTCAAAACAGCCACCGTACCTACCTATTATGGCATTTCCATAGCCATTCCGAGATATATTGCCATGCAACTTTCCACCGTTCTGTTTATCATGACACGCATCATCATTGTCATATTGCCTTGCATGATAATGTAGTTGACATCGTATTTGTGGCAAAGCCACCTTGCATAATTTTTTATACATGTCACTCTTGATTCATTGCCCATCCCGGTACACCTCCGGAGGCATTCATATAGAGTCATATCTTGTTCTAGTATCGAGTTGTAATTCTTGAGTTGTAAATAAATAGAAGTGTGATGGTCATCATTATTACAATATTGTCCCTTATAAAAAAAGAAAGGCCAAATAAAAAAAGAAAGGCCAATAAAAAAAGAAAAAAAAAGGCCAAATAAAAAAATAAAAAAAAGAAGGGCCCAAAAAAGGAAGGGGGACAATGTTACTATCTTTTTCCACACTTGTGCTTCAAAGTAGCACCATGATCTTCATGATAGAGAGTCTCTTATGTTGTCACTTTCATATACTAGTGGGAATTTTTCATTATAGAACTTGGCTTGTATATTCCAATGATGGGCTTCCTCAAAATGCCCTAGGTCTTTGTGAGCAAGCAAGTTGGATGCACACCCACTTAGTTTCTTTTGTTGAGCTTTCATACGTTTATAGCTCTAGTGCATCTGTTGCATGCCAATCCCTACTCCTCATGTTGACATCAATTGATGGGTATCTCCATAGCCCGTTGATTAGCCTCGTCAATGTGAGACTTTCTCCTTTTTTGTCTTCTCCACACAACCTCCATCATCATATTCTATTCCACCCATAGTGCTATGTCCATGGCTTACGCTCATGTATTGCGTAAGAGTTGAAAAACCTGAAGCGCGTTAAAAAGTATGAACCAATTGCTTGGCTGAAATCGGGGTTGTGCATGATGGGAGTATCTTGTGTGATGAAAATGAAGCATAGCCTAATTATATGATTTTCTAGGGACGAACTTTCTTTAGCCATGTTATTTTGAGAAGACATGATTGCTTAGTTAGTATGCTTGAAGTATTACTATTTTTATGTCAATATGAACTTTTATTTTGAATCATTTGGATCTGAACATTCATGCCACAATAAATAAAATTACATTGAGAAATATGCTATGTAGCATTCCACATCAAAAATTCTGTTTTTTTATCATTTACCTACTCAAGGATGAGCAGGAATTAAGCTTGGGGATGCTTGATATGTCTCCAATGTATCTATAATTTTTGATTGTTCCATGCTATTATATTACCCATTTTGGATGTTTATGGGCTTTACTCTACACTTTTATATCATTTTTGGGACTAACCTACTAACCGGAGGCCCAGCCCAAATTGCAGTTTTCTTGCCTATTTCAATGTTTCAAAGAAAAGGAATATCAAACGGAGTCCAAACGGAATGAAACCTTCGAGAGAGTTATTTTTGGAACGGAAGCAATCCAGGAGACTTGGAGTAGACGTCAGGGAAGTGTCGAGGTGGCCACGAGGCAGGGAGGCACGCCCTACCCCCTTGGGCGCGCCCCCACCCTCGTGGGCCACTCGTGGCTCCCCTGACCGACTTCTTTCGCCTATATATGTCCATATACCCTAAAAACATCGGGGAGCACAATAGATTGGGAGTTCCGCCATCGCAAGCCTCTGTAGCCACCAAAAACCAATCGGGACCCTGTTCCGGCACCCTGCCGGAGGGGGGATCCCTCACCGGTGGCAATCTTCATCATCCCGGCGCTCTCCATGACGAGAAGGGAGTAGTTCACCCTCAGGGCTGAGGGTATGTACCAGTAGCTATGTGTTTGATCTCTCTCTCTCTCTCTCTCTCTCTCTCTCGTGTTCTTGATTTGGCACGATCTTGATGTATCGCGAGCTTTGCTATTATAGTTGGATCTTATGATGTTTCTCCCCCTCTACTCTCTTGTAATGGATTGAGTTTTCCCTTTGAAGTTATCTTATCGGATTGAGTCTTTAAGGATTTGAGAACACTTGATGTATGTCTTGTCATGCTTATCTGTGGTGACAATGGGATATTCACGTGATCTACTTGATGTATGTTTTGGTGATCAACTTGCGGGTTCAATGAACTTATGCATAAGGGTTGGCACACGTTTTCGTCTTGACTCTCCGGTAGAAACTTTGGGGCACTCTTTGAAGTACTTTGTGTTGGTTGAATAGATGAATCTAAGATTGTGTGATGCATATCGTATAATCATGCCCACGGATACTTGAGGTGACATTAGGGTTTTGGTTGATTTGTATCTTAAGGTGTTATTCTAGTACGAACTCTAGGATAGATTGAACGGAAAGAATAGCTTCGTGTTATTTTACTACAGACTCTTGAATAGATCGATCAGAAAGAATAGCTTTGAGGTGGTTTCGTACCCTACAGTAATCTCTTCGTTTGTTTTCCACTATTAGTGACTTTGGAGTGACTCTTTGTTGCATGTTGAGGGATAGTTATATGATCCAGTTATGTTATTATTGTTGAGAGAACTTGCACTAGTGAAAGTATGAACCCTAGGCCTTGTTTCAAAGCATTGCAATACCGTTTGTGCTCACTTTTATCATTAGTTACCTTGCTGTTTTTATATTTTCAGTTTACAAAAACCTATATCTATCATCCATATTGCACTTGTATCACCATCTCTTCGCCGGACTAGTGCACCTATACAATTTACCTTTGTATTGGGTGTGTTGGGGACACAAGAGACTCTTTGTTATTTGGTTGCAGGGTTGTTTGAGAGAGACCATCGTCATCCTACGCCTCCCACGGATTGATAAACCTTAGGTCATCAACTTGAGGGAAATTTGCTACTGTCCTACAAACCTCTGCACTTGGAGGCCCAACAACGTCTACAAGAAGAAGGTTGTGTAGTAGACATCATCCCCCGACCCCAGGAAGCGCGCCCGTTGGTGGATGTACTGCTCATCCACCACACCGCCGGCCGCTGCGGATGACGTCACCGACGCCGTCCTTGCTCTCCCAGCCCCCATCGACAACGCCTACTAGGAGAGGCGCAATCCATGGGTCCTCGGGCCAGACGATGACTCTGACGCCGAGTCCTCCTCTGACGAATCTGACGACTACTCCTCTAACGACGAGGTGGAGGAGGTCGTCGTACTCTCTGATGACTCCTCCGACGACGAGCCTGATGTGCAGCTCCTGGCGCCCGTCCTCGACGTCGTGGAGGGGGAGAAGAACCGTCCAATTGATGTGCATAAGCTGCCGGAGGTTGTCGACAACCCAGAGTTCGTTGTCGTGAAGCAAGAAGAAGAGGGCGGCGGTGAAGATGAGGTGGAGCCGGTGCCGGCCAAGAAGAAGAGGGCGGCGGTGAAGAATAATGAGGTGCGGTGCTCCCAACGCCTGAAGATGCTGAAGAAGGAGGAGTGAGATGCTATCTTCAGTTTCATCAGATTCGTCAGTAGCAGAAATGTTCACTTTTGTCAGTATGTTAGTATGCCACCAGTATCAGTTCTATCTATGTCAGACTATCTATGCAGCTACTATCTATGTATGCCAGCAGTATGAACTTGCTATCTATATTCAGTATGTACTTGCTATCTATGTTCAGTTCTGCTTGCTATCTACTTGCTATGTAATTGAAGTATGTCACTATCTATGTACTTGCACATCTATGTTCAGTGTTATCATTTCCAAGTATGTCACTACTGTCAGTTAGCTAGGATATATATGCAGATATTGGCTACACATAATGTATGCATAGTAAAACAGCCTCATCATAGATAAAACATTCTTACTTACTTAACTTAGCATGAGTACTCACTTAGCATAGTAGGTCTTAACATAAAAGTCATTACATCATAGATAAACCACCCGCTTCTTAAAGCATAACAGTTCCTCCCTCATACCATCTTGATTCAGGTTCTGAAAGCACATCAAACTTACCAAAAATATACACCTAACATGCATCACATTCCAAGGCCAGCTATATATAGGCCTCCTAATTACTTAACCAACACAGCAACCACTTCACTCATTCACTATTGCCTTGATCCTCTCCAGCTTATCTTTGCTTGCATGCCCAACATAGAGCAGATCAGCAATCAGATACTCCAGCCTCTTCTTCTCTTACTTAAGTAGGTCCATGTCCCCCTCCACTTCCTTCATGGCCTTCCTAATGTTCTGAATGATATCTACTTGGCTTTGAAGAATGCACCTTTGCTCCTTGGCAAGCTTCAGCTTTTCCATACTTAACTCAATCTTTGCCTGATCCTCAAGTTGCTTCTGTTGGGGAACGTAGTAGAAATTCAAAATTTTCCTACGTGTCACCAAGATCTATCTATGGAGAAACCAGCAACGAGGGGAAGGAGAGTGCATCTACATACCCTTGTAGATCGCTAAGCGGAAGCGTTCAAGAGAACGGGGTTGAAGGAGTCGTACTCGTCGTGATCCAAATCACCGGAGATCCTAGTGCCGAACGGACGGCACCTCCGCGTTCAACACACGTACAGCCCGGGGGACGTCTCCTCCTTCTTGATCCAGCAAGGGGAGAGGAGAAGTTGAGGGAGAGCTCCGGCAGCACGACGGCGTGGTGGTGGAGCTTGCAGTTCTCCGGCAGAGCTTCGCCAAGCACTACTACGGAGGAGGAGGTGTTGGGGAGGGAGAGGGCTGCGCCAGGGGAAGGGTGAAACTCCCATGCGCCTACCCACTATATATAGGGGTGGAGGGGGCTGGTTTATTGCCCTCCAAGTCCATTGGGGCGTTGGCAAAGGTGGGAGGAAAGAAATCCCATCATTTCCTTCCCCACCGATTGTTATCCCCCTTTTTTAGGGATCTTGATCTTATCCCTTCGGGATATGATCTTATTCCTTCTAAGGGGGGATCTTGGTGCGCCTTGACCAGGGGTGTGGGGCCTTGCCCCCACTACCCACGTTCATGTGGGTCCCCCCATGCAGGTGGGCCCCACGCTGGAACCTTCTAGAACCTTCCCGGTACAATACCGAAAAATCCCGAACATTTTCCGGTGGCCAAAATAGGACTTTCCATATATAAATATTTACCTCCGGACCATTATGGAACTCCTCGTGACGTCCGGGATCTCATCCGGGACTCCGAACAACATTCGGTAACTGCACACTAATTCCCATAACAACTCTAGCGTCACCGAACCTTAAGTGTGTAGACCCTACGGGTTCGGGAGACATGTAGACATGACCGAGACGTTCTCCGATCAATAACTAACAGTGGGATCTGGATACCCATGTTGGCTCCCACATGTTCCACGATGATCTCATCGGATGAACCACGATGTCAAGGACTCAATTGATCCCGTATACAATTCCCTTTGTCTAACGGTATTGTACTTGCCCGAGATTCGATCGTCGGTATACCGATACCTTGTTCAATCTCGTTACCGGCAAGTCTCTTTACTCGTTCCGTAACACATCATCCCGTGATCAACCCCTTGGTCACATTGTGCACATTATGATGATGTCCTACCGAGTGGGCCCAGAGATACCTCTCCATCACACGGAGTGACAAATCCCAGTCTCGATTCGTGCCAACCCAATAGACACTTTCGAAGATACCTGTAGTGCACCTTTATAGCCACCCAGTTACGTTGTGACGTTTGGTACACCCAAAGCATTCCTACGGTATCCGGGAGTTGCACAATCTCATGGTCTAAGGAAAAGATACTTGACATTAGAAAAGCTTTAGCATACGAACTACACGATCTCTGTGCTAGGCTTAGGATTGGGTCTTGTCCATCACATCATTCTCCTAATGATGTGATCCCGATATCAACGACATCCAATGTCCATGGTCAGGAAACCGTAACCATCTATTGATCAACGAGCTAGTCAACTAGAGGCTTACTAGGGACATGGTGTTGTCTATGTACCCACACATGTATCTGAGTTTCCTGTCAATACAATTATAGCATGGATAATAAACGATTATCATGAACAAGGAAATATAATAATAACTAATTTATTATTGCCTCTAGGGCATATTTCCAACAGTCTCCCACTTGCACTAGAGTCAATAATCTAGTTCACATCGCCATGTGATTAACACTCACAGGTCACATCGCCATGTGACCAACATCCAAAGAGTTTACTAGTGTCATTAAACTAGTTCACATCATCATGTGATTAAGACTCAATGAGTTCTGGGGTTTGATCATGTTTTGCTTGTGAGAGAGGTTTTAGTCAACGGGTCTGCAACATTCAGATCCGTATGTACTTCGCAAATCTCTAGGTCATATTGTAAATGCTGCTTCCACGCTCCACTTGGAGCTATTCCAAATGGTCGCTCCACTATACGTATCCGGTTTGCTACTTAGAGTCACTCGGATAGGTGTTAAAGCTTGCATCGACGTAACCATTTACGCCGAACTCTTTATCACCTCCATAATCGAGAAACATGTCCTTATTTACTCCAAGGACAATTTTTTTTGACCGCTGTCCAATGATCCATTCCTGGATCATTCTTGTACCCCTTGACTGACTCATGGCAAGGCACACTTCCGGTGCGGTACACAGCATAGCATACTATAGAGCCTACGTCTGAAGCATAGGGGACGACCTTCGTCCTTTTTTCTCTATTCTGCCGTGGTCGAGCTTTAAGTCTTAACTTCATACCTTACTTACTCAGGCAAGAACTCCTTCTTTGACGGATCCATCTTGAACACCTTCAAGATCATGTCAAGGTATGTGCTCATTTGAAAGTACTATTGAGCGGTTTTTGATCCATCCTCATAGATCTTGATGCTCAATGTTCAAGCAGCTTAATCCAGGTTTTCTATTGAAAGACACTTTTCAAATAACCCTATATGCTTTCCAGAAATTCTACAACATTTCTGATCAACAATATGTCAACAACATATACTCATCAGAAATTCTATAGTGCTCCCACTCACTTCTTTGGAAATACAAGTTTCTCATAAACTTTGTATAAACCTAAAATCTTTGATCATCTTATCAAAGTGCACATTCCAACTCCAAGATGCTTACTCCAGTCCATGGAAGGATCGCTGGAGCTAGCATACCTTTTAGCATCCTTAGGATCGACAAAACCTTTCTAATTGTATCACATACAACCTTTCCTTACAAAACTGGTAAGGAAACTCGTTTTGACATCCATCTGCCAGATTTCATAAATGCAGCTAATGCTAACATGATTCCGACGGACTTAAGCATCGCTATGGATGAGAAAATCTCATCGTAGTCAACTCCTTGAACTTGTGAAAAACTCTTCGCCACAAGTCGAGCTTCATAGACGGTGACATTACCATCCACGTCCATCTTCTTCTTAAAGATCCATTTATCTCAATGGCTTGCCGATCATTGGGCAAGTCCACCAAAGTCCATGCTTTGTTCTGATACATGGATCCTATCTCGGATTTCATGGCTTCTAACCATTTGTCGGAATATGGGCCCACTGTTGCTTCTCCATAGCTCGTAGGTTCATTGTTGTCTAGTAACATGACCTTCAAGACAGGATCACCGTACCACTCCGAAGCAGTACGCGTCCTTGTCGTCCTACGAGGTTCGGTAGTGACTTGATCTGAAGCTTCATGATCACTATCATAAGCTTCCACTTCAATTGGTGTAGGTGCTACAGGAACAACTTCCTGTGCCCTGCTACACACTAGTTGAAGTGACGGTTCAATAACCTCATCAAGTCTCCACCATCCTCCCACTCAACTTTTCGAGACAAACTTTTCCTCGAGAAAGGACCCGATTCAAGAAACAATCACTATTGCTTTTGGATCTGAATTAGGAGGTATACCCAACTGTTTTGGGTGTCCTATGAAGATGCATTTTATCCGCTTTGGGTTCGAGCTTATCAACCTGAAACTTTTTCACATAAGCATCGCAGCCCCAAACCTTTAAGAAATGACAGCTTAGGTTTATCTAAACCATAGTTCATACGGTGTCATTTCAACGGAATTACGTGGTGCCCTATTAAAGTGAGTGCGGTTGTCTCTAATGCCTAACCCATGAACGATAGTGGTAATTCGATAAGAGACATCATGGTACGCACCATATCCAATAGGGTGCAACTATGATGTTCGGACACACCATCCTCTATGGTGTTCCAGGCGGTATTAATTGTGAAACAATTTCCACAATGTCTTAATAGCGTGCCAAAGCTCGTAACTCAGATACTCATCTCTACGATCATATCATAGACATTTTATCCTCTTGTCACAATGATCTTCTACTTCACTCTGAAATTACTTGAACCATTCAATAATTCAGACTTGTGTTTCATCAAGTAAATATACTCAACATCTACTCGAATCATCTGTGAAGTAAGAACATAACGATATTTACTGCATGCCTCAGCACTCATTGGACTGCACACATCAAAATGTGTTACTTCCAACAAGTTGCTATCTTGTTCCATCTTACTGAAAACGAGGCTTCTCAGTCATCCTGCCCATGTGGTATGATTTGCATATCTCAAGTGATTCAAAATCAAGTGAGTCCAAACGATCCATTTGCATGGAGTTTCTTCATGCATATACACCAATAGACATGGTTCGCATGTCTCAAACTTTTCAAAAACGAGTGAGTCCAAAGATCCATCAACATGGAGCTTCTTCATGCGTTTTATACCAATATGACCTACATGGCAGTGCCACAAGTAAGTGGTACTATCATTACTATCTTATACCTTTTGGCATGAAAATGTGTATCACTACGATCGAGATTCAATAAACCATCCCTTTAAGTGCAAGACCATTGAAGGTATTATTCAAATAAATAGAGTAACCATTATTCTCTTTAAATGAATAACCGTATTGCGATAGACATAATCTAATCATGTCTATGCTCAAGGCAAACACCAAATGACAATTATTCAGGTTTAATACTAATCTTGATGGTAGAGGGAGCATGCGATGTTTGATCACATCAAACTTGGAAACACTTCCAACACATATCGTCAGCTCACCTTTAGCTAGTCTCCGTTTATTCCGTAGCTCTTTTATTTCGACTTACTAACACTTAGCAACCGAACCGGTATCTTAATACCCTGGTGCTACTAGGAGTACTAGTAAAGTACATATTAACATAATGTATATCCAATATACTTCTATCGACCTTGCCAGCCTTCTCATCTACCAAGTATCTAGGGTAATTCCGCTCTAGTGACTATTCCCCTTATCACAGAAGCACCTAGTCTCGGGTTTGGCTTCAACCTTGGGTTTCTTCACTAGAGCAGCAGCTGATTTGCTGTTTCATGAAGTATCCCTTCTTGCCCTTGCCCTTCTTGAAACTAGTGGTTTCACTAACCATCAACAATTGATGCTCCTTTTTGATTTCTACTTTCGCGGTGTCAAACATCGCAAACATCTCAAGGATCATCATATCTATCCCTGATATGTTATAGTTCATCACGAAGCTCTAGCAGCTTGGTGGCAATGACTTTGGAGAAACATCACTATCTCATCTGGAAGGTCAACTCCCACTTGATTCAAGTGATTGTTGTACTCAGACCATCTGAGCACAAGCTCAACGATTGAGGTTTTCTCCCTTAGTTTGCAGGCTAAGAAAATCGTCGGAGGTCTCATACCTCTTGACGTGGGCACGAGCCTGAAATCCCAATTTCAGCCCTTGAAACATCTCATATGTTCCGCGACGTTTCGAAAACGTCTTTGGTGCCTCAACTCTAAACCGTTTAACTGAACTATCACGTAGTTATCAAAACGTGTATGTCCGATGTTCGCAACATCCACAAACGACGTTTGGGGTTCAGCACACTGAGCGGTGCATTAAGGACATAAGCTTTCTACTGATCGCATAATCGCTATAGTCAACCTTCAACTATTTTTCTCTAGGAACATATTTAAACAGTGGAACTAAAGCGCGAGCTCACGACATAATTTGCAAAGATTTTTTGACTATGTTCAGGATAATTAAGTTCATCTTATGAACTCCCACTCAGATAGACATCCCTCTAGTCATCTAAGCAATTACATGATCCGAGTCAACTAGGCCGTGTCCGATCATCACGTGAGACGGACTAGTCATCATCGGTGAACATCTTCATGTTGATCGTATCTACTATACGACTCATGCTCGACCTTTCGGTCTCTGTGTTCCGAGGCCATGTCTGTACATGCTAGGCTTGTCAAGTTAACCCTAAGTGTTTTGCATGTGTAAAACTGTCTTACACCCGTTGTATGTGAACGTAAGGATCTATCACACCCGATCATCACGTGGTGCTTCGAAACGACGAACTTTAGCAACGGTGCACAGTTAGGGGAGAACACTTCTTGAAATTGTTGTAAGGGATCATCTTATTTACTACCGTCGTTCTAAGTAAACAAGATGCATAAACATAATAAACATCACATGCAATTATATAGTAGTGACATGATATGGCCAATATCATATAGCTCCATTGATCTCCATCTTCGGGGCTCCATGATCACCATCGTCACCGGCATGACACCATGATCTCCATCATCGTGTCTTCATGAAGTTGTCTCGCCAACTATTACTTCTACTACTATGGCTACCGGTTAGCAATAAAGTAAAGTAATTACATGGCGTTGTTTAATGACACGCAGGTCATACAACAAATTAAGACAACTCCTATGGCTCCTGCCGGTTGTCATACTCATCGACATGCAAGTCGTGATTCCTATTACAAGAACATGATCAATCTCATACATCACATATCATTCATCACATTCTTTTTGGCCATATCACATCACATAGCATACCCTGCAAAAACAAGTTAGACGTCCTCTAATTGTTGTTTGCATGTTTTACGTGGCTGCTGTGGGTTTCTAGCAAGAACGTTTCTTACCTACGCAAAAACCACAACGTGATATGTCAATTGCTATTTACCCTTCATAAGGACCCTTTTCATCGAATCCGTTCCGACTAAAGTGGGAGAGACTGGCACCCGCTAGCCACCTTAACTTACTACGTATAACTCAAGTCATTTAACTGGAATCCTATGCTTACTTAAATGCTCTCTGAATTCAGCTAACATAATTCTTTCAAACTAAGCACACAACACACCTTATTTAGCAGCAGAGATAAATTCAGTTAACTCTGTTCTTTCCAGTTAACAGATATATTCAGTTAACAACTAACAGAATTTCAGATAACATGTGTTCTCAGGTTCAGTCATTTATTTAATTCAGTTAACTTAAGATCTACTTTCACATATATGCTGCACTTTTCAGTTTTAGTTCTAAACACAGCACACATCTCTGAACAACTTAATACCTGCTACACCACACATCTCCAGCAGCAAAACACATCACACATCACACATCTCCACCAGCAAAGCAAATAAGTGTTCAAGATTTAATACCTGGTTCACAGGACAACCCAGGAATCTCCTCCCTGTCAAAGCACCATCAAAAGCTACCATCTTCTTCCGCCTCTGATGATGCATCATGCACGTCGGTAAAGATTCAGTGTAGGAACCACAGAAAGATGGATCCACCACATTGTTAGGGGTTTCCAGCAAAAGAAACTTGGAATCAAACTAAGAGCAACTTGGAATCACAAATTTGGATGAACTAACCCTAACCCTAACTCTGTTCCACCATTATGCACTTACAAAGAGCTGAGGATCCATTCAAACCATGCAGATGTCCTCGTCCGAGCTCTCCTCGTCATACCAGGATGGCATCCTCAAGTTCTACCGGCAGCAATGGCGGCGGCGGCGACGGCGATATGCTCAGTGAGAGGGAGAGGATGAGGAGGAGTGAGTGAGCGAGCGAGGAGGGAGACGATGAGCGAGTGGCTCAGCTCGCTCACCCACTTATTGGACCATCGACAGACGCCGTTCCGACAGCTAACGCGGCGTTAACGGCCGTTATCGCGCGGCGGGCATCGATTGGCCAGCGTGGCAACTAATTCGTGGGCCCAACCGGTCAGTTTGGTGCTTAGCGCGGGCGAAACGAGCGGTTTCGCGAGTTGGTAATTTTTTGCCACGAATTAAGACAAAAGTGGTAGTTTTCCGCACAAAATCATACAGTGATAGTTTTTCGTCACGTTCCGTTAAATGTGGTAGTTTTTGCGGATGTCCACTTCGGTGCGCAGGCTCATCTGCTCCCCTCAGGAAAAAAATCAAAATAAATACTAGAAAATTCAAAAAAAAAACCAATTTTTTTGTGTGATAGATAATTTGTCGCATGAGTTCCACTCCAAATTCAACTTATTTGGACATCTAAGTAGCTCTCGGCAAAAAAGACAAATCGGGTCAAAATAGTGCGTGAACAGTAAACATTTTTACCGACCCTGATCTTGTCTTTTTTGTCGAGAGCTGCTCAGATGCTCAAATAAGTTGAATTTTGGAGCGGACCTCACGCGCCAAATTATCTACCATCCAAAAACTTTTTGAAATTTTTTGAATTTTTCTAGTATTTGTTTTGATTTTGTTTCTGAGCGTGGGTGCAGATGAGTTCGGGAGCCAAAACTCCGCGTCTGCACGAACGATATCGTGTACGAGCAGCTGCACAGGTTGACATTGCGGAAGCTCGGCGGTCTTCAGTGGCCGTAGTAGCACAAGATGGTTGCATATGTCGCGACAACTGGATGGGGACAGGAGGGAGAAGGCGGTGGCGTTGCCGGACGGGACGTAGGCACGGGATGAGTGGTAGAAGGATGAGGCGATGCAGGTGTTGCGAGTGGCGCTGTTGTGCACGAGTTGCATGCCACCCATTCCGCCATTGATATGGTCCATGATGAAGAACTGCAGATGCTGCGAGAGTGCAGCGAGAGCGAGTACGCCCGTGTGCTCGTCCATGGCCTCGGCCAAATCCATCTTCTAGGGCGGCACGTAGCATGTGACTTGCCATCCATGCACGAGTGTGGCGAAGCAATAGATGCAGCAACACAGGCGGGAGCCCGGCGAAGTCATGTGTTGTCGTTGATGTGTTGCACGAACGCACACAAGGCACTTTAGAAAATTCTGCTATAATATGAGAGAGAGAGAGAGAGAGAGCAAAAAGAAGAGAGAGCAAACCCATGACACTTCAGTGGTTTTCCTCACAATTCTAGTTTTGGACGAAATGTCTTTGGTTTTGTGACATGAGGGACCAAATGTCGACTAAAAAAAGGTTTACGGACGAGATGTCTATTTTTTAAAAAACTTGAGGACTGAAAACATACTTTTCTCTATTTTTAATGGCACAGAAAATTTTCATTAAATGACACGATTTTAATTTATATAATTTTTTTAAGTGACACGAATATTTATTGAAAGGCATGCATATATCTTGAAAATGTCACTTACATTTTTTCTGAATTGCACGACACAATTTTTTATGCTGCGAGATATGTTTTACATTGCATAATTATTTTTTTAAAGGTCACATGCACATTTTTGAAACACATGAACATTTTTTCAAATTTCCTGTACATTTTTTCAATCAGTACGAAACATTTTATTTTGGAATAAGTGAACATTTTTTTGATATTGTATAAACATTGTTCTTAAATGTTACCAACCTTTTTTCCAAAATGGGTGAACATTTTTTGAATGTCTCGAATATTTTTTTCAAATGCTATCAACTTTCTTTAAAGTTGCATGGACATTTATTACTTCATGAACAATTTTTAAACGAGGGATTCAACTTTCTGAAGATTTAATTAAAATATATTTTCATTTCAGAAATATATCTCCATGATTTAACTTACATTTTTTTTTCTTGGCAGAGTAGAACGTGTAACTTGACACTACTGCATTTTGATTCACATTGCTGCTTCGACTAATTACTGTTAATAATCATGGAGATTGGAATTGGGTAGGAAATTAAGTACCAAAGGAGGTTTTTTTGCTGAAGAAGTACCAGAGGAGTTGAGGTACTCTCTTGGAGTTGATTCCGGACACAAAGTGCGTGAATTGTACTTGTCCCAATTGGTTTTCAATTTTGACAGGAACTTGTCCAAAATTGAAGTGCTTCTGGTTAGAGGCAAAGCGTTTAGACTATACCTATTTTCCTCTTACAAAAAGCAAGAAATATTGCTTTCTTGAATGCCGATAGTATACCTGACACCCCAAAATGATAAGATAAATGATCTTGGCAAATGTATGTCAAGTCACGGTTTTCTGAATAGGGTATGATCTTGACACCATGAAATGATAAGAGAAATGATCTTGACTAGTTGCACCACCGTTTTCTGAATAGGGTATGTTTGCCCTGTGTGGTACAACTTATTATCCATCACTGCCCAAAACATGTAAACGAGAGTGAGTTAGCATAGTAAATATGGTATATGACTTTACATTATCGGATGGGCACATAACCTTAATCAAACAACTCACCTATGTCAAACATTCGGGGAAATAATCTTTTTCAAATGTAAGCTTGGTCAACATGTTCTGAGTCTTCTCTACCATCTTCATTTACGCCGTTCATGCAATATGCTCATTGCAAGAAAAAAAGTTGATTGGTACATGACATGTGATCAAAGTTGATTGGTGAATGACATATGATCAAGTTGAAATTTGGTGGAATATATTGGAGAAATGTCTTTGATAGGTCAAAAAGATGGAATGAGTCCATAATGTGCACTACGGGTGGACAGTGCTTTCTTGATTTGGGCTGGATTTGGTAGGCCTGAAAGGCTGAATGGTTTTGATTTAACTGGGCTAAGCGCGGCTCTAAAGAAAAGCTCACTGTTTACCGCCAGAGCTATTTCTCACCCTATGCGATACATAAATCGCTCTCGCCTCTGTACGTGAAGAAGTGGGTCAGCCCAGTACTGAAGAACCTCTGGCCCGAGTGTTTTTCTTTTTCTTTTTTACCCTTTGGTTTTCTTATTTTTTTTCTTTTTTCTTTTTGTTCGTTTCTTCACAGGTTTTCTTAGGATTTTTGATTTTTTCTACCTTTCATTACTACTTTTTTTTAGGTTTCCCCCCTTTTTGAAAAATACATATCTAAATGCCCGTTCTTTTGCTAGCTTCTACAATATGCTGAAATAAGCTGCCCCTTACCTACATTATTCTAGAAACGCAACTAAATTTATTGTTTTAGAAGCCTACTAACTAAGACTATCTGAGTGAGGTTACTAACTAAGACTTGACTAGTAGGCTTCTAAAAATAATAATATTTTTGGTTGGGCTGTCAGAATAAGGTGGATCGAGGGTAGCTTATCCCCCCTGTTTCTGTTCAAGCCCCCCTCTATACATATTTAGTATACATGTGGAACAATTTTTTAAAAACTTGAGAAAATTTCAAATACACGTTGAATTATTTTTCACTATATGAAATAATTTTGTTTACGTTGTATAAACTGTTTTATAAAATTTCAAAAAATTAGAAAGGCGTAATATTTATTGAAAATGTCACGTACATTTGTTAGAGTGGTACTTCACATTTTTCTATAATACGCTAACATTGTTTTACACTATATAAACAATTTTCTAAAAGTTAGGTATATTTGTTTAGTGATGACAAACATTTTTAGAAATTATGTGAATATTTTTGAACATTAAGCATTTTTTCTAACGGCATGGCCATTTTTTCGAAGTGTGTGAACATTTTATGAATATCACAATGTTTTCCAGTTTTTATCAGCATTTTTTTAATTGTCTGAGTATTTTTTTACACTGCATAATTGTTTTTAACAAGTAATTATCATTTCTAAGTATTTAAACCAAATGCGTATCAATTTCAAAAATATAAATAAAAGTATGAAACTGTACTTTTAGTTATATTTTTACTAAAACAACATAAAAGGAAAATACCCGCAAAAAACAAAAAACAAACATAAAAAGGAAAAATGTGTGGTAGAGGCCAGCCCTGCCTCCAGCGATGGATTGGCTCATATATGGGCGTAGAGCTCCTATTTGACGCTCTCTGCGTCAAACAGTCGAGCGATCGCATAGGGGATCGATAGACTGGGCCGACGCCAAGTTTCGAACTAGACCCACTGCTTCCGAGCATACAAATCGAACCAGTTGACCTAGCTAGCTTTCTTGATTACAGAACATTGCGAAACCTTAAAAAAACTCAAACACCAATCTGCATGTTTTTCAAAAATTCGAACACAAAACATTTTCTTTCAAAAACAAAACCTGAATGTTTTATCAAACGCGAAGATTATTAGTATTTTTTACAACTTTAGAGAAAACTCAAACATTTTTCAACACACAAACGAATTTTGGAGACGCGAACATATTTTTTAGAACCGAAACATTTTTTAAACTACCCAAAAAACTGACGGGAACAAAATTTCAAATTCCAAAACAAAATTTGGAAACACGAACAACTTTTGCAAGCGAATATTTTCTGAAACTCCAGAACAAAATTTGAAAAAAGGAACATTTTTTAAATTTGCAAACAATTTTGGAAACGGAACAATTTTCGAAACTCCAAACTAAACTTGTAAATATGAATATTTTTTGAAATATGCAAACAGATTTTGGAACGGGAGCATTTTTTCAAACTCCCAAACAAATTTATGGAATGGACGAACTTTTTTTTCAATTTGTGAACAAAATTTGACAACATGAATATTTTATAAAGTAGTGAACAATTTTGGAAAGCTGGAACACTTTTTGAAATTTCTAAACATTTTTCGAATGCAAACAAATTTGAAAACATGGACAATTTTTATTTTGTGAACAAAAATAAAAAATTTGAATTTGCAAATAATTTGTCAAAACTTGAACAATTTTTGATGTTGTGAACGAAATTTCAGAACAGTAACAATTTTTAAATGACGAACATATTTTAAAGGTTGAGAACAAAATTTGGAAACACGAATAATCTTTAAGTTTCCAAACAATTTTCGAAACATGAAAACTTGAAAAAAAGAAAAATACTTAAAAAGGAAACAAAAAAACAAAAAAGGAAAAAAGAAAAGAAGAAGAAAAATTGAAAAATGAAAAAAAAACATGAAATCCGGTTAAAGGAACCTTTCTAGAAGGTTCCCCAAGCTGGTAAAAAACAGCTGGGAAACTCTAGAAGGTTCCCAAAACCTGAATTGTCGCCTACAGTGGGAGATGGGCGTGCCCAATTGATCGCTCCCCTGTGCGATTGCCCGACTGCTTGATGCAGATAGCGTCAAATAGGATTTTCCATGGGAGTGTCTGATGCGATGGGTTCTTTCGGCTCGCTATTTAGCGAGACAAGGCCCATCCCCCTGTTTACCTAAGAAAACCTGTAAAAAGGGATGCATGTTTACCTATTTAGTTTTCTGAGGCATGCACGTCGCATATCTAATTAATGAGTGTGTAGTTATTTCCATACTAAAGAAATTAAATGAGCTTTCTTTTTTGCATTAACTAGGACGATGCTCGTGCATTGCCACAGAACCATCGGCTTAGAGGTGGTTGTAGGACCTTGAAGTATGTCTAGAGGGGGTGATTAGACTACTTGATCAATTAAAAACTTAACTTTTTCCCAATTTTAGACTTTGGCAGATTTTAGCTATCTTTGGACAAGTCAAGCAATCATCACACAATTAAAGCAAGCATGCAAAGAGTATATGAGCAGCGGAAATTAAAGCATGCAACTTGCAAGAATGTAAAGGGAAAGGTCTGGAGGATTCAAACGCAATTGGAGACACGGATGTTTTTGTCGTGGTTCTGATAGGTGGTGCTATCGTACATCCACGTTGATGGAGACTTCAACCCACGAAGGGTAACGGTTGCGCAAGTCCACGGAAGGCTCCACCCTTGAAGGGTCCACGAAGAAGCAACCTTGTCTATCCCATCATGGCCGTCGCCCACGAAGGACTTGCCTCACTAGCGGTGGATCTTCACAAAGTAGGCGATCTCCTTGCCCTTACAAACTCCTTGGTTCAACTCCACAATCTTGTCGGAGGCTCCCAAGTGACACCTAGCCAATCTAGGAGACACCACTCTCCAAGAAGTAGCAAACGGTGCGTTGATGATGAACTCCTTGCTCTTGTTCTTCAAATGATAGTCTCCCCAACACTCAACTCTCTCTCTCTCATGGGTTTTGGATCTGGTGGAAAGAAGATTTGAGTGGAAAGCAACTTGGGGAAGGCTAGAGATCAAGATTCATATGGTAGGAATGGAATATCTTGGCCTTAACACATGAGTAGGTAGTTCTCTCTCAGAAATGGTAAGTTGGAAGTGTAGGTTTGTTCTGATGGCTCTCTCCACGAGTGAAGAGGAGGTGGAGGGGTATATATAGCCTCCACACAAAATCTAACCGTTACACACAATCTACCAAACTCGGTGGGACCGAATCAACAAACTCGGTCGGACCGATTTAGTAAACCTAGTGACCGTTAGGATTTTCGGTGGGACCGACAGGTAGGACCGATATGATTAGGGTTAGGGCATAACGTAATCTCGGTGAGACCGATTACACAAACTCGGTGAGACCGATTTTTGGTAATAAGCTTTCCAGAGAGTTGGTCAGGTAAACTCGGTGGGACCGATTCGCTCATTTCGGCGAGACCGAAATGTTACGAAAGGGAAACAGGGAGTTTACATTGCAATCTCGGTGGGACCGATCGCTCACTTCGGTTAGACTGAAACATTACGAAGGGAAACAGAGAGATTACAATCCCATCTCGGTGAGACCGAGATCCCTATTGGTAAGACCGATTTGCCTAGGGTTTGTGGCAGTGGCTATGACATTTGAACTCGGTGGCACTGGATAGAAAGAATCAGTGGGACCGATTTTGACTTTGGGTTTAGGTCATATGTGGATGTGAGAAAGTAGTTGAGGGTTTTTGGAGCATATCACTGAGCACTTGAAGCAAGAGGCTCATTAAGCAACACCTCATCCCTCCTTGATAGTATTGGATTTTCCTATAGACTCAATGTGATCTTGGATCACTAAAATGTAAAATGAAGAGTCTTGAGCTTTTGAGCTTGAGCCAATCCTTTGTCCTTAGTATTTTGAGGGATCCACTTTCATCATCCATGCCATGCCATTCATTGAGCTTTCCTGAAATAATAGTCTTGGAATAGCATTAGCTCAATGAGCTATATGTTGTTATGAATTACCAAAACCACCTAGGAATAGTTGCACTTTCAATGGTGAAATAACATTAATGCCCTTTATCATTGTCGCCAGAGAATTTTAAATGGCCATATTAGGTTGGGGAATGAACTAAAATTAAGATCGATTTTGTGTTGAAGTCACCTTTTTGTCTTTGTTATTTATGTCTTTTACTAAAAGTTAGTCTCACATGAAAGTAGTGTATTTGTTTATTTATGATAAATCTCATATGCGAGTAAATTATATTTGTTTATATGTCTCTTGGAGTCACTTTGGGTACATCCAATAAAATATATGTCTCTTGAAAGGTTGCTAGTTTCACATGTGGGGGGATGCATGTATTTGTTTATTTAGAAAGGATATTGAACTCATATGTGAACTCACCACCAACTCCAATCTTTATAAGTAGAAAAGATGAGTGTGTACGGAACTCTAGGAAGTGGAAGCGGAACTGAAACACTAAGGGCGAGACGACGGGAATAGTCACAACTGTTCAATTTCGTTTTCCACAAGCGCAAAAGCGTTTTGGCTTCTTTTTTGCATACAAGAAGAAGGTTGCACACACGTGACATAAGTCCTAGCGCAACTCGGTCATGAAACACGATGCACGTGCAGGCGAGGCGAACGGTGGAGGAGGAGTGCGCGTGTATGTGCCATGTTTTCAAGCTTTTAGTGGTGTGTGACATAACTCACCTTATATGTTCTTTTTAGAGGAACTCACCTATATATTGGTGTACCACACCCTCCGCTAATAAGGTGAGACTAAACTTTTCACACCCCTTGTCATGCATGAATGAACCACGTCAGCCTCTGGAATTTTCTTAAAAATTGTTGGATAGAATAAATGGGCTAAACCCTAAATATTCCAACAATAAATTTATAAACAGATTTCTTTTGGTGCTGATGTTGGTGTTGTAGCTAACCAAGCTCTATTTTATTGTTTAGTATGCGTGCCTTTTGTTGGTGTCATACTTAGATTAATGTTGGATGGTTATTGCCTCACACATGTCATATATCTTTGTCTACGTGTTGTTAGCTTTGTAAAAGACCGTCGTTTCTATATATGAAATTGGAGGGGGTTTGAAGCTTGTGAATAGTTGTTAACATTTATTTAGCAAAAAAATCTAAACTCACGGGCATTTTACATGAGATTAGGGGCCCTTTCTCTAAGAAAAACTACTGTTGTGAGCTAGAATTGGATATAACGAAGGCTTACCATAGAATGGGGTCATATTATCTTGAGGCGGCTATGATCAAATCGGGTATACACAGCTTGGTGGGCACACCATGTGTAACTGCATTGGCACAAGATTTGCTTAAAATGGACCTAGTGATACGATCTCACAGCCTGGAGACGACAAAGGCAGCAACGTGTAGGGGAATCTTAGCAGCTACAAGCTTCATCCATAAGGCAACGGCTTCTCTTGAACGTTGCTCACATTGCTTATAGTATTCCACAAGGACCATAACACGGCTGGTCTTACGAAAGAAGCTGGACGTTTCCCTTACACCGAGAAAAAGTTGGGCGTTTCCGTGAGAACAACAAAAGGCACTTGGTATATATACGTGGTGGAAAAGCGCTACTATGTGACAAGGCTTGCCATATACACATGGTGGAAAAGCGCTGCTACGTGCCAAGGCTTGCCGATCACAGAGCGTTGCTTGAATCATCTCCGGTGACTCCCTCGTACGGTGATCAATACCTACGCTAGCAAAGTTGGAGATAATGCAAGAGCTGGTTACACAACGCGCGTACCCGGACAGAAGGGATGTTGCCTTTGTTGCCACAAATGTTCGTGGGTGCGCTAGGCTCTAGCGAGGCGTCGCGACGTCCCGGACAAGAAAGAGAGGACATAAGTAGAGGTTTTCGTGGACACACCAAAGCTTATCTTTGCTACGTGTAATAAGAGTTTTGATATATTTTCTAAAACAAAGTAGATGATACAAATACAACAACAGAGGTCATGCCCCTAAAAAAAATGAGGTCATGCATCAACCGGAAGTGTCCTCCACGTCCACGTATCAACCTTGCCAATAGGTACGGACCCAAAAAATGTGGAAAGGTTTTAAGTATCACAAGTCCTTTACCGAAAAAAGTTTTCGCCCCGCTTTATATATAAAACATTTTTTTTTAGAAAAGGAGGATGACCCCTGGCCTCTGCATCTGGGAGATGCATACGGCCACTTTATTGATTATTCTCGAGGACCTTACAAAGTATTACAACAATGTGCCTGAATCCATCGTATTGGAAACACATGCCGCTACTCCTATCCAAAATGATGAAGGGGTGCTAGCTGGGCCACTACCCAAACCACTCACCTAAGCCTAATATCAAAAGTCGGAAGCCAAAACATATTCAGAAGCTCCAACCGAGCCACATACCGGGTCTGGGGCACAATCCGGTCAGATGCACTCGTGTGTCGTCGCCACCATCTTCCAAAGGTCCGTCTTCAGATCATATTGAGGCTTCTACCTTGTCTAGCCACTCTGCCATCGACTCCCCCATGACGCCAGACAGCATCCTCCTCCTGCACGAGTCCATCTCCGCGCATCAGGCACCGAGTCTCCACAGCATCATGCCGTCGAGATCCGCCACCATTAATGTGTAAGATGAAGCACCGCTCTACCAAAGTCGCCGTCCTCTAGTCCCTCGAGTCCGTGTGCACCTCCAAGAATGACGCCCCCAGGGGGAAAGCGACACCAGAGAGCCGCCGTCATCCGATCACTGATTTAGGGTTTCCCGCGGAGGTAGCAGAGAGTGGCCTTGAGCATCTCCACAGCGATGCCTTCAGGAAGGGAACGACGCAGACAGCGTCGCCATCGCCGGCCTTGGAAATAGCCAATAGAAGATTTTCACCTAGATCTGATCGAAGACCTCCATCTCTCGTGCACGGGTCGCCGTCGTCCTTGCCGGGATCTGGATGATCCCGCTTGCCAGATCTCAGCATGGAGAAGCCCCCCCACCGAGACCCGCCGGCCGAGCAGGGGAGGCCGAGGCCGCGCCCAAAGGATCAGATCCGCGATGGATCCAAGCCCGCGCCGCCGCCCCGGAGTCTGCCCCGCGCGCAGCCGCCACCGCCTGCCGAGGCTCGCCGCCGCGTGCCCCGCGTCCCGCCACCGCTCGCCGAGGCCTGCCGCCTGCCGCCTAGATCCGCCGCCCGCGGAAGAAGGGGAGTCGGGAGAGGGAATCCCCCTGCCGCCGCCGTCTGTCATGCGGGTTTCACCCGGCGGCGTCACCCGACGGCGGCGCAAGGAGGGGAGAAGGAGGGGGCGGCGACGGTGCCTAGGGTTGGAGGCCCCCGAGTCATCATCATCCGGAACAAATGCACGTCAACACCACACACACCCAAGGCAGGATACATAAGCGCTGAGCGCAGCAACACCACCCATTGCACACTACCACAAAGAGATGAAGCCGTATACAACGAATCGTAGACTCCAAGGCGGCTCCTTCAGGAAGGATACGACACCGGAGTGCCGCCACCGCTCGATCCAAGGATTAGAGTTTCCCCTGGAGCAGCACGACGGGCGGTGAGAGCCGCGACGACGCCTTCAAGAAGGGAACGAGCTTCGCCGTCGCCGGTCCGTCCAAAGATAGAGTATGTTTTCACCCCGGCCAACGCTCACCGCCACCGAACGCTACACCCCGGCCACCACGCCGCCCACACGGCCATGGCCACCGGGCAGCGCCAAGACACGGGCTCTGCCCAAGAGCACCGTGCAACCACCACCAGGGCCGCCGCCCCGACATCCAAGACCTTGACACCACCGCACCCGAGACCCACCGCTACCCCAACCAAAGAGACGAGCGGAAAAGGACCCGCCTTTGCACCCTTGGTCCACCCCCAGCGTCGAGACCCAATAGGTCGGCCAACACTGGCATCCATCGGCCCATCCTGCAGCTCAGAGCGCGAGACGAGTTCGGTCCTGTAGCACCGTGGGAGGGGGGGGGGGGGCGAGGTCGGTCCTACTGCACCGTGCCCGAGACGAGCTTGGTCCTGCGGCACTGTGCGCGAGACGAGCTCGGTCCTGCAGCACTGGGCGCGAGACGAGCGATGGACCGCAACTGGGAAAGGGCCAGCCCTTCGAAGGGAGTAGCGACCGGGCGCCGAGAAGATGGGGTGAAGGCCGAAACGGTCCGATCACAGACAAGCCGACGCCGGAGAAGCCGGCCGCCGCTGCAGGCAGATCCGCCAAGCCACCATGAAGCCGCCACGACATCGGGAGTCCGCCACCGCCGAACCTCCACACGTCGCCTCCCACGGTCGGAGCAACGGCCACGGCCTGCCGTTGCCCTACCCGCGTCGCCCGACGAGCTCCTAGCGCCGGAGCCGCCGGGCATGCACCACCGCCGCCACACGCCGCCGGCCGACCCCCACTGCCAAATCCAGCCGGATCCAGTAGGAGGCCGACCGCACGCCGCCTCCCGAGACGGGAGCGCCGCAGCCGCCCCGCCGCGCGCGGGATCTAGGGCGCCGGCACCAGCCGGCCGCTTCGCGAGTCCGCTGTCGTGCCGCTGAACCCTGCGATGTCCAGCGCTGCCGCTCGAGAAGGCCGTC
The DNA here is from genome assembly GCA_963921465.1 of Triticum timopheevii. NCBI lineage: Eukaryota > Viridiplantae > Streptophyta > Magnoliopsida > Poales > Poaceae > Triticum > Triticum timopheevii. The sequence goes on from OY997272.1 coordinate 421,716,339, forward strand.
CCGCGCCGGCGTCCCACGAGCAGGGGGGAGAAGGGCCCGGCCGCCGCCGCGCCCACCGGGCTTTGCCCGACGGAGCTCGCTGGCGGCGGCGGGGGGGAGGGGGGGGGGTTGGTGGTGGGGCCGAAGGCCGCGACAACAAAGGTTGCCCCCCGGCACGCGCGGGCGCGTCGCAGGTGGGAGGGAAGGAGAGGGGGGAGGGGGCGAGGTGGGCCTGGAGGCGCACGCACGGCGGCCGGCGATGGCGGGAGCAGGCGAGGGTGGCGGCGGGGTGGGAACCCTAGCGGGGGAGCGGGGCTCTGTTTCCGATTTCTCCTCACAAGTCCTTTACAAACACATATTATACAAAAAAAAACATATAAATCCTTAGGGTGCCAAAATTTTATTTCTTTTGCATCCACCGGCAGCACGCCGTGAGCCAAACTCGATCCTGCCTCTGGGCCTTCAACTTGGTGGAGCAAATTTTTCCGCGTCGCAAGAGGGAAATGATACATATGTCTTTTCAACAGACATGATTGCCACCTCTTAATTGAAAGTTTATGGTTCAGACTCAAATTAACGCAACTCAAGAAATAAAAAAACACTTAGCTTTTTTTTTGGTAAAAAACACTTAGCTAACTCGAATTAATGCAACAAGAATGTAATATTCATGTGACAAATCTAATTAATAATTTTTGTGTATATTGTTACTTGTTTAAACTCTCAAGCATTTTTCTGCGTACGTGTGTGAGCGTGACAACGATTTGTAGTATATCTCTTGTACTCTTGTAGTACACATTTGTTTTTTGAGCAACTTAATTAAATCCATATTAATAGATAGCTAGGCTGGCGCCTTCAGTGAGACTAGACAAAAGGGCCAAAGTGACCGTCACACTCCAGGACTTTGTAAAGCAAATGATATGACTGCAACAAGAAGAGCGAGGGGCCAGAAGTAGAAACTCTTCCCGGCCACCTCCGCCCCGATACACTTTATTTCACATATATGGACCAAACGGACAGATAACACAAGCTTCACACACAACAATGGCGCGCACAGACACACACTTGCGACACACGCCTTATTAATGGTGGTCAGGTCACACACATACCCACGCCCATGGCTCCAAGCATAAATCAGGATGGCGCCACGCCTCTGCATACGGGCGAGCGCGCGGCGTGCTTGCGTGCAACCCACACCACGCCTAGTTTATCAGTAGTTGACGACGGAGCGGTAGGTGCCGCCGGGCTTCCAGCCGGCGGGGATGACGTTGCTCGCCACGAGGGTCTTGCCGGAGCTGGAGGTGAGGCGGACCGTGAAGGGCGCCTGCAGCATGGGCCCGGAGTTGTACCTCCACACCGCGCCCCACGACCGGTCCATCTTGGTCCAGCTCGCGCCGTTGCCGCCGTTCTGCATGAGCTCCACCGACGACAGGTCGCCGTCGCCGTCCTCGTACTCGATGAGCATGGCGAGGTAGTAGGAGTTGGAGCCGGCGTCTACCTTGAAGGCTATGTCCATCCCCGGCCAGTTGCACGGGACCCTGCAGCATGCATGCAGCCACACGCACGGACATGACGGATGCCAGGGCGAAGACAAGGCACGGCGGTTAGTCGGTCGGCCAGGAAAGCGGCATACCGTGTGCGTGCCGGTGCACGCTTGCCGCTCTTTTACGTGCGTCCGGACACGCAGCTAGCTTACCGTGTGCCGTTGCCGTTTCAGTTTGCATGAAAAATTCACGTGAAAATGCATGCAGCAGCCAGCTTACCGTGTGTACTGGATTTGGAGACGTCCGGCCGCGCGGAGCTGGTCGGCCTGGCCTGGCTTCGCCATGCCGCCGAACGCCGTCCCGCTGAGGTCGAAGTGGACGGGCTCTCCCAGGCACGCCTCGCCAGCTGGGCACTCGTCGGTGAGGACGACGGTCACCGGGCTGGACGAGCAAGAGCTGTGGCCGGTGCATTTCACCTGAAGAATTTACGTTAAGCCGAGTATTTGACAACGCGGCGCTAAATTTAAATGGCTGTACTTGAAAATCATGTGATCTACGGACCTGGTAGCAAGAGCCGCAGCCCTTGCCGTCCTGGTAGATGGACGGGTTGCCCGCGGCGATCATGGAGGAGAACGGCGCATGGTCGACGGCGTCCTGGTACCCGCACGCACCCCCTACAGATCGTGCATGCAAAGCGTTACTTGCATAATGCTGGAGAAATTAAATGGTTTATGTTCGTCCATGTATGAATTACCGTCGCTCCCTGCGCCGTTGGGGCCGCCGTACCAGGTGGCGCCGCCGTTGGACCAGCCGGAGAGCTTGCGGTGGATCTCGACGGACGCGCAGGGACGGAGGAGGAAGGCTAGGACCATGAACACGGCGAAGGACGCCGAGATCTTGGCCACGGAAAAGGCCATGCCTCTCTTTTCTCTCACCGACGATCACTAGAGTACAAGGAGGAAGAGACTGAAGTAGAGGGGTGGCCTTGGTGTGTGCTAGGAAGTGCACTCCAAGCCTCCATTTATAGGCGGCAGGCAGGCAGATGGTAGGGTGCACCGCTGAGTGATCGCGGGCAGTGATTAAATTCTCCCTTGGTTTCTTCTGAAGAAATAAAAACGAATTCGTGCTTACTTGCTGGGGTTGCACGCGCGGACTCAAGGGGATTTTTAAATAAACTAGTACAAATGTCCGTGCGTTGCAACGGAAGTCTAGAAAAAAAATATAACGTTGTTTATGAAACGGCGGGTAAGAAAATAGGTGGAAGACGAAGCTTTGGAGGCTCGCTGCTCTAAATTTGTAAGGATGATGCTAACTAAGTGACAACATTTTTACTTGGGGACGACATTCCGATGACCTCATCAAGGTGATGCAAGAGTTGGCAACATCTGGTTCGCGTCCACATATGTCATAGATCTTGGTCTGTGGCCTATAAAATAATCAGATGAGGGGCAATGTCTAAATTATTGACAGTATCTAGATTAGTATATTGGTGTGAATAATTGGAAATTCCTCACCGAGCTAAGACTCCAATCCACGCTTTGCATTAATTCAACTACAAAAATTCATAGCATTATTTTTTAATTTATTAGCATGTGGAACGTGCAAAGCCAACATGCGATTCAATATATATCGAAGGGATCGAACACAGGATCTCGTGGAAGAGACCACGCGCCACAACCAGTTGAGCTAACGAAGGTTGTTGAACAAATAGCAGCGTAAAGATTTAAAAATCAACATCCAGCATCGATCCGACATATTTCTAGAATTTCAAACGCAATGAACCAAAACTGAGTATTTTATGAAACACAAACAATTTTAGCTTTGTAAACATTTTTTAAATGAAATTTTTCAAAAAAGGAAACATTTTCAGAATTTCTGAACTTTTTTGGAAAACAAGAACATTTTCAGAAATTCCCAGACATGTTTTAATTTGAGAAAAAAATCGAAACATGATTTTTTTTGAATTTGTGAACAAATTTGAAAACAGGAACAGTTTTTTAAAATTCCCAAACATTTTTGAATTTGTGAACAAAATTTTGAAACATGAAACTTTTCTGAATTTTTGAACAAATTTTAAAAACAGGAACATTTTTTGAATTTTGAGAACAATTTTCGAAAATGGATTTTTTAAATCCTGAACAGTTTCTAATTCGTGAACAAAATTTTATAACACGGACATTTTTGAGTTTATGAACAAATTTTGAAACCTGAATATTGTTTTAATTTTGAACAAATTTTGAAAACTGAGACATGTTTTTTAAACCAAACTTTTATTAGTTTGTGAAGAAAATTTTAAAAGGCGAACCCTTTTTGAAATTCGGAACATTATTTGAAAATAAGCAAAAAAAAATTGAAATTGTAAAATTTTATGAAATTTTTGAAGAAATAACTAAAAACAGGAACATTCTCAAATTTGTGAAACATTAGTTGAAAAAGGAAAAAAGAAGAAAGAAGAAAGAAAAGGCGAACACTTTTTGAAATTGAACATTATTTGAAAATAAGCAAACAATTTTTGAAATTGTAAAATTTATGAAATTTTTGAACAAATGACTAAAAATAGGACATTCTCAAATTTCTGAAACATTAGTTGAAAAAGGGACAAATCAAGAAGAAAGAAAAGAAAAAAAATAAAAAATAAAAAATAAATACGAAAAAGAAATATAAAAAGAAAAACCGGTTCAAGAACCTTCTAGAAGGTTCCCAAAACCGGAAAAAAACCCGGCTTGGAAGATCATAGAAGGTTTCCGAAACCGGGTATGGCTGAACGCTAAACAGGCCGGCCTACCCGGAGCGCTCATCGATGGCTTGTGTGAGTAACACCCCAGCACCGCAAAGAGCCAACTGGGCTTCTGAAGGCCCATGAAGCTAGTGTAACGCCAAGCGCAGGAATTTTTATGTACACTGAACGATTTTTACGCAATTATTAGTACCACCTCGTTTATATTATGTACAGTGAAAGCGTATTATGACATAAGAAGAAAGCGTATTGCGACGGTGAACCCGGAAACCCAATCCGTGCTTTATTATTAGGGAGAGATAATAAAATAAACCCGTTCGCTGGCGATCTTTAGAAAGCAATCTGAACACTGGACGATCGATCTGCCGCAGAAAGGTTTTTCTGTCTTCCATTTGTACACCAGCTACGACAGTGCTCGGCGTCTAGTCACTCAGTGAGCAAACGACAGTTGCCGTTATTTCGGTTAGACACGAGGCGACCCTACGAGTCGAGTTGCCGCCCATCCCGAGACGGCTCCACGCCCCGTCCATTTCACCCTCCCTGAGGCTGGTCACAATGGGCAAGAACATAAGCTAGTAACTTCACACTTCCCTAGACTATGTTACTATCTTTATAGTGGGTAGGAACATCTATGTAGTGTCATGCAACGATGTATTTATTAGGTTATAGATTCATTGTTTCTTGGAGTGTGTGATGTTCCGGTAACTTAGCTAGTTACCACAAGCACCTCTCTCTTCATTAAATACGTGCCACATAAGCAAAGTTGTATTGGACTGTGTGATGTTACTCCTAAGTTCCTCCCCACTGTGACCAGCCTGATATTCAGATCGGTCAACTGCTGTCATGAGGTCCAGTCGTCAGGATCTCACACCGTCTCCGCACCGTCGATCCCTCCCTTGGGACGGCCAGGAGGCGCGGTCATTCGGCCTGAGCCCCGCGGCAAGCCACGGCACGAGCCGTAATCTTGGCCCGGTTTGCCGGTTCCTCCCCCATTGACTTGTGCGAGGTGCCTCACGCGTTCACTCCGCCCGCAGCCGGTACACGTAGCTCCGGCCGGTAGTCAGCGTCCTCGCCAGATTAAGCGCCCCAGCAACGTGCACTGGGCTTTCAGATGACATGCCTCCCAGGGTCGCACACGCGCAGTGGCTTGCGTCAGTCTCGGTTGCATGCACGGCGACTTGAAAATAGCTACTCCTTTCGTCCCATAATGTAAAACATTTTTTAGCACTACACTAGTGTCTAAAAACGTCTTACATTACGGGACAGAGGGAGTAATAGACATCATCGGTTTTGCTGAGTCTGTGAAAGGCCCGACAGAGGTGCGACAGGCGACCTGAGTTCCATGTCCGGTAGGGTTAAGCTCCAATGGACCAAGCTGTAGTTCACCTTACAGTCACATATTGTCCTGTCCTTGCCATGTCATTATATATAACGGAAGAGTGATCGATTCAACATACATGTCTGGTAGGGTGCGCCTATGTCTTCCTTGACACGAGATGTAGGGCGGCCAAATTTCATGTTTTGACGCTTTTTTTTTCAAGTTTAGCAGGATATGACCCCGGTTTAAAAAAAATCGGGATCTCACCCCCTTTTCTATCACCGGGGTGGCTGGTGGTAGGGTAGAACGGCATACCGCCGAGGCGCCCCGCAGTAGATCACTCATCCATGTCAGCCGTAGTAAAGCCAGTTGCCATCTGCCGTTAGCCCTATGTCAGGGCCCCTGGAGGTAGGCTGTTCTACCCTATCACCGAAGACCCTGGCGGTAGGCTTTGAACGGTTATAAGTTGCGGGAGCGACTGGTGGGGCCTGTCGGGGTTATGATCCTGACAATGAGTACTAGGGGTACGAATAAGCGGCAGAGACTAGCTACGACATAGGTGTAACACTCGGTGTTTAACGAGATCAGTCCCTCACTCGGTGGAGGTAAAAACCCTACGTCTCGTGTCCTGAGGCTTTGCTTTGATTCGATGGGTATAGTTACAGAGGTTGCACGTGCCCGGCTATGGAGAGGGGAGCGGCTTATATAGAGTGCGCTACAACCCCATGCCTCCCACGCCGCCAGGGCAATTAATGCCATTGAATGAGACAGTTACTAGTGTAATGAGCCTCTACTACAACAGTTACAGGAACGGTAGCTATAACTCTATTTAGTGGATGACTTAGGATTCTTCGACCGTTGCAGATCCCACAACGTCCTCTTGTTCTCTACGTCCGAGTGGTGGTCCGTCTGCCGAGTGACGTGTGATCATCCGGGTGCCGCAGAGCCGTCCGAGTGATCCTCTTGATGTATGCATCCGAATGATGGCATGATCTAGAGACCTACCTATGATGGTGCTGGGCCTCATGTGGGTCCCAAATTATGGGTCCTTGACCCTACCTGTAACAGGTGACCACATCATTAGCCCTCGAATCAGTTGGGATTTCGTAGGACACGCAAACCAACCCTTCGGCTGAATCCGAGTGCTGCAGGGGCACCCAGAATATGTTTTCGAACCGTGGTTCGTTACTCCATGGATGAAGACACAACGGATTCTGGACTTTAGGTTTACCCAGATGACCGGGTGTTGTTGATCGTCGAGCAAAACCCGGTGGCATTCGTTTTGTCTCTCGGAGCAGATAGACTAGGGGCCCGCGTGAGGGCATGCCATTATAACTCGAGTGGCGACGCCAGCGCGTGGTCTAACTCTCCGGAGAGATGCCACTCCTTATCCCAGTGGAACGCTAGTGCATGCCTCCTTCGTGTCCAGGTTTAAGAGTCATGCGCCTTGGAGCCTACCAAGAGGGCCAAGTGAAGCCGTAGAGGGGCATCAAGCTCATCACATAACGATCCTGAAGAGGACTTCAGTCGGGTGTTTAACATGGCTGAGTGCACGGATCCCCATGGAGGGTGGTCAGTCGGACTGACGTGCGTCCTTTAGGAAAGGAATCGCTGGTAATCAATCAGATTGATTTGTCCCAAGAATCTTGAGATTTGAATTCGTGCGTTCGCGCACTAAAGCGGTAACGTCGTGCGTTAGTGGGAAAGTGGGGGGGGGGGGTGGCTCCTCCATTTGTGCGCACGATACCCGCCACATGTTGTGCTTGTCATGTACAAATCCTCGCCACGCGGGCCATCAATCCGGGAATTTACGGTGAGATATTTGGTTGAAGATTTCGTCTGGAGGTATAAAAGATTCAGTGGCAGACCTCTGGGTCTCAGATCCCCTTTTTCTCCTCCCGACTTCTCCGCTTCCCTCCTCCACCCGAGTGCACGACGATGGCCAGGGACTCCACAGCCAAGGCAGAGAAGGCGAAGAAGGCGGGAAAAGCTCCCTCCTACGGCTCTGGCGCGGCGACCGGCGGTGCGGCGGGGGACTGGATCCCGTTGCGCGTCACCGCTCGGAGGTTGGAGGAGCGAGCGGAAGACGGGTTGATCCCGCACGAGGGATGGCGTCGTCCGGTTGCGAGAGAGGTCGAGCCGGTGCCTTAGGAGGACGAGCGCGTCCTGCTCGTCACCCATGTCGAGCAGGGCTTCTCGATGCCGCCCCACCCCTTTTTCCGGGCGTTCCTCGACTATTTCGGCGCTCAAATCCATCATCTTCCCCCTAACACCATTATCTATCTTTCGGCCTTCATCTATCTCTCTGTGAGAACTTCTTGGGTTGTCACCCCCACTGGGGCCTCTTCAAGTACATCTTCACATGTCGATCGATGGCCGTGAAGAAGAACTCGTCGAGTGGAGAGAAAACCCATGTCACCCAGCTATGTGGAGGTATGGGAATCCAGGTGCGCACGCGGGGGGGGGGGGGATCCTTCTCCCAAATAAGTTTTCTCGACACTATCAAGGGGTGGCAGGGGACTTGTTTCTACTATAGGGATGTCCCCAATTAGTCAGGCCTCCCGCCATACTCGTCTAAGCGAGTACGGGCTCCACCGACCCTCTCCATGGCGAAGTAGGAGAAGGTGGGCGTCACCATCTTGTCCAGCGCGTTGATTCGATTTGTGAACACCGGGGTGAATGGTATGGACCTGCTGGAGACTTTCATCAGTTGACGCATCCAACCACTCCAGGCAGGGCCCACCCTATATGGTTGTACGAGGGGTCGGGTGACTCCACTCGGGTGCATCCTGAAGATCTCACAGAGAAGGAGGTAGGCGCCAAGATCAAGGCCATCACCTGCGCTCGAGACAATCCACGAGGGGCTCGACTGGTGTCGGCCTTTCACATGGACCTACCGCCCATTGAGGTATTTGTTTGTAGTTCAGTCGGCTTGACTGTATGTTGTCTTTTATGCAGCCGATCCTCACAATAACATGTGTTTGCTTCTCAGGACTTCCAGAACCTGATTTCCAAGGTCCCAGTGGTGGACCGCTCGCCTCAAGATGTGACAAGAGACACCGAGCAACAGTACTCGGAGAGGTCCGACGACGATGAAGATGATGATGAGAGTTCGGAGGAGGGGGGCGAGGCGGAATCTTCTCCGTCTTATGAGCCCCCTAAAGAACCCCGCTCCAAGGCACTGCACGACCCAAAGGGCAAGGAGGGAGGGACTCAACAGCCGACTGCCTTGGGTCGGGCGACTTGGAGCTCCAAGCGCGCCCGTGCCGAGGCTGAGAGTTCGGCGGAGAAGCAGCCGAAATTGCCCAAACAAATCTCTCCCAAGCCTCGAAAGGTTGCAGTACCAAGGATCAAGGTATCAGTGCTTGTGGACTCGAAGTGAGTGTTCTCCCTAACTCTTTGTTCTTTTTGAGTTCACTCGGTTGTTGATCGAGTGATGTCTGGTCCTTGCAGCAACGACACTTCGACAACTTCAGCAGACCCGCATGCCCGCAAGCCAGGCCCGAGTGACGCTAATGCGGTGGATGCCGCCACTTCTGAAGGTGCATTGTATTGATTGACTCATATGGTTATGACTTCTTCAACTGAACTTTGATAGTGTCCTTGATTTATGTAGACCCACCCGAGATTATTCAGCTGGACGATGGAGTGGGTGTTGACTCGCCGAATCCGGACATCACCAGGGAGGGGGCACTGACTACTAACACGCCAATGACGGACGCCTCTCCTCGCCAGATGACCCGTATTTCTCTGGCGAAGGCTGTCGCCAAGACTGCGAGGCCGACTCTTCTGGCTCAAGGTGGCTCAGCGTCTTCGACCGCAGTGGTGTTGGCTACAGGATCTTCCCAAGCTCCTATGAGTGGCACGACGACGATTCCGGCCCAGAGGCCGACGTTTGCGACCCCGCCTGCCCCGACAACTTCTCCCCCCTGTACCGTGTCCCAGAGGATCAAGTGGGGGTGAGTAAGGAGGCGCTGACCCAGGTGGGATTGATGTGTAGTCGACTGAAGGAGGCTTACGATGCCACCACAGTGCTGTAGACCAACGTCCGAGTAAGTACCATTGTGAGTATGATTTACATTCGAAGGTTCTTATTTTCTTGTAGTAGGATTTCTGCCAGTGGGTTTGCACAGGTGATTTCACTACACAACTTTATTCTTGTAGACACGTGTTGGGGCCTCCAAGCGTAGAGTTTTGTAGGACAGTAGCAATTTTCCCTCAAGTAGATGACCTAAGGTTTATCAATCCATGGGAGGCGTAGGATGAAGATAGTCTCTCTCAAGCAATCCTGCAATCAAATACAAGAAATCTCTTGTGTCGCCAACACACCCAATACAATGGCAAATTGTATAGGTGCACTAGTTCGACGAAGAGATGGTGATAAAAGTGTAATATGGATAGTAGATATGAGTTTTTGTAGTGCGAACAATAAAAACAAGCAAGGTAGTAAATAATAAAATGGAGCACAAACGATATTCCAACAATGGAAAATGAGGCCTAGGGTCCGTACTTTCGCTAGTGCAATCTCTCAACAATGCTAACATAGTTGGATCATATGATTATCCCACAAAGTGCAATAAAGAATCACTCCCGAGTTCCTATTAGTAGAGAACAAAATATTTAAATTGTTTGTAGGGTACGAAACCACCTCAAAGCTATTCTTTCCGATCGATCTATCCTAGAGTTCGTACTAAAATAACACAAAGCTATTCTTTCCGATCAATCTAGCCAAGAGTTCGTACTAAAATAACACTATATGACACACATCAACCAACTCTAATGTCACCACAAGTATCCGTGAGTTAATTCTACGATATGCATCAAAAAACTTCATGATCATAATATTCAATCCACACAAATAACCACAAGGGGACCCCAAAGTTTCTATCGAAGAAAAGATAATTAAAATGTGCATCAACCCCTATAAAAATATTACCCCAATGTCACTGCGGGAATCCGCAAGTTGAGTGCCATAACATACATCAAGTGAATCAATATGATACCCCATTGTCACCTCAAGTATTCATACCGCAAGACATACATCATGTGTTCTAAAATCTGAACATTCAACCCGACATGACAAAACTTCAAAGGGTAAAGATTCAATTCATCACAACAAGAGTAGAGAGGGTAGAAACATCATATGATCCATCTATGTTAACAAAGCCCATGATATATCAAGATCGTGACATCTTGAGATCGCGAGAGAGAGATTAAACACATAGCCACTACTAGGGAAAACCCTAGTAGTAGCACGGGTTGTAATGTTATTAGTAGCGCGGGTGGCCGTGCTACTAATAAGGCACTACAACTAACAGATAGTAGTAGTGCGGTATGTACGAGCGCTACTACAATTGACTATATCAGTAGTGCTTTTCCCACATGCACTACTATTAAGTAGCTGTAGCGCTTTTCTTTCCCCGCTCTACTGTTGTATCTTTCAACACTTTCCCCCGCTTCCTATTGATCTAGAACAGTACCCCGTTTCAATAAACTACAATTTCACATATATCAGATAACAATATCATTAACCACAATACCATATAGTCATACAGTAGTCATACAATATCATTACGCATTATAGGTACTCATATATAGTCAACATGCATCCTCACACACATATATGGTTCATACAGTAGCATATATGATAAGCAGTACTAGGTAGTCATACATCATATAGCAGTCTACTAAGGTAGTCATACAGCCACACACATATGTAGTTCTAAATGATATCGATGACGACCATCATCCTCAAGCCATGGCGGTGGGTGTTCCTGATAGTAATTAGGATGGCCTGTCCAACACGAAGATTCTTGCCAACGAGGAAGTTCTTCCACCCAACCGAGCTGAGGTGTGTGCGACCGTCCGTGTCCATGCCGTACGCACAGGTGGTGATGGAGCCCCTTGCGGTAAGGCATATTCCAACAGAGCCTTCTTCATCAGGTTCAATACCACAACTTACAGATAGGCTCTTTGGCAATTTCTGAATGAGAAAAAAATATTAATTAATAAGTAGCATCACACATACTCTTGCAAATATATTTCTACTAAGTACAGATTTCTACACTATCAAAAACAGTACTACATTTCTACTAAGCTTGAATTCTACTAAGAAGTATGGATCATAGTAAGCATGTATGTCATTGGACTCTAAACTAATTAAGCATGTCATCGGCTATCTTCTACACATCATATCATTGGACTCTACACTAAGAATATCAGAATTCACTAAGCATATCGTTAGACTCTACACTAAGTAAGCATGTAATCGGATTCTACACTAAGCATATCATTGGATTCGACACTATGCATATCATCGGATTCTACATACAGATAATTTGCATTTGTAAGTATAACAATAAAGCATATAATGAAATTACTACAGTAAGTATAACATACCATAACATGCTGATCAACCATGGTACTTGTCAGGTGGGTCACGAATGGCACCCCGACAAAGTCAGCACGTGGCGGAATTATGTCCCATAGGTTGCTGTAACGCCCCGGATTCGATGCGCCAGGTGTATGCCAGTTATTCGTCGTCTTTGCCATGTCATTTGCTTGCGTGTTGCATTTTGCCATGTCATCATGTGCATTTCATTTTGCATACATGTTCGTCTCATGCATCCGAGCATTTTCCCCGTTGTCCGTTTTGCAATCCGGCACTCCTATGTTCCCCGGCGCCCCCTTTTGCCTCTCTTTTGTGTGCGGGTGTTAAACGTTCTCGGAATGGACCGAGGTTTGCCAAGCGGCCTTGGTATAGCACCGGTAGACCGCCTGTCAAGTTTCGTGCCATTTGGAGGTCGTTTGATACTCCAACGGTTAACCGGGTAACCGCAAAGCCCTCTTTTGTTGCAGCCCAACACCCCTTCCAAAGTGGCCCAAAACCCACCAAACTCCCCTCCACGCTCTCGGTCGTTCGATCACGATCGCGTGGCCGAAAACCGCTCCTCATTTGGTCTCTCCTAACTCCCTCTACCTATAAATATGTGCACCCCGTCCAAATCCTGGGTCCAAACCCTAGCCTCGCTCCCCTCGCGCCGCCGGACACGTCCGGCCGCAGCCGGACACGTCCGCCCCGCTCCCCCGTCCAATCAGATCCGGCCACGTGGCCTCGCCGCCGACTCTTCGCCGCCGGCCTGCGGAGCCCATCGCGGGCCCGCGCGGGCCCTCACGCCGTCGCCGCCTCCCCGCTCGCCGCCGGCCCCGCCCCGGCGCCCTCCGCCGACCCCGCCGCCTGCGTCGTCCTCGCCGGCTCCGACAGCGCCGCCCGCCGGACCGCCGCGGCTCCTCCGCGCCGTCCAGCCGGCCGACCCCGCACGACGCTGTTCCCAGCCCCGCGGCCCAGCCGCTCGCCGCCGGCCGGACTCCGCCGTGCCGCCGTCGACCGCGGGCGCCGCCCCACGCCGCGGCGCCCGTCCCTCCGCGCCTCGGTCGGCCCCGGTCGCCGTCGCCGTCGCCCTCGGCCCCGGTCGCCGCCGCCGGCGCCGCCCATCGCCCGTCTCCGGCCTTCTCCCTCCGCTCCGGCGACCCGAGCCCGGCCCGCCTCGATCCGCCCCAGATCCAGATCTGGCAAGGTTGACCTCCAAAATTTGACCAAGTCCCCGTTTATTTTGCATCATCATGCCATGTTCATCGCATTGTATCTCTGCATTCGTAGCTCCGTTTCGTGCGTATAATATGTCAAATTGTTCGACTCAACGAGTACTTCATTTCATTCCATTGCATCATTTTCATTTGAGGTCATCTGGATGCCCGAAATGCTGTTGGAAGAGTGCATGTTGATGTTAATCTGCTGAAACTGTTATAACGAGCTCTTTTGTCATTTTTGCCATGATTGATGTGTGCATCCTAGGAGGTTGATGTCTACATGTGTTTTGATCTATGCCATGCCATCTTTCCAGGGGTGTGTGCCATGTATTTTTGTGATCAATGTGGTGACTAGCACAAGCATGCAAACTAGGCATCGTGATGTTGCTGATTTTAGTCCCTGTTCTGCTGTTATTTTGATGCCATGTAAACTTGATGCTACAGAGAGATCCATGCATATTTAGAGATACTTCAGTAAGGGTGTTTTGAACATATGGTTATTGTCTATCCATTCATGCCCTTGTTTGCAATTATGGAGTAGTCTAGCATGTCATTTGAGTGCTCTACTTTTGCTTCAAAATATTTCCTGGCAGATTGTTTACGTGTTATTCAATTTGGCCAAGCTTGCTATAGTTGATACTTGCATGCTATGGACTTGTTCTTGACTTGGTTTGTTTCATAAACATGTCTTCTTGATGATGCTATGATTATCTTGTCATGCAATGACTTGTGGTGAGTGAATCGAGCTTGTTAAGTAGTGTACTTGCTATTGCTGTTTTGCTAGGCTGAATCTGTTATTTGGCGATGCTATGTAAACATGTGGCTACTAATCATTCTATGCATAATCTGGAGATGTCCTATAAGCATGTTTTGATCTAAATGTCATGCTCTATCCATCCATGCCCCTGGTAGCATTTATAGCTTGCTGTAGATTGTTCATATCTTGATCCAAAGTTGCTTGATAATGTTGCTATCAGCCTGTTAACATTAAGTTCCATGTTTCCATGATTGTTTGCTAGTGATCCATGCACCCTATGACCTTGATCTTGCCATGTATAGCTTCACAAACATGTATTCTTACTGTTGGTTGCCTTTCCATGCCATGTATTGCTCTGTGATGAGTGGTTCAAGCTCACCAACATGCCTACTTATTGTTGTTTCTGCCATGTTTGAATCTGTAATATAACTTGCCATGTTTACATGGGTGCCATCATATTTTCTGATCCTTTTTGGCTCATGGTCAGTAAGGGACTTTTGATCTATGCAATTAGTAGATTCATGCCATGCCTTTGTTTGCCATGATATGTTCCTGTAACATGTTGTTTGCTTGCTCTAAACATTGCAACCTGATGTTATTTCTGCTAAAGTCTGAAACTGTTATTATTTGCAATCTTACCATGTCCTTTTGAGCATGTTCTAGTTGTTTCTGGAGATAGCTCAGTGTTCATGTTTTGTTATGCTTTACCTGTACTTCATGCCCATGCATTTTGTTATTATGTTGGGGTGCTGTAGCATGTTGTTTTGATGCTTGTAAGATGCCTAGTTGCTGTTTTGGACAGATTGTTGTTATGACTTGTATAGAGTGTATGTGTTGCACCGTTGCTCCGTTTTGAGTGTGCTCTATATGAAACTTGCTTGTTTTTGCATGTAGCTTCATATTATCATGTTGCATCCTTGTTTTGAGGTGTTTGCTTGATGTTTGTATGCATTTTGCATCAATGCCATGTTTGACTTGTTTTGCTCATATCTTTTAGGCCGTAGCTCCGAATCTAATGAACTTTATATGTAACTTGACTAGAATTTCATGTAGATCATTGTGGTGCATCTTAACTTGCTGTTTAACAACTTGAACATAAGGTTTATTCAGTTCTGGACCAATTTCGAAATTTGCATATGAGGACTTATCGGAATTGTTATATGTTGTTCCCGGCCTCATTTAAACTTGCCTTGATGTGTTGTTCTTGTTTGCATCATCTCTTGCCATGAGTAGCTTCATGTAGCCTTGTCATGCATCATGCTTGTTGTGCATCATGCCTTGTTCATGTGTGGTGTGTTTACCTATGTTGTGTGCTTCTTCTTGTTAGTTCCTGTTTCGTTGCGATCGTGAGGATTCGTTCGTCTACGGTTGGTTCGGCTTCATCCGTTCGTCTTCTTCATGGACTCGTTCTTCTTCCTTGCGGGATTTCAGGCAAGATGACCGCTACCCTAGATCTCATTACTATCATTGCTATGCTAGTTGCTTCGTTCTATCGCTATGCTGCGTTACCTATCATTTGCTCTTCAAGCCTCCCAAATTGCCATGAACCTCTAACCTTTGACACCATTCCTAGCAAACCGTTGTTTGGCTATGTTACCGCTTTTGCTCAGCCCCTCTTATAGCGTTGCTAGTTGCAGGTGAAGTTGAAGTTTTCTCCATGGTGGACAGGGTTTTGGTTGGGATATCACAATATCTCTTATATTATTAATGCATCTATATACTTGGTAAAGGGTGGAAGGCTCGGCCTTATGCGTGGTGTTTTGTTCCACTCTTGCCACCCTAGTTTCCGTCATACCGGTGTTATGTTCCCGGATTTTGCTTTCCTAACACGGTCGGGTGATTTATGGGACCCCCCTGACAGTTCGCTTTGAATAAAACTTGTCCAGCAAGGCCCAACCTTGGTTTTACCATTTGCCTCACCACCACCTACTTTTCCCTTGGGAGTCGCTCTCTCGAGGGTCATCTTTATTTTTAGCCCCCCCGGGCCAATGCTTGTCTAAGTGTTGGTCCAAACCGGGCGATGTCCGGTGCCCCCTGGGAAACCAGGGGCTATGCCAACCCGACGTCTGGCTCATCCGGTGTGCCCTGAGAACGAGATATGTGCAGCTCCTATCGGGATTTGTCGGCACAGCAGGAGTCTTTGCTGGTCTTGTTTTACCATTGTCGAAATGTCTTGTAAACCGGGATTCCGAGACTGATCGGGTCTTCCTGGGAGAAGGTCTATTCCTTCGTTGATCGCGGGAGCTTGTCATGGGCTAAGTTGGGACACCCCTGCAGGGTATAAAGTTTCGAGAGCCGTGCCCGCGGTTATGTGGCAGATGGGAATTTGTTAATGTCCGGTTGTAGATAACTTGACACCAGATCCGAACTAAAACGCATCAACCGCGTGTGTAGCCGTGATGGTCTCTTCTCGGTGGAGTCCGGGAAGTGAACACGGTTTTCTGTGTTATGTTTGACGTAAGTAGGTGTTCAGGATCACCTCTTGATCATTGCTAGTTCACGACCGTTCCTTTGTTTCTCTTCTCGCTCTCATTTGCGTATGTTAGCCACCATATCATGCTTAGTCGCTGCTGAAACCTCACCCCTTTACCCCTTCCTTTCCTATTAAGCTTTGCTAGTCTTGATACCCATGGTAATGGGATTGCTGAGTCCTCGTTGCTCACAGATTACTACAACAACAGTTGTAGGTACATGTTATGCGATGATCCTGACGTGAGAGCAATGTTTGCTTGTTTGGAGTTCTTCTTCTGCTTCTTCTTCGATCAGGGGATAGGTTCCAGGTCGGCAGCCTGGGCTAGCAGGGTGGATATTGTTTGAGTTTCTGTTTATGATTCATCTGTAGTCGGATGTTGTTCTTGTATGGTGTATTCATGTGACATTGTATGTATTGGATGTATCCCCACTATTATGTAATGTTGATGTAATGATATCCACCTTGCAAAAGCGTCTTCAAGATGCGCTTCTATCCTTGGTGGGACCTTCGAGTTCCTTTAGGATAGGGTCGCATCTTGGGCGTGACAGTTGCATACCTCCTCCTCGCTCAGCCTTATTATTCGAGTATAGATGGCTCCATCAAGTGGGCCCTCATCATCTTCATCCGTGTTGAGATAAATGACGGCCAGCTTCTGTCTTTATGCTCTGAAGGAGAAGCTGATCAACTCACCACCAGTGATACCCATGTGGGAGATGAAACGGTCCCATCCATCTCCTCCCATGTGTGAAATATTTTGTCCTTTCTCAACCTCCATAGTGTAGGGCCCCCCAAGAGCCTCAAAGGTCACAGTGTCTCCGGTTAGCTTGTTGAATTCCAACCTCACATTGCATGGGACGATCTGTGTATACACAATGCACTAATGCCAATAACACTAAAAACGAAATAGTTTTTACAAGTTTCATATATTTTGTTACCGCCGCAGGAAGAAAACTCAGCTGGAAGTAAATGCCAAACAACGTGCCAATTGCAAGGCTGCTGGCGCATCTTGACTTGCACAGTCGATATGGTGGTGGTGGTGGTGGCGGCGCCATTTTCCTAAAGCAATATTAGAAAAGGATTAACAATCCACTTCAGAGGAAAAATCCAGTATGTCCTTTGCTAAAAAAAGGACATATCGAGCACCTGAAATTTGCCGGAACAGAAATTAATCAACACTCCGGCAAAACATAGGCCACTCGGAGGTGTTACCTGCAAACATGGTCACTTGGGAAAGCACATATCCTATTTGAGAAACACTAGATATACATGTTTATATCTACATCATATGAGCAATTCTTGAGCAACAATAAACAAACTAGTTCTACTAAAAAATCTACATCATCATCTATTCAAAATGTTCTATACCTAAAACATCTACATCATCATCCACTATTACTATTTCTTTTACTAAACCCTAAATATATGCCCTAATTTCAGAATATAACAAGTACAGAACATTTTTTCAAATTCTACCAACTAAAAAATTCCATTACTAAAATTTCTAATCAAAAGACCTAAACTTTCCTATTCTATTTAAAACACTTAAAATAGGCTAAAAAATTATTCCATTACAAAACCTACATTCTACAATGTCTACATTCTAAAATCTACATTTGAACTACCTATATTCTACAAGAATAGAGAGAAGGGAGGGAGGAGGGGTAGGAAGGAGGGAGGGAGGAGGGGTAAGAAGGAGGGTGGGAGGAGTGGGAGGAAGGAGAGAACAGGTGGGAAGGATGGGGGAGGGATGAGGAGCTACCTTGGTGGCAGTGACGATGGGGGGGGGGGGGGCGACGACAACGGGATGAAAGAGGGAGCTAGGGAGGGAGGGGGTGACGGCGGCGGGATGGAGGAGGGAGGGGGCGACGCCGGCGGGATGGAGGAGGGAGGAGGCGATGACGGTAGTAGCAAGCGGCAATGCGGCGGTGGCAGACGACAGGGTGCGGGGAAGAGTGAGTGGAGCAGAGAGAGGAGAGTAAGGGGCGGCCTGGTGGGAAAGATAGGATGGCTTTAGCTATAGCGCACTTCTGGGTAATGCGCTGCTGCTGAACGCCCTAGCAGTAGCGTCGTCCCATAAAACGCGCTACTGCTAAGTGTAAGCATGCAAAAATACATTGGTCATCAATGATCTTTTTGTGTACAATCTGAATTGTCAATATGAGTCCTCTCCGGTTTAGGAACCAGAGAAGACTCATATTGCGGCTGTAGCGACCAGACCTCAAACGGTCAAGTCTCTGTGCATCAATGTCATCCTTGGATCGGTAATGCTGACATGCACAGTACTCGAGGAATTATAACAGAGTTTCAATCACATACTTATTACATCAAGTCCTCATAAAGAGTATGATTACACAAAATATCATGGCCGAAGGCCATCTAAACTAAATAACTGCCGAAGTTTCAAAGGTAACCGAGTCCATCAACTCCAACGGCATAGCTGAGTGCAAAGCAACGACCTATCGCACCTTATTCGTCGTCTGAGTAGTCTGCAACATGAGACATTGCAGCCGTGTAGATCAGCACATTGAATATGCTGGTAGAGTTACACTGTAAAGCAATGAAATACAAGAACTATATCTATATGCAATATTTGGCTGGTGGAGGCTGTAAGTTTCATGATTTTTCATAAAGCTAGTTTTTCCCTACAACAAAGGAATAAATTTATTTAACTACTCCAAAATTGCCCATTATTTGAGAAGGTAACCCCAACTCAAATCCCAATTGAAAGTATCATCATTAACCCAAATCAGTTTAATTAAAGTAACGTGATGAGATCACACCAATAGATTCATGGACTAGATACCAAGATGTCCATAACCGGGGACACGGCTAACCATGATTAGTTTATACACTCTGCAGAGGTTTGCGCACTTTTCCACACAAGACTCGACCGCATCCATGATTGGATGATCGAGACATAGTCTTTCTGAAGCATTAACTCTCTACTCCGGGCGGACCGGTACACCTACCTTCCCCTACATCTGCTAGTCCACCTCTTCAAGAGCTCACGCAAGTTACTCAACTATGCCAGAGCCCATAATGGCTTGTGTCTGCACATGGAAGTTTCTAGCATGAATAATCTTATGATCCCTTTGAGCCTAGGTGGCATTCCATAGGATAATCACACAGGTACTCTGGGATTTTCAAAAATAGGCAACACTGGGTTCCCCAGGATCCTCAACCAATCCACCCAGATGTATATTAAAGTTGCCACCTTAATGTTATCCATGATTAAAATAACTCTCAAACTTCCATGTGTGAAATCATGATCCAATCCACGTCTACGAGCATGGCTAAGCAATAAATAAGCATAACGTATATTCCCGGGGTGATCAAAAGGTATTAGCTTCCTACCTCAAGCACTACAACCAAAACCACATGTTCCCAATCCTACTCATGCAAATATTTGAGGGGCAATACTAATGCATAGTAAAAACTGGGTATAAAAGAGTATGATCAAAGTGTAACTTGCCTTGCTGACGATCTGCAAACTCTAGAGATTCAGTAACAAGCTTCGCACTCCGGGTAATCTAGCGTAAACAAACAATAGCATACATAAGCAACCACTCAAACGAAACACGAGAAAAACCGAGAAAAGATCCAAATCGAACACGAAACAAGCAAACGGCTTAAACTAACAAGAGTCAAATCTAATAGCAATATTATCATGTGAATTAGATCTTAACAGTAGGTACATGTGATTAGCTATGATTTGCCAAAAGATTCAACTCAAACGGAGCAACGAAACTCAAAATACGAACGAAACAAGATCGTTTACTAAACTAAACTAAACTCAAATTTTACAGTACCAAAATCATGTTCAAGTCGGTTAACTGGAAAGAATAGAACGATACAAAGATTTAGGCACTGGTCTCATCTAATTTGGATAAACGAGTAAAAAGTTACGCTAGTTTAAAGATTAGGGGCTAAAACGCGATAAAACTATTCACGGATAGGTCCCTGGCCGAAAATAAACTAAAAAGAAAAATCCTACAGCGCGAACGTTCGCTATCTGAACTTAACCATCGAAAAGCGTTCATTAAAACGAACGAACAAACGGACGTTTGTTAAATAAATAAACCGAACAAAAACCGATCTAACTAAACGAACCGGCTAAACTAAAAAAACCCGACAAAACCCTAATAAAACTGATCTAGGTTTTTACCTAAAAACCGGCGGTCGGCGGTGGGGTTCGGCAAGACGGCGGCAGCGCCAGGCGATGGCGCGGCGGCGACGCAGGCGACGGGTGGCGGTGTGGGACAGCGGCGGAGCTTGCGGCGGCGGCGCTGCGGCGAGAGGCGGTGGAGGCGGCGACTTGGGATCCCGGGAGGGCCCCGGGGTTTGGCTTTTAAAGGGGGGAGCTCGGCCTCGGGAGGAGTCCCGGGCGGCAACGACAGGCCCCCCGTGTCCCGGCCGGACTTGGGGACGGCGGAGCCGGTGGCGCGGTGCGGGCCGGCCTGGCTCGGCTAGGCCTTCAACCCAGTCGGGCGACGAAGAAGTTTTTTTCTTAAAAAAATAATTTTGCCCGAAAGAAAAATCCTAATAAAATATAAAAAAAATCTAAAAATGCCAAAAACAATTTTCACCGTCTAACTAAAATATTTAGAACAAAGTGAACATTTTTCTGGGCTAAAAATGCAATTTTCAAAAATGCGTATTTTTCTAATTCAAATAAAATACAAATAAAATCATAATTTGGTTTTAAAATTCTTTCTCCAATATTTCTCTTAGTTTGAAGAAGTCATATTTTCTTCTCCCATATATTTTTCATAATGGAAATAATTGGAGAAAATAATAAAATCAATTTGATCCTTTCTTCAAATTTGAAATAAATTCAAATATGAATTTTGTGAAACCTCCAACTCTCTCCTTGGGTACTTGAGTTGCTTAATATTTCTAGGATCTCAACAAAATGCAAGAATAAATATGATATGCATATGATGATCTATGTATAACATCCAAATTGAAAATTGGGATGTTACAAACCTACCCCCCTTAAGATGAATCTCGCCCTCGAGATTCGGGATGGTCAGCAAAAAGGTTTGGGTGGTCTCTATGGAGATCTTCTTCTCGCTCCCAGGTGGCTTCCTCCTCGGTATGGTGGCTTCACTGAACTTTGCAAAACTTGAGAACCTTGCCGCGAATAACTCGGCTGGAAAAATCGAGAATCTTGACTGGCTTCTCTTCATAAGTCAAATCACTGTCTAACTGAATTGCTTCTAGTGGCACTGTATCTCTCAAAGGAATATCGGCCATCTCTGCGTGCCACTTCTTTAACTGGGAAATGTGAAACGCATCATGAACTCCTAACAATCCTTCTGGCAATCCCAGCTTGTATGCAACTTCTCCCATGTGTTCCAAAACTCTGTATGGTCCCACAAAACATGGTGCTAGCTTTCCCTTGACTCCAAAACGCTTAACTCCTCGAAGTGGGGACACATGAAGATATGCTCTGTCTCCAACTTCGTAAACTATCTCCTTGTGTTTAGTATCCGCATAACTCTTCTGCCTGGACTGGGCTACCTTGAGTCTGTCGTGAATCAACTTAACCTTCTCTTCAGAGTCTTTGATTAAATCCGGTCCGAACAACTATCGATCTCCAACTTCATCCCACGATAACGGTGTCCTGCACCTCCTTCCGTACAAAGCTTCGAAAGGGGCCATCTTCAAACTGGCTTGATAACTGTTGTTATAAGAGAACTCTGCATATGGCAAATTGTCATCCCAACTAGATCCATAATCTAGCGCACAAGCTCTCAACATGTCCTCCAGAATCTGATTGACTCTCTCGGTCTGTCCATATGTCTGTGGATGAAAGGTTGTACTGAACTCTAGCCTGGTACCCAAAGTTTCATGCAACTAATTCCAAAACTTTGAAGTAAACTGGGTCCCTCTATCTGATACAATGGTCCTCGGAACTCCGTGCAGACATACGATCCTGGTCATGTATATCTTTGCCAACTTAGCACTCGTATAGGTAGTCTTCAGCGGGATGAAATGAGCTACTTTCATCAAATGATCGACTACAACCTAGATAGAGTCATAGCCTGAACGAGTCATGGGTAATCCAGTAATAAAATCCATGCCAAGTTTATCCCATTTCCATTCGGGTATCAGCAATGGCTGTAGCAATCCAGCTGGCTTCTGATGCTCTGCCTTGACTCTCTGACATACATCACACACTGCTACATACTCGGCTATATCCTTCTTCGTTCATGTCCACCAGAAACTTTCCTTTAAATCCAGATACATCTTAGTGTTTCCTAGGTGAATGGAGTACAACGAATCATGGGCCTCCTGCAGAATCAACTTCCTGATCTCGGGGTCATTAGGCACATATATGCAATCCTCAAACCATAAAGTGTCGTGCTCATCCTCACGAAATCCTTTAGCCTTTCCTTCACTCATCCTTTCCTTTATCTCGGCAATCTCCTTGTCAGTCTTCTGGGCTTCTCTGATCTTACCCAAATTGAATTTCCAATGCTGCAACAGAACCTCTCAGAACTATCTCCAAGCCTAACTCTCGAAGATCATTTGCTAGCTCCTTAGGTAATCCTACGGTTATGAGCGTGTTAACATAACTCTTGCGGCTCAACGCATCTGCTATGACATTAGCCTTTCCAGGATGATACTGCAATTTCATATCATAATCCTTGATGACCTCCAACCATCGCCTTTGCCTGATGTTCAATTCCTTCCGTGTGTAGATGTATTTCAAACTCTTATTATCCGTGTATACCTCACAATGGTTTCCAATGAGAAAATGCCTCCTTGTCTTCAGCGCATGCACTACGGCCGCTAACTTCAAATCATGCGTAGCATAATTCAGCTCATGAGGTTTAAGCTGTCGTGAGGCATATGAAACAACTCTCCCTTCCTGCATAAGTAGAGCTCCAAGTCCTCGTCGTGAAGCGTCGCAACATACTTGGTAATCCTTACGTTGGTCTGGGAGAATCAGCACTGGAGCTGTAACCAAATGTTTCTTCAACTCCTGAAAACTAGCTTCACACTCCTCAGTCCATTTAAACTTGGTGTCCTTCTTCAATAACTCCGTCATGGGCTTTGCAATCTTGGAGAAATTCTCAATGAACCTCCGATAATAAACTGCTAGTCCAAGAAAACTCCCGATCTCTCCAACTGATGTGGGTGCCACCCATTTAGTAACAGAAGTAACCTTGGTAGGGTCTACTGCTATTCGTTCTCCTGATATAACATGTCTGAGAAATCCAATTTCCTTTAGCCAAAACTCACATTTGCTGAACTTGGCGTGCAACTGATGTTCTCTGAGCTTCTCAAGAACCAAACGCAAATGCTCCTTATGCTCCTCTTTGTTCTTCGAGTAGACCAATATATCATTAATGAACACCATGACGAACTTATCCAAAAACTCCATAAACACTTTGTTCATCATGTTCATGAAATAGGCAGGCCCGTTAGTCAGATCAAATGACATAACGATATACTCATATAGCCCGTACATTGTGGTAAAAGTTGTCTTTAGTATATCCTGCTCTCGGATCTTCAACTGGTGATAACCTGATCGAAGATCGATCTTAGAGAAAACTTTAGCTCCTTGCGACTGGTCAAACAAATCATTGATCATCGGTAGTGGGTATTTGTTCTTGATCGTCACCTCATTCAGCGCACGATAATCAACAACCATCCTTAAATATACATCCTTCTTCTCCACTAGAAGCACTGGGGCTCCCCAAGGTGATGAACTTGGTCGAATGTAACCTTTCTCCAGTAACTCCTTTATCTGTTTCTTAATTTCCTCCAGATCTTGTGCGGGCATCCGATACGGTCTCTTTGATATTGGCCCGGTGCCTGGCAAAAGCTCAATCAAAAATTCAATGTCTCGATCCGGTGGCATGCCTGGTAACTCCTCCGGAAATACGTCGGGATAATCCTTCACCACTGGTACTTCCTCCTGTACAACTCCTGATAAGGAATTTACTTGAGTCCACTTCGGCGCATGCCGGGATACGTACTTGATCCTCTTTCCTTTTGGGGTGGTGAGAAGAATTGATTTACTGGTGCAGTCGATGTTCTCTTCAAACTTGGATAGCCAATCCATTCCCAGTATCACATCCAATCCTTGTGACTCCAGTACAATTAGGTCGGTGGGGAAAACATGTCTGCCTATGGTTAGTGGCAACTGATAGCATCCCCTACTAGCCATATAATCCGCTCCTGGGGAACTTACTAACATAGTTGACTTAAGGGCTACGGTTGGCAGGTTATACTTATCCACAAATCCCCTTGATAAGTATGAATGCGATGCACCAGTATCGAAAAGAACAAGTGCGGTAAATGCATTAATCAAAAACTTACTGACAACTGCGTCGGGTTGATCCTCAATCTCCTCCATGCTGGCGTGGTTCACCTGTCCTTTGGTGATGGGGTTGGGCTTCTTGGCAGAACCTCCATTTCCATTTCCATTCTTCGCTTCAGGACATTCAATGGCATAATGTCCGGTCTTCTGGCACTTGAAACAGGCAATGTGGCTCAAATCTCTCTTGGCTGGTGTAGAAGGGTTGGAACGGTTCTGGCTGCTGCTTCCTCCATTCCCATTGCCATTCTTGAGGCCACTATGGTTGTACGAACTTGCTCTATTGTGAGTATGTCCTCCATGGTTATGGCCTCCATGGTTGTGGTTATGTTCTCCTGAGTACGGGGAGTAGCAGGGCTTCTGTTGAGCTTCTGAAGTGTACCTCCTCTGTCCATACTTCCTCTTGTGATTATCAATCTGTTGTTGCTAGCCTTCAATCATGAGAGCCCTATCTACCAACTCCTGGTAGTTGTTGAATGTTGCCACCATCAACTGCATGCTCAGCTCATCATTCATCCCTTCCAGAAACTTCTCCTGCTTAGCCGCATCTGTAGCTACGTCATCAGGGGCATATCAAGCTAACTTGCTAAACTCATCCACATACTGGCCCACTGTACGTCCTCCTTGGCGCAAGTTGCGAAACTCATGCTTCTTCATGCTCATAGCTCCTACTGAAACATGGGCAGTGCGGAAAGCCTGCTGAAACTGATCCCACGTGACAGTGTCAATGGGGTAAGTGGCTGTGAAATTCTCCCACCATGACGTTGTGGGTCCATCAAGCTAATGTGTGGCAAAGCACACTCTCTCCGCATCTGTGCATCCTACAGTAGTCAGCTCTCTTCCAATCTCGCGAAGCCAATCATCTGCAACAATCGGCTCGGTGCTACTAGAGAACACCGACGGATTCAACTTAGAAAACGGGCTAGGTGATCAACAGGGGGTGGTGGTGGTGGGTTGTTGTTGTTGTTGTTGCCTTGGTTCTGGTTCTGAACTAGTATTTGCATCAAGGCATTCTGCTACTGGATCAACTGAGTGAGCTCCGGTGGGAAGGCAAATCCATTGTCATGTTTCGGAGGCATCTGATGGGTTAGAAGGGGTGAGAAAACAGAATAGAATGAGGTCTAAGAGTGATTCACTACCCATAATGCTCATGAGACAAACACAATCAATTTCACTTCATTCAGTAACACACAAGATCACACAATCGGCCTAACCTATGATTACAAACTCGATCGTTGCTAACTACTTGGAGGGAAATACTACTAGTTGCAATGGTGGTCATCTAGAAATTTTCATCAGAGGAAGACTCCATGATATCTGCTCTAGCTTCATCAATGCCATTTGCATCACTATCCGTGTCGGTGCCGTCCAGGATGATGTAGTCCTCCGAACGGATCTCTGTTGCTCGCTTGAATTCTCCACTGATATTCCCATCTTCCTCTTTAGGTCTTCATGCTTCTCCAGTAGTACGTCAATCTCTTCCTCATATCCATCGCGTGTAGACTTGAGTTCCTCCTCTAGCTCGTGGTTTCTCTTCACCAGTTTCTTGGTCTTCTTCATGTGGATAATTTGTTGATTCTCCTGTCGATGAATATGATCTCCCATCTCTTGAATGTAGGCTACAATTGATCCATCCCTCCTGGTACGAATCATCTCCCATTTGTCATCTCGACGGCCACATATCTGGTAAATGGTATTCTCCAGCTTCTTGTGGTACACCTCACATATGCGTCCAAAGGTGATATGTGCGGCCATGCTCTTTCCTACACTCCAGCTTGGTGCATCCAGGTAGAAATCAATAGGCTCCATTTTTTGCGCAAATGTCCTCCCAGGTACCCAGACTTTGATCTTCCAGCGCTCCTCTTCTGGTACAGACGTAGAGAAAGTCCCCATGAAGCTTGGTTGTCCGATGTTCAAATACTTAGTGACTTCCTTCAAGTGGCGTCCGAAAGGGGTGTCGTCATCCGATTGAGTGAACTTGTTCCTGGGATCCACCATCTATAGAGTAGAAAGAGAGGAGAATTCGAAATGAGTAGAGAAGAGAAATCCCGTGGCTCATTCTAGTGGTCGCGTCCTACAGTCAGCGTGTTCTCTGATACCATCTTGTAGCGACCAGACCTCAGACGGTCAAGTCTCTGTGCATCAGTATCATCCCTGGATCTATAATGCTGACACACACAATACTCGAGGAATTATAGCAGGTTTCAATCACACACTTATTACATCGAGTCCTCATAAAGATTATGATTACACAAAATATCATGGCTGAAGGCCATCTAAACTAAATAACTGCGGAAGCTTAGAAGGTAACTGAGTCCATCAACTCCAATGGCATGGCTGAGTGCAAAACAACGACCTATCACACCTTATTCATTGTCTGAGTAGTTTGCAATATGAGACATTGCAGCCGTGTAGGTGAGCACATTGAATATGCTGGTAGAGTTTCACTGTAAAGCAATGAAATGCAAGAACTATATCTACATGCAATATTTGGCCGGTGGAGGTTGTAAGTTTCATGATTTTGCATAAAGCTAGTTGAGGGAGTCCCAGACTAGGGGGTGTCCGCATAGCCGAACTATCACCATCAGCCGGACTCCAAGACTATGAAGATACAAGATTGAAGACTTCGTCCCGTGTCCGGATGGGACTTTCCTTGGCGTGGAAGGCAAGCTTGGCGATACGGATATGTAGATCTCCTACCATTGTAACCGACTCTGTGTAACCCTAGCCCTCTCTGGTGTCTGTATAAACCGGAGGGTTTTAGTCCGTAGGACGAACAACAATCATACCATAGGCTAGCTTCTAGGGTTTAGCCTCCTTGATCTCGTGGTAGATCTACTCTTGTACTACCCATATCATCAATATTAATCAAGCAGGAGTAGGGTTTTATTTCCACCGAGAGGGCCCGAACCTGGGTAAAAACATCGTGTCCCTTGTCTCCTGTTACCATCCGCCTAGACGCACATTTCGGGACCCCCTACCCGAGATCTGCCAGTTTTGACACCGACATTGGTGCTTTCATTGAGAGTTCCACTGTGTCGTCACCTATAGGCCCGATGGCTCCTTCGATCATCAACAACAATGCGGTCCAGGGCGAGACTTTTCTCCCCGGACAGATCTTCGTATTTGGCGGCTTTGCACTGCGGGCCAATTCACTTGGCCATCTGGAGCAGATCGAAAGCTACGCCCCTGGCCATCAGGTCAGATTTGGAAGTTTGAACTATACGGCCGACATTCGTGGAGACTTGATCTTCGACGGATTCGAGCCATAGCCGAGCGCGCCGCACTGTCACGATGGGCATGATTTAGCTCTGGTGCCGGACAGTGCCCTGGAGGCCGCACAAGAGTTCGCTCCGACCCTTAGCTCGGAACCGACTGAGCCGATCGAGGATGGGTGGCTGGACACCGCCTCGGGGGCTGCTTCCTCTACGGCGATGGAGCCGAATACCAATCCCGTCCCTTGTGAAGCTCGTGACTCCAGGGTGCCGGACTCCTCTCCGGACCCCGAACCTTCCGCGCCCCTGCCAATCGAATCCGATTGGGCGGCGATCATGGAGTTCACTGCTGCGGACATCTTTCAGCGCTCGCCTTTCGGCGACATCCTGAATTCGCTGAAGTGTCTCTCTTTATCAGGAGAGCCCTGGCCGGATTATGGTCAGAACGGCTGGGATGCGGATGACGAAGAAATTCAAAGCCCACCCACCACCCACTTCGTAGCCACTGTCGATGACTTAACCGACATGCTAGACTTCGACTCCGAAGATATCGACGGTATGGATGACGATGCCGGAGACGACCAAGAACCAGCACCTACAGGGCACTGGAAAGCCACCTCGTCATATGACATATACGTGGTGGACACCCCAAAGGATGGGAATGGCGATGGACCAGCGGAGGATGACCCCTCCAAAAAGCAGCCTAAGCGCCGGCGTCAGCGGCGCCGCTCAAATCCCACCACAACAAGAATGGAGATTCCGGCACCGGAGATAATAACACCCCGGATAGTGCCGAAGACAACCCCCTCCAGCAAGATTCAACACAGGAGGACGGAGAAGCCAGCCCTCGTGAGAGAGCGGCAGACAAAGAGGTAGAGGACGATAATTACATGCCTCCCTCCGGAGACGAGCCAAGCCTC
Organism: Triticum timopheevii; assembly: GCA_963921465.1. Classification (NCBI taxonomy): domain Eukaryota; kingdom Viridiplantae; phylum Streptophyta; class Magnoliopsida; order Poales; family Poaceae; genus Triticum; species Triticum timopheevii. The sequence continues at coordinate 421,745,141 of OY997272.1, forward strand.
GACGACGACGAATTTGTCGTGCCTGAGGATCCCGTTGAACAAGAGCGTTTCAAACGCAGGCTTACGGCCACAGCAAGCAGCCTCAAGAAAAAGCAGCAACAGCTTAGAGCTGACCAAGACTTGCTAGCTGACAGATGGACTGAAGTCCTCGCGGCCGAAGAGTATGAACTCGAACGCCCCTCCAAAAGCTACCCCAAATGCAAGCTGCTACCCCCGATTAGAGGAGGAAGCACATAAACCTACATCACCAGCGCACAATACGGTCGACCGGCCACCTCGTGGCTGCGACAGAGAGGCCCCTAGGCCTTCCACTAAAGCCGCACCCCGGCGTCGCTCGAAAAGTACAAAGTCACGGGGGAACGTGCCGGACTTGTGAGACATATTGGAGGATAAGGCGAGGCAAACAAGATCGATCTACGGATCGCGTGGGTGCCCTACGATACGCGACGACAACCGTCACGCCGGATACAGCAATCTCGGCCGGGCCGAACACAGTAGACAAAGCTCGTTTGAGCTACGTCGTGATATAGCCCAATACAGAGGCGCCGCACACCCACTATGCTTCACAGATGAAGTAATGGATCATCAAATCCCCGAAGAGTTCAAACCCGTGAACATTGAATCCTACGATGGCACAACAGATTCTGCGGTTTGGATCGAAGACTATCTCCTTCATATCCACATGGCCCGCGGTGATGATCTTCACGCCATCAAATACCTCCCACTCAAGCTTAAAGGACCAGCTCGGCATTGGCTCAACAGCCTGCCAGCAGAATCAATTGGGTGTTGGGAGGACCTGGAAGCCGCATTCCTCGATAACTTCCAGGGCACATATGTGCGACCACTGGACGCCGATGACCTAAGCCACATAATTCAGCAGCCAGACGAATCGGCCAGACAATTCTGGACACGGTTCTTAACCAAGAAAAATCAAATCATCAACTGTCCGGATGCAGAGGCCCTTGCAGCCTTCAAACACAACATCCGCAACGAATGGCTTGCCCGGCACCTAGGACAGGAAAAGCCGAAATCAATGGCAGCCCTCACATCACTCATGACCCGCTTCTGTGTGGGAGAAGACAGCTGGCTAGCCCACAGTAACAACCTAACTAAGAACTCCGGTAGTTCGGATACCAAAGACAGCAATGGCAGGTCGCGTCACAATAAGCACGAGCGCCGCATTAACGGCGATAATACTGAAGATACGACAGTCAATGCCGGATTCAGAGGCTCTAAACCCGGACAACGGAAAAAGCTATTCAACAGAGATTGGACCGGATACTCGATCGCTCGTGCCAGATACACGGCACCCCCGAAAAGCCAGCTAATCACACCAACAAAGATTGTTGGGTGTTCAAGCAGGCAGGCAAGTTAATTGCCGAAGGTAACGACAAGGGGCTGTATAGCGATGACGAGGAGGAGACACGGCCACCGAACAATAAAGGACAGAAGGGTTCCCCCCCACAAGTGCGGACGGTGAACATGATATACGCAACCCACATACCCAAAAGGGAGCGGAAGCGTGTGCTCAGTGACGTATACGCGATGGAGCCAGTCGCCCCAAAGTTCAATCCGTGGTCCTCCTGCCCGATCACCTTTGATCGAAGGGACCACCCCACGAGCATCCGCCATGGCGGATTCGCCGCATTAGTGTTAGACCCAATCGTCGACGGATTTCACCTCACTAGAGTCCTGATGGACGGCGGCAGCAGCCTGAACCTGCTTTATCAGGATACAGTGCGCAAGATGGGCATAGACCCCTCAAGGATCAAACCCACAAAGACGACCTTTAAAGGCATCATACCAGGTGTAGAGGCCAATTGTACAGGCTCAGTTACACTTGAAGTGGTCTTCAGATCCCCGATAACTTCCGAAGCGAGGAGTTAATCTTCGACATAGTCCCGTTCCGCAGCGGCTATCATGCACTGCTCGGACGAACCGCATTTGCAAAGTTCAATGTGGTGCCGCACTATGCATACCTCAAGCTCAAGATGCCAGGCCCTCGAGGAGTCATCACGGTTAACGGAAACACCGAACGCTCTCTCCGAACGGAGGAGCATACAGCGGCTCTCGCAGCGGAAGTGTAGAGTAGCCTCTTAAGGCAATTCTCGAGTCCGGCTGTTAAGCGACCGTACACCATCAAGCGCGCACGGAGTAACCTACAACAAGACCACTTGGCACGTTCCGAGCACGCGTAGCAATGCGGCCCCAACCCCAGCCCTTGCGAAATCGCGAGACCAGTGCCACGCGTACATCACTACGCTCTGGAGATACCATGGGCATAGGGGGAGGGGCACGACCACGGCATGCCTAGAGTGCAGATCAACCACACCAGGGGCTCCCAAATTCGTCATTCTTCTTTTTTTTCTTTTTTTTCTCAGGACTCCGTTTTCCAGAAGCCCTGTCCGGCAGTAGATCTGCCGAACTCACGATGCAACAGCCTAGGGAAGCAGAAAAGCTACGACGAGTATCCAGGTGGTCTCCATTACGAGCATTATACCTGTTTTACATACCATTCCGCAGCCTACCCCTGGAGGGGGACATGTTAAAATAGTCCCACCCCTCGCTTATCGCACTATTTGTATCATTCTGCCTTTATTGCAATATTTTTTGAATAAACAAGGCATCGCTTTTTGCCTATCATTGCATTCCTTTCTATATATGTTCACTTATGACATGTTGCACCCGTACGCCTTGGTACGACCAAATACACCAGGGGCTTAAGTTCCCAAACTATGGTGTGATAAGTCCGAACACTTTCACAAGTGAGGCACCCCGAACTTATAGCATTATATGCATCGGCTCCGAATCATGTCTTGGGTCAATAGTTGGGTTTGCCCGGCTCCCATGTTTTGGTACCTTACGTTCCGTTATATCGGCTAAGGTAGCGCTGGGAGAACCACTGCGATTGTGCCCCAGTTGAGCTGGGCTGAGCACCTCAATGGAGAAAGCTAAAACTGACCGTCATGATAAGGCGAGAGCTGGTCGCTGTTCGAGAGGTCTTTTCGAGTCCCTAAAGACTTATGCCGCTTAGAGCGAGGAGCCGTCTTTGTCCAGCCCCAAGCGTGGATAGCGCCCCGAATTCGGCCTTCCGAACACTAGGGGCTTCGCCGAAATTTAAAATTAGAGAATTCTATGGCTAAGTGAGAGTGTTCAAGCATTATAAGTCTGGTTGCCTCGTTCATTGTGTTGAGCACCTCCCTAGAAGGACCCAAAAATGGGAACAAGAGCGCTCAAGTTTATCCCGAACACCCCAGCACTTGTGGCATGGGGGCCTAAGCCAACGACTTGCCATCTCTCAGATTTGATAAACGGCCGCACAGAAGGTAATATTTTAAATTAACAAGCATTGCTTAGCGCATATGAACAAAATTTTCAGCGCGCAGGATAACATAATGCGAGTCTACTCAAAAATTACATCTCTAGAGCATTCACCCGCAATAAGGCGGGCAACCTTCAGGACAACCTTATAATACATCTCAGGCGTGCGATACTCCTTGCCCAGTGGTGGCGCGTCCGTCACAAGCTTCTCGGCGTCCATCCTGCCCCAGTGCACTTTAGCACGGGCAAGGGCCCGACGGGCACCTTCAACGCAGGCGGAGTGCTTGATGACTTCAACCCATGGACAGGAGTCCACCAGCCGCCGCACCAGACCGAAGTAGCTCCCAGGCATGGCTTCTTTGGGCCACAGCCGAACTATGAGGCCCTTCATGGCCTGTTCGGCCACCTTGTGGAGCTCGACTAGCTGCTTCAGCTGGTCGCTCAGGGGCACCGGATGTCCGACCTCAGCATATTGAGACCAGAACACCTTTTCCATCGACCTCCCCTCCTCGGCTCTGTAGAACGCGGCAGCATCTGACACGCTACGGGGCAGATCTGCGAACGCTCCTAGAGAGCTTCGAATTCGGGTAAGTAACAAGTAATTCACTTTTACATGCTTGCTTTGCATGAAGAATGCCTTACCCGCCGCTATCTTCTAAACTGCCTCAATTTCCTGGAGGGCCTTTTGGGCTTCGGCCTTAGCGGCTTTGGCACTCTCAAGAGCCGACGCGAGCTCGGACTCTCGAGTCTTGGAGTCACGCTCCAAACACTCGTGTTTTTCCACGAGAGCTTGGAGCTCTTGCCGCACCTCCGCCACCCGCGCCTCCTGCTTCTCTTGCTCGGTGCGTTCCATGGCCGCACTGCGTTCGGCCGCGGACACCGCCTCCTTCAGGGTCGCCACCTCGTTCGTAGCCCCTAGAATACCCACGTTATCCCCGTCATTTTTTGCAAACCAATCCTTTTCTATAAGGTACAACTTTAATAAGGTGTTACTTACCTTCCTTGTCCTCAAGCTGCTTCTTGGCACGGCCGAGCTCGCTCTCGGACCGCTCGAGGCTCTGCTTCAAGGCATTGACCTTCGCAGTCAGTGCGGCAGAGGTCAGCAGCACAGCCTGCATTCCCATATTGACATATTTGTGTTAGACTCCTGCGTATATCTTTTTAGATCCTCAGTTCGGCTTTTCTTTCCGAACACCGAACTGAGCATCAGGGGCTACTGTCTATGCGGTACTATTTCACATATCTTAAAATCCTTACCTCAAAGCCTGTTAGAAGGATGGTGCAGGCTTCGGTCAGCCTGCTCTTGGCGGACTGAACTTTCTGAATCACTGCACTCATAACAGTGCGGTGTTCCTCTTTGATGGAAGCGCCGTTGAGCGCCTCCAGCAAATTATCCGGCGCCTCCGGTTGGACGGAGGTCACTGGCGTCGCCGTCCCGCCCTTCTTACGAAGGGGCCGCCCACCGGACTCCAGAACCATCGAAGGTTCCGGCGCGGAGTCCGGCCCGAAGTCCGGGAGGTTGCCCTGCGGCACCTCCGGGGCCTCCTCCTCCTGGCCGGTCCCCTTCTGGGACCCCGCCTCAGCGTTGTCTGCGTCACGAGGGGAGGAGGCGGTCGGAAGTGAAGCGCTATTCACATCCGACGAACCCAGGGACCCGCTCGACGAAGCGGGGAGATCATCCTTGGGCGGGCTATATGGTTGTGTTCGGCATTAGAAGACACAATGTGGCAAAAGGAAAATCATAAGTTATTCTGGGATCCGGACACTTACGATCTCGCCAGGGGCTTGGCCCTTGAGGGCCACTCCTCCTCACTGTCGTCGGCATTGGTGGAACAGTCCAGAGGATGGGTCCTTCCCTTCTTGGACCCTGCGGCCTCCCCCGTTGTGGAAGCCTTCCTCTTCTTCTCTCCCCCCGCTGGGGGAGAGGCCTCTTTCTTCTCCTCCTCGTCCTCGTGGGAGGAGTCCGCCTCGGAGTCATCGGACGATGAATACGATAACACCTGGCGCCGGGAACTCCTCCGAGTTCCCGTGGCCTTCTTCTTGGCCTTCTTCTCCGGCACCACGTAAGGCGCCGGGGCCAGCAGTCCCGATAATCGGGCATCCGCTGGGTCTTCGGGCAAGGGAGCCGGGCAGTTAACCTGCCCGGACGTCTTCTGCCAAGCCTGTCAAAGGTAATGTGAGTTTTAGATCCCGCATAGAGTCAAACTATGGAAAGCAAGTGTCCCGTAAAGGATAAAATAGCTTACCTCGCCGGCTTGACGCTGCGAGCTGAATCCGCGATCTTCGGTAGCGGATGAGGGAGCCTCGGCGCTCTTGAACAGCACCCTCCAGGCGTCTTTGTACGTAGTGTCGAAGAGCTTGCTCAAGGTTGGGTGCTGTGCCGGATCAAACTCCCACAAATTGAAAGCCCACTGTTGGCACGGGAGGATCCGACGGATGAGCATGACCTGGATTACGTTGACAAGCTTGAGCATCTTGTTCACCAGGGTTTGGACGCAGGATTGAAGTCCGGTCAGCTCCTCCGAATCACCCCATGTCAGGCCCTTCTCTTTCCAGGAGGTGAGCCGTGTGGGGATCCCAGATCTGAATTCGGGGCCGCTGCCCATTTGGGGTCACACGGCTCGGTGATGTAGAACCACCCCGATTGCCACCCTTTGATGGTTTCCATGAAGGCGCCCTCGAGCCATGTAATGTTGGGCATCTTGCCCACCATGGCGCCTCCGCACTCCGCTTGGCGTCCGCCCACTACCTTCGGCTTGACATTAAAAGTCTTCAGCCATAAACCGAAGTGGGGCTGGACACAGAGGAAGGCCTCGCACACGACGATGAACGCCGAGATGTTGAGGATGAAATTTGGGGCCAGATCATGGAAATCCAGGCCATAGTAGAACATAAGCCCCCGGACAAAAGGGTGGAGTGGGAAGCCCAGTCCACGGAGGAAATGGGGAAGGAACACCACCCTCTCATGGGGCTCGGGGGTGGGGATGAGCTTCCCCTTGTCGGGGAGTCGGTGCGCGATATCGCTGGACAAGTATCCGGCCTTGCGCAGCCTCTTGATGTGCCCCTCCATGACGGAGGAGGCCATCCACTTGCCTCTCGCTCCGGACATGGTTGGAGAAGGTTGAGGTGAGAAATGCGGACTTGGGCACTGGAGCTCGAGTGCGCAGAGATGGATAAGCAAAGGAGGAAGAAGGCATAGGTAAAAAGGTGGATCCCTATCCCCTTATATATGAGCGGACGAAACTATGCATCCCCGCAAGCCCGGTAAAACTCGCTTATCTCCCAAGCGCCGCAATAAATGGCGCGGTTGGGTTACCCACGCCTGTATTGATGAGAATCCCGGAATAAGGGGACACGATCTCTGCTTTGACAAGACGTGCCAAGGAAACCGCTTCGCTAAACGCACTGAGATGGAACAATAAAAACGATTCGAATAAAGGCTTCGCCGTGGCGTGACGTCATGCCGCGAAATACGTCAGCAAATTGAACTTGTGTAAATATTATTCTCTCTACGGTGGTATGTGGAATTTATTTTGCAGAGCCAGACACTATCCTGGTGTTCAAAATCTTCTATGAATTATTCGGAGGAGGAACCCGCCTTGCAATGCCGAAGACAATATGCACGCCGGACTCGTCGTCATTGAAGCCTGGTTCAGGGGCTACTGAGGGAGTCCCGGACTAGGGGGTGTCCGGATAGCCGAAATATCACCGTCGGCCGGACTCCAAGACTACGAAGATACAAGATTGAAGACTTCGTCCTGTGTCCGGATGGGACTTTCCTTGGCGTGGAAGGCAAGCTTGGCCATAAGGATATGTAGATCTCCTACCATTGTAACCGACTCTGTGTAACCCTAGCCCTCTCTGGTGTCTATATAGACCGGAGGGTTTTAGTCCGTAGAACGAACAACAATCATACCATGGGCTAGCTTCTAGGGTTTAGCCTCCTTGATCTCGTGGTAAATCTACTCTTGTACTACCCATATCATCAATATTAATCAAGCAGGAGTAGGGTTTTACCTCCACTGAGAGGGCCCAAACCTGGGTAAAAACATCGTGTCCTTTGTCTCCTGTTACCATCTGCCTAGACGCACAGTTCTGGACCCCCTACCCGAGATCCGCCGGTTTTGACACCGACACTAGTTTTTCCCTACAATAAAGGAATAAATTTATTTAACTACTCCCAAGTTGCCCATTATTTGAGAAGGTAACTGCTACGTCTTGAGCTTGCGTTGGTTTTTCTCGAAGAGGAGAGGGTGATGCAGCAAGTGTAGCGTAAGTATTTCCCTCAGTTTTGAGAACCAACGTATCAATCCAGTAGGAGGCCCCTCAAAAGTCCCACGCACCTACACAAACAAACTGAGAACTCGCAACCAACACAATAAAGGGGTTGTCAATCCCTTCACGGCCACTTGCGAAAGTGAGATCTAATAAAGATACTAAGATAAGATAAATATATTTTTGGTATTTTATAATATAGATGCAAAAAGTAAAGATGCAAATAGAAGTAGATTGAAAGCAAATATGATAAGAGATAGACCCGGGGGCCATAGGTTTCACTAGTGGCTTCTCTCAAGATAGCATAAGTATTACAGTTGGTGAACAAATTACTGTCGAGCATTTGATAGAAAAGCGCATAGTTATGAGATTATCTAGGCATGATCATGTATATAGGCATCACGTCCATAACAAGTAGACCGACTCCTGCCTGCATCTACTACTATTACTCCACACATCGACCGACTCCTGCCTGCATCTAGAGTATTAAGTTCATAAGAACAGAGTAACGCATTAAGCAAGATGACATGATGTAGAGGGATAAACTCATGCAATATGATATAAACCCCATCTTGTTATCCTCGATGGCAACAATACAATATGTGCCTTGCAACCCTTTCTGTCACTGGATAAGGACACCGCAAGATTGAACCCAAAGCTAAGCACTTCTCCCATGGCAAGAAAGATCAATCTAGTGGGCCAAACCAAACTGATAATTCGAAGAGACTTGCAAAGATAACTCAATCATACATAAAATAATTCAGAGAAGATTCAAATATTATTCATAGATAAACTTAATCATAAACCCACAATTCATCGGATCTCGACAAACACACCACAAAAAGAGTTTACATCGAATAGATCCCCACAAGAGAGGGGGAGAACATTGTACTGAGATCCAAAAAGAGAGAAGAAGCCATCCAGCTAGTAACTATGGACCCGTAGGTCTGTGAAACTACTCACAACTCATCGGAGGGGCAAGGATGTTGATGTAGAAGCCCTCCATGGTCGATTCCCCCTCCGGCAGAGTGCCGACGAAGGCTCCAAGATGGGATCTCGCGGATACAGAAGGTTACAGCGGTGGAAATTGTGTTTCGTGGTGCCCCGGGATGTTTTCGGGGTACGTAGGTATATATAGGAGGAAGAAGTACGTCGATGGCCACCCGAGGGGCCCACGAGACAGGGGCGCGCCCTACAGGGGGCCCCCTATCTCGTGGGATCCTTGGGAGCTTCTTGACTTGCACTCCAAGCTCTTCGTATCACGTTCGTTCCAAAAATGACGCTCCCGAAGGTTTCATTCCGTTTGGACTCCGTTTGATATTCCTTTTCTTCGAAATACTGAAATAGGCAAAAAAACAGCAATATGGGCTGGGCCTCCGGTTAGTAGGTTAGTCCCAAAAATGATATAAATGTGTAAAATAAAGCCCATAAACATCCAAAAGAGGTAATATAATAGCATGGAACAATCAAAAATTATAGATACGTTGGAGACGTATCAAGCATCCCCAAGCTTAATTCCTACTCGTCCTCGAGTAGGTAAATGATAAAAAAGAAATTTTTGATGTGGAATGCTACCTAGCATAATTCATAATGTAATTTTCTTTATTGTGGCATGAATGTTCAAATCCAAATGAATACAAAATAAAAGTTCAAATTGACATAAGAAATAGTAATACTTCAAGCATACTAATCAGAGTAATCATGTCGTCTCAAAATAACATGGCTAAAGAAAGTTATCCCGACAAAATCATATAGTCTGGCTGTTGGTCTATCTTCATCACACAAAGTATTTAATCATGCACAACCCCGATGACAAGCAAAGCAATTGTTTCATACTTTAATAATCTCAAACTTTTTCAACTTTCATGCAATACATGAGCGTGAGCCATGGACATAGCACTATATGTGGAATAGAATGGTGGTTGTGGAGAAGACAAAAAAAAGGAGAAGATAGTCTCGCATCAACGGGCTATGGAGATGCGCATTAATAGATATCAATGTGAGTGAGTAGGGATTGCCATGCAACGGATGCACTAGAGCTATAAATATATGAAAGCCCAACAAAAGAAGCTAAGTGGGGTGCATCCAACTTGCTTGCTCACGAAGACCTTGGGCACTTTTGAGGAAGCCCATCATTGGAATATACAAGCCAAGTTCTATAATGAAAAATTCCCACTAGTATATGAAAGTGACAACATATGAGACTCTTTACTATGAAGATCATGGTGCTATTTTGAAGCACAAGTGTGGAAAAAGAGATAGTGGCATTGTCCCTTCTCTCTTTTTCTCTCATTTTATTTTTTCTTTTCTTTTTCTTCTTTTCCCCTTTTTTTTTCTTTCTTTGTCCTTCTCCTTTTTTTGGCCTTTCTCTTTTCTTTTTTTCTCTTTTTCTTTTTCTTTTTGTAAAGTCCTAAGTCTCATCCCGACTTGTGGGGGAATCATAGTCTTCATCATCCTTTCCTCACTAGGACAATGCTCTAATAATGAAGATCATCACACTTTTATGGATTTACAACTCAAAGCTAGAATAAGATATGAATCTATATGAATGCCTCCGGTGGTGTACCGGGATGTGCAATGAATCAAGAGCGACATGTATGAAAATTATGAAGGTGGCCTTGCCACAAATACAATGTCAACTACATGATCATGCAAAAAGCAATATGACAAAAGTAATGTGTGTCATATAAACGGAACGGTGGAAAGTTGCATGGCAATATATCTCGGAATGGATATGGAAATGCCATAATAGGTAGGTATGGTGGCTGTTTTGAGGATGGTAAATGGTGGGTATATGGTACCGGCGAAAGTTGCACGGTACAAGAGAGGCTAGCAATGGTGGAAGGGTGAAAGAGTGCGTATAATCCATGGACTCAACATTAATCAAAAGAACTCATATACTTGTTGCAAAAATTTAGAAGTCATCAAAAACCAAAGCACTATGTGCTTGCTCCTAGGGGGATAGATTGGTAGGAAAAGACCATCGCTTGTCCCCGACCACCACTCATAAGGAAGACAATCAATAAATAAAATTGTGCTCCAACTTCATCACAAAGCGGTTCACCATACGTGCATGCTACGGGAATCACAAGCTTCAACACAAGCATTCTTTAAATTCATAATCACCCAACTAGCATGACTTTAATATCACTATCTCATATCTCAAAACAATTATCAAGCATCAAGTTGATCATAGCATCCAATTCACTTTCTATGATAGTTTTTATTATAACCAACTTGGATGCTCATCATTCTAGGACCAACTTTAAGATCATAGCAAATACCATGCTGTTCTAAAAGACTCGCAAAATAATATAAGTGAAGCATGAGAGACTAGCAATTTCTTCAAAATTAAGACACCACCGTGCTCTAAAAGATATAAGTGAAGCACTAGAGCAAAAACTATCAAGCTCAAAAGATATAAGTGAAGCACATAGAGTATTCTAGCAAATTCTAATCAAATAGGCTTCTCCCAAAAGGTGTGTACAGCAAGGACGATTATGGTAAACTAAAAATCAAAGACTAATATACTACACGATGCTCCAAACAAAACACATATCATGTGGCGAATAAAAATATAGCTCCAAGTAAAGTTACCAATGAACGAGCGAAAGAGGGGATGCCTTCCCGGGGCATCCCCAAGCTTATGATTTTGGCTATCTTTGAATATCTTGGGGTGCCATGGGCATCCCCAAGCTTAGGCTCTTTACACTCCTTATTCCATAGTCCATAAAAGCTTTACCCAAAACTTGAAAACTTCACAACACAAAACTCAACAGGAAATCTTATAAGCTCCGTTAGTGAAAGAAAACAAAACCACCACATAAGGTACTACAATGAACTCATTCTTTATTTATTTTGGTGTTAAACCTACTGTATTACAACTTCTTTATGGTTCATAAAATAATTTACTAGCCATAGATGCATTGAAATAAGCAAACAACACACGAAAAACAGAATCTGTCAAAAACCGAACAGTCTGTAGCAATCTGTAACTAATGCAAACTTCTGGAACTCTAAAACTCCTACCAAAATAGGAAGTCCTGGAAATTTTGTTTATTGAACGGAATCAAAAAGAATCAATGCAAAATCGCGTTCCTGTGATTTAACAAAATTATATTCGTGCGCGCAAAGTTTCTGTTTTTCAGCAGGATCAAATCAATTATCATCGTACGTTATCCTATAGGTTCTACTTGGCACAAACACTAATTAAAAGATAAAAACACATCTAAACAGAAGGTAGATGCAAAATTTATTACTAAACAGGAGCAAAAACAAAAAACACAAAGAAAATTGGGTTGCCTCCCAACTAGCGCTATCGTTTAACGCCCCTAGCTAGGCATAAAAAGCAAAGATAGATCTAACAAGTGCCATCTTTGGCACTAAATTCATAAGTAGCACGCATGATAGATTCATAAGGTAATTTGACTTTCTTTCTTGGAAAATGCTCCATGCCTTTCTTTAAGGGAAATTGGAATCTAATGTTCCCTTCCTTCATATCAATAATCGCACCAATCGTTCTAAGGAAAGGTCTACCAAGAATAATAGGGCAAGAAAGATTGCAATCTATATCAAGAACGATAAAATCTATGGGCACCAAATTTCAATTTGCAACAATAAGAACATCATTGATCCTTCCCATAGGTTTTTTAATGGTGGAATCCGCAAGGTGCAAATTTAAAGAGCAATCATCAAGATCATGGAAACCTAGAATATCACATAGAGTTTTCGGAATCGTGGAAACACTAGCACCCGAATCACACAAAGCAAAACACTCATAATCTTTAATTCTAATATTTATAGTAGGTTCCCACTCATCATTAAGTTTTCTAGGTATAGAAACTTCCAAATTAAGTTTTTCATCATAAGATTGCATCAAGGCATCAACAATATGTTTGGTAAAAGCTTTATTTTGACTATAAGCATGAGGAGAATTAACAACGGATTGCAACAAGGAAATACAACTTTTTAAAGAGAAATTATCATAATCAAATTCCTTGAAATCCGAGATAGTGGGTTCAATATTATTAGAAGTTGAGGATTCTCCAATCTCTCTTTTACCAAATTTAGCATCAAGATCTAAAGACTCCGAATTTTTGGGACGCCTTCTAGGCAAAGTTGATTCATCATCAGTCCCATAATCATCAAAATTCATATTGCAAAACATAGATCTAATCGGAGACGCATCAATAACTTTAAGATCCTCATCATTTTTTTCATGTAATTTTTCTGGTTTAGCAGCCATCTTATTGACTAAGGTGGCTTGCTTGTCAGAAAATTTGGCTATAGCATTTTCAAGCAGGGTAATTTGAGCGTTAACACCATAGAATTCTTTATTCATATCATCGAGCTCTTTGTTCATAAACACCAAAAAAAATTTTTGTTCCTTAAGCTCTTTTCTAAAGAAATTATTATGCTCAAATTGCAAATTCATAAAGCTTCTAATATTTGATTCAATCTCATCCATCCTTCTGAGAAGGTGGTCAGGACCCTTAGGCGCAACCATAAGGTCAAACAAGCAAACAAGCACGCAAAAGAAGGCAAGCGAAAAGAGAGGAGGAGATTGGGAAAGAGAGGGCGAATAAAACGGCAAGGGTGAAGTGGGGGAGAGGAAAACGAGAGGCAAATGGCAAATAATGTAAATGCAAGGGAGATGGGTTTGTGATGGGTACTTGGTATGTCTTGACTTGAGCGAAGACCTCCCCGGCAACGGCGCCATAAATCCTTCTTGCTATGTCTTGAGCTTGCGTTGGTTTTCCTCGAAGAGGAGAGGGTGATGCAGCAAGTGTAGCTAATTATTTCCCTCAGTTTTGAGAACCAAGGTATCAACCCAGTAGGAGGATCCTCAAAAGTCCCATGCACCTACACAAACAAACTGAGAACTCGCAACCAACACAATAAAGGGGTTGTCAATCCCTTCACGGCCACTTGCGAAAGTGAGATCGAATAAAGATAGTAAGATAAGATAAATATATTTTGGTATTTTATAATATAGATGCAAAAAGTAAAGATGCAAATAAAAGTAGATTGAAAGAAAATATGATAAGAGATAGACCTGGGGGCCATAGGTTTCACTAGTGGCTTCTCTCAAGATAGCATAAGTATTACGGTGGGTGAACAAATTACTGTCGAGCGATTGATAGAAAAGCGCATAGTTATGAGATTATCTAGGCATGATCATGTATATAGGCATCACGTCCATAACAAGTAGATCGACTCCTGCCTGCATCTACTACTATTACTCCACACATCGACCGACTCCTGCCTGCATCTAGAGTATTAATTTCATAAGAACAGAGTAATGCATTAAGCAAGATGACATGATGTAGAGGGATAAACTCATGCAATATGATATAAACCCCATCTTGTTATCCTCGATGGCAACAATACAATACGTGCCTTGCAACCCTTTCTGTCACTGGGTAAGGACACCGCAAGATTGAACCCAAAGCTAAGCACTTCTCCCATGGCAAGAAAGATCAATCTAGTAGGCCAAACCAAACTGATAATTCAAAGAGACTTGCAAAGATAACTCAATCATACATAAAAGAATTCAGAGAAGATTCAAATATTATTCATAGATAAACTTGATCATAAACCCACAATTCATCGGATCTCGACAAACACACCGCAAAAAGAGTTTACATCGAATAGATCTCCACAAGAGAGGGGGAGAACATTGTATTGAGATCCAAAAAGAGAGAAGAAGCCATCTAGCTAATTACTATGGACCCGTAGGTCTGTGGTAAACTACTCACAACTCGTCGGAGGGGCAAGGATGTTGATGTAGAAGCCCTCCATGGTCGATTCCCCCTCCGGCAGAGTGCCGGCGAAGGCTCCAAGATGGGATCTCGCGGATACAGAAGGTTACGGTGGTGGAAATTGTGTTTCGTGGTGCCCTCGGATGTTTTCGGGGTACGTAGGTATATATAGGAGGAAGAAGTACATCGGTGGCCGCCCGAGGGGCCCACGAGACAGGGGGCGCGCCCTACAGGGGGGGCGCAGCCCCCTATCTCGTGGGGTCCTCGGGAGCTTCTTGACTTGCACTCCAAGCTCTCCGGATCACGTTCGTTCGAAAAATCACGCTCCCGAAGGTTTCATTTCGTTTGGACTCCGTTTGATATTCCTTTTCTTCAAAATACTGAAATAGGCCAAAAAAACAGCAATATGTGCTGGGCCTCCGGTTAGTAGGTTAGTCTTAAAAATGATATAATTGTGTAAAATAAAGCCCATAAACATCCAAAAGAGGTAATATAATAGCATGGAACAATCAAAAATTATAGATACATTGGAGACGTATCAGTAACCCCAACTCAAATCCCAATTAAAAGTATTATCATTAACCCAAATCATTTTAATTCAATTAACATGATGAGATCACATCAATAGATTCAAGTACTAGATACTCAAGATGTCTATAACCGGGGACACGGCTGTTAAGGCATATCTCTCTCAATGTAGTTTTGGTGATCGATGACAACACGTTTGCGGTCTAATCGTGTGCTTTGAGCATTTCAGAGATCTATCCTTTGGCATGAGACGGTTTCTTCCCCTCGGAGTTTTAATCAAGACGGTGTAGCTCTTTCATTTCTATTTTGGTGGACATGTTTTGTAGGAGTCACCGTACTATCAAGAGGGGATCCGGTGTTGGTAAGGCTAGGTTGGAATCAACATGTACACATCCATTTTGCAACCCCTGAGCCTTCCCGCTTTGATGGAGGCTTTCTTCCCCTTCTATGGGTTTTGGCTTGATCCCAGCTCTAGTACCGTGGTGCCCAGCGGTAGTACCGCTCAAGAGCCACAGGAGGCAGTACCGCTCGATAGCGGTAGTAATGCCTGTGGGTCCTCAGCCATAGTACCGCTGCGGTACCGGGGTCTTGCCGCGTCGACTCGAGGGGCTGCCCCTTGTGTCGGATTGTGCGACACTAAGCAGCAGCAGTAGAAGCGGTAGTACCGCTCAAGAGCGGTAGTACCGCCCTACCACTGCGGCAGTACCACAGTAGGTCCATCCCCTGCTCATGTGCCTGCCCTCCCTGGCTGCACAGTAGTACCGTGAGGGCGAGCGGTAGTACTGTTGGGGCTAGCGGTAGTACCGCTGCCTCCTGCGGTAGTACCGCTCTTTGCGGGGCTATTCTGGGGGGTAACGGTTGGATTGTTCCCCCACTATAAAAGGGGGTCTTCTTCTCCAAAGTGACCTACCTCGTCCCCCAAAAGCTCCATTGTTGCTCCAAGCTCCATTTTCGCCCGGTCTCTCTCCCTAGCCAATCAAACTTGTTGATTTGCTCGAGATTGGTTGAGAAGGCCCCGATCTACACTTCCACCAAGAGAAATTTTATTCCCCCACTAATCCCTAGTGGATCTTGTTACTCTTGGGTGTTTGAGCACCCTAGACGGTTGAGGTCACCGCGGAGCCATAGTCCATTGTGGTGAAGCTTCGTGGTGTCGTTGGGAGCCTCCAATTAAGTTGTGGAGATAACCCCAACCTTGTTTGTAAAGGTTCAGTCGCCGCCTTCAAGGGCACCAATAGTGGAATCACGGCATCTCGCATTGTGTGAGGGCGTGAGGAGAATACGGTGGCCCTAGTGGCTTCTTGGGGAGCATTGTGCCTCCACACCACTCTAACAGAGATGTACTTCCCCTCAAAAGGAAGGAACTTAGGTAACACATCCTCGTCTTCACCGGCTCCACTCTTGGTTATCTCGTGCCTTTACTTGTGCAAGCTTATTTGTGTTGTATCCCTTGCTTTCTTGTGTACTCGTTGTTGTTGCATCATATAGGTTGCTCACCTAGTTGCATATCTAGACAACCTACTTCGATGCAAACTTTAATTTGGTAAAGAAAATCTAAAAATTGTTAGTTGCCTATTCACCCCCTCTAGTCAACTATATCGATCCTTTCAATTGGTATCAGAGCCTCGTCTGACTTTGTCGTCCAAAGAGTATGGTTGACACCGTAGACGATAGGGAGGAGCACTCTGGTGTGAATCCAAGCTCGTCTACGGGTGATGGGGGAACCGTGGTGTCTCGTGAGGAATTCAATGTGGCTTTGGACACATTGAAAACCTCCATGACTACCGAGGTTGAAAGCATGTTTAATAAATTCTTAGAAGGACTTAAACTATCTACCTCGCCGTTGAAAGTGGGTGATCCCACTGACAAGGTGACGGATGCTAACTCCGACAAGGGGGAAGCTACTAGTGAAAAGGATCCTTCTACTAGTGGTAGAAATGGCACCAGCATCTTTGCCCATGTGGCACCTCCAGTTTATGGAGGACCGATTCCTTCTACTCATTTAAATCATGCCGGCCCTCCTCCTAAGATTGTGAAAATGAGGACTTTGATTCTTGGGTATATCGCTTCAAGCATCATTTAAATCATGTGAATACTAATCTTTGGAGAATCATTGAAGAAGGTTTCCATCCACATGATCGAAGCAACTTCACCCCTAGGGAAGCCGTGGACAATCAATTCAATGAGAATGTTCTCTTCATCAGTCAAGATGCAGTTCTACCCGAAGATCTCCCTCTTCTTCAACCCTTCGCCATGGCCAAAAATGCATGGCATTGTGTTGTTTCCCTCTATAAGGGAAGCGCAAGCATTCAACGCTCCAACTATGAAGTGGTGCAAGATGAAGCCGATGAGTTTGCAATGAAAGAAGATGAAGAACCTCGTGAGCTCTTTCGGAGAGTAACCAAACTTGCGGTCTCACTCCAAGATCATGGGAGCAAGGACACGGATGACAATTGGATCAAGCGCAAGTTCCTCAAAGCAATGATGCCTTACCACAAGGCCTTGTCCTCCATCATCCGTCAAATACCGGACTTCCACTCTTTGACCTCAAATGAAGTGTTGGATGAGTTTGTGGCAATGAGGATCTTGGACAAGACCGCCGACAACGCAGTGTTGCGCTCTCAAAGGGCAAAGAAGCCCAACCTTGCCTTGAAGGCCAATGTTATTGTGGAAGAAGAGGAAGAATAGGAAGATGAGGAGAGCAACCCCGAAGATACAAAATATGACTATCATGAGCACATGACTCTTGCTTCAAGGCAATTTTGGAGCAAGAAGAATACAAGGCCCAACTTCAACATGAAGAACTAAGTGGGTTCAAGGGCAAGCAACGTGTGAGAACATGTTACAATTGTGGCAATGTGAGCCATTTTGTTGTGGATTGACCTTACGAGAAGCGGGAAGACAATGGTGGCAAGCTCATCCGAAAAGACAAAGTCAAGTCCTTCCCCAACAAGAACAACTTCACCAAAAAGACTCCTACTCGAGGGTTGGGGGTTCAAGAAGAATACCATGAGGATGACGATGATGATGAAGATAGTGAAGCCATGGCCATGGCCTCCGTTGCCATTGCCACAACTCCACGAGTGTCCCTCTTTGACTCACCCAATGAGAACATCACCGCCAAGTGTCTCATGGCTAAAGCCACCAACAAGGTAACCCCCAACATCAAAACCACCATCATTACTAATCCCTTCTTGACGGATGGCATTGATGAAAGTGAGGGCTCTAATGAGGAAGTGAATGAATTTGAGTCTTTTATGAGTAAGCTCAAGGGCAAATCCAAGAAGCACTTTGTTGCTCTCTTGGAACAACTTGGTGAAGCCAATGACATGATCGTGGCTCATGAAGAAACCATCTCTAAGATGGAAGGTCATAGTCGTGATTATGCCGATGAGATATCGGATCTATCTAGTGCTATTGAGGAAGAGCATGGGTTGAAAAAATATGCCCTAGAGACAGTAATAAAGTTATTATTTATTTCCTTATATCATGATAAATGTTTATTATTCATGCTAGAATTGTATTAACCGGAAACATGATACATGTGCGAATACATAGACAAACTTAATGTCACTAGTATGCCTCTACTTGACTAGCTCATTAATCAAAGATGGTTATGTTTCCTAACCATAGACATGAGTTGTCATTCGATTAACGGGATCACATAATTAGGAGAATGATGTGATTGACATGACCCATTCCGTTAGCTTAGCACTTGATCGTTTAGTATGTTGCTATTGCTTTCTTCATGACTTATACATGTTCCTGCAACTATGAGATTATGCAACTCCCGTTTACCGGAGGAACACTTTGTGTGGTACCAAACGTCACAACGTAACTGGGTGATTATAAAGGAGCTCTACAGGTGTCTCCAAAGGTACATGTTGAGTTGGCGTATTTCGAGATTAGGTTTTGTCACTCCGATTGTCGGAGAGGTATCTTTGGGCCCTCTCGGTAATGCACATCACTATAAGCCTTGCAAGCAATGTAGCTAATGAGTTAGTTACAGAATGATGCATTACATAACGAGTAAAGAGACTTGTCGGTAACGAGATTGAACTAGGTATTGAGATACCGACGATCGAATCTCGGGCAAGTAACATACCAATGACAAAGGGAACAACGTATGTTGTTATGTGGTTTGACCGATCAAGATCTTCATAGAATATGTAGGAGCCAATATGAGCATCCAGGTTCCGCTATTAGTTATTGACCGGAAACGTGTCTCGGTCATGTCTACATAGTTCTCGAACCCGTAGGGTCCGCACGCTTAAGGTTTCGATGACAGTTATATTATGAGTTTATGAGTTTTGATGTACCGAAGGTTGTTCGGAGTCCCGGATGTGATTATGGACATGACGAGGAGTCTCGAAATGGTTGAGACATGAAGATTGATATATTGGAAGCCTATATTTGGATGTCGGAAGTGTTCTGGGTGAAATCGGGATTTTACCGGAGTACCGGGGGGTTACCGGAACCCCCCGGGGCTTAATGGGCCATAGTGGGCCTTAGTGGAGAAGAGGAGAGGAGGCCAGGGAAGGGCCACGCGCCCCTCCCCCTAGTCCAAATAGGACAAGGAGAGGGGGCGGCACCCCCTTTCCTTCCTCTCTCTCCCTCCTCTTTCCCCCCTTCTCCTAAACCAACAAGGAAGGAGGGAGTCCTACTCCCGGTGGTAGTAGGACTCCCCTTGGCGCACCTCCTCCCTGGCCGACCTCCCCCTCCCCCCTTGCTCCTTTATATACGGGGGCAGGGGGCACCTCTAGAAACAACAATTGATCTCTTGATCTCTTAGCCATATGCGGTGCCCCCCTCCACCATAGTCCTCCTCGATAATATTGTAGTGGTGCTTGGGCGAAGCCCTGCGATGGTAGGACATAAACATCGTCACCATGCCGTCGTGCTGACGGAACTCTCCCTCGACACTCAGCTGGATTGGAGTTCAAGGGACGTCATCGAGCTGAACGTGTGCTAGAACTCGGAGGTGCCGTAGTTTTGGTGCTTGATCGGTCGGGCCGTGAAGACATACGACTACATCAACCGCGTTGTTCTAATGCTTCCGCTTTTGGTCTACGAGTGTACGTGGATGTCACTCTCCCCTCTCGTTGCTATGTATCACCATGATCTTGCGTGAGCGTAGGATTTTTTTGAAATTACTATGTTCCCCAACAGTGGCATCCGAGCCTGGTTTTATGCGTAGATGTTATATGCACGATTAGAACACAAGTGATTTGTGGGCGATACAAGTCATACTGCTTACCAGCATGCCATACTTTGGTTCGGCGGTATTGTTGGATGAAGCGGCCCGGACCGACATTACGCGTACGCTTACGCCAGACTGGTTCTACCAATGTGCTTTGCACACAGGTGGCTGGCGGGTGTCAGTTTCTCCAACTTTAGTTAAACCGAGTGTGGCTACGCCCGGTCCTTGCGAAGGTTAAAACAGCACTAACTTGACGAACTATCGTTGTGGTTTTGATGCGTAGGTAAGAATGGTTCTTGCTAAGCCCGTAGCGGTGGGAAGGGGTTGATGCCTTCCTACCCACCCAGGTTCAAGGCGTGGTACTTGCAATTTGGGTTTGTTGCACCAATTATACTATAGGGGGTTCCCTTACAGTCTTTCTGTCAAAAAAAAGCCCGTAGCGGCCACGTAAAATTTGCAACAACAATGTAGAGGACGTCTAACTTGTTTTTGCAGGGCATGTTGTGATGTGACACGGTCAAGACGTGATGCTATATTTTATTGTATGAGATGATCATGTTTTGTAACCGAGTTATCGGCAACTGGCAGGAGCCATATGGTTGTCGCTTTATTGTATGAATGCAAGCGGCCTGTAATTGCTTTACTTTGTCACTAAGCGATAGCGATAGTCGTAGAAGCAATAGGTGGCAAAACAACAACGATGCTACGATGGAGATCAAGGTGTCGCGCCGGTGATGATGGTGATCACGACGGTGCTTCGGAGATGGAGATCACAAGCACAATATGATGATGGCCATATCATATCACTTATATTGATTACATGTGATGTTTATCCTTTATGCATCTTATTTTGCTTTGATTGACGGTAGCATTATAAGATGATCTCTCACTAATTATCAAGAAGTGTTCTCCCTGAGTATGCACCATTGCGAAAGTTCTTCGTGCTGAGACACCACGTGATGATCAGGTGTGATAGGCTCTACGTTCAAATACAACGGGCGCAAAATAGTTGCACACGCGGAATACTCAGGTTAAACTTGACGAGCCTAGCATATACAGATATGGCCACGGAACACGGAGACCGAAAGGTCAAGCGTGAATCATATAGTAGATATGATCAACATACTGATGTTCACCATTGAAAACTACTCCATCTCACGTGATGATCGGACATGGTTTAGTTGATTTGGATCACGTGATCACTTAGATGACTAGAGAGATGTCTGTCTAAGTGGGAGTTCTTTAGTAATATGATTAATTGAACTTAAATTTACCATGAACTTAGTACCTGATAGTATTTTGCTTGTCTATGTTTGTTGTAGATAGATGGCTTGTGCTGTTGTTCCGTTGAATTTTAATGCGTTCCTTGAGAAAGGTAAGTTGAAAGATGATGGTAGCATTGCTGAGGATTATCCTCATTGCTGCACAGAAGAATTACGTCCTGGAAGCAGCGCTGGGTGCCAGGCCTGCTACAGATGCAACTGACGACGTTAAGAACGTCCGGCAGAGCAAAGCTGATGACTACTCGATAGTTTAGTGTGCCATGCTTTACGGCTTAGAACCGGGACTTCAACAACATTTTGAACACCATGGAGCATATGAGATGTTCCAGGAGTTGAAGTTAATATTTCAAGCAAATGCCCGGATTGAGAGATATGAAGTCTCCAATAAGTTCTATAGCTGCAAGATGGAAGAGAATAGTTCTGTCAGTGAACATATACTCAAAATGTCTGGGTATAATAATCACTTGATTCAACTGGGAGTTAATATTCCTGATGATAGTGTCATTGACAGAATTCTTCAATCACTGCCACCAAGCTACAAGAGCTTCGTGATGAACTATAATATGCAAGGGATGGACAAGACTATTCCCGAGCTCTTCGCAATGCTAAAGGCTGCGGAGGTAGAAATCAAGAAGGAGCATCAAGTGTTGATGGTCAATAAGACCACCAGTTTCAAGAAAAAGGGTAAAGGGAAGAAAAAGGGGAACTTCAAGAAGAACAACAAACAAGTTGCTGCTCAAGAGAAGACACCCAAATCTGGACCTAAGCCTGAGACTGAGTGCTTCTACTGCAAGCAGACCGGTCACTGGAAGCGGAACTGCCCTAAGTATTTGGCGGATAAGAAGGATGGCAAGGTGAACAAAGGTATATGTGATATACATGTTATTGATGTGTACCTTACTAATGCTCGTAGTAGCACCTGGGTATTTGATACTGGTTCTGTTGCTAATATTTGCAACTCGAAACAGGGACTACGGATTAAGCGAAGATTGGCTAAGGACGAGGTGACGATGCTCATGGGAAATGGTTCCAAAGTCGATGTGATCGCGGTCGGCACGCTACCTCTACATCTACCTTCGGGATTAGTTTTAGACCTGAATAATTGTTATTTGGTGCCAACATTGAGAATGAACATTATATCTGGATCTTGTTTGATGCGAGACGGTTATTCATTTAAATTAGAGAATAATGGTTGTTCTATTTATATGAGTAATATCTTTTATGGTCATGCACCCTTGAAGAGTGGTCTATTTTTATTAAATGTCGATAGTAGTGATACACATATTCAATATTTTGAAGCCAAAAGATGCAGAGTTGATAATGATAGTGCAACTTATTTTTGGCACTGCCATTTGGGTCATACTGGTGTAAAGCGCATGAAGAAACTCCATACTGATGGACTTCTGGAATCACTTGGTACTTGCAAACCGTGCCTCATGGGCAAGATGACTAAAACACCGTTCTCCGGAACTATGGAGCGAGCAACAGACTTGTTGGAAATCATACATACTGATGTATGTGGTCCAATGAATGTTGAGGCTCGCGGCGGATATTGTTATTTTCTCACCTTCACAGATGATTTGAGCAGATATGGGTATGTCTACTTAATGAAACACAAGTCTGAAACATTAGAGGCAAACCATGTGGGGCCTACCTTAGAGGCAAGGCTCTATAAACTGGAGTACTTTTGATGTGTCCCGTCAACTCGCAGAACAAGGAGAAGCTTGCTTAGTACGCCGTATCCCCCGCCCACAGGCGCGGTGGCTCACAGGATGAGGTGAAGCTTGCTCCTCCCTCGCCCATGCGCGCAGTGGCTCGCAGGACGAGGAGAAAAATTTACTAGTCCCTCCGTTTACTCCTCATCCCTACTACCTTGGTTATAGAGATTATATCATATTGTTTGGAATATATATGTCCTTTAGTAGATTTCAATATGAACTACTAGTACATACTCCAAACAGTGATGTATATAGACGTATTTTAGAGTGTACATTCACTCATTTTGCTCCGTATGTAGTAGCACTCTCCCTCGACCCTCGACCCTCGCCCACGTGGTGGACGTGTAGCAATTCATTCGGTCTCATATAGCCAGAACGATATATACTGCACTACCATTATTGCTCGACTTCCCGAAGAGGCGAAGAGCCAATCGCAAGGTTAATATTTTGGAGATGCCAAGCGCAAGGTTATAGGAGAACGAGTAGTAGGTGTCGCGTCATTTATAAATTATTTTTTTTCTTCAGTGGCACATACACAATATGATAGATTCATATGGAGAGAAAAGGAAACCGCTCCACTATATACATAGTCAGGACGGGCCAGCTGAGGGAGTCCTGGACTAGGGGGTGTCCGGACAGCCGGACTATCAATGTCCGCCGGACTATCAAGACTACGAAGATACAAGATTGAAGACTCTGCCCCGTGTCCGGACGGACTTTCCTTGGCGTGGAAGGCAAGCTTGGCAATACGGATATGTAGATCTCCTACCATTGTAACCGACTCTGTGTAACCCTAGCCCTCTCCGGTATCTATATAAACCGAAGGGCTTTAGTCCGTAGGACAACATACATTACAACAATCATACCATAGGCTAGCTTCTAGGATTTAGCCTCCTTGATCTCGTGGTAGATCTACTCTTGTACTACCCATATCATCAATATCAATCAAGCAGGAGTAGGGTTTTACCTCCATCGAGAGGGCCCGAACCTGGGTAAAAAACATCGTGTCCCTTGTCTTTTGTTACCATCCGCCTAGACGCACAGTTCGGGACCCCCTACCCGAGATCCGCCGGTTTTGACACCGACATTGGTGCTTTCATTGAGAGTTCCTCTGTGTCGTCACCGATAGGCTTGATGGCATCTTCAACCCGCAACGCTGTCCAGGGTGAGACTTTTCTCCCCGGACAGATCTTCGTATTCGGCGGCTTCGCACTGCGGGCCAATGCACTTGGCCATCTGGAGCAGATCGAAAGCTATGCCCCTGGCCGTCAGGTCAGATTGGGAAGCTTAAACTTCACGGCCGGTGTCTGAGGAGATTTGACCCTCGATGAGCTCGAGCCACAGCCAAGCGCGCCGCACTGCGATGATGGGCATGATCTAGCTCTGCCGCCGAACAGTGCTTTGGTGGCCGCACACGAATCCGCTCCGGCCATTAGCCCGGAGCCGATCGCCCAGATCGAGGGCTAGTGGATAGACGCCGCCCCGGGGGCTTCAACATCCATGGCGATGGAGCCGAACACCAATCTTGTCCCCTGCGAAACTCATGATTCCGAGGCGCCGGACTCCTCGCTGGACTCCGAACCTCCCGCGCCCCTACCAATCGATCCAGATTGGGCGCCGGTTATGGAATTCACCGCCACGGACATCTTTCAATGCTCGCCTTTCGGTGATATCTTAAATTCACTAAAGCATCTCTCGTTATCAGGAGAGTCCTGGCCGGATTATGGCCAGGATGGTTGGGGTGCGGACAACGAAGAAATTCTGAGCCTACCCACCACCCACTTTGTAGCCACTGTCGACGATCTAACCGACATGCTGGACTACGACTCCGAAGACATCGACGCTATGGACGACGATGCCGGAGACGAACAGGAACCAGCGCCCACAGGGCACTGGAAGGCCACCTCGTCATACGACGTATACATGGTGGATACCCCAAAATATGGGGACGGCGAAGGAACAGCGGAGGCAGATTCCTTAAAGAAACAGCCCAAGCGCCGGTGTCAGCGGCGCCGCTCTAAATCTCGCCACAGCAAAAACGGAAATTCCGGCACAGGAGACAATAATACTCCAGAGAATGCCGAAGACAATCCCCTCCAGCAAGATTCAGCGCAGGAGGATGCAGAAGCAAGCCCTCATGAGGGGGCGGCAGACGAAGAGGTTGAGGATCATAATTACATACTTCCCTCCAATGACGAAGCAAGCCTCAACGATGACGAATTCGTCGCACCCGAGGATCCCGTCGAACAAGAGCGCTTCAAGCGCAGGCTTATCGCCACAGCAAAAAGCCTAAAGAAGGAAAAACGGAAGCTCAAAACAGCGGAAAATACACTCAGAATGAGATGGAGCACAATGCTCAAAACCGCAGATAAGAACGGCAATGGCCACCAACCAAAGAGCTACCCGAAGCGCAAGCTGCTACCAGAATTCGACGAAGAGGCCATAGATCCCCCACCATCCAAAAATAAAGAGGCTGCCTGGCCGGATAGACGGACCGATGATAGGCCAAATTCTGACAGCGGCGCCCCACATAAACCAACCAACGAACTTGGAAGGATAGATGGCCCAGCCAGATCCATCTACGGGCCTAAGGAGAAGGCCCCAGGAAGCAAGACAACACGTCAAGTGTCCGATGATAGCGGCACACACAAATACAGGGGCGCCGCACACCCACTATGTTTCACTGATGAGGTGCTGGACCATGAATTCCCAATAGGATTTAAACCCATAAACATAGAAGCATACGATGGGACAACAGACCCTGGAGTCTGGATAGAAGATTATATACTACATATACATATGGCTAGAGGAGATGATCTCCACGCCATAAAATACCTACCCCTCAAGCTCAAAGGGCCAGCCCGTCATTGGCTTAAAAGCCTCCCAGAAAATACTGTTGGAAGTTGGGAAGAGCTCGAGGATGCGTTTAGAGCAAATTTTCAAGGGACTTATGTCCGCCCTCCGGATGCAGATGACCTAATTCATATAACTCAACAGCCCGGAGAGTCAGCGTGGAAATTCTGGAACAGGTTCCTCACCAAAAAGAACCAAATAGTCGACTGTCCAGACGCAGAAGCCTTAGTAGCTTCCAAGCACAATGTCCGAGACGAATGGCTCGCCAGGCACCTCGGTCAAGAGAAACCGAGGACAATGTCCGCACTGACAAGCCTCATGACCCGCTTCTGTGCGGGCGAGGATAGCTGGTTAGCACGATGCAGCACCAGCGACCCAAGTACATCAGAGATAAGAGATGGAAACGGAAAATCGCGGCGCAGAAAAGAACAGCGCCAGAATAAAGAGAAAAGCCCAAAGAGCGCGGCAGTCAATGCCGGATTCAAAAGCTCGCGGCCAATTAATAAAACACAGCCTCTTAAGGATGACAGTGACGAATTGTCCAACTTAAACAAAATTTTGGGTCGGATATGTCAAATCCACAGTACCCCCGGAAGGCCTGCAAATCACACCCACAGGGATTGTTGGGTTTTTAAACAGTCCGGCCGACTAAATGCCGAACACAAGGGGCTCGACGCGTCAAGCGAAGAAGATAAACCCCACCAGCAGAGCACCGGAAAACAAAAGACTTTCCCACAAGGGGTCAAAATAGTAAACTCACTTCATGTGATAATACGGAAAAATAGTGCGGCACTTTCTAAAAAGAGCTTCGCACGGTCCAACCCAGCAGACCGTAGAGATTGGATATCAAAACCAATCACTTTCGACCACCTGGACTATTCCAGAAGCATTCGAAATGCAGGACGAACTCCCCTGGTATTGAATCCCATAATAGACAGATTGCAATTTACTAACGTCCTAATGGACGGAGGCAGTGACTTAAACCTGCTATATTCAAACACAATCCGGAGGATGGGGATAGACCCTACCAAAATTCGACACAGCTGCACTTCCTTCAAAGGAGTGACGCCAGGCCATTACGCCAAGTGCACAGGCTCCATATTACTAGAAGTCGTGTTCGGATCGCCGAACAATTCTCGACGCGAAAAATTAATTTTTCATATCGTCCCGTTTGAAAGTGAATATCAAGCGCTCTTGGGACGACAGGCTTTTGTCCCCTTCAACGCCATACCGCATTATGCATCTCTTACACTCAAGATGCCCGGACCGTGCAATGTAATTTTAGTGCGAGGGTCACTTAAAGACCCCGGACATGGATAGACAAATCCGGCGTCAGTAGGCTAGGGGCTCCCTAGCCGCATACCCCTTTACAGGGGGCTGCGCGCACAAATCACCGCGGGTTTATACGAACCCCTCTTTAATTATTTATATTTCTAATATTTTTTCGCACGATTTGTTTTTCAACTAACGTTCCTCTCTTTTTACAGATGAACAACGTGCATACCCGTCCAGGATAACGGTGCAACGGGGACACAGGCGCAGACGTGCAGTAGGGACCCGTTGTGAGGATTCTTTTCAGATTAAGACCCTGCGTAGACCTTTTTCACTGTCTTTCGTTGTTATTCTCCCTTGGTTTCTTCCTATAGCCAAAGCGGAGCCTGACGCTTTGGCATCGGCCGCGTCAGAAGACCATGCCCGTACCTGGACACTAGGGGCTTAGGGCATCATTCTGCCCATTATTATAAAGACCGAACACCTTAGGGAGTGTTCGGCGTCTCGAGTTAGGCATTATATGCATCAGCTCCGAATCATGTCTTTGGTAAAATGTTGGGTTTGCCCGGCTCCTGTGTTTTGCTGCCTTACGTTCCGTATCATCGGCTAACGCGGCACCAGGAGAACTACTGCGATTGTGCCCCAGTTCGGCTGGGCGAGCACCTTAGTAGAGAAAGCCGAAAACTGACTGTCATGATGCAGCGAGAGACTGGTCAGCCCTCGATCGACTATCGGAATGTTTAGAATTCCCCGCTTTGATGAAGGGCCGTTTCCCGGTCAGGCACACGCACTCCGACTTCGGAGAAGGGCGATGCCACCAGGGGCTATATCGTAGCCCCACCCTCGAGCTCCACTGGCTAAGTGAAAATGATAAAGCATTATAGTCCGGATTGCCTCGTTTGCTATGCTACCACCTCCTTATAATAGGACCGAGACGTCGGATTAAGTGTGAAAACGCGCTATTTTTGCGAACACCCCAGCACCTTGTGCGTGGGGGCGGAAGCCGAAGACTGCATCTTTCAGGTTATACACACGTATACGTAAACGGCCGAAACGGAGAAGTTTTACTACTTGGACGCACAAGTATAAAAAGCAGTTATAACATAATCATCAATTTATAAGCTAATGTGTTCATTTGAACGTTACATTCTTCGAGCACTGCGACTCTATTACATGAGCGCCATGCATAACTTCCCCGAAATAGTGCTCAGCAGGGAGCCGGTTTTCATCCGAACCCTGGGCAGCAATAGCGGTGGCGTCCATCTCCGGACAATACGCCTTTACACGGGCAAGAGCCATCCGCGCGCCCTCTATACAGGCCGACCACTTCATCTCCTTTATACGCGGCACCGCTCCAAGGAATTGCTGTAATAAACCAAAATAGCTCGTCGCCTTGGACCTCTCTGGCCAGATATGGGCCACGATGTCAGTCATGGCAAGTCCGGACAATCTATTTAGCTCGGCCCATTCGGCCCACCGGTCTGTTAATGGAAGTGGGTGATCCGGACTGTGGAATTGAGACCAATACAGCTCTTCCGTCTTATGATCCTTCTGGCTTCGGAAGTGCTTAACGGCGTCAGCCGCACTCATAGCTAAGTCCATATACGGATCCTTCGGACTCCACAGCCGCTCAAATTGAGCATACTTTCCATCCATAAATCGGCGACGCAGCAGAAAAGGCTTGCCAGCCACGATCTCTCCGGCCTGGCGCAGCTCCTCCTTCATAGCCCGCATTGCAGAGCGGGCATCCTTGGCTTCGGCGGTGGCCTTCTTCAGGTCTTCCCGCTCCGATAAGCGCTCCTTTTCAAGAGCCTCATTGCGGTCGGCAGCATCCTTTAATTTCATGGCCAATTCGGCCACCTCGGCCCTGCTTAGGCAGTGCGCAGCCTTTTCGGCTTTCAACTCCTCCGCCACCCTCAAGGTAGCCGTTTCACTCCTTCGGGCTTGCTCCTTAGCTCGAGCAAGTTATTATTCCTGGGGGCTTCTTTTACAGAAGCTCAATTATACGCATGATGTGCTATCCGCACTCATTATTCCTGGGGGCTTCTTTTACAGAAGCCTAATTATACGGGTTTTATACCCATCACATGTGTCAAGCTTCCACATGTACCTTTTATTCACCATTATATGCATCGATATGGCTCCTGTGCTTACCCCTATGTCCCCGATTGTTCGGCTAGGAGGTAAAGGGAGCACCTCTGCGATTGTTACTGCCGGGTCAGCCGGATGTGTACCTCAAACTGGGTGAAGCCGAAAGCTAGCGTTCTTAAGGGAATATTTGGTCGGTGACTTAAAAGATGACTTTTTACCTATTTATCTATCTGCCCCCAGATGTTTTACTGCTTTCTTTGCAGTCCAAACATGCACTTTAGGGCATGCCTCCCAGCGAAAGGAACCCTTAACGGAACTATTCTCCCTGGAAGATGTTTCTTACTAACCATGTAATATAACATAACTAGTTGGGCACTTGTCTGATAAAGCACTAATGACCCCTACGCCTGGTCTCCATGCATACCACGGTTTTTTCTTAACCAAAAAGGTATTCGAACACACTCCGGACTCTAGGGTCCCGAGGTCGAAGCGAAAAGGTCGGCAAAGACAAACGATCTACAATCCGGCTAGAAGGCATTTCACATGTCGCTTCAAAGTATAACATACATCGTCAAATTTATTGATTGTATTCCTCCTCAATCCCGTCTAACAGGCTGTCTAATTTACAGTCCTTTTGGGAAAATTTAGCAGCCAACTCTACTTGGATATACACTAAACTCACAGGGATCTCCTTCCCGTCGGGCCCCACCGGTCCAACTTCGGCCATGTGGTTGGGATCTGCCTTCTTTTACCGCGTCTTCACCATGGCCCAAGCCTCCCTTGCACCTTGACGGCAAGCCGAAATCTTCCACAAACGGAAGCACTGCCGCACTCCCTGCAGCTTCTCCGCAAGCTCCCCGAGGCTCTCGGGTAGGGTGAGGGCTGGCCATTAAGCCTGAACGACGCCGCTCATTGCCTGCCGAACTCGTTCGAATAGTTGCAACAGTTCGGGAAGTTGATCACCCATTGATATGGGCATCTCCTCTGCAGGACGACCCGTGAGTATACCTACAAGACATATCATGTCAAAACGCTTCCTCGCCGGACTCTTCTTTTCAAAAGAGTTCGCTCAAGCACTTACTATAAATGCTGCGACGAAGCCACTGGTTCTCCTTAAGGGAGCCGGACAGCTCGGCCTGTACGCCTTTTAGCTCTTCTCCGAGCTTGGCGTTGGCATCTTGGAGCTTGTTCCTTTCCTACTGAACTCTATTCAGCACACTCTCGCCGGCCTTTAGCTGGCGTAGCAATGCTTGCCTGTCCGGATCTTGTCCGGCGGTACCTGCAAATGTCATTACTAGACTCGCGTGCACGCCGCACAACGCTTATATTTATAAAAATGTGTTACCAGGAGTGGTCTTTCCGTCTCCTCCTGCGGCAGCAAGTGCGGCCTCAAGTTGGGCCTTGCAATCTTGCAGCTCCCGAGACAGCTGGGCGTTCTTCTCGTTAAGTGCCTGAAATTTACAATGATCCTTAAATCAGTTAGCATAACTAATTTAAGTCTCGGGGGCTACTGGTATATACAACCATTAAAATTTCCTTACCCGTATGTCTTTCACATACTGCTCCGTGGCTCTGGTAAAACCATTTTGAGCAGCACGGAGATGCGCGTCCCCTGTGTTAAAGGCGTCCAATGCCTCAGGGGAAAAGCACGCTTCTTGAAACACTGTCCGGCGGCGCCTATGGTTCATGGCGCTCTCCACCTCAGACTTGGTGGCGGACAGTCTGTCGGTATCCTCCGTTGGAGAAGGATCCGGCTCGCGTCTTGCGCTTGCCTCCCCCTCCAGGCCAGGCGCTGGGGCCTGGCCGGTGTTGGTTGGATTGGCAATTCCTGCGCTCGCAGTCCGGCGAGCGCTTTTTCTCCTACAGAAATCATGGGCACTTAGACGTTTCCTCGGAACGTTGCACTAAAAACTCAAATATGAGCTATACCTCTGCGGCGACGTTTCCGTCCGCACTGTGCTCCTTTTCCGCCTGCTGGTTCGGACTGACCTCTGTTGGTCGGCCGCCGCGGGCTCGGCTTCCTGCCGTAAAGGCGCTTCCTGCGAAATACCATCGTTCGCGAAGGTCAGAAATGGGCAGGGATGAGATAATGGTGTCCGGACTTTGGTCGCAGTCACCTGGGAAGCCGGACTTAGTCCGGGGTAGTCCGCCGTAATGGCGACCAAAGCATTGTATATGCTGAGCTGGTGATACACCCCGTCGATCAGCTCCACCTCGATATTCGGGTCCTCTTTGGAGGCCGGACCCAAGGATCCTTCTGGATCCTCGGGTTGCGGAGCAGGACTTACCATGTCCTCCACAATCCGGCGTAGACCCTGCGCCGAAGACATAATGTAAGAAGCTTAAACTTCGAAAGCATGGGCTGGGCCCTTCAAGGTGTTCACTTACCCATCCTCTGGGGTTGATCATGGAAAACCCATTCAAAGGGTTCGTTCGAAGGAAATCCTCCTTCTCCCCCTTGTACAGACTGGACAGGATCTTCACCAGATCCTCGGTCGAATCCGGCCCTTTGCGGCCATGCCGGGTAGCATCGTCTTCCTCGTTAAAATCCCACATGGGGTGGCCTCTGTATTGCAGTGGTTGTACCCCTCGCTTGATGCATGTCACCATGACTCCGATCATGGTCAAGCCGGAATGAGCCATTAATCTTATCCGGCCCATCAAGTAATGGACGCTCTTGTCTTCCTCCAATCGGGGGCTCCGCGGGCGCCAGCTGAGGCGTTTCTTCAAGGGAGCAGCACTAAACTCCGGGAGGCCGATCCGGACTGGGTCTGGCAGCGGAGCGTCTTCTATATAAAACCATTCCGAGGGCCAGTCTTCGGACGCCCTCTTGGGAGTGCCGGATAGGTATCCGGTCCCGGCGATGCGCCATATTTCGGCGCCGCCCACTTGATAAATGGACCCCTGGTAAGAACGGGGTACGAGGCAAAACAGCCTCTTCCACAATGCGAAATGGGGCTCAATGCCCAGGAATAGCTCGCAAAGAGCTATGTAGCCCGCGATATGCAGCACAGAGGCGGGCGTAAGGTGGTGGAGCTGGAGTCCGTAGAAATTCAGGAGCCCGCGGAGGAACGGATGTATTGGAAATCCGAGTCCCCTCGTCAGATAAGGGACAAAACATACTCGCTCCCCCTTATTGGGGATTGGAGTGTCCTCTGCCTGTCTCCCACCTTGATAAGTAACCAGTCTGGCCCGGACTGGGATCATAATGGCCGAAGGGAGGAATCCCCCTGTTTGGAGCTTCTCGAGCTCGTTGTGCGAAATAGAGCACCTCCTCCAACTCCCCGGCGGTGGGCTAGGAGTGCACGAAGAAGAGCTGTGGTGACGATCCATGGTGGAATGGATTTCTAGGTCAAAGGCGCTTCGACGGAGTATTCGCGGGAGGAAGATGGTGTGGTTTAGATCTGAATTCTTGCCTCTTTTATAGGCGGTTGACTCGCACAATTGGGGGGTGAAATGCAAAAAACACCCTGGCTTTTCGCATTCGTGCGACGCGTGGAAGAGGGCCTTTATTTGGCGTAGAAGCCGAGGAACACAGTATCCAAGATGAATCCGGACACTGTTCGGCAGGTACATGGAATTTGAAGGGAGAACCCGCCTTGCAACACCGAAGACTATAAACGCGCTGGACTTATCGTCATTGAAGCCTGGTTCGAGGGCTACTGAGGGAGTCCTAGACTAGGGGGTGTCCGGACAGCCGGACTATCAATGTCCGTCGGACTATCAAGACTACGAAGATACAAGATTGAAGACTCAGCCCCGTGTCCAGACGGGACTTTCCTTGGCGTGGAAGGCAAGCTTGGCAATACGGATATGTAGATCTCCTACCATTGTAACCGACTCTGTGTAACCCTAGCCCTCTCCGGTATCTATATAAACCGGAGAGCTTTAGTCCGTAGGACAACATACATTACAACAATCATACCATAGGCTAGCTTCTAGGGTTTAGCCTCCTTGATCTCGTGGTAGATCTACTCTTGTACTACCCATATCATCAATATCAATCAACCAGGAGTAGGGTTTTACCTCCATCCAGAGGGCCCGGACCTGGGTAAAAAACATCGTGTCCCTTGTCTCCTATTACCATCCGCCTAGACGCATAGTTCGGGACCCCCTACCCAAGATCCGCCGGTTTTGACACCGACACCAGCCTATACGGTTGCTTGCTGGGGTTGCTCTCTTCACACTCTCTCGCACAAAAAGACTATGGCCACATCTCTAACATCCTAGCGGATCACGCCCGCTTGGGGAAGGGGTGGATGCTTAGTGTAGATGCGGTGGCCATCGCCGACGGCGAAAACCCACTGTCGGCACGTCCCGATCAGGGGTCCCCGCCGTTCTCTCTCACAAAGCCGGTGAGGTTGCCTTCGTCCCTTGCTCACTGCCGCGACGTGGGCGGTTGCCGCCTCCCTCCGCCCTCCTCAAGGTTGAGCTACATCCCTTAGGTACAACTCCCTTTACAGCCGGCTTGCACCACTACTCCAGCTGCCCACATCACTCCCTGTGGATATTTCTCTACTTCTTTGCCCCGCACATACCTGATACCTCTACTGGCTTCTAGGTACTGTATTTGTGATGAGTTTATGTCTCATCAACTAGTCCTAGTAATCTTATTCTAATCACGCTTCTTCAATTTCTTTGCCACAGGGATGCTCATCTCGATTTTGATGAAACTGCACAAAATGATCCAATGGTCAAAAGGTTGCAAACTTCATTTATTAGGAAGCTCGAACATTGCCAGCAAATTGAATCCTGGTCAGGGTTTACGGTTCAAGGGCTAGGGACTGCATGGATCGTTTTTTTCTTTAGCTGCCTCTGTTCCAAAATAAGTGTCAACTTTAGTAATAGTACAACTTTGTACTAAAGTTTGCACAAAGTTGAGACACTTATTTTGGAACGAAGGGAGTACATACTTGCTATGATCTGTCAATCATTGAGATGCAATAGCATGCATGTTAGTCTCCTTTGTGTTTGATGAAATGTTGCAACAAGCAACCTTGGACCCAAGATACATGTAACAGGAGCTGGAAGCTTCATAGCATTGTACAAATTTATCTCGCTGATAAATTACAGTACGTACTAGTACTATACTAGTACTTCCTCCGTTCCTAAATATAAGTCTTTGTAGAGATTTCACCATTAACCACATGCGGATGTATATAGATGCATTTTAAGTGTAGATTCATTCATTTTGTTCCGTATGTAGTTCACCTAAAGGAATCTCTACAAAGACTTATCTACTAGTAATTGCTAGCCCCCACTACTTGGAATTCTCTATCCTATCCTTGAGCCACATCATCAAAATTTACGTAGCCGTTAGATGAAGTAAATCAGTCATAATAGCCGTCGGATCTAGACGTTGAGAGGCTCCGCACTAAGCCACATGCAAGCATGCAGAAATACCGTGGCACATGCATGTGAGTGGGTTTTAAATCACATCAACATGTCTGCATGCAAACATGCACCGGTAGCATGCATGTAAGTGAGCTTTTAAGTCCCATTAACGTGTCAAAAAGAAAAATATAATCCCATTATGCAGTAGGAGTTGGCTGATCTTTTTTCCTTACGTGGGATGATCTAAATAATGATGGGAGTTTATTTAGTTTGGCTACCACATTTGTCATGCGGTTATATATTATTTTTTTAGTTCTATGAAATCGATAATTTTGCGCAGAGAGATATACCGTTGTTCCGCAGCAACGCGTGGGGACTCATCTAGTAATATTTAGGAACGGAGGGCGTACTATGTAAAGAGTTAGGTGTCGCACGGTGATAGTGTGAGGTGGGCCATGTAATCACTGAGCCTGCGTGTTTTCACTGCTCTTTCACTCCTCCGCTGTAAGAATGGAGAAAATTGTAATCTACTACCTCCTTTCGCCGAAAGCGTGGGACATCCAGCAGTCCTACCACCTCAGTAATAAAGACCAATGAGCCGTCAAATCACATAGACCCAGCAGTAAGTTGGACGGACGAAGCAACCATCACTCTTGCGCTAGTGAGAGGTCGCGTCCGCTCTGCCCGGGCATGAATGCGGCACCAATTCTTTGGAGCGGTGCTGACCGTTTTGGGCGGGAAGCGCGCGCGGGCGATGGAGGGGCTTTGGGTGGGCCAGGCTGGTCAGGAGCGGGTGTGGCAACTGTCTGCATGTCCCTACCGGACACGCCCAGAAACGAGAGGATGCACCAACTCTCGCGGCTAAAATCGTACACTTCACACCATATCTCTGTAGGAGTAGGTTGATCTGTCGCACTCTCTAACACACAGATGATGTTAAACACACACACGCACACGCACGCACCTTGGTCCCGTTGCACCTTCTAACGTGACTTATTACACCTAGACGGAGGGAGTAGTAAGTATATGAGATACGGTGGCACACTGACTTAAGTCGAATACAAGTGCCTAAAATTTGTGTGCATGTTATAATAAGGATTCACTTAAAATAGTACGTGAGCGAACAGAGGGATCAATTGGACAGTGTTCCCGAGCAGTAGCGAGATGTGTGAGGTAGTAAGATACACCGCTGGCGCTTTTAATTTTTCTTATTAATTTGTTTGTTTCACCCTCTGACTGGTGGGACCCAACGTACTACGTGGAGAAAGGTAAGGTGACTAAGGCTGCATTATTTCTACACCACTGTGGATAGTCTTACCACCAAAGCCACATGACACGATTATGATTGAAATCCTAATGACTCCCACACACACAAAAAAAACATGGCATGCCTGTCACACGAATGCATGAATGTATAAAAGGTTATTTTCCTCTCGTTGAACATAATGGGAGGGTTGTGTAGCTGGTTAGCTTGTTTGCTCATCAAACTTGAGGTCTCGGGTTCGATAACTACACTTGAGCATATTTTTTGCCAGGAGGATTCTTTGACTGGTCAAAATGTTTTCTAGGGTTTGCACGCTTCACACTCTCTCTCCAGTACATATATACACGCTGGAGCCTCAGCGCTTGTAGTTGCTCTCTTCACACTCTCTCGCCCTCTCCCCTGGAGCCTCAGCGCTTGTAGTTGCTCTCTTCACACTCTCTTGCCCTCTCCAGATCTAAACAAGACTTCGTTGGCCTTTCTCTCCCCCCACTGCTGCTCAAAGAGCCGGTAGGATCCGTCCGCCGGGAAGGGAAGGAGGCTTAACGCTGTCGCCGTCGGCGAGGGAGGGAATCCACTACCGGCGCTGCTGTTCACTTTCCATCTAGTGGCGACGCGGGAGGGACTCCGACCCCTTCTTC
This sequence comes from Triticum timopheevii, assembly GCA_963921465.1. Classification (NCBI taxonomy): domain Eukaryota; kingdom Viridiplantae; phylum Streptophyta; class Magnoliopsida; order Poales; family Poaceae; genus Triticum; species Triticum timopheevii. Next base: position 421,781,679 of record OY997272.1, read on the forward strand.
TTCGCCGCTGTCCCGTCGCCCACCGAACCACGCCCCAAGAACCTTAAGGTATATTTTACTTACTCCACATGCATTGCTCTAGCTGCATGTATACCATGAATCTAGGACGTGGTTCAAAGAGGAAAGGAGTTGGGGAAAGTAGTGGGAAAAATTGTATATAGCATGAACCTAGGACGTGGTTCAAAGAGGAAATGAAGGGGGAAAGTTGTATAGCATGAATCTAGGACGTGGTTCAAAGAGGAAAGGAATGGGGGAGAGTAGTGGGGAAAGTTGTATCGCATTAATCTAGGACGTGGTTCAAAGAGGAAAGGAAGGGGCGAAAGTACTAGTTCAAAAAGGAAAGGAAGGGACAAGGCTGTAGAGTTTGAGCAGGACTAGATTTGCTGCGCTCACATAGGGAAAGGTGTCTAAAGATAACAGAACTGGGACCAACACAAATATGCTCCTTGGTTGTTTGTTCTTTGTTGCAACAGACTGTGCATGACCACAGTACATCGGTAGATGCACATGGTGCTGGTGCGTCCATTGTCCCGTGCAACTCATTAGCTGTTGTTAATCTAAGGCCCTATTTGGTTAAAAACTCCCTAGTCCCTACCTACTTGGTTCCAGGGACTAAACATGGACTAGAGGTTATTAAATGACATGATAAAAGACCATGTTACCCCTAGTAATGAACTAATAGAAACAAGGTGCGATGCATGGCAGGGGAAACTGTTGGAAAAAGTCCCAAAAAGACTCCCTCGGGGTCTTCTTTCTTTAGTCCCAAATGCCCACTTTTAGTCCTGAAAAGTCCCTCCTGTTTGGTTTAGATGTGACTGACACGGAGTTGTTTTAGTCCCTACACCAAAATGTCCCCGTAAAAAAACACCCTCTAATAATGCCACTGGAAAATTGATGCAATGCCACAGTTAAAAGCAAATTACATGTTTAACGAACTTTATTGTTAATATAATCTCTATGTTAATATTAATCAATGCCACCGTTTCAGAAATGCTACTGTCTTGCTTTCTTTCCCATTTAGATAAGGTAGATGCTTCTTTTTGTTGGCTTCTGTGTCATCCACTGCTATTGACCACTAATTGTTTCCTTTGCACCTCTGTGTAAACAGGGTTATCTACTTCACCTCGTTGCCATTGTGACCCTTTGTTGCACTGAACAAAACACTTTTGTTTTAAGAGTGTTTTGTGCAGTTCAACCAAAATGTCACACCGATAATGTTGCTTGATTGCTTGATCTTAGTGGAACTGCACAAGAGGAGATCTTACTTCCTATCCGTTAAGGCAAATTTGGTTCAGATCTTCTTCTTGTGAGTTGTTTGAATTCCGCATCATGAGAGGTCAGTACTAGCCTTCTTTCACATGATTCTGCAGTGTGCTTCCATATGTTGTGCTACTTGTACGATAATGTTGCTTGATTTTAGTGAACTACACAAATGGAGACAAGACTTCCAATCTGTATGTGCACCGTAATATCCCATTGAGGTAAGATAAGGATATTTCACAACTGCTGGCCTGTATTTTGCCACTTTCATCAAAAAATTAAGTTTAGTACTATACTTGCGCTCCCTAATTGACATGCCAAATCTTACATTGTAGGCGAAGCTTGTCTGTTATTGAACCAAGTGATGAAGGGGAAGAACAAGCAGAAGAAAAACAAAAATCAACTCCGGGTGCTGTAATGAAGCACTGGAACTGTGATGACACAAGTAATGATATAGTTTTGCATCTTAATTTATTGCTATGGCTGGAACGAGCAATTGTTTTGCCACTGATTTGATGCCATACGTAATTATCTCTACTTGTGCAAACATGGATCTTCTTTGAAGATACCATATATTTTAGTGGAACTGCAGAAGAAGATGTTGGAAACATTAAACTAATTGAGGAGTGTCGGTGTCAAAATCGGCGGATCTCGGGTAGGGGGTCCCGAACTGTGCGTCTAGGCGGATGGTAACAGGAGACAAGGGACACGATGTTTTTACCCAGGTTCGGGCCCTCTCGATGGAGGTAAAACCCTACTCCTGCTTGATTGATATTGATGATATGGGTAGTACAAGAGTGGATCTACCACGAGATCAAGGAGGCTAAACCCTAGAAGCTAGCCTATGGTATGATTGTTGTAATGGTTGTTCGTCCTACGGACTAAAACCCTCCGGTTTATATAGACACCGGAGAGGGCTAGGGTTACACAGAGTCGGTTACAATGGTAGGAGATCTACATCGCCAAGCTTACCTTCCACGCCAAGGAAAGTCCCATCCAGACACGGGACAAAGTCTTCAATCTTGTATCTTCATAGTCTTGGAGTCCGGCCGATGATGATAGTCCGGCTATCCGGACACCCCCTAGTCCAGGACTCCCTCAGTAGCCCCTGAACCAGGCTTCAATGATGATGAGTCCGGCGCGCATATTGTTTGGCATTGCAAGGCGGGTTCCTCCTCCGAATAATTCATAGAAGATTGTGAACACCAGGATAGTGTCCGGCTCTGCAAAATAAATTCCACATTCCACCGTAGAGAGAATAATATGTACACAGGTTCAATCTGCTGACGTATTTTGTGGCATGACGTCATACCACCACCAAGCCTTTACTTGAATCGTTTTTTACTATACCACCTCAGCGTGTTTAGCGAAGCGGTTTCCTTGGCACGTCTTGTCGAAGCAGAGATCATGTTCCCCTTATTCCGGGATTCCCATCAATACGGACGTGGGTAACCCAACCGTGCCCGTTGCCATGCCCCCTCCATCGGAGGCGAGTCCCGAACGGGTCACGGGGACGACTCTTGGTATTCTCCCTCTTTATAATGGGACCAAGGCTCGTTTCTTTTCTTCAATCCTCAATCGAATCTACTCCTCGCCCCGAGTTCCAACACCCAGAGCCCCAGATTCGAGCGCTTCGGACCTTCAACAATGTCCGGCTCCGACCTACAGGGCCGGTGGATGCCCTCCTCCGTCACGGAAGAGGACGTGCTAAAGCTGCGAGAAGCCAAGTACCTGACTTACGAGATTTCGCATAGGTTGTCCACCAAAGGGCAGGTCATTCCCACCCCCGAGCCCGGCGAAAACGTCGTGTTTGTGTCCCACCTCCGTCGGGGTTTAGGCTTCCCGATGGATCCTTTTGTGAGAGGGCTCATGTTTTACTATGGGTTGGAATTCCACGACTTGGCTCCGGAGTCCATCGTCCATATTTCTTCATTCATCGTCGTCTATGAAGCCTTCCTCCCCATTACCCCTCACTTCGGCTTGTGGCTTAAGACCTTTGACGTGGAGCAGAAGATGATCGAGGGGCGTCAAGCAGAGTGCGGCGAGGCGGTTGTAAGCAGAAGGGCCAACGCTCCATGGCCCGAGGGCTCTTTCCAGGAGGAGCTCGGCTTGTGGCAGCAGGAGTGGTTCTACATAACCGCTCCCAGGGGCAGCAGGCAGAAGCCGCCGCCCATATTTCGCTCGGGCCCTCCACAGCGGCTGATGTCATGGGTCGGCCAATGGCTCAACTGGGGGCCGTCAAAGGACGTACCCCTATTGCAGGGCCGGATTCGAGACCTCCAGGAGAGGGAGATCAATCTGGTCGTAGTGATGCAGGTTATGCTGATTCGGCGTCTCCTGCCCTGCAAGCGTCGCCCCCTCCGTCTATGGGAGTTCAATTCCGAGGGGCCGCGAGCTCTCCAACACTTCCTGGGTACGACACCTGTGGAGACGTATAAATTGTTCTTCGGATCACAAGAGATGTGTCTGGAATTGACCGAGGATTCCGGCCTAAGCTGCAATCGCCCGGATACTCAGGTAAGTGGCCCTGCGTCTGAACACACCGTTTGTTTATGTCTTCTTGAATTTGCCTTGTAACCCATCGTCTCTTGAATAGGAGTGGATAGCGCAAGCGAAACTTATACGGTGTTCGGCCCCCTCCCGGAGACCGTGCCGGATCCCATGCTGGTCAGGATGCTGAAGGTTGCGCCTTCAGAGGAAGGCGAAGGGGAGAACAGGGATACCACCGCCTCTACCAAGGAGGCTTTGGAGAAAGGGGGAGTCAAGAATCCCTCTTTCCAAGGGGAGAAGAGGACCGCCTCTGAAAACCCGGAGGCCAAGGCCTCGAAGCGGGGGAAGAGATCTTCACCGGAGGGTCCTGCGTCCGGGGAGGCCACGGCCGCACTATCTCCCCTAAGGAATCAACCCTCCAGCGAGCCGTAAGTAGAAAAAGGGGGGTTCTATAATAAGAGACATCCCTATGTTTGCTTCTGAGGATAACCGAAGTTTTTACCTTGTAGTTCGGATCTCCATCCTTCTCAGATGAGCTCGTCTTCGGGGGACCTTCGTCCGAAGATGGTGGAGAGCGAGACGCCTCCATCCGCCACACCATCAGGCGGGGCGGACGAACCTGAGGTGTCATCGTGGAGGGTATCCCCGAGTCCAGCGGGGCCGGAGAGTCCGGCACCGGCTGGTGTGCGGCCGGGAGAGCTGAAGGATCTGCTTGAGAGGGCGTCTATCTCAGAAGGTCACCATACGTTGATGAGTATGGTGATTGGAAGAATTTCGTCCGCCGAAGGCGGGTTGCATGATGCCGTCAGAAGCTTGCTAGTGGGGTTTGAGGTACATAAAGATGACATACCTGTTGACAGTTTTACACATAAAGTGCGCCCTGTGTAGATAGTAGCCCCTGGGACTCGGTAGGCTGTCAAGAGCTACAACGTGCCGAGGATCAAAATCGCAGGTATTGATTTTCGCCTTTCCTATACAGGTGGCGGGTAGTCCGGTGGCTAGCCGGACTGATGGAATTGCCGAACTAAAGCGGCAACTCGACGTTGCGGATGCGGACATCGCGCTGGTCAACAAGCGACTTGACGAGTCACAAGGTAGGTTTTTTTTGTGGTCACCTAGTAAGGGAGCCGAAGCCCACTTCTTACAACATGTGTGCTTTAATGCAGATGGTGCCGCTGCTGTGGAGAGTCTTTGGGCAAAACTTGCTCGAGCCAAGGAGTAGGCCATAAGGAGTGATGCGGCTGCCTCGAGGGCGGCCGAAGAGCTAGAAGCCGAAAGGGCTGCTCACTGCCGAAGCAGGGAGGAGATGGCCAAAATGGCCGTGAAGTTGAAAGATGCTACCGACCGCAATGAGGTTCTTGAAAAAGAACGCCTAGCGGAGCAAGAAGGCCTGAGGAAGGCCACCGCCGAAGCCAAGGATGCCCGTTCTGCAATGAGGGCTTTAAAGGAGGAGCTGCGCCAGGCCGGAGATATTGTGGCCGGCAAGCCCTTTCTGCTGCGCAGGAGGTTTACAGATCCGAAGTACGCTCAGCTTGGCCAGCTATGGGGTCCGGAGGATCCTTATATGGACTTGGCGGCGAGTGCGGCAGATGCTGTTGTGCACTTCCGAAGTCAAAAGGATCACAAGACGGAAGAGCTTTTTTGGTCTCAATTCCATAGTCCGGAGCGTTCACTTCCGCTGACCGATCGGTTGGCCGAGTGGGCTCAGCTGAATAGACTGTCCGGACTTGCCATGACGGATATCGTGGCTCATGTCTGGCCGGATAGTCCCAAGCCGAATAGTTATTTTGGCTTATTGCAGCAATTCCTTGGGGCGGTGCTGCATATCAAGGCGATGAAGCAGTCGGCCTGCATAGAAGGTGCCCGGATGGCCCTCGCCCGTGTGAAGACATACTGGACGAAGATGGATGCCACCGCTGTTGCGACCCAGGGTTCGGACGAGAGCCGGTTACCCGCCGAGCACTATTTTGGGGAAGTTCTGCGTGGTGCTCGTGTAATAGAGTCGCAGTGCTCAAAAAATGTCATGTTCAAATGAACTTTATGGTTTGTAAAACGATGTTTATAATATAAGCGCTTTTTGTACTTGTGCGTTCAAGTATTGAAATATCTCCTGTGCGGCCGTTAATGTATACTTGTGTATAACCTGAAAGATGGCAGTCTTTGGCTTCAGCCCCCACGCACATAGTGCGGGGGTGTTTGTGAAATAGCGCATTTTCACACTTAATCCAACGTCTTGGTCCTGTTAAGGAGGTGGTAGCGTAGCAAACGAGGCAACCAGACTATAATGCTTGATCACTTTCACTTAGCCATAGGAGTTCGAAGGTGGGGCTACGATATAGCCCCTAGGGCACCGCGCTCTCCGTATTTGGGGCGCGTGTGTGCCTGACCGGGAAGTGGTCCTTCGTCAAAGCGGAGGAATTCTAGACATTCCAGAGGTCGATCGAGTGGTTGACCAGTCTCTCGCTACATCATGACAGTCAGTTTTCAGCTTTCTCTACTGAGGTGCTCACCCGGCCGAACCGGGGCACAATCGTAGTAGTTCTCCTCGTGCCGCGTTAGCCGATGATACGGAACGTAAGGCAGCAAAAACAGGAGCCGTGCAAACCCAACATTTGACCAAAGACATGATTCGGAGCTGATGCATATAAGGCCTAACTCGAGACGCCGAACACTCCCTGAGGTGTTCGGTCTTTATGATGACGGGCAGATCAATGCCCTAAGCCCCTAGTGTCCAGGTACACGCAAGGTCCTCTGACACGGCCGATGCCAAAACGTCAGCCTCCTCTCTGGTTATGATGAGAAACCAGGGGATGTATAGCACCAAGAGACAGTAAAATGGTTTACGCAGGGTCTTAATCTGAAAAGAATCCTTGCAACGGGTCCCTACTGCACGTCTGCGCCTGTGTCTCCGTTGTGCTGTATCCTGGACGGGTGTAACACGCTGTTCATCTGTAAAAGAGAGGAACTTAGTTTGAAAAGTAATCGTGTCAAAAATGTATTTAAAACAAAGCATGAATAAATGAATAAAGTTGAGCTTTTATTGGCTCCTTATTGCTCATACGCACAGCCCCTTGTAAAGGGGTGTGCGGCTAGGGAGCCCCTAGCTTATTTATCCCGGACTCGTCTAGCCGTGTCCGGGGTCTTGAACGACCTTTTAGTGAGATGATGCCGCGTGGACCAGGCATTTTAAGTGTAAGAGACGCGTAGTGTGGTATTGCGTTAAAGCGGACAAAAGCCTCACGCCCCAATAGTGCTTGATGGCTACTTTTGAATGGGGCGACATGAAAGATTAGCTTTTCGCGTTGGAAGTTGTCAGGTGACCCGAACACAACTTCTAGTAGTAAGGAGCCCGTGCATTTGGCATAAGGGCCTGGCGTCACTCCTTTAAAGGAAGTGCGGCTATGGTGAATTTTAGTACGGTGTATCCCCAACTTACTGATTGTGTCCGGATATAGCAGGTTTAAATCGCTGCCGCCATCCATTAGGACTTGTGTAAATTGTAGTCCGTCGATTATACGATCCAATATTAGAGCAGTCCATCTTGCGTTTCGAATACTTCTGGAATAGTCCAGGTGGTCAAAAGTAATTGGTTTTGACATCCAATCTCAGGGTTCTGTTGGGGTGGACCTAGCGACACCTACTTTGGCGGGTGCCGCACTGTTGTTCCGTATTATCACATGAAGTGAGTTTACTGTTTTGACTTCTTGTGGGAAAGTCTTTTGTTTTCCGGCGCTCTGCTGGTGGGGTTCGTCATCATCCTCGCTTGGCGCATCGAGCCCCTTGTGTTCGGCGTTGAGTCGGCCGGACTGTTTGAAAACCCAACAATCCCGGTGGGTGTGGTTCGCAGGCTTCCCGGAAGTACTGTGGATTTGACATATCCGATCCAAAATTTTGTTCAGGTTGGATAGCTCGTCACCGTTGTCCTTAAGAGACAGTGTTTTATTGTTCGGCCGCGAGCTTTTGAATCCGGCGTTGACCGCCGTGTTCTTTGGGCTTTTTTCTTTATTTCGGCGCTGGTCCTTTCTGTGCCGTGATTTTCCGTTTCCATCTCTGATCTCGGATGTACTCGGGTCGCTGGTGCTGCATCTTGCTAGCCAGCTGTCTTCCCCCGCACAAAAGCGGGTCATGAGGCTTGTTAGCGCGGCCATTGTTCTCGGCTTCTCTTGGCCGAGGTGTCTGGCAAGCCACTCGTCTCGGACATTATGTTTAAAAGCTGCTAAGGCTTCGGCATCCGGACAGTCGACTATTTGGTTCTTTTTGGTAAGGAACCTGTTCCAGAATTTGCACGCTGACTCTCCGGGCTGTTGAGTTATGTGACTTAAATCGTCTGCATCCGAAGGGCGGACATAAGTCCCCTAAAAATTTGCTCTAAACGCGTCCTCGAGCTCTTCCGAACTTCCAATGGTATTTTCTGGGAGGCCTTTGAGCCAATGCCGAGCTGGCCCTTTGAGCTTGAGCGGTAGATATTTTATGGCGTGGAGATCGTCCCCTCTAGCCATGTGTATGTGCAGGATGTAATCCTCAATCCAGACTCCAGGGTCTGTTGTTCCGTCGTATGCCTCTATGTTTACGGGCTTGAACCCCGCTGGGAATTCGTGATCCAGCACCTCATCGATGAAACATAGTGGGTGTGCGGCGCCCCTGTATTTAGGTGTGCCGCTATCTTCGAACACTCGGCGTGTTGTGTTACTTCCTGGGGCCCTCTTCTTTGGCCCATAAATGGACCTGACCGGGCCATCCGTTTGGCGAGGGTCTTTATGCGTGTCATGTGCCGGTCTATGTGCGGCGCCGCTTGCCGCTCTTGTCCTATCATCTGATTGCCTATCCGGCCAGGCGGCCTTTTTGCTTTTTGATTGTGGGGGCTCTACGGCCTCCTCGTCGAATTCCGGCAGCAGCTTGCGCTTCGGGTAGCTCTTTGTTTGGTGGCTATTGCCATATTTGTCCGCGGTCTTGAGTACTTTGCTCCACCTCATTTTGAGTATGTCTTCCGCTGTTTTGAGCTTCCGTTTCTCCTTCTTCAAACTTCTTGCAGTGGCGACAAGCCTTTTTTGAAGGTTCTTGTGCTCCGGTGGTGTGTCTGGCGTGAGATCGTCTGGACTGTTGATTTCGCCGGGGATGGATTGATTATCCGATTCATCCTGCTCGGATGGTTGCTTGGTTGCATGTTCGTCGCCCACTGGTTTGCCCTGCTCTATGGCTGGGTCATTATGGGTGCTGTTGTTATCGAGGCGGGACTTGGGGTGGCGCTTGCGTCACCGTTTTGGTTGTTTTTCGGGGGAATTATCCTTCGCCGCGTCACGTTGTTCCTCGTTATCGCTCCCCTTTTGAGTGTCCACCATATATACATCATGAGTTGAGGTGGCCTTCCAATTCCCCGTAGGCGTTGGTTCTTGATCGTCTCCGGCGTCGTCGTCCATACCGTCGATGTCTTCGGAGTCGTAATCTAGCCTGTCGGTTAGATTGTCGACAGTGGCTACAAAGTGGGTGGTGGGTGGGCTTCGAATTTCTTCATCGTCCGCATCCCAACCATCCTGACCGCAGTCCGGCCAGGGCTCTCCTGATAATGAGAGATACTTTAGCGAATTCAGGACGTCGCCAAAGGGTGAGTGCTGAAAGATGTCCGCAGCGGTGAACTCCATGATTGGCACCCAATCGGATTCGATTGGCAGGGGCGCCGGAGGTTCGGAGTCCGGCAAGGAGTCCGACACCTCGGAGTCACGAGCTTTGCAAAGAACAAGGTCGGTGTTCAGCTCCATCGCCATGGAAGTCGCAGCCTCCGAGGCGGTGTCCAGCCACCTGTCCTCGATCTGCACGGTCGACTCCGAACTATGGGTCGGAGCGGATTCGCGTGCAGCCTCCAAGGTACTGTCCGGTGGCAGAGCTAGATCATGCCCATCGTGACAGTGCGGCACGCCCGGCTGTGACTCGAATCCATTGAAGATCAAGTCTCCGCGGATGTCAGCCGTGAAGTTTAGGCTTCCAAACCTGACCTGATGGCCAGGGGCGTAGCTTTCGATCTGCTTTAGACGGCCAAGCGAATTGGCCCGCAGTGCAAAGCCACCGAACACGAAGATCTGTCCGGGGAGAAAAGTCTCACCCTGGACGGCATTGTTGTTGATTGAAGAAGCCATCAAGCCTATCGGTGACGACACAGAGGAACTCTCAATGAAAGCACCAATGTCGGTGTCAAAACCGGCGCATCTCGGGTAGGGGGTTCCGAACTGTGCGTCTAGGCGGATGGTAACAGGAGACAAGGGACACGATGTTTTTACCCAGGTTCGGGCCCTCTCGATGGAGGTAAAACCCTACTCCTGCTTGATTGATATTGATGATATGGGTAGTACAAGAGTGGATCTACCACGAGATCAAGGAGGCTAAACCCTAGAAGCTAGCCTATGGTATGATTGTTGTAATGGTTGTTCGTCCTACGGACTAAAACCCTCCGGTTTATATAGACACCGGAGAGGGCTAGGGTTACACAGAGTCGGTTACAATGGTAGGAGATCTACATCGCCAAGCTTACCTTCCACGCCAAGGAAAGTCCCATCCAGACATGGGACAGAGTCTTCAATCTTGTATCTTCATAGTCTTGGAGTCCGGCCGATGATGATAGTCCGGCTATCCGGACACCCCCTAGTCCAGGACTCCCTCAAGGAGTATATAGTAAGCATGGCCACCCCCGTAGATAGCAACAGATGGTTCCGGAGAAGTGCTTCATCTGTACGCTCTACACAATCAGCCTCGTGAAAAATGTTGGTACTCACCCACTAATTTCATCCATATGATTGAGCTTTGTCATCTCTATTGGTTTTGTGCTACTGTTTAGATACTGTCATGAAAAATTGGTATTGTCCTTGAGAAGTGCTTCATTTGTGTTGTTTTAAATATTTCCTTTCCTTTTTTTTCGAGCAAACAGGGATCATCTTCCTCTGAAGAAGAATATGGAGTACGTGAAGTGACTAGTTCCGATTATGCCAGGATGAAGAAGCCCTGTCTATCTTCCCATCAGAAGGAGCAGTTGAAGGATGGTTACATTACTCCCCACAAGACCAAACTAACTTCAGCTCAGAAGGACTGACAAATCTCCATTTTTTTGCTGTGATGCGCGAGTACAATGTTGTTCTAGGATTCTTTCTGGTGAGTTCAATTTTTCTAAAAGTGTGCTCTACATGGACCATGTATGTGCCTGTTGAAACTATCAACTCATAGTACAGTTTGCTTTATACTAATCAGTTTTTTGTATTTGTGCAAACAGGGGTGCTCAGCTTGATTTCAATGGGAACTGCACAAAATGTTCATGAATACATCGAATCATTCATTTCCACCACAAGAAAGGAGGTGCCCATAAGTTCAAGGCGTTGCAACATATAAGGGCGAAATCATACAAGCTACGTGCGAATTTGGTTGATTTGGGTGGAACTGCACAAAAAGAACAGCTGGTTTATTTAGCACGAGGTGCCATGTCAATGTCCGAATAGATGGCAAACCCTGCCCATTCCACAATCGTAGGCATTTGATATTTTGGAATGGGACAACCTTGTCAAATTTTGCTCATTGATTTTAGCAAGATATGCGTTTGATATTTTCGAATGGGACGCCCTTTGTTGTCAGCAGCGGCGATCAATTTTTTCTTTATTCTTTAGTTGTGAAGTAAATATTGCCTCTGACATGTGAGTCGCTGAGATGCATAATCATCGATTGTTTTGAATGTTCTCTTTGAATTGCCAGGCCTGTGTCTTTGATTGCAATGTACAGAAACGCTAAAAAGCTGCTCAAACTCTTTGTAATCCTTCTGTTCCTTTTTACTTCGCACATTGTGAAAGTGCATACTTTTTTGTATAAGATTGGTCAAAGTAGAGATACTTTGACTGCAGACAAAACTTGTATGCAGACTAGAAAGGACCGGAGGGAGTACATGTGAAACTGCTGCAAACGTGGTGATCACCCTGGGAATAATGCTAGTACGTATTGTTTTGCATGTTCAACCAATGCCAGTGATATAGGAATTCGAACTAATCGAAATAAATTCATTCATACACGATCGGATTTCATATAAACATGCCGGATTTCATTACATTTCATACATTCTTCAACTAAAAAGGGGTGTTTGTGGCCGCATGCATCTCCCAGATGCAGAGGCCGGGGGTCATCCTCCTTTTCTAAAAAAAAATTAAAAAGGGGTGCGCTGGAGGTATAATTAATTAACCGAAGCTACCCACCTATGTCCCGCTGAGCCGAACAGAAGCTTCAGTGACTTAACTGCAGGTGCAGTAGCGTAACTGACATGTGGCCTGTTGGGCCCACGTGTCAGTCAGCCAACTACACCAACAGTTAAGTAGAAGCAGCGTTCTTCTCCAGCGCAGCTCTCCGACTCCATGTCGCCGCCAAGAAGCTAACCGACCGTCAATGGTCAACCCGCCTAGCTTGGCTTCAACCGGTGGGTAGCAGCGGTGGCCTTACTTGGACCTGAGCGGCGGCGACCTACCGTGTTCTACCCTTCCTTGTTTTCTGTGTGCCGCGGCCTCGTTGGCAGCGGGGCGGGGCCTCGGCGGAGCCGGCGATGTCCTCTGTCTCGTTGCCGGCGGGCAGCGCCTCAGCGGAGCAGTGGAAATCCTCCCCCAAGTTGCCGGCAGGGTGGGGCCTCTGCTGAGCCGGCGATGTCCTCTGACTCGTTGTTGGCAGGGCGGGGCCTCGGCGGAGCCGGCGGTGTCCTCTGCCTCGTTGTTGGCACCACGGGGCCTCGGCGGAGCCGGCGGTGTCCTCTGCCTCGTTGTTGGCGCCGTGGGGCCTCGGTGGAGTAGGGCGTCATCGACGCCAGTGGAGCGGGGACTCGTCAGAGCCGGCATTGTCCTCTGCCTCGTCCTCGGTCTCGCCAAACAGTGCCTTGCCCGCTTCATCGCCCTCTTTGCTAGCCTCTTTGTAGGCGGCCGCAGCCTCCGCCACCCGCATGTGGTAGCGCCAGGGCTCAAGGCGGCCCTTGCGGGTGGAGCGGTACGAGTCGAGCAGCGCCTCCTGCTTCGCCCGCTCCGCGGTGATCTGCTCCTCCGTCTGCAGGTGCTCCTAGAGGAGATGGTGGTTGTAGGCGGCGTCGGCCTGCGCCTCCCGAAACTACTCCTCACGCATCTGCCTCACCCTATCCATATACTGGGCATGGGCCTCGCCGATGGTCATGGTGCAATGCACCGGTTAGGATGGCACGGAGGAGGGGGTTGGCGCCGGATCATCGACTACCATGTTCTCCATTGGGACGTCGTCGTCCTCCGGCTGCCTGCCGGCCAGCCGGTCGGCAGCAATGGCTGCCATCTCCTTGTGGTCCATCGTTCGCCCGTCCCGAAGAGCGCTGGAGCGCGAGGAAGCCATGGTGGGTAGTAGTGGTGTGGACAGGAGAAAGGGAACGGATGCGGATGACTGCGGCTATGGCCGGCGCAGCAGTTTATATAGCAATGGTGGGCGGGCGGAGGGACGGACGTGTGGCGCCAGAGTAGCCGCCTCGGCAACCGCGTATCATTAATGTGTGCGGTGAATGGACGGACGGACGACACTTGTGTCATTTGAAGGCGGAGCAATCGCCTACACCGGGAAGCGGGGTGGCCGACGCTAACTGTTTTGGGCGAAAAGCGCGCGCGGGCGAGGAGATGACTTTACTTGGATAGGATGACAATGGGGACCCACCAGGTCCATAGCCTCACGTACGCAAGTGCCTCCTTATTATATATATATATAACTATAATTTATTTTGCTTCCTCCTGGTTTCCTGACATCACGGTCCCACACCATTGTCAACCTATGTACTCCCTCCTTTCCGGTTTATAGGGCTTATCTCAAAATTTTAGTTTTTCCATTTTATAAGGCTCAATTTGGTTGTTTTCCATCACATGTTCAGATTCCAAGGTGCATTAAATCATTGCATGCAAGTATTAAGAGAAAATTGACCAATGCATGTACTTTATGCATGCATGCATTGCAATTAATGCATTGATAAACATAATTTTTGAGGATAACAAGAGCATTAATTAGGTGCTTTTGCAAAACTACAAAAAGTATTCCACCACTCGCCATCTACCTTGATTGGTGAGATTTTTGAATTGAGCATTATAAACCTGAAAGGAGGGAGTAGTCAATAAATGGGAGAATTGCACAAGAAGCGGCCGACAGCTGGGACCAAGCAGCTCGAGCAGTATTTATGTTTTTGAGGTGTGAGCACTTCAGAGTTTTTCGATGTTTACCACAGATATTAGTTTTTCTCCTCTGAACAACAACGAAAACATTGCTGTAGGTATTAACTGGGCGGGCTGTGGCCCGTCTAGCCCAGGCAAGATATCCAGCCCAGATATTAATTTTTTTCAAGCTGAAAATGGCTAGCCCAACTATACTCTTTTTTAGGAGTACCCAGGCAAGGTCAACTTGTTATTCTCCACCCCGCTGGGCTGCAAATCTTTCCTAGGAGGGATGCATTAGGCTTAACAAGAAAATGGGTGTTAAGAAATAATAAATGGGATGTAATTATAAAAACTGGGTAGTAACTATAAAAAAATGCACCAAACAGTGATTACTTTATAAAATATTATTTTTGGAATATTGAAAATTTTAATTTCATTAATTGTTGCGAGTGCAATGTTTCGTTGGATTTTTCCGTAATATAAATTTATATTGAAATTGTATTTAATCTGACTAGAAATTTCGGGATAAAAATATTCGAATCCCATCAAAATGTGGGAAATTTTATTGAATTCTGTTTTGAACGGTTGGTTGAAATGGGCTGTACTTTTAACAAACTGTAAATGGGCTGTAGTAAATTCCATTAGAATTCAAAAATGGGCTACACATTCTTACAAATCTCAAATGGGCTATAAGTTCTCTGCCACACACTTCTGGCCTTACTAAGTTGACGCGTCCCCTAAAAAACAGAGTTGACGCGTATGCAAGGCTTTGTCAACTTATAGTTAACACACAGTTCTAGCAGCAGTGGCCGTTGGATGTCCATCCAACGGATGCCGTGCTTCTTCTTCAATCTCGGATATTCTAGCTTCACCCGCCCAAAAAATGATTCCTCCCCCTGACATCTGGGGCGCACCGTTTTGGAAGCTGAGCTGTGGGCCTACTAAGTTGACATACCAAGGGCTTTGTCAACTTAGTCAATATAAACGATTCTAGCTGCAGTGACCGTACGATGTCCATCCAACGGCCGTCATGCTTCTTCAACCTCTGGTCTTCTTGCTCCAGCCGCCCAAAGCAGCACCGGTCATGCCGCCTGCTCCTGCCTCTCGTGGCCGGCTGTGCTGCCGCGGAGGCCTCACCGCCCCCTACTATTCCCACCGCTGGCCAGGCCATCCCTCCACTCACCCACACCCCCTGTTATTCTGCGGCGACGGCAACGCAGCCGAACCAGTGAACCCTCGTACTCCTCTCCGCGTGTGCATCCACTGCCGCGTCTTCCCCGGCTCCGCGTCTTCCCCTTCCTAGGTCTCGCCGTCGTCCACCGCCGTGGTGCTCTCGGCGCGGCATGGTCAACGTGGTCAAGGAACGACTTCCATTGGACGTGGACTGTACGTGGAGACGCTGACAGCTGGGTCCACGACAGCCGCAAGGAAGTGCCTCCTTATTACACACAAAATAATTATTCCTCCACCTGACAGCGGGGACCCACCGAACGGGCCACCGTATTTCGTGAAAAAAATGATTTGCCCCCTGACTGCTGGGACCCACGAGCTACATCTTCGCACGCAAGGAAGTGCGTCCGAAAAAAATGATTCGCCCCCCTGACTGCTGGGACCCACCAGCTACATCTTCACACGCAAGGAAGTGCGTCCGAAAAAAAAATGATTCGCCCCCCGACTGCTGGGACCCACCAGCTACACCTTCGCACGCGAGGAAGTGCGTCCAGGTAAAAAAAACAATTCGCCCCCCTGACTGCTGGGACCCAGCAGCTACACCTTCGCACGCAAGGAAGTGCGTCCGAAAAAAAACGATTCGCCCCCTGACTGCTGGGACCCAGCAGCTAAACCTTCACATGCAAGGAAGTGCGTTCGGGCAAAAAAAACAAAACGATTCGCCCCCTGACTACTGGGACCCACCAGCTACATCTTCACAGGCAAGGAAGCGCCTGACAGTCGGGACCTACCTGGTCGAAGCGTATGTAGCGTTGTCATCCTGGTCGCGAACATGTACGTACATACTGGTTGATGTAGAGGCGCACACGTGTCGTAGTAGAGGCGCGCACGTGTCATAGTAGAGGCGCGCACGTAGCATGTACACGTACGTACAGCGGCCAGGGTGCAAGAAAGAAAATACGGCCACGTATGTGTACATACGGGCGGGGTCTCGAACGCCTAGTCGCGCATACGTACGGCGAGGGCTTGTGTTCATGGGGAGGCAATGGAATGCGTCGTGTTCATGGGGAGGCAACGGAATGCGTTGTGTTCATGGGGAGGCAACGGAATGCGTCGTGTTCATCGGGAGGCAACAGAATGCGTGGGAGCCAACCGGCTTGGACGGAACAGGCGATGGAAACGAGGCCTGGCGTACCGCAGAACGGAGGAAACGACCATGTGTTCGACGGACCACGTTCGGAACGGGGTCCTGTTGTTCGGGAGGGGTGTGGCGTACAGCAAAACATAGGAAACGGACCTCCTACGGTCGAAACGGGGGTCATGTTGATCGGGAGGGGTGTGGCGTACCGCAAAACAGAGGAAACGAACCTCCTACGGTCGAAACGGGTGTCCTGTTCATCGGGAGGGGTGTGGTGTACCGCAAAACAGACAAAATGGACCTCCTACGGTCGAAACGGGGGTCCTGTTGATCGGGAGGGGTCTGGCGTACTGCAAAACGGATGAAACGGACCTCCTACGGTCGAAACGGGGTCCTGTTCATCGGGAGGGGTGTGGCGTACTGCAAAATGGGACTCCACGGGATACTGTTCATCTCCACCATCGACCTCCTCCAGCCTCCACGAGCTACCGTCGACCTCCTCCAGCCTCCACGGGCTCCTGTTCATCCAGCCTCCACCGCGCGCTACTCCACCGGCTACTGTTCAACCACCCCTCCACCGTCTACTGTTCATCCAGCCCTCCACCATCTACTGTTCATCCAGCCCTCCACACCATGGGGTCCTGTTCAACCACCCCTCCACGGGCACCCCTCCACCGTCTACTATTCATCCAACACTCCACACCACGGGGTTCTGTTCATCCAGAGGCAACACCACCGCTCACTGTTCATCCAACCCCCCCGCAACGCTCACTGTTCATCCAATCGATCGGCTTCAGTTAGCAGCAGTAGTGAAGGAATCGCTCCATCGGATTCAGTAACGCGTAGCCTGCAGTGCAATCGCTCGGGTTCAGTTAGAGCCCAACGCCTCGCTCGGGTTCAGTTAGAGCCAATGCCTCGCACACACACACGTACGTGTACGAGAGAAACGCGCATTGCTCGGCCCCCGACCTCCCACCGTAACCGGCAACTCCCCGAAAATTTCCTACCCCTCGCTTCTACCACGGTTTTTTCCATCATGGATGGCCCAAAGAATGTCATGTAGCTGCATCTATGGCCCTCCCAGGACGAAAAGCCCATTTTCTGTCATGATTTTTTGTCATAGAAGTAGGAGCCCACCACATCTATGATGATACCGGGTTCTGTTACAGTTATCGTCATAGTAGTGTCATATGTATGACAGAAAAAAATTCGTTCGGCCCAAAATGTCATGGATGTGTCTTTTTTTTGTAGTGAAGCCTCTTCCACGAGCAAAACATGATCAACACCAAGGCTCCATGGGTATTAGAATCATTACTGTGTAATCTAGATTATTGACTCTAGTGCAAGTGGGAGACTGAAGGAAATATGCCCTAGAGGCAATAATAAAGTTATTATTTATTTCCTTATATCATGGTAAATGTTTATTATTCATGCTAGAATTGTATTAACCGGAAACATGATACATGTGTGAATACATAGACAAACTTAATGTCACTAGTATGCCTCTACTTGACTAGCTCAATAGTCAAAGATGGTTATGTTTCCCAACCATAGACATGAGTTGTCATTTGATTAACGGGATCACATCATTAGGAGAATGATGTGATTGACATGACCCATTCCGTTAGCTTAGCACTTGATCGTTTAGTATGTTGCTATTGCTTTCTTCATGACTTACACATGTTCCTGCAACTATGAGATTATGCAACTCCCGTTTACCGGAGGAACACTTTGTGTGCTACCAAACGTCACAACATAACTAGGTGATTATAAAGGAGCTCTACAGGTGTCTCCAAAGGTACATGTTGAGTTGGCGTATTTCGAGATTAGGTTTTGTCACTCTGATTGTCGGAGAGGTATCTCTGGGCCCTCTCGGTAATGCACATCACTATAAGCCTTGCAAGCAATGTAGCTAATGACTTAGTTACGGAATGATGCACTACATAACGAGTAAAGAAACTTGCCGGTAACGAGATTGAACTAGGTATTAAGATACCGACTGCTGGATTTTGGGTTCCAGCAGACCCTTAAGGTTTGAACTCTGGGGTGCGTGCGAAGATCTTTCCCCTACCAGCTCACGTCTCGAAGTCTCGCAAGGAAACTAGGCTAGAAAGAAGAACACACAAGGGACACGAGATTTATACTGGTTCAGGCCACCATTGTGGTGTAATACCCTACTCCAGTGTGTCGTGTGGTGGATTGCCTCAGGGGCTGGTGATGAACAGTACAAAGGGAGAACAGCCTCGTGAGGGCTGTTCTTTAGCTGGTGCGATGAATTGCTTGGGCGAGTTCAGTCGCTTCTCTCTAGCCTATGCATGATCTGGATTCTTGATGCCTCTACTCTGTGGTGGCTAGTCCTATTTATAGAGGGAGTCCCTGGGCCTCTTCCCAAATAATGAGCGGGAAGGGCGCCAACATTTGGCCATTTTGAAGGGGAACATCTAGTACACTTATCCTGACTAAAGTTGGTCTTCGGCTGCCAAAGGCTCTGACGATGACGCCGTCCTGGGCTCCACGATGACCTCCATCCTGTCATTCTGCTAGTCTTGGTCTTGTTGCACCAAAACGGTAACCTTTGCCTGATGCCTTGGCCTGTGCTTGCCCCCTTTGCACCGAAGGGGAAACAAGGACACTGCGCAGGCTGGCGCCCGCCTGGCACCCGCCCGGTCTCGATCGTCATGGCCTTTGTCACGGGCACCTCACAAGGTACCCTACCTTGATCTCTCCGCCTCCTCGCGAGCCTGCTTGGTGAGGCCGCTCCTGAGGAAGCTTCCTATCATCCACCCTGCGAGGCTTGGCCCCTCGCGATGGTCTTGAGCTTGAGCTGATGAAGCTGGGCTGCACTAGGCCCCCACTTGAGCCTCGCCGCAGGCCGAAGGCACGCAAGTCTGCGGACCCCCGTTCCCAGAATGCCGACAATAGCCCCCGGGCCCAAGGCGCGCCCGGACTTGGCTTAGCAGATAAGCGAAGGGGCAAGTGCGAAGCGCCGCGGGCCCCAATAGCCTGCGGCCTTGGGCGCCGCATGGCGATTGATTGGACGTGGGCATCTCAGCTTCCCACGATGCCTCAGCAACCGCATGACTTGACAAGTCCCTGCATGCAAAAATGGGTCATGATTACCTGCGATCATGGTGGTCGACGGTTGGCCTTCTCCGGCTATAAGTACGGAATGACGCAAGCCTTTCCAGTCCATCCCTTCCTGCTTCTCCCTTTCCTTCTTCTTCCTCGCCCTTGCTCCACCTTATGCCAATGGCGCCTATCCGCCGGTTTTCTGCAGAAGAGAAGGGAAAGGCCCCCCGAGAGGGTCCCGACCCGCTTCCGTCGAAGAAACGGCTAGTCCTCTGCCGCCGAGACGAGGGTGCTCGGCAGGAGACATCGAGGCCCTGGTACGAGCGGCCGCCGCCTGGGTTCCCGCTGCCCTTGTACGCCCACATCGAGGGCCCTAGAGGAGAAGGCGTCGAGCCACACCGACGGTGCCGCCGCCGCCGGCGGCGAGTTACGGCGGTGCGCGTCGTCCCCCCTGGAGTCCATGCCGAGGGCTCCTCTCGCGAGCTCGTGCTTCACGCTGCCATGCCTCCTCGATCTTGGATTCGCCTCCCTCCCTCCGTCTCCTTCGAGATCCCACCGAGGGGGCCTCTTGAGCTCTGGCTGCAGCACGCTGACTGCAGTACCCCTGCGACCGGAGCGAAGGTCGAGGTTGTCGCTCTGGGCAAGGTCTACATGACCCGGGGCTGGGGCGAGATCGCCGGGTCTGCCGAACTGGAGGTGCCCTCGTGATTCATTTCGAATACGATGGCGCCTCCTTGATGTTCTTCAAGGTCTTCAACGCGGCAGGACGCCGGCTGGAATGTTGCCCCGAGAAAGGCGGTCGGGGCATCGTTGTGGCGAGGACCAGGCCCGCCAACCGCTTCCCCTGCAGCTCCTCAGGTAGCAGCGGAAGTGCTGGAGGGTCCAGTGACTCCGCCGAGCCTCACGCGACTCCGAAGACGAGCGACGACAGCCACGAGCCCCCGAGCTCACGTCGCGCTCGGAGCAGGACGGGTGCTTCAGGCTGCCGGCGCTGCTGATCTGGATGGGGTTGGCGCCGGTGCCTGATGGCCCACTGTTGATGATGGCGTCTCCTGCAGAGGCACACGTAGTTAGTGTTCCTTAGGATTAGCATGTTTTGTTCCCTGCGAGGAATCGAAGTACCACCCCGCGGGGGTATGTAAGGCGCTGGCCATGTCTTTTGTGAATATTATGTCCTTATTATGAATCGATGCGAGATGCTTGTCCTGCCCCGGCTCGGCTCCCCCTTTCTTTCCTCACGAGGGCTTGGTGCTCTACGCTAACAGGTCCCGGTCCCCAGGCAGGCTTCAGCCGTCGCTGGTATGCCAGGTCGCAATGCCGTGGTCAAAGACAGGAGGTGAGCGGCCCAAGGTCCAGTAAGAGCCCCTGAGTTGTGATACTCAGGAGGTCCCCTTTAGCACTCAATCAGTCTTCGTTGGGCAAGAAAGGTAGGCAACATCGCCGTGACAGAGCTGCACTAGGCGAGGGTTTAGCGCCGAGTCAAATCAGTTTTCGCGTGACTTATCTCGTAGGTTTGGCGTAGTTTTTGTCGAGGTGCCGGCCCTACGTGGCGGCAGCTGAGGTGTAGCTGGGTTAGATCCTCGTGAGCTTCTTCCCTCTCCCCCACACTTTCCTTAATGCTCTACGTCCTCAGGTCCTGGCCCTCAAGCGAGCTCAGCCGCTGCTGGTATGACAGGTCGTGATGCCGTGGGTCAAGGCCAGGGGGGTGAGGGCTAGAGAGCCAGTAAGAGCCCATGAGTCGCGATTCTCAGCCCCCCCCTTTTAACATGCAAGCGGATCATGCCGAAGAGAAGGAAAGAAAGCTCGCGACGTCCCCAACGTAACTTTTGGAGAGGGTCTTGCATACCAATCACGAGGGGAAACAATGCATGTTGTTACAGTTGCCAGCCAACCATTGGTTGCTCCGAGGGAGTGATTGGGGCACTGAGGGCCTGGTGAGGTGGCGCCTTGCAGGGCTGCCGCAGCCAGAGCTCAGCCACTCAGATTTATCGGCATTGCAGGGACGGACCCGTGTGCAAGTGCCGTGCCAGAGCGAGCGGTTCCAAAGGTAGGTGTCAATCAAGCTGGTGATTAGGTCAAGCATGTTAAGCACGAAGGAGCAAATCCATTTAGATAGATGCGGAAAAAGCAAACGCCACTGGGTCAGGCCCAAGCAGCTTGGAGATAATGCAGCCCGAGGGGCGCCCCAACAAGGTAGGTAAAGAGCATAAGCAAAACGGATACATGCCGCAGGGACGGACCCACGCGACCTGGGAATCATGCAGCCCTGCGGGCACTCCCAGCTGTAAATGGAACTTGAAAGATGTCACCTGATACCGTTGGAGATGAAAGGATGCTGAAGTAGCGGACGACGCGTGGTGAGGAGGCCGACCCTCACGAGCTTTCGGGGCCTGGAGCCTCGGGAGGCTCCGGGGGCACAGGTGGATCTTCGAGGGCCATCTCCATCTCCGCCAGGACCGCGTGATGCCTGACCTCCTGAGCCTCCAGAATGCTCCATAGCAGGCACTAGTGAGTGGCAACCGCGTTCGGCAGGCCGAAGGGCATGCGAACGTAGATGTGAGGTGGGCCCTCGTAGCGCCCCACGCGTGAAGGCCAGAGGCGCTCCTGAGACACGGCTCGGTTGAGCCCTGGCACGTCGATGCAGATGTGCAGCCCGCCATCCTCACCTGGATGGGGGGATGCGGTGGGTAGGAGGCGGCAGCCGTGCATGACTCTTGACTCCTGTAGCTCTTGCATGTTCCTCGCGATGAACTCCTGAGGGTTTGGCCCTCCTTGCCTCATACCTTCCTGAGGGAAATGTGCCCTGAAGCACGCCTCCAAGTGGTGCCCGAGTGCCTCCCTCGTGACCTTGGCAAAGTTGGTGGCTCTCCAAGGAGGAGCCCCCGAGCCCTGCCCGAGGAGGGCGCCAGGCGCGCCTTCCTATGCAACAGAGGGTGGCGCCCCTTGAATGGGCGTGGAACCTGACGCAACGCCTCTGGAGGCGCCTGCCTCCTGAGGGTTTGGGCCAGGTGAATCCTTCTTCTTCTTAGGGACCGCCTCGAGAAGTCTTCTGCTCCTGTGATCTGGGTCTTCGATGGCTGTGGCCTGGAAGGCACACTCTAGAGAACACACTGCATCCCTTTCCTCACAAGGCACTGTGATGACTCCACCGCTTCCTGGCATCTTGAGGACATTGTAGCCATGGTGAGTCACTGCCATGAACTTTGCCAGGGCTGGGTACCCGAGGATGGCATTGTATGACAGGCGAATGTGGGCGATGTCAAAGTCAGTGAGCTCGGTGCGGTAGTTGTTGCGCTGCCCAAAGGTGACAGGAAGGCAAACTTGCCCTATCGGAACAGTGGAACCATCAATGACTCCTGAGAAAGGCTTGGTCGGCTGAAGCTGATCATATGGCACTTGGAGATTGTTGAATGTCTCGAAGGACAGGACATTGAGTCCTGCTCCGCCATCGATGAGGGTCCTGGTGACTTGCACATTGCTGATGACTGGGGAGCAAAGCATCGGGAGGACTCCGGCCGTTGCCGCTCACTTGAGCTGATCCGCTGAGCTGAACGTGATAGCGCATGCAGACCACCTGAGAGGGCGCGTGGCCTCAAGCTTGGGGAGGACTACATTCACCTCGCGAGCAAACTGCTTCAAGATGCGCTGAGAGGCTGGGGCCTGGGCGCCGCCCAGGATGCAAGCAATTGCGCGCGGCTCCTGGAAGCCCCCAGCCCCCTCGTCCTGATGAGGGTCTTCATTCCTCCTCGGCGGTGGTGGCAGAGGAGGGAATCATGCGTTGCCTTGAGGGCAGTCCTCACGAGGCTGATCCCTCCAACCCCCCTCGCGAGGCTGGTCCTGCCAGCGGTCCTCGCGAGGTCGGTCACGCCACCCTTGGCGAGGGCCACGGTCTTCCCATCATCCTCCACCTCTTACTCCTCCTCGGCCATAGCCCCGGTCGTTGCACTTGGGGCGTCGGCCGATACGCCCATCTCGCACGGCCCTGAGCTCTTGGCATTTGTTGGTGTTATGGGTGTGGAGGTCATGGTACACGCAGTACCGGCTGACCTTGGATGACTCAGGCTGATCCCTGCCTCGCTTGGTGTCTGGCTCTGCTGCCAGCACAACAGCCCCCTTGCGCTTCACGTCCTTGACCTTGGGCTTCTTCTCTTCTGGATCGGCAGCCGGTAGCTCGAGGAGGGAGAGGCGCCCTTCCTCAGCCCTGGCGCACTTGGTCGCCAAGTTGAACAGCTCCAGGGATGTGCACATGTCTTCATGGATTGCCTGCTCCTCCTTCATCTTGATGTCACGCACGCCATCAGAGAAGGCTGAGATGATGGCTTCCTTAGTCACCCTGGGGATCTTGAGGTGAGCGTTGTTGAAGCGCTGGATGTACTTCTGCAGGGTCTCTCCTGGCTGTTGCTTGATGCGGCGCAGGTCACTCATGGACGGGGTCCGGTCGCGAGTGCCTTGGAAGTTGGCGATGAAGAGAGTGCGCATCTCATCCCAGGAGGAGATCGTGCCAGGAGCCAGGTTCAAGAGCCAGGTGCGGGAACCGTCCTTGAGCGCCATGGGGAACCAATTCGCCATGACCTTTTCATCCCCGTTGGTGGCTTCGATGCCCAACTCGTAGAGCTGTAGGAACTCCGCGGGGTCGGCAGTGCCGTCATAGCGAGGAGGCAGGTCCGGCTTGAACTTGCCGGGCCATGCGACGCTGCGCAGCTCGGAGGTGAAGGCATGGCATCAGTGGCCACCGGAGCTCTCTGCTGATGCGGGGCCTGCTCCTGGGAATACCCGCGTGCCGTTGCCTAGAGCAGCGCAGGGTCTTGACGTGGTGGCACAGGGATGCGGTCATGGCGCACCAGTGCTGGGATCACGCGGGCACCTTCTTGGGGATGAGGGATTTCTTGGCAGCTCCTTTCTTATCGCCCAGGCGCCGGACGCGGAGGGTCTCGTCCTGGGGCTGCGCGCCTTGGAGCCAGGGCGCCTTCTTGGGGAGGAGGTGGTGGAGGCACCTCCTGACCCTCGCCTCCCGCGCAGGATGGAGGGCGAGGCAGCGAGAGGGGCGGCATGGGAGAGCCCCCTGCGGTGCTGACGAGCTCGGTGATGCAGGCGAGCCAATACTCGTAGAGGAAATCGATGGGACGGTAGTGCAGGAGCTCACGTGCCAGGAGCAGCACAGCGTGCGCGTCCGTGGGGGCGCGACAGGCGTGGGACGACAAACCAGCTGGAGTCAGCGACGGGGTCGCAGTGCGGCCTTCCCGCCGCACCGAAGGATGCAGGGACGAGGCCTGCTGCTTGTTCCCCGTCGGGCCGGTGGCAGCATTGGCGGCAGGCGATGGGGAATGACGGGGGCGACCGTCGATGGGCGCCATCTGGGCGACACGGGTGGCGAGAGTAGCCCGACGCTCGGCGCGAGCCCGGCGAGCGTCAGCCATGGACACGACAGAAGATCACACGCGACCAGCGGAAGAAAGGTTCCGGCGCACCCCTACATGGTGCGCCAAATGTCGGATTTCGGGTTCCGGCAGACCCTTGAGGTTCGAACTCTGGGGTGGGCATGAAGATCTTTCCCCTACCAGCTCACGTCTCGAAGTCTCGCAAGGAAACTACACTAGAAAGAAGAACACACAAGGAAAACGAGATTTATACTGGTTCAGGCCACCATTGTGTTGTAATACCCTACTCTAGTGTGTGGTGTGGTGGATTGCCTCAGGGGCTGGGGATGAACAGTACAAAGGGAGAACAACCTCGTGAGGGCTATTCTTGAGCTGGTGCGATGAACTGCTTGGGCGAGTTCAGTCGCTTCTCTCTAGCCTATGCGTGATCTAGATTCTCGATGCCTCTACTCTGTGGTGGCTAGTCCTATTTATAGAGGGAGGCCCTGGGCCTCTTCCCAAATAATGAGCGGTAAGGGCGCCAACATTTGGCCATTTTGAAGGGGAACATCTAGTACACTTATCCTGACTAAAGTTGGTCTTCGGCTGCCAAAGGCTCTGACGATGACGCCGTCCTGGGCTCCATGATGACCTCCATCCTGCTGTTCTGCTGGTCTTGGTCTTGTTGCACCGAAACGGTAACCTTTGCCTGATGCCTTGGCCTATGCTTGCCCCCTTTGCACCGAAGGGGAAACAAGGACACTCCGCAGGCCGGCGCCCGCCTGGCGCCCGCCTGGTCTCGATCGTCATGGCTTGCATAACGGGCACCTCACGAGGTACCCTGCCTTGGTCTCTCCGCTTCCTCGCGAGCCTGCCTGGTGAGGCCGCTCCTGAGGAAGCTTCCTGTCGTCTGCCCCGCGAGGCTTGGCCCCATGCGAGGGTCTTGAGCTTGAGCAGATGAAGCTGGGCTGCACTGGCCCCCCACTTGAGCCACGCCACAGGCCGCAGGTAGGAAAGTCTGGGGACCCCCGTTCCCAGAACGCCGACACCGACGATCGAATATCGGGCAAGTAACATACCGATGACAAAGGGAACAACGTAAGTTGTTATGCGGTTTGATCGATAAAGATCTTCGTAGAATATGTAGGAGCCAATATGAGCATCCAGGTTGCGCTATTGGTTATTGACCGCAAACGTGTCTCGGTCATGTCTACATAGTTCTCGAACCCGTAGGGTCCTCACGCTTAAGGTTTTGATGAAAGTTATATTATGATTTTATGAGTTTTGATGTACCAAAGGTTGTTTGGAGTCCCAGATGTGATTACGGACATGACGAGGAGTCTCGAAATGGTCGAGACATGAAGATTGATATATTGGAAGCCTATATTTGGATATCGGAAGTGTTTCGGGTGATATCGGGATTTTACCGGAGTACCGGGGGGTTACCAGAGCCCCCGGGGGCTTAATGGGCCATAGTGGGCCTTAGTGGAGAAGAGGAAAGGAGGCCAGGGAAGGTCTGCGCGCCCCTCCTCCTAGTCCGAATAGGACAAGGAGAGGGGGGCGCCCCCCCCTTTCCTTCCTCTCTCTCCCTCCTCTTTCCCCCCTTCTCCTAATCCAACAAGGAAGGAGGGAGTCCTACTCCCGGTGGGAGTAGGACTCCCCTTGGCGCGCCTCCTCCCTGGCCCGCCGCCCCCTCCCCCCTTGCTCCTTTATATACGGGGGTAGGGGGGCACCTCTAGGAACAACAATTGATCTCTTGATCTCTTAGCCGTGTGTGGTGCCCCCTCCACCATAGTCCTCCTCGATAATATTGTAGCGGTGCTTAGGCGAAGCCCTGCGATGGTAGAACATCAAGATCGTCACCACGCCGTCATGCTGATGGAACTCTCCCTCGACACTCGGCTGGATCGGAGTTCGAGGGACGTCATCGAGCTGAACATGTGCTAGAACTCGGAGGTGCCATAGTTTCGGTGCTTGATCGGTCGGGCCGTGAAGACGTACGACTACATCAACCGCGTTGTTCTAACACTTCCGCTTTCGGTCTATGAGGGTACGTGGACGTCACTCTCCCCTCTCATTGCTATGCATCACCATGATATTGCATGTGCGTAGGAATTTTTTGAAATTACTACGTTCCCCAACATGGGCATTGTTTGGCTCTTGAGGAGTCACACAACGATGACCATGCCAAGTTAAAGAAATATCTTGATCATGCACTTGTTGTGTCTCGTGTGCTAACTTCCGAGAAGGCTAAACTTGGCGTTGACCATGCTAGACTCAAGGAGGAGTTTGATTTACTCGACAAGGCCCTTAAGGTCTTGAAGGGTGCTCATGCTAGCCTCAAGGAGTCTCATGATCAACTCCAAGTTAAGCTAACCAAAGAAAAGGCCACCTTTCCTCATATGGTATTAATTGATAATGCAAATGCCACTAACCCATGTTGTGAGCATGTGCATCTTGTGGAGGAGAATGCCAAGTTGAAGGAGCAACTCGAGAAAGGCCTTTTGACATGCATACAAGGTGAGAAGAACCTCAACGACCTTTTGAACAATCAAAAGGAAGTTGTGGCCAAGGAGGGAGTTGGGTTCGCACCCAAGTCCAAGAACAAGAACAAGAACGACAAGACCAAACGACCTCCTCCTCTCAAGCAAACATTTGTGAAGGAGGGAGAGGGTGCTCCAAAGGAGAAGAAGAACAATGCGAAGGGTGGTGATGTCAAAAAGGGAAATGCCACCCCTTCCAAAAAAGCCGACGACTTTAACCCTTCTTATGTGTTGTGCCGTGCTAGTGATGGGCATGTTTATGCTAAATTTGTTGGTTCTCCATATGAGTACATTGAATGGTATATTTGGGTTCCTAAGACTCTCGTTACTAACATCAAAGGACCCATTACTAAATGGGTACCTAAAACCAAGCATTGATCTCTTGTAGGTGTTTGCTTCCGGTGGGGGATCATGGTTGCTCGATAGTGGATCAACAAATCATATGACCGGAAGCAAGGACTTGGTGGTGGACGCGCTCAAGATCCCTTCTATGCCCACCAACATCGAGTGGGGTGATTCCTCGTCTTGTAAGGTATTGGGTCTTGGCAAGGTTGTCATTTCTCATGATCTAACGATCGAGAAAGTCATGCTTGTTGAGTCCCTTGCTTACAATCTACTTTTTGTTCGTCAACTTGCACTCATGGGCTTTGCCACTTTCTTTGATATTGATACCGTGGCCCTCTTGTGGAGCAAGACTCTTAAAGTAGCCTTTGTTGGGCATGTCGAGAATGGTCTTTATGTGATTAACTTCTCGGAGCGACCCACTAAGACCGTGACATGCCTAATGGCTAAAGTTGATGTGGGATGGCTTTGGAATCACCATTTAGCCCACGTCAATATGAGATCTTTGCAAAGTCTTCTCAAGGGGGACCACGTCCATGGACTAACAAATGTTAACTTTGCCAAAGACCGTGCTTGCAGTGCTTGTATCAAAGGAAAGCTTCATGAGAAGGCTCACCCTCCCACGACTATCATCTACTCGAAGAGACCTTTGGAGCCCCTTCACTTGGATCTCTTTGGGCCTCCATCATTTGATAGTCTTGGAGGTAGAAAGTATTGCTTGGTGATTGTGGATGATTATTCAAGATACACTTGGGTATATTTCTTCAGGAGGAAGAGTGAGACTCAACAAACCATCATCGACTTTGCAAATGAAGCTCAACGTCAACCTGATGAAAAGATCTAGATAGTAAGAAGTGAAAACGGCACCGAGTTCAACCACTACACCTTGGATGAGTTTCTTAGTGATGAGGGGATCAAGCATCAATATTCTGCACCATATACCCCTCAACAAAATGGTGTCGCGGAGAGGAAGAACCGGACGTTGATGGATGCAGCAAGGACCATGATGGCAGAGTTCAAGTCTCCATACAACTTTTGTGCTGAAGCCATCAACACAGCATGTCATGCATCCAATCGGCCCTATCTCCGCAAAGGCTTGAACAAGACCCCTTATGAAATACTTACCAGTAACAAGCCCAACCTCAAGTACTTCCGGGTGTTTGGGTGTAAGTGTTTCATTCTCAAGAAAGGTGTTCTTTGTCTAAATTTGAGGCTAGAGCTTATGAGGGCATATTTGTTGGTTATGCTACAAACTCTCATGCTTACTGTGTCCTCAACAAGTCCATCGAACTCATTGAGGAGACGTGTAACGTGGAGTTTGACGAAAATAACAGCTCCCAAGTGGAGCAAAGTGGTACTTGTGATGTGATAACCCGCAAGTATACGGGATAGTTGTAGCCTCTTTTGATAAGTAAGAGTGTCAAACCCAACGAGGAGCTAAAGGTAGAACAAATACTCTCTCAAGTCCTATCGGCGACTGATATGACTCTACGCACG
This sequence comes from Triticum timopheevii, assembly GCA_963921465.1. Taxonomy (NCBI): domain Eukaryota; kingdom Viridiplantae; phylum Streptophyta; class Magnoliopsida; order Poales; family Poaceae; genus Triticum; species Triticum timopheevii. Next base: position 421,810,705 of record OY997272.1, read on the forward strand.
CTTAACGTTCGCTTTACCTAGAACAAGTATGAAACTAAAGGTACTTTGTAGGTGTGATGGGATAAGATTGCAAGATAATAAAGAACGCGTAAATAAAAACTAGGGGCTGTTTAGATAAAGAAGCAATAAAGTAAATATAGCGAGTGTGGAAAAGTGGTGGTAGGAGTTGTGAAATTGTCCCTAAGCAATTTACTACGTTACTAGACCAGTAATCACTATTGCAATTCTATTTGAGGGAGAGGCATAAGCTAACATACTTTCTCTACTTGGATCATATGCACTTATGATTGGAACTCTAGCAAGCATCCGCAAATACTAAAGATTCATTAAGGTAAAACCCAACCATAGCATTAAAGTATCAAGTCCCCTTTATCCCATATGCAAACAACCTACTTACTCGGGTCTGTTCTTCTGTCACTCACGCCACCCACCATAAGCAAATCATAAACATATTGCAAACCCTACAACAGGAATCCCTCACGCTTGCGCGACACGGAGGTCACAATAGGACAACACCAATAATAAAACATGCAACTCAAACCAATCATAGCAATTCATCAATCACCGATAGCACAACAAAAATCTACTCAGACATCATAAGATGGCAACACATCATTGGAAAATAATATGAAGCATAAAGCACCATGTTGAAGTAGAGGGTACAATGGGTTGCGGGAGAGTGGACCTATAAATATAGATGGGGGAAGGTGATGGAGATGTTGGTGAAGATGATGGAAGTGTTGGTGAAGATCGCGGTGATGATGATGGCCCCCGGCGGCGTTCCGACGCCACCAGAAGTAAGGGGGAGAGAGCCCCCCTTCTTCTTCTTCTTCTTCTTCTTTGACCTTCTCCCTAGATGGGAGAAGGGTTTCCCCTTTGGTCCTTGGCTCCCATGGCGTGGGAGGGGCGAGAGCCCCTCCGAGATTGGATCTATCTCTCTATTTCTGCGTTCTCAGATTCCGCCCCTTCACCATTTCTTTTATATCCGGAGATCCATAACTCCGATTGGGGTGAATCTTTCGCCCAGATCTTTCTCATAAAATTAGCTTTCTTGCGGAGAAAGAAGAGCGTCCACCGACTTACGGGGGGCCCAGGAGAGTCCAGGGCGCGCCTGCCTCCTTGGGGCACGCCCCCTATCTCCTGGCCCCCTCGGGCTCCGTCTCGCGTTGATTTTACTTCCCAAAAATCAAAAAAATATTCTAAAATAATTCTCCGTCTGTTTTTATCCCGTTTGGACTCCGTTTGATATTGGATTTCTGCGAAACAAAAAAACATGCAACAGACAGGAACTGACACTGGGCACTGGATCAATATGTTAGTCCCAAAAAATAGTATAAAAAGTTTCCAAAAGTATGTAAAAGTTGAAGAATATTGGCATGGAACAATCAAAAATTATAGATACGACGGAGACGTATCAGCATCCCCAAGCTTAATTCCTGCTCGTCCTCGAGTAGGTAAATGATAAAAAAGATAATTTTTGATGTGGAATGCTACCTGGCATAATCTTGATCAAAGTAATCTAATCATGGCAAGAATATTAAGATACGAGTGATTCAAGGCAATAGTCTATCATTTGACATAAAAAACAATAATACTTTGAGCTTACCAATAAAACAATCATGTCTTTTCAAAATAACAAGGACAAAGCAAACTTATCCCTACAAAATCATATAGTTTGGCCATGCTTCATTTTCGTCACACAAAATGCCCCCATCATGCACAATCCCGATGACAAGCCGAGCAATTGGTTCATAATTTTTAACGCGCTTCAGCTTTTTCAACCCTCACGCAATACATGAGCGCAAGCCATGGATATAGCACTATAGGTGGAATAGAATATAATGATGGAGGTTATGTGGAGAAGACAAAAAAGGAGAAAGTCTCACATCGACGTGGCTAATCAACGGGCTATGAAGATGCCCATCAATTGATGTCAATGCGAGGAGTAGGGATTGCCATGCAACGGATGCACTAAGAGGAATAAGTGTATGAAAGCTCAAACTGAAAACTAAGTGGGTGTGCATCCTACTTGCTTGCTCATGAAGACCTAGGGCATTTGAGGAAGCCCATCGTTGGAATATACAAGCCAAGTTCTATAATAAAAAATTCCCACTTGTATATGAAAGTGACAACATAGGAGACTCTCTATATGAAGAACATGGTGCTACTCTGAAGTATAAGTGTGGAAAAAGGATAGTAACATTGCCCCTTTTCATTTTCTTTTTTTCATTTTTTTCTTTTTGGGTGGGCTTCTTTGGCCCCCTTTTTTATTTTAGGCTTCTTTGGCCTTTCCTTTTTTTTCTTTTTCTTTTCTTTTCATGGGGCAATGCTCTATAATGATGATCATCACACTTTTATTTACTTACAACTCAGTATTACAACTCGATACTAGAACAAAGATATGACTCTATATGAATGCCTCCGGCGGTGTACTGGAATGTGCAATGATCTAGCGTAGCAATGACATCAAAAAACGGACAAGCCATGAAAACATCATGCTAGCTATCTTACGATCATGCAAAGCAATATGACAATAAATGCTCAAGTCATGTATATGATGATGATGGAAATTGCATGGCAATATATCTCAGAATGGCTATGGAAATGCCATGATAGGTAGGTATGGTGGCTGTTTTGAGGAAGAAATAAGGAGGCTTATGTGTGATAGAGCGTATCGTATCACGGGGTTTGGATGCACCGGCGAAGTTTGCATCAACTCTCAAGGTGAGAAAGGGCAATGCACGGTACCAAAGAGGCTAGCAATGATGGAAGGTAAAAGTGCGTATAATCCATGGACTCACATTAGTCATAAAGAACTCATATACTTATTGCAAAATTTTATTAGCCCTCGAAGCAAAGTACTACTACGCATGCCCCTAGGGGGATAGATTGGTAGGAAAATACCATCGCTCGTCTCCGACCGCCACTCATAAGGAAGACAATCAAACAAACACCCCGTGCTTCAAATTTGTCACACATCGGTTACCACACGTGCATGCTACGGGACTTGCAAACCTCAACACAAGTGTCTCTACAATCCACAACCACCCACTAGCATAACTCTAATATCATCATCTTTATATCGCAAAACTATTGCAAGGAATCAAACATATCATATTCAGCGATCTACAAGTTTATGTAGGATTTTATGACTAACCATGTGATTGACCAATTCTTGTCATCTCTCTAAATAGATATAAGTGAAGCAAGAGAGTTTAATTCTTTCTACAAAAGATATGCCCACGCTCTAACAATTATAAGTGAAGCAAAAGAGCATTCTACAAATGGCGGTTTTCTATGTAAAGGGAAACAGGCAATCCAAACTTCAAATGATATAAGTGAAGCACATGAAGCATTCTATAGAGCCATACTCAAAAGATTTAAGTTAGGTGTAATGAGCATTCTATAAATCAACCAAGGACTATCTCATACCAGCATGGTGCATAAAAGAAAAGTGAAAACTAAATGCAAAAGACGCTCCAAGACACATATCGCACGAACGAAATGAATACGAAAACATACTGATACTTGTTGAAGAAAGAGGGGATGCCTTCCGGGGCATCCCCAAGCTTAGACGCTGGAGTCTCCTTTAATATTTACTTGGGGTGCCTCAGGCATCCCTAAGCTTGAGCTCTTGCCTCTCTTCCTTTTCCTCATATCGAGACCTCCTCGTTTAGACACTTCATCCACACAAAACTTCAACAGAAAACTCGGTAAGATCCGTTAGTATAATAAAGCAAATCACCACTCTAAGTACTGTTGCAAACCAATTCATATTTTTGTTTTTGCATTGTGTCTACTGTAATATAACTTTTCCATGGCTTAATCCACTAATATAAATTGGTAGATTCATCAAAAAGAGCAAACTATGCATCAAAAACAGAATCTGTCAAAAATAGAACAGTCTGTAGCAATCTGAACATACACCATATTTCTGTTACCCCAAAAATTCTACGAAAAATAGGAAAAATAAAAAAGTTGTATATTAAGACAGTGCAGAAGGAATCAGAACCAATTGACGTTCCAGTTAAAAATGTAAAATCGCGCACTACAGCCAAATTTTCTATCCTGCGCCGTACAAACCAACAAGCATTGTAAACATCCTAAAGGCAAACCTGAGCACATTATTTTTATAATACAGTGGAATTGTACAAGGGGGTAATTATTTTTGATGAAAAGTTTATGTAATTAAGATTTACAAAGTTTCCGTGAGCATGAACAAAGTTTAAGGAGCTCTCCCACTTCAACGATGCTTGTCTCTCTCACTTTCACTTTCCTTTTTGAAAAGTTTTTAGGTTCCCCTCTTTATTTTTTTTGTTTTTAATCTATGTAAAAGCACTCAACAGAAATAAATGACTCTCTAACACTTCAGGGTTGTCTCCCTGATAGCGCTTTCTTTAAAGCCATTAAGTTAGGCATATAGTGCTCAAGTAATGAATCCACCCGGATCCCAAGGTATATCAAAGCCAATTTTAATTAACAATGATTTGTAATGTAGTAGTGAGCACAAAGTAATATATATCAAGCAACAACGAAGTCTAACTCTCTTGCTATGCATCGGCATGTCATAAAGGAACAATTCATGCACACATAGTAAAGGCCAATGCATAGTATAAGCAGTTTCTTGCAATTCTATTGTGTTGGAAACATAGAGAGGTGGAGACATAGTTCCTCTCTCATAATAATTGCAAGTAGGAGCAGCAAGCACATGCATATTATATCTATTAAAATCATCATGTAAAGTAGTAAAACGCAACCCATCAATATAATCCTTAATAAGCACAAACTTCTTCGATATAGTGTAGTTTGGAGAATTCAAAAAGATAATAGGACTATCATGCATGGGTGCAATAGCAAAAATTTCATGTTTAACATAAGGAACTATAGCAAGTTCATCTCCATAAGAATAATTCATATTGGCATCTTGGCCACAAGCATAGCAAGCATCATCAAAAAGGGATATATCAAACAAATTCAAGGGATCATAGCAATCATCATAGCAATCATCCTTCGGTAAGCACGAAGGGGAATTAAACAATGTATGAGTTGAAGAGTTACTCTCATTAGAAGGTGGGCACGGGTGATCAATCCGCTCTTCCTCCTTTTGTTCTTCACTCTCCTCGTCATCTTTTTCATCTAATGAGCTCACAGTTTCATCAATTTCTTCTTCCATAGCTTCCTGCAAAATATTAGTCTCTTCTTTGACAGCGGAGACTTTCTCAATAAATGCATTAATATTGTAATTGTATTCATAATTTTCATAGCAATATCTAAGTATATCAAGATTTTCAGGCCTATAAACATCATCATCTAAAGCTTCATACTTTCCAAACAAAGATTCAATTTCATAAGCAGCTTTAAAAGCAACAAATTCTTCTATTTGTTCCACATCATAGTAATCATATCTACCATTAGCATAAGAAGCTAAGTTTTCATTATAATTGAATTTGCATGAAAAGGGAAGGTGTGGAGCCTTCATCCTAGAGCAACAAATAATATCATATCTCAAGCATAGTTGACGACCATACCAACGCAACATATTAATTTTATCCCATAATAGTTTCCATTTTTGTGTAAAGCGATAATCCCTGAAGTATTCACGTTGATCCAACGTGTCTCCCATTATAAAGTTGAATGGGGTTTTCTCAGGATTATCAAAGTAGTACATAATATCTCTCACATAATGAGAATCGAGGGTTTTAGGTGTTACCCCATCTCCATGAGTAGCAAGTTGTCAGGACCCCGACTCAATCCCACATCGATCTAGCATGTAACACCTCATATCACTTTGCGGCCTCACGCACGGTATTCCCACGGGTGTCGCCTTACCTTTGCCCGGGACCGTTTGCGCCTTTTGGCACACGTATATGATAGTGTCGCTAGCATCCATATGATAAGGAGCTCGGGCTGACATGGCTAGTCGTAAACCCAAAGTGGCACAAACTTACAGGGACAGGCATCCATGACCCAGCATCGAACGTGTCGGTCATCAGCGAGTGAATCCAGGCTGTAGCACTGGGCTAGCAGGACTCCGGTGAACAGGGCTGTAGCGGGCTAATAGGACTCCGGTATTCATCGCGTGACATTTCCCCGAAGGGACAGACAAAGGAACGAAGAAGGACACATGCCGGCCAGCCTAAGTGTTCCGGAGCAGTAGCAAGCTACCATGGCCCGGTGGAAACACTAGGAGACATTTCCTGGTAAGAGGGGCTACTAAGGATAAACAACTAGATAGTCAGATCCCACTCATACCAAGCATTTCAATAACATACACACAATATGCTCGATATGTGCAAATACAACATGGCATCACAACATGACTCTACGACTCAAGTATTTATTCATTAGGCTCCGAGGAGCGAGATATTACAAACATGGGTCTCACGACCCAACATTCAGAGCATACAAGTCAAAGCACAAGCGGAAGCTAACATGTCTGAGTACAGACATCTACAAAAGGAAAAGGCTTAGAAGCCTGACTATCTACCAGATCCTGCCGAGGGCACAAGATCGTAGCTGAGGTAACAAGCTAAACGTCGAAATTCCACGCGGAACTACTAGCGAGACCGAAGTCTCTCTGCAAAAACATAAAATAGGCAAACGTGAGTACAAATGTACCCAGCAAGACTTACATCAGAACTAACTACATATGCATCATTATCAACAAAGGGGATGGTGGAGTTTGACTGCAACAAGCTAGCTTTGACTCGGTGGCTATCCTGAACTACGACTGCAAGTGACTCTTTTGAGGTGGCGCACACGAGTCCACATATTCACCATATCAATACCCCACTATGGATCCACTCCCGTCTCCCTACGAGAACGCCATCCATAGCACTCACGCTTATCTTGCGTATTTTAGAGTATCCACTTTCACTTGTCTATGAACTGTTATAGGCAACCCAGAAGTCCTTTACCGCGGACACGGCTATTCGAATAGATGACGTTAACCCTGCAGGGGTGTACTTCTTCACACACGCTCTCACCACTTACCGCCGTTTACACGACATGTACTCGGCAACCTTCAAGCGGGAGCCCAACGAGGGTGTCGGCCACGACCTACCTAAACACTCAAGTCTCTAGTCCAGGTTTATCGCCTATTTGGGTTCCATCCATGAGGAGATCCGGCCGGAGTTTCGCTCACAGCCCCAAACGATGTGTAGAGGGTTTCGTGACACCAAACGGGCGCCCGGTAACCCGGCCACGTGCCTACCGCATCACAGCCCACCCCTACGGTCAACGCTGCGCATGGCCTCCAGCATACTACAAACACTAGAAACTACTTGCAACTCCTGGACAGAGGACAAGGGTGATTAAGAAGCCGAGAGGGTCCATTGGTTTCGGGCCCAATGCGTGGTAGTAGCTGAATCATGGATCACAAACACAGAACTCAGTTCCTAAGGACGGCTGCAATGAGACAACCCACCATGTACTCCTACATGGCCTCTCACCACTGCCTTTACCAAATCGTGTTCACACTCTTTGCTCACACACACAGTAGGACATGTTCACACACCTCTGATTCATCCTCGATGAATCAGACCCGACTCAACTCTAAGCAGTAGCAGGCATGACAAACAAGCATGTATGAGTAGGCACAACAGGGCTCAAACAACTCCTACTCATGCTAGTGGGTTTCATCTATTTACTGTGGAATGACAGGTCATGCAAAGGATAAAGGGGTTCAGCTACCGTAGCAAGTAACAAATGAATCATTGTTGTCCTAATGCAGTAAAAGAGAGCAGGAGCGAGAGAGTGGGATTGTATCGGAATGAACAAGGGGGTTTTGCTTGCCTGGCACTTCTGAAGATAATATAGTTCTTCATCGGTGTCATCGAACTCATTGTCGGAACCACGTCTATCGAAAGGGGAGAAATACTAGCAACAGAGAAGAAATGCAATCAATGCAATGCACAATATGATGCATGATCATGACATGTCAATATGCTGTGTGTTTGGCTAATGCAACTAAAACCAGAGTGGGTTGAGGTTATTTGAATCAAAGATTCAAATACAAGCCTAAACTATGAACTCATATAAGTGCATTATCATGTTTCATCTAAACAGCAAGGTTAGGTTGCTCTAAGATGCATGAAACCAGTACAGATGGAAAGGTTGGATTTTTCTGATCATTTTTCATATATAATTTGTTTGATTTGGAGCTACGGTTGATTTCCTATGAATTTTACAAGTTTTAAATATTTTCTGGAATTTCCTGTATAAGAATAAATCCAGTAAAAGATTAATTGTGTCAGCACTGCGTCATGGTGACGTCAGAGGTCAATAGGGACGTCCAGGTCAAACTGACCAGTGGGTCCCGCGTGTCAGCAATTAATTAGACTAACTAATTTTAGTTAAACTAATCTGGTTAGTTAGCAGGGGGGTCCCACTTGTCATTGACTCAGGGGAGTCAACTTGGGCCCACCCAGTCAACGTCAACGGGTCAAACCCGCCGGCGTCTAGCTGCCGGCGAGGCCAGACGCGGCGGAGGAAGTGTAAATTCGCGCTCCGGCGACCAAATGGTCGGCGGAGACCATCTACGGGTGGCTGGGAGCAAGCCGCAGCGTTTGGTGGCGGTGGTTGGGCTCGGGGTGGCCGGGAGCGTCGCCGTTGACGTCCTTGGAGGTCGTCGGAGTTCGGCCGAGGTCGAACACGGCGCTGGGGGACACGGCGAGGCGCGTGGAGTGGTGCAACGGGTTCCTGTGAGTGCGGTGAGTGCGTTGGACATGGTGGTGTGGCCAGTGGGTGGCCGGAGTCACGTCGGCGACGAGCTCGGCGGCGGCACGTGTGGTGATGCTTTGTGCAGTCGCTATGGTGCACGAGAGAGAGAACGGAGAGGATGGAGAGGTGGATAAGCTCACGTAGATCACGTTGGAGCAGTCGGCGAGGTCGGGGACGAGCTGATGCGGCGGCGACGGGGAAAGGGATCTGCGGCGGTGCTCGGTGAAGATGATCTCAAAGAAGACGAAGCAGGGCTCACGAGCGCTCGGGGCTCGGGCTGCTCAGCAGAGTTGACGATGTCGGAGCTCCTGGACACCATGGCGTGGCACGGAGACGACGGAGGGCACGGCTATGGCGACGGTGCGACTACGGCAGCGTCGGCCATCGTGGGAGAGAGCGAGGGAGAGAGGCAGGGGCGCGTGTGAGGTGTCCACGGGGTCGGGGCGGTGCCGCAGAGGCGCTTCGAGGCGTCGCATCGGCGCGGGTGACGGCAGACAGGCAGGGTGGTGGCGTGGCGAGCGCGGCGGCATCGCGGTGTCCCTCCTCTGCCTACTGGCAGAGGTAGGTGATGACTGGCAGCGGCGCTGGGCTGGGCCGGCCAGGTGGGCTGGGCTGCGCAGGTGGGCTGGCCAGCTGGGCCGCGACAGGTAAGTCAGTAAGTTCTCTCTCTCTCCTCTAATTTCTGTTTTCTATTATTCTGTAACTTCAGGGCTTTATTAAAAATACTTAAACAGATCCAAAAATCATGAAACTAATCATGGCTACTGTTTAGAATATATCCAACAGTAAACATTTTAGTTTATGATTATTTGAGCATTTAAAATATTTAATAGCATTTAAATGCCCAAATGAAAATAGAGTATGATTTAATTCATAGCCCAATATGCCCTGCAAAAATATAAACCATTTTTGGTAGATGCTTTCACCTCAAACCAGAAATGTTGAACACTTTTAGAGGGCATTTTGAGTTCAATGAAAAAGATTTTATTTTGACCCTAGTTGAATTCATTTGGTGCTAGGGTTTAAGCATCCCCATTTCAAGTTTCCAATAAATTTAGACATGATGCATGGATGATTATGCAACTACTTGCAAACAAACTCTGGGGCTGTGACACAAGTACACCTAGTTTTTGGTATTTCGTGTTCCATATCCATAACTAAAGATACAGAACAACTAAGAATAGCAAATACAAATTACTTGTGATAAAGAAAACAAGCACACACGAGAATATTCACCCCACGCTATGACTCCCTGGCAACGGCGCCAGAAAAAGGTCTTGATAACCCGCAAGTATACGGGATAGTTGTAGCCTCTTTCGATAAGTAAGAGTGTCGAACCCAATGAGGAGGCTCCACACCTTCCCTTTTCATGCTCTAGTAATCATATCTACCATTAGCATAAGATGCTTGTTAGAGTTCCAATCATAAGTGCATATGTTCTACTTGGATCATATGCACTTATGATTGGAACTCTAACAAGCATCCGCAAATACTAAAGATTCATTAAGGTAAAACCCAACCATAGCATTAAAGTATCAAGTCCCCTTTATCCCATATGAAAACAACCTACTTACTCGGGTCTGTGCTTCTGTCACTCACGCCACCCCACCATAAGCAAATCATAAACATATTGCAAACCCTACAGCAGGAATCCCTCATGCTTGCATGACACGGAGGGCACAATAGGACAACACCAATAATAAAACATGCAACTCAAACCAATCATAGCAATTCATCAATCACTGATAGGACAACGAAAATCTACTCAGACATCATAAGATGGCAACACATCATTGGAAAATAATATGAAGCATAAAGCACCATGTTCAAGTATAGAGTACAACGGGTTGCATGAGAGTGGGCCGCTGAATATAGATGGGGGAAGGTGATGGAGATGTTGGTGAAGATGATGGAGGTGTTGGTGAAGATCGCGGTGATGATGATGGCCCCCGGCGGTGTTCCGGCGCCACCAGAAGCAAGAGGGAGAGATCCCCCTTCTTCTTCTTCTTCTTCTTCCTTGACCTTCTCCCTAGATGGGAGAAGGGTTTCCCCTCTGGTCCTTGGCTCCCATGGAGTGGGAGGGGTGAGAGCCCCTCCGAGATTGGATCTATCTCTCTGTTTCTGCGTTCTCAGATTCTGCCCCTTCACCGTTTCTTTTATATCCGGAGATCCGTAACTCCGATTGGGGTGAATCTTTCGCCCAGATCTTTCTCATAAAATTAGCTTTCTTGCGGAGAAAGAATAGCGTCAACCACCTTATGGGGGGCCCAGTAGAGTCCAGGGCGCGCCTGCCTCCCTGGGGCGCCCCCCTATCTCCTGGCCCCCTCGGGCACCGTCTCGCGTTGTTTTTACTTCCCAAAAATCACAAATATTCCAAAATAATTCTCCATCTGTTTTTATCCCGTTTGGACTCTGTTTGATATTGGGTTTCTGCGAAACAAAAAAACATGCAACAGACAGGAACTGGCACTGGGCACTGGATCAATATGTTAGTCCCCAAAAATAGTATAAAAAGTTGCCAAAAGTATATAAAAGTTGAAGAATATTGGCATGGAACAATAAAAAATTATAGATACGACGAAGACGTATCATGATGTAGGTGATGAAATTCCTCCCGAAGCCATAAGAAGAATGGGTGTGGGTCATATCCTGCCCATTGAGGAACCCCTTGTGGCCGAAGGAGAAGGACAATGCCCCACTCAAGTGGAGCCATCACCAACCCAAGACCCACATGCTTCCGAAGAACAAAGTGAAGGCCCTCAACCTCATGAACAAGACCAAGGGCAAGATCAACCTCAAGATGGTGGTGAACCACCAATTGATGCCCAAGATCAAGTTCTCCCCCTTGAGAAAGTTCAAGATCAAGAGCAAGCTCAAGATCAAGAACAAGCTCAAGACGACGCTCAAGATAATCAAGCAGTTACCCCTTCTCCTTTCTCTTCCGAGGATCGTGTCGCAAAGATTGCTTCCAAGCTCACTACCCAAGGTCATCTCATGGAAAATGTGGTTGGAAGCCTAAGAAAGGGGGTAAGCACTCATAGACAATTAGCAAACTACTGTGAACATCACGCGTTTGTCTCTTGTGTTGAACCTCAAAAGGTATTTGAGGTGCTCGAAGATCCGGATTGGCTCAATGCCATGCATGAAGAACTCAACAACTTCGAGTACAACAAGGTGTGGAGATTGGTGCCAAGGCCAACGGGGAACCACAATCTCATTGGAACCAAGTGGATTTTCAAGAACAAGCCAGATGCTCATGGGACCATCGTTCGCAACAAGGCAAGACTGGTGGCACAAGGCTACTCCCAAGTCAAGGGTATCGACTACGGTGAAACCTTTGCCCCCGTTGCTCGCCTTGAATCCATTCATTTGTTGATTGCTTATGCTTCTCATCACAACTTTAAGTTACACAAATGGATGTGAAGAGTGCTTTTCTTAATGGTCCTATTAATGAGTTGGTTTATGTCAAGCAACCCCCGGGTTCAAGGATCCCTACTTTCCCGATCATGTGTATCAACTCGATAAGGAACTCTATATCCTTAAGCAAGCCCCACGTGCATGGTATGACCACCTTACCGAGTTGTTGCAAGATCGTGGATTTGAGGTTGGGCAAATCGATCCCACTCTTTTTACTAAGAAGGTCAAAGGGGAGTTGTTTGTGTGCCAACTATATGTTGATGATATTATCTTTGGTTCCCCTAACAAAGCTTTCAATGAGGAATTTTCCGCTCTCATGACCTCTAAGTTCAATATGTCTTTGATGGGAGAGTTGAAGTTCTTCCTCGGTTTCGATATCAAGCAAAGAAGAGAAGGTACCATCATTAACCAAGCCAAATACACTCAAGACATGCTAAAAAGATTCAAGCTAAGTGATGTCAAGCCGGCCTCTACTCCGATGCCCACCAAGTGCCAACTTGACATTGATCCCAATGGTAAAGTAGTGGATCAAAAGGTATATCGCTCCATGATTGGCTCCTTGCTTTAACTTTGTGCATCGACCGGAGATCATGTTGAGTGTGGTAATGTGTGTGATAACCCACAAGTGTAGGGATCACAATAGCTTTCGAGGGTAAAGTATTCGACCCAAGTTTATTGATTCGACACAAGGGGAGCCAAAGAATATTCTTGAGTATTAGCAGTTGAGTCTTCAATTCAACCACACCTGGATAACTTAGTATCTGCAGCAAAGTATTTAGTAGCAAAGTGGTATGATAATAAAGGTAACGGTAGCAAAAGTAATGTTTTTGGGTTTTGTAGTGATTGTAACAATAGCAACGGAAAAGTAAATAAGCGAAACACAAATATGAAAAGCTCGTAGGCAATGGATCAGTGATGGATAATTATGCCGGATGCGATTCCTAATGTAATAGGTATAACATAGGGTGACACAGAACTAGCTCCAGTTCATCAATATAATGTAGGCATGTATTCCGTATATAGTCATACGTGCTGATGGAAAAGATATTGCATGACATCTTTTGTCCTACCCTCCCGTGGCAGCGGGGTCCTAGCAGAAACTAAGGGATATTAAGGCCTCCTTTTAATAGAGAACCGGAACAAAGCATTAGCACATAGTGAATACATGAACTCCTCAAACTACGGTCATCACTAAGAAGTATCCCGATTATTGTCACTTCGGGGTTGTCGGATCATAACACATAATAGGTGACTATAGACTTGCAAGATAGGATCATGAACACACATATATTCATGAAAACATAATAGGTTCAGATCTGAAATCATGGCACTCGGGCCCTAGTGACAAGCATTAAGCATAGCAAAGTCATAGCAACATCAATCTCAGAACATAGTGGATACTAGGGATCAAACCCTAACAAAACTAACTTGATTACATGGTAAATCTCATCCAACCCATCACCGTACAGCAAGCCTACAATGGAATTACTCACGCATGGCGGTGAGCATCATGAAATTGGTGATGGAGGATGGTTGATGATGACGACGGTGATGAATCCCCCTCTCCGGAGCCCCGAACGGACTCCAGATCAGCCCTCCCGAGAGAGATTAGGGCTTGGCGATGGCTCCATAGCGTAAAACGTGATGAAACTTTCTCTCTGATTTTTTTCTCCGCGAGATGGAATATATGGAGTTGGAGTTGAGGTCGGCGGAGCCTTAGGGGACCCACGAGACATGGGGGCGCGCCCAGGGGGAGGGGGTGCGCCCCCCACCCTCGTGGACAGGGTGTGGCCCCCCTGGTCTTGATTCTTTCGCCAGTATTTTTTATATTTTCCAAAAAGTGCCTCCGTGGATTTTCAGGACATTCCGAGAACTTTTGCTTTCTACACATAAAACAACATCATGGCAGTTCTGCTGAAAACAGTGTCAGTCCGGGTTAGTTTCATCCAAATCATGCAAGTTAGAGTCCAAAACAAGGGCAAAAGTGTTTGGAAAAGTAGATACGTTGGAGACGTATCAACTCCCCCAAGCTTAAACCTTTGCTTGTCCTGAAGCAATTCAGTTGATAAACTGAAAGTGATAAAGAAAAACTTTTACAAACTCTGTTTGCTCTTGTTGTTGTAAACATGCAAAGCCATCATTCAGGTTTCAGCAAATATTATGAACTAACCATACTCACAATAACACTTAGGTCTCACAATTACTCATATCAATAGCATAATCAGCTAGCGAGCCATAATAATAAAACTCAGATGACAACACTTTCTCAGAATAATCATAACATGATATAACAAAATGGTATCTCGCTAGCCCTTTCTGAGACCGCAAAACATAAATGCAGAGCACCTTTAAAGATCAAGGACTGACTAGACATTATAATTCATGGTAAAAGAGATCTAGTCAAGTCATACCCAATATAAACCAATAGTAATGAATGCAAATGACAGTGTGCTCTCCAGCGGGTGCTTTTTAATAAGAAGGGTGATGACTCAACATAAAAGTAAATAAATAGGCCCTTCGCAGAGGGAAGCATTGATTTGTAGAGGTGCCAGAGGTCGATTTTAAAATAGAGATTGAATAACATTTTGAGCGGCATACTTTTCCTGTCAACGCAACAACTATGAGATGGTTGTATCTTCCATACTACATGCATTATAGGCAGTTCCCAAACAGAATGGTAAAGGTTTATACTCCCCCAACCACTAACAAGCATCAATCCATGGCTTGCTTGAAACAACGAGTGCCTCCAACTAACAACAGCCATGGGGAGTTTTGTTTAATTATTTTGATTTTCTTTTATCTTTTTGGATCATGGGACTGGGCATCCCGGTTACCGGCCCTTTCTCGTGAATGAGGAGCGGAGTCCACTCCTCTTGAGAATAACCCACCTAGCATGGAAGATATAGGCAGCCCTAGTTGAAACATGAGCTGCTCGAGCATACAAAACAGAATTTCATTTGAAGGTTTGGAGTTTGGCACATACAAATTTACTTGGAACGGCAGGTAAATACCGCATATAGGTAGGTATGGTGGACTCATATGGAACAACTTTGGGGTTTAAGGAGTTTGGATGCATAAGCAGTATTCCCGCTTAGTACACGTGAAGGTTAGCAAAAGACTGGGAAGCGACCAACTGAGAGAGTGACAACAGCCATAAATGTGCGTTAAAATTAATTTACACCGAGTACAAGCATCAGTAGGATATAATCTACCATGAACATAAATATCATGAAGGCTATGTTGATTTGTTTCAACTACATGCGTGAATATGTGCCAAGTCGAGTCACTCAATTCATTCAAAGAAGGATACCATCCCATCATACCACATCATAATCATTCTAATAGCATGTTGGCACGCAAGGTAAACCATTATAACTCATATCTAATCAAGCATGGCACAAGCAATTATAATCTCTAAATGTCATTGCAAATATGTTTACCTCATAATAAGCTGAATCAGAAACGATGAACTCATCATATTTACAAAAACAAGAGAGGTCAAGTTCATACCAGCTTCTCTCATCTCAATAAGTCCATCATATATCGTCATTATTGCCTTTCACTTGCACGACCGAACGATGTGTATAATAATAATAGTGCACGTGCATTGGACTAAGCTGGAATCTGCAAGCATTCAACTCAAGAGAGAAAACAGGGTAATATGGGATCTAAATTAAATAAAAAATCATGCATATGAGAGCCACTAAACATTTTCAATATGGTCTTCTTGACCCCCAAAGAAAAGAAAAGAAAAGAAAACTATTTACACGGGAAAGCTCCCAACAAGTAAGAAGAAGAACGAGAAATATTTTTGGGTTTTCATTTTAATTTCTTCTACAAGCATGGAAATTAAACTAACTATTTTTTTGTTTTTCTTAAGGTTTATCAAACACACAAGAACAAAGCGAGAAAGAAAATTAAACTAACATGGATAATAGAGTGAAAGAGTATGAGCACCGACGACTAGTGTGTGAACATGAATGTAAAGTCGTGAGAAATACGTACTCCCCCAAGCTTAGGCTTTTGGACTAAGTTGGTCTAATACCAAGGACCACTGCTACTCTCCCCGGTGTACTGGGAGGTGTAATCAGGATACCACTTGCTGGTCATCTCCGGATCCCACTGGAAAGATGATGCACGATAAGGGTCCAGTGCAGGTTCCGGCTCAGGTTTAGGTTCTGGAGTGGATGCTTGGGCTCGATGAGCATACACCGCCTCCGGTGTGACAAGAAAATTATCTGCAAGCAAATCAAACAACAGAGGCGCAGGCAAAATAATAGTCTCATTGTGTTTCTTATTAAATCTAAGGTTATACAAGAGCATCTTCTCTTCGTTGTCAACAATAAACGTGTGGGCTACCATGCTCTTGTAATCTAAAATGCGAGGAGGCAATTTTGTCTCCTCTTTCTCATGGTGCCTAATAGGTATCTGAAAATGTCTAGCAAGACGTGAAGCATAGATACCTCCAAATATGGGGCCTTTTGTACGATTCAGGCTTAGCCGTTTAGCAATGACGGCACCCATATTAAAACTATTATCTCCAAGCAAGGCATGTTGAAGAATGATAATATCAGGAACACTAAAGTTTCCACTATTTCCACGACCAATCAAGCATCTACTAGCAAATATGGCAAGGTAGCGTAAAACAGGAAAGTGCATGCTAGAGATTTTCGTCTCGGAACCCTTCTTTGGCTCCTCTACAGCTATAGTGTTAACAAAGCCATCCACATCTTTACGATGGGGTTCCTCTAATTCTCCCTCATAGGGTATCCTACATACCGTGCAAAAATTACGTAAAGACATTTCTCTGAATTCATCATATAAATGAAATGATACTGCAGGCGGTGAGTTCTTAGGATAATAATAAAAAATTTGCACGAAAGTATTGGTGAGTAAGAGATACTGATTGATCCGGTCGTGGAGGAAACCGGTGAGGCCTGCATTCTCGATCAAAGAATAAATATCTTCATGAATTCTAGCTTCTTTCAAGAAATCATCGCATGGCCATTCACACGGCCGTACTTCCGCAAAGTGAGGAAGATTATACTTGGCTTTTTCCTTCTCTTTAGCTTGTTTTTTCGGAGAGCCTTGGCTAGAAGAGCCCCTCAAAAGTTTCCTTAACATTTTTTGAAAATTTCTGAAATTTTAGTAACTTCAAAATAAAAGTGAATAAAACTAAACAAGATTGGTAGCAACTACTCCTACAAGTGCCTAGAGCCTATATCATGCATTAGAATTGCTTGGGACCTCATAAATTCAACATGCAAGCTCAAGAATATGGTCACCTATGCAGCAAAAATTTGAATGAATAAAGCACTAGAACAAAAACTAATTTGACCAATGGAGGAGTCACATACCAAGCAACAATCTCCCAAAGCAGTTTTGTGAATGGAGCTTTGAGCAAGGAGATCGAAAATCGCAGCGAAATGAGCTAGAACTCGTGCTTGAGCTGGATGGGGATTTTTTGGGTAGAAGATAAAGTGTGTGGGTGCTGGCATAAGTGGAGGGGGCCACCAGGGGCCCACGAGACAGGGGGCGCGCCCAGGTGGGGTGGGCGCGCCCTCAACTCTCGTGGCCTGGTGCTTGCCCCTCCTGCAGTGATTTCAGTGCCTAAAATCCTCAAATACTCCATAAAAAATCATACTAAATTTGCAGGGTATTTGGAGCACTTTTATTTTCGGGATATTTTTAATGCACGGATAATTCAGAAAACAGACAGATATACTATTTTTGCTTTACTTATTCTAAATAACAGAAAGTAAAAAGTGGGTACAGAAGGTTGTGCCTTCTAGTTTCATCCATCTCATGATCAACAAAATGAATCCACTAACAAGGTTGATCAAGTCTTGTTAACAAACTCATTCCTAATAACACGGAACCGGAGAAATTTTGAATAACATTAAGTTACCTCAACGGGGATATGAAAATCC
The DNA here is from genome assembly GCA_963921465.1 of Triticum timopheevii. Taxonomy (NCBI): domain Eukaryota; kingdom Viridiplantae; phylum Streptophyta; class Magnoliopsida; order Poales; family Poaceae; genus Triticum; species Triticum timopheevii. The sequence continues at coordinate 421,828,773 of OY997272.1, forward strand.
CCAACAATAAGAATATCATACCTTTTCTTGACAGTAGGGAGAGGAAATTCAAAACCTCCAATAATGATAGTTGGAACTTTTCCAATAGAATTGATGCTATGAACTTGAGATTGTTTCCTCGGAAAATGTACCGCATGCTCATTACCATTAACATGAAAAGTGACACTGCCTTTGTTGCAATCAATAACAGCCCCTGCAGTGTTCAAAAAGGGTCTACCAAGGATAATCGACATACTATCGTCCTTGGGAATATCAAGAATAACAAAGTCCATTAAGATAGTGACATTTGCAACCACAACAGGCACATCCTCACAAATACCGACAGGTATAGCAGTCGATTTATTGGCCATTTGCAAAGATATTTCAGTAGGTGTCAACTTATTCAATTCAAGTCTACGATATAAAGAGAGAGGCATAACACTAACACCGGCTCCAAGATCACATAAAGCAGTTCTAACAAAATTTCTTTTAATGGAGCATGGTATAGTTGGTACCCCGGGATCTCCAGGTTTCTTTGGTATTCCACCCTTAAAAGTATAATTAGCAAGCATGGTGGAAATTTCAGCTTCCGGTATCTTTCTTTATTTGTGATGATATCCTTCATATACTTAGCATAAGGATTTACTTTGAGCATATTAGTTAAGTGCATACGTAAGAAAATAGGTCTAATCATTTCAGCAAAGCGCTCAAAATCCTCATCATCCTCTGTCTTGGATGGTTTAGGAGGAAAGGGCATGGGTTTCTGAACCCATGGTTCTCTTTCTCTACCGTGCTTCCTAGCAACAAAATCTCTCTTATCATAACGTTGATTCTTTGATTGTGGGTTATCAAGATCAACAATAGGTTCAATCTCTACTTCATTATTTTTGCTAGGTTTAGCATCAACATGAACATTATCATTAACATTATCACCAGGTTCATTTTCATCACCTGATTGTGTTTCAGCATCAGAAATAGAAATATCATTGGGATTCTCAGGTGTGTTTATAGTAGATTCACTAGAAGCATGCAAAGTCCTATTATTTTTCTTTTTCTTCTTTTTGGAAGAACTAGGTGCCTCTAAATTGTTTCTCTGAGAATCTTACTCGATTCTCTTAGGGTGGACTTCAGGATACAAAGGTTCCTGGCTCATTCTACTAGTTCTAGTAGCCACTCTAACAACAAAGTCATTTTTATTATTTAATTCATCAAGCAAATCATTTTGAGCTTTAAGTACTTGCTTAGCTTGAGTAGCAACCATAGAAGCATATTTGCTAATGAGTTTGAGGGGCAATACTAATGCATAGTAAAAACTGGGTACAAAAGAGTATGATCAAAGTATAACTTGCCTTGCTGACGATCTGCAAACTCTAGAGATTCGTAGTAACAAGCTTCGCACTCCGGGTAATCTAGCGTAAACAAACAATAGCATACATAAGCAATCACCGAAACGAAACACGAGAAAAACCGAGAAAAGATCCAAATCGAACACGAAACAAGCAAATGGCTTAAACTAACAAGAGTCAAACCTAACAACAATATTATCATGTGAATTAGATCTTAACAGTAGGTACATGTGATTAGCTATGATTTGCCAAAAGATTGAACTCAAACGGAGCAACGAAACTCAAAATACGAACGAAACAAGATCGTTTACTAATCTGGACTAAACTCAAATTTTACAGTACCAAAATCATGTTAAAGTTAGTTAACTGGAAAAAACAGAATGATACGAAGATTTAGGCGCTGGTCTCATCTAATTTGGATAAATGAGTAAAAACTTATGTTAGTCTAAAGATCAGGGGCTAAAATGTGATAAAACTATTCGCGGATAGGTCCTTGGCTGAAAATAAACTAAAAAGAAAAATCCTACGACGTGAACGTTCTCTATCTGAACTTAACTGGCACAAAGCGTTCGTTAAAACGAACGAATGAGCGGACGTTCGTGAAATAAATAAACCAAACAAAAACTGATCTAACTAAACGAATCGGCTAAACTAAAAAAACCGACAAAACCCTAGTAAAACCAATCTAGGTTTTTACCTAAAAACAGGCGGTCGATGGCGGGGTTCGGCGAGACGGCGGCAGCGCAGGCGACGGGTGGCGGTGTGGGGCGGCGGCGGAGCTTGCTGCGGCGGCAGCAGCAGCAGCAGGCGGCGGCGAGGGCGAGTGGCGGCGTGACTCGGCGGCGGAGGCGCTGCGGCGAGAGGTGGTGGCGGCGGCGACTTGGGGTCCAGGGAAGGCCCCGGGGTTCGGCTTTTAAAGGGGGGGCGGAGCTCGGCCTCGGGAGGAGTCCCGGGCGGCAACGGCGCCCCCCCCCTCCCCCCCGTGTCCCGGCCGGACTCGGGGACGACAGAGGCGGTGGCGCGACGCGGGCCAGCCTGGCTCGGCTGGGCCTTCGGCCTAGTCGGGCGATGAAGAAGTTTTTTTTAAAATAATTTTTCCCGAAAGAAAAATCCTAATAAAATTTTAATTTTTTCCTAAAAATGCCACGAACAATTTACACCGTCTAAATAAAATATTTACAACAAAGTGAACATTTTTCTTGCCTAAAAATGCAATTTTCAAAAATGCATATTTTTCTAATTCAAATAAAATGCCAATAAAATCATAATTTGATTTTAAAATTCTTTCTTCAAGATTTCTCTTAGTTTGAAGAAGTCATATTTTCTTCTCTCATATATTTTTAATAATGGAAATAATTGGAGAGAAAATAATAAAATCAATTTGATCCTTTCTTCAAATTTGAAATAAATTCAAATATGAATTTTGTGAAACCTCCAACTCTCTCCTTGGGTCCTTGAGTTACTTATGATTTCTAGGATCTCAACAAAATGCAAGAACAAATATGATATGCATATGATGATCTATGTATAACATCCAAATTGAAAATTGGGATGTTACAGCGGCCACAAATTGTACACATAGAGTTCAATGAAGATCAAGTGGTTGTGATAGTTCGAGAAGTGACATATTTAAGGTGGTAAACACCCTGTTCGCGGAGCGAGGTGGGACTAAACTTGTGGACTAAACTTAGCAGTAGCAAGCTTTATCAAAAGGGGTTACTGCTAACATCAATAGCAGTAGCACGGCATGGAATAAGGCGCTACTGCTATAACTAGCTTGGCGGCGAGGTCATGGCAATTATAGCAGTAGTGCTGTTTACAGAAGACGCGCTACTGCTATTTTTCTTTCAGCGGCGTGTTTTGGTGGAATGCACTGCTGCTAAATAGCGGTAGCGCCGTATTTTAAAGAGTGTAGCTGGTAATATACTGTGTATAAGGTTTTTCTAGTAGTTAGCTACTGGTACAAACCCCTAGCCCCGTGGGTGGACTACTCCCTCCTCATCGTGGTGGCCGCCGAGATAATGAAGATGGCCACCGGTGATGATCCCCCTTCCAGCAGGGTGCCGGAATGGGCTCCCGATTGGTTTTCGGTGGCTACAGAGACCTGCAGTGGCGGAACTTCTGATTTAGGGTCTCTGCGAGGGTTTTTGGAATATTTGAGAATTTACAAGGCGAAGAGGGGGTGCGGGAGGCCACTGAGGTGGGCACAACCTACCGGGGCGCCCCTAGGGGGCCAGGCACGCCCTAGTGGGTTGTGCCCCCCTCGGGGCACCCCCCCAGGTGCTGCTCTGGCCCATTGGTAGTCTTCTGGTCCATCAAAAATACACAAAAAGTTTTACGGTGTTTGGAGAACTTTCATTTCTGCACAAAAAATAACACCACGGCAGTTCTGCTGAAAATACCGTCAGTCCGGGTTAGTTCCATGCAAATCATACGAAAACCATATAAAACTATTGTAAACATGGCATGAATACTTCATAAATTATAGATACGTTAGAGACGTATCAACATCCCCAAGCTTAATTCCTACTCGTCCTCGAGTAGGTAAATGGTAAAAGAAATAATTTATGAAGTGTGAATGCTAGCAAAGTGCACAAGTTGGATCAATGAAAATTTCAATCACTTTTCTAGCATCATAACAGCAATTCTTTCTGATAAAACTTCTCACGACCAAGTAGCAACCAATTCACATGTTAAGGTTCAAACAATGAATTCTCTTCAAACTCAACAACCTATATTCTTAGTCATCAAACAATTGCAATTCAACTTATTCAACAGAGTCTAAGTAAGATCTCCACATACTCAACCATCATATAGTCTTCTATGATTGCTAACACTCACCGCATACACATGAGAAAAACGTTTCAACCGGACACATAGAAAGATAGGGGCTTATAATTTCGCCTCCCAACATATTCACCTCAAGGGTGATGTTAACAATAATAACTGATGCTACCCATATCCAACTGGATATATGTGCCTAGATCTTTCCTCACCACATGATGCTTGCCAAAAGAGAAAAATAAAAAGGAATGGAGAGAAAAACTTTGACTCTTTGCATAAAAGTAAATACATAAAAGTAAAAGATAGGCCCTTCATAGAGGGAAGAAGAGGTTGCCATGCGCTTTTTGGTTGTATGCTCAATCCCTTAGTGCAAGAGAACGTCACGTTATATTGCTCCTTATGATGGCAACGGAAGGTGCTAGTTAAGGATGAATAGCCTCGCGAGAGGTGTTCTTGAGCTAGTGCGATGAACTACTTGGATGAGCTCGACCGCCTCTCGATCTGATGAGGCCTCTCCGAGATGCCCTCTTCTGTGGTGGCTAGTCCTATTTATAGGGGCCCTGGTCCTCTTCCCAAATATTGAGTAGGAAGGGAGCCAACAACGGCCATTTTGAAGGGGAACATCTAGTACAAGTTATCCTGACTAAAGTTGGTCTTCGGCTGCCAAAGGTACTAGCAATGATGTCGTCTTGGGCTCCACGGTGACCTCCATCCTGCTGCTCTGCCGGTCTTGGTCTCGTTGCACTAAAATGGCAACCTTTTCCTGATGCCTCGGTACTCCACGCCTGTGCCTTCCCCCTTTGCACCAAAGAGGAAACAAGGACACTACGCGGGCCGGCGCCCGCCTGGAGCCCGCCTGGTCTCGATCGTCATGGCTTGCGTCACGAGCACCTCGCGAGGTACCCCTACCTTGATCTCTCCGCCTCCTCGCGAGCCTGCCTGGCGAGGCCGCTCTTGAGGAAGCCTCGTGTTGTCCGCCCCGCGAGGCTTGGCCCCTCGCGAGGGTCTTGAGTCTTGCGTTGATGAAGATGGGCCGTACTTGGCCACCACTCGAGCCACGACGCAGGCCGCAGGCAGGCAAGTCTAGGGACCCCCGTTCCCAGAACACCGACAGTAGCCCCCGGGCCCAAGGCGCGCTCGGACTTGGCTTAGCAGAGAAGCGAAGGGGCAAGTGCGGAGCGCCGCGGGCCCCATCAGCCTGTGGTTTGGGCGCCGCGTGGCGGTTGATTGGACGTGGGCACCTCCACTTCCCCATGCTGCCTCGGCAACTGCTCGACTTGACAAGTCCCTGCATGCAGAAATGAGTCATGATTATCTGTGATCATGGAGGCCGACGGTTGGCCTCCTCCATACTATAAGTATGGACGGGCGAGAGCCCCCGCAGTCCATCCCTTCCTGCTTCTCCCTTTCTTCCTCGCCCTTGCTTCACTTCACGCCAATGGCGCCGATTCTTCGGTTTTCAGCGGAAGAGAAGGGGAAGGCCCCCCGAGAGGGTCCCGACCCGCTTCCGCCGAAGAAGCGGCCGGTCCTCGGCTGCCGTGACGTGGTTGCGTGGCAGGAGATGTCGAGGCCATGGTACGAGCGGCCGCCGCCTGGGTTTCCATTGCCCTTGTACGCCCGAGTTGAGGGCCCTGGAGAAGAAGACGCCTAGCGGCACCGCCTGCGCCGCCGGCGGCACCGACGAGTCACGGCGGTGCATGTCGTTGCCCCTAGGGTCCATGCCGAGGGCTCTTCTCGTGAGCATGTGCTTCACGCCGCTATGCCTCCACGCTCTTGGATTCGCCTTCCTTCCTCCTTCACCTTCAAGATGCCGCCAAGGGGGCCTCTTGAGCTCTAGCTGCAGCATGCTGACTATAGCACCCTCGGGACCGGAGCGGAGGTTGAGGTTGTCGCTCCGGGCAAGGTCTACATGACCCGGGGCTGGGGCGAGATCGCCCGGGTCTGTCGGATAGGGGGTGCCCTCATAATTCATCTTGAATACGATGGCGCCTCCTTGATGTTCTTCAAGGTCTTCGACGCGGAAGGACGCCGGCTGGAGTGCTGCCCCAAGGAAGGCGGCCGGGGCATCGAAGTGGCGAAGGCCAGGCCTGCCAACCGCTTCCCCAGCAGCTCCTCTGGTAGCAGCGGAGAAGCTGGAGGGTCCAGCAACTCTCCCGAGCTTCATGTGACTCCGGAGACGAGCGACGACTGCTACGAGCCCCCGAGATCGCGTCGCGCTCGGAGTGGGGTAGCTGTATCAGGCCGCCGACGCCACTGATCTGGATGGGGTTGGCACCGGCACCTGACGGCCCACTATTGATGATGGCGTCTCCTGTGGAGGCGCGCGTAGTTAATGTTCCTTAGGATTAGCACCTTTTGTTCCCTCCGAGGAATCGAAGAAACACCCCGCGGGGGTATGTAAGGCGTCTGCCATGTCTCTTGTGAATATTATCCTTATTATGGAGCAATGCAAGATGCTTGTCCTGTCTCGGCTCGGCTCCCCCTTTCTGTCCTCACGAAGGCTTGGTGCTCTACGCCGACAGGTCCCGGTCACCAGGCAGGCTTCAGCCGTCGCTGGTATGCCAGGTCACGATGTCGTGGTCAAGGCCAGGAGGTCAGCGGCCCAAGGTCCAGTAAGAGCCCCCGAGGCGCGATGCTCGGGAGGTCCCCTTTAGCGCTCAAGCAGCCTCCGCTGGGCAAGAAAGGAAGGCAATGTCATCGTGACAGAGCCGCACTAGGCAAGGGTTTAGCATCGCATTGATTTAGCTTTTCCAGGGGCGTGACTTATCTCATGAGCTTGGAGTTGTTCTTCGGCGAGTTGCCGGGCCTGCGCGCCGGCAGCTGGGGTGTCGCTGGGCCAGGTCCTCGTGAGCTTCTTCCCTCTTCCCCGCACTTTCCTTTATGCTCTACGTCCTCAGGTCCCGGCCCTTGAGCGAGCTCAGCCGCCGCTGGTATGATAGGTCGCGATGCCGTGGGTCAAGGCCAGGGGTGAGGGGTGGAGAACCAGTAAGAGCCCTTGAGTCGCGATGCTCAGGCGCCCCCCTTTTAACGCGCGAGCAGATCGCACGGGAGAGAGAGAGAGAGGGAGCTCTCGAGGCCCCCTCCCCCACGCTATTCCTTAGGCGGATCCTGATACCATTGCAGAGCGAGTGTCGGAGTAGCTGACGGTGCATGGTGAAGAAGCCAATCCTCACGAGCCCTCGGGGCTCCGAGCCTCGGGAGGCTCAGGAGGTCCGGTCGGCTCGGCGAGATCCATCTCCGTTTCCTCCAAGAGTGCGCAGTGCTTGGCCACCTGAGCTTCCAGAATGCTTCTCATCAGGCGCTGGTGGGCAGCAGCCGCGTTCGGTAGGCCGAAGGGCATGCGAACGTAGCTGTGAGGTGGGCCCTCGCAACGCCCCATGCGTGAAGGCTAGAAGCACTCCTAAGACGCGACTCGATTGAGCCTTGGGTAGTCGATGCAGACGCGCAGCCCGCCATCCTCACCTGGATGGGGAGCTACGCTGGACAGGCGGCGGTTGCCGCGCATGACTCTCGATTCCTGCAACTCCTGAGCAACCTTGGTGATGAACTCCTGAGGGCTGGGCCCTCCTTGCCTTATGCTTTCCTGAGGGAGACGTGCGGCGAAGCACGCCTCCAAGTGGTGTCCGAGCGCCTCCCTCGTGATCTTGGCAAAGTTAGTGGCTCCCCAGGAGAGAGCCCCCGAGCCTTGCCCGAGGAGGGCGTCGGGCGCGCCTTCCTACGCGACAGAGGGTGGCGCCCCTTGGATGGGCGCATGTCCTGATGTGGCGCCTCCGGAAGTGCCTGCCTCCTGAGGCCTTGAGCCAGGTGATGTCTTCTTCTTCTTGGGGGCTGCTCCAGGAAGGTTTCCACTCTTGTTGTCTGGGTCCTCGATTGACGCGGCTTGGAAGGCGCGCTCGAGAGAGCACACCGCATCCTTCTCTTCGCAGGGGACCGTGATGACTCCGCCACTTCCTGGCATCTTAAGGACATTGTAGCCATGGTGAGTCACTGCCATAAACTTGGCTAAGGTGGGATACCTGAGGATGGCATTGTATGGCAGGCGAATGTGGGCGACGTCGAAGTCAATGAGCTCGGTACGGTAGTTCTTGCGCTGCCCAAAGGTGACAGGGAGGCGGACCTGCCCTATCGGGACAGTGGAACCATCAGTGACTCCTGAGAAGGGCTTGGTTGGTTGAAGCTGATCATATGGCACTTGGAGGTTATTGAACATCTCGACGGACAGGACATTGAGCCCTGCCCCGCCGTCGATGAGGGTCCTGGTGACTTGCACATTGCTGATGACTGGGGAACAGAGCATCGGGAGGACACCAGCAGTTGCCGTGCACTTGAGCTGATCCGAGAGCTGAACGTGATGGCGCACGCAGACCACCTGAGGGGGCACGTGGCCTCAAGCTTGGGGAGGACTGATTCACCTCGCGAGCAAACTGCTTGAAGATGCACTAAGAGGTTGGGGCCTGGGCACCGCCCAAGATGCACGCGATTGCACGCGGCTCCTGGAAGCCCCCGGCCCCCTCGTCTTGATGATGGTCGTCATTCCTTCTTGGTGGTGCTGGCAGAGGAGGAAGTCCTGCGTTGCCTTGTGGGCGATCCTCACGGGGTTGATCCCTCCAAGCCCCCTCGTGAGGCTGGTCCTGCCAGCGATCCTCGCGAGGCCGGTCGTCCCATCATCCTCCACCTCTTCCTCCGCCTTGGCCATAGCCCCGATCGTTGCACTCGGGGCATCGACCGACACGGCCTTCTCGCACGGCCCTGAGCTCTTGGCATTCGTTGGTGTTGTGGGTATGGATATCGTGGTACACACAGTACTGGCTGCCCTTGGATGACTCCGGCTGGTCCCTGCCGCGCTTCATGTCTGGCTCTGCTACGAGCACAGCTGCTCCCTTGCGCTTCACATCCTTGGCTTTGGCCTTCTTCTCTTCTGGATCTATAGGTGGGAGCTCGAGAAGGGAGAGGCGTCCCTCCTCAGCCCTTGCGCACTTGGTCGCCAGGTTGAACAACTTCAATGACATGCACAGATCTCTGTGGATTGCCAGCTCCTCCTTCATCTTGACATTGCGACGCCATCATAGAACGCCGAGATGATGACCTCCTTGGTCACCTTGGGAATCTTGAGGTGAGCGTTGTTGAAGCGTTGGACGTAGTTCTCCAAGGTCTCTCCGGGTTGCTGCTTGATGCGGCGCAGGTCGCCCACGGTCGGCGGACGGTCGCGAGTGCCCTGAAAGTTGGCGATGAAGCAAGTGCGCATCTCGTCCCAGGAGGAGATCGTGCCAGGGGGCAGGTTCAGGAGCCAGGTGCGGGCACCATCCTTGAGTGCCATGGGAAACTAGTTCGCCATGACCTTTTCGTCCTCGTTGGCGGCTTCGATGCCCATCTCATAGAGCTGTAGGAACTCCATGGGGTCGGCAGTGCCGTCGTAGCGAGGGGGCAGGTCAGGTTTGAACTTGCCCGGCCATGCGACACTTCGTAGCTCGGTGGTGAAGGCGCGGAAGCCTGCGGTGGCCATCGGAGCTCTCTGCTGATGCGGGGCTTGCTCCTGGTGATTCCTGCGTGCCGTTGCCTGGAGCAGCCCGGGGTCTTGACGTGCTGGCACTACGATGCGGTCATGGCGCACCGGTGCCGGGATCACGCGAGCACCTTCTTAGGGACGAGGGATTTCTTGGCAGCTCCTTTCTTGTCGCGTGGGTGCCGGACGCTGTGGATCTCGTCCTGGGGCCGCGCGCCTTGGAGCCAGGGCGCCTTCTTGGGAGGAGGTGGCGGGGCGCCTCCTGGGCCGCACCATCTACACAGGACGGAGGGTGAGGCAGCGAGAGGGACGGCACAGGGGAGCCCCCTGCGGTGCTGATGAGCTCGGTGATGCGAGCGAGCCACTCGTCGTAGAGGTCATCGACGGGATGGTAGTGCAGGAGCTCACGCGCCAAGAGCAACGCGGCGTGCGCGTCTGTGGGGGCGCGACGGGCGTGGGATGACGAACCAGCTGGAGTCAGCGATGGGGTGGCGGTGCGGCCTTCCCGCCGCACCGAAGAATGCAGTGACGAGGCCTGCTGCTCGTTCCCCGTCGGGCCGATGATGGCGTTGGCGGCAGGCGACAGGGAACAACGGGGACACCCACCGACGGGAGCCGTCTGGGCGACGCGGGCGGCAAGAGCAGCCCGACGCTCGGCACGAGCCCGGTGAGCGTCAGCCATGGACACGACGGGTGATCGAACGCGGAGCAGCGGAAGAAAGATTCTGGCGCACCCCTACCTGGCGCGCCAAATGTCGGATGTTGGGTTACGACAGACCCTTAAGGTTCAAACTCTGGGGTGCGCGCGAAGATCTTCCTCCTACCAATCCATGCCCGATCGCCTCGCGAGAATCTAGGCTAAAACGATGAACAACACGAGGGACACAAGATTTATACTGGTTCGGGCCACCGTTGTGGTGTAATACCCTACTCCAGTGTGTGGAGTGGTGGATTGCCTCAAGGGCTGATGATGAACAGTACAAAGGATGAACAGCCTCGCGACAGGTGTTCTTGAGCTGGTGCGATGAACTACTTGGATGAGCTCGACCGCCTCTCGATCTGATGAGGCCTCTCCGAGATGCCCTCTTCTGTGGTGGCTAGTCCTATTTATAGGGGCCCTGGTCCTCTTCCCAAATATTGAGAGGGAAGGGAGCCAATAACGGCCATTTTGAAGGGGAACATCTAGTACAAGTTATCCTGCCGCTCTGCTGGTCTTGGTCTCATTGCACTGAAATGGCAACCTTTGCCTGATGCCTCGGTACTCCACGCCTGTGCCTGCCCCCTTTGCACCAAAGAGGAAACAAGGATACTACGCGGGCCGGTGCCCGCCTGGCGCCCGCCTGGTCTCGATCATCATGGCTTGCATCACGAGCACCTCGCGAGGCACCCCTGCCTTGATCTCTCCGCCTCCTCACGAGCCTGCCTGGCGAGGCCACTCTTGAGGAAGCCTCATGTCATCCGCCCCGCGAGGCTTGGCCCCTCGCGAGGGTCTTGAGTCTTGCGTTGATGAAGATGGGCCGTACTGGGCCACCACTTGAGCCATGCCACAGACCACAGGCAGGCAAGTCTGGGGAGCCCCGTTCCCAGAACGCCGACACTATCCTAGAGTTCGTACTAAAATAACACAAAGATATTCTTTCCAATCAATCTAGCCAAGAGGTCGTACTAAAATAACACCATATGAAACACATCAACCAACTCTAAAGTCACCTAGGTACTCCAATGTCACCACAAGTATCCGTGAGTTAATTCTATGATATGCATCAAACAACTTCATGATCATAATATTCAATCCACACAAAGAACTACAAGGGGACCCCAAAGTTTCTATCGGAGAAAAGATAATAAAAACATTCATCAACCCCTATGCATACATTACCCCAATGTCACCGCGGGAATCCACAAGTTGAGTGCCATAAAATACATCAAGTGAATCAATATGATACCCCATTGTCACCTCAAGTATTCACACCGCAAGACATACATCATGTGTTCTCAAATCTGAACATTCAATCCGACATGAAAAAACTTCAAAGGGTAAAGATTCAATTCATCACAACAAGAGCAGAGAGGGTAGAAACATCATATGATCCATCTATATTAACAAATCCCATGATATATGAAGACCATTACATCTTGAGATCACGCGCGAGAGAGAGATTAAACACATAGCTACTAGTACAAACCCGCAGCCCCAAGGGTGGACTACTCCCTCCTCATCATGGTGGCCGCTGGGATGATGAAGATGGCCACCGGTGATGATCTTCCCCTCCGACAGGGTGTCGTAATGGGCTCACAATTGGTTTTAGGTGGCTACAGAGGCCTGCGGCGGCGGAACTTCTGATTTACGGCCTCCACGAGGGTTTTTGGAATATTTGAGAATTTATAAGGCGAAGAGGGGGTGCGGGAGGCCACCGAGGTGGGCACAACCCTCGGGGCACCCCCCAGGTGCTGCTCTGGCCCATTGGTACTCTTCTGGTCCATAAAAAATCCACGAAAAGTTTCGCGGTGTTTGGAGAACTTTCATTTCTGCACAAAAAACAACACCACTGTAGTTCTGCTGAAAACAGCCTTAGTTCGTGTTAGTTCCATGCAAATCATAACAAAACCATATAAAACTATTGTAAACATGGCATGAATACTTCATAAATTCTAGATACGTTAGAGACGTATCAACAAGGCACACCCACTTGGTGTACATGATCTAGTGGAGGCACGCTGAGTGCACCCACTGGGTGTAGTCTCCCCGACACTATTGGCGACGGGAATTAGTCGGCAAGAGTCTTTGAAGTCTTGTTGAATTTCCTTGTGTTCACTCAGAATCTAGCTGGAGCATAGTCAAGTGGACATGATCCAGTGGGGGCACGCTGAGTGCACCCACTGGGTGTAGTCCCCGAGGCTACCTTTGACTGAAAGAGTCGGTGCTAGTCTTAGAACTTGTGTGTTTTTTTTAGATCCATCAACGAGTCACTTTCTAGTGGGGGCATGCTGAGTGCACCCACTGGGTGTAGTCCCCGAGATTGTCGTCGATTGCGGGAAACCGATGGTAGTCTTTTGAACTATCATTAGGTGCTCGGGACACCCAACGACACTCGTGTGTTGATGAGGTAATAGGTAGAACTTTCCCTATTACTGACTCGGAAGTCAGCCAAGTGAAGCAGGTCATTTTGTATTGTTGTCATCTATCTTCTTCATTGCTGACTCAGGGGTAAGCCGAGTGATGATAGATCAGAGGGTATTCTAGGGTTTGGTATTGATCGAGCTTGTTCCACTCGGTAGTGCACAGTCAACACGGTAACTAGAACGTACTTGAGAATTTGGTATTGGTCAAGATTGTTCCTCCTGGGGGGTACGACTGGGTGAGAAGTCCACTCGGTAGTTAGAGGGTACTTCAGGATTTGGCACTGGTCAAGCTTGTTCCTTCCAGCAGTGCGTGCATGGATGCTTGTGAGTTACTGCTTTGGTTTTTTGTTTGAGTCTTTCGATTGTCTGTTTCTTGCTTGTTGCAAAGGACTTGTGAGATGGGGTCCCACTATGCCGTGGAGAAGGAGGTGACACCCCTCCGACCTGATCTGGATGCTGAAAAGCTCAAGAGCACCCGACTGGAGCAAGAGAAGAAAGCCCAAGGAGGTAAGTTATTTCCTCCGACTGGTAACTAAATATTGTTATTCCCTTTTGATCTGAATCATTTCGCTCTGACAGATGTTCATAGCAAGAATTCCCAACTTGTAGTGAGGCTCGGGACTTCCATTTCTTTAGAAACCATAAAGTAGGCTCTGGAGAACAAGGATAAGGATCTGTCGCTAGCCTAGAAAGAGGCAAGGACCAAGGCCCAGCTCGCCCACGAGAAGCTAGCTTCAGTCGGCAAGCTGGAGGAGGGGATCAAGAACCTCAAGGCTGCCGCTGGTCCTTTCACTCAGGAGAAGCAGACACTGGAGGAGAAGGTCACATAGTTGACTGAAAAGAAGGATGCCCTAGAAGCTCATATGGAGGAGGTGTGCGAGGAGTTTAGCGAGAAATTTATCGGTAAGTTTTTCCTCGATCGAGTGAGCTTCATATGCCACCAAATCTTTCCCAATCATCCGCTCATGGATTATCTTCTTCAGAGCATTGCTATGGCAAGGAGCTGGAGTTGCAGAGAATAGAGAGGGATCTGAACCCTGCTCGGTCACTCGTCGCCGACAAAGGCACTTGTCATCCTTCGGTTGGAGGATTATCTAGACAATGTGTTGGGCAATATCACTCGGACCCGAGGTGTGATACGTCTCCAACGTATCCACTTTTCCTAACGCTTTTTCTCTTGTTTTGGACTCTAATTTGCATGATTTGAATGAAACTAACCCCGGACTAACGCTGTTTTCAGCAGAACTACCATGGTGTTATTTTTGTGCAGAAATTAAAGTTCTCGGAATGGAACAAAACCTTGCGAGGATTTTTTATATCAAATAAGAGAATTTTTGGAGCCAGGAGGGACCTGAGAGGGGCACCTGGGTGGGCACAACCCACCAGGGCACGCCAGCCCCCCCCCCCCCCCCGGCGCGCCCTGGTGGGTGCTGCCCACCTGGTGGCCCCGCTGACCCTCAAACTGACGCTATAAAATCCCATATTTCGAGAGAAAAATCAGGGAGAAAGAATTATTGCGTTTCATGAGACGGAGCCGATGCCAAGCCCTATTCTTCCTCGGGAGGGCAGATCTGGAGTCCGTTTGGGGTCCGGAGAGGGGGATCTTCGATCTTCGTCATTGCCAACACATCTCCATCGCCAATTCCATGATGCTTCCCACCGGGAGTGAGTAATTCCTTCGTAGGCTCGCTGGTCGGTGAGGAGTTGGATGAGATTCATCATGTAATTGAGTTAGTTTTGTCAGGGCTTGATCCCTAGTATCCACTATGTTCTGAGATTGATGTTGCTATGACTTTGCCATGCTTAATGCTTCTCACTTTGGGCCCGGGTGCCATGATTTCAGATCTGAACTGTTTATGCTATCACCTTTATATCCATGTTCTAGATCCGATCTTGCAAGTTATTGTCACCTACTACGTGTTATGATCTAGCTACCCTAGAGTGACAACAGTCGGGACCACTCCCGGTGATGACCGTAGTTTGAGGAGTTCAGGTATTCATCATGTGTTAATGCTTTGTTCCGGTTCTCTATTAAAAGGAGGCTTTAATATCCCTTAGTTTCCAATAGGACCCTGCTTCCATGGGAGGGTAGGACAAAAGATGTCATGCATGTTCTTTCCATAAGCATGTATGACTATTTATGGAATACATGCCTACATTATATTTATGAACTGGTGCTAGTGCCGTATCGCCCTAGGTTATAACTGTCTCATGATGAATATCATCCAACGAGTCATCGATCCAATGCCTACGAATTTATCATATATTGTTCTTGCTAAGTTACTACTATTGCTACTGCTATCGTTACTGCTACAATATCACTGCTATCATTGTTACTGTTACCATTACTATTGCTGCTATCCTCAAAACTATCATACTACTGTGCTACTAATCACTTTGCTACAGATAAGTAATCTCCAGGTGTGGTTGAATTGACAACTCAACTTCTAATACCTTCAAATATTCTTTGGCTCCCCTTGTATCGAATCTATAAATTTGGGTTGAATACTCTACCCTTGAAAACCGTTGCGATCCCCTATACTTGTGGGTTATCAAGGTGACATGGGCCAGGTCAACAAGGAATTGCAGCCTGATACGTCTCCAACGTATCTATAACTTATGAAGTATTCATGCTGATATTTCATCATTGTTGGGTGTTTTACAATCATTTTATAGTCATTTTATATCATTTTTTGGGACTAACCTATTGACCCAGTGCCAGTGCCAGTTGCAGTTTTTTGCTTGTTTTTTACATCGCAGAAATCAATATCAAATGGAGTCCAAACACCGCGTAACTTTCTGGAGATTTTTTATGGACCAGAAGACCACCAGTGGGCCAAGGAAGCACCTGGGGGCTGCTCAAGGGGAGCAACACCCACCAGGGCACGCCAGGGCCCCCTGGCGCAGCCAGGTGGGTTGTGCCCACCTCGGTGGCCACCAGCACCCCCTCTTTGCACTATAAATTGCCAAATATTCCGAAACCCTTGGGGGTAGCCCTAGATTAGAAGTTCCGCCACAACAAGGTCTATGTATTCACAAAAACCAATCTAGACCCCGTTCCGGCACCCTGCCGGAGGGGGGAATCATCTCCGGTGGCCATCTTCATCATCCCGGCGGCCACCACGATGAGGTGGGGGTAGTCCACCCTCGGGTGTGAGGGTTTGTACCAGTAGCTATGTGTTTGATCTCTCTCTCTCTCTCTCATGATCTATATCATGGGCTTTGTTAATATAGTCGGATCATATGATGTTTCTCCTCTCTATACTCTTGTTACGATGAATTGAATCTTTACCCTTCAAAGTTTTGTCTTGTCGAATTGAATATTCATAGACGAGAACACATGATATATGTCTTGGAATATGAATACTTGAGGTGACAATGAGGTATCTTATTGATTCACTTGATATGTGTTATGGCATTCAACTCGAGGATTCCCGCGGTGATATTGGGGTAATCTATGCATAGGGGTTGATGCATGTTTTTCTCCGACGGAAACTTTGGGTTATCTTTATAGTTCTTTGTGTGGATTGAGTATTATGAATATGAATTTGCTTTGGTGTTATCCTAGTATGAACTGTAGGATAGATCGAACGGAAAAAATAGCTTTGTGTTATTTTAGTACGAACTCTTGAATAGATCGAACGGAAAGAATAGCTTTGAGGTGGTTTCGTGGCCTACAAACAATTCCTATCTTTTGTTCTCCGCTAATAGGAACTCGGGAGTGATTCTTTATTGCACTTTGAGGGATAATCATATGACCTAACTATGTTAGCATTGTTGAGACACTGCACTAGCGAAAGTACGAGCCCTTGCCCTCATTTTTAAGCATTGCAACACCGTTTTTGTGCCCGTTTACTATTTTCTACCTTGCTGTTTTTATTTATTCCGATTATAGAAATATATTTCTACCATCCATATTACACTTATATCACTATCTCTTCGCCGAACTAGTGCACCTATGCAATTTGCCATTGTATTGGGTGTGTTCGGGACACAAGAGATTTCTTGTATTTGGTTGCAGGGTCGTTTGAGAGAGACCATCTTCATCCTACACCCCTCGCGGATTGATAAACCTTAGGTCATCCACTTGAGGGAAAATTGCTACTGTCCTACAAAACTTTGCGCTTGGAGGCCCAACACGTGTCTACAAGAATAAAGTTGTGTACTAGACATCAAGCTCTTTTCTGGCGCCGTTGTCGGGGAGGTTAGGAAACCGATACTCACGCAACACCAACGAAGCTCTTTTCTAGCGCCGTTGCCGGGGAGGTGAGTGCATGAAGGTATATCTTTAGATCTTGCGATTGAATCTCTTAGTTTCTTGTTTTCTCACTAGTTTGGTTTATAAAAAGAAAACTACAAAAAAAATGGAATTAAGGTTGCATCATATTATTGATCATCTTTATAATATCTTTCTTGAAAATGATGGGTCAGAAAGTTGTGCTTAATTGTTAGAAGAAGAATGCTATAAAATGTTGGCCACAAATTATTTGAATGACGAGCATGATTCCAATGTTGCTAGTATTAATTCTTTGAATATCCATGATGCTAGTGATATGCAAAGCCATAAGCTTGGGGATGCTATGTTTGATGAAGATGATATTTTTATTCCCCCTAGTTTTGATGAGCAAGTTTATTATGATGAAAGCATGCCTCCTATCTTTGATGATTATGGTGATGACATGTATGCTATATTGAATAATGATATCCATGATGCTAGAGACGAACATATGCTTCTATATATCTCAATAATATCAAGGTTCCTCTCTTTATGTTGAAAGTTTTTAAGTTGCACTTGTTTTACTTTCCTATGCTAGTTGATTCTTGTTCCCATAAGTTATTTTCTCACAAAATCCCTATGCATAGGAAGTGGGTTAGACTTAAATTTGCTTGCCATGTGATTCATGATGCTCTTGTTATGTTTCAGTTCTTATCTTTTATGCGATCATCATTGAACTCATCATGCCTAGCTAAAAAGGCATTAAAGAATAACGCTTGTTGGGAGACAACCCAACACTTTTATCTACTGTTTTTGTGTGTTCACATGATTATGCTACTATAGTAATAATGTTTTATTGCTTTTGTTTCAATAAAGTGCCAAGTTACGCCTTTGGGATCATGTTGGGTGATAGTTGATTTGATCTTGCTGAAAAACAGAAACTTTTGCGCTCACGAAAATAACTCTCATTTTTAACAGAAGAGTGCTTTTGAGTTGATTCTATTTGAGGATAGGAGTATTAAATATGTAGAAACATTTAGTATGCAATGTTGACTAATGATTTTAGTGATTTTCTACAGTAGAGGAAGATAAGGTTTTGCGTTGGTTTATACTAACTTATCTCACGAGTTCTTGTTGAGTTTTGTGTGGATGAAGCTTTTGAGATTTAGGAAAACCGTGGTATAAAATGAATTAAGGAGACACAAAAGCTCAAGCTTGGGGATGCCCAAGGCATCCCAAGCTAATATTTCAATAAGTCTCAAGCATCTAAGCTTGGGGATGCCCCGGTAGGCATCCCACCTTTCTTCTTCAACAATTATCGGTTAGTATCAGTTGGGCCTAAGTTTTTGCTTCTTCACATGAGTTTTGCTACTCTTGAAATGTCATTTTATTTTCATTTTGCTTGCTGTTTTAATAAAATACTTAGATCTGAAAGTTTTTGAATAAGAGAGAGTCCTCAAATAGCTACCTATTTACTTAACTACTCGCATGATCTTCACTTATATCTTTTTTGGAGTAGTTTGTCATTTACTCTTGTGCTTCACTTATATCATATGAGTAAATTGTTGAATAAATTGAATGTCACGAAGTTGAAATTATATCATGCCTAGTGGTAGCTTCACATTGGGTTTATAAAGTGAAATCTTTTGAGGCTTGACAATCGCAATATTGGTCATACAAGCAATTCACGAATAATTAGTATAAGGAAGAGAACTTTCACATGCAAATACACTATCATGGACATATTTTGTGATTGTGAGCCCCCATCAAAATATTATATGCCAAAATTGTTGACGTTGGACAAGGAAGAAAACATAATGATTTATGTTTGCTCATATTCACATAGAAGTTATATTGTCATAGATCCTTCAACATGTGGTGCTTGCGCCCCATCTTTGCTAGCCAAAAATTCCGCACCAAGTAGAGATACTACTTGTGCATCCAAAAACCCTTAAACCATTATTTTCAAGTGTCCACCATACCTACCTAAGGATTGAGCAAGATCCTTCAAGTAAGTTGTCATCGGTGCAATAAGGCAATAAAAATTGCTTCTAAACTGTTTGATCATTTAGTGTAAGAGAAAACTAAGCGTTGTATGTACTTGTGATGGCAAAGAATAAAAGCGATAGACTGCATAATAAAGGTTGCTATCATAAGGGGCAATATAACGTGACGTTCTTTTGCACTAAGGGGTTGAACATACAAACAAATAAGTGCATGGCAACCTCTGCTTCCCTCTGCGAAGGGCCTATCTTTTACTTTTCAATATTTACTTTTATGCAAAGATTCAAAAGTTTTTCTCTCTATTCCTTTTTATTTTTCTCTTTTGGCAAGCATCATGTGGTGAGGAAGGATCTAGGCACATATGTCCAGTTGAATATGGGTAGCATGAGTTATTATTGTTGACATCACCCTTGAGGTGAATACGTTGGGAGGCAAAACAACAAGCCCCTATCTTTCTACGTGTCCGGTTGAAACGTTTTGCTCATGTGTGCGCGGTGAGTGTTAGCAATCATAGAAGACTATATGATGGTTGAGTATGTGAAGCTCGTACTTAAACTCTGTTGAATAAGTTGATTTGCAATTGCTTGGTGACTGAGAACATAGGTTGTTGGGTTTCAAGAGAATTCATTGTTTGAACCTTAACATGTGAATTGGTTGCTACTATAAAATGCGAAGTTTTATAAGAAATAATTGTTGTTATGATGCTTGGAAAAGTGATTAAAATTATGATTGATCAAACTTATGCACTTTGCTAGCATTCACACTTCATAAATTGTTTCTTTTATCATTTACCTACTCGAGGACGAGTAGGAATTAAGCTTGGGGATGTTGATACGTCTCCAACGTATCTATATTTTATGAAGTATTCATGCTGATATTTTATCATTCTTGGGTGTTTTACAATCATTTTATAGTCATTTTATATCATTCTTGGGACTAACCTATTGACCTAGTGCCCAGTGCCAGTTGCTGTTTTTTTACTTGTTTTTCACATCGCAAGAAATCAATATCAAACGGAGTCTAAACACTGCGTAACTTTTTGGAGATTTGTTATGGACCAGAAGGAACCCAATGGGCCTGAGCTGCACCTGGGGTGTGCCCGAGGGGGGCACAAATCACCAGGGCGCGCCAGGGCCCCCTGGCGCGCCCAGGTGGGTTGTGCCCACCTCGGTGGCCTCCTGCACCCCCTCTTGCACTATAAATTCCCAAATATTCTGAAACCCTTGGGGGTAGCCTTAGATCAGAAGTTCAATCGCCTTAAGGTCTCTGTATCCGTGAAAACCAATCTAGACCCTATTCCGGTACCCTGCCGGAGGGGGGAATCATCTCCAATGGCCATCTTCATCATCCCGGCGGCCACCACGATGAGGAGGGAGTAGTCCACCCTCAGGGATGAGGGTTTGTACCAGTAACTATGAGTTTGATCTCTCTCTCTCTCGTGATCTATATCATGGGCTTTGTTAATATAGTCGGATCATATGATGTTTCTCCCCTCTATTCTCTTCTTATGATGAATTGAATCTTTACCCTTCAAAGTTTTGCCTTGTCGGATTGAATATTCATAGATGAGAACACATGATATATGTCTTGCAATATGAATACTTGAGGTGACAATGAGGTATCTTATTGATTCACTTCATATGTGTTATTGCATTCAACTCGCGGATTCCCGCGGTGATATTGGGGTAATCTATGCATAGGGGTTGCTGCACGTTTTTCTCCGACGAAAACTTTGGGGTCTCTTTATAGTTCTTTGTGTGGATTGAGTATTATGAATATGAATTTGCTTTGGTTTTATTCTAGTACGAACTCTAGGATATATTGAACGAAAAATATAGCTTTGTGTTATTTTAGTACAAACTCTTGAATAGATCGAACGAAAAGAATAGCTTTGAGGTGGTTTCGTGACCTACAAACAATTCCTATATTTTGTTCTCCGCTAATAGGAACTCGGGAGTGATTCTTTATTGCACTTTGAGGGATAATCATATGATCCAACTATGTTAGAATTGTTGAGAGGTTGCACTAGCGAAAGTACGGACCCTAGGCCTCATTTTTAAGCATTGAAACACCGTTTTTCTGCCCGTTTACTATTTGCTACCATGCTGTTTTTATTTATTCATATTACAAAAATATATTTCTACCATCCATATTACACTTTTATCACCATCTCTTCGCCGAACTAGTGCACCTATACAATTTGCCATTGTATTGGTTGTGTTGGGGACACAAGAGATTTCTTGTATTTGATTGCAGGGTCGTTTGAGAGAGACCATCTTCATCCTACACCTCTCACGGATTGATAAACCTTAGGTCATCCACTTGAGGGAAAATTTCTACTATCCAACAAAACTCTGCGCTTGGAGGCCCAACACGTGTCTACAAGAATAAAGTTGCATAGTAGACATCACAGCCATGTGAAGAGACTCAGATGGACCTGGAGTCGGTGACGACGAGGCTGAGCGAAGTCCCCGCTGGGGTGAAAGGTCGGAAGAAGTCTGCCGTCCGGTGTGGAGCTGATGTGGCGCTGTCACGCGTCCGCGTTCACTGTAAGAACATCAATGAGGAGAAGCTGAAGAACCTCTGAGTGGTGAACAAGAAGAACCTCAAGTTTGAGGATTTAATGGAGACCTTCGTTGAAACTGCTACTTGCATCACTGACGGGATTTATCTGGAGACCTTCTTTGACCAAGCTAGCCCTCCGCATGAGGCTTAACAAAATTGATTGAATTTGCCCCAGAATGCCGACTGGTTGATGTAATGAAATACTTCACTGAGCCTTGGGCTCGTTTTATTTCGGAGACATTCGGACGAATTAAATCTTTGGTTTGAAAACTTTTGAGCTTATATTTCCTTCTCGTGTTTGACTTTTAGGCGAAAGCTGGTTCGCGGCTAAGCCCCCGAGTGTGGAGCAGACCCTCACTCGGGTTATTTTTGAACTTAGGCGAAAGCTGGTTCGCAGCTAAGCCCCCGAGTGTGGAGTGGATCCTTACTCGGATTGTTTTTTAACTAAGGTGAAAACTCATTTGCAACTAAGCCCCAGAGTGTGGATTAGATTCCACTCGATTTTTTTAACTTAGGCGAAAATTGGTTTGCAGCTAAGCCCCTGAGTGTGGACTAGATCCCACTCGGATTATTTTTTCAACTTAGGCGAAAGCTGGTTCGCAGCTAAGCCCCCGAGTGTGTACTAGATCCCACTCGGATTATTATTTTTAACTTAGGCGAAAGCTAGTTTGCAACTAAGCCCTCGAGTGTGGAGCGGATCCTTACTCGGATTGTTTTTTAACTTAGGTGAAAACTGGTTCACAGCTATGCCCCCAAGTGTGAATTAGATCCCCCTCGGATTATTTAACTTAGGCGAAAACTGGTCCGCAGCTAAGTTTTCTCTCCTCTACACCCACTTGAGGTGTGTTAGTTCCCGAATGTGATTAGTCACCCGAGTGAAACGCGACCGTTGGTTGAACTATACAATATATGTGAAAATCGAGACTTTTATTCATCTAAGTTCATTCGGACGAACTATTACAAGGGAGAAATTTATTCTAAGTATAAAACTTGCAGAGCAAATCTACATTCCAAGTTCCGGGCTCTTCTATTCCTTTGGTGAAGTTGTACAACCTGTATGCTCCATTGTATAAGACCTCGGGTATGGCGAATGGTCCTTCCCAGGGGGGTGCCAGCTTGTGAGGCATCTGTTGATCCACTCAGAGGACCAGGTCTCCTTCCTGGAACGCACGTCCTCTGACGTGTCTATCACGGTAGCGACGCAAGTCTTGTTGGTACAACGTCGATCTTATAAGTGCTAGCCCACGTTCTTCCTTCAAAAGTTCTAGGCCATCCTGTGTTGTTTCCTCAGCTTCGGCTTCCGAGTAAACATCCACTCGAGGAGAGTTGTGGAGCAGATCACTCGGCAAGACCGCTTCTGACCCGTACACCATGAAGAATGGGGTGCGGTTCGTGGATCGATTCAGGGTCATTCGCAGCCCTAGAGGACCGACTGTAGCTTGGTCACCCAGGCTCCTGTTGTATGGGTAAAATCATGCATGAGTCAAGGCTTCAATCCTTTAGTGTGAGTCTACTTGCTCTCTCGGCTTTCCCATTCGACTATGGGTGCGCTATAGAGGCATAATCGACCCGAGTGCCCTGGGTGTAACAATACTCGCAGAACTCGTCTGAGTCGAAGTTAGACCCATTGTCGGTGATGATGATGTGTGGGACTCCGTATCTGAAGATAATCTCCTCGATGAACTGAATCGCAGTGGTTGGGTCTAGCTTCTTTATGTGTTTAGCCTTGATCCACTTGGTGAACTACTACTACCAACAGGTGTGTGAAGCCACTCACCCCAGTCCAGAGAGGGCCAACCATGTTGAGTCCCCAAATGGCGAACGACCAAGTGAGGGGGATAGTGTTCAGGGCAGACGCCGTCTTGTGCGACTGGTTCACATAGAACTGGCACCCAACACATTGGTCCATTATGTCTCGGGCGGCTTCATCGGCTCGGGGCCAATAGAATCTGGCTCTGAATGCTTTGGCGACCAAGGTCCGAGAGGATGCATGATGTGCACATGTTCCCCAGTGAATCTCTTGTAGTATCTGTTGTCCTTCCTCCGGGGATTTTCACCGTTGAGTGACTCAAGTCATACTTTTCTTGTATAGTTGATCTCTCATGACGGTGAAGGCCTTGGACCAGCGAACGATCTGACGGGCTTCATCTTCATCCTCTGGGAGCTCCTGTCGGAGCAAGTATGCCAGGTATGGCTCGGTCCACTCGGGAGTGATGAATAACATTTCTTGGACAAGATCAATTACTGTGGGGATATCTACTTCAGTCGGTTTAGAAGGTTCGATTGGTTGCGGGGGCTCTTCCACAAAAGGATCTTCCTTGATCGTGGGCGAGTGCAAGTGTTCCAGGAACACATTCTTGGTTACTACCTTTCGAGTGGAGCCCATCTTGGCCAGGTCATCAGCCGCTTGGTTTTTGAGTCACGGTACATGATGGAGCTCCAACCCTTCATAGTGTTTTTCTAGTTTCATGACGGCGTTGCAGTAATCGGTCATCGCAGGGCTACGGATATCTAATTCCTTCATGACTTGATTCACCACTAGTTCCGAATCGCCATAGACCATCATTTGGTGAATTCCCAGAGAAATTGCCATTTGCACTCCATATAAGAGAGCCTCGTACTCAGCTGAGTGGATCTCCTTTAGTGGAGCATTTTGGAGCCATCGAAGAACATCGTCCATTGTTCGAGAACACTCGGGACAGGTTGCGCTTGCTCAAACCATTCGGCCAGTAAATCTAGCTAGGCTTGTGACTTGATAGCCTTCTTGGCTTCAAACCTGATGTCCCGCGGGAGGAGCTCAATGGCCCACTTGGCCACTCGGTTAGTGGCATATGTATTGTTCATGATCTCAGAAAGAGGAGCGTCACTTATCACTGTGACCGAGTGTTCTTGAAAATAATGCGCCACCTTCTTTGAAGTTAGATAGATTCCGTATACTAGTTTCTGATAATGCGGATACCTTTGCTTGGAAGGCGTAAGGACTTCAGAGATGTAGTAGACCGGTCATTGGAGCTTGAAGGCTTTGCCTTGTTCTTCCCGTTCCACAGTGAGGACTGTGCTAACAACTTGGCTTGTGGCCACGATGTATAAGAGCAAGGGCTCCTTGTTGCTCGGAGCGGCTAGCACCGGCTGGATGGAAAGCAAGGCTTTGAGTTCCTGGAATGCAGTATGTGCTTCGGGAGTCCACTCGAACCTCACACACTTCTTTATCAATCGGTAAAGTGGCGGGGTCCTTTGCCGGGGTCGTGAGATGAACCTACTCATGGCCGCTAAGCAGCCTGTGTGGCGATGTACGTCGTGTAGACATTCCGTTTGTTTCATTCAGACGATTGATCCTATCTTCTTAGGGTTGGCATCGATCCCTCGTTCAGAAACAAGGAAACCGAGTAACTTGCCTGCTGGTACGCTGAATGTACCCTTGGTTGGGTTGAACTTGATGCCGAAAGCATGTAAGTTCACAAAAGTCGGTCAGGAGGTTGGAACCTTTCCTGGACTTAACCATGATGTCATCCATATAAGTTCTACATTTCGACTGATCTGCTTCTGCAAACACTTCTGGATCATGCGCTGGAATGTGGCCCCAGCATTTTTTAACCCAAATGGCATCATGATATAACAGAAACAACCGAATGGGGTGATGAACGTTGTTTTTATTTCATCAGGGTAGTACAGTCGGATCTAGTGGTACCCAGAGTACGCATCCAGAAATGATAATCGCTCACATCCGGCAGTAGAATCTACTATCTGATCTATGCGAGGGAGAGGGAAATGATCCTTTGGGCCTGCGCACAAGGACGACGTTGGCGAGCCACTCTGAGTGGTACACCTCTCGGATGAACTCGACGGCTAAGAGCCGTGCTATCTCCTTGCCAACCGCCTTGCGCTTCTCGATGGAAGATCTCCAAAGATGCTCCTTGACATGCTTCATCATCGAATCGACACAGAGTGTGTGCTCGGCCAGTTCCCTGGGAACAGCCGGCATGTCAGAAGGCTTCCATGCGAAGATGTCCAAGTTCTCACGGAGGAACTGGACAAGCTCGACTTCCTATTTGCTGTCGAGGGTGGTGGAGATGTTGGTCGGAGCAGCATTTGGGTCTTCGGGATGGATGTGCACCGGCTTGTTTCCTTGGCCGACCGGAATGGAGATTCCACAATTGGCTTCTTGGACTTCAACAACTCGCTTGCATCCACCGCCTTCTTGTATTCATCCAGCTTGGCCATTGCCATCTGCTCATCAGCTATTTGGGAGCCCTTGTAGAGGCACTCTTCGGCCAACTTCCGATTGCGTGTGATGGTGATCACACCTTTTGGCACTGGCATCTTAAGCTTAAGATACATGTAACATGGACGGGCCATAAAACATGCGTAGGCAGGCCTACCCAAGATGGCGTGATAAGCACTTCAAAAGTCACCACCTCGAAATTTAGCCGTTTCTTTCGGATGTTCTTCTCCTCGCTGAATATGACGTCGAGGGCAATATGGCCGAGTGATTTAGCCTTCTTCCCAGGGATTTCCCCATGGAACTGCATGTTGCTCTTGCTAAGTTGGGTCATCGGGATGCCCATTGCCTCCAATTTGTCAGCGTAAATGATATTAAGCCCGCTGCCGCCATCCATTAGGACTTTGCGCAGTCGGACCCCTCCACTGGTATGCGTTGGTGCTATACAAATGGTTTTAAACCAATTTCCGCGATGGCATTCGGAACCGTCGCCTAGTGAGTGTGGGCGATTAGGGGGTCCTTCGCACACGATCCCGAAACCATTGGGGATATGCCCTCCTGGCACACACGCTCGGCAAAATGAGGTCGTGTGTGACCGGCGAGCGAGCAAATACGATTATATATATAGTAGTGCTCAAAAAAATACAATTATACAGGCGAAATCATTTTCGGTCATAAGGTCATCCCACACAGTCAGTCCCTGAGAAACCTTTCCGTTCGTACATACATCCCACAGTCGCTGCAAGGAAAATGTTTCCGTTCGTAGGTACATCACACACAATTTTCCCCGTTAAATTGTTTGTGATGGCCTCCCATCGCACACAATATTAATAATTTTATCATTTGCATTAATGAATGCATCACACACGCTCGTGGTTTTAAATAGCGGATAACAGGCTGGTAGCGGATTGGGTCCGCGTAGCGGAATGTGGATAGCGGGCGATATTGCGGGTGCTATGTCCGCGTAGCGGATTTGTAAAAGCACTAGATTATTGGTTATATTTCTAGATCCTTAACAAAATATATTAATATTTAATTTGATCAATAGCGGACGCTATTGCGCGAGCGCTATTGCGGACGCAATAGCGAATGCTATCTCCGCTATTTGAAACTATGCACACACTGCGTAGAAGAAACTGTGTGCGTTGCCTTAGGTCATCGCCCATGGTATTTTCTTAAACTGTTTGCAATAGCAAAACCAATTATCAGGCTAATTGCCCTATTATTAATAATTCATTTATTAATCTAATTGACATTCATATTAAACACATAATATATTTCATTCCCATATTAGGGAAGCAGGATTTCATAATTGAAATACATCAGAGTACAACATGATATAGCTTCAGCACTCAACTACCCCATTACACAACTGCACCAGCACCAAGTTTCACGTGCACCTTTCGAAATTAGCATCATAGAGGGTACATAGACAGATGCATCCCATCGGGAAAACTGCTGAAGCGAAAGGCGTATATTGAGCATTCATTGATGTTGAAGGTCTTTGCAACTTTAGGCCAGTGCATGTGGATGATTGACCGTCCATCCTACGTCCTCTTCAGGAACACTTCAATATTGAACCGTGAGTGTTGTATGAAAACCTTCCTCGCCTCCTGTCCATACAGGTGGTTTGAGAGGTAATCATCAGTGAACTGTTTTGGGAAGGCCTGAAAAACAAGGATGGGCATAAATATCTTCTCTATATTGGAAATGGGGCAAAGTAATAAAAAATACAAGGTATAATAGTATACAATAACGGAATGCAGACACAACAATTGAACATCGCATTGCAGAATTGAACCAAGCAGTTAACTAAACACCACAACAAATGAACCAGCCGTTAACTGAGCACCACATTGCACAAATATAACACACTCCTAATAGAATATCAGACAGTTAACCAAACCAAGCAAGCTTAACAACTTGGAAATATAGCAATTGTATTTATTTCTCATGTATTTAGTACAGCCAAATTCGATTTATTTCTCACATGGTGTACAATAACAGAATGCAGCCACAACAATTGAACATCGCATTGCAGAATTGAACCAAGCAGTTAACTAAACACCACAACAAAGGAACCAACCGTTAACTGAGCACCACATTGCACAAATATAACATACTCCTAATAGAAGATCGGACTGTTAACCAAACCAAGCATGCTTAACAACTTGGAAATATAGCAATTGTATTTGTTTCTCATGTATTTAGTATAGCCAAATTCGCTTTATTTCTCACATGGTATACAATAACAGAATGCACACACAACAATTGAACATTGCATTAAAGAATTGAACAAAATAGTTAACTAAACACCACAACAAATGAACCAAATGTTAATTGAGCACCACATTGTACAATATAACATACTCCTAATAGAAGATCAGACAGTTAACCAAACCAAGCATGCTTGACAACTTGGAAAATTGCACCCTAAAGAATTGAACATCACATTTGCAGAATTGAACCAAACAGTTAACTGAACATCACATTGCATGACATATATAACATATACACTAGAGCAGAAGGTTGCATGGTAAAAGTAGATACACAATTCACTAAAATTTGTTAAGGAAAGGCAGTAGCTAGCAAACTGAACATGGGTCCTTATAGTGAGCTAATAAGAAAAGCTACTCATTGTCG
Organism: Triticum timopheevii; assembly: GCA_963921465.1. Taxonomy (NCBI): domain Eukaryota; kingdom Viridiplantae; phylum Streptophyta; class Magnoliopsida; order Poales; family Poaceae; genus Triticum; species Triticum timopheevii. The sequence continues at coordinate 421,857,155 of OY997272.1, forward strand.
GAGATATCGATGACGATTGGCTCCTTGGACATGGAAGAGGGCGAGGCCTCCGCATCATGGGTGCCCTTGTTGTAGTGGTGAGTTGCCTGAGCTGCTCCAGGCACCAACCTATTGGCTCTCGAGATGAGGTAAGCACATGCACGCTGAGAAAACACCTCGTAGTCTTTGTTGAAGGCGCCGACGATGGCCTCGAGAAAACGCCACAAACTGTCGTTTAAAGCAGTCAACCGCACCGCGGCGTCAGCGCGCGAGGCGTCGATGGTGGCCTTGACGGCAAGGTGCTCCTCCAAGATCTGGGGGTCGGCACGAATGGCAGCCATCGCGACCTCATCCGCGCGCGGGAGCGATTTGCTCCTCCGCTGTCGAATGCTCCTTGAGATCCTAGCTATACTGCGTGCACCACGGCTTAGGATGACGCTTATTTGGTGGAGGGGTCATTGATTTGGGTGGAAGGTGTCGCGCTCACGCCGGCGGTCGGGGCATGTGGGATGTGGAAGGAGGAGGAGGAAGGGGTTCGGGTGTGGATTACCTACCTGGATAGGCGAGGCCGAGCAACGTGAAGGAGGGTCGCCGGTGAAAAGGCGGCGCTGCAAGCAAGGAGTAAAGGTTTCAACTTGGAAAGGAAGGCGGAAACAGGGGAAATGTGGCTTTTGGTAAGGGGGAGGGGGCGGGGAGGTAGATATTTCCATGGAAGCCTAAAATTTGGAATCGCTTCAGCGAAAAAACTAGCACGCAAAGTTTCATCAGACACGGTCCCTTATTCAGAGCGGGCTATGGACTGTAGCCGATGAACCTTCTCGAGTAAGCCATAGGCGTACTATACACCGACGGTGCTCCAGGATATTTTGTAATACATCTCACATGGTTGGTGATAATAAACTATGTGGGATCTACTTGATTTTTCATCTTGATTTGAATTACATAATGGGGTCACAGCTGCAAAGGATGGTGTCTGAATTGCTATAACTTCTATCTGTAGTGAACATGAAACTATAGGTGTGTCGTCAAAAAAATTGGAATTATTCAGGGTTCGTTTGGACGTTTTTATACGGTAACTTGGTTTTCTAGGAATTTCAGGTGCGCAATTCAAAATTAAACCACATGCACATGCTCCAGTGCACCAAAATGGGTTGTAAATATGTGTCCATGGATTGATGCTTACGTCCCATTCAAGAAATGGGGATGAATTTCAAACACCACGGCACCGTGGCTCTCCGGCAAATGTTGAGGTGCTTGCTTTTGTAATTCTAGTAAATACAAAACTCATCTGAAGTTCATGAACCTTGGCATGCTATCATGGAACGGCATCAAGATGCTGGGGTAAAAAAATGTTGTCACATTTGGGCCAGGTTATGGTATAAGCTTCTCGCAAACCAGAGCTTCTCTCACAACAAGCATGATGGTTTTGGTAGGGAACATTTCACCTTTCTGGACGAAACGATATCTGTTACATCTTCTCGATTTCAATTTTTTTTCCTAGTGTCAACATAGAACAACAGGGGTCTTGTGTCAATTTTTGGGATTTTTCAGGGTTCGCTTGGACATTTTTCTACATTAACTGAGTTATCTATGCATTCATGTGCATAATTCAAATTTGAACTACATGCACATGCTCTAATGCATATAAATTAGTTGAAAGTTCAAATCTGGGTCCTTGGTTGCATGCTTAATTAGGTCCCATGCAAGAAATGAGAATGAATGTCAAACACCCTGCCACCATCACTCGGCCGCAAACATTGAGATATATACCTGGTTTTTAAATTCTAGTAAATCCAAAGCTCGTCTTAAATTCATGAAACTTGGCATGTTGTCATGGAGCAGCATCAACATGCTGTGGTAAAAATTTTGTCCCATTTGGGGCAGGTTTCGGGATATGCTTCTCACAAACCAGAGCTTCTCACAACAAGCCCGATGGTTTCGGTAGGGAAAGTTTCACCTTTCTGGACGAAACGATATGCACTACCTCTTCTCGATTTCAATTTTTTTCCTAGTGTCAACATAGATCAATAGGGGTTTTGTGTCAATTTTTGGGATTTTGGGGGGTTCGCTTGGACATTATTATACATTAACTGAGTTTTCTATGCATTCATGTGCATAATTCAAATTTTGAACTACATGCACACATGTGCTCTAATGCATATAAATTGGTTGAAAATTCAAATTTGTGTCCTTGCTTGCATGCTTAATTAGGTCCCATGCAAGAAATGAGAATGAATGTCAAACACCCTGTCACATTGAGATATATACCTGGTTTTTAAATTCTAGTAAATCCAAAGCTCGTCTGAAATTCATGAAACTTGGCATGTTGTCATGGAGCAGCATCAACATGCTGTGGTGAAATTTTTGTCCCATTTGGGGCAGGTTTGGGGATATATGCTTCTCACAAACCAGAGCTTCTCACAACAAGCCCGATGGTTTCGGTAGGGAACGTTTCACCTTTCTAGACGAAACGAGATGCATTGCCTCTTCTCAAATTCAATTTTTTCCTAGTGTCAACATAGAACAACAGGGGTCTTGTGTCAATTTTTGGGATTTTTCGGGGTTCGCTTGGACATTTTTATACATTAACTGAGTTTTCTATGGATTCATGCGCATAATTCAAATTTGAACTACATGCACATGCTCTAATGCATATAAATTAGTTGAAAGTTCAAATCTGGGTCCATGGTTGCATGCTTAATTAGGTCACATGCAAGAAATGAGAATGAATGTCAAAAACCCTGCCACCATCACTCGGCCGCAAACATTAAGATATATCCCTGGTTTTTAAATTCTAGTAAATCCAAAGCTCGTCTTAAATTCATGAAACTTGGCATGCTGTCATGGAGCGGCATCAACATGTCGTGGTAAAATTTTTGTCCCATTTGGGGCAGGTTTGGGGTTATGCTTCTCACAAGCCAGAGCTTCTCACAACAAGCCCGATGGTTTCGGTAGGGAATGTTTCACCTTTCTGGACAAAACGATATGCATTGCCTCTTCTTGATTTCAATTTTTTTCCTAGTGTCAACATAGATCAATAGGGGTGTTGTGTCAGTTTTAGGGATTTTGGGGGGTTCGCTTGGACATTATTAAACATTAACTGAGTTTTCTATGCATTCATGTGCATAATTTAAATTTCAACTACATGCACACATATGCTCTAATGCATATAAATTGGTTGAAAATTCAAATTTGTGTCCTTGCTTGCATGCTTAATTAGGTCCCATGCAAGAAATGAGAATGAATGTCAAACACCTTGCCACTGTCACTAGGCCGCAAACGTTGAGATATATACCTGGTTCTTAAATTCTAGTAAATCCAAAGCTCGTCTAAAATTCTTGAAACTTGGCATGCTGTCATGGAGCAGCATCAACATGCCGTGGTAAATTTTTTGTCCCATCTGGGGCAGGTTTGGGGATATGCTTCTCACAAACCAGAGCTTCTCACAACAAGCCTGATGGTTTCGGTAGGGAACGTTTCACCTTTCTGGACGAAACGAGATGCATTGCCTCTTCTCAAATTCAATTTTTTTCCTAGTGTCAGCATAGAACAACAAGGGTGTTGTGTCAATTTTTGGGATTTTTGGGGATTCACTTGGACATTTTTATACATTAACTGAGTTTTCTATGCATTCATGTGCATAATTCAAATTTGAACTACATGCACACATATGCTCTAATGCATATAAATTGGTTGAAAATTCAAATTTGTGCCCTTGGTTGCATGCTTAATTAGGTCCCATGCAAGAAATGAGAATGAATATCAAACACCCTGCCACCGTCACTCGGCCGCAAAAATTGAGATATATATATATATACCTGGTTTTTAAATTCTACTAAATCCAAAGCTCATCTGAAATTCATGAAACTTGGCATGTTGTCATGGAGCGGCATCAACATGCCGTGGCAAATTTTTTGTCCCATTTGGGGCAGGTTTGGGGATATGCTTCTCACAAACCAGAGCTTCTCACAACAAGCCCGATGGTTTCGGTAGGGAACGTTTGACCTTTCTGGACGAAACGATATGCATTGCCTCTTCTCGATATCAATTTTTTTCCTAGTGTCAACATAGAACAACAGGGGTGTTGTGTCAATTTTTGGGATTTTCGGGGGTTCGCTTGGACATTTTTATACATTAACTGAGTTTTCTATGCATTCATGTGCATAATTCAGATTTGAACTATACATGCACACATATGCTCTAATGCATATAAATTGGTTGAAATTCAAATATGTGTCCTTGGTTGCATGCTTAATTAGGTCCCATGCAAGAAACGAGAATGAATGTCGTCAAACACCCTGCCACCGTCACTCTGCCGCAAACATTGAGATACCTGGTTTTTAAATTCTAGTATAAATCCAAAGCTCGTCTGAAATTCATGAAACTTGGCATGCATGCTATCATGCATGGAGCGGCATCAACATGTCGTGGTAAAAAAATTGTCCCATTTGGGGCAGATTTGTGGATATGCTTCTCACAAACCAGAGCTTCTCACAACAAGCCTGAAGGTTTCGGTAGGGAACGTCCCACCTTTGGGGACAAAACGATATCCATTGCCTCTTATTGCTTTGAAATTTTTTCTCGTGTCAACATAGAACAACAGGAGTGTTATGTCAATTTTTGGGATTTTTCGGGGTTCGTTTGGCCATTTTATGCATTAATTGAGTTTTTCAATGCATTTATGTGTATAATTCAAATCTTAACCATTCACGTGACGCCTCGTGTCTTGGTTTTAATGGCTATAGATTTTAATGGCCCTTAATCACAAACATTTTAGAAAGAACACCCGTATGCAAAGTGAGAGCAGGATTTGTGCATCTCTTCAACGCAAATAGTTGTTTTGGATGACTCGTGTGCAACCACTTTACAAACAATTTGGTAAGATTTGCATCTGTCATATTGGGTATGTTGCCATTTGTCAAACTGGAAAGATTGACATTTGTTGATCTAGTAACATTGCCATTTGTCAACCTTGTAACACTGTGATTTGTCAAAATATGAAGCTAAAAATCACTAGCAGTATCTATTTTTTGCAACTAAAATTCAGTAATTAAGCATAGATGGAGGCGAGGAGGCGTGTTCAGCCGGGCGTGCAGCGGGCAGCGCAGTTCCCGATATGGCTTTAATGTAGACGAGGGAGAGGGTAGCGGTTCCTAAATGTTGAACGGCCAATGATGCATCCCCCTTCAATTAGCATCATGAATGCATGAGGGAAGTAATGGGAGGAGGACCGGGAAAAGAGGCAGCACGATGTGAATGCAACGCAGTTTGCACTCATATAAAGGTGCCCCTCCATTCCAATTCTACCACATCGTACGCACCTAAGCATTTGCCTAAGCACCTACACTAAGTGCAAAAGTGCTCACTCCAGACCCATGGTGGCGATGCCAGCGAGCGGCCAGCGGCTGTGCCAGACGGTCCACGACGCCGGCCTATGGCATGGCACTGAGGATCATCTCCAGACGGTGTTGGTGACCGGCTGGTGGATGGCCGCCGTCAACGCCAGCTACGACTCTCAGTTGGACCAGATGATCGTTGCCACCACCAACAAGTTCGTCGTCGTCAAGAAGCTCGCGGACGACATCACCGTACTCCTCCAGCCCGCGCGCCCGGGCTCCTCATTGCCTACCACCCTAATCGGATTCCATGGTCGTTAACTCTTTCAAGCATTGGTGGCCCTGCGACTGCCCGTCGACGCCATGAAGAATGTCCACCTGGAGGTCGCGCTCGCCGCAAGGTGCCTCGCCCTGCAAGAATTCGTCGACCTACACATCCACGTGTACGAGAAAATCATGTACATATGTATCTACAAGGCCAGTGAGGATGCTACGATGTTGGCCTTCTTCAACCGGCTGGAAGCCTTGGATGCCTTTGCTGAGAAGCACCTTGACCTCGCCACAAAAGCCGCCGATCCTTAGCCGCCGGTCGATGGCCCGGCGCCCTGAGTTGAGGAGGAGGAGGTCGTACATTGATGGATGCATCTTTCTTCTTGCCTCCTTAATTCTTATTGTGCTATTGCGTTATCATTCCAGTCAATACAGACATGTGTGATCTCTTTGCTTAATTATATGCATCACTATAACGTACTCTATCCTGTCAATTTATAAGTTGTGCTGCCAGTGTTTGGGGCCGGTGCACGACACAATAAGCACACCCACGACAACACATACAGAGAGGACATCTAGCGGTTCCAATGGTGATTTGTTAAAATTGTTGGGGAACGTAGTAATTTCAAAAAAATTCCTACGCACACGCAAGATCATGGTGATGCATAGCAACGAGAGGGGAGAGTGTGTCCATGTACCCTCATAGACCTAAAGCGGAAGTGTTAGAACAACGCGATTGATGTGGTCGTACGTCTTCACGGCCCGACCGATCAAGCACCGAAACTATGGCACCTCTGAGTTCTAGCACACGTTCAGCTCGATGACGATCCCCGTACTCCGATCCAGCAGAATGTCGGGGATGAGTTTCGTCACCACAACGGCGTGGTGACAATCTTGATGTTCTACCGTCACAGGGCTTCGCCTAAGCACCGCTACGATATTATCAAGGAGGACTATGGTGGAGGGGGGCACCGCACATGGCTAAGAGATCAAGAGATCAATTGTTGTTGTGTCTAGAGGTACCCCCCTACCCCTGTATATAAAGGAGTGGAGAAGGGGGAGAGGGTCGGCCCCTATGGCGCGCCCTGGAGGAGTCCTACTCCCACTGGGAGTAGGATTCCTCCCCTTCCATGTAGTAGTAGGAGACAAAGAAGGGGGAGAGGAAAGAGAAGGAAGGAGGGGGCGCCGCCCCTCCCCCTAGTCCAATTCAGACTAGTCATTGGGGGCGCACGGCATGCCTCTCTCTCTCCCCTAAAGCCCAATAAGGCCCATATACTTCTTCCCCCGTATTCCTGTAACTCCCTGGTACTCCGAAAAATACCCAAACCACTCGGAACCTTTCCGATGTCCGAATATAGTCGTCCAATATATCGATCTTTACATCTCGACCATTTTGAGACTCCTCGTCAGGTCCCTGATTTCATCCGGAACTCCGAACTCCTTCGGTACATCAAAACTCATAAATTCGTAATAAAACTGTCATCAAAACCTTAAGCGTGCGGACCCTACGGGTTCGAGAACTATGTAGACATGACCGAAACACGTTTCCGGTCAATAACCAATAACGGAAACTGGATGCTCATATTGGCTCCCACATATTCTACGAAGATCTTTATCGGTCAAACCGCATAACAACATACGTTGTTCCCTTTGTCATCGGTATGTTACTTGCATGAGATTCGATCATTGGTATCTCGATACCTAGTAAAATCTCGTTACCGGCAAGTCTCTTTACTCGTTATGTAATGCATCATTCTGTAACTAACTCATTAGTTACATTGCTTGCAAGTCTTATAGTGATGTGCATTACCGAGAGGGCCCAGAGATACCTCTCCGACAATCGGAGTGACAAATCCTAATCTCGAAATACGCCAACTCAACATGTACCTTCGGAGACACCTGTAGAGCTCCTTTATAATCACCCAGTTACATTGTGACGTTTGGTAGCACACAAAGTGTTCCTCCGGTAAACGGGAGTTGCATAATCTCATAGTTGTAGGAACATGTATAAGTCATGAAGAAAGCAATAGCAACATACTAAACGATCAAGTGCTGAGCTAACGGAATGGGTCAAGTCAATCACATCATTCTCCTAATGATGTGATCCCGTTAATCAAATGACAACTCATGTATATGGCTAGGAAATTTAACCATCTTTGATCAACGAGCTAGTCAAGTAGAGGCATACTAGTGACACTATGTTTGTCTATGTATTCACACATGTATTATGTTTCCGGTTAATACAATTCTAGCATGAATAATAAACATTTATCATGATATAAGGAAATAAATAATAACTTTATTATTGACTCTAGGGCATATTTCCTTCAAAAATATGTAGCTAAAAATCACTAGCACTATCTAATTATTGCAACTAAAATTTAGTAATTAAGCATACATTTCATTCATAGATTAAGTAGTCATGCTTAATCTATACATCCAGTTCAACCGTTAGGCGTCGCAGCGCGATGTGCTCTTCATTAGGCGCCGCAGCGCATTCTGCTCGCGTTCGTCGGCGCGCTCGGGTTGTGGACAGCTTTTCTTGCGTGTTCAACTGCTATATGCATATATATGGTTGCTTGCCGTTGAGGCGACCGCGGAGCACTCTGCTCACGTCCCTCCGCGCGCGCTCTGCCAGCAGTTGGGCCTGCGCACGATCACGTCAGGAGCCCCATATGCATGCGGTTGCATCGTGCGTGTTGCCACACGATGCAGTTACGTGCGGCACGATGGAGTTACGCGCTGCAAATTAGAACTGCCATCAGGACGTGTCGTCCGGCCTCCCCTTTAATTCCCATGGCCATTATAGCCTTAGTCTCTTCAACCTTTCGATCGCGCCCCACAACACAACAAGCACACCCACGACGACACATAGAGAGGGGATGTCTAGCGGCGCTCCAATGGACTTCGGCGAGCATAAAGTGGAGACCCACGCGAGGGAGACGGATCTCTCGGTGGTGTACACCATTGACCCGGCCGTGGTGGATGACTACATCAACACCGTTGAGCAGTTGCTTGCTGCAGACAAGTCCAAAGTGGTCAGTATCAACCTCCAGTACACCAACGGTAGTCCCGGCATAGATCAGAAGGTTGACATTGCCCAGTTGTGCGTGCGCCATCATGTCCTCATCTACCACTACTACATGGTGAGAGAGCCTTGCGACTGTTTCAACAGGTTTGTCAACAACACCGACTACAAGTTTGCCACGGTGGAAACCACCGATGATGTAAAAGCACTCAGTGTTACGGGCTTGGCTTGTGAGAACCTTGTTGAAATCCGTGAGCACTACAGGGTCTGGGGCAGCACGAAGGACTCCTTGGTCGAACTCGCCTCGGCTATCATCGACCCCTACTACAAAAAGATGAAGCAGGATGCCCAAAGAACAAGTGTCGTATCCTGGCACGGGGCCTGGATGCGGCGACTGGATGAACCTCACCTCAGGTTCGCGGCCAAGAGCGTGTACACATGCTTTGAGATGCAAAGGCGGATCATTGACATGAGGAAGTGCCTCGTAACCCAAATCGACAAGCCCGGATCGAACCACAAGCAGAGCAAGCGTCACAAGAAGTAGATGATGATCAGATGGTCGTTTATGCTAGTTAATCATGCATGTAATATATAGTTTACTTTATTGATGTGTGGAAGCGTCATGTGTGTAGTAGCCACCTATGAAATTATGCATGTAATAGTTTACTTTGGTGTGTGCAAATGCCATGGTTGTAGTAGCCACCTATGTAATTGGATGTTTAATTTGGTTAATCATGCATGTAATATATATGTTGTTATTCTGTATGCAATCCCATCGCACAACACACACGTCTTATTAGCAGCAATCCTCTGTGTTATTATTGGTCTTCGCACACATTTCTGATTACATACCTGTTTGCCGCATATCACACACATCTTGTTATATTGAACCGTTTATGTTCTCTTGTCTCAACACAAATAGTTCATCCACATGAACCGCATGCCGTATATCGTACACACCTTGATTTGGTTGACCGTTTCTTTTGTGTTTCCTAATCACAAACAGTTCATCCTAGTGAATCGTATGTTGTTTATCGCACACACACCTTCATCTGGCTGCCCGTTTCTTTTGTTGATCCTCATCGCAAACAGTTAATTGCACTAAACCGTATTCCCTACATCACACACGGAACTAAAATCTGAACTGTGTTTGATGCATCCATCATCACAAACATTTTGCACCTTTTTTGACGGTTTTTTACACCACCGTTTGCGATTAATGCATCGCACACAGTTTCGTCAAAGGGTCTCTGATCGTAGTGTCGCGTTAGCAGCATCCTGAAGTAGTGCTCCCACGACTCGATCTACCACCAAGGCCTACCGCTCGGGGGTCGGTATGTGATATGTCTCCAACGTATCTATAATTTTTGATTGTTCCATTATATTATATTATCTGTTTTGGATGATGCATTAATATGCTATTTTATATTATTTTTGGGACTAACCTATTAACCTAGAGCCCAGTGCCAGTTTCTGTTTTTTTCCTTGTTTTTGAGCTTCGCAGAGAACGAATGCCAAACGGAGTCCAGACGAAATAAAACCTTCGCGATGATTTTTCTTGGACCAGAAGACACCCAGGAGACTTGGGGATCAAGTCCAAAGAGCCACGAAGCGGCCACAAGGGGGAAGGGCGCGCCCAGGGGGTAGGGCGCGCCCCCTGCCTTGTGGGCCCCCCGTGACTCCACCGACCTACTTCATCGTCCTATATATTCCCAAATATCCCCAAACCACCAGAAGCATCCATGAAAACACTTTTCCACCGCCGCAACCTTCTGTACCCTTGAGATCCATCTAGGGGCCTTTTTCGGCATCCTGCCAGAGGGGGATTCGATCACGGAGGGCTTCTACATCAACTCTATTGCCCTTCCGATGAAGCGTGAGTAGTTTACCTCAAACCTACGGGTCCATAGCTAGTAGCTAGATGGCTTCTTCTCTCTCTTTGATTCTCAATACCATGTTCTCCTCGATGTTCTTGGAGATCTATCTGGTGTAATCTTCTTTTGTGGTGTGTTTGTGGAGATCCGATGAATTGTGGATTTATGATCAACTTATCTATGACTATTATTTGAATCTTCTCTGAATTCTTATATGCATGATTTGATATCTTTGTATTCTCTTTGAACTATCGGTTTAGTTTGGCCAACTAGATTGGTTTTTCTTGCAATGGGAGAAGTGCTTAGCTTTGGGTTCAATCTTGCGGTGTCCTTTCCTAGTGATAGTAGGGGAAGCAAGGCACGTACTGTATTGTTGCCATCGAGGATAAAAAGATGGGGTTTACATCACATTGCTTGAGTTTATTCCTCTACATCATGTCATCTTACTTAATGTGTTACTCTGTTCTTCATGAACTTAATACTCTAGATGCAGGCAGGAGTCGGTGATGTGTGGAGTAATAATAGTAGATGTGGACTCGTTTCGGCCTACTTAACATGACATGATGCCTATATTTCATAATCATTGCCTTAGATATCGTCATAACTTTGCGCTTTTCTATCAATTGCTCGACAGTAATTTGTTCACCCACCGTATTATTTGCTATCTTGAGAGAAGCCACTAGTGAAACCTATGTCCCCCATGTCTATTTTCCATCATATAAGTTTACGATATACTATTTTGCAATCTTTTACTTTCCGACCTATAAACCAAAAATACCAAAAATATTTATTTATCTTTTGTTTAGTTTCATCTATCTCTATCAGATATCACTTTTGCAAGTAACTGTAAAGGGATTGACAACCCCTTTATCGCGTTGGGTGCAAGTTGTTTGATTGTTTGTGTAGGTATTGGTGATTTGTGCATTGTCTCCTACTGGATTGATACCTTGGTTCTCTAGCTGAGGGACATACTTATCTCTACTTTGTTGTATCACCATTTCCTCCTCAAGGGGAAAACCAATGCAACCTCAAGAAGTTAGCAGGAAGAATTTTTGGCACCGTTGCCGGGGAGATCTACGCCAAGTCAGGACATAGCAAGTACCCATCATAAACTCTCATCTCTTGTATTACATTATTTTCCATTGGCCTCTCGTTTTCCACTCCCCCGCTTCTAAAACGATTTTTGAAAAAATTGCCTTTTTATTCGCCCCTCTTTCCGCTCATCTTTCCATATGCCTTTTTGCTTGTTTGATATCTTTGCTTGTGTTTCCTTGTGCCTTCTATTTGCTTGCATCTTTGCTTGCTAAAAATCTATTGATATGGATACACTTAATGTTTTCTACTTGGATCATCTTCGATCCATATTATCTCGTGCTGAAAGCCCAACTAGTTTAGTTGAGGGAAAATCTTTAGATGAGCATGCTCATTTGTGCGTCACCGTTTGTCTGAAAAAGGGAGACTCTTATGGAATCAAATAAATTGTTTGCTATGTTATGCTTGGAATATTTGTGAACTTTGTGATTTTACTTGTTGCTCTAAGAACCCTAAAAACACCTTCCCTACCTACATGAGTTTAATGATAAGGAAATCTTATCTTCTTATGAAAAGGGTGTTTATAGTTACTATGATACCGAACAAATTGAAGAATTTTTTGCTTTTAAGGGTGCTTATGAAGTTGCTTCTTTGATTGAAAAGTATGATATCTCTCTCTACAAATCTGAAAATTTTGACATACTTAAATATTGCTATAAGAACTATGCTCATAATGCCTATGTTAAGGAATTTATTGAGAGTATGACTGTTGCTTTGGAAGAAAATAATGACATGCATTAATCTATAGATGATTATGATTCTGTTGATTTGATTGAAATATCCCTTGATGAACATGTTGCTTGCTATTCTTATGGCCATGATGCCAATATTAATTATGCTTATAAAGATGAATTTGCTATAGTTCCTTATGTTAAACATGAGATTGTTGCTATTGCACCCATACTTGATAGCTCCTTGAATCAAAAGCATGATTCAATGATGTTATTATAAATTCTATTAGTGTTAGTTGTGCTAATAATATGCAAAACCCTAAGCTTGGGGATGCTAATTTTGCTATGTCCTCTACTTATTGCAATGATCATGATTGGGGTGATAATGCTTCTTATGATCTTGAAATTTTATTTAAGCATCATGATGAATATGTTTGCTATAATATTGAAAGTGGGTTTGGAAGAGTGTCAACTTTAGGAATTAATGATCCCACTATTTTGGAGATTGATCGATCTTATGATTTTTTTTATAACAGTGGGCTTGGAGAAGTCATGACTTTAGTTAATGTTGATCCCACTATTTTGGAAGGGTGTCAACTTTGCATGCATGTGGATCGTGTTGAGAATATGTTATGTGATAGCTATTTTGTTGAATTTTCTTATGATCCTACATATAACTATTGTGAGAGAGGAAAATATGGTTGTAGAAATTCTCATGTTACTAAATTACCTCTCTTCATGTTGAGGTTGCTAGCGTCTCTTTTTTCTTCCTTGCATATGCTAGTTTTTGCTTGCCTTGATAAATTGTTTGCTTATAAAATGCCTATGCATAGGAAGTATGTTAGACTTATATGTGTTTGTCACATGTTTTATGATGCTCTCTTTGCACTTCAATTCTTGTCTTTCATGTGAGCATCATTGAAATCTCAAGGCCTAGCTAAAAGGCTTTAAAGAAAAGCGCTTGTTGGGAGACAACCCAATACTTTTCTTTACTGTTTTTCAATAAATAAATCATCTAGCCTCTTGTTAGATATGTTTTTGTGTTTTAATTAGTGTTTGTGCCAAGTAAGACCTTTGGGATGGCTTACGGTGATAGTTGTTTTGATCTTGCTAAAAAACAGAAACTTTTGTGCCAAGGAAAATAATTTTCATTTTTTACAGAAGCACGTTTTTTATCTTATTCTTTTTGCAAAAGATTGGCAAACAAATTTCCCAGGTTGTCCTAAATTTTCAGAATTTTTGGAGTTACAGAAGTATTCTAAGTTTCCAGATTGCTACACACTGTTTTGTTTTTGACAGATTTTGTTTTCTATGTGTTGTTTGCTTATTTTGATGAATCTCTGGGTAGTATCATGGGGTATGAACCATGGAAAAGTAGGAATACGGTAGATATTACACCAATATAAATAAAGAATGCATTCACAACAGTACCAAAAGTGGTGGTTTATTTTCTTATACTAACGGAGCTTATGAGATTTTCTGCTGAGTTTTGTGTTCTGAAATTTTCAAGTTTTAGGTAAGGATTTGATGGACTATAGAATAAGGAGTGGAAAGATCATAAGCTTGGGGATGCCCAAGGCACCCCAAGGTAATATTTATGGACAACCGAGAGCCTAAGCTTGGGGATGCCCCGGAAGGCATCCCCTCTTTCGTCTTCGTCTATCGGTAACTTTACTTGAGGCTATATTTTTATTCACCACATGATATGTGTTTTGCTTGGAGCCTCTTGTATGATTTGAGTCTTTGCTTTTTAGTTTGCCACAATCATCCCTGCTGTACACACCTTTTGAGAGGGACTCGCATGAATCATGATTTATTAGAACACTCTATGTGCTTCACTTATATCTTTTGAGATAGGCAATATTGCTCTAGTGATTCACTTATATCTTTTTAAAGCATGGCAGTGCTTTTATTTTATAGAAATTGTTGAACTCTCATGCTTCACTTATATTATTTTGAGAGTCTTTTTAAACAGCATGGTAATTTGCTTTGGTTATAAAATTAGTCCTAATATGATTGGCATCCAAGAGGGATATATTAAAAACTTTCATATAAAGTGCATTGAATACTATGACAAGTTTGATTCCTTGTGATTGTTTTGCGATATAAAGATGGTGATATCAGAATCATGCTAGTGAGTAATTGTGAATTGGATAAATACTTGTGTTGAGGTTTGTGATTCTCGTAGCATGCACGTATGGTGAACCGTTATGTAACGAAGTTGGAGCATGAGGTATTTATTGATTGTCTTCCTTATGAGTGGCGGTCGGGGACGAGCGATGGTCTTTTCCTACCAATCTATCCCCCTAGGAGCATGCGCGTAGTACTGTGTTTTGATGACAAATAGATTTTTGCAATAAGTATGTGAGTTTTTTATGACTAATGTTGAGTCTATGGATTATACGCACTCTCACCCTTCCACCATTGCTAGCCTCTCTAGTACCGCACAACTTTTTCCGGTACCATACACCCACCATATACCTTCCTCAAAACAACCACCATACCTACCTATTATGGCATTTCCATAGCCATTCCGAGATATATTGCCATGCAACTTTCCACCGTTCCGTTTATTATGACACGCTTCATCATTGTCATATTGCTTTGCATGATCATGTAGTTGACATCGTATTTGTGGCAAAGCCACCTTTCATAATTCTTTCATACATGTCACTCTTGAGTCATTGCACATCCCGGTACACTGCCAGAGGCATGCATATAGAGTATTAATTTTGTTCTAAGTGTCAAGTTGCAATTCTTGAGTTGTAAGTAAATAGAAGTGTGATGATCATCATTATTAGAGCATTGTCCCATGTGAGGAAATAAAAAAGGGAGAGGCCAAAGAAGCCAAACAAAAAAATGAGAGAAGAAGAGAGAAGGGGCAATGTTACTATCCTTTTTCACACTTGTGCTTCAAAGTAGCACCATGATCTTCATGATAGAGAGTCTCCTATTTTGTCAGTTTCATATACTAGTGGGAATTTTTCATTATATAACTTGGCTTGTATATTCCAACGATGGGATTCCTCAACCCTAGGTCTTCATGAGCAAGCAAGTTGGATGCACACCCAATTAGTTTTTCTTTTTGAGCTTTCATAAACTTATAGCTCTAGTGCATCCGTTGCATGGCAATCCCTACTCATTCACATTGATATCTATTGATGGGCATCTCCATAGCCCGTTGATACGCCTAGTTGATGTGAGACTATCTCCCTCTTTTTTGTCTTCTCCACAACCACCATATTCTATTCCACCTATAGTGCTATGTCCATGGCTCACGCTCATGTATTGCGTGAAAGTTCAAAAGGTTTGAGAACACCAAAAGTATGAAACAATTGCTTGGCTTGTCATCGGGGTTGTGCATGATTTGAATATTTTGTGTAGTGAAGATGGAGCATAGCCAGACTATATGATTTTGTAGGGATAACTTTCTTTGGCCATGTTATTTTGAGAATACATAATTGCCTTGTTAGTATGCTTGAAGTATCATTGTTTTTATGTCAATATTGTACTTTTGTTTTGAATCTTATGGATCTGAACATTCATGCCACAATAAAGAAAAAAATTAAATGGATAAATATGTTAGGTAGCATTCCACATCAAAAATTATGTTTTTATCATTTACCTACTCGAGGACGAGCAGGAATTAAGCTTGAGGATGCTTGATACGTCTCCAATGTATCTATAATTTTTTTATTGTTCCATGCTATTACATTATCTGTTTTTAATTGTTTTATATGCATTAGGATGCTATTTTATATTATTTTTGGGACTAACCTATTAACCTAGAGCCCAGTGCCAGTTTCTGTTTTTTCCTTGTTTTTGAGCTTTGTAGATAAGGAATACCAAACAGAGTCCAAACGGAATAAAACCTTCGCAATGATTTTTCTTGGACAAGAAGACACCCAAGAGACTTGGAGATCAAGTCGGAAGAGCCACGAGGCGGCCATAAGGGGGGAGGGCACGCCCAGGGGGTAGGGCGCGCCCCCTTGCCTTGTGCCCCCCTCCCCCAGTGACTCCACCGACCTACTTCTTTGTCCTATATTGTAACATCCCCATTTTCAATTTGGATGTTATACATAGATCATCATATGCATATTATATTTATTTTTGCATTTTTTTGTGGTCCTAGAAATCTTAAGCAACTCAAGGACCCAAGGAGAGAGTTGGATGTTTCACAAAATTCATATTTGAATTTATTTCAAATTTGAAGAGAGGATCTTGATTTTATTATTTTCTCTCCAATTATTTCGAATAATAAAAATAAATGAGAAAAGACAATATGACTTCTTCAGCATCAGTGAAATGTTGGAGAAAGAATTTTAAAATCAAATTATTATTTTGTTGGTATTTTATTTGCTATTTTATTTGAATTAGAAAAAAATGCATTTTTCAAAATTTCATTTTAGTCCACAAAAATGTTCATCTTGTCCTAAATATTAGGTTTGGACGGTGAAAATTGTTTCTGGAATTTTTAGAATTTTATTTATATTTTTATTTACGATTTTTCTTTCACGGCGTAAACATTTAAAAAAAAGTTCGGACCAACTCGGTCGAAGCCCAGCCGTCGAGCCGCCGCCTTCCGCTCGGGGGAGTCCGACCCCGAGACATCGCTGGAGTCCGCTCGAACACCGCGAGCCACCGCCCCCACCACCAAGCTAGCCCCCCCCCCCCCCTGAGGCCTTTACAACCGGACCCCCGCCGACCCCCTCGCCTCCTCACCGAAGCCGCCGCCGCCCGCAGCGCCGCAGCTCCGCCGCCGCCGCTACTGCTTGCCGCACCTCGCGCCAAGAGCCGCCGCCGCCTCGCTCGCCGCCGCCGCTGCCTTTTTTTTTAGAATCGGTAAAACCGCCCTTTTTTTAGGTTTTTCCTCGGTTTATTTTTTTGGCCGATTTAGTTATTTAACGAACGTTCGTTCATTCGTTCGTTTTAACAAACGGTTTTCATTAGATTAGTTATGTTAGCGGACGTTCACGGCGTAGTTTTTTTTAGTTTATTTTTCGGCCAGGGACTTATCCGTGAATATTTTTATCGTGATTTAGCCCCTAATCTTAAAACTAGCGTAACTTTTTACACGTTTGTCCAAATTAGATGAAACCAACGCCTAAATGTTCGTATCATTCTGTTCTTTCCAGTTAACCAACTAGGACATGATTTTTCTACTGTGAAATTTGAGTTTAGTTCAGATTAATAAACGATCTTGTTTCGTTCGTATTTTGAGTTTCGTTTC
The DNA here is from genome assembly GCA_963921465.1 of Triticum timopheevii. Lineage (NCBI taxonomy): Eukaryota > Viridiplantae > Streptophyta > Magnoliopsida > Poales > Poaceae > Triticum > Triticum timopheevii. Next base: position 421,874,635 of record OY997272.1, read on the forward strand.
TCCGATTGAGTTGTTTCTTTTTGCAAATCATAGCTAATCACATGTACCTACTGTTAATATCTAATCCACAAGATAATAATGCAGTTAGGTTTTACTTTTGTTAGTTTAAGCCGTTTGCTTGTTTCATGTTTGATTTGGATCTTTTCTCGGTTTTCTCGTTGTTTCGTTTGAGTGATTGCTTATGTATGCTACTATTTGTCTACGCTAGATTACCCGGAGTGCGAAGCTTGTTACTACGAATCTCTAGAGTTTGTAGATCGTCAGGAAGGCAAGTTACACTTTGATCATACTCTTCTATACCCAGTTTTTACTATGCATTAGTATCACCCCTCCAATATTTGCATGAGTAGGATTTGGGAACATGTGGTTTGGTTGTAGTACTTAAGGTAGGAACCTAATACCATTTGATCACCCTGGGAATATACGTTATGCTTATTTATTGCTTAGCCATGCTCGTAGATGGGGATTGGATCGTGATTTACACATGGAAGTTTGAGAGTTATTAATCTTAGATAACATTAAGGTAGCAACTTTAATATACATCTGGGTGGATTGGTTGAGGCACCTGGGGAACCCAGTGTTTCCTATTTAAGGAAATCCCCGAGTACCCATGTGATTTTTCCTTCGGTTCGCCACCCAGGCTCAAAGGGATCATAAGATTTTTCATGCTAGAAACTTCCATGTGCAGCCACAAGCCATTATGGGCTCTGGCATAGTTGAGTAAGTTGTGTGAGCTCTTGAAGAGGTAGACTAGCAGATGTAGGGGAAAGTAGGTGTACCAGTCCGCCCGGAGTAGAGAGTAAGTGCTTCAGAAAGACTATATCTCGATCATCCGATCATGGATGCGGTCGAGTCTTGTGGGAGAAGTGCGCAAACCTCTGCAGAGTGTATAAACTAATCATGGTTAGCCGTGTCTCCGGTTATGGACATCTTGAGTATCTGGTACTTGAATTATTGATTTGATCTCATCACTCTTTAATTAATTGAATTGGGTTTAATGATGATACTTTTAATTGGGATTTGAGTTGGGGTTACCTTCTCAAATATTGGGCAACTTGGGAGTAGTTAAATAAATTTATTCCTTTGTTGTAGGGAAAAACTAGCTTTATGCAAAATCATAAACTTAGAGCCTCCACCAGCCAAATATTGCATGTAGATATAGTTCTTGCATTTCAATGCTTTACAGTGTAACTCTGCCAGCATGTTCAATGTGCTGACCTACACGGCTACAACGTCTCATGTTGCAGACTACTCTGACGATGATCAAGGTGCGATAGGTCGTTGTTTTGCACTCAGCTATGTCGTTGGAGTTGATGGACTCATTTACCTTTGAAGCTTCCGTGGTTATTTAGTTTAGATGGCCTTCAGCCATGATATTTTTGTGTAATCATACTCTTTATGAGGACTCGATGTAATAAGTGTGTGATTTAACTCTGTTATAATTCCTCAAGTACAGTGTATTTCAGCATTACCGATCGAGGGATGACACTGATGCACAGAGACTTCGGTCCATTTGGATCGTGGTCGCTACACATATATTCCCAAATATCCCCAAACCACCAGAAGCATCCACGAAAACACTTCCCCACTGCCGCAACCTTCTATACCCGTGAGATCCCATCTAGGGACCTTTTCCGGCATCCTGCCGGAGGGGGATTCGATCACGGCGGGCTTCTACATCAACTCTATTGCCCTTCCAATGAAGCGTGAGTAGTTTACCTCAGACCTACGGGTCCATAGCTAGTAGCTAGATGGCTTCTTCTCTCTCTTTGATTCTCAATACCATGTTCTCCTCGATGTTCTTGGAGATCCTGATACGTCTCCAACGTATCTATAATTTTTGAGTGTTCCATGCTATTAATATTATCCATCTAGGATGTTTTATATGCATTTATATGCTATTTTATATGATTTTTGGGACTAACCTATTAACCTAGAGCCCAGTGCCAGTTTTTGTTTTCTCCTTGTTTTTGAGTTTTACAGAAAAGGAATACCAAACGGAGTCCAATTAACGTGCCAATTTTTGATGATTTTTTATGGACCAAAAGAAGCCCCTAGAGTGAAAGAGTTGGGCCAGAACAGTCCCGGGCTGCCCACGAGGGTGGGGGGCGCGCCCCCTGTGTGACGCCCGGATAATCAAGCTACAGTAACCCTCTCCTAATGATGCCATGTCACTGCTGTCACTTTAGTTAATCTCGCGATGGTTCAAAAACGATTCAAATTCAAATTTAAAATAAAGACAAACAACAAAAGTTCTCAAACTTTAAAACTAAAATGTCCGAGTCGTGCTAAATAATGCAAAGGTGATTGTGGTGAAGAAACCCCACTTTTATAAAATCTTTAAATACTATCAGATGAATAAAACAGCAGCATAAATAGTTATTTAAATACCTTTTCTAATTAATAAAATGTCAAACTAAATTATTTGAGGACTTGACTTTTTGAGGCAATGGCCTAAATTGAATTACTAAATTAGATGCCAAGTATATATATATTACAAAAAATAAAACAATAGGAAACAAAGACAAAACAGAAAAGAAAACTAACAAAAAGAAAAGAACCCCCCAGGGGCCCCGGCCCAGCAGGCCATCAACCCCACTGGGCCAACCCACCAGGCCCAGCCGGCCACCCCACTTAACCCCCTCGGTCCACTGACCGAACCCTAACCCCCACGATCCCCACTTTCCCCCACCTCTCGATCCACTCCGCTCCCTCTCCCTCGCCCGATCCCGATTCTGGATCGAGCCCCGCCCCACCGTCGCGCCTCATCCCGCCACTACTTCGCTGGAGCCACCCCGTCGCCGGAGCTCCTCCTCGTCCTCTTCCCCGCCAGATCCCCTGAGCCCGATGCCGGCGCCCAACCCGACGCCGCCCAGCCGCCTCGCCTGCGCCCCGACAGCGGCTGGCACTCCCGCCGCTCGACGCCGTGGCCCGTCGCCCTACCGGTCCCCCGCCACCTCGCCACCCTGTCCACGACCGCGCCGTCAGTGAACCCCGCCAGAAGCTACCTCGACCCTGCCTCCCCGACGCCGTCACCGGAGCCACCGAGCCGCCGCCTGGACCTCGCCGGTCTGCTTCCTCCTCCTCGCCGGCCTGCCTCCACTCCGTCCGCGACGTCTCCGTCCTCCTCCTCACGCCCACTGCCTAGACCCCACGGACGTGGTAAGGCCCCGATCTCCTCCTCTCCTCCTCTGTCGCACCCCGTTCGCCCCTGCTCGACCCAGAGCGCGCGCCCATGCGCTCCCGTGCGCTCCCACGCGCGCGACCAACGCCATCCAGCCGCAGCCACGACGCCCGTCGCCCCCTGCTGCCCGCGCCCGCCACCTGCTGTGCGTGCCCGCACGCAACCACCCCGGCGCCGGCCACAACGCCCGCACACCCGCGCCAGCCTTCCCCGGCTGAGCCCCGCCGTGGCCTCCGTCGGCCGCCCCGCTGGATCCAGCGGCAACGCGCGGGTCCGTTCCCTCGGGCATGCGCCCGTGAGCCCCTGCGCCCGAACGCCCATCGCCCGTTAAGGCCCTGGGCCACTTACATGCGGGCCCCAGCGCCCAGAACGTTTTATAAAATAAAAGAGTTAAAAAAATAATTAAATAAATAATAATAATTAAATTAATTAATTAAGGAATTAATTAAGTTAATTAATCATAATTGGATTAACCTAATTAACTAATTAGTTTAATTAAACAGTGGTTAGATTAGTTAAACACTAATTAGGCTAATCAGTCAATGACCAGTGGGACCCACACGTCAGCGACCCAGTCAACACCTCTGTTGACTGTTGATGTCATGATGACGTCATGATGACGTCAGCAAACACTGTTCTGGATAATGTTGAATTTAAATAATTAAATAAATCCTAAAAATGAATTAAATCTTTTAAAATTAATATAAAATAAACCGTAACTCGGATGAAAATACTTTCTACATGAAAGTTGCTCAGAACGACGAGACGAATCCGGATACGCAGCCCGTTCGTCCGCCACGCGTCCCTAGCATAGAGAACCTGCAACATTTCACCTTCGGTTCATCTGTCCGAAAACACAAAACACCGGGGATACTTTCCCAGATGTTTCCCCCCTTCACCGGTATCACCTCGTACCGCGTTAGAACACGTCTAGCTTTGCTTGTTGACCTGTTATGCACTTGCTTGCTATGTATTTACTGTTTCTTCCCCATCTTCTCTTCGGTAGCCCCCGTGACGATGCTGATGCCCCTGTGGACGACTACGTCACCGACGACCCCTCCTTGTCTGAGCAACCAGGCAAGCCCCCCCCCTTGATCACCAGATATCGCCTATTCTCCTCTATACTGCTTGCATTAGAGTAGTGTAGCATGTTACTGCTTTCCGTTAATCCTATTCTGATGCATAGCCTGTCATTGTTGCTACAGTCATTGATACCTTACCCGCAATCCTACATGCTTAGCATAGGATGCTAGTATTTTCATCTGTGGCCCTACATTCTTGTCCGTCTGCTATGCTATACTATCGGGCCATGATCACTCGGGAGGTGATCACGGGTATATACTATATACGTTATACATGATACATGTGGTGACCAAAGACGGGTCGGCTGGTGGAGCACCCGCGAGTGGATCTTTGTGGCGGAGCGACAGGGCAGGTTGAGACCGCCTAGGAGAGAGGTGGGCCTGGCCCTGTTCGGCGTTCGCGGATATTTAACACGCTTAACGAGATCTTGGTATTTGATCTGAGTTGGCTACAAGCCTATACGCACTAACCATCTACGTGGGAGTAGTTATGGGTATCCCGGCGTCGTGGTATCAGCCGAAGCACTTCAGACGTCAGCGACGGAGCGGCGCGCGCCGGATTGGACTGGAACGCCACTAGGCTAGGTCTGCTTCCGGCCGCCCACGCAACGTGCAGGTGTGCTCAGGGCGATAGGCCCAGACCCCTGCGCGCTTAGGTTTAGACCGGCGTGCTGGCCTCTCTGTTTTGCCTAGGTGGGGCTGCGACGTGTTGATCTTCCGAGGCCGGGCATGACCCAGGAAAGTGTGTCCGGCCAAATGGGATCAAACGTGTTGGGTAAGTTGGTGCACCCCTGCAGGGAAGTTAATCTATTCGAATAGCCGTGATCTTCGGTAACAGGACGACTTGGAGTTGTACCTTGACCTTATGACAACTAGAACCGGATATTTAATAAAACACACCCTTCCAAGTGCCAGATACAACCCGGTGATCGCTCTCTAACAGGGTGACGAGGAGAGGATCGCCGGGTAGGATTATGCTACTGGAGATGCTACTGGAGATGCTACTTGGAGATGCTACTTGGCGATGCTACTTGGAGGACTTCAGTCTACTCTCTTCTACATGCTGCAAGACGGAGGCTGCCAGAAGCGTAGTCTTCGATAAGACTAGCTATCCCCCTCTTATTCTGGCATTCTGCAGTTCAGTCCACTGATATGGCCCTTTACACATATATCCATGCATATGTAGTGTAGCTCCTTGCTTGCGAGTACTTTGGATGAGTACTCACGGTTGCTTTCTCCCCCCTTTTCCCCCTTCCCTTTCTTTCTGGTTGTCGCAACCAGATGCTGGAGTCCAGGAGCTAGATGCCACCGTCGATGACGACTACTACACATGGAGGTGCCTACTACTACGTGCAGGCTGCTGACGACGACCAGCAGTAGTTTAGAAGGATCCCAGGCAGGAGGCCTGTGCCTCTTTCGATCTGTATTCCAGTTTGTGCTAGCCTTCTTAAGGCAAACTTGTTTAACTTATGTCTGTACTCAGATATTGTTGCTTCCGCTGACTCGTCTATGATCGAGCACTTGTATTCGAGCCCTCGAGGCCCCTGGCTTGTATTATGATGCTTGTATGACTTATTTATGTTTTAGAGTTGTGTTGTGATATCTTCCCGTGAGTCCCTGATCTTGATCGTACACGTTAGCATGCATGATTAGTGTACGATTGAATCGGGGGCGTCACACCCTGTCTCGTGGACAGCCCGGAGACCTCCTTGACTTGATCCTGATGCCAAAAATTCCTATAAATACTGAAACCTCCAAAACATAACCTAGATCAGGAGTTCTGCCCCCGCAAGCCTCTATAGCCACCAAAAACCAATCACCGGTGGCCATCTTCATCATCCTGGTGCTCTCCATGACGGCTGAGGGTATGTACCAGTAGTTATGTGTTTGATCTCTCTCTCTCTCTCTCTCTCTCTCTCTCTCTCTCTCTCGTGTTCTTGAATTGGCACGATCTTGATGTATCACGAGCATTGCTATTATAGTTGGATCTTATGATGTTTCTCCCCCTCTACTCTCTTGTAATGGATTGAGTTTTCCCTTTGAAATTATCTTATCGGATTGAGTCTTTAAGGATTTGAGAACACTTGATGTATGTCTTGCATGTGCTTATCTGTGGTGACAATGGGATATTCACGTGATGTACTTCATGTACGTTTTCATGATCAACTTGCGGGTTTAGTGACCTTGTGAACTTATGCATAGTGGTTGGCACACGCTTTCGTCTTGACTCTTCGGTAGAAACTTTGGGGCACTCTTTGAAGTACTTTGTGTTGGTTGAATAGATGAATCTGAGATTGTGTGATGCATATCGTATAATCATGCCCACGGATACTTGAGGTGACATTGGAGTATCTAGGTGACATTAGGGTTTTGGTTGATTTGTGTCTTAAGGTGTTATTCTAGTATGAACTCTATGATAGATCGAATGGAAAGAATAGCTTTGTGTTATTTTACTAAGGACTCTTGAATAGATCGATTAGAAATGATAACTTTGAGGTGGTTTTGTACCCTACAATAATATCTTCGTTTGTTCTCCGCTATTAGTGACTTTGGAGTGACTCTTTGTTGCATGTTGAGGGATAGTTATATGATCCCGTTATGTCATTATTGTTGAGAGAACTTTCACTAGTGAAAGTATGAACCTTAGGCCTTGTTTCCTAGCATTGCAATACCGTTTGTGCTCACTTTTATCATTAGTTACCTTGCTGTTTTTATAATTTCAGATTACAAAAACCTATATATACCATCAATATTGCACTTGTATCATCATCTCTTCGCCGAACTAGTGCACCTACACAATTTACCATTGTATTGGGTTTGTTGGGGACACAAGAGACTCTTTGTTATTTGGTAGCAGTGTTGTTTGAGAGAGACCATCTTCATCCTATGCCTCCCACGTATTGATAAACCTTAGGTCATCCACTTGAGGGAAATTTGCTATTATCCTACAAACCTCTGCACTTGGAGGCCCAACAACGTCTACAAGAATAAGGTTGCGTAGTAGACATCAAGCTCTTTTCTGGCGCCGTTGCCGGGGAGGTTAGTGCTTGAAGGTATATCTTTATATCTTGCAATCAAATCTTTTAGTTTCTTGTTTTATCACTAGTTTAGTCTACAAAAGAAAACTACAAAAAAATGGAATTAAGGGTGCCTCATATACTTCATCTTTTTAATGTCTTCCGTGAAAATAAGGATTCCGAAAATTATGCTCAAGTACTAGAAGAAGAATTACATAGAATGATTGGCATAAAATATGTGAATGATGAGCATGATTGCAATGTTGTTAGTATGAATTCTTTGAATACCCATGATGCTAATGATATGCAAAGCCACAAGCTTGGGGTTGCTATGTTTGATGAATATGATATTTTATGTCCCCCAAGTTTTGATGAGCAAATTTATTATGATGAAAGCATGCCTCCTATTTATGATGATTATTGTGATGATATGTATGACATAAAGAATAGTCATAACCATGAAACTTGTCATCATGATTTTAATTTTCAACTGGATTATGTTTCACATGATAGTTATTTTGTTGAGTGCTCCCACTACTATTCATGAGAAGAAGTTTGCTTATGTGGAGAATAGTAAAATTTATATGCTTGTGCATCATGAAAATAATGCTTTATGTGATGGTTATATTGTTGAATTCATTCATGATGCTACTAAAAATTATTATGAGGGAGGAAAATATGCTTGTAGGAATTGCAATAATATCAAGTTTCCTCTCTATGTGTTGAAAATCTTGAAGCTATGCTTGTTTTACCTTCCTATGCTAGTTGATTCTTGTTCCCATAGGTTGTTTGCTCACAAAATCCCTATGCATAGGAAGTGGGTTAGGCTTAAATGTGCTCGTCATATGCGTCATGATGCTCTCTTTATGTTTAATTCTTATCTTTTATGTGAGCATCATTGAAATCATCATGCCTATCTAGGGGCGTTAAACTTTAGCGCTTGTTGGGAGGCGACCCAATTTTATTTTTGTTCTTTGCTTTTTACTACTGTTTAGTAATAAATAATTCATATAGCCTCTGTTTAGATGTGGTTTTATGTTTTAGTTAGTGTTTGTGCCAAGTAGAACCTTTGGGAAGACTTGGGTGAAGTCTATGCGATCTTGCTGTAAAAAACAGAAACTTTTGCGCTCACGAGATTAGCTTCCATTGTTTACTGGAGAGTGATTTTAGGTTGATTCTTTTTGAAGATGATTAATAGACAAATTCCTCAGGTCCACCAATTTATTTCAGAATTTTTTGAGTTACAGAAGTATTCGAATGATACAGATTACTACAGACTATTCTGTTTTTGACAGATTCTATTTTCTATGTGTTGTTTGCTTATTTTGATGAATCTATGAGTAGTATCGGAGGGTATGAACCATAGAGAAGTTGGAATACAGTAGATATTACACCAATATGAATTTAGAATGAGTTCACAACAGTACCTAAGTGGTGATTTATTTTCTTATACTAACGGAGCTTACGAGTTTACTGTTGAGTTTTGTGTTGTGAAGTTTTCAAGTTTTGGGTAAAGATTCAATGGACTATGGAATAAGGAGTGGCAAGAGCCTAAGCTTGGGGATGCCCAAGGCACCCCAAGGTAATATTCAAGTACAACCAAGAGCCTAAGCTTGGGGATGCCCCGGATGGCATCCCCTCTTTTTTCTTCATTCATCGGTAACTTTACTTGGAGCTATATTTTTATTCACCACATGATATGTGTTTTGCTTGGAACGTCATTTTGTTTTATTTTGTTTTGCTTTCTGTTTGAATAATATCCCAAGATCTGAAATTCTTAAATGTTAGAGAGTCTTCACATAGTTACATAATTATTCGACTACTCATTGATCTTCACTTATATCTTTCGGAGTAGTTTGTCATTTGCTCTAGTGCTTCACTTATATCTTTTTAGGGCACGGTAGTGGTTTTATTTTGAAGAAATCGATGAACTCTCATGCTTCACTTATATTATTTTGAGAGTCTTCTAGAACATCATGGTAATTTGCTTTGGTTATAAATTCGGTCCTAATATGATAGGCATCCAAGAGGGATATAATAAAAACTGTCATATAAAGTGCATTGAATACTATGAGAAGTTTGATTCCTTATGATTGTTTTGAGATATGAAGATGGTGATATTAGAGTCATGCTAGTGGAGTAATTGTGAATTTGAGAGATACTTGTGTTAAAGTTTGTGATTCCCGTAGCATGCACGTATGGTGAACCGTCATGTGATGAAGTTGGAGCATGATTTATTTATTGATTGTCTTCCTTATGTGTGGAGGTCGAGATCACGTGATGGTTAACTTATACCAACCCTTCCCCTAGGAGCATGCGTGTATTACTTTTTTTTGATAACTTGTAGATTTTTGCAATAAGTATGTGAGTTCTTCATGACTAATGTTGAGTCCATGGATTATACGCACTCTCACCCTTCCACCATTGCTAGCCTCTCTTGTGCCGCGCAACTTTCACCGGTATTATACACCCACCATATACCTTCCTCAAAGCAGCCACCATACCTACCTATTATGGCATTTCCATAGCTATTCCGAGATATATTGCCATGCAACTTTCCACCGTTACGTTTATTAGGACACGCTCCACCATTGTCATATTGCTGTGCATGATCATGTAGTTAACATTGTATTTGTGGCAAAGACACCATTCATAATTCTTTCATACATGTCACTCTTGATTCATTATCCCGGTACACCGCTAGAGGCATCCACATAGAGTCATATTTTGTTCTAAGATTCTTGAGTTGTAAGTAGAAAAAAGTGTGATGATCTTCATTATTAGAGCATTGTCCCATGTGAGGAAAGGATGATGGAAGCAACGATTCCCTCATAAGTTGGGATGAGTCTCCGGACTTCATGAAAAATAAAAGAGGCCAAAGAAGCCCAAATAAGAAAGAGGCCAAAGAAGCCCACCAAAAAATGAGAGAAAAGAGAGAAGAGACAATGTTACTATCCTTTTACCACACTTGTGCTTCAAAGTAGCACCATGATCTTCATGATAGAGAGTCTCCTATGTTGTCACCATCATATGCTAGTGGGAATTTTTCATTATAGAACTTGGCTTGTATATTCCAATGATGGGCTTCCTCAAATTGCCTTAGGTCTTCGTGAGCAAGCAAGTTGGATGCACACCCACTTAGTTTCTTTTGATGAGCTTTCATACACTTATAGCTCTAGTGCATCCGTTGATTGGCAATCCCTACTCACTCACGTTGATATCTATTAATGTGCATCTCCATAGCCCGTTGATACTCCTAGTTGATGTGACACTATCTTCTCCTTTTTTGTCTTCTCCATAACCACCACTCTATTCCACCTATAGTGCTATGTCCATGGCTCACGCTCATGTATTGCGTGAAGATTGAAAAAGTTTGAGAATACTAAAGTATGAAAGGATTGATTGGCTAAAACTGGGGTTGTGCATGATTTAAATATTTTGTGTGATGAAGATAGAGCATATCCAGACTATATGATTTTGTAGGGATAACTTTCTTTGGCCATGTTATTTTGAGAAGACATGAGTACTTTGTTAGTATGCTTGAAGTATTACTATTTTTATGTCAATATTAAACTTTTATCTTGAATCTTTTGGATCTGAACATTCATGCCACAATAAAGAGAATTACATTGATAAATATGTTAGGTAGCATTCCACATAAAAAATTCTGTTTTTATCATTTACCTACTCGAGGATGAGCAGGAATTAAGCTTGGGGATGCTTGATACGTCTCCAACGTATCTATAATTTTTAATTGTTCCATGCTATTATATTATCCATCTAGGATGTTTTATATGCATTTATATGCTATTTTATATGATTTTTGGGAATAACCTATTAACCTAGAGCCCAGAGCCAGTTTCTGTTTTCTCCTTGTTTTTGAGTTTTACAGAAAAGGAATACCAAACGGAGTCCAATTGACATGCCAATTTTTGATGATTTTCTATGAACCAAAAGAAACCCCTGGATTGAAAGAGTTGGGCCAGAAGAGTCTCGGGCTGCCCACAAGGGTGGGGGGCGCACCCACCCCCTGGGCGCGCCCCCTGTCTCGTGGACATCCCGGAGACCTCCCTGACTTGATCTCGACGCCAAAAATTCCTATAAATACTGAAACCTCCAGAACATAACCTAGATCGGGAGTTCCTCCGCCGCAAGCCTCTGTAGCCACCAAAAACCAATCGGGACCCTGTTTCGGCACCCTGGCGGAGGGGGGGTCCTTCACCGGTGGCCATATTCATCATCCTGGCGCTCTCCATGACAAGGAGGGAGTAGTTCACCCTCGGGGCTGAGGGTATGTACCAGTAGTTATGTGTTTGATCTCTCTCTCTCTCTCTCTCTCTCGTGTTCTTGATTTGGCACGATCTTGATGTATCACGAGCTTTGCTATTATAGTTGGATCTTATGATGTTTCTCCCCCTCTACTCTCTTGTAATGGATTGAGTTTTCCCTTTGAAATTATCTTATCGAATTGAGTCTTTAAGGATTTGAGAACACTTGATGTATGTCTTGCATGTGCTTATCTGTGGTGACAATGGGATATTCACGTGATCTACTTGATGTACGTTTTGGTGATCAACTTGCGGGTTCAGTGACCTTGTGAACTTATGCATAGGGGTTGGCACACATTTTCGTCTTGACTCTTCGGTAGAAACTTTGGGGCACTCTTTGAAGTACTTTGTGTTGGTTGAATAGATGAATCTGAGATTGTGTGATGCATATCGTATAATCATGCCCACGGATACTTGAGGTGACATTGGAGTATCTATGTGACATTAGGGTTTTGGTTGATTTGTGTCTTAAGGTGTTATTCTAGTACGAACTCTATGATAGATCGAACGGAAAGAATAGCTTCGTGTTATTTTACTACGAACTCTTGAATAGATCGATCAGAAAGCATAACTTTGAGGTGGTTTCATACCCTACAATAATATCTTCGTTTGTTCTCTGCTATTAGTGACTGTGGAGTGACTCTTTGTTGCATGTTGAGGGATAGTTATATGATCCTGTTATGTTATTATTGTTGAGAGAACTTGCACTAGTGAAAGTATTAACCTTATGATTTGTTTCCTAGCATTGCAATACCGTTTGTGCTCACTTTTATCATTAGTTACCTTGCTGTTTTTATAATTTCAGATTACAAAAACCTATATATACCATCCATATTGCACTTGTATCATCATCTCTTCGCCGAACTAGTGCACCTACACAATTTACCATTGTATTGGGTGTGTTGGGGACACAAGAGACTCTTTGTTATTTGGTAGCAGGGTTGTTTGAGAGAGACCATCTTCATCCTACGCCTCCCACGGATTGATAAACCTTAGGTCATCCACTTGAGGGAAATTTGCTACTGTCCTACAAACCTCTGCACTTAGAGGCCCAACAACGTCTACAAGAAGAAGGTTGCATAGTAGACATCAGATCTATCCGGTGTAATCTTCTTTTGTGATGTGTTTGTCGAGATCCGATGAATTGTGCATTTATGATCAGCTTATCTATGAATATTATTTGAATCTTCTCTGAATTCTTATAAGCATGATTTGATATCTTTGTAATTCTCTTTGAACTATCGGTTTAGTTTGGCCAACTAGATTGGTTTTTTTTTGCAATGGGAGAAGTGCTTAGCTTTGGGTTCAATCTTGCGGTGTCATTTCCCAGTGACAGTAGGGGCAGCAAGGCACGTATTGTATTGTTGCCATCGAGGATAAAAAGATGGGGTTTACATCATATTTCTTGAGTTTATTCCTCTACATCATGTCATCTTACTTAATGCATTACTCTATTTTCATGAACTTAATACTCTAGATGCAGGCAGGAGTCAGTCGATGTGTGGAGTAATAGTAGTAGATGCAGAATCATTTCGGTCTACTTAACACAGACGTGATGCCTATATTTCATAATCATTGCCTTAGATATCATCATAACTTTGCGCTTTTCTATCAATTGCTCAAGAGTAATTTGTTCACCCATCTTATTATTTGTTATCTTGAGAGAAGCCACTAGTGAAACCTATGGCCCCGGGGTCTATTTTCCATCATATAAGTTTGCAATCTTTTACTTTCCAACCTATAAACCAAAAATACCAAAAATATTTACTTTATCTTTTTTTTAGTTTCATCTATCTCTATCAGATCTCACTTTTGCAAGTAACCGTGAAGGGATTGACAACCCCTTTATCGCGTTGGGTGCAAGTTGTTTGATTGTTTGTGTAGGTCTTGGTGATTTGTGTGTTGTCTCCCACTGGATTGATACCTTGGTTCTCTAACTGAGGGAAATACTTATCTCTACTTTGCTGCATCACCCTTTCCCCTTCAAGGGAAAAACCAACGCAAGCTCAAGAAGTAGCAATATGTGAACCGGGTGATCTGACTAATCAAAGGTTACTGGCGTCTTGGCCCAGTCGAGAAATTTGGTGACAGCCAGAACACCATGTTGACTTCTCGGTTGATGACTTTGAGGTGACTCTTGCTTTCATCATCGGGGAAAATCATCAGGACGTTCTCGACGTTGGGGTACCCGGAAGTACCCTTGCCTCCGTCATTGTCATCATCATCCTTGTCTCCAGAGGAATTTTTCTGCATCTCCTACTTCAGGAGTCGACACTCCCAAGTGGTGTGTTTGGGAAAGATCAAATTGCCCTCTTCATCTTTCTTTGTGTGGATCTGGCAAGGTTGGTCGAGGACGTCTGAGGGAGTCCTGGACTAGGGGGTGTCCGGACAGCCGGACTATCATCGTCCACCGGACTCCAAGACTACGAAGATACAAGATTGAAGACTCCGTCCCGTGTCCGGATGGGACTTTCCTTGGCGTGGAAGGCAAGCTTGGCGATACGGATATGTAGATCTCCAACCATTGTAACCGACTCTGTGTAACCCTAGCCTCCTCCAGTGTCTATATAAACTGGAGGGCTTTAGTCCGTAGGACAACATACATTACAACATTCATACCATAGGCTAGCTTTAGGGTTTAGCCTCCTTGATCTTGTGGTAGATCCACTCTTGTACTACCCATATCATCAATATTAATCAAGCAGGACGTAGGGTTTTACCTCCATCGAGAGGGCCCGAACCTGGGTAAAACATTGTGTCCCTCGTCTCCTGTTACCATCCGCCTAGACGCATAGTTCGGGACCCCCTACCTGAGATCCGCCGGTTTTGACACAGACATTGGTGCTTTCATTGAGAGTTCCTCTGTGTCGTCACCGATAGGGAGGATGCCTCCACCCGTCTTTAAAGACGGTGTTTTCGCCGAAGGGGCCTTGGCCGCTGGCCAAACTATCCGGCTAGGTGGTTTTCTTATGACCGCCTGTCCGGCCGCCACTTCGACAATGACCTCTCAAGTCGTCAGAAGCAATCTTCGCGTCAGCTCGAAAGCTGCCGAACAGTTGGATCCAATAGAGCTCTCATTTGTTAACGAGCTCTTGGATCGCATTGCCGCCCTGGGAGTCGCCACGGACTACAACCAGATTGGGCTTAAAACCGATCTGAGAGAGATTAACTCTCCCCAGGCCACCCACCACGTCGCAGTGGTAGAGGAGCAATACGGCAACTCTCCGCCTGTATTGAAAACTATTCATGTACGGATTATCGAACCCTCCATGCCGGATTCCCGCAGAGGGACGGACTTCGATCGAGCATTGAACTTAAAATCATGCATCGCTCCGGACTCGCTGGATCGCGTCCAGCAACCCAAGCTTCCAAATTCGGAAACTCCTCGGCCTTCGAGCCCCAAGATGGGCAGGGATCCGGACTCTAGTCCACCCACCCGCCCAGACATATGCGATCTATCTCTAATATGGCAAGAGCCCGCTAAAACAGTACATCATTACTGGGCCAGATTCCTCCTGATTATGGACAGGATAAAGGACTGCCGAGAGGAAAACGCAATCTCAATCTTCTGCAATAATTGCACGGACAAGGGAATATTAAACGCCATTGATTGTCGCAAAATTACACGCTTCACCGATCTGGCGTCCATAGTACGAAAGTACTGTGCGATGGAGAGTTTCCGGAAAACCGAAAATCAATTTTGGGATAATCCGGCCCCAAACCCAGTCCGCAGCAAAAGGGTGTCTTACACTCAGGCCCCAGATGCAAAAACGAAAAAACAAAAACCCAACAAGGGAAACGGAACCGTACTGGAGGGATGGATCAATAGACCCTGTAAGCTTCATAGTACAGAGGGAGCCGTCCCAACACATAGCCTTCGAGCATGTTGGATATTACGGCAGGTGGCCAAAAGTGGCGAGGAGCTTCTAGCCCCGCAAAACCACTCCAACAATACCGGTACGGTATCAACAGTCTTCGAGACTTTCGCATCAAACAATATGCGAAAGCGAACAATCCGCGGACTCGCCGAAGTCTACCAAGTAGCAACAGCAAATCCATGGAGCAACACAGCTATCACCTTCAACGCCAGCGACGAGCCTAAATTCCGAACAGCCAGAGCACCAGCCGCACTGGTGCTTAGTCCCATAGTGGACGGCTTTCGACTGACAAAAGTCCTCATGGATGGCAGCAGCGGATTAAACCTCATTTACGAGGAAACTCTGCGAAAAATGGAAATCGATTGGAGCCGTATTGAGCGAAGCAGCACAACCTTCAGAGGAATAATCCCTAGCCGGGAAGCGCGCTGCACCGGACAAATCACACTCGATGTGGTGTTCGGCTCGCCGGACAATTACAGGTCCGAAGAAGTCACGTTCCAAGTGGCCCCGTTCAACAGCGGATATCACGCTATATTAGGACGAGAGGCATTCACAATTTTTCAAGCAGTACCTCATTACGGGTACATGAAGCTCAAAATGCCGGGGCCCAGCGGAATAATCACTCTCATTAGTGATCCGGACATAGCACTCCGCGCCGAAAACAAGACAGCCGCACTAGCCCTCGAGGCACTATCCGAAGCCTTAGCGGCAGAAGAACTTACCGCGCTGCACTCTACGGTGAACAGGGACGATGTGATACTCGATAAAAGATCCAAGTCCACCTCCTTCAAACCAGCAGATGAAATAACAAAATTCCAGGTCCATCCAACGGACCCAACAAAGACGGCCTCCATTGGGGCACAATTGAACCCCAAGTAGACGCCGCACTGCGCGAATTCCTTCGGGAAAATTGGGACATTTTCGCCTGGCATCCTTCGGATATGCCCGGAATCCCACGCAGATTGGCAGAACACAGCCTAAACATCCTAAAAGGATTCAAGCCAGTCAAACAGGCTCTTCGACGATTTTTCGAACCCAAAAGACAGGCAATGGGAGAAGAGCTAGCCAAACTATTGGAAGCCGGATTCATCAGAGATATCAAACATCTGGATTGGCTAGCAAATCTGGTAATGGTACCAAAGAAGGACAAATCATGGCGCCTTTGTGTCGATTTTAAAGACCTCAATAAGGCTTGCCCAAAGGATCCCATCCCTTTCCCCCGCATCGACCAAATTATCGATGCTACCACAGGACACGATTCATTGTGCTTCCTCAACGCATACTCTGGCTACCATCAAATCAAGATGGCAGAAGCAGACCAAGCCGCCACGGCATTCATCACCCCTTACGGACCATTCTGCTTCAACACGATGCCCTTCGGACTTAAAAACACCGGCGCAACATATCAGTGCATGATTCAAACATGTCTGGCTACCCAGATCGGCAAAACAGTCGAGGCATACGTAGACGACGTAGCCGTCAAAACAAAACACGTCGAAACTCTAGTAGACGATTTGAGGCTCACATTCGACAACCTCAGAGCATATGACATCAAGCTGAATCCGAAAAAATGCGTTTTTGGCGTACCAGCCGGAAAGCTGTTTGGCTTCATTGTATCCGATAGAGGAATTGAAGCAAACCCGGCTAAAATCTGAGCTCTTTCACAGTTGGATATTCCAAAAGACCTCAAACAGATACAAAAATTAACAGGATGCGTGGCAGCCTTAAGCCGCTTTATCTCCCGTCTAGGAGAAAAGGCATTGCCCCACTATCGCCTCCTCAGGCGCACCGAACACTTCGAGTGGACGGATGCTGCCACTGCCGGACTCGAAGAAATAAAGGCCATACTGGCCACAAATCCGGTCCTGGCTGCACCCAATCTAGGCGAACCAATGTTGTTATACATCGCAGCAACGCATCAAGTCGTAAGCGCGGTACTCGTCGTCGAACGAGAGACAAAAGGGCATAAATTCCCTCTTCAAAAACCAGTGTATTATGTATCCACTGTGTTAACCCCCTGCAAATCCCGTTACCCACACTATCAGAAGATAGCGTATGCGGTGTTCATGGCATCCCGGAAGCTCCGACACTACTTTCAAGAGTGTTCGATAACAGTGGCCTCCGAAGTACCACTCAATGACATCATAAATAACCGTGATGCAACGGGCAGGATTGCAAAATTGGCCATCGAGCTCTTACCATTCGATATAACTTACAAACCTCGGCGAGCTATAAAGTCACAAGTTTTGGCTGACTTCGTCGCCGAATGGACCGAAGCCGAACTCCCTAAAGAGTACGGCGCATACTCCAATTGGGTTATGCATTTTGACGGCTCTAAAATGTTGGCCGGACTGGAGGCTAGCGTCGTATTGACGTCCCCAATCGGGGACACAGTCCAGTACGTACTTCAAATAATGTACACGGACTCCAACAACGCAGCCGAATACGAGGCCCTGTTACATGGTCTCCGGATGGCAGTCTCCATGGGCATTCAACGCCTAGAGGTGTGCGGGGATTCAAACCTTGCAATATCCCAAATAAATGGAGACTTTGATGCCAAGGATCCGAAAATGGCAGCATATCGCAACGCTGTCCTAAAAATGTCAGCTCGGTTTGAAGGACTCGAATTCCATCACATAGCTCGAGATAATAACCAAGCGGCCGACGTACTGGCACGCATCGGTGCGAAACGTGATGCTGTCCCTCCAAATATCTTCCTGGAACGGCTCTTCAAGCCATCCGTACTATGGGAAGAGGAGCCCGGAAGTGACAAACCGGAAAAAACCGCGCCAATCGGCGATTCAGCCGATGACATAACACCTTCAGCCCACGACATAATGGCAGTAATCGCCCCGTGGACAGAACCATTCCTAGCCTACTTGCTTAGGCAGGAACTTCCCGAAGACCAAAACGAGGCCCGCTGCATAGTCCGGCGATCGAAAGCCTACAAGGTCCATGAGGGAGAACCTTATAAGAAAAGTACAACCGGAGTCCTTCAAAGGTGTATCTCCGAAGAGGAAGGGCGAAACCTCCTGGCTGAAATTCATGCCGGACTAGGCGGACACCACGCAACAGCCCGGGCCCTTGTAGGAAAGGCATTCCGTACAGGATTTTATTGGCCGACGGCCCGGGCAGATGCCCAGGACTTAGTCCAGAGATGCGTTGGTTGTCAGCTCTTTGCTAATCAAAGCCATATGCCGCCCACCGCCCTCAAAACTATACCCATTACCTGGCCATTCGCGGTCTGGGGGCTTGATATGGTTGGACCCCTTAAAGGGGGAACCCACAAGCAAAGGTACCTACTGGTCATGGTGGATAAATTCACCAAATGGATAGAGGCCAAACCGGTCAAAACGGCAGAGTCCGGACCGGTAATAGACTTTATATCCGGGGTAGTACACCGTTACGGAGTCCCCCATAGCATCATCACCGACAACGGCACGAACTTCACAGCCGACGAGGTTAAGTCATGGTGGAAAAATATGGGCATCAGGCTCGACTACGCTTCAGTCTATCACCCTCAAACCAACGGTCAAGTGGAACGAGGAAATGGTCAAATAATGAGCGGCATTAAACCCAGACTAGTGCGGTCACTTACTAAATCTGACACGCAATGGGTCGAGGAGCTCGACTCCGTACTCTGGGGGCTGCGGACAACGCCTAACCGTACTACCGGATTCACACCATTTTTTATGGTCTACGGCGCAGAGGCAGTCTTGCCCTGCGACATTATTCATGACTCACCTCGAGTGCGCATGTATGAAGAAAGAGAGGCCGAGCTGGATTGGCAGGACAGCTTGGACACATTGGAGGAAGAACGCGACATCGCCAAGGCTCGTTCCGCATTCTATCAGCAGCAGGCCCGAAGATATCAAAGCAGAGAAGTACGGGCCAAGACTTACAACATTGGTGAACTAGTTCTACGCCTGCCGGACAAGAAAAAGGACAAGCTCAAGCCCAAATGGGAGGGCCCTTTCATTATCGATCAAGTCCTGACCGGCGGAGCATACCGTCTACGAAATGCATCGAATAACCGACTCGAGCCGAACCCATGGAACGCAGCCCGCCTCCGAAGATTCTATGCCTAGCGCCGGACTAAGAGTTCGTCCCCTTCCTCCGTCCAAATTTTTATACTTCGACTGTCTTTTTACATAACCTTTTTATTAAAAAGCCCCTAAGGGCCTACTTTTGCATTTCTCGCATACACTTGATGTGCCATCCGCACTCATTATACCTGGGGGATTCTTTTACCGAAGCTCAATTATAAGGGTTTCATGCCCAGCACATGTGTTAAGCTTCCACATGTACCTTTTACGCACCATTATATGCATCGATATGACTTAAGTTTTGGCCAAGCTGGGTTGCCTGGCTCCTGTGCTTACCCCTACGTTCCCGATTGTTCGGCTAGGAGGTAAAGGGAGCACCTCTGCGATTGTTACTGCCGGGTTAGCCGGATGTGTACCTCAGACTGGGTGAAGCCGAAAGCTAGCGTTCTTAAGGGAATATTCGGTCGGTGACTTAAAAGATGACTTTTTACCTATTTATTTACCCGCCCCCAGATGTTTTTCTACTTTCTTTGCAGTCCGGACATGCACTTTAGGGCATGCCTCCCAGGGAAAGGAACCCTTAACGGAACTATTCTCCCTGGAAGATGTTTCTTACTAACCATGTAATATAACATAACTAGTTGGGCACTTGTCTGATAAAGCACTAATGACCCCTACGCCTGGTCTCCATGCATACCACGGTTGTTTCTTAACCAAAAAGGTATTCGGACACACTCCGGACTCTAGGGTCCCGAGGTTGAAGCGAAAAGGTCGGCAAAGACAAACGATCTACAATCCGGCTAGAAGGCATTTCACATGTCACTTTAAAGGAAAACATACATTGTCAAATTTACTGATTGTATTCCTCCTCAATCCCGTCTAACAGGCTGTCTAACTTACAGTCCCGTTGGGAAAATTTAGCAGCCAATTCTACTTGGCTGTATACTAAACTCACAGGGATCTCCTTCCCATCGGGCCCCACCGGTCCAACTTCGGCCATGTGGTTGGGATCCGCCTTCTTGTAACGCGTCTTCACCATGGCCAAAGCCTCCCTGGCACCTTGACGGCAAGCCGAAATCTTCCACAAACGGAAGCGCTGCCGCACTCCCTGAAGCTTCTCCGCAAGCTCCCCAAGGCCCTCGGGTAGGGAGAGGGCTGGCCATAAAGCTTGGATGACGCCGCTCATTGCCTGCCGAACTCGTTCGAGCAGTTGCAACAGCTCGAGAAGTTGATCACCCGTTGATATGGGCATCTCCTCCGCAGGGCGACCTGTGAGTATACCTACAAGACATCTTATGTCAATTTACTTCCTCGCCGGACTTTTCTTTTCAAAAGAGTTCGCTCAAACACTTACTATAAATGCCGCGACGAAGCCGCTGATTCTCCTTAACGGAGCTGGACAGCCCGGCTTGCGCGCCTTTCAGCTCTTCTCCGAGCTTGGCGTTGGCATCTTGGAGCTTGTTCCTTTCTTGCTGCACCCTATTCAGCACCCTCTCGCCGGCCTTTAGCTGGCGCAGTAATTCTTGCCTGTCCGGATCTTGTCCGGCGGCACCTGCAATGTCACTATTAGACTTGCGCGCACGCCGCACAGCGCTTATATTTATTAATAAAAATGTGTCACCAGGAGGGGTCTCTGCGTCTCCTCCTGCGGCAGCAAGTGCGGCCTCAAGTTGGGCCTTGCATTCTTGCAGCTCCTGAGACAGCTGGGCATTCTTCTCGGTAAGAGCCTGCGTTTCAAATGATCCTTAAATCAGTTAACATAACTACTTTAAGTCTCGGGGGCTACTGGTATATATAACCATTAAAATTCCCTTACCCGTATGTCTTTCACATACTGCTCCGTGGCTCTGGTAAAACCATCTTGAGCGGCACGGAGATGCGCGTCCCGTGTGTTAAAGGCGTCCAATGCCTCAGGGGAGAAGCACGCTTCACGAAATAGTGTCCGGCGGCGCCTATGGTTCATGGCGCTCTCCACCTCAGACTTGGTGGCGGACAGTCTGTCGGTGTCCTCCGTTGGAGAAGGATCCGGCCCGCGTCTTGCGCTTGCCTCCCCCTCCAAGCCGGGCGCTGGAGCCTGGCCGGTGTAGGTTGGATCGGCAATTTCCGCGCCCGCAGTCCGGCGAGCGTTTTTTCTCCTATAAAGATCATGAGCACTCAGACGCTTCCTAGGAACGTTGCTCTGAAAATTCAAATACGAGTTATACCTTTGCGGCGACGTTTCCGTCCGCACCGCACTCCTTTTCCGCCTGCTGGTCCGGACTGACCTCTGTTGGTCAGCCGTCGCGGGCTCGGCTTCCCGCCGTGAAGGCGCTTCCTGTAAAATACCATCGTTCGCGAAGGTCAGAAATGGGCAAGGAAGAGATAATGGTGTCCAGACCTCGGTCACAGTCACCTGGGAAGCCGGATACAGTCCGGGGTAGTCCGCCGTAATGGCAACCAAAGCATTATCCATGCTGAGCTGGTGAAATACCCCGTTGATCAGCTCCACCTTGATGTCCGGATCCTATTCGGAGGCCGGATCCAGGGATCTTTCTGGATCCTCGGGTTGCGGAGCAGGACTTACCATGTCCTCCACAGTCCGGCGTAGATCCTGCGCCGAAGACATAATGTAAGAAGCCTAAACTTCGAAAGCATGGGTCGATCCCTTAAAAGTGTTCTCTTACCCATCCTCTAGGGTTGTTCATGGAAAACCCATTCAAAGGGTTCGTTTGAAGGAAGTCCTCCTTCTCCCCCTTGTACAGGCTGGACAGGGTCTTCACCAGATCCTCGGTCGAATCCGGCCCTTTGCGGCCATGACGGGTAGCATCGTCTTCCCCGTTGAAATCCCACATGGGGTGGCCTCTATATTGCAATGGTTGAACCCCCCGCGTGATGCATATCGCCATGACTCCAATCATGGTCAACCCAGAATGGGCCAGCAATCTTATTCGGCCCATCAAGTAATGGACGCTCTTGTCTTCCTCCAAACGGGGGCTCCGTGGGCGCCAGCTGAGGCGTTTCTTCAGAGGAGCAGCACTAAACTCCGGGAGGCCAATCCGGACTGGGTCCGGCAGCGAAGCGTATCCTATGTAAAACCACTCTGAAGGCCAGTCTTCGGACGCCTTCTTGGGAGTACCGGATGGGTATCCGGTCCCGGCGATGCGCCATATTTCGGCGCCGCCCACTTGATATATGGACCCCTCGTGAGAACGGGGTACGAGGCAGAACAGCCTCTTCCACAATGCAAAATGGGGCTCAATGCCCAAGAATAGCTTGCAAAGAGCTACGTAGCCCGCGATATGCAGGACAGAGGCGGGCGTGAGGTGGTGGAGCTGGATTCCGTAGAACTCCAGGAGCCCACGGAGGAACGGATGTATCGGGAATCCGAGCCCCCTTGTCAAATAAGGGACGAAGCACACTCGCTCTCCTTTATTGGGGCTTGGGGTAGCCTCCGCTTGCCTCCCACCTTGATAAGTGACCAGCCCGGCTCGAACCGGGACCATGAAGGCCGGAGGGAGATATCCCCCCGCTTGGAGCTTCACTAGCTCGTTGTGCGGAACAGAGCACCTCCTCCAATCCCCTGGCGGTGGGCTGGGAGCGCGAGAAGAGGAGCCGCATCGACAGTCCATGATGGAGTGGATTTTTAGGTCAAAGGCGCTCCGATGAAGTATTCGCGGGAGGAAGATGGTGTGGTTTGGATCTGGACTTTTGCCTCTTTTGTAGGCGGACGACTCGCACGACTAGGGGGTAAAATGTAAAAGACACCCTGGCTTTTCGCATTCGTGCGACGCATGGTAAAGGGCCATTATTTGGCAAAGAAGCCGAGGAACACAGTATTTATGATGAAGCCGGACACTGTTCGGCAGGTACATGGAACTTGAAGGGAGAACCCGCCTTGCAACGCCGAGGACTATATATGCGCTGGACTTATCGTCATTGAAGCCCGGTTCGGGGGCTACTGAGGGAGTCCTGGACTAGGGGGTGTCCGGACAGCCGGACTATCATCGTCCGCCAGACTCCAAGACTACGAAGATACAAGATTGAAGACTCCGTCCCGTGTCCGGATGGGACTTTCCTTGGCGTGGAAGGCAAGCTTGGCGATACGGATATGTAGATCTCCTACCATTGTAACCGACTCTGTGTAACCCTAGCCTCCTCCGGTGTCTATATAAACCGGAGGGCATTAGTCCGTAGGACAACATACATTACAACAATCATACCATATCATCAATATTAATCAAGCAGGACGTAGGGTTTTACCTCCATCGAGAGGGCCCGAACCTGGGTAAAACATCGTGTCCCTCGTCTCCTGTTACCATCCGCCTAGACGCACAGTTCGGGACCCCCTACCCGAGATCCGCCGGTTTTGACACCGACAATGTCGCTCTTCAAGGTGACTTGCTTCTTCCCCTTCTAATCCTTTTTATATTTTTGTGAGCTCTTTTTTCCTTTGCCGGCCAGAGCCGCAGCCTCGGCATTTCCTCCGGCATCCGCTTTTCACTTGTGCTTCTTGCCCTTTTTCTCCGACTGATGAGCTTCACGTGCTCGGCTCTTACCACTCCTCAGTTGGTCCTCCTATTCACCATTGGAGTACCGGTTGGCTATCTCCATAGCCCGACTAAGAGTCAGGGTCTCAGTTCGGCCGAACTTCATGTTCAACTCCCGATGCCTAACTCCGGCCTTGAAGGCGCAGATTGCCTGGTGCGTGGTGACATTCTCCACTATATTGTGTAGAGTGGTCCACCGCTGGATATACTCTCGGAGAGTCTCATTCTGTTTCTGCACATAGTGCTGCAACTCGGTCAAACCTCCTGCCCTCTTGTATGTTCCTTCAAAGGTCTTGACGAATACCTTCACCAGATCATCCCAGCATAAAATGCTACCCAGCGGGAGTTGTGTTAGCCAAGCCCGAGCGGACCCCTCCAGCATCAGCGGCAAATGGTTCATGGCCACATTATCGTTGCCGCCGCCGATCTGGACCGCCACTCGGTAATCTTGTAGTCAAATTTCGGGCTTGGATTCGCCGGTGAACTTGCAGATCCCCGTGGCCAACCTGAAGTTGCTGGGAATCTCAGCTCCTCATATGTAACGGCTGAAGCACTCGGGACCTGATGATACAGAGCCACTCAGTACGTCGTGATCTTGTCCCTCTCGCAGGGCTCGGCCTCTGTTGACCAGGTTCTGAGCGAGATCATATCTTGCGTTGAACAGCAGGTCTCGAGTGTCTCTTGATGAACGAGTAGGATTCGGCCTGCGGTCACCACAGTGCGTCCATCTATCGTCATAGGGTTGGCGCCCATACATGACATCCCGTGGTGGAGGCATCAGGGCATGATCGTAGGCATCGTTACACCAGGGCAACGCGACTCGATCATGCCTCTGATTTTCGTGACAATATCTCGAGGAAGAAGTGGCTCGGCGCCTGCCCGAGCCGAGTGGACTATGTGCTGACTGGACGGTCTCCGCACGCACGGATGCGCTATGTTTCCGGTCTCTGGATTGGGTCACCACCGCATTTTGCGACAGCGCTGTCTTGAGGAGCGCCTTGATCTGACGGATCCCTTCTCTGGCCTAAGAGCTAGAGGGCTGAATGGAATCTGCGATCCGAGTAGCGGCTGCTAGGTTTTGCAACGGAGTACTAAGGACTTGGTACTTACGAGGCTGGTCACTCAAGTAGAGTCGACGTTTGTGCCGACTAGAACTGGGTTGATGGTGCTCGCTTTTGTCTAGCTCCCTCTAAAGCCGCTCGAGGCGACCGCACTCGGCCAGAGTGGCTAGGCGAGTCGGCTCCATGGCTAACGCCTTGGGAGTTGTCCCGGTGATGGGAGTGTTCAGGAGCTGGTCATTCCGACGACGGAGCTCATCCCGATGCTCCCGAGTGAGAGCCTGAGGTACATATAGCTCGTGGCCTGGGAAGCCCTCGTCGATGTTGACATGGGACGTACCCACACGACCATCTTTGGGCTCCGTGTAACCCGGGGGTACGTGGTGCTCGGAGTTATCCGCCATGAGAATCTCAGTAGTTTACTCGACGCTCTCGGACTCAGACTCCTCTGAGGAATCGCCGAGTGCCCATTGGAGAGGTCAAGGGCGGGCTCGTTGAACTCGATAGCCGCCACTTGTTCCGCCGTTGCCTAGGTGGCAACAGCGTGCCTGATCCAGCGCTTCATCCACGAACACCCGGAGCGCTTGGGATGGCGTGCAACAGTGGGGTGGGCAACCACCCGGTACGGAGCCGAGGGTTATCGGAGAAGGACTCGATATGAGCAAGCACGGAAGTGCGTCGCACCATGAACGGGCAATGCCTCCATGTCCAGCGGGGCCTCGCGTAGCCATGCTGAGTCGTCGACGATGAAGGAGATCGCCCTGAAATGGATTTCACTGCCGACTAACATGATGATGAAGAAATCCACCTACACCGTGAAATTTTGCTAGACGGCTAGCCCCATGGTGGGCGCCAACTGTCTGGGTTATATGATCCTGACAATGAGTACTAGGGGTACGAAAAAGGGGCACAGACTAGCTACAATGTAGGTGTAACACTCGGTGTTTAACGAGTTCATACCCCTCACTCGGTGGAGGTAAAAGCCCTTCGTCTCGTGCCCTGATCCTTGCTTTGATTTGATGGGTATAGTTACAGAGGTTGCACGTGCCCGGCTATGGAGAGGGGAGCAGCTTATATAGAGTGCATTGTAGCCCCATGTCTCCGACGCCGCCGGGGCAATTAATGCCATCGAATGAGACAATTACTAGTGTAATGATCCTCTACTACAACAATTATAGGTAACGGTAGCTATAACTCTATTTAGTGGATGACTTGGGATTCGTCGACTGTTGCAGCTCCCACGACGTCCTCTTGTTCTCTACATCTGAGTGGTGGTCCGTCT
Organism: Triticum timopheevii; assembly: GCA_963921465.1. NCBI lineage: Eukaryota > Viridiplantae > Streptophyta > Magnoliopsida > Poales > Poaceae > Triticum > Triticum timopheevii. The sequence continues at coordinate 421,901,036 of OY997272.1, forward strand.
GCCGAGTGACGTGTGATCGTCTGAGTGATCCTCCTGATGTATGCATCTGAATGATGGCACGGTTTAGGGACCTACCTATGATGGTGTTAGGCCCCATGTGGTTCCCAAATGCTGGGTCCTTGAACCTACCTGTAATAGGTGACCACATCAGGTCCCAACCATGAAGTCAGCCGCTCCCATCTTCTCCCCAACCGCACGAAGAACAGAGAGGCACCTCCTCTCTCATCCCCTCCACTCCCCCCTCCGATCTCCTTCGTTTATCCATCATTTTTGCGGATCGAGATGGCTCCAAAATGACAGAAGTAAGCTCTATTAATCCCTCCAATTCGTTTTAGTTGAAAAGCTTTTGATTTGATGCGTTATTTGGCACAAGATGGACCCTATTTCATCTAGTAGACTTTGATTTTTGTTGATCCTAGGTTTGTTTAGCTTGGAGCAATATGATGTATGTGGTTGAAGATAGACCCACTTCATTTGGTATTTACTAGTTTAGTGTTTCTATATAGTTTGAAGATGAACCCTAGTTCATGTTCAATTTTTTTAATTGTTCATTGATGTTTGATTAATATGATTGATGTGGTTGAATATGATATGATGGATATATATATATGCTTGTTGATTCAATATGGTTTTTTAGTTTGATTAAATATGATATGTTTATTGATTAATGTTAGTTGATCATACTATAATTGATGAATATGATATGATGGATAAATACAATTGATTATAGATATGATGGATATATATGATTGTTGATTCAATAATGATTTTTTTTTAATTTGATTCAATATGGTTCGTTCGCATTGATACAGTAAGTAGGTTTTAGTTTGATTAACATTATTCATTTGCATATTACGTTGTTTATTATATCGTTTATGATATATTTTTTGATTTATTTTAGTTGAATATGCTATGATTCATGTTGGTTAAATATGATATGATTTATTTCCAATTGTTTTAGGCAGGCCCCCCTTGTGCCAAACATCGGCACCAAGTACACCATGCATTCGACAACGGTTATCGCGCCCGTTTTATGGAGAATGGAGTGGTAATAATATGATCAAGTTGTTGCATCAAAATTTTGCTTTGCGAAAGTAAGTTACTAACTAGTGTTGTCTACATTTTGATAGATGTTACTGCCATTGCGGATAAAGGGCCACATGAAGGTTGTTCAGATGCAGTATGACGAGCGCTACACATTGTACTTCAAGCAAGCAAGATTTTTGGTTTCGTGCCATAGTTCAAGTGTATGTCGCCGATGCTCGTCCACTCAAACTCTCACGGCTTTGGTCGACTGGTGGCGCCCCGAGACGCACTGTTTCCATCTTCCATGTGATGAGATGATTGTGACCCTCGAGAACTTTGGCATGATCACGGCCCCACCGATCCAGGGGCAGGCTCTCACTGTGCGAGTGGAGAGGAAAAACTGGCAGGAGAGGGTTATCGCCCTCATCGCCGATTGCCCCGCCAACCGGGATAACCAAACATCCCTTGTGCCACTCCTGTGGATCTAGAACAACCGGTCCATATGCCCGAAAGATCCTGATGCATGGACCATAGAGTAGTATGCGAGGGCCTACTTGTAGTACCTTTTGACAGAGGTCGTGTTTCCAGACTGCTCGAGGGATACTGCCCTATGGACGTATCTCGACATCATGGCCGACCGGGATGCATGTTACAACTGGGGGTCCACCGGCCTCACATACCTATACCGTTCGGTAAGAAGATATCTAGGTACTGATTTATGGATTTATGTATGTTTTTGAAACATGTCATCTAATCCTGAATTGGTGTTTGTAGCTGGAAGACGCAACGCAGAGGACGGTGGAAAATTCTGGCATGTGTGGATTTGTCTAGGCCCTATCTATTTGGATGTGGGAGCGGTTTCCTGTGGGCCATCCTGAGAAAGATGTCCGGCGTACATTGACGGAGTATGGCGAAGAAGGAGACAACGCTCGACACCCAACCGCCGCGCACACTTGGCAAAAGGTGAATGTCTTCACGGGCAAGGCTAGTGCGTTGTACAAGGCCTTCACCAACGAGATGTACAACTTGACAGCTTACCAGGTATACCAACTGATGTCTACTATGTAACTTTATTCTTGTAGACTCGTGCTGGGCCTCCAAGTGCAGAGTTTTGTAGGACAGTAGCAATTTTCCCTCAAGTGGATGACCTAAGGTTTATCAATCAGTGGGAGGCGTAGGATGAAGATGGTATCTCTCAAACAACCCTGCAACCAAATAATAAAAAGTCTCTTGTGCCCCCAACACACAAAATACAATGGTAATTTGTATATGTGCACTAGTTCGGCGAAGAGATGGTGATACAAGCATAGTAACGATAGTAGATGTTGATTTTTGTTATAGGAACAATAAAAAATAGCAAGGTAGCAAGTAACCAAAGTGAGCACAAATGATATTGCAATGCTTCAAAATGAGGCCTAGGGTACGTACTTTCACTAGTGCAATCCGTGAGTTGAGTGCAAAAACATATCTCAAGTGAATCGATATAATACCCCATTGTCACCACGGTATTCGTATGCAAGACATATATCAAGTGCTCTCAAATCCATAAAAGTATTCAATCCAATAAGAACAAAATCTCAAAGGGAAAACTCAATTCATCACAACAAAATAGAGAGGGGAAAACACCATATGGTCCAACTATATTAACAAAGCCCGCGATACATCAAGATCATGCCATCTCAAGAACACGAGATAGAGAGATTAAACACATAGCTACTGGTACAAACCCTCAGCACCGAGGGTGGACTACTCCCTCCTGATCATGGTGGCCGCCGGGATGATAAAGATGGCCTCCAGTGATGATTCCCCCTCCCGCGGAGTGCCGGAACAGGGTCGAGATTGGTTTTTCGTGGCTACAGAGGCTTGCGGCGGCAAAACTTCTTATCTAGGTTATCTTCAGGGGTTTTGGAATATTTGGCAATTTATAGGGCGAAGGGGCGGTGCGGGAGCCACTGAGGTGGGCACAACCCACCTGGGCGCGCCTGGGCCCCCAGGCATGCCCTAGTGGGTTGTTCTCCTCTCGGAGCTCCCCTCTGGTACTTCTTTGGCCCACCGGGTGTCTTCTGGTCCATAAAAAATCTCCAAAAAGTTTTGTTGCGTTTGGACCCCGTTTGTTATTGATTTTTTGCTATGTAAAAAACAAGCAAAAACAACAACTGGCATTAGGCACTATGTCAATAGGTTAGTCCCAAAAAATGATATAAAGTTGTTATAAAATGATTGTAAAACATCCAAGAATGATAATATAACAGCATGAATACTTCATAAATTATAGATACATTGGAGACGTATCAACATCCCCAAGTTTAATTCCTACTCATCCTTGAGTAGGTAAATGATAAAAGAAATAATTTATGAAGTATGAATGCTAGCAAAGTGCATAACTTTGATCAATGATAATTTCAATCACTTTTCCTAGCATCATAACAGCAATTCTTTCTTATAAAATTTCTCATGTTAAAGTAGCAACCAATTGAGTTGTTAAGGTTCAAACAATGAATTCTCTTAAAACTCAAGAACCTATATTCTTAGTCACCAAACAACTGCAATTCAACTTATTTAACAGAGTCTAAGAGCTCCACATACTCAATCATCATATAGTCTTCCATGAATTCTACTAGTCAAAGCATATTCTTAGAACAAATGGCATACATCGAACACAGAGAAATATAAGGGCTTAATGTTTCGCCTCCCAACTCATTTATCATAGAGATAATTGTCAACAATAATAAATCATGATCAAATATGTTTGAATGGTCATATGTGCCTAGATCTTTCCCCACCACAGGATGCTTACCAACTAGAGAATAATTGAGGTTGAAATTGGAATGCATAGTATTGACTATTGCGTAAAAGTAAATACCGGAAAGTAAAAGATAGGCCCTTCACAGAGGGAGGCAGAGGTTGTCATGTGCTTTTAATTTTTGGATGCCCAAACACTTAATGCAAAGGAACGTCATGTTATATTGCCCCTTATGATAGCAACCTTTATTATGCAGTCCATCGCTTTTATTACTTTGCCATCACAAGTTCGTACAACACTCAATTTTCCCTTGCACTAAAAGATCAAACTTATTTAGGAGAAATTTTTATTGCTTCATGCACAGATGACAACTTACTTGAAGGATCTTATTCAATCCATAGCTAGGTATGGTGGACACTCATGGCAATAAACTAGGTTTAAGGGTTTTTGGATGCACAAGTAGTATCTCTACTTAGTACGAATTTTTGGCTAGCAAAAGATCCTAGGAAAACACCACATGTTGGAGGATCCATGACATTATAACTTCTATGCAAATGTACACAACCATAACTCATTACGTTGTCTTCCTTGTCCAACTTCAACTAATTTGCTCAAGTTTGAAAATAATTATATTTGCATGTGAAAGTTCTCTTTCTTATACTAATCATTCATGAATTGCTTGTATGACCAATATTGTGATTGTCAAGCTTCAGAAGATTTCACTTTCAAAACCCAATGTGAAGCTAGCACTAGGCATGATATGAACATATATATATATATATATATATATATATATATATATATATATATATATATATTCAACTTCATGATATTCAATTCATTTAACAATATACTCATAGGATATAAGTGAAGCACGAGAGTAAATGACAAACTACTCTGAAAAGATATAAGTGAAGATCGAACGAGTAGTCATGTAAATGGGTAGCTATTTGAGGACTCGCTTTTATTTAAAAACTTTCAGATCTAAGTATCTTATTAAAACAGAAAGCAAAACAAAATAAAATGTCATTCCAAGGATAGCACACAACATGTGAAGAAGCAAAAACTTAGGCTTAACCGATACTAACCGATAATTGTTGAAGAAGAAAGGTGGGATGCCTACCGGGGAATCCCCAAGCTTAGATGCTTGAGACTTCTTGGTATATTAACTTGGGATGCCTTGGGCATCCCCAAGCTTTAGTTTTTGTGTCTCCTTAATTCCTTTTATGTCCGGGTTTCCCTAAATCTTAAAAACTTCATCCACACAAAACTCAACAAGAACTTGTGAGATAGGTTAGTATAAATCAATGCAATAACCTTATCATTCTCTAGTGTAGCAAATCACTAAAATTATCATTTAACAATGCATACTAAATGCCTGTGCATATTTAGTACTCCTATCCTCAAATAGAATCATTAAACAAGCAAACATATGCAAACATAATAGCAATATGTCTAAATAGGACAGTCTGTAAAGAGTGCAAGAAGATTCATACTTCTCTAACTTCAGAAATTCTGAAAAATTACCAAACTATAGAAAATTTATCATAGCTTATTGTGCAAAAAGATCAACATTTTATCACATTTTGACTTTTCTAGAGAATTCATGCACTAGCGTGCAACTTTCTGTTTTCAAACAGCCACATATAGACTAGCAAAATAAGCATGGCAAAGGCTATACTTGACATTTTTATTTGAAATATGCAAAACATTAATATAGATAGCAGCAAGCGAATCCTAACAAAATAAAATGACACTCCAAGCAGAACTTATATCATGTGATGAATGAAAATGTATCCCCAAGTAAGGTTACCGATAATGTTGGAGACAAAAGAGGGGATGCCTTCTGGGGCATCCCCAAGCTTAGTTGCTTGGGTATTCCTTGAATATTAACTTGGGCTGCCTTGGCCATCCCTAAGATTAGGGACTTGACACTCCTTATTCTCCTCATATCGATATCTCACCCAAAACTTGAAAACTTCAATCACACAAAACTTCACGGAACTTCGTGAGATAGGTTAGTATGATAAAGCAAATCATTCACTTTGGTACTGTCAAAGACAAGATTAATAATTTTTCTCACACAATGCATACTGTAGCATTTCTACAGCTTATACTGATCAATATAAGCCATAGAAACTAGAAAACAAGCAAACTAAGCATTGAAAACATAACCTATAAAAAACATAACAGTTTGTAATGATCTGGACAACTACCATACTTCTGCTACTCCAATAATTCTGAAAAATTAGGACAACGTAGGTAATTTATATATAAATAATATGTAAAAATATTCAGAGCAAAATCACATTCCAGTGAATTTTGAAAATTCTTGGATGAGCGCAAAAGTTTCTGTTTTTGCATAGAATCAAGTCAACTATCATACACACTATCCTAAAGGTTTTACTTGGCACTTTATTGAAATAAAAGCTAAAAAATGTGATTACTACAGTAGCTTAATCATGTGAACACACAAAAACAGTAGGTAAAAGTGTTGGGTTGTCTCTCAACAAGCGCTTTTTTCTTTAATGCCTTTTTACCTAGGCATGATGATTTCAATGATGCTCACGTAGAAGATAAGAATTGAAACATAAAGAGAGGATCATGAAGCACATGACTAGCACATTTAAGTGTAACCCACTTCCTATGCACATGGATTTTGTGAAAAAACAATTTATGGGAACAAGAATCAACTAGCATAGGAAGGCAAAACAAGCAAAACTTCAAGATTTTCAACACATAGAGAGGAAACTTGATATTATTGAGATATGTAGAAGCACATGTTCCTCTCCATAATAATTTTCAGTAGCATCATGAATGAATTCAACAATATGACTATCACATAAAGCATTATTTTCATGATGCGTAAGTATACAATTTTTATTACTCTCCACATAAGCAAATTTCTTCTCATTCATAGTCGTGAGAGCAAATTCAACAAAATAACTCTCATGTGGTTGAAAATTAAAATCATGATGACAAGTTTCATGGTTATCATTATTCTTTACAGCATACATGTCATCACCATAATCATCATAGATAGCAACTTTGTTGTCATAGTCAGTTGAAACCTCTTCCAAAATAGTGGATTCATCACTAAATAAAGTCACGACCTCTCAAATCCACTTCCATAATTATCACAATAAGATTCAACACCCTCCAAAATAGTGTGCATTAGTACATAGAGTTGACACTCTTCCAAACCCACTTTTATCAATATAATCATCATAAATAGGAGGCATGCAATCATCATAATAAATTTTCTCATGAAAACTTGCGGGACTAAAAATATCATCTTCATCAAACATAGCATCCCCAAGCTTATGGCTTTGCATATCGCTAGCATCATGGATACTCAAAGAGTTCATAGCAACAACATTGCAATCATGCTCATCATTCAAAGATTTTTTTGTCAAACATTTTATGGAATTCTTTTTCTATCAATTGAGCAAAATTTTCCTTTCCATAATTTTCATGAAACAAATTATAAAGATGAATAATATGATGCAACCTCAAATCCATTTTTTGTAGTTTTATTTTATGAACCAAATTAGTGATAAAACAAGAAACTAAAAGATTCAGTTGCAAGATCTAAAGATATAACTTCATGCACTCACCTCCCCGTCAACGACGCCGCAAAAGAGCTTCGTTGACGGGATGTGAGTGCCGCTTATCTAACCTCCCCGGCAACAGCACTAGAAAAGAGCTAGATGTCTACTACGCAACTTTATTCTTGTAGACTAGTGTTGGGCCTCCAAGCGCAGAGTTTTGTAGGATAGTAGCAATTTTCCCTCAAGTGGATAACCTAAGGTTTAGCAATCTGTGGGAGACATAGGATGAAGAAGGTCTCTCTCAAACAACCCTGCAACCAAATGATAAAAAGTATCTTGTGTCCCCAACACACCAAATACAATGGTAATTTGTATAGGTGCACTAGTTCGGCAAAGAGATGGTGATACAAGCGTAGTAATGATAGTAGATATTGATTTTTGTAATAGGAACAATAAAAAATAGCAAGGTAGCAAGTAACGAAAGTGAGCACAAACGGTATTCCAATCTCTCAACAATGCTAATATAATTGGATCATATAACCATGCCTCAACGTGCGTTGAAGAATCACTCCAAAGTTCTTATCTAGCAGAGAACATAAGAAGAAATTGTTTGTAGCCAAGGTAGTCAGAATCCCGACACGACTTCACGACCCTATGAAAGCATGTCGATCCAAATCCCACTATGAATCCATGTCAGGTAGAATCCATGTTGAGTCGCGATCCAAATCATAGAATCCTGTACAAAATTTCACAATCCCGACTATGCTATGGACTATGTCCGATTCTACTAATTTATCTAAGTCATTTGTTTAGTTGTAGCAGAATAGTATGCCATCATCCAAAGCCCTTTTCATATACCTCATGGACCTTTATTCCCCACCCAAGCCCAAATGCTCAGCCACTGACACCTTTAATCTAGCTCTCAGAAATGCTAGATCGAAATTGAGGATCAGGCTTATCGCTAGATGGAGTTGGCATGAAAAGGAGGTTGCTCCAAGATTGATTGGAGAAGGAGAGCAAGACCCTTCAAGGTTTAGCACTGCAGGTCAGATGGACAAGTGGTCTACTATACATGCACTCTAATAAGAACCTAAGTGAATTTCGCACATTGAAGGTTTAAATGTTCTATATATTTCCCTATCATATATGTTCCATACAAGCGAGCTAGATGGTAGGTTAGCCATAAAAAGAAGTGGAATACAATTAGCATTGATGTGTATGTTCTTTGCTCCTTATTTAGTGCCAAAACTCTATAGAACCCATATAAATTTCTTGTGTGCATACAAAATATCTTATTTGAGTAAATCTAGTAGAATCCTCGATTCCACGACTCGATCTTACGACTCAATTCTGTCTGAGGAAAACCGATCCGACTCCGAATCCCAACTCTGACTACCTTGTTTCTAGCTATTCTTTCTGATCGGTCTATCCAAGAGTTCGTACTAAAATAACACCAAGTTATTCTTTCCTCTCGATATATCAAGAGTTCGTGCTAAAATAACAAGAGTTATTCCTTCTGATCGATCTATCAAGAGTTCGTACTAAAATAACACCAAAGCAAATTCAGATTCATAATACTCAACCCAACACAAAGAACCTCAAAGAGTGCCCAAGATTTCTACCGGAGAAACAATAGACAAGAACATGCATCAACCCCTATGCATAGATTACCCCAATGCCCCCTTTGGAATCCGCGAGTTGAGTGCCAAAACATATCTCAAGTGAATCAATATAATACCCCATTGTCACCACGGGTATTCATATGCAAGACATATATCAAGTGCTCTCAAATCTATAAAAGTATTCAATCTGATAAGAACGAAATCTCAAAGGGAAAACTCAATTTATCACAACAAGATAGAGAGGGGAAAACACCATATGATCCAACTATATTAACAAAGCTTGCGATACATCAAGATCGTGCCATCTCAAGAACACGAGACAGACAGAGAGAGAGAGAGAGAGAGATTAAACACATAGCTACTGGTACAAACCCTCAACCCCGAGGGTCGACTACTCCCTCCTCATCATGGTGGCCGCCGGGATGATGAAGATGACCTCCAGTGATGATTTCTCTCTCCGGCGGAGTGCCGAAACGGGGTCTAGATTGGTTTTTCGTGGCTACAGAGGCTTGCGGCGGCAGAACTTCTGATCTAGGGTTATCTTCGGGGGTTTTGGAATATTTGGCAATTTATAGGACGAAGAGGCGGTGCAGGAGGCCACCGAGGTGGGCACAACCCACCCGGGCGCGCCTGGCCCCCAGGCACGCCCTGTGTGACGCCCTAGATTCAATCGTACACTGATCATACATGCAAATGTGTACGATCAAGATCAAGGACTCACAGGAAGATATCACAACACAGGGGCATCGAGGGCTCGAATACATAAGCTCGAATACAAACGAGTCAGCGGAAGCAACATTATCTGAGTACAGACATGATTTAAACAAGTTTGTCTTAAGAAGGCTAGCACGAAAGCAACATCGATCGAAAAGGCAAGGCCTCCTGCTTGGGAGCCTCCTAACTACTCCTGGTCGTTGGCGACCTCCACATAGTAGTAGGCACTCTTAGTGTAGTAGCAGTCGTCGTCGAAGGTGGCGTCAGGATCCCGGGCTCCACCATCTGGTTCCAGCATCTGAGAAGAATGGAAAGAGGTGGAAAGGGGGGAGCAAAGCAACCATGAGTAATCATCCAAAGTACTCGCAAGCAAGGATCTACACTACATATGCATCGGTATCAATGAAATGGGTAGTATTTGTAGACTGTACTGCAGAATTCCAGAAGAGAAGGGGAAAGCCTAGCCTATCAAAGACTAGCATCTTCAAGCAGCTCCAAGCATCTTGCAGCAATCAGAAGGCCATAGAATAGCAGTTTATATTTAACAAACATGTTGTAGAAATAATGCCCAGAGATCCTTCCCCGACTCCCTGCGGGAAAGCAATCTCGGAGCCACATATCCATAGGTTTCACTAGTGGCTTCTCTCGAGAAAAATAGCAAACGGTGGGAAAACAATTACTGTTGGGCAATTGATAGAACTCCAAATAATCATGACGATATCTAGGCAATGATCATTATATAGGCATCACGTCCAAGATTAGTAGACCGACTCCTGCTTGCATCTACTACTATTACTCCACACATCGAGCGCTATCCAGCATGCATCTAGTGTATTAAGTTCATGGAAAAATGGAGTAATGCACCAAGAACGATGACATGATGTAGACGAGATCCATTTATCTATTTGCTTAGATACAGAACCCATCTTGTTATCCTTAGTAGCAACGATACATACATGTCGGTTCCCCTTCTGTCACTGGGATCAAGCACTGTAAGATCAAACCCACTACAAAGCACATCTTCCCATTGCAAGATAAATAGATCAAGTTGGCAAAACAAAAGCCAAATATCGGAGAAGAAATACGAGGCTATAAGCAATCATGCATATAAGAGATCAAAGAAGACTCAAATAACTTTCATGGATAAAAACATCGATCTGATCATAAACTCAAAGTTCATCAGATCCCAACAAACACACCGCAAAAAGACTTACATCATATGGATCTCCGAGAGACCATTGTATTGATAATCAAGAGAGAGAGAGAGAGAGAGAGGAAGGCATCTAGCTACTAACTATGGACCCATAGGTCTACAAAGAACTACTTACGCATCATCAGAGAGGCACCAATGAAAGTGGCGAACCCCTTGATGGTGTCTAGATTGGATCTGGTGGTTCTGGACTCTGCGGCGGCTGGAATTGATTTTCGTCGACTCCCCTATGGTTTCAGGAATATTGGGGTATTTATAGAGCAAAGAGGCGGTTCAAGGGGGACCCAAGGTGGGCACAACCCACCAGGGCGTGCCCTGGTGGGTGTTGCTCCCCTCGAGCCACCCCCAGGTGCTTCCTTGGCCCACTGGATGTCTTCTGGCCCAAAAAATCCTCCAGGAGTTTCGCTGCGTTTGGACTCCGTTTGATATTGATTTCCTGCGATGTAAAAAAAATGCAAAAAACAACAACTAGCACTGGGCACTATGTCAATAGGTTAGTACCAAAAAATGATATAAAATGACAAAAATGATTGTAAAACATCCAAGAATGATAATATAACAGCATGGAACAATCAAAAATTATAGATACGTTGGAGACGTATCAGCATCCCCAAGCTTAATTCCTGCTCGTCCTCGAGTAGGTAAATGATAAAAACATAATTTTTGATGTGGAATGCTGCCTAACATGTTCATCACATTTCTTTTCTTTATAACATGGACATATGGAATTTTATATGATTCAAAGCAATAGTCTATTTTTGACATGAAGACTTTAATACTCAAGCATACGAACAAGCAACCATGTCTTTCAAAATATCAACACTAAAGCAAGTTATCCCTAGCCTATCATGCTCAATCATTGATCCAATCATGAAACACACTCGAATATTAGCTACACCCAGTGCTCAAATATGACCATAGTGCCCCTTAGTTGGTGCTTTATAAGAGAAGATGGAGACTCAAATTCAAAATAAAAATTTCATAAGTAAAAGAAAGGCCCTTCGCAGAGGGAAGTAGGGATTTGTAGAGGTGCCAGAGCTCAAACCTTAAATTGAGAGATAAAAAATATTTTTGAGAGGCATACATTTCCCACCAACAAAAACGACTTAGAGATCTCAACACTTTCCATGCTAGATACATCATAAGCGGTTCTCAAACAAAAAATAAAGTATATTCCTTTTCCACCATTACTTTCACTTTCCGTGGCTAGCCGAATTCACGGTTTCCCTCCATACCAACACTTTCCAAGGAATTTAATATTTGACAACATAAAGTAAATTCATTTTTCATTTTGGGACTGGGCATCCCTAATACCTTTGTCGTACTCTTGTGCAATGACAAGTGAATAAACACTCATCGTGAGAATAACACATCTAGCATGGAAAATATTGGTCACCCTTCACCGCCTCGCGAGTGGTAGAGCACACAAAAGAGAAATTTATTTTGAAAATTAGAGATGGCACATGCAAATTTTCTTAGAATGGCATGGAAATACCGCATATAGGTAGGTATAATGGACTCCTATGCTTCACTTAAATTTTTAGAGCCATGGATTTGCTCTAGTGCTTCACTTATATCTTTTTGAGCATGGTGTGCTTTGTTATTTTTGGCTCTCTCAAAAGGGTGTGTCCAGCAAGGATTCAACACTTAAAACACAAAGAAAAACAATCAAAGACTCATATCATACAATACACTCCAAGCAAAACTCATATTATGTGACGAATAAAAATATAGTTTCAAGTAAAATACTGATGGTTGTTAGAAGAAAGCGGGGATGCCACTCGGGGGCATCCCCAAGCTTAGTTACTTGCTACTTCTTTGAATATTATCTTGGGGTGCTTCGGGAATCCCCAAGCTCAGCCTTTTGCTAATCCTTATTCCTTCATCCATCGTAAGATCACCCAAAACTTGAATACTTCAATCACACAAAACTCAAACAAAACCTTTGTGATATCCGTTAGTATAAGAAAGCAAACCACTACTATGAGTTCTGTAGCAAACCTATTCTTATTTTGTTTTTGCATTATATCTACTATATTCCAACTTTTCTATGGCAAAAACTCATCAAAGAAAACCATAGAATCATCAAAACAAGCACACAACGCAAAGAAAACAGAGTATGTCAAAAACAGAACAGTCTGTAGCAATCTGAATATTCTTCTGTAACTCCAAAAATTCTGAAAAAAATTGGTGGACGTGAGCAATTTTTCTATTAATCTTCTGTAAAAATAATCAACTCAAAAGCACTCTTCTGTAAAAATGACAAATAATCTCGTGAGCGCAAAAGTTTCTGTTTTTCAGCAAGATCAAATCAACTTTCACCCAAGTCTTCCCAAAGGCCTTGCTTGGCACAAACACTAACTAAAACAAAAAAACACAATCATAACAGTAGCATAACTGTGCTAACACACAAGAACAGAAAGCAAAAGGCAAAAGTAAATTTTATTCATTGGGTTGCCTCCCAACAAGAGCTATTATTTTACGCCCCTAGCTAGGCACAATATTTTATTGATGCTCACATGAAAGATAATAAATGAAACACAAACAGAGCATCATAAAACATGTGACAAACATATTTAAGTCTAACATACTTCCTATGCATAGGCATTCCATAAGCAAACAAATGATCAAGCCAAGCAAAAACTAGCCTATGCAAGGAAGAAGAAAGAAACAATAGCGATCTCAACATCACGAGAGGTAATTTAGTAACATGAAAATTTCTACCACAATATTTCCCTCTCTCATAATAATTACATGTGGGATCATATTCAAAGTCAACAATATAACTATCACATAAAATATTCTCTTCATGATCCACATGCACGGAAAGTTGACACTCTTCCAAAGTAGTGGGATTATCATCAAATAAAGTCACGACCTCTCCAAGCCCACTTTTATCAAAAATTTCATAAGATTGATCATTCTCCAAAGTAGTGGGAGCATTATTACCTAGAGTTGACACTCTTCCAAACCCACTTTCAATATTATTGCAAACACTATTATCAATATCATATTCATCATGAGGCTTAAATAAATTTTCAATATCATAAGAAAAATCACCCCAATCATGATCATTACAATAAGTAGCGGGCATAGCAACATTAGCATCCCCAAGCTTGGGGTTTTGCATATCATTAAGACAATTGACATTAATAGAATTTATAATAAAATCATTGCAATCATGATTTTCATTCAAGGAGCTATCATAAATCACTTCATCAATTTCTTCTTTCAAAACTTCATCACAATTTTTAGATTCATAAATCTCAAGCAAAACTTCATAAAGATAATCTAGTGAACTCAATTCACTAGCAATTGATTCATCATAATTGGATCTCTTGAAAAGATTAGCAAGTGGATGAGGAGCCATATCAAAATATTTTTAACAAACGAAGATGCAAGCAAATAGAAGGCACATGGCAACACAAGCAAACATGAGATCTGACAAGAAAAAGGCAAACAAAAAAGAGGGCGAATAAAACGGCAAAGTTTTGTGAAGTGGGGGAGAGGAAAATGAGAGGAAAATGGCAAATAATGTAAATTGCGAGGAGATGAGATTTGTGATTAGGAACCTGGTTCATGTTGAAGATCCTCCCCGGCAATGGCGCTAGAAATTCCTTTTGATGTCTGCTAGAACTACATCGGTATTTCCCCAAAGAGGAAGGGATGATGCAGTATAGCGACGGTAGGTATTTCCCTCGGTGATGACACCAAGGTTATCGAACCAGTCGGAGAACCTCCTCACACCACGTAAACAACACCTGCACACAAGTAACAAATACTCGCAACCCGACGTGTTAAAGGGGTTGTCAATCCCTTTCGGGTATGGCGCCTCAAGATAGGCAAATAACGTGAGGTAAAAGTGGTAGAGAGGATAAATAGACCATGGAACAAATAAATTGCAGCAAGATATTTTTGTATTTTTGGTTTAATAGATCTGAAAATAAATGCAAAGGAAAATAGATAGCAAAGGCAAATATGATGAAAAGAGACCAAGGGGCTGTAGGTTTCACTAGTGGCTTTCTTGAGAAAAATAGCAAACGATGGGAAAACAATTACTGTTGGGCAATTGATAGAACTTCAAATAATCATGAAGATATCGAGTCAATGATCATTATATAGGCATCACATCCAAGATTAGTAGACCGACTCCTGCCTGCGTCGACTACTATTACTCCACACATCGACCGCTGTCCAGCATGCATCTAGTGTATTAAGTTCATGGAAAAACGGAGTGATGAAATAAGAATAATGACATGATGTAGATGAGATATGTTTATCTATTTGCTTAGATATAGACCTCATCTTGTTATCCTTAGTAGCAACGATACATACGTGTCGGTTCCCCTTCTATCATTGGGATCAAGCACCGTAAGATCAAACCCACTACAAAGCACCTCTTCCCATTGCAAGATAAATAGATCAAGTTGGCCAAACAAAACCCAAATATCGGAGAAGAAATACGAGGCTATAAGCAATCATGCATATAAGAGATCAAAGAAGACTCAAATAACTTTCATGGATTAAAAACATAGATCTGATCATAAACTCAAAGTTCATTGGATCCCAACAAACACACCGCAAAAAGACTTACATCATATGGATCTCCAAGAGACCATTGTATTGATAATCAAGAGAGAGAGAGAGAGAGAGAGGAAGCCATATAGCTACTAACTACGGACCCGTAGGTCTACAAAGAACTACTCACGCATCATCGGAGAGGCACCAATGGAAGTGGTGAACCCCTCTGTGATAGTGTCTAGATTGGTTCTGGTGGTTCTGGACTCTGCGGTGGCTGGAATTGATTTTCGTTGACTCCCCTAGGGTTTCTGAATATTGGCATATTTATAGAGCAAAGAGGCGGTTCATGGGGCACCTGACGTAGGCACAACCCACCATGGCGCGCCTGGGCCTTCTGGCGCGCCCTGGTGGGTGCTGCTCCCCTCGAGCCACCCCCAGGTGCTTCCTTGGCCCACTTGATGTCTTCTGGCCCAAAAAAAAATCCTCCAGCAGTTTTGCTACGTTTGGACTCCATTTGATATTGATTTCCTGCAATGTAAAAGAACATGCAGAAAACAGCAACTGGCACTGGGCACTATGTCAATAGGTTAGTACCAAAAAATGACTATAAAATGATTGTAAAAACACCCAAGAATGATAATATAACAACATGGAACAATAAAAAATTATAGATACGTTGGAGACATATCAATGTGTGGAGTACTAGTAGTAGATGCAGAATCGTTTCGGTCTACTTGACACAGACATGATGCCTATGTTCATGATCATGTCCTTAGATATCACCATAACTTTGCGCCTTTCTATCAATTGCTCAGTAGTAATTTGTTCACCCACCGTAATATTTGCTATCTTGAGAGATGCCACTAGTGAAACCTATGGCCCCCAGGCCACTTTTTCATTATTCAAGTTCTCTTTTACATCATACTAGTTTCCGATCTAATATTTTGCAACCTTTTACTTTCTGATCTATAAACCAAAAATACCAAAAATATTTACTTTACCGTTAATCTATCTCTATAAGATCTCGCTTTTGCAAGTGACGTGAAGGGATTTTGGCAACCCCTTTATCGCGTTGGGTGCAAGTTGTTGATTGTTTGTGCAGGTATTCGGTATTCGGTGACTTGTGCGTTGTCTCCTACTGGATTGATACCTTGGTTCTCAAACTGAGGGAAATACTTACGCTACTTTGCTGCATGACCCTTTCCTCTTCAAGGGAAAAAACCAACGCAAGCTCAAGAGGTAGCAGAAATACATACCTTGGGTTATGGTGTTGATCTTGACCATGTAGTTGAGCTTGTGGTAGATGCTGAAAGTTGATGCTGTCCATCAAGAGTTAGGAGCATCCTTTGGAATTTGTAGCTCATCTTCCTACATGGGTTAGTCTTGCAAGGAATGTCACTTGTGTATCCAAAATGACAAGAGTGAAATTCATTATATAGGTATTGTCAAAGGATATGTTGAATGTGCACATGCTTCCTTGATTTCAACAACCAAAGCATAGATACCTGGTCATGACAAGATTGCTCAAGAAAATAGTGATTTGCAATCTTGTGGAATGAGGATCGTCCAAGTACCTACAAGAATTAGATACCATACATGCAAATATATCCAAGATAAATGATCATCATAAGAAAAACATCAAGGATTAGTCATATAAGCTCATGCCTTGCATGTATCCAAAGAAGTCTCTACTCCAAATTTGAGGCATCAATGATGTTCAATTCACTTCTCAACCAAGAAAATATCTTCTCATCAAGGGGTTTGGTGAAGATATCTACCAATTCCTTATCAGTACGAACATGCTTAAGATTAATGTCTCT
Organism: Triticum timopheevii; assembly: GCA_963921465.1. NCBI lineage: Eukaryota > Viridiplantae > Streptophyta > Magnoliopsida > Poales > Poaceae > Triticum > Triticum timopheevii. The sequence goes on from OY997272.1 coordinate 421,918,243, forward strand.
GTCAGCGTTCTGGGAACGGGGGTCCCCAGACTTGCCTGCCTGCGGCCTGCGACGTGGCTCATCAGGGGCCCAGTACGGCCCATCTTCATCAACCCAAGTTCAAGACCCTTGCGAGGGGCCAAGCCTCACGGGGCGGGCGACGCAAGGTCTCCTCAGGGGCGGCCTCACGAGGCAGGCTCACGAGGAGGCGGAGAGATCAAGGCAAGGAGTACCTCGCGAGGTGCTCTGACGCAAGCCATGACGATCAAGACCAGGCGGGCGCCAGGCGGGCGCCAGGCGGGCGCCAGCCTGCGCAGTGTCCATGTTTCCTCTTTGGTGCAAAGGGGGCAAGCACAGGCGCGGAGTACCGAGGCGTCAGGCAAAGGTTTCCCTATCGGTGCAACGAGACCAAGACCAACAGAGTGGCAGGACGGAGGTCACCGTGGAGCCCAAGACAGCGTCATCGCTAGTGCCTTTGGCAGTCGAAGACCACCTTTAGTCGGGATAGCTTGTACTAGCTGTCCCCCTTCAATGGCTGTTGTTGGCTCCCTTCCCGCTCAATATTTGGGAAGAGGACCAGGGCCTCTATATATAGAGATAGCCACCACAGTAGGAGGGGATCGAATCCATCCCAAGTAGAACACCGCACCAGCTCAAGAACACCCCTCGCGAGGCTGTTCTTCCTTTGTACTATTTATCATTAGCCCCAGAGGCAATCCACCACACCACACACTGGATTAGGGTATTACACCACAACGGTGGCCCGAATCAGTATAAATCTCATGTCCCTTGTGTTGTTCATCGTGCTAGTTAGATTCACAGCGAGGTTTTGGGGCATGGATCGGTAGGGAGAATATCTTCGTGCGCACCCCAGAGTTCAAACCTTAAGGGTTTTGCCGGAACCCGATATCCGACATTTGGCGCGCCAGGTAGGGGTGCGCCGGAATCCTCTTTCCGCTGATCTGCGTTCCACCGCTTCGTTGCATCCATGTCCAGCGACCCGACGGCCAACACCGACTGATAACCCACAAGTGTAGGGGATCGCAACAGCTTTTGAGGGTAAAGTATTCAACCCAAATTTATTGATTTGACACAAGGGGAGCCAAAGAATATTCTTGAGTATTAGCAGTTGAGTTGTCAATTCAACCACACCTGGATAACTTAGTATCTGCAGCAAAGTATTTAGTAGCAAAGTAGTATGATAATAAAGGTAACGGTGGCAAAAGTAAAGATAATAGTTTTGGGGTTTCTGTAGTAATTGTAACAATAGCAACGGAAAAGTAAATAAGCGAAGAACAATATGTGAAAAGCTCGTAGGCAATGGATCAGTGATGGATAATTATGCCGGATGTGATTCCTCATGTAATAGCTATAACATAGGGTGACACAGAACTAGCTCCAATTCATCAATGTAATGTAGGCATGTATTCCGTATATAGTCATACGTGCTTATGGAAAAGAACTTGCATGACATCTTTTGTCCTACCCTCCCGTGGCATCGGGGTCCTCACGGAAACTAAGGGATATTAAGGCCTCCTTTTAATAGAGAACCGGAACAAAGCATTAGCACATAGTGAATACATGAACTCCTCAAACTATGGTCATCACTGAGAAGTATCCCGATTATTGTCACTTCGGGGTTGTCGGATCATAACACATAATAGGTGACTATAGACTTGCAAGATAGGATCAAGAACACACATATTCATGAAAACATAATAGGTTCAGATCTGAAATCATGGCACTCGGGCCCTAGTGACAAGCATTAAGCATAGCAAAGTCATAGCACCATCAAGCTCAGAACTTAGTGGATACTAGGGATCAAACCCTAACAAAACTAACTTGATTACATGGTAAATCTCATCCAACCCATCACCGTCCAGCAAGCCTACGATGGAATTACTCACGCACGGCGGTGAGCATCATGAAATTAGTGATGAAGGATGGTTGATAATGACGACGACGACGAATCCCCCTCTCCGGAGCCCCGAACGGACTCCAGATCAGCCCTCCAGAGAGAGATTAGGGCTTGGCGGCGGCTCCGTGTCACAAAACGCGATGAAACTTTCTCTCTGATTTTTTTCTCCCTGAACGTGAATATATGGAGTTGAGGTCGGTGGAGGTCCAGGGGGCCCACGAGATAGGGGGCGCGCCCAGGGGGAGGGGGCGTGCCCCCCACCCTCATGGACAGGGTGTGGGCTCCCTGCTCTTGATTCTTTCGCTAGTATTTTTTATATTTTCCGAAAAGTGTCTCCATGGATTTTCAGGACATTCCGAGAACTTTTCTTTTCTTCACATAAAACAACATCATGGCAGTTCTGCTAAAAACAGCGTCAGTCCGGGTTAGTTTCATTCAAATCATGCAAGTTAGAGTCCAAAACAAGGGCAAAAGTGTTTGGAACAGTAGATACGTTGGAGACGTATCACTGACCGCTGGGCGGCATGGCATGCCCATGCTGCACCGCGTGCCCAAGGTGACCTCAAGCCCACGGCTCAGGCAGCCTGCGCTCTGTAGAACTCTGCAGGGCACGGGCGACACGGTTAAGCACCGCCTGCCCTCACTCCGTGGCAGGTGCAATCAGCGGCAGGGGCCTCAAACCACGCCGCAGCCACGACGCCGCACACCCGACGGGAACAAGCGAACATGAAGGCCGCGCTCACAGTGACCCGGGAGTTGCTACGGTGCAGGCTGCAGGAGAGCGACCGTGACGTGCTGCTGGAGCGTGTCGCCGAGCTCCTGGATGCCGCAGCTTCGGGGGCGCCTCCTTTCCGCGTCCAACTTCCATCCCAGGCCCCCGGCGGATCATACGGCGGGCCCATCCGCGCTCGCGTGCCCTCAGGCGTACGCCAAGGCTTCATCAACACCAGCTCGACCATCAGCGTCGGGCGTCAAGCTGCACCAACACCACCCCCTGGTGAGCGAGGGCATGCGCATCGCCGCCCTATCACCCCCAAGATAGTGCTTCGAGCCAAGCCGCGTGGAGCGTGGGGCACTACAGCGAAGTCTTTGGGGCGGCGACCTCGGAGGCTTACGTGCCCCACATGGTGGATCGGGAATACGCACTAGAAGAAGGCCATGGCTCGTTCCTCGGGCCAGGCTAGGAGGAAGAGATGCCAGAAGCCAAGCCTTTTCAGGAGCCTCAAGGAAGCCTCGCCAACCGAGCTGGCGGCAGCAGCTATCGGGTACCGCCAATTCCTCAGGAGCAAGCTTATGCTAACCATGGGTTGCAGGAAGTTCAAGTCACTGCAGCGAAAGGCTGCCCCAGCTCGGTAGCCTTCCTTCCGCTAAGAGCAGCGCACTGGGGGCTGCAGGAGAGGGGCCGGGAGCCAGGTCCCTCCCCATGGTGCACGGAGCAAGGTGTTTCCCGGAGGTAGGCCCTCTGCCGGGGAGGTGCTACGAAGCCTGCCCCCGACAGAGGACCCGTGGTCGTCGAGGGAACCACCGGCGTCCCCTTTACCCCATTGGCGTCGTCCTTGGTTTCCGGTCGCCATCGATGGTGGTCGAGGGTGGCGCAAGGCGGGGCCCTCGTCTGGCGATATGAAGCAAGGCCGGTACCTGTGAAGAAGGCCCAGTGCCTGTGAAGCTCGCCGCCCGTGACACTCTCACGTAATAATGAGTGGGGTTGTACATGCCCCGGAGTCTCCGGACAGCCGCTCTCGGGCCTCGGGGGCTCCCTCCCACGCCCAGTGGCAGCACTTAGCTCTGCGCTGGTGAGAAGACGTCGAAGACTGGACTAGGTGCCGGACGCGGCCTTTTGCTTTTTGCCCCCTTTTCTGTGGTCGAGCTTCCTTGCTTCGGATTTAAGTTGAAATTGAATTTGTGTTTGCGTGTGCGGGGAGGGTGTCTTGTCTCATTCGTGTGTTCTTTCGCGTTTTGGTTTCTGCCCTAGTCCAAAGTTCGCCCTAGTTGCCTCCTCCTCGCGAGCCTCTTGCAGGAGGGGCTGGGCCAAGCACGCACGCGCATGTCATCCCGCGGCTAGCATTCGCTCGCGTGAGGCTCTCACCACTCGGTCAGCAGGTCCCCCAGAGAACCCCCAGAGAATCACAGCCTCACCAGCCTACTCAAGGCTCGCCCGGGCTAAAGGTAAATCACAGCAAATAGCTCACCGCAGGGCCGATAACGCCATGCAGGCGCACATTCAGGGTCACCCCCAAAAAGCATGCGGACAACAATCCTTTTACATGAGGGGCTTCCCCTCCCAAAATGCTCTTACAATCTTTTGGGCTGCACCCAAGCTTTTTGTGTGTGGGATAAAACAGTAGGGGGACACAGGGTCACTCGGACATATCACTCACCGCGTCCTCTTGGTCGTCCCCGGAGGCATCACTGGCGCCGCTGTCATTGTCACTGACCTCGCCATCGCCGCCATCAGCGCCATCTTCGCCGTCATTGACCACGTCACCCTCATCCGCAGGGACTATCACCCCATCGTCATCAGAGGCGAAGGCCCTGACAAGTGCATCCACGTTGTCCTCCACCCACCGTGCCAGGTCGCCTCGAATGGCCATGGGCACCAGAGTGATGACGGCTTCAAAGTTGAAGTCGGGATCTCTATCGTGAAGATGGCTAAAGACACGGGAGAATGCATGCCCGAGCAGGCTGCGACTCCTCTCTTCGACAAGCTGGCGAGCTCTCCCAGAGCGGTTCTCCAGATGCATCACCACGTCAGTGAAGAACTGGAGATGGCCGGCATAGTTGGTCACATGAGGTTGTGGAGCGGATACGTCGCAGATATTGCCTAGGGCCGTGTCGGCCCTGTCCTTGAGCGTTTGGAGCATGGGGCCATGCATGTGCTCCAGCGTCTGCCACTGGCAAATCTCTTCTCTGTTCTGCCGCGCAATGGACTCGGCATCATCGACCCTCTGTTGGAGAAGAAGCAGCTCGGCACGGGAGGAGGCTAACTCGGCCTGCACCAAGACCAGGGCGGCTGCGGTGGCCTTCGCGCGCTGCGTCACTTCAGTCAGCTTGGTCCTGAGAGTGGCAGTCCTGCCCGCAGCCTCTGCATCAATTAGCTCCAGCCTCTTGTCATACTCGCGCACAAGACACACGCAAACTTCCGCCATGCGGCGGTTGACCTCTTCATGGATTTGAGCCTCCCGCGCGCCAACATCGTCCTCCGTCTGGGTAACCTGGCGCTCCCTCGTCTCCAGTCGCTCAAGGTCGAGATTACGCTCGGTGGCCTCCAGCGTCAGCGCTTCTTCGCGCCTCCGGAGCTCCTCCTCCTCGATGGGCGTCCCCTTTAGCGACGCAAGGGCAGCCTCGCGTAGCTCCACTTGCTGCTCCAGGGAAGTGCTCCAGGCTTGGAGCTCTCACGCGCGCTTCTCTGCGATCTCGCGTCATTGGTCTGCTTCCCGAGCCTCCTCAATAGCTCGGGAGCAGGCCTTTCGCGAGGCCACGAGGGATGCTTCGGCCTTCGCGTTGTCAAGCTCGCGCTGATGACGTGCAAGGTTGACTGCCACCTTCAGCTTGTGTCGCTCCTCAATCAGCCGTAGGCCCTCGGCTTCAAGACACGCATCCACGTCCGCGAGCTCTCCACCAAGCTGGCCCATTGCGTCCATCGCCTTTTGGAGGAACTCTTAGCGGATGACGCTGTGCTCCCGTGCTCGATTGAGCATGTCATCGATATCATCCTCCGCCGCCGGTGTTGGCGGAGGGCCCTGAAGCAGTTCGCCCCCTCTCGGCAGGGGGCTGGGGGCTGGCGCCCCCACGATTGCCAGGCGGGCTCCACGAGGGGCCCAGACCGGCACTGATCCATCCCCAGAAGAAGAGCCAAGGACCGACATCAACCATTCTTCGTCCATGATAAGAGGAGGAGCCCTGGGTAGGCTGGCCACGCCCAGGGCGAAGTCACGAAGGAAAGGCGGCAGAAGCACAGGCTCAAGGCACCCTGCGGGCGGGCTCATTTCTCCGGCCGAACTCGCGTCAGGGGCAGCACGTAGGCTCAGGACGCTCAAGGCCAGTGATGGAGGCGAGACCGGAGGAAGTTGCTTCTTGGCAGACTCCGCAGGCTTGGCAGGAGGGGTCCTGAAGGGCCACAATCAGGAAAAGGACTAGCGATCGAAGAATTACAAGAATGAGGTACTTACTCGTCTATGGCAAAGTACTTCCTATGCTTCAACGGACGGCAGGGGCGTTCGCTTCCACTCAAAGACTCCTTCCTCTTGCGGAGGGTGTAGAAATCTATGCGGAACTGACCCAAGCTCTCAACATGAGGGCCAGCGCGTGGCGTAGACGAAGAAGCGCCTAGGCAGCCTACCTCAGGGGCGCCAAGCTAAGAGGAGTGGTCGGGCACCGCTTCTTGGTGGCCTGCCGAGGACCCGGGGGCTCCGGCCTCAGGAGCCGCGGGTTGCGCCCCCTCATCAACGACCACCTTAGGGCGGCCTATGCAAGCTCCGGAGGACGACGCCTCAGGGGCCCCGTGCGACATCAGCATCTCGACACCAGAGCCTCCAGCCTCCAGCGATGCTTGCCTCCCTGCACCCCCTCCTGAGGCAAGATCGGTGTTGGCGACAGGGAAGGGAGCCACGGCGAAGGGATTCTCGCGAGGCCCCACGAGGCTGGCCAAGTGCAACCCCCATTCGTCAAAGTGAGGCATCTACCTCGCGAACTCGGCCCCGCCCGAGCAAAGATACAGGCGGCTGCCCCCGTGCCGGATATCGCCCGGCGAGGGGTCGCCAGTCAAGACCTCCAGCACCTTCTTCATCGTTTCGGGCGCGAGCTCCGCCTCCTGGAGCCTCATGCGGTCCTGATGCCCAGTCAGGGCCCACACCGGTCGGGAGTGGCGCTAGAGAGGAGCAACGCGACACTGGAGGAACTCCTTCACCACCTGGGGTGCAGTCATCCCGAGCGCTCTCAACCTCCCCAGTCGGCGCCAAACGAAGGAAAGCCGGGGGCTCACGAGCCTCTCATGGCCCCAGCCCGGATTGAGGATAGCGGGCAATGTCGGATGCGAGAGCAGGGGGCTGGGCATTCCGACATCCACATACATCCACCGCATCTGGAACCCACTCCTGGAAGGTGGGAGGCTAAAATCAATCCCTGAAGCGGCCGTCTCTGCCACGGCCTGGAAGCTCAAGCACCCCGAGCATTGCAATGGGTCGGTCAGGTGCAAGGAGAAGAAATGGCGCAAGAGGGCAATGGAAGGAGCGATGACCACCATGGCTTCGCAGACAAAGGCGAAGAGAGGGTAATAGATTGAGGGTCAAGATGCATCATGTGGATCTGATAGTGGGAAAGCACCGCATTAAAGAAGGCGGAGAAAGGAGGAACCAGACCGGCCCATAGGGCGTCGACGAAGAATCGAACCTCCATGACGATCCTGTCAACGGAGGCAGAGGCGGGCCAATACGTCGTCTTTCCTCACTCGTTGAAGCTGGAGGCGAGGGTGGAGCGGACCTTCTCCAAGGCTTCCAGATTGAGCACCAGCGACCGGCCAACGGCGGGCTCGGTTGCCGGAGGCGAGCTGGATGAGGACACGGGCTTCTTCCCCTTCTCTTTGCTAGTTGGCGCCATGGCGACGGAGGGGGCATGTCTCAAGTCAGATTGGAAGCGGAAATAGAGGTTCGAGGAAGAGGGGGGAACAGGAAGCACACGGGCAGCAAAGAGGAAATAACGGTGTAAAGCTTCATGGCCGCCTAGCCAGGCGGATATTGGGGGAGAGTGGGGAAGCGGAGAAACCCATGTCCAATCAACCGCCACGCAGTGACCGAGGCCGCAGGCTGTTGGGACCCGCGGTGTTCCGCACTTGCCCTTTGGCTTCGATGCTAAGCCAAGTCCGAGCACGCCTTGGGCCCAGGGCTACTGTCAGCGTTCTGGGAACGGGGGTCCCCAGACTTGCCTACCTGCAGCCTGCGGCGTGGCTCATCAGGGGCCCAGTACGGCCCGTCTTCATCAACCCAAGTTCAAGACCCTCGCGAGGGTCCAAGCCTCGCGGGGCGGGTGACGCAAGGTTTCCTCAGGGGCGGCCTCACTAGGCAGGCTCACGAGGAGGCGGAGAGATCAAGGCAAGGAGTACCTCGCGAGGTGCTCGTGACGCAAGCCATGACGATCAAGACCAGGTGGGCGCCAGCCTATGCAGTGTCCTTGTTTCCTCTTTGGTGCAAAGGGGGCAAGCGCAGGCACGGAGTACCGAGGCATCAGGAAAAGGTTTCCCTATCGGTGCAACGAGACCAAGACCAATAGAGCGGCAGGACGGAGGTCACCGTGGAGCCCAAGACGGCATCATCGCCAATGCCTTTGGCAGTCGAAGACCACCTTTAGTCAGGATAGCTTGTACTAGTTGTCCCCCTTCAAAATGTCCGTTGTTGGCTCCCTTCCCGCTCAATATTTGGGAAGAGGACCAGGGCCTCTATATATAGAGATAGCCACCACAGTAGGAGGGGATCGAATCCATCCCAAGTAGAACACCGCACCAGCTGAAGAACACCCCTCGCGAGGTTGGTCTTCCTCTGTACTGTTCATCATCAGCCCCAGAGGCAATCCACCACACCACACACTGGATTAGGGTATTACACCGCAATGGTGGCCCGAACCAGTATAAACCTCGTGTCCCTTGTGTTGTTCATCGTGCTAGTTAGATTCGCGACAAGGTTTTGGGGCGTGGATCGGTAGGGAGAAGATCTTCGTGCGCACCCCAGAGTTCAAACCTTAAGGGTTTTGCCGGAACCCGATATCCGACAGTCTCCTTTAGCAACATGATCACGAATAAAATGATGACGAACTTCAATATGCTTAGTTCGTGAATGTTGCATGTGATTGTGTGCAATCTGAATAGCACTCTCATTGTCAAATAACAATGGAACATGTATCACATGTATCCCATGATCTTTGAGAGTTTGGGTCATCCAAAGTAATTGAGCACAACATGATCCTGCGGCAATGTATTCCACTTTGACGGTGGATAATGATACCAAGTTTTGTTTCTTGGAGGAGCAACAGACAAGGGATCTACCAAGAAATTGACATGTATCCGAAGTGGATTTTCTATCAACCTTGTCACAGGCATAGTCCGAGTCGGAATAGCCAACAAGATCAAAAGATGACCTCTTAGGGTACCAAACGCCAAAGTTTGGTGTATGGATCAAATATCTCACTATCCTTTTCATGGCCTTAAGATGACATTCTTTAGGAGCCGCTTGGTATCGTGCACACAAGCACACACCTAGCATAATATCGGGATGGGAGGCACAAAGATACGATAACGAAACAATCATAGATCGGTAAACCTTTTGGTAAACCGGGTTGCCATCCTTAGTCAAGTCAAGATGTCCACTAGTAGGCATGGGTGTTTTCATACCTTCGTTTTCTCGCATGTTGAACTTCTTGAAAATATCCTTGGTATACTTTGTTTGTGAGACAAAGGTACCTTCCTTAGTTTGTTTAATTTACAAACCAAGGAAAATTTTGAGTTCACTCATCATAGACATCTCAAACTTCTTCGACATTAGCTTTCCAAACTTTTCACTAAAATGAGGGTTAGTAGAACAAAATATGATATCATCAACATAAATTTGGCATACAAATAATTCTCCATCGACCCTATTAGTGAAAAGAGTTGAATCAATTTTCCCAATTTCAAATCCATTCTCAATAAGAAACTTAGTTAAGCATTTGTACCAAGCTCTAGGGGCTTGTTTAAGACCATAAAGAGCTTTGTGAAGTTTGTAGACATGATTTGGTTTCTTGGGATTAACAAAGCCAGGAGGTTGTTTAAAATAAACTTCATCCTCAATCTCACCATTTAGAAAAGCACTTTTAATATCCATTTGGTATAAGGTGATATCATGGTGATTGACATAAGCAAGTAAAATGCGAATGGACTCAAGTCTAGTAACAGGGACATATGTCTCACCATAGTCCATACCTTTGACTTGAGTGTATCCTCGAGCAACGAGACGAGCCTTGTTGCATACTACTTGTCCATCCTCATCTTGCTTGTTTCAAAACACCCATTTTGTACCAACGATGTTTTGATCATCCTTGGGCTTTTCGACCAATGTCCACACTTGATTCCTTTCAAAGTTATGTAGCTCTTCATGCATAGGGTTTGTCCAATCCGGATCCTCAAGCGCTTTCTACCTTCATAGGTTTGATGCTAGAAATGAATGAGTAATGTTCACAAAAGTTAGCCAAACAAGATTTAGAGTAAGTGATTCTCCTGGTGTTGATGTCGTCAAGGATTTGTTCAATGGGATGATTCTTTGAGACTCTTGCTCTAACTCGTGAGAGCTTTTGCTTAGGTCATGGTGGAACATCGTTGTCCTCCTCATCTTCTTCTTCATTGTTGTTGGTGTTGTCGTTTGCTTGTGGAGGTGGAGAAGGAGGTCGAGGTGGATCATCTTGATGTACTTCCACATTTCCTTCATCTTGATGTGTTCCACTTGTGGATGCTTCTATGTCAACTTGTGGTTCACCTTGATGTGAAGTAGAGGCTTCCACTTGAATGGATGAAGTGCTCTCCTTCACCTCCGTTGGGAAAACCTTGCCAATAGACAAATCTTGAAGTGCTTCTGAAGGGTCTTTGTCTCCTACATCAATTGCCAATTGCTCTACTTGCGAGCAGTTAGATTCATCAAACTTCACATCTACCGTCTCTTCAACCTTTCGGGTGAAGCTGTTGTAGACACGGTAAGTGTGAGAGTTTGAGTCGTAACCAAGCAGAAAATCTTCATGAGATTTAGGAGCAAATTCCAAACGATAATGCTTATCAAGAATGTAGCACTTTGAACCGAATACGAAAGTATCCAACTTGGGGTTTGTTACCGGTGAGTAGCTCGTATGCCGTTTTACCGAGAAGCTTGTGAAGATATAGTCGATTTGTAGCATGACAAGCTGTCTCAACTGCTTCCGCCCAAAAGTGTCTTGGTGTCTTGTATTCGTCAAGCATCGTTCTTACCATCTCAATAAGACTCCAGTTCTTCCTCCCAACAACTCCATTTTGTTGAGGTGTGTAAATAGCTGAGAGTTCATGTGAAATCCCTTCTTCGTCAAGAAAGGTATCCACGTTAGCATTCTTGAACTCCGTTCCATTATCACTCTGAACCTTCTTGATCTTCACTTCAAATTGATTTTGGGCATTCTTGGCGAAGTTCCTGAAGATCTTTTGAACCTGTGTTTTATCATCAAGAAATAACACCCACATAAATGTGGAAAAATCATCAAGAATGACCAAACTAAAAGAGTTACCACCAAGACTCTTGTAAGCATTGGGCCCGAAGACATCCATGTGAAGTAGCTCAAGTGGTCTTCTCGTGGTCATGATGCTCTTTACGAGGTGACTTCCTCCAACTTGTTTTCCTGCTTGACAAGCACTAGAAAGTCTATCCTTGTCAAATATAACATCTTTAACACCAAGGATATGATCACCTTTAATGAGTTTATCAAGATTTCGCATGCCAACATGTCTTAATCTTCTATGACACAACCATCCTTTAGAAGATTTAGCAATTAAACAAGTACGCAGTTTGGCTCTTTTAGTGAAATCAACAATGTATAGATCACCTCTATGAATGCCGGTAAAGACCATATTATGATTATCTCGACGAAACACTTGGCAATCTACTTCGGTAAATAGAACATTGAAACCAAAGTTGGCTAGTCCAGATACGGAAAGAAGATTGTAACCAAGAGATTCAGCGAGCATGAAATTTTAAATAGAGCTATCATAGGATATGGGTGTTGGGGATTGTTGCAGAAAATAAAAAATTTCTACGCATCACCAAGATCAATCTATGGAGTCATATAGCAACGAGAGAGAGGAGTGCATCTACATACCCTTGTAGATCGCGAGCGGAAGCGTTCAAGAGAACGGGGTTGATGGAGTCGTACTCGTCGTGATCCAAATCACCGATGATCCTAGCGCCGAATGGACGGCACCTCCGTGTTCAACACACGTACGGAGCGGAGATGTCTCCCGCGCCTTGATCCAGCAAGGAGGAGGGAGAGGTTGAGGAAGAGGGCTCCAACAGCAGCACGACGGCGTGGTGGTGATGGAGCGGAAGTACTCCGGCAGGGCTTCGCCAAGCTCTTAACGGAGGAGGAGAGATGTTGGGGAGGGGAGGGGCTGCACCTTGGATGTGTTGTGCAGCCCTCCCCTCGCCCCTCTATTTATAGGGGAAGGGGGAAGGGGGTCGGCCCCCTCTAGATGAGATCTAGGGGGGCGGCGGCCAAGGGGAGGGGGCTTGCCCCCCAAGCAAGAGGGTACCCCCTCTAGGGTTCCCCCCAAACCCTAGGCGCATGGGCCCAAGGGGGGTGCGCCCAGCCCTCCAGGGGCTGGTACCCTGCCCATTACGGCCCATGAGGCCTTCCGAGAGAGGTGGCCTCTCCCGGTGGACCCCCGGAACCCCTCCGGTGGCCTCGGTACAATACCGATATGCCCTCGAACTTTTCCGGTGACCGTATGACAACTTCCCACATATAAATCTTCACCTCCGGACCATTCCGGAACACCTCATGACGTCCGGGATCTCATCCGGGACCCCGAACAACATTTGGTAATCACTTACAAGTCTTCCTAATAACCCTAGCATCACCGAACCTTAAGTGTGTAGACCCTACGGGTTTGGGAATCACGCAGACATGACCGAGACAGCTCTCCGGCCAATAACCAACAGCGGGATCTGGATACCCATGTTGGCTCCCACATGTTCCACGGTGATCTCATTGAATGAACCACGATGTCGAGGATTCAAGTAATCCCGTATACAATTCCCTTTGTCAATTGGTACGTTACTTGCCCGAGATTCAATCGTCGGTATCCCAATACCTCATTCAATCTCGTTACCGGCAAGTTACTTTACTCGTACCGTAATGCATGATCCCGTGACCAACCACTTGGTCACATTGAGCTCATTATGATGATGCATTACCGAGTGGGCCCAGAGATACCTCTCCGTCATACGGAGTGACAAATCCCAGTCTCGATCCATGCCAACCCAACAGACACTTTCGGATATACCTGTAGTATACCTTTATAGCCACCAGTTACGTTGTGACGTTTGGTACACCCAAAGCACTCCTACGATATCCGGGAGTTACACGATCTCATGGTCTAAGGAAATGATACTTGACATTAGAAAAGCTCTAGCAAACGAACTACACAATCTTGTGCTATGCTTAGGATTGGGTCTTGTCCATCACATCATTCTCCCAATGATGTGATCCCGTTATCAATGACATCCAATGTCCATGGTCAGGAAACCGTAACCATCCATTGATCAACGAGCTAGTCAACTAGAGGCTCACTAGGGACATGTTGTGGTCTATGCATTCACACATGTATTACGATTTCTGGATAACACAATTATAGCATGAACGATAGACAATTGTCATGAACAAGGAAATATAATAATAACCATTTTATTATTGCCTCTAGGGCATATTTCCAACAGTCTCCCACTTGCACTATATTCAATAATCTAGTTACATTGTGATGAATCGAACACCCATAGAGTTCTGGTGTTGATCATGTTTTGCTCGCGGAAGAGGTTTAGTCAATGGATCTGCGACATTAAGATCCATATGTACTTTGCAAATATCTATGTCTTGATCTTGAACATTTTCACGAATGGAGTTGAAGCGACGCTTGATGTGCCTGGTCTTCTTGTGAAACTTGGGCTCCTTGGCAAGGGCAATGGCTCCAGTGTTGTCACAGAAGAGAGTCATCGGCCCCGACGCATTGGGAATAACTCCTAGGTCGGTAATGAACTCCTTCATCCAGATTGCTTCATGTGCTACCTCCGAGGCAGCCATGTATTCCGCTTCACATGTAGATCCCGCCACGACACTTTGCTTGCAACTGCACTAGCTTACTGCCCCACCATTCAAAATATACACGTATCCGGTTTGTTAGAGTCATCCAGATCTGTGCCGAAGCTAGCATCGACGTAACCCTTTACGACGAGCTCTTCGTCACCTCCATAAACGAGAAACATATCCTTAGTCCTTTTCAGGTACTTCAGGATATTCTTGACCGTTGTCCAGTGTTCCATGCCGGGATTACTTTGGTACCTTCCTACCAAACTTATGGCAAGGTTTACATCAAGTCTGCCACACAGCATGGAATACATAATAGACCCTATGGCCGAGGCATAGGGGATGACACTCATCTTTTCTCCATCTTCTGCTGTGGTCGGGCATTGAGCCGAGCTCAATTTCACACCTTGCAACACAGGCAAGAACCCCTTCTTGGACTGATCCATATTGAACTTCTTCAATATCTTATCAAGGTATGTGCTTTGTGAAAGACCTATGAGGCGTCTCGATCTATCTCTATAGATCTTGATGCCTAATATGTAAGCAGCTTCTCCAAGGTCCTTCATTGAAAAACACTTATTCAAGTAGGCCTTAATGCTATCCAAAAGTTCTATATCATTTCCCATCAAAAGTATGTCATCTACATATAATATGAGAAATGTTACAGAGCTCCCACTCACTTTCTTGTAAACGCAGGCTTCTTCATAAGTCTGCATAAACCCAAACGCTTTGATCGTTTCACCAAAGCGAATGTTCCAACTCCGAGATGCTTGCACCAGCCCATAGATGGAGCGCTGGAGCTTGCATACCTTGTTAGCATTCTTAGGATCAACAAAACCTTCCGGTTGCATCATATACAATTCTTCCTTAAGGAAGTTGTTAAGGAATGCCGTTTTGACGTCCATTTGCCATATCTCATAATCGTAGAATGCGGCAATTGCTAACATGATTCGGACGGACTTCAGCTTCGCTACGGGTGAGAAGGTCTCATCATAGTCAACCCCTTGAATTTGTCGATAACCCTTAGCGACAAGTCGAGCTTTATAGATGGTAACATTACCATCCGCGTCCGTCTTCTTCTTAAAGATCCATTTATATTCTATCGCTCGCCGATCATCGGGCAAGTCTGTCAAAGTCCATACTTTGTTTTCATACATGGATCCTATCTCGGATTGCATGGCTTCAAGCCATTTGTTGGAATCTGGGCCCGCCATCGCTTCTTCATAGTTTGAAGGTTCACCGTTGTCTAACAACATGATTTCCAGGACAGGGTTTCCATACCATTCTGGTGTGGAATGTGTCCTTGTGGACCTAGGAAGTTCAGTAGCAACTTGATCCGAAGTACCTTGATCATCATCATTAACTTCCTCTCTAGTCGGTGCAGGCACCACAGGAACATCTTCCTGAGTTACTTTCCGGTTCAAGAGGCAGTACTTCATCGAGTTCTACTTTCCTCCCACTTATTTCTTTCGAGAGAAACTCTTTCTCCAGAAATGACCCGTTCTTGGCAACAAAGATCTTGCCTTCGGATCTAAGGTAGAAGGTATACCCAATGGTTTCCTTAGGGTATCCTATGAAGATGCATTTTTCTGACTTGGGTTCGAGCTTTTCAGGTTGAAGTTTCTTGACATAAGCATCGCATCCCCAAACTTTTAGAAACGACATCTTAGGTTTCTTCCCAAACCATAATTCATACGGTGTCATCTCAACAGATTTAGACGGTGCCCTATTTAAAGTGAATGTAACTGTCTCTAGAGCGTATCCCCAAAATGATAGCGGTAAATCGGTGAGTGACATCATAGATCGCACCATATCCAACAGAGTGCGATTACGATGTTCGGACACACGTTACGCTGAGGTGTTCCAGGCGGCGTGAGTTGTGAAACAATTCCACATTTCCTTAAGTGCGTACCAAATTCGTGACTTAAATATTCTCCCCCACGATCTAATCGTAAGAACTTTATTTTTCAGTCACGTTGATTCTCTACCTCATTCTGAAATTCCTTGAACTTTTCAAAGGTCTCAGACTTGTGTTTCATCAAGTAGACATACCCATATCTACTTAAGTCATCAGTGAGAGTGAGAACATAACGATAGCCTCCATGAGCCTCAACGCTCATTGGACCACACACATCAGTATGTATGATTTCCAATAAGTTGGTTGCTCGCTCCATTGTTCCGGAGAACGGAGTCTTGGTCATTTTGCCCATGAGGCATGGTTCGCATGTGTCAAATGATTCGTAATCACGAGACTTTAAAAGTCCATCAGCATGGAGCTTCTTCATGCGTTTGACACCAATGTGACCAAGGCGGCAGTGCCACAAGTATGTGGGACTATCTTTATCAACCTTACATCTTTTGGTATTCACACTATGAATATGTGTAACATCACGTTCGAGATTCATTAAGAATAAACCATTGACCAGCAGGGCATAACCATAAAACATATCTCTCATATAAATGGAACAACCATTATTCTCAGATTTAAATGAGTAGCCATCTCGTATTAAACGAGATCCAGATACAATGTTCATGCTCAAAGATGGCACTAAATAACAATTATTGAGGTTTAAAACTAATCCCGTAGGTACATGTAGAGGTAGCGTGCTGACGACGATCACATCGACCTTGGAACCATTCCCGACGCGCATCGTCACCTCGTCCTTCGCCAGTCTCCGCTTATTCCGCAGCTCCTGGTTTGAGTTACAAATATGAGCAACCGCACCGGTATCAAATACCCAGGAGCTACTACAAGTACTGGTAAGGTACACATCAATTACATGTATATCACATATACCTTTGGTGTTGCCGGCCTTCTTGTCCGCTAAGTACTTGGGGCAGTTCCGCTTCTAGTGTCCGCTTCCCTTGCAATAAAAGCACTCAGTCTCAGGTTTGGGTCCATGCTTTGGCTTCTTCCCGGCAACTGGCTTACCGGGCGCGGCAACTCCCTTGCCGTCCTTCTTGAAGTTCTTCTTACCCTTGCCTTTCTTGAAACTAGTGGTTTTATTGACCATCAACACTTGATGGTCCTTTTTGATTTCCACCTCCGCTGATTTCAGCATTGAAAATACCTCAGGAATGGTTTTCACCATCCCCTGCATATTGTAGTTCATCACAAAGCTTTTGTAGCTAGGTGGAGCAACTGGAGGATTCTGTCAATGACCGCGTCATCCGGGAGATTAACTCCCAGCTGAGACAAGCGGTTGTGCAACCCAGACATTTTGAGTATGTGCTCGCTGATAGAAGCATTCTCCTCCATCTTACAACTGTAGAACTTGTCAGAGACTTCATATCTCTCGACCCGGGCATGAGCTTGGAAAACCATTTTCAGCTCTTGGAACATCTCATATGCTCCATGTTTCTCAAAACGCTTTTGGAGCCCCGGTTCTAAGCTGTAAAGCATGCCGCACTGAACCAGGGAGTAATCATCACTACACGACTGCCAGGCGTTCATAACGTCTTGAGTTGCTGGGAAAACGGGTGCTTCACCTAGCGGTGCATCTAGGACATATGCTCTTTTGGAAACTATGAGGATGATCCTCAAGTTCCGGACCCAGTCCGTATAGTTGTTGCCATCGTCTTTCAGCTTGGTTTTCTCTAGGAATGCGTTGAAGTTGAGGGCAACATTAGCGTGGGCCATTTGATCTACAAGACATATTGCAGAAGTTTTAGACTAAGTTCATGATAATTAAGTTCATCTAATCAAATTATTTAATGAACTCCCACTCAGATAGACATCCCTCTAGTCATCTAAGTGATACATGATCCGAGTCAACTAGGCCGTGTCCGATCATCACGTGAGACGGACTAGTCATCATCAGTGAACATCTTCATGTTGATCGTATCTTCTATACAACTCATGTTCGACCTTTCGGTCTCTTGTGTTCCAAGGCCATGTCTGTACATGCTAGGCTCGTCAAGTCAACCTAAGTGTTTTGCATGTGTAAATCTGGCTTACACCCACTGTATGTGAACATTAGAATCTATCACACCCGATCATCACGTGGTGCTTCAAGACAACAAACTTTCGCAACAGCGCACAGTTAGGGGGAACACTTTCTTGAAATTATTATGAGGGATCATCTTATTTATGCTACCATCGTTCTAAGCAAATAAGGTGTAAAACATGATAAACATCACATGCAATCAAATAGTGACATGATATGGCCAATATCATTTTGCTCCTTTTGATCTCCATCTTCGGGGCGTCATGATCATCATCGTCACCGGCATGACACCATGATCTCCATCATCATGATCTCCACCATCGTGTCTTCATGAATTTGTCACGCCAATGAATTACTTCTACTACTATGGCTAACGGTTTAGCAATAAAGTAAAGTGATTACATGGCGTTATTCAATGACACGCAAGTCATACAAAAAATAAAGACAACTCCTATGGCTCCTGCCGGTTGTCATAGTCATCGACATGCAAGTCGTGATTCCTATTACAAGAACATGATCAATCTCATACATCACATATATTTCATTCATCACATCCTTTTGGCCATATCACATCACAAGGCATATGCTGCAAAAACAAGTTAGACGTCCTCTAATTGTTGTTGCATGTTTTTACGTGGCTGCAATAGGGTTCTAGCAAGAATGTTTCTTACCTACGCCAAAACCACAACATGATATGCCAATTTCTATTTACCCTTCATAAGGACCCTTTTCATCGAATCCGATCCGAGTAAAGTGGGAGAGACAAACACCCGCTAGCCACCTTATGCAACTAGTGCATGTTAGTCGGTGGAACCTGTCTCACGTAAGCGTACGTGTAAGGTCGGTCCGGGCCACTTCATCCCACGATGCCGCCGAAACAAGATAAGACTAGTAGTGGCAAGAAAATTGACAAAATCAACGCCCACAACAATCTTGTGTTCTACTCGTGCATAGAAACTACGCATAGACCTAGCTCATGATGCCACTGTTGGGGATCGTTGCAGAAAATAAAAAATTTCTACGCATCTCCAAGATCAATCTATGGAGTCATCTAGCAATGAGAGAGAGGAGTGCATCTACATACCCTTGTAGATCGCGAGCGGGAGCGTTCAAGAGAACGGGGTTGATGGAGTCGTACTCGTCGTGATCCAAATCACCGATGATCCTAGCACCGAACGGACGGCACCTCCGCGTTCAACACATGTATGGAGCGGAGACGTCTCCCGCGGCTTGATCCAGCAAGGAGGAGGGAGAGGTTGAGGAAGAGGGCTCCAACAGCAGCACGACGGCGTGGTGGTAATGGAGCAGCAGTACTCCGGCAGGGCTTCGCCAAGCTCTTAACGGAGAAGGAGAGATGTTGGGGAGGGGAGGGGCTGCGCCTTGGATGTGTTGTGAAGCCCTCCCCTCACCCCTCTATTTATAGGGGAAGGGGGAAGGGGGCCGACCCCCTCTAGATGAGATCTAGAGGGGGTGCGGCGGCCAAGGGGAGGGGGCTTGCCTCCCAAGCAAGGGGGACGCCCCCTCTAGGGTTCCCCCCCAAACCCTAGGCGCATGGGCCCAAGGGGGGTGCGCCCAGCCCTCCAGGGGCTGGTTCCCTGCCCACTACGGCCCATGAGGCCCTTTGAGAGAGGTGGCCCCTCCCGGTGGACCCCCGGAACCCCTCCGGTGGCCCCGGTACAATACCGATATGCCCCCGAACTTATAAATCTTCACCTCCAGACCATTCTGGAACTCCTCGTGACGTCCGGGATCTCATCCGGGACCCCGAACAACATTCGGTAATCACTTACAAGTCTTCCTAATAACCCTAGCGTCACCGAACCTTAAGTGTGTAGACCCTACGGGTTCGGGAATCACGCAGACATGACCGAGACAGCTCTCCGGCCAATAACCAACAACGGGATCTGGATACCCATGTTGGCTCCCACATGTTCCATGATGATCTCATCGAATGAACCACGATGTCGAGGATTCAAGTAATCATGTATACAATTCCCATTGTCAATCGGTACGTTACTTGCCCGAGATTCAATCGTCGGTATCCCAATTCCTCGTTCAATCTCGTTACCGGCAAGTCACTTTACTCGTACCGTAATGCATGATCCCGTGACCAACCACTTGGTAACATTGAGCTCATTATGATGATGCATTACTGAGTGGGCCCAGAGATACCTCTCCGTCATACGGAGTGACAAATCCCAGTCTCGATCCGTGCCAACCCAA
The DNA here is from genome assembly GCA_963921465.1 of Triticum timopheevii. Lineage (NCBI taxonomy): Eukaryota > Viridiplantae > Streptophyta > Magnoliopsida > Poales > Poaceae > Triticum > Triticum timopheevii. The sequence continues at coordinate 421,938,145 of OY997272.1, forward strand.
CAGACACTTTCGGAGATACCTGTAGTATACCTTTATAGCCACCCAGTTACGTTGTGACGTTTGGTACACCCAAAGCACTCCTACGATATCCGGGAGTTACATGATCTCGTGGTCTAAGGAAATGATACTTGACATTAGAAAAGCTCTAGCAAATGAACTACACGATCTTGTGCTATGCTAAGGATTGGATCTTGTCAATCACATCATTCTCCCAATGATGTGATCCCGTTATCAATGAAATCCAATGTCCATGGTCAGGAAACCGTAACCATCCATGATCAACGAGCTAGTCAACTAGAGGCTCACTAGGGACATGTTGTGGTCTATGCATTCACACATGTATTACGATTTCTGGATAACACAATTATAGCATGAACGATAGACAATTATCATGAACAAGGAAATATAATAATAACCATTTTGTTATTGCCTCTAGGGCATATTTCCAACAATGGCCACCTTACCAAGGCCAAGTACCTTACCCTTAGAGTTGTCTCCAAATGTTACATACTTGCATGGGCCATCATTTTTGGCAAGCTCACGGAACATGTCTTTATCTCTGCTCATGTGATCGGTACATCCACTATCAAGAATCCACTCTTTTCCTCCGACCATATAGTCACGAAGATTAGCCATGAGACTAAGATTCCTCATAGTCTTCTCATAATCAATATCATTTTCTTCATCTTCATCATAATAACCATGCTCAACATCATCATCATCAACATCATCATCATGCATATGATCATCACCTAGAACAAGTGATTCATTAGATTTATGACCACGATAATGTGCAAGTTTATGAATTCTAATTGTCCCCATGATGATGCTACTAGTGATTCCAACATCACCCTAGGCATGCATAAGAGCACAGAGCTCAAATAAGCATTCATCAAACTTGGGATCACTAGCCTTCATCTTATGAAAGGCAATGGACTTTTGAAGAATTTCATTCAGATTTTTAAGGAGTAATTTGGAAAGCGTTCCTCAAGATATTTCCATATAGTGTATGCGCATTCAAAGTTAGGTAAGCATGCAAGCACATTTCTAGACAAGCCTCTAATGATAAGATTAACCGTCCTAAGATTTTGAACCATGTGAAGATACTCATCGGGGGTAGGATGCAAAGGATCAATAGGAGGCACATAAGGACTAAGAATATACTTGTTCAAATTATATTCATTGAAGATCTCAAGCATTTCTTTTTTTCCATGAGCCATAAAACTCCCCATCAAGAATAAGCACTCTATGTCTAATACTCCCGAACGTAGACTCACCCGTCTTCCTCCAATGGTGATTAAAACAAAGCAATGGAGACCAATGCTTTGATACTAATTGAAAGGATCAAGAAGAGGGGTCTAGAGGGGGGTGATTAGACCCTTAACAAGTAAAAGTGGCATTTTTTACTTTCTTCAAGTTAAGATTGAGTATAGAACAAATTAAAAGGGCACCCAATACATCTCAAGCAAGCATGAAAAGAGTATAAGTAGCAAAAAGAGAAAAAAATCCTGTAAGACCAAGAAAATCCTCGGGGGGCAAGCTTAATAGGTAGTGCCTCCTTTGGCTCCCTGAGTGTCTTCTAGGAAGAAAAAAATCTCCAAAAAGTTTCATCGCATTTGGGCTTCATTTGGTATTGATTTTCTGTGAAGTAAAAAACAAGAAAAAAATAGCAACTGGCAATGGGCACTATGTCAACAGGTTAGTCCCAAAAGACCAAGAACCAAGGCCAAGCAACCCATGGAGGATGACATCAAGTGGTGATGGTCATCAAGGTTGCGGTGTGCAAGTTCAAGTGGAGCATCACGAAGAGATCATGCTTGAAGCTTGTTGTCCATTGTGCTTACAAAGTTATAATGGACTTGTGAAGTAGTGCTGAAGAGTGGCTCACCCATAGTGGAGTATGGGGGAGAAATCAACTAGTCTTCATCGAGCCAATGCAATGAAGGAAGGTGGTCCAACTTGAGGGAGTAAAGATTGCCATCATCTAGCTCAAGTGGAATATGCGCAAGGCAAAGGTTTGCCCTTGATAGGTTTTCTATTTTACCGGTCTCAAGGTGGCAGTTGGGAGATCAGGTTATAGTATCATTTGTTGTACTATCAAGGGGTGTTCTCAAGTTAGTGGCTTGATTGTATCATTCGTAGAGAGCTCAAACCATTGCATCCTTGCATCATATTTCTTGGTTCTTGTTTGGTTTTTCGCTGTGTGAGTTTTAGAGCTTTTTGTCATCTTCATGGCAAGCTCGAGTTCATCAAAAATGGAGTTCACATATGCATGCATCATCTATGATGTTTTCGATGTTGGAGTTTTTGCCGGTTCTTCACCGATAGAGGTTTCACTCCTCTATATCTTAGGCATACCCCTGCCTCTTCTTACTTTAACTAGTCATTGTTGGATAGTTCTTGTCGTCTTCTATCCAACAAGTTTGAGTTTGCTCAATTCATAGCTCATTTGCAGAAGTTATGGCAGTTCTGGTTTTCTTGTAGCCATCTGTTGTTGTGCTTGTGAGCTAGAGGCCACAAGCGGTAGTGCCGCTGTCTAGTACCGCGGCTTCTACCACTGCTTCTAGGAACTCAGCTTTCGTGTCGGGTTTGCACGGAAGTGCAACGGTAGTGCGAAGCGGTAGTACCACCCATTTGCGGTAGTACCGCCCGCTACTACCACTGCACCGCCGCTCCCTCCAGGTCTCGATGCACTCTCAGCAGAAGTGAATCGGCAGTGGAGAGCAGCACTACTGCCTATAAGTGGTAGTACTACTCGCGTGGGCGGTAGTACTGCTGTAGCAGTTCTACTACTTCTCCCATGTTCCCGGTCTGCTTCTGAGTAACCCCGAGTTGCAACCCCAGCGGTAGTACCGCTTGGGCGAGCGGTAGTACCGCTCCAGCTGTACTACCGCCTTGTGCCATTGCACTGTTTTTGGGTTACTACCGAGCGGTAGTACCGCTCTGTGCGGGCTGGGAGCAACGTAACAATTGGATTTTTCCCCTTCTATAAAAGGGGGTCTTCTTCTCCATTGAACCTCATCCTTCTATCTCGTGTTCTTCCCCCATCGTTGACCTTCTTCGAGCTTGCTATCTCTCAATCCCTCCAATGATTCTTGCTAGTTCTTGGGGGAGAAGAGAGAGGAGATCTAGATCTACGTTTCCACCGATCACTTTCTCCTCTATGTGAGGGGAACATTGGATCTACATCTTGGAGTTCTTCGTGTTCTCTTCTTTGTTCTTCCTCTCATTTTCCTCCCTAGCATTAATTGCTTTGGTGGGATTTGGGAGAGAAGGACTTGGGCTCTCCATGTGCCCTTGCCATTGCATTTGGTGCATCGGTTCGAGTTCTCCACGGTGATACGTGGAAGTGAAGTTGAGAAGCTTATTACCTCTTGGGTGTTTGGTAACTGAGGGAGTCCTGGACTAGGGGGTGTCCGGACAGCCGGACTATCATCGTCAGTCGGACTCCAAGACTATGAAGATACAAGATTGAAGACTCCGTCCCGTGTCCGGATGGGACTTTCCTTGGCGTGGAAGGCAAGCTTGGCGATACGGATATGTAGATCTCCTACCATTGTAACCGACTCTGTGTAACCCTAGCCCTCTCCGGTGTCTATATAAACCAGAGGGTTTTAGTCCGTAGGACAAGACAACCATTACAACAATCATACCATAGGCTAGCTTCTAGGGTTTAGCCTCCTTGATCTCGTGGTAGATCCACTCTTGTACTACCCATATCATCAATATCAATCAAGCAGGAGTAGGGTTTTACCTCCATCGAGAGGGCCCGAACCTGGGTAAAAACATCATGTCCCTTGTCTCCTGTTACCATCCACCTAGACGCACAGTTCGGGACCCCCTACCCGAGATCCGCCGGTTTTGACACCGACATTGGTGCTTTCATTGAGAGTTCCTCTGTGTCGTCACCGATAGGCTTGATGGCTTCTTCAATCAATCACGACGCCGTCCAGGGTGAGACTTTCCTCCCCGGACAGATCTTCGTGTTCGGGCGGCTTTGCACTGCGGGCCAATTCGCTTGGCCATCTGGAGCAGATCGAAAGCTACACCCCTGGTCATCAGACAGGTTTGGAAGCCTAAACTTCACGGCCGACATTCGCGGAGACTTGATCTTCGATGGATTCGAGCCACAGCCGAGCGTGCCGCGCTGTCACGATGGGCATGATTTAGCTCTGCCGCCGGACAGTGCCCTGGAGGCCGCACACGAGTCCGCTCTGACCCATAGTTTGGAGCAGACCGCGCAGATCAAGGATAGGTGGCTGGACACCGCCTTGGGAGCTGCAACTTCTACGGCGATGGAGCCGAACACTAACCTTGTCCCTTATAAAGCTCGTGACTCTGAGGTGCCGGACTCCTTGCCGGACTCCGAACCTCCTGCACCCCTATCAATCGAATCTGATTGGGCGCCGATCATGGAGTTCACCGCCGCGGACATCTTTCAGCACTCACCCTTTGGCGACATCCTAAATTCACTGAAGCATCTCTCGTTATCAGGAGAGCCCTGGCCGGACTGCGGTCAGGATGGTTGGGATGCGGACGACGAAGAAATTCAAAGCCCACCCACCACCCACTTTGTAGCCACTATCGACGATCTAACCGACATGCTAGACTACGACTCCGAAGACATCGACGGTATGGACGACGATGCCGGAGACGATTAGGAACCAGCCCCTACAGGGCACTGGAAGACCACCTCGTCATACGACATATACATGGTGGACACCCCAAAGGATGGGGACGGCGAAGAAGCAGCGGAGGCAGATTCTTCTAAGAAACAGCCCAAGCGCCGACGTCAGTGGCGCCGCTCTAAATCCCGCCACAGCAAGAATGGAGATTCCGGCACCGGAGATAATAACACCCCAGAGAGTGCCGAAGACAACCCCCTCTAGCAAGATTCAGCACAAGAGGACGGGGAAGCCAGCCCTCGAGAGAGAGCGGCAGACGAGGAGGATGAAGACTACATGCCTCCCTCTGGAGACGAAGCAAGCCTCAACGACGACGAATTCGTCGTGCTAGAGGATCCCGTCGAACAAGAGCGTTTTAAACACAGTCTTATCGCCACGGCAAATAGCCTAAAGAAAAAGCAGTAACAGCTTCAAGCTGATCAAGACCTGCTGGCCGACAGATGGACCGAGGCCCTCGCGGCCGAAGAGTATGAACTCGAATGCCCCTCCAAAAGTTTCCCGAAATGCAAGTTGCTCCCCTGGCTAGAGGAGGAAGCATACAAACCTTCATCACCAGCACACAATACGGAAGATCGACCACCCCGTGGCCGCGACAGAGAGGCATCTAGGCCCTCCATCAGGACCGTACCCCGGCATCGCTCGAAAAGTACGAAGCCACGAGGGAATGCGCCAGACTTGCGAGACATATTGGAGGACAAGGCAAGACAATCCAGATCTATCTACGGATCACGTGGGCGCCCCACGACCCACGACGACTACCGTCGCGCCGGATACAGCAACTCCGGCCGGGCCGAACACAGCAGGCAACGCTCTCTTGAGCTACGTCGTGATATTGCTCAATATAGGGGCGCCGCACACCCACTATGCTTCACAGATGAAGTAATGGATCATCAAATCCCTGAAGGGTTTAAACCCGTGAACATTGAATCTTACGATGGCACAACAGACCCCGCGGTTTGGATCGAAGATTATCTCCTTCATATCCATATGGCCCGCGGCGACGATCTCCACGCCATCAAGTACCTCCCACTCAAGCTTAAAGGACTAGCTCGGCATTGGCTTAACAGCTTGCCCGCAGAGTCAATTGGGTGTTGGGAGGACCTGGAAGCCGCATTCCTCGACAACTTCTAGGGCACATATGTGCGACCACCAGACGCCGATGACCTAAGCCACATAATTCAGCAGCCAGACAAATTGGCCAGACAGTTCTGGACACGGTTCTTAACAAAGAAAAATCAAATCATCGACTGTCTGGATGCAGAGGCCCTCGCAGCCTTCAAACATAACATCCGCGATGAATGGCTGGCCCGGCACCTAGGACAGGAAAAGCCGAAATCCATGGCAGCCCTCACATCACTCATGACCCGCTTTTGTGCGGGAGAGGATAGCTGGCTAGCTCGCAGCAACAACCTCAGCAAAAACGCTGGCAATCCGGATACTAAGGACCACAATGGCAGGTCGCGTCGAAACAAAAACAAACGCCGCGTTAACGGCGATAACAATGAGGATACGGCAGTCAACACCGGATTCAGAGGCTCTAAACCCGGTCTGCGGAAGAAGCCATTCAAAAGAACTACTCTGGGTCCGTCCAATCTGGACCAAATACTCGACCGCTCTTGCCAGATACATGGCACCCCCGAAAAGCCAGCTAATCACACCAACAGAGATTGTTGGGTATTCAAGCAGGCAGGCAAGTTAATTGCTGAAAACAATGACAAGGGGTTGCACAGCGACGACGAGGAGGAGACTCGGCCGCCGAACAGTAGAGGATAGAAGGGTTTCCCCCCACAAGTGCAGACAGTAAACATGATATACGCAACCTATATACCCAAGAGGGAGCGAAAGCATGCACTTAGGGACGTATATGCGATGGAGCCAGTCGCCCCGAAGTTCAATCCATGGTCTTCTTGCCCGATCACTTTCGATCGAAGAGACCACCCGACTAGTATCCGCCATGGCAGATTCGCCGCATTGGTTTTAGACCCAATCATCGATGGATTTCACCTCACTAGAGTCCTGATGGACGGTGGCAGCAGCCTGAACCTGCTTTATCAGGATACAGTGTGCAAGATGGGCATAGACCCCTCAAGGATTAAACCTACAAAGACGACCTTTAAAGGCGTCATACCAGGTGTTGAGGCCAATTGTACAGGCTCAGTCACACTGGAAGTGGTCTTCGGATCCCTGGATAATTTCCGAAGCGAGGAGTTAATCTTTGACATAGTCCCGTTCCGCAGTGGCTATCACGCCCTGCTCGGACGAACCGCATTTGCAAAGTTCAACGCGGTGCCGCATTATGCATACCTCAAGCTCAAGATGCCAGGCCCTCGTGGAGTAATCACGGTCAACGGAAATACTGAACGCTCCCTCCGAACGGAGGAACACACAGCGGCTCTCGCGGCAGAAGTACAGAGCAGCCTTTCAAGGCAATTTTCGAGTCCGGCCGTTAAACGACCGGACATAGCCAAACGCGCCTGGAGTAACATCAATCAAGACCACCTGGCACGTTCCGAGCACGTGTAGCAATGCGGCCCCAACCCCAGCCCTTACATGATTGCAAGACCAGCTCTTCGCGTACATCACTACGCTCTGGAGATACCATGGGCATAGGGGGAGGGGCACGACCACGACAGGCCCAGAGTGCGGCTTAACCACACCAGGGGCTCCCAAGTGTGTCACTCTTTTTTCTTCTTTTTTTATTTTTCCACAGGACTCCGTTCACCAGAGGCCCTGTCCGGTAGTAGATCCGCCGAACTCACGATGCAACAGCCAGGGAGGGACAAAGGCTACAACGAACACTCAAGTGGTCTCCATTACGAGCATTAAATTTGTTAAATACACCATTCCGCAGCTTACCCCTGGAGGGAGACACTTCTAATAGTCCAGCCCTTGCTTACCGCACTATTTGTATCGTTCTGCACTCATGGCAGAATCTCTTGAATAAACAATGCATCACTTTTTGCTTATAATTGCATTTTCTTTCTACATATATGTTTATTCTTGACATCTGGCACCCGTACATTTTGGTACGGCCGAATACACCAGGGGCTTATGTTTCCCGCATTATGGTGTGATAAGTCCGAACACTTTCACAAGTGCGGCACCCCGAACTTATAGCATTATATGCATCGGCTCCGAATCATGTCTTGGGTCAATAGTTGGGTTTGCCCGGCTCCCATGTTTTGGTACCTTACGTTCCGTTCTGTCGGCTAAGGTAGCACTGGGAGAACCACTGTGATTGCGCCCCGGTTGAGCTGGGCGAGCGCCTCAGTGGAGAAAGCTAAAACTGACTGTCATGATAAGGCGAGAGACTGGTCGCTGTTCGAGAGGTCTTTTCGAGTCCCTAAAGACTTATGCCGCTTCGAGCGAGGAACCGGCTGTGTCCGGCCCAGGCGTGGATAGCGCCCCGAACTCGGTCTTCCGAATACTAGGGGCTTCGCCGAAATTTAAAATTATAGAATTCTATGGCTAAGTGAGAGTGTTCAAGCATTATAAGTCTGGTTGCCTTGTTCGTTGTGTTGAGCGCCTCCCTAGATGGACCCAAAAATGGGAACAAGAGTGCTCAAGTTTATCCCGAACACCCCAACACTCGTGGCATGGGGGCTGAAGCCAACGACTTGCCATCTCTCAGATTTAATAAACGGCCGCACAGAAGATAATATTTTAAATCAATAAGCGTTGCTTAGCGCATATGAACAAAGTTTTCAGCGCACAGGATAACACATTGCGAGTTCACTCAATAATTACATCTCTGGGGCACTCATCCGCAATCTTGCGGGCACCCTTCAGGACAGTCTTATAGTACATCTCGGGCGTACGATACTCCTTGCCCGCTGGCGGCGCGTCAGTGATAAGCCTCTCCGCATCCAGCCTGCCCCAATGCACCTTCGCGCAGGCAAGGGCCCGACGGGCACCTTCAATGCAGGCGGAGCGCTTGACGACTTCCACCCAGGGGCACGCATCCACCAGCCACCGCACGAGGCCGAAGTAGCTCCCAGGCATGGCCTCTCCAGGCCACAGCCGGACTATGAGGCCCTTCATGGCCTGCTCGGCTACCTTATGGAGCTCGACCAGCTGCTTCAGCTGGTCACTAGGGGGCACCGGATGTCCGGACTCAGAGTACTGAGACCAGAAGACCTTCTCCGTTGAGCTCCCCTCCTCACCGCGGTAGAATGCGACGGCATCAGACACACTGCGAGGCAGATCTGCAAACGCCCCTGGAGAGCTCCAAATTCGGGTAAGTAACAGGTAATTTACATTAACATGCTTGCTTTGCATGAAAAATGCCTTACCCGCCGCTATTTTCTTCACATCCTCAACCTCCTGGAGGGCCTTACGGGCCTCGGCCTTAGCGGCTTTGGCACTTTCAAGAGCCGAGGCAAGCTCGGACTCTCGAGTCTTCGAGTCGCGCTCCAAACTCTCATGCTTTTCCATGAGAGCCTGGAGCTCTTGCCGCACCTTCGCCACCCGCGCCTCCTGCTTCTCTCGCTCCGCTCGTTCCGCGGCCGCATTGCGTTCGGCCGCGGACACGGCCTCCTTCAGGGTCGCCACCTCGTTCGTGGCCCCTGCAGTACCCACGTTATCCTTGTTATTTCTATTGCAACCAAAATCCTTTTCTGTAAGGTACAAATTTTAAAGTGGTGTTACTCACCTTCTTTATCCTCGAGCTGCTTCTTGGCAAGGCCGAGCTCTTGCTCGGACCGCTCGAGGTCCTGCTTCAAAGCACCGACCTCCGCAGTCAGTGCGGCAGAGGTTAGCAGCGCAGCCTGCAAACCCATATTGACATAATTTTTAGTACTCCTGCGTATATCTTTTTTAGATCCTCAGTCCGGTTTTTCTTTCCGAACACCGAACCGAGCATCAGGGGCTACTGTCTATGTGGTATTACATTACATATTTTAAACTTCTTACCTCAAAGCCTGTTAGAAGGCTACTGCAGGCTTCGGTCAGCCCGCTCTTGGCGAGCTGAACCTTCTGAATCACCGCACTCATGATAGTGCGGTGTTCTTCCTTGATGGAAGCGCCGTTAAGCGCCTCCAACAAGTTGTCCGGCGCCTCCGGTTGGATGGAGGCTGCCGGCGTCACGGTCTTTCCCTTCTTACGAAGGGGCCGCCTGCCGGACTCCGGAACCACTGCGGGTTCCGGCACAGAGTCTGGCGCAAAGTCCGGGAGGCTGCCTTGCGGCACCTCCCGAGCCTCCTCCTGATGGGTCCCCTCCTAGGATCCCACCTTGACGTCGTCAGCGTCACGAGGGGTGAAGGCGGTCGGAATGGAATCCACGTCCGACGGAGCCAAGGACCCGCTCGATGAAGCGGGAAGATCATCATCGGCCGGACTACAGCAGTACGCGGCATTAGAAGGACACTATGTGACACAAAAGATAAATTATAAATCATTCATGAATCCGGATACTTACGATCTTGCCGGAGGCCTGGCCCTTGAGGGCCACTCTTCGTCGCCAACGTTGGCGTTGACGGAGCTGTCCTGGGGATGGGTCCTTCCCCTCTTGGACCCTTCGGCCTCCCCCGTTGGGGAAGCCTTCCTCTTCCTCTCTCCCTCCTCTGGGAGAGAGTCCTCTTTCTCCTCCTCGTTTTTGGGTGAGGAGTCCGCCTCGGAGGCATCGGACGATGAGTCCGATATCACCTGGCGCCGGGAACTTCTTCGAGTCCCCGTGGCCTTCTTCTTGGCCTTCTTCTCTGGCACCACATAAAGTGCCGGGACCAGCAGCCCCGTTAAACGGGCGTCCGCTGGGTCTTCGGGAAGGGGAGCCGGACAGTCTACCTGTCCGGACGTCCTCTGCCAGTCCTGTCAAAGTCATTGGGAGTTTTAAATCCCACATAGAGTCAAACTATGAAAGAAAATAAATGTCCCATAGAGGATAACAAAGCTTACCTCGCCGGTCGGGCGCTTGGTGCTGAATCCGCAGTCTTCCGTCTCGGACGCGGGGGCTTCTCCGCCCTTGAACAGCACCCTCCAGGCAGCTTCGTACATCGTGTCGAAGAGCCCGCTCAAGGCCTGGTGCTGTGCCGGATTGAACTCCCACAAATTGAAGGCCCGTTGTTGGCAGGGGAGAATCCGGCGGACGAGCATGACCTGGATAACGTTGACAAGCTTGAGCTTCTTGTTCACCAAGGTCTGGAGACAGGACTGGAGTCCGGTCAGCTCCTCCGAACTGTCCCATAGCAAGCCCTTCTTTTTCCAGGAGGTGAGCTGCATAGGGGCACCAGATCTGAACTCGGGGGTCACTTCCCATTTAGGGTCCCGCGGCTCGGTGATATAGAACCACCCCGATTGCCACCCTTTGATGGTTTCCACAAAGGCGCCCTCGAGCCAGAGGACGTTGGGCATCTTGCCCACCATGGCGCCTCCGCACTCTGCTTGGACGCCCTTCACTACCTTCGGCTTGACGTTGAAGGTCTTAAGCCACAAGCCGAAGTGGGGCCGGATGCAGAGAAAGGCCTCGCACGCGACGATAAACGCCGAGATGTTGAGGATGAAGTTTGGCGCCAGATCGTGGAAGTCCAGGCCGTAGTAGAACATGAGCCCCCGGACGAAGGGATGAAGTGGGAAGCCCAGTCCGCGGAGGAAGTGGGGAAGGAATACGACCCTCTCATGGGGCCTGGGGGTGGGGATGAGCTGCCCCTCGTCGGGCAGCCGGTGCGCGATGTCGCTGGAAAGGTATCCGGCACCGCGCAGCTTTGCGATGTGCTCCTCCGTGACGGAGGAGGCCAACCACTTGCCTCCCGCTCCGGACATGACTGGAGGAGGTTGAGACGAGATGCGCGGACTTGGGCGCTAGAGCTCGAGTGCGCGGAGATGGATAAGCAAAGGAGGAAGAAGGCGTAGGTGAAAAGGTGGATCCTTATCCCCTTATATATAGGCGGACAAAGATTATGCGTCCCCACCGGCCTGGTAAAACTCGCTTATCTCCCAAGCGTCACCATCAATGGCGCGGTTGGGTTACCCACATCCGTATTGATGGGAATCCCGGAATAAGGGGAACACAATCTCTGCTTCGACAAGACGTGCCAAGGAAACCGCTTCGCTAAACGCGCTGAGGTGGTATAAAACGACTCAAGTAAAATCTTGGTAGTGGCGTGACGTCATGCCACAAAATTCGTCAGCAGATTGAACTTGTGTACATATTATTCTCTCTACGGTGGAATGTGGAAATTATTTTGCAGAGCCGGACACTATCCTGGTGTTCACGATCTTCTATGAATTATTCGGAGGAGGAACCCGCCTTGCAATGCCGAACAATATGCGCGCCAGACTCATCATCATTGAAGCCTGGTTCAGGGGCTACTGAGGGAGTCCTGGACTAGGGGGTGTCCGGACAGCCGGACTATCATCGTCAGCCGGACTCCAAGACTATGAAGATACAAGATTGAAGACTCCGTCCCGTGTCCGGATGGGACTTTCCTTGGCGTGGAAGGCAAGCTTGGCGATACGGATATGTAGATCTCCTACCATTGTAAACGACTCTGTGTAACCCTAGCCCTCTCCGGTGTCTATATAAACCGGAGGGTTTTAGTCCGTAGGACAAGACAACCATTACAACAATCATACCATAGGCTAGCTTCTAGGGTTTAGCCTCCTTGATCTCGTGGTAGATCCACTCTTGTACTACCCATATCATCAATATCAATCAAGCAGGAGTAGGGTTTTACCTCCATCGAGAGGGCCCGAACCTGGGTAAAAACATCGTGTCCCTTGTCTCCTGTTACCATCCACCTAGACGCACAGTTCGGGACCCCCTACCTGAGATCCGCTGGTTTTGACACCGACAGTAACCCTAGAGCTTGTTCCTCTTGGGTGCCTTGGTGCCCTAGACGGTTGGTGTTATCGGATCTCAATCATTGTGGTGTAAAGCTCCGGGCAAGCGTCGGGGTCTCCAATTAGGTTGTGGAGATAGCCCCGAGCAATTTGACGGGTACCGGTGACTACCTCCAAGGGTTGCCAAAGTGTACGGGTTCGGTGACCGCCCCAAGGGTTGCCATTTGTACAGGTTCGGGACCGCCCTCAAGGGTCCCTTAGTGGAATCGTGACATCTTGCATTGTGCGACGGCGTGAGGAGATTATGGTGGCCCTAGTGGCTTCTTGGGGAGCATCGTGCCTCCACACCGCTCCAAACGGAGATTAGCATCTGCAAGGGGGTGAACTTCGGGATACATCATCGTCTCTGTGTGCCTCGGTTATCTCTTACCCGAGCCTTTTGATTATGCACTTTAATTTGTGATAGCCATAGTGCTTCTTGTTTTATATCTTGCTATCACTTAGTTGTTTATCTTGCTTAGCATAAGTTGTTGGTGCACATAGGTGAGCCTAGTTGTTTTAGGTTTTGTTCTTGACAAATTAAATGCTAGTTTTATTCCGCATTTGTTCAGGCCTAAACCATAATTATTTTAAAGCACCTATTCACCCCCCTCTAGGCGATATCCACGATCTTTCACCATCCTTGATGGCATCCAAATTGGCACTAGGAAGATGAAGAAAATCAATGGGTCTAGCTCAAATCAATCAATTGGATTTGATGACGAAGAAGAGGAAAATGGCGGGTGTGAACATACAAGCCATTGTGCCAAAGAGAAACCGTCAGGTGATGGGAAACAAGTGGGAGAAGGAAACGATCGTGTGTGATGGCTCGACAAGCAAATTTTTCGATGGGGAGGTGAAGGAGGAGAGGTACAAGATCTTCATAAATGTGCAAATGGAGAAGATGGAGTTCGACCGGGAGAGGTTGAACATGGAGAAGAACCAGATAGAATTGGAGAGGCAAGCAAAGATTGCAAGATGAGATCTTGAAAGGACAGCGATATTGGAAGGAATTGAGTGAGAGAGGGAGAGAGAGGAGAGAAGAAAAAGGAGAGAGGGAGAGAGAGAGAGAGAGACACACACACACAGAGAGAGAGAGAGAGAGAGAGAAGTTGAGGCTCGCAAGAGAGACGGGGGAGTCGGGGATCATGTTCCAAGACACTAACCTCTTTGATGAAGAAGGAAAGAATTGGTTGGTCGAAATGAAGAAGAGGATCAACCACTACAACAATGGAGGTGTTTGAATCATTCGTGTATCGTCTCTCTATATATGAATTATTGATTTTTATTTTTGCATGTAATGAATTGTTGAATTGTCATTTATTTTGTGTCGTCAATTATTGAATTGGTGATGAATTTATGTTATAAGATGGATGTGCATGGATATGGGATTGACATATGGGAAGTGTGGTTGTATGGGAGGACAAATGAGGACCCACCTGACATTGTTGGTGGGCGTGTCCAGACACGTCCGTGGACGTATGGTGACCCGGGTTTGCCTACTCCGGTTGTAGGGGATCCCACAATTGTGCTGTAACCAAAATAGGCCCTAACAGGACAATGATATCCACAACCCACTAGGATTTAAGTCCTAGACTTGATACTGATACTTGCATTTTCCAAGATTTATTTCAAGCCTCTCGTCGATGTGCGTTTAGTGGAGGGAGGAAACCGCGTGATATGAGAGAAATTAAGTAGACACAAGAGTTCAAGCTTGGGGATGCCCATGATATCCCAAGTTAATATTCCAAGAAGTCTCAAACATCTAAGCTTGGGATGCCCCGGTAGGCACCCCACCTTTCTTCTTCAACAACTATCGGTCAATTTTGGTTGAGCCTAAGTTCCTGTCGACTATGAAGGTGTTCATAACGACTTTGTCGATCTCAAGATAATGTGCCGGTCCATGCTCTCGAAGGTCCTCATTGCTGGAATTTTGTCTATTTTGGGCCTAGCCCAATAGCAGTTTCAGAAATTCCTAATAAATCCTAGAGGCCCACGCAGCCCATTCGTGCAAGGCGAGAGGTGGAGCTAAAGTTTAGTCCCACATTGCTAGTTTAGAGGGAGTTGGACGTCTTTATATGGGAGGTTCTTTCCCCACATGTATGAGGATGAGAACAAGAGGGACATCCACGTGTGCTCCTCCTCCGCCGCCCGCCTCGCCACGCCACGTCATGACGCGCCGCAGGCTGCGGGAATGAGCCGAGCCGATGTCTAAATTTTTGCCACGCATGATGGGTATATGAAAGGTCACGCCGGAGCTGAAATGTTTTTCTGTAGTGGACACTGAATCCAAACGCGCGCCTCATCGGCTGAAGTCCGTTCGCTTCATCTCCCTCTCTTCATTTCACCTCCTGTCGCTGCCCTCTCGCCTCCTTCTCTTTGCGCCTATAAAAGGGAGGTCGCTCCTCTCAGAGAGACGCACCAGAATTACTTCTTCCTCTCGCCACCGGTTCCTGAGCACTGCGTTGTTGCGATGATCTTCCCCATCCCGGCTTGCGGCGTGCACCGCAGGTCGGGATAGTAGGCTTCTGAAACTCCACCTCTTTGAGTCATGTACGGGAGAAGGGTGATAAAGTTTTTGGGGAGCGCTTAGCGCGACTACTGACTTCTTTGTCACGGACGCCCCGGACTCCGACGACTACTTCCTTGACGATGACTTATTCCCCGACATCGACAACCTCCTCGACGACATGGCTACCGAGGACACCGGTCCCAAGTCCAGTGCTACTGTTGTTGTTGTTGTCCCGTACGTGTTATAGGTCCTGTCACAGTTCCTTGTTCTAATGTCTGCTCTTGATATGTTCGGTTCTAGTTCATATTTGCATATGTTATTTATCTTGTCTCTGTCAGATCGATGACTTGCTTTATCTCTGCTATTTTAGTCATGCTTTATCTAGTATTTCCATTAATAAAGTCATATGGTAAATCGCTCATATTTCCAACAATCCAAAAACCTTATTATAGGCAACTTACCCCAAGTGGTTTTGCTGCTTCCATGAGACCTCCTATGTTTGAGGGTATCCACTATAAGAGGTGGTGCGTGAGAGCAGTCTTATGGTCTCAAACCATGAGTTGCTATGACGCCACTCTTGGTAAACCTGAAGGAGAGTATGATGCTCAACAGGCACAAGCTTTTTCAGAAAATGGATACTCTGTTTAAGGCTGCTCTCTTGAGTGTTCTTGGTGAGAACATAGTTGATGCTTATGCATCAATTGATAATGGAAAAGATATGTGGGACGCACTCGAGGCCAAGTTTGGGGTCTCGGATGCTAGCACTGAGCTGTCCATCATGGAGCAAT
The DNA here is from genome assembly GCA_963921465.1 of Triticum timopheevii. Taxonomy (NCBI): domain Eukaryota; kingdom Viridiplantae; phylum Streptophyta; class Magnoliopsida; order Poales; family Poaceae; genus Triticum; species Triticum timopheevii. The sequence continues at coordinate 421,953,945 of OY997272.1, forward strand.
TCTATGATTACAGGATGATTAAAGAGCGCTCCATGGTTGAGCAAGCTCATGAGATACAGTCATTTGCTAGAGAACTTGAGAACTTCAATTGTATCCTATCGGACAAGTTTATTGCCGGAGGTATCATCACTAAGCTTCCTCCCATGTGGAGGAACTTTGCTACCTTACTGAAGCATAAGAGGCAGGAGTTTCCCGTTACGGATCTCATTGGTACTCTTGATGTGGAAGAAAAGGCGAGAGCAAAGGACAACCGTGCTCGAGGTATTGAGGGAGGTTCTAGTGCCAATCTGGTCATAAGAAAAACTTCCAGCCCCACAAGTTCAAGAACAAGGGCAACTTTGATGGTAAAGCAAAGTTTGATGGGAAGAACAAGGCTGTACAACACACAAACTTCAAGAATAAGAATGACAAAAAGAAAGGTGTTTGTCATGTGTGTGGAGATCCTGATCATTGGGCTCCTAGTTGCCCTAATCGCCATGACAAGCGTCATCTTGGGAAAGGCGGCAAGACTGGTAATGTTGTCATTGGAGACACTAACATGAAGGATGTTGGGTATGGTATATTTCCCACTATTCTTTCAGTATATCATTCTCCTGATTGGTTAATTGACACGTGTGCTAATGTGCATGTATGCGGTGATATTTCCATGTTTTCATCTTATCAGACCGCAGGGACTTCCACCTTGCTGATGGGCAACAGTTCAAGTGCTTTTGTTCGTGCTGTTAGCACGGTCGATCTGAAGTTTACTTCGGGGAAGATCGTGCGGCTGAAGAACGTGCATTATGTCCCCTCCGTCAATAAAAATCTTGTTAGCGGATCTCTTATGTGTAGAGATGACTACAAGCTTGTCTTTGAGTCGAATAAATTTGTAATATCCAAGTATGGAACCTTTGTTGGTAAAGGCTATGAGTCAGGAGGCCTGTTTCATTTATCCTTATCAGTCGTTTGCAACAAAGTTGTTAATCATGTTTGTAGCAATAGTGAATCAAATGTGTGGCATTCACATCTCTGTCATCTTAACTTTGGTTGCATGTCGCGACTAGCAAAGTTAAACTTAATCCCTAGTTTCACCACTGTTAAGGGATCTAAGTGTCAAGTGTGTGTGCAAGCAAAGCAACCTCGTAAGTCTCATGTGACTGCGGAAACGAGAAATCTTGCACCACTAGAGCTCATACATTCAGATCTATGTGAAATGAATGATGTTTTGACAAAAGGTGGAAAGAAGTATTTTATGACGTTAATTGATGACTCCACTAGATACTGTCATGTGTATCTTCTGAAATCTAAGGATGAGGCTTTAAACTATTTTAAGATCTATAAAGCTGAAGTGGAAAACCAACTTGATCGAAATATCAAGAGGCTTATGTCCGATCGTGGTGGAGAGTATTTCTCAAATGAAGTTGATTCCTTTTGTGCGAAACATGGTATAATCCATGAGAGGATGCCTCCCTATTCACCTCAGTCAAATGGGGTGGCCGAAAGAAAGAATCGTACTCTAACTGATTTGGTTAACGCCATGTTAGACACGTAAGGTCTCTCCAAGGCATGGTGGGGGGAGGCGATATTGACTGCATGTCATGTCCTAAACCGAGCTCCCACAAATAACAAAGATATAACTCCATCTGAGGAACGGGAGAAGTAAAGGTTAAAGCTCTCTTATCTACGAACATGGGGTTGTTTGGCAAAAGTCAATGTGCCAATTCCAAAGAAGCGGAAGCTTGGACCAAAGAATGTGGATTGTGTTTTCTTGGGATATGCTTTTCATAACATTGGTTATAGATTTTTGGTTGTATAATCTGAGGTACTTGACATGCATGTCGGTATGGTCATGGAGTCGAATGATGCGACTTTCTTTGAAGATATCTTTCCCATGAAGGATATGGCTACCTCATCTAATCAGGAGATGCCTAGTTCATCGACTCGGGAACCAGTTACAATTACTGAACCTGTCATTTCGATGGAACGCTTTGAATGTCCTGTGGAGGAGAACAATGAAGTTCCTACTAGGAGCAAGAGACAGAGGACTGCAAGTCCTTTGGTGATGATTTTCTTGTGTATCTCATAGATGACACTCCCTGTTCTATTTCAGAGGCCTATGCATCTAAAGATGCTGACTACTAGAAGGAAGCGGTCCATAGTGAGATGGATTCCATCTTGGCAAATGAAACTTGGGAGATAATTGATCATCCTTATGGGTGCAAACCTATAGGGTGCAAACGGGTATTCAAGAAGAAGCTTAGGCCTGATGGTACTATCGAAAAGTACAAGGCACTACTCGTGGCTAAGGGATATACTCAAAAGGAAGGTGAAGACTTCTTTAATACTTACTCACCTGTGGCGCGACTGACCACTATTCGAGTACTACTTTCACTAGCTGCCTCACATGGTCTTCTCGTTCATCAAATGGATGTTGAGACTGCTTTCCTAAATGGAGATTTGGAAGAGGAAATTTATATGGAACAACCCGATGGGTTTATAGTAGATGGTCAGGAAGGAAAAGTGTGCAAGTTGATGAAGTCTTTGTATGGACTTAAGCAAGCACTCAAGCAGTGGCATGAGAAGTTTGAAAGAACTTTAACAGTCGCATGCTTCATTGTAAATGAAGCTGATAAATGTGTGTACTGTCGCCATGGTGGGGGCGAGGGAGTTATCCTTTGCTTGTATGTTGATGACATACTGATTTTCGGAACAAATCTGAAGGTTATTAAGGAGGTCAAGGATTTCCTATCTCGTCGCTTTGAGATGAAGGATTTAGGAGTGGTTGATGTCATTCTAAACATCAAATTGTTGAGAGATGATGATGGTGGGATTACATTGCTTCAATCTCACTATGTGAAAAGATCTTGAGTCACTTTGGCTACAGTGACTGCAAGCCCTCTCCAAGACCATATGATACTAGTGTGTTGCTTCGAACGAATTGAAGAATTGCTAGAGACCAATTGAAATATTCTCAGATTATTGGCTCTCTTATGTATTTAACCAGTGCTACAAGACCTGACATCTCATTTGCTGTTAGCAAACTGAGTCGGTTTGTCTCAAAACCAGGAGATGTGCATTGGAAAGCTCTAGAGAGAGTTTTGCGTTATTTGAAAGGCACTGCGAATTATGAATTCACTACACTGGGCACCCAAAGGTGCTTGAAGGGTATAGTGACTCAAACTGGATCTCTGATGCTGATGAGATAAAGGCCACAGGCGGATATGTATTCACTCATGGAGGTGGCGTTGTTTCTTGGAAGTCTTGCAAGCAGACCATCTTAACAAGGTCAACAGTGGAAGCTGAACTCACAACACTAGATACAACTACGGTTGAAGCAGATTGAAGCAGAGATGTTGTCCTGCAGAACATCTTTTGAAGAACACGCCTATATGAGTCTGATTGTTAAATGTCGCAATCTATGAGAGTAGGGTTCTCTCTAGTAAACTCATGAAAGGTCTCGGAGTATGACGCATAAGCTCCACCCGCGGGGAAGACCCATGGTAGCCACGTATCGGTCAAGGCTTTGTGTGAAGCTAGATTCACAGAAAACTTGCAGTTCAAGGCCCAGTCCACTGTTCAAGTTGCTTACTAGTGTAGCATAGAGTTCTAGGTGAAAGTTCAACTTAACAGTCTCCACTGCAGTACCGGTATATAAAACAGTGTTTTGGAACCAAAGGCAAATTTTGTGTGCCTCTAGGATCTGGTGGGGGATTGCTGAAATTTTGTCTATTTTGGGCCTAGCACAATAGCAGTTTCAGAAATTCCCAATAAATCCTAGAGGCCCACGCAACCAATTCGTGCAAGGCAAGAGGTGGAGCTAAAGCTTAGTCTCACATTGCTAGTTTAGAGGGAGTTGGACCTCTTTATAAGAGAGGTTCTTTCTCCACATGTATGAGGATGAGAACAAGAGGGACATCCACGCACGCTCCTCCTCCGCCGTCCGTCACGCCGCACCGCGCCGCGGGTTGCGGGAATGAGCTGAGCCGATGTCTAAAATTTTGCCACGCACGACGGATATACGAAAGGTCACGCGGGAGCCGAAATGTTTTTCTGTAGTGGACACTGAATCCGAACGGCACGCCTCTTCGGCTGAAGTCCGTTCGCTTCGTCTCCCTCTCTTCGTTTCACCTCCCGTCGCTGCCCTCTCGCCTCCTTCTCTTTGCGCTATAAAAGAGAGGTCGCTCCTCTCAGAGAGACGCACCAGAACTACTTCTTCATGTCGCCACCGGTTCCTGAGCACAGCGCTGCTGCTACAATCTTTCCCATCCTGGCTTGCGGCGTGCACCGCAGGTCGGGACAGTAGTCCTCCGAAACTCCACCTCTTTGAGTCCTGTACGTGAGAAGGGTGATAAGGTTTTTGGGGAGCACTCAGTGCGACTACTGACTTCTTCGTCACGGACGCTCCGGACTCCGACGACTACTTCCCCGACGACGACTTCTTCCCCGACGTCGACAACCTCCTCGACGACATGGCTACCGAGGACACCGACCCCAAGTCCAGTGCTACTGTTGCTGCTGCTGTCTCGTACGTGTTCTTGTTTTTCCTGTTAGAGGTCCTGTCACAGTTCCTTGTTCTACTGTCTGATCTAGATATGTTTGGTTCTAGTTCATATTTGCAGATGTTATTTATCTTGTCTCGGTCAGATCGCATGACTTGCTTTATCTCTGCTATTTTAGTCATGCTTTATCTAGCATTTCTATTAATAAAGTCATATGGTAAATTGCTCATATTTCCAACACTCATAGGATAGGGTGTGCGATTACGTGTGCGTGCTCTCTTATAGAAGGTGAGTTATCCCAGCCCATCCTTTGGTTGGCTCGTTGCGGCCTTTCTGCCCTCCAGCTTCCGTAACCGAATTCGCTGCAAAAATAAATACTCTACTCCCGTAACAGAAACGGGCAGCAGGAAAGAGAAAACAAACCCTGCGATGACCTAGAGCAATCGCAACCGCAGACTTTATTTTCGAAGTACTAGAGCAGTTAATCTACTAGCCTTTAAGGAAAAACTAGGCGACCACTTTAACGGTCAAGGAAAGGGAAAGGCAGGCGCCGTAAACCTAATGCCGCCGCGGCACGGCACGGCACGGCTCGGTGAGTACACGCACATCCATCACGGCCTGAATGTACTGACTCCGCCACTACCACGACGAGCGATGAGGCCGATTGTTCCTAGCAAGCTCCATCCCTCCCTCGTCCTTCACAACGAACAGTTTATTTTATTTAGAAATTTAAATAAAGTTTAATCACATCGACCAGCTCGGCAACGGAACACACGAGAAGAAAAGCTCCGTTTTTTTTCCTTGGAGAAGATGGGAGACACAGGAAGAGGTTCACGCTTCACAGACGGAGACAAGGAAAGGATTTGAAAAACCTTTCCCCACCACCACACACTTGCCTGGCCCAGAGCCCCAACGGAATCTGCACCCTCTTCTTATTATCCCGCGCCCCCCGCGCCTGACTCAAGCGCCAACTCCGATTTCCAAATCCCACGCAAAAACCCTCCACCGCAATCTCCCACTTTTTTCCGAAACCTCAGATCCCCCACCGCGCCGCGCCGCAGAATCGCCGTCTCCCTGCGGCGCCTGGAACCCAAGCGCCGCCGCCCTCGCCGCAGGCCCGTCGGTCGCGGCCGGGGGAGCCGGGCCATGCGGCGGCCCGGCGCCGCGCCGTTCGGAGGAAGTGCAACAACAGCGCCGAGAAATGCCTGAGCCCGACCGCAGCTCCCTCAGCGCCGGCCGCGGCCTCCACCGCGACGGGCTCAAGGGCTGGCCCGACCTCTGGCTGCTCCCCGGGAAGCCGCCGCACTCGCCCACCGCGGCGATGGCCCCGCCGCCGCCGCCGCCGGACCGCGCCCCCGACCAAACCCTAGCCTTCTCCGACGAGCTCCTCCTCCGCGTCCTCGCCTACCTCCCGGAGCCCCACCTCACGGCCTCCGCCTCGCTCGTCTGCAAGAGGTGGATGCGCCTCTCCGGCCGCCTGCGCCGCCGCCTCGCGGTGCGGGACTGGGCCTTCGTCACGCACCGCCTCCCCTACCGCTTCCCCGACCTGGCGGTCCTCGACCTCTTCCCGGCCTCCATAGCCGCCCCGGCCGCGCCGTCTCGGGCCTCCCCCGTCCTCACCTGCGGCGCGGTCTCGCTAACCCTAGACCCCGGCGCCGACCCGCCGCTCGGCGCTTGCCGGTTCCTCGCCGACGATGTGCTCGACAGGGGCCTCGCTGTCGTCGCCGCCAGGTTCCCTAACCTCCGACGCTTATCGGCCACAGCCGCGTCCGAGTCTGCGGGCCTCATGGATATCGCCGGAGGCTGCGCCACGCTGCAAGAGCTTGAGCTCCACCGATGCACTGACCTCGCCCTCCGCCCGGTCTCTGCCTTTGCGCACCTCCAGATCCTCCGCATCGTTGCCGCTTCCTCGCCTCTGTATGGCACCAGTGAAGATGGCGGGGTAACTGACATCGGCCTCACAATCCTCGCCCATGGCTGCAAACGGTTGGTTAAGCTGGAGCTTGTGGGTTGCGAGGGCAGCTACGATGGCATCGCAGCTGTGGGACGGTGCTGTGCGATGCTGGAGGAGCTCACCATTGCTGAGCACAGAATGGACGGCGGGTGGCTTACTGCTCTAGCTTTCTGTGGCAACCTCAAGACCCTGAGGCTCCAGGGGTGTGCCAGGATTGATGATGATCCCGGGCCCGCTGAACATCTCGGCGCCTGCCTCACGCTCGAGAGCCTGCAATTGCATCGGTGCCAGCTACGTAACCGCCACGCCCTCCATGCTCTCTTTTTGGTCTGCGAGGGTGCTCGCGAGTTGCTGGTCCAGAATTGTTGGGGCCTTGAAGACGACATGTTTGCGTTGGCTGGCCTATGCAGGTACTGTAACCACCAATCTGACTCTTCAAATGTATTGGCACTAGTTTCTTAATAGATTATCATGATTGCTTCTAATGGGGACAGTTTGCGCCTTCTACTGTTTAATTATTCATGCTTTTTGTTTGTTCTGTGATAATGACATGCTGCCAATAAAAGGAGCCTTAGGTATCTAACGTTCGGATGCTATGAAATTGATTAGGTGTCAGGGGATAGAACACTTGCAATACATGGCCCCTCCTGCATGATTGAACTGACCATTGCTTTTTTGACGATTGAATGATAAGTTTGAGGTTAAGTAGCATTCTGTTTGTCTGCGAGAGTGTTCTAACAACCAATACTAAGATAGCGTTTGCTAGCAAATTTTTACATTTACTTGTGGTCTATACCCTTGGTATGTTATCTTGTTACAAGTACTGTACTTTAGTTATCTTTTCGCTCTATATTCTGTTCGTGCTGTTAGTTGTTTAAGGAAAACAATAGATGTAGTTAACGTATTCAAGGTTGATGTCATCAGGTGATATATTTAGTGTGCTGGGTGCACCGATTTGAAGGTGTTTACTTAAGTGAAACCTTTTCTCTACTTATACTACTTAAAAAGAAAGTACCGTTCCCTCTTACGTCAAATCCTTTGTCCAACCTTCTGAAACTTATTTATGGTAAAACCTGGTACCGATCAGATATGTGTGCTAACCCAATAAATAGCAATAAATTCACAGCCCGTAAACAAATAAATACTACAACAATTAATCTCTTATCTTTGGTAACCCAATAAAGTAGATCCATCACGGGCATATACCTATTTTGGCGCACATACTATTTTGGCCCCCGTGGCAACGCACGGGCACATATCTAGTCTACATAAATGACCTTTGCATGTGATGCCATTTCTTTAGTAAACTGTCTTCTCTTCTGTTGATAAAAGCCTCATCCTGAAACTATTTACAAATGCTCGTCCAGGTAGCTCACTGGCTGTTCCACAGGTCATCAATAATTTCTTATGGCCAGGCACTAGTGACCTGTAAACTGTAAAATCTGACTTGGATGTCTGCATAATTTCATTTGATTAGGGTATAAGTTACTTCTATTTGCATCACAAATTAGGCTCCATTGCCAAATGTCATAGAATTGACTTTCCTGGGGAAAGGAAGCAACAGATGGTCAATCTTAGACCTGTTATATACTGAATATTTGGATGTCTTTTGCGTCTTCAATCGCCTGCTGAATGATGTCCCAGACCACTGGTTGCCAATTTTCCAATTTCATGGTGTGGTAGAACGGCTGAAAAGTTCCAAACATTCCAGAATATTATATGTTAATGTAGCTACGTAGGATTTGGTAGATAATTGCCCTCACATGAAGAGATTATTATGCCGTTAGCGCTCTTCTGCAGTTCTGCTGTTTGTCACATATTTATTGTTTGCATTTGGTTAGTCCTGAAGGTATCTGAGTAAGTGCTTCCTGGAAGTGGCATGCTACTGTTTCTCTCTGAGAATGGAATGTATTTCCTCATCTTGTCGAGTGCAATTATTTCGGTCCTGACCAGGAAACGCCTTAATATCCAGCTTGTCTGCCGTGCAGTACCTTTTTCGTGACTCTGCAAATGGATTCTACCAAGTCAACTATTCTAGCTTGTTTCCTGGATAGTGCATTTTGTACCATTCATGCCTAGGGGTGTGTTTGGTTCGAGTCATCAGGCGGAACGTAACGGGTTCGTTCCGTTCCCAGGAGTCATTCTCGTGTTTGGTTGGGTAGAGGAGCCAGAACCCACTCGTTCCAGAGAATGGCATATTCCATCCATATGCGGACACACCGGTACCTCCGATTTGGTGGAACCACGCAGAACGGCTCTTGCATCTCACCCCTCCCTATGACTCACTCACCCCGAAGGCCCAAACCCCATCATTATCTCAGCGCCGCCACCCCTCTCGCCTCCACCTGGAGACCTTCATCACGCCTAAAGAGAGTAGAGCAGCGGCAGCGTAGATTTTGTTGCCGATTTGGCTGGTAGTAGAGCAGTGGCTCCAACGCATCAGAAAGCAAAGGACTAGACCAGTAGCACTGGCAGTAGGGAAGAGGAGTAGCGTCTGCAACCAGGGAGCTCTCGAGCTCACCGATTTGGATTGGTTTTAGGGACTAATGCGTGCAGTTCATTGAGAAGAAGCTCCGCCTCTACTAGTTCTGAAAGCGTTTAATTAATTTTGTTTCTAACCTTTTCTAACGGTCTAACCTTCATCCTGGTTTCGATTTTCTTCCATATTTTCATCTTTTCGAGAGAGCTGCGAGGTAAATTTTAGACATATTTGTTCATATACTATAAACCTTTCCCAACTTCCATATTTAGAGGCTTGCAAAACATCAATAATTTGGACATGTGTGATGGAATTTTTTTTCGAATACTTGACAGTATCCCTAAGCTTATTGATCAAAGTTTGCAATGGAGCAATGCCATCATTCACTATCAAATTGACAATGTGTGCACAGCAGCGAACATGGAAGTACTTAGGAATAAATTTAGCCGATTTCCTAGCAATGATCTTGTCCATCAATCTCTTAGCAGCATTATCATTTGGGGAAGCATTATCCATAGTGATTGTCATGATCTTATCTTCTACTCCCTCCGTCCCATAACATAATATAAACACTCTTATATTATGGGACGGAGGGAGTATTTTCCATTCTTCGCAACACTCGAAAACTGACTTCTTGATAAGGACAACCATAATCTAAGAGCGTTTTTGACACTAAGTATTTCCTCTTATATTATGGGACAGAGGGAGTATTTTCCATTCTTGGCAACACTCGAAAACTGACTTCTTGATATATGACAACAACAAAGAATTCTTGATATATGAGGTAAGTTTAAATTGCCATGAGTATATAAAAATCGACATCCTTGTTCTAATTGCCATGAGTATATAAAGAATTCTTGATATATGAGGTAAGTTTTAAATTGCCACGAGTAAACGAGAATATCACCATTCTTACAAGAGAGGTGAGCTGAATCAAATTCGTCTTCGTTCCATCCCTTCAACCAAACAGTGAAACGGAACCATTCCATTCCATCATTTGACTACAACCAAACACAGGAATGGAACGGACCCATTCTAATGGAATGGAACTATGACATTCCATTTTACTTGGTTCCTCAACCAAACACACCTAGATTTCTGGATGCAATACGGAGCTAGTGAACTAGTGGGCTGAAAAAAAAATGACACCAACACTCCAACAGGAACTGGTCCCTGTGGCAATTTTATTAAAAGGAAACAACCAAGCACACAACCTGCAGAGCTTGGGGCTCGAACGTGGGTGGCAGGCTGGGCGCGCAGTGGGCCGCGTGACACTAGCCAACTGGTCGACACCAGTTTCCAACTAATGGGCTGAAATGAATGGCTAATAACCAGACGCACAACGTAAAATAGGCAAGAGCTGGTAGGGCCATCTCAACCCCAAACACAGCCTAAGCGTGCATCTGGTTATTAGAAATGAAAACCAGACGCACACCTGGGGCTGTGCTTGGCATCCAGGTAGCCGTACCAGCTTTTGCCTGTTTTATTGTTTGTAACCAACTTTTTTCTTCTTTCATGGTAATATTTTCACAATAGATTAACTGCATACTGAGCCTTATTCAGCCGAATTCATTGAACTTCAAACTACCTGGAAGCTTAATGGAAGTCCTAGTACAAAACAATCCTAGTACAAAGCTTTGATATTTTCTTATCAAGAAATCTGCTTTCACAAATAAAAATCCTCTTGTGGAAATGCTTTTCATACGACATTCCTATAGAGTAATGATAGATACTATTACATTTTGGTCCACAGCCTATATATCTGGAAACTAATATTTATGTATTGCTGTATTGATGTACCATAGGATTTTGACTAGTCGTCTCACTTATCTTGACTCATGGTTGTCTCACTTATTTTTCAGGAGGGTGAAATTCCTGTCCTTAGAAGGCTGCTCATTATTAACAACTCGATGTCTTGAATCAGTAGTCACTTCATGGAAAGATTTGCAGAGTCTACAGGTTGTCGCGTGCAATAAAATAAAGGATGAGGAAATTACTGCTGCACTTTCAGAGCTTTTCTGTAATCTCAAGGAGCTGAAGTGGAGGCCCGACAACAAATCTCTCCTTGCGGCAAGCCTAGTGGGCACTGGAATGGGAAAGAAGGGCAGAGTATTTTTCAAAAGGGTATGAAGTCTGAACCATCTTGGTGCTCCATTCCCTGCGATGATGCGCTTCATCTCTTCTTTGCCCGTAAGGATTGAGCTTTTCTTGTGGCAGATTTTACCGGGCCATCAACGAGTCAAGGGCAAGGTGCTCAACTATCCAGCGGGTGTTGCTGCTTAGTCTGTTTGCTCTTTTGGTCCAGACAGAATTTTTCGTGCTGCTGCAAAGTTCGTATACTTGGAGCTGGTGCAAATTCTTCGGATTTGGATCAAAGTTCTTCATTTTTGGAAGCTGGCACGCCCAAGGGCAATTGAGATACCAACCGCCCAGATTTGTGTTTTTGGCAGAGTTGTAACAAGCTGACACACCATGAGGATCCTAACCAATATTTATGTACGCCACAGAAATTTTCTTTTATAAGTTATTATGGCAGTACTTGTTAGTTCCCGATGATGAATCAGACGGAAGCACCAAAAGTGTTCATGTTTTACAACACATGACTGTTGAATGGTTTTTGTTGCCTGCACACTTTGCAATGCAGAAATACGTGGTGGCTTCTTGATGCAATGTGCTCTTCGTGCAAATCTGATGGTGATGAATTAATTTGGTCTGTCAAGAGACTCACTGCCAGTCTGCCCTGGAATGTTGACGTCGCCTTTGCATTTCCTTTTTTTTTTGAGGACAAAGCCTTTGCATTTTTTTTGAGACGAAAGCCTTTGCATTTGCATTTGCTGAGCAGCTGTTCTTTCTCTATGTCACGAACAGGAAGCCCAGCTGCCAGACGTCTGCCCAGAGCCCACCTCGCTTGATATAAAGCCCATCCGTACCATCTTCGGCTCTCCTCCTCTCCCTCAATCTCTCGAATCGCGCGCCCTCTGCAACTGCCAGACGCACCCCCGCGGAGGAGGGCAAGAAGAGGCGAGGTGCGCAGAGCAAGAAGCCAAGAAGATGGCCGCCGTCCTCGACGGCGTCTCCTCCTGCGGCAGCATCAACATGCGCCGCATCGACCACCTCCTCCCGCTCCCGCTCCCCTGCGTCGGCGAGTCGACCGCCGCCTCCCGCGTCTCGCCGGGCTCCTCCCCCGCCCGCTCCGACGCCTCCGAGGGCGCCGCCTCCTTCTACGCCGAGCCCCACCCGGAGGACCAGCCCGAGGCGTCCGCGGGGAGGAGCACGCAGATGCTGCTCGCCATGGCCGCCATGGGCGGGCGCGGCGGCCCCTACGGCCGCCGCCCGGCGTCCTCCTACGGCAGCTGCGCCGCCTGGAGCGCCGGCTCCCTCACCGCGCACCGCCCGGCCTCCCCGTCGCCCATATGCAGCCCCGTCAGCAGCAAAGGCGGCGACGGCTGCCGGGACGGCGGAGAGCGCCGCGACGATGGCGACACGTCCTCCTTCGTCACGTCACAGCAGGTCGGTTTCCGTGTTCTTGGTGCTCTTTCGCGTTGTTCCTGACGGGATCTCGCTTGACAAGTAGATAAATCAAAGGTTCTTGATTTTCCCTGCCGTTGGTCTTGAACTACTGCTCTGTAGCATGCGGTTCATGAGTTGTGTTGGGCTCCATCGGTTCCTTGTGTCAAGTCTTGGAGCAGATGTAGGTTCTTGGATGGAACAGCTCGGTTTCTTGTATTGCTCCCAGGAACGAAGGCCTCGATATCTTAGCATTCTGTTAAAGCTTCATAGGATTCTTGATTGATAGATGTTCCAGGAATCGATTGGAAACTCCTAATGATTATTAACTACCGAGCAGTGAGCAGCAATGGCTGCACATTTGCGATCTAGGCTTGTTGCTAAATGTTTGCTCGCTGAATCTTGAGTTGGACAAAGACTGGAGTAACCTGGTCTCAATTCATATCAATGTTGCATTTATTTGATCAACCAACCAGATTAGGATGATTTGGTGTCTGGTTCCATCCAATTATTACTTCTTGCTTCCAGTTTTGTATCCATTTGATCTTTCATGAGTAATTGGGAGGTGCTAATAAGCCAAACTACCTCAGGAACAAGAGCAAGGGAGGTTACCAACGAGAGAAGATTTCGTCAAGTGTTCTGCTACGCCACGAAACATCCGACTACAGACTCCCAGGCACCCTTCTCTGCCGGACAGGAGAGGTTGCGCCTTTTGTCTGCCTCCCCCTTTCATAGATCAGCCTCACATTTTTTTTCTTGCATGTCATGTTCAATTAGTTTGCGTGATTGAATTATGCAGCTAACGGATCCAGTCGAGGGCCTCCAAAATTCGTCCACAAGGCCACGCCAGCTAGATTGATGCGCCGAGCTCGCTCCTCACATAATTACCATGGGAAGCGCACGGGAGCAATTGATGCTGTCAATGACTGGAGATTGCCTAAAGTAAGTGAAGAGGCAGATGAGGCAGTGGATCAGAAGGACTGGCAGGATGATGCTATGTCATCTCGTGTATCCTCAGGTATTGGCTTAAGTCTCTTGAGACCTATCAGTTTTTCAGCAGAACATGCATTTGAGACAATCCTTTATTGTTTCAGCTCGTGATTGGAACTTCGAGTCGGATAGTGCCTATGAGGGAGGCAATCATGATGGTCGTGCTTTTGAGCATTCAGAGGTCGAGGATTGTGCAGCTGCAGTGCAAAGGATGGAGAGACGGCTGCGGTGCCCTGCGAGGAAACATGAGGAAAATGCTGTCCACGCCAAGTTGGTTGCCTGGAAGGATGCACAGATTGCAAAGCTCATAGAAAAGTAATCCCTCTTATCTCATCTTTTATCATTACCTCTTAACATGCATTTGTTAGCAGTTAACTAGGGAGTTGCTCAGAATCAAGAATTGTTCATATAACAAGAATAGTTGGATTGAGCGAATGATGACGAGGAATTAAATGGCTTGGGGAATGATCATATGTAGAATACATTATGTTTGTTATCATAAAGGAACAGTTTGCGCTAAACTCTATCTTACATTGGAATAAAACAGAAGAGCGTGCTCCTGATTATTGGTACATACATGATTGTTTGTGACTTGTGGCTGTCTAGTTTGTTGAAATGAAAATTCGAGCTGACCCATTATCAACTCATCGTGTATAGAGTTCATGAGCTAACAAAATTGGATTCGTGTGTTACAAAAGGATAGTTCTTTGTAACTTATCTAGACAGAGCACTTATTATGTTACTTCAATCAACTAGGCTGAATCAGAAAGAAGCCCAGATCGATAAATGGCAGAAGAATAAGATTGCACAGGCCAGGCACGAACTGACAAAAACTGAGGTATACTTACAGTTCATTGCATTGAATATTTGCATTTGATAGCATTGCACCTGCAGTTTCACATTTCTGTTTGTGTCTGAACTGAATGCAGAAGAAGTTGGAGAAGCAGAGAGCTGAAGCCATAGGGAAGATGCAAAAGGCGATAGAAGATGCAGAGAGGAGAGCTGATAAGAAGAGAGTCAAGAAGCAGGCAGCCACCAACAGTCGGATAGACGGTGTCAAGAGAGCCCTGGAGGAGATGTCTAGGACAGGAAGGCTACCCTGGACACTTGCTTTTCTGTGATCCAGCTCTTGCTTGTGCTAGTTCCAGACAAGCCGATTGGCGTAAGCTCCTACCAGTGCCAGCACAGCAAGACTAAAACTAACGAAATCGACAGCGTGAAATACTAAGGAAAGGACCATATACTGTATAGAATGGTGGTTTGCTGTCCTAGGATGATAGAAGAAGTTTCAGGTCATGCAACACTTGGTCAGCATTTGAACACAGATTCTTAAATGTGACATTAGTCTCCCCATTGGAGAAGTGGAAAATTCCGCACTGTTGGCTTGATGATTATGGCATTGATTACATGCAATTTGGGTGTATCCAAATATAATTTGCAGGTACTATACTGTTCTGAAATTTATTCTGCAGCTGATCCTGTATATACACTGGACCAGACCATGGCCACGCCTGCTGCTTCATCAGGTTTAGGAGTAGACAAGAAACTGGTTGCTTCATCAGGTTTAGGAGTACTTCTTTGGGGAAGACATCGAAGTTTAGCACATGGAATTACTTTTAGCGATGCCTTTTGAAAAGAATTACATACTAGCAAAAAGTTGACACAAATTTGATTTAAAATTTCTTGTTATTTGCTTGCGATAATCTTTGTAACGGATTCTTTGCCGTCGTGGAGGGGAATCGAGCATAGGTTCCACTGAGAATGGCCAAAAGGCGTGTGTATGGGGGAGGCAACGTGGCAAACTGCGTGTATCATCCATGAAAAGTGTGATTGGAAAGAAAAATGGCATTTCTTATACTCCCTAACAAATTTAAGAAAGTAATTCGGGACCGAGGTAATACATCTCATTTTCAGCTTCGTATGTACCAGCAGGCTCACCACCACATAACATGCATCGTTGTGGATCGTGATTGTCCCGTCTATCTAATCAGCCTCCTCATCTGGCTAACCAACTTTATTCCTACGGGAATGCTAAAACTCATGGGACTACATAGTTCGCATATGAACAACGTTACATACTTCGCATATGACGGTCGATTCTTCAGCGTATGATTTCTTGGACATACTTCGCATATGACAGTCGATTCTTCAGCGTATGATTTCTTGGTTGTTCGTGCTCACCGAGCCGAAGGCAGCGACGACACGGAAAAAAGGAGGGATTTTGTAACACCAGGGAAGATGGTCGGGCACGATAGGGTTAGAGAGATGGCCGGGAACAGTCGACATGGCAAAGGCCACACTGTAGCAGCGCCACGAGCAAGGGAGACAACCGATTAGCATGGACAAGAGCATTTTCAACCGGATCTTCCGCTTCGCCCCCATATGTTTGGGCACGCAGTTCAAACATGGTATGGATAAAAAATTATCACCCAATCAAACCCTCTGAATCTAGCCCATATGTTTGGGCTGTCCAGCATTACCCATTTCTAGCCCATATGTGAGACGAATTTGAGGAGGGCATGAAGGATTTCTAGCCCACATGGACGCCAATGCACAACACACGGCTCGCATGGTGGCTTGCCCGAGCTCAGAGGAGGAGGAGGGCATGGAGGTTCCGCCAGGTTTGAGGTGGCAAATGTCGTGGTGGACAACATCCACCTCCTCTCAATGAAGGTGGTGGAGGAGCAATTCTGCCTCACCCAAGCTGAGGAGGTGGAGCACCTCTCAACGAAGGCGCAGCTCGAGGCCAAGCGTGGGGCCACTGCCGCCTTCGCCGAGCTCATCGTGGAGAACCATGCCGTCCTTGAGTCCGAGCAGGTGGCGGCAGCAAACCGCAATGAAATCCACTGCCACGATATCGAGCAGGAGTTCTTCGCAGACAACACTGAAGGAGATGCCATCGATTCGCCCCACTGTCAATGATCATGAGGCCATGGCTACGTCAAGGGGTCCATCAAGCTCTTCGGCGAGGAGTAGGGTAGCATGTAGTTTGCAATATTCTTTTCAAATGTTTTTTTTTAACAGAGGCAAAAGACTTGCCTCATTCATTAATAAAGGAGGAGAGTTTTAGAGTACATAATAGTGGCTCCACAACATAGCCCGTCTGTCAACAAAAGGAAAATAACAACTACTCTTGCGGCATGATAATGCTCACGTGCCTAGCTCCTGCCGTGACCCAAAGTTTGGCTTCATCTTGGATTAGTTTTAGAATGTAGAAGGGGGGCGTTGATTTCTTCCTAAAAACTCTAGCGTTTCTCTCGTTCCAGATGGCCCAACCGACAAGCATAGTAAGGGAATCCATGGCCTTCCGGTTCGCCGTATTGGGCTTCGACATGTTTGTCCACCAATGTTTGATGCTGCGCTCCGCCTGCCATTGATGGATCTCGAGAGCCCCTAGGCCAAGCCACTCCTTTACCAATCTCCATACGCACAAGGTGAACCTGCACCGAAAGAAGAGGTGCGCGGATGTCTCGTTTGCCCTTCTGCAGAGGGTGCATAGGCCACAATTCTCCCAATCTCGCTTCTCCAATCTATCCGCCGTCCATATCCTGTTTTGAATCGCTAGCCAAGAGAAGAACTTGACCTTGGGAGGTGCCCAAACCTTCCAAATAGTCTTGTTCATGGCCGTCGTCGTGGAGCCCAAAAACTGGATCCTATAATCAGAGGCTGCCAAATACTCACCGTTCGCCTCAAATTTCCAGGATATGTCGTCATCAATGTCTGGTGAAAGCTGGAATTGCTCCAAGCGGACCCAAAGGTCCACAAATTCCACAATGTGGTTGATCGTTAGGTTGATCACTGGTAATCGTTGGTGCTATACAAATGGTTTAAAACCCCTTTCCGCGACGGCATTTGGAACCGTCACCTAGTGAGTGTGGGAGATTAGGGGGGTCCTTCCCACACGACCCAGAAACCGTCGGGGATAGGGACCCTACAGTACTCCTTTTTATTTGTGGTCGCATTGCCATCGCAGTCGGTATTCTGTGGTGCTACGTTTACGATGCCTGACCCATCACAAATGGTTCACTATTATAGAACGCGTATGATAAGCATACAATCACACACATTCGCTTTTCACAAACCGTATGAGATAACTAATTAGGAAGATTAGCTAATCATCGTACGAGTGTTGGATAGGATTACGAAATGTCGGACCGTCGTAACATCGTCGTACACGACAACTATCACACACGCTATTCTGTGGTGCAACGTTTACGATGCATACTTCATCAGAAATAGTTCATGGTTGCGAATCGTGTACGATAAGGCAACTATCGCACACGCTATTCTGTGGTGCAACGTCTATGATGCATATTTCATTAGAAAGAGTTCATGGTTGCGAATCGTGTACGATAAGGCAACTATCACAAATGGTTAGTTTGCCAGCACCGTTTGTGATATTGTCTGACATCGCACACGCTTTGCAAAAGGCAACTGTGTGCACCCTTGCACACGTTTCCTTTCTGTGAACCGTCTCGGATTATGGTGTATATCACAAACGTTTATATTTTACCAACCGTGTGTGCCGTAACAACCTGGAGAGCATAATTTTACCGTAATTTAGTTGCTACTATATCAAATTGAAATTGAAATTGAATGTGTGCTATAGCTTTATTCATATCCATTAGGTTCAGAGAACCAATGAATTATTCGATTCATAGGTACATATCAAGAATTACATAAGAACCAAATAAAGAATGATGAACCACAGTTGTATACTTGTACTATTAAAGACGGTAAAGAAAGAGGCGAAATACATTCTGGCTGCTAAACAAGGTGAAGCGGAATGCCCATATTGTGCCCTCCTCCATGCAGAAGGCACACACGACTCTAGTCCAACCCCTTGTGACGGCCAACCGCCCACCCTTCACGGTCTTCATGGAAACATCTAGATAATCATCGTGTTCTGGTAGAAACACTTTAACCTTTGCATGTCCACCAATCATGTAGTTTGAGAGGTAATCTTTAGTAAACTGCTTTGGGAACCACTGCAAAGGAAAAAAGATTAAGACATTGTCATCTGACACAACTCATTATGGGGAGTAAAAAGAAGGCTGCAAAGTTCTTACTTACCATCCCGCAGTTCGCTATTGTATTGGATAAAGTGTAAACAAATAGTTTAATTACCATCTTTTGACCCATTTTACTAACAATCTTTATCATCTTCCTCACTTGATGCTGGTTCATCGATATCTCATTTATCCATACGTAGAAAGGTTCGATGCGCGGATCTTTACCAATGACATATGTACCTAAAAGCACCAAGTTAATATTAGAAGATAAACACCAATTGCACAATGATGAAGTACAACACTCTTATATAATATCTTATAACATCCAATATACTCACATATTCGATGAATTAACATCTTATATTATGGGCGGAAGGAGTTTATTGCATTCTTACAAATTATCGGCTGATTAACTGCAGCTGTATCCATGGGTTGGAGTTTGTTTGAACTAATTCGGGCTCAAATAGCCCTAAAGTATATCTAAACATGAGGGATAGTTTGAGCTAGTTGCATCTATAGCCCACCCAAAAAACTATCCAACCCAAGAGGTGCTAATTGGAGCTAGTTCTCCTAGTGCATTTATTGTCAATAAAAAGGGCAACCTGGTGCATGTAGCTCCCGCTTGCGCAGGGTCCAGGGAAGGGTCCGACCACTTTGGGTCTATAGTACGCAGCCTTTCCCTACATTTCTGTAAGAGGCTGTTTCCAGGACTTGAACTACCACTGCGCCAAAGCTCCCCTTCAGTGCATTTATTGTCAATCTAAGTATCTAATCCTGTCATCCAAACACCTTTTTGGATGGAGTTAGTTCAGGGTTAGTCATGAGCTAGAAACTAACTCTAACCTCTAAGCTAAGTTCAGTATCCAAACAGGGCTGTGTTGTTGTTGTTGCTGCTGCTGCTGCTCTTCTACGTGTATCTTGACATCATCAGAATATTAAGGTAACACTCTTCCTTGTTGCTATGTAGCCTAGGATTGCATATGTAGACATTAAGTACAATGCATGTTGCTATGTAGCCTCAGATATATTACATATGGTCCTAGTTAAAAATCAGATTCACCAATTAGTCCCTTATCAGCCCCCGACCTATATGGTACCAGCTACCGATATCCTAAACAGTGAGCATATATAAGCCATGGGATGAAACTAACATCGATGGAAAACAACAATCGTTCCCAAAATTGTCCTATGTAGGGACATCGAGAAGCATGTTAAGCACAACAGGCTAAACATCAACCAAAATTATCCATGGCAGACAAAATAATCTCCAAAAGATAGCTTCAGTGTGCAGGTTTAAGCACGCTAGTAAAGCAAAACAAGTGAAAAGGTGTGTTAACTGCAACAAGCCTAACATTTAACAACAAGCAAACATAGTCATACAAACTGGTATTGTGCCGGTCTAAGTACACTAGTTATTGTTAAATAAAAATGGAAAGGCGTGTTTAACTACAAGATGCAGCAACCAAATGTAGTCATTCATGCCATGTTTGTTTCAACTTAGCTTGGATTTTAATCACCCATGGATTCGCTTCAGTGGCGAAGCTGTTTCTGCGAATCAGCTTCACCACCAAAGTACACTTTGAGGTGCTTCAGGAAATTGCACTAAAAATGACCCAAATCCAGATTCAGCTTCACTGGCAAAGCTGATTCCAAATAGCTGTTTGTTTCAGATTCCAGATTCGGATTCACTGGCAAAGCTGAATCTGGTCCCAGAAACCGAAACAAACAGGGCCATAGTGGTATTGTTGAAATTGGTACTGATGAAATTGAACTACACAGTTCATACTTGCACATATAGAACATCACGTTGTGAATAACTAGAATAAACAAGGCATACTACGAACAACCAAAGGTAGCACTTGAAAGTGGA
Source organism: Triticum timopheevii (assembly GCA_963921465.1). Classification (NCBI taxonomy): domain Eukaryota; kingdom Viridiplantae; phylum Streptophyta; class Magnoliopsida; order Poales; family Poaceae; genus Triticum; species Triticum timopheevii. Next base: position 421,974,235 of record OY997272.1, read on the forward strand.
CACATGCTAACTACAAACAACAGAACAATCAAAAAACTTTAAAAGAGGCATATGCTAGCTATAACAGGCTTTACAACAAGCAAATATATGCATTCCTATCGGTATGTTTAAAACTGGATTGATGAAATGTACTGCACAGTAAATAATTGCACATATAGAGCATCACATTGTGAACAACTGAAATAAACAAGGCATACTGCAAACAACCCGATATAGCAATTAAAACTGGACATATTCTCACTACACTACAAAAGGGACTCGACAAAACAAATCATGGGTTTCCCCCTGTGAAGAGGCACGACAAAACAAATCATGGGTTTCCTCACTTGTCACAGATGGGCTCGTTCCCGTGGGAAGAGAATGGACCCTGTATGTGCTCCATGTTGTCAGAGATGGGCTCCTTCCCCTTGGAAGAGCATGGCTGTAGGGTGCCCTCCCTGATGTCGCAGACGGGCTCTTTCCCCTTGGAAGAGCAGATGGGCTCTTTCCCCTTGGAAGAGCCAGAGAGGGTGCCCTCCTCATGGTCGCCGTCGATGAGGTCTGACTCGGAAGCTGTGGATCCCAAGCCAGCGTCGCAGAACATGTCCTTCAGAAATGACAAAAGGGGCTCGATGGCGATGTAGGATGGCAAGTTGTTGATAGCGAGCCAAAGGAGATCAGCGGCAGGGCCATGCATGAGATCAACGGCGGTTGAACCCGAGGGGTTGGGGTGGGCCACTTAACCTGTGACATAGCCCGCCTCAGGCCGTCGCTATCCATGACCTCGATGTCGTAGCCGGCGAAAGAGACATCCCGAATACTCTAGCCTGCTGCTTGAGTTCCTGCCGCCAATAATGGTCGTCAGCTTCCTCGGCGATGTCGGGCGAAGAGACCGCGATACCTCTTTTGGGACAGTTGCTCCTCGAGCTCCACGGGAAGCGTAGCCGGGCTTAGGCTGCGACGCTCTGGAGTGGGGGTGGGGATGGGGATGGGGATCTGGGGGAAAAGGGGCATTTGGCAGGCGTCATCTAAGAAACTCAGGGCGGCCTTGGTATGGAGACTGATGGGTAAGCTGCACGGGCAAACTGGCAGATGTTGACAATGGAGGTCTCGCGGCGGCGGCGGCAGGGACCTTGCTAGGGTTTCGAGCAAGGGAGTGTGTGTGTGTGTGTGTATGTGTGTGTGTGCGCGCGCGCCCGAGGAAGTTTTGGTGTGTGTGTGTGTGTGTGGAGGGGGGGTGTTTGAGGAAATGACGCGGGTACTGAAAATTTTACAACACGGGAGTCAAACGCGGGAGTGAAATGCCGGGGCTAATGAAAATTTTGATGATGGTGCATCCCACACGGTCCGGAGATAACAACCATGTGTTATGAAACAGAAAAACCCTCGAGGCGGGCAGATATTTTCTAGGGGCAGGCGGGATTGGGAACAAGAAACATCGCACACGGTCCAGAGATAACAACCGTCTGTTATAAAACACAAAAACCCTCCTCGAGGTGGGCAGATATTTTCTAGGAATGCAGTGGGATTGGGAAGAAGAAACATCGCACACGGTCCGAAGATAACAACCGTGTGTTATGAAACAGAAAAACCCTCGAGGCGGGTAGATATTTTTGAGAGGGGAGCCTCATGGAGCCCAATGTATTGTGTGGATGTGTGCGTGACAGGGGCGCCGGCGTGGAACACAGTTAGTTTGAGTGAACCGTGTCTATTGCGTCATCCGACTTGTCTATTGTTCATAAATTTGGCGAAAAATGACGCGGGAGAGGGTCAGAACACGAACACACTTGCATGTGGACCAAATTTATATGTATGAAAAGGGTGGTTTGATTTTCAAATACCAAATGCAACTTCGATGTCGCACCTATCTCACAAAGCGCACGATATTGCTTGCCCCCTCTCGTGTTGGCATGAAGGGAATCCTAAGCTATGAATGCATGCCCCACCCCCCGCCCCAACCGAGGCTCACCTAGCAACGTGCGAAGTAGATAGTAGCCCCCTCTCTCGTGTCGGCATGAAGGGAATCCTAAGCTATGAATGCATGCCCCGCCCCCGCCCCAACCGAGGCTGACCTAGCAAAGTGCAAAGTAGCTAGCAGCCCCCCTCCCTCGTGTCAGCACGAAGGGAATCCTAAGCTATGAATGGATGCCCTCCCCCCAACTATGGTTCACCTAGCAAACTGCGAAGTAGCTAGCAGCCCCCCCTCGTGTCGGCATGAAGGGAATCCTAAGCTATGAATGCATGCCCCCAACCAAGGCTCACCTAGCAAAGTGCGAAGAAGCTAGCAGCCCCCTCCCTTGTGTCGGCACGAAGGGAATCCTAAGCTATGAATGGATGCCCCTCAACCGTGGTTCACCTAGCAAACTGCGAAGTAGCTAGCAGCCCCCTCATGTCGGCACGAAGGGAATCGTAAGCTATGATGCCCCCCCCAACCGAGGTTCACCTAGCAAAGTGCAAAGTAGCAGCCCCCCACACACTTTTAAGTCAGCGGGCCAGAGAGGCATCTCACCAAGATTGATCGTAAAATGGACCAAGAATAATCCACCTTGGTCATACAACCTCTCTCTTGTTGCTGGTCAAAGTGATGGTCGTCCATGAGACCCCAGATAGGCTAGCTCGCCAATAATCATGCAAGTAGCTAGCTAGTCCCTGAAGACAACCACTTCATGCGTGTGGCACAAACATATGTATGGATCAGGTGTGTTTTTTAGTACACAATGGAACAACTTTGATGTGGCACCGTGATTTTAAACTAGAAATCCCCACACTGAGTGAGGGTTAGGTTGATGATGCATATGTATGTTACACAACACTTCAAGCTGATAACGAGGATTCATGCATGCATGCACGTGCATAGTATATGCGCTCAAACTTTAATTAGGTCAGAATCTCACCATGACCTATACTACGATAACATGAACCAAATGAGGAATATCCGCCATGGTAACCTATCTTGTTGTCGGTCAAGGTGATCATAGATGTCCACGCAGGCCCACGAATATATATATATAGGCTTGTCGCTGATAACCACGCGAGGGAGTGTACCATTCGAAGACAACCACTACATGCATATGTATGGAGGTGATGCGTGCATGCATGTTTGAATACCATTTCACAACATTGATGTGGCGCATGCGTCGAAAATCGTACACTCTCCCCACAAAGAGCGAGAACGGTTCATCATGTGTCGTTGTACTAGCCACTTCGATCGATGGGAGGGATTCATGCGTACACATGCATGCGATGTATATACCGTATTTACAAGCAAAAAAATAACCCCCTCCTAATTAAGTCAAATTAACCACTCTTGTTGTGAGGCAAAAAGTAGTGATGGACCAAGCGGGCCCACAAATGGAAAGCATCGATATCGCTAATAACCGCTTAAGTGGGTGTGAGAGGACAACCATCATCGCTTTGCAAGTGGGCCAAACATATGTTGAATATAATACATAAAATGCACAACTTTGATGTGCCACACATGCCTCAAAAACCGTAAACCATGCACCCACACAGAGCGAGGTTCATGAAGCATACTACATATGATGGTCCCCTAACCCCTCTTCGACGCATACTATATGCTCCTACCGTAATACAAACCAAAAAGAATACTCATCGATGGTGAAATTAATTAACCTCTCCCGATGTAGCTAGGTCAAAGTGATGCACATATGCATCGATGATGGCCTCGTGGGCCCATAGATGGAAGCGTCACAAGTGAGTGTCCTAGCTAGGATAACCACCACCTGCATGCATGTGGCGCAAAGAGGTGATGTGTGATGTTTGAATAGCCATTTTCACAATTTTGATGTGGCACGTGCCTCGAAAACCGAAAAGTCCCGACAATGAGTGAGGTGTACTTGTTCATGGACGCGCACGTATAGTATACATATGCTAGTCCCCTCCCACCTCTTCGATGCGTATTATATACCACCATAACACAAACAAAAAAGATTCTACCTTGCTGGTCAAATTAACCTCACTACCGGTTGTTCGTCAAAGTGATGGACGACGACCTTGCGGGCCCATAGAAAGCGTCTTACGCGAGTATCGAGTGTCGTGTAGGACAATGCTACCTCTTGAGCACTGCGTTGGTTTTCCCTTGAAGAGGAAAGGGTGATGCAGCAAAGTAGCGTAAGTATTTCCCTCAGTTTTTGAGAACCAAGGTATCAATCCAGTAGGAGGCTCCTCAAAAGTCCCACGCACCTACACAAACAAACAAGAACCTCGCAACCAATGTGATAAAGGGGTTGTCGATCCCTTCACGGTAACTTGCGTAAGTGAGATCTAATAGAGATAATAAGATAAGATAAATATTTTGGTATTTTTATGATATAGATTGGAAAGTAAAATATGCAAATAAAAGTAGATGGAAAACTTGTATGATAAAAGATAGACCCGGGGGCCATAGGTTTCACTAGTGGCTTCTCTCAAGATAGCATAAGTATTACGGTGGGTGAACAAATTACTATCGAGCAATTGATAGAAAAGTGCATAGTTATGAGAATATCTAGGCATGATCATGTATATAGGCATCACGTCTGCAACAAGTAGATCGAAACAATTCTGCATCTACTACTATTACTCCACACATGGACCGACTCCTGCCTGCATCTAGAGTATTAAGTTCATAATAACAGAGTAACACATTAAGCAAGATGACATGATGTAGAGGGATAAACTCAAGCAAATGATATAAACCCCATCTTTTTATCCTCGATGGCAACAATACAATACGTGCCTTTCTGCCCCTGCTGTCACTGGGAAAGGACACCGCAAGATTGAAACCAAAGCTAAGCACTTCTCTCATTGCAAGAAAGATCAATCTAGTAGGCCAAACCAAACTGATAATTCGAAGAGACTTGCAAAGATAACCAATCATACATAAAAGAATTCAGAGGAGATTCAAATACTTCTCATAGATAAACTTGATCATAAACCCACAATTCATCGGATCTCGACAAACACACCGCAAAAAGAGTTACATCGAATAGATATCCAAGAAGATCGAGGAGAACTTGGTCTTGAGATTCAAAGAGAGAGAAGAAGCCATCTAGCTAATAACTATGGACCTGAAGGTCTGCGGTCAACTACTCAAAACTCATCGGAGAGGCCGTGGAGATGATGTAGAGGCCCTCCATGGTCGATTCCCCCTCCAGCGGAGCGCCGGCGAAGGCTCCAAGATGGGATCTCGCGGATACAAAAGGTTGCGGTGGTGGAAATAGTTTTCCGTGGTGCTCCTGGATGTTTTCAGGGTACGTGGATATATATAGGAGGAAGAAGTAGGTCGGTTGAGCCACGAGGGCCCCAAGAGGGTGGGGTCGCGTCCACCCCCTTAGGGCGCGCCAGACACCCTCGTGGCCGCCTCGTTTGCTGCTTGACGTCCACTCCAAATCTCCTGGATAGCGTTTGTTCTGAAAAGATCGCTCCTGAAGGTTTCATTCCGTTTGGACTCCGTTTGATATTCCTTTTCTTCGAAACACTGAAATAGGCAAAAAACAACAATTCGGGCTGGGCCTCCGGTTAGTAGGTTAGTCCCAAAAATGATATAAAAGTGTAAAGTAAAGCCCATAAACATCCAAAGCGGGTAATATAATAGCATGGAACAATCAAAAATTATAGATACGTTGGAGACGTATCAGACAACCATCGACTGCATGTGGCCAAAACATGTATGTATGAAAGGGATGTGTAATGTTTTAAATTACGAATTCATGACTCTGATGTGGCACCGGCCTGCCTAACAAAACGGCCAACCCACACGGTGGCTCACAACTTGTAGTGTACTGTGAGCCACTCGCCACCCCCAGACGCGCGCGCACACACACACACACCGCGAATCCACCGCAACTACGGTGCATGTTAAATTAATTATCACGCGGTGGACATATATATGTTACCAAAGGAGGGACATTTTAATTTAGAAAAAATAGAGATCATTAAGACGTTTTAGTACATTAATTGATTGATTTTCTACGGGTATAATGTGCAAAAATCAAATTCGAGCTATATGCACACGTGACAGTGCCCCTAAATGGATTGCAAAAACACATGTGTCTCACTGGGTGCATGTTTACTCCCCGTGCAACAAATTTCAAACAATGAGAATCTTGATTTTTAAATTCTAGTACATCCAAAACTTATTTGAAGTTCATGAAACTTATCGTGTTGTCATATGGACACCAATACAAAGTTGCATTGCACTTTTTTTGGTCAAATTTGAGACCAGTTTTGATGTAATCTTTATCTAATTACAAACTGGAGATTATTAATAATTGGGAACCAATATCCCAAACAGACTATTTATTCGAACCGTGAGCGTTAGACCAACAATGGATACGTGTCATGCTTCGGTTAAGCAAAAAATAAAGCGGCATCATTAATCATCCAAATAGAAAAACAATATACGTGCCGCCACGCGACCCGTGTATCGTGCGAGCAGGCGTGAGTTGACGGGACGCATGCGAGCAATCCGCCGCGCAGGTAGACCGGGAGGCGTGCGTGCAGGTGTGTGAATTGACGGAGGCGTGCTCGCTGCGCAGTGTCATCGGGAGGCGTGCGATTAGCTATGTGGAACGACAGTAGGCATGCCAGCAGTCCTGTGCGCAGTCTCACAGGGAGGCAAGCCAATGGTTTGACCATGGCCCGCCTCTCTCCCACTACTCCATATTAATGGTGCGCCCAAGCGGCCGCACCCCCCATCCTCGCCACACACACAATCCCCTCTCTCCGCTTGCATCCTCGACGCCGCTCTCAGTCATCAAAGCCGTCGGTGTATGAGGATGCTGCCGAAGCGCCCCATCAGAGGGAGTGGCGACGCCGGGGATGCTAAAGCACCGGAGCACGACGTGGAGATGGAGACACAGGTTGCCGTCGTAGACGGCGTTGAGCTTCCACACCCAGAGGCGGAGTTCCACACCGATTCTGGTGACGACTCTGACAACCACTCCAGCAACGACTCTGATGACGACGGACAACTGGTTAGTCATCTATACCCATTTATGTGTCAAATAGAGCCCAGGGTTTCTCTGGTTACTCCTGCATCCCCCTTTTTGGAATAGAAATCCTATGGTTATGTTCTCCCAATCCATGAAATCTGAGTAAGTTTCGTTAGATCCGTGTAGTGTATTGATTGTTTGAATGGTACAAGTGATAAGTGATTAGTTGTTTCATCTGTGGAAATGATTTCTGCTAGTAATCCGACTAGGGTTAATGTTCGTGCTAATAATTCCTAGCTAGGACTTGACAATTGATTTTGAATGACCTACATATGTTTGTGCCATTATTTTCTTCAAGCTTGGTCTGTACATAGACGAATGTGCTTAAAAATTGAACCATAATCTCTGGATATGTATAAATAAATAGCCATAAATTCCTAATCCTACTTCACAGCATGTAATCGTTGATTTGATGCCAATTTTTGGCAACTGCCAAATGTTCGCTAGAGATTAGTTTGTAACCATTAATTTGACACCACATTTTTTTAAACTATTTGTATAGGTGCTGTCTGATGATGTGGACAGCGATGATGAAGATGTCCAGAGGAGGTACAAGTGGCAAATCCTGAGGGAGCTTTATGCGGGAATGCATAATAGGCGTATTAGGACCTGAAACGGCAGCTATCGATGCCCATTCTGCAACCACAAGTTTGACGATGCGTATCAAAGTGTTCTAGCGCATGCAAGAGGACGGGACATTAGCTCCTTGAAAAAGAAGTATGCTCGCAGGGTGGAGCACGGCGCGTACACCGAGTACCTGGAGAAGCTTCGGGATCGTGCCGGCTTGTGAGATGAGATGTGGGATCGAACTATATATGTACGCTTGAGCATGCTTAATGACGGTTGAACTATGCTTGTGTACGTGTACGCTTATTATCTATGTCTGAGTATGTTTAATCTATGTTTACTTATGTCTAATTGTGGGATATGGATGTAATTAGTTTGGTTGATGGAATCTACATCCGTCCTCGTTTATTAGTCCCCTTTGTAATTTGTGTTAAATGTTGACCAAAGATTTAACTGACAAAATGTTAGTGCAGGTCAGCAAAATATATATCGTTGGATGCATATTTGAACATAGTGTTCAATCATATAATCTTCGGTGACATGCATAAACATTTCTTAGTCAAATATTTGGTCAAAATTTGGTACAAATTACAGAGGGGACCAATAAACCAGGACGGAGGTAGTACGTCAATCACACACATGGTTCCCAAAATTGGAACCGTATGCAATGACTTTCATTTTGCTTGTTGCTTCAATCACACACGGTTCCCAAAATTGGCAGCGTGCAATGGTTTTCATTTTGCTTCTTGCCTCAATCACACACGGTTGTCTATAGCAAACCGTTGCCTCCGAAATTCTTTGTGGGACAGAAAACCCTCACCACCCAATTCAAAAAAGAAAAAAGAAAACCCTCGCCATCCCCACGTCACAAAAACCCTCACCCCCGCCCACCACCCCATGCCTCCGGTCCCCATTCACACCTGCACAAGCTCCTCCGCATCTATGCATGGCACTGCCTATCGCAACGGTAACCACCTAGATCGACGCCTGCCGCCACCGCCAGGCTACCAGCAAACCCCACCGCATTTCGCCACTTCCGCTTGCTGCCGCCTATCGCCATCGACTTTCTCGACGTTGCTCACGGTCGACCCAGCTTCGCTCGGTTGGGGAATCCGCCGTACTGAGGATTTTTTCTCATGGATGACAAGGTAACTAATTTAATGAGATATTATCTCATCTCTAATCTCAGTTCATCTGCCTCCTTTAATCACCCAGTGAAAATCGCCGTGAATTTATTTTTATTCGTGCTAATTTTGAAGGAAATATGCCCTAGAGGCAATAATAAAGTTATTATTTATTTCCTTATTTCATGATAAATGTTTATTATTCATGCTAGAATTATATTAACCGGAAACTTAGTACATGTGTGAATACATAGACAAAACATATTGTCCCTAGTATGCCTCTACTTGACTAGCTCGTTTATCAAAGATGGTTATGTTTCCTAACCATAGACATGTGTTGTCATTTGATGAATGGGATCACATCATTAGGATAATGATGTGATGGACATGACCCATCTGTTAGCTTAGCATTATGACCGTTTCAGTTTCATTGCTACTGCTTTCTTCATGACTTATACAAGTTCCTCAGACTATGAGATTATGCAACTCCCGAATACCGGAGTAACACTTTGTGTGCTACCAAACGTCACAACGTAAATGGGTGATTATAAAGGTGCTCTACAGATGTCTCCGAAGGTGTTTGTTGGGTTGGCATAGATCGAGATTAGGATTTGTCACTCCATGTTTTGGAGAGGTATCTCTGGGCCCTCTCGGTAATACTCATCACTATAAGCCTTGCATAGTTGCGGGATGAAGTATTACGGAATGAGTAAAGAGACTTGCCGGTAACGAGATTGAAATAGGTATGATGATATCGACGATCAAATCTCGGGCAAGTAACATACCGATGACAAAGGGAACAACGTATGTTGTTATGCGGTTTGACCGATAAAGATCTTCGTAGAATATGTAGGAACCAATATGAGCATCCAGGTTCCGGTATTGGTTATTGACCGGAGACGTGTCTCGGTCATGTCTACATAATTCTCGAACCCGTAGGGTTCGCACGCTTAACGTTCGATGACGATTGGTATTATGAGTTTATTTGATATGATGTACTGAAGATTGTTCGGAGTCCCGGATGTGATCATGGACATGACGAGGAGTCTCAAAATGGTCGAGACGTAAAGATTGATATATTGGACGACAATATTCGGACACTAGAAGTGTTTCGGATAAGTTTCAGTTAAAAACCAGAGTACCGGGGGTTACCGGACCCCCTCCCCCCCCAGGGAAGATATTGGGCCTCATGGGCCTTAGTGGAGAAGAGAGAGGGCAGCCAGGAGGCGGCGCGTGGCCCCCCGATACGTCTCCAATGTATCTATAATTTATGAAGTATTCATGCCATGTTTACACTAGTTTTATATGATTTTGGTATGATTTGATTAGAACTAACCCGGACTGACGTTGTTTTCAGCAGAACTACAGTGGTGGTGTTTTTGTGCAGAAATAAAAGTTCTCGGAATGCGCTCAAAATCAACGGAGAATTTTTCTAGAAAATATGAAAAATACTGGAACAAAAATCTACCGGAGGGGAGTCCCGTGGGCCCCACAAGGGTGGGGGGCGCGCCCACCCCCCTGGCGCACCCCTATGCCTCGTGGATTGCCCGTGGGGCCCCCTGACTTGTTCTCGATGCCAACCTCTCCTATAAATACAGAAACCTCCGGAAATTAACCTAGATCAGAAGTTCCATTGCCGCAAGCCTTTGTAGCCACGAGAAATCAATCTAGGCCCTCTCTGGCACGCTGCCGGAGGGGGCCATGGGGAAGGATCTCGGAGGGGCCATCATCGCCATGAAGGCCAAGGACCAGAGGAGGAACCTCTCCCCATCTAGGGGGAGGCCATGGAGGAGGAAGCACAAGGGGGAGGACCTCACCTCCTCTCTCTCGGTGGCGTCGGAGTGCCATCGGGAGGGGAATCATCGCCGCGGTGATCGTCTTCATCAACATCACCATCATCATCACCATCCTCATCTCTTTTACGCGGTCCACTCTCCTGCACCCCGCTGTAATCCCTACTTGAACATGGTGCTTTATGCCACATATTATGATCCAATGATGTGTTGCCATCCTATGATGTTTTGAGTAGATATTCTTTGTCTTTGGGTTGATCGATGATCTAGATTGGTATGAGTTGTATGTTTTACTTTGGTGTTGTCCTATGGTGCCCTCCGTGTCGCGCAAGCATGAGGGATTCCCGTTGTAGGGTGTTGCAATATTTCCATGGTTTACTTATTGTCTGCGTTGCGTGAGTGACTGAAACACAAACACAGATAAGTGGGACATGGCGTATGGGAATAAAGAGGACTTGATACTTTAATGCTATGGTTGGGTTTTACCTTAATGATCTTTAGTAGTTGCAGATGCTTGCTAGAGTTCCAATCATAAGTGCATATGATCCAAGAAGAGAAAGTATGTTAGCTTATGCCTCTCCCTCATATGAAATTGCAATGACGACTACCGGTCTTGGTAACAATTGCCTAGGATAATTCCGCACACCGACCCATGATAATCCCCAAGTGCAAGGAATCATCGTAGCACTTTCCAAAGGTGGAAGTGATAAGTATGGAGTGTCGAACCCACAAGGAGCTAAAGGTAAGATCAATATTCTCTCAAGCCCTATCTGCCACTGATACGACTCTACGTGCACCGGACGTTTGCTTCCAACTAGCAACAAGAAATAAAACTATGTTGTGGGTATAAAGAGGATAACTTTGTATGATATCGGAGAGCCAAAACATAAAAGTAGGTGTTGTTATCATAAAGTTAGAATATAATACTAAATATTATAAATAGCGAGTGTGGAATAATGGTGGATCGGTGTGCGGAATTGTCCTAGGCAATTGTTAACAAGACCAGTAATCACTATTGCAGTTTCATATGAGGGAGAGGCATAAGCTAACATACTTTCTCTACTTGGATCATATGCACTTATCATTGGAACTCTAGCAAGCATCTACAACTACTAAAGATCATTAAGGTAAAACCCAACCATAGCATTAAAGCATCAAGTCCTCTTTATTCCCATACGCAACAATCCCTTTTACTCGGGTTTGTGCTTCTGTTCACTCACCAACCCACTATAAGCGAATCATGAACGTAGTGCAACACCCTACAATGGGAATCCCTCATGCTTGCGTGACACGGAGGGCACCATAGGACAGCACCAAAGTAAAACATACAACTCATACCAATCTAGATCATCAATCAACCCAAAGACAAAAGATATCTACTCAAAACATCATATGATGGCAACACATCATTGGATCATAATATGTGGCATAAAGAACCATGTTCAAGTAGGGGATTACAACGGTTTTGCAGGAGAGTGGACCGCGTAAAAGATATGAGGATGGTGATGATGATGGTGATGTTGATGAAGACGATCACCGTGGCGATGATTCCCCTCCCGATGGCACTCCGGCGCCACCGGAAGAGAGGAGGAGAGGTTCTCCCCCTTGTGCTTCCTCCTCCATGGCCTCCACCCTCTGGTCCTTGGCCTTCATGATGATGAAAACCCCTCCGGGATACTCCTCTATGGCCACCGGTGATGATGGCCCCCTCCGGCAGGGCGCCAGAGAGGGCCTAGATTGATTTCTCGTGGCTACAGAGGCTTGCGGCGGCGGAACTCCCGATCTAGGTTAATTTTCCGAGGTTTCTGTATTTATAGGAATTTTTTGCGTCGGTCTCACGTCAAGGAGGTGCCCAAGCTGTCCACGAGGCAGGCCCACACGCCCGTACCAGGTGGGCGCCCCCCCACCCTCGTGGGCAGCTCGGGATTCTTCTGGCCCAACTCCGATGCTCCGTGGTCTTCTTTTGGTCCATAAAAAATCATCAAAAATTGGCCCGTCAATTGGACTCCGTTTTGTATTCCTTTTCTGCAAAACTCAAAAACAAGGAGAAAACAGAAACTGGCACTGGGCTCTAGGTTAATAGGTTAGTCCCAAAAATCATATAAAATATCATAATGCATATCAAACATCCTAGAAGGATAATATAATAGCATGAATACTTCATAAATTATATACACGTTGGATACGTATCAGCATCCCCAAGCTTAATTCCTGCTCGTCCTCGAGTAGGTAAATGATAAAAGAAATAATTTATGAAGTGTGAATGCTAGCAAGTGCTTAAGTTTGATCAATGATAATTCCAATCACTTTTTCTAGCATCATTATATGTCATAACAATAGCTCATATCATAAAACTTTTCATGATCAAGTAACAATCTATTCACAGTGTCAAGTATGGTTCAGAAACTTCATTGAGAACTAACAAACTATAATCTCAGTCATTGAAGCAATTGCAATTTATCGTAACATCAGAAAGAGTCATCAATAGAGCTTTTTCAGCAAGTTCACATACTCAACTATCTCTTAGTCTTCTATAATTGCTAACACTCACGAAATACTTGTGGTTATGGAGTTTCAGCCGGACACTGAGAAAGATAGGGGCTTATTGTATTGCCTCCCAATGTATCCACCTTTAGGTGATGTCAACAATAATAGCCCATGCTAACTTACATCCAATTGGATATATATATCATGATCTTTCAAACACGAAGAGCTTGCCAAAGGATAAAATGAAAAAGGGAAAGGTGAAGATCACCTTGACTCATGCATAAGGTAAAAACATAAAGTAAAAGATAGGCCCTTCGCAGAGGGAAGCAGAGGTTGTCATGCGCGTTTAGGGTTGATGCACAAAATCTTAATGCAAAAGAACATCACTTTATATTTCCCCTTGTATGTGGACCTTTATTATGCAGTCCGTTGCTTTTATTACTTCCACAACAAGTTCGTACAAAGCTTATTTTCTCTGCACTAATAAGTCATACATATTTAGAGAGCATTTTTTTATTGCTTGCACCGATGACAACTTACTTGAAGGATCTTACTCAATCCATAGGTAGGTATGGTGGACTCTCATGGCAAAAACTGGGTTTAAGGATATTTGGAAGCACAAGTAGTATCTCTACTTGGTGCAAGGAATTTGGCTAGCATGGGGGATAAAGGCAAGCTCAACATGTTTGGAAGGTCAATGACAATATACTTTAACTGAGATGTCGGAAAACATAAACCATTACGTTGTCTTCCTTGTCCAATGTCAACTCTTTTAGCATGTCATACTTAATGAGTGCTTCACAATCATAAAAGATGTCCAAGATAATATATTTGTATGTGAACCTCTCTGTCCTTATTACTTCCTATTAATTGCAACGATGACCAAAACTACGTTTGCCAACTCTCAAAAACTTTTATGCCTCATACTTTCTATGTGTGAAGTCATCACTAACCATGTTATAAGCATATGAAACATATAAAAATTCAGATTTATTCCATTCAATTCATTCCCCCATTTACTCATAGGATATACATGAAGCACAAGAGTAAATGACAAACTACTCCAAAAGATATGAGTGAAGGGCACTGAGTAGGCAAATAATTATTAACTAGCCATGGGAGGATTGTTTTTCATTCAATATTTCAGATCCAATGATTTTATTCAAACAGCAAGCAAAACAAAATAAAATGACATTGCAAGGATAGCACAACTCATGTGAAGAAGCAAAAACTTAGGTTCAACCGATACTAACCGACAGTTGTTAAAGAGAAAAGGTGGGATGCCTACCGGGGCATCCCCAAGCTTAGGTGCTTGAGACTTCTTGAAATAATGTCTTTGGGTGCCTTGGGCATCCCCAAGCTTGAGCTTTTGTGTCTCCTTAATTCCTTTTATACATCGGTTTCCTAAATCTCAAAAGCTTCATACACACCAAACTCAACAAGAACTCGTGAGATAGGTTAGTATAAACCAATGCAAAACCTTATCATTTTCTACTGTAACAAATTACTAAAATTATTATTCAACATTGCATACTAAATGCCTCTGCATATTTAACACTCCTATCCTCAAATAGAATCATTAAACAAGCAAACATATGCAAACAATGCAACCATAACAGCAATCTGCCAAAACAGTATAGTCTGTAAAGAATGCAAGATTCCTCATACTTCCCTAACTCCTAAAATTATGAAAGAAAATTCCCACTGTAGTAAATTTATCAGATCTTATTATGCAAAAGGTTTCAACATTTTAGCACATTCTGACTTTTCTAAGGAATTTTTGCAACAGCGGTAAACTTTCTGTTTTCAAACAGCAACATGTATACTTGCAAAACAAGCATGGTAAAAGGCTATCCTTGACATTTTTATTGAAACTAAAGATGAAAAACATTATTCTAAATAACAGAAAGCAAATACTAGCAAAATAAATTGATGCTCCAAGCAAAACACATATCATGTGACGAATAAAAATATAGCTCCGAGTAAGGTATACCGATAGTTTTGAAGACGAAAGAGGGGATGCCTTCCGGGGCATCCCCAAGCTTAGGAGCTTGAGTCTTCCTTTAATATTGCCTTGGGGTGCCTTGGGCATCCCCAATATTAGGGTCTTTCCACTCCTTATTCTCCTCATATCGATATCTCACCCAAAACTTGAAAACTTCAATCACACAAAACTTAACCAAACTTCGTGAGATAGATTAGTATGATAAAGAGCAAACCATTCACTTTGGTAATGACAAAGACAAGGTTCATAATTGTTTTCACACAATTCCTACTGTACCATATCATTTCTACAAATTATATTGAGAAATATAAGCCATAGAAACTAGAAAACAAGCAGACTATGCAATGAAAACAGAATCTGTCAGAAACAGAACAGTCTGTAATGATCTGACCAATAACCATATTTATGATACTCCAAAAATTATGAAATAAATTGGTGGACGTGAGGAATTTTTCTATTAATCTTCTTCAAAAAGAATCAACTCAAAATCACTCTTCTGTAAAAAATGACATCTATTCTCGTGAGCGCAAAGTTTCTGTTTTTTACAGCAAGATCACATTAACTCTCACCCGAGTCTTCCCAAAGGTCTTACTTGTCACTTTATTGAAACAAAAGATATAAAACATGAATAATACAGTAGCTTAATCATGTAAACACACAAAAACAGTAAGGGTAAATATTGTGTTGTCTCCCAACAAGCGCTTTTCTTTAATGCCTTTTAGCTAGGCATGATGATTTCAATGATGCTCACTTTAAAGATAGGAATTGAAACACAAAGAGAGCATCTTGAAGAATATTACTAGTATATTTAAATCTAACACACTTCCTATGCCTAGGGATTTTGTGAGCACACAACTTATGGGAACAAGAATCAACTAGCATAGGAAGGCAAAACAAGTATAACTTCAAAACATTAAGCACATAGAGAGGAAACTTAATATTATTGCAACTCCTACAAGAATGTATTCCTCCCTCATAATAATTTTCAGTAGTATCATGGACAGCAACTTTGTTCTCATACTCAATTGGAACCTCTTTCGAAATAGTGGAATCATTACTAGCTAAATTTGACACTCTTCCGAATCCACTTTCATAAATATCACACTAAGATTCAACATCCTCCAAAATAGTGGGATCACTAATTCCTAAAGTTGACACTCTTCCAAACCCACTTTAAATGATAGTATTATTCATACTCCAAAAGGTATAAGTGAAGTTCATGGAGCATTCTACAACTGACCAATATCCAAGCTCAAAATGTATAAGTGAAGCACATGAAGCATTCTATAAAACCATACTCAAAAGATTTAAGTGAAGCACAAAGAGTAATTCTATAAGATCATACTTAAAAGATTTAAGTGAATCACATGAAGTATTCTATAAATCAATGAAGGGCTATCTCATGCTAGCATTGTTCTTGAAGAAAAGGAAAAAACACAAAGGACACAAATCATGTGAACAAAACAAAAACCGAGGTATACCGATATTTGTTGAAGAAGAAAGATGGGATGCCAACCTCAGCATCCCCAAGCTTAGATGCCTGAGTATCATTTGAAATATTTACTTGGGGTGCCTTGGGCATCCCCAAGCTTGAACTCTTGCCTCTCTTTATTCTTCTCATATTGATAGCTCCTCGACCTTCGGACACTTCATCCACACAAAACTTTAACAAAAACTTGTGAGATCCGTTAGTGTAATAAAACAAATCACTACCTTTAGGTACTATAATTAACTCATCCTTTATTCATATTGGTGTTAAACCTAATGTATTCCAACTTCTATATGGTTCATACCCCCCGATACTAGCCATAGATTCATCGAAATAAGCAAACAACACACAAAAACAGAATCTGTTAAAAACAGAACAGTCTGTAGTAATATGGAAGTTTGCCAAACTTCTGTAACTCCTAAAATTATAAACTAAATTTTAAAATTTGAAAAAT
The DNA here is from genome assembly GCA_963921465.1 of Triticum timopheevii. Taxonomy (NCBI): domain Eukaryota; kingdom Viridiplantae; phylum Streptophyta; class Magnoliopsida; order Poales; family Poaceae; genus Triticum; species Triticum timopheevii. Next base: position 421,991,128 of record OY997272.1, read on the forward strand.
TTGTAGAAGTAATGTGCAAAAAGTTTCATACCCATTTGACTTTCCAGTAAGAAATGGAAATTCACGCACTACAGCCAAAGTTTCTGTTTTTGTTTTGCACATAGTAAACAAGCAATCTAATCATCCTAAAACCAAGGCTTGGCACATTATTTTTATAATACAATGAATATATACAAGGGGATAATTATTTACAGAGAAACTTCCATGAAAAATTCTACATTGTTTTCGTGAGCATGAGCACAAGTGCTCAAGGTCGACCCTCACTTCTTCAATGCAAAACCTTCCAATCACTTCTCTTTTTGAAAAACTTTTTAGGCATGAAAGGCAAGTAATAATTTTTTTGTGTTTTCACTTTTTAATTTTTTTTGTATGTTTCGCCCACAACTAAACAGAAACAAAAAGGAAAAACAAAATCCACTTAGTGAAGAAAGCAAACAAGCACACACGAGAATATCAACCCCACGCTATTGCTGCCCGGCAACGGTGCCAGAAAAGAGCTTGATAATCCCCAAGTGCAAGGAATCATCATAGCAGTTTCCAAAGGTGGAAGTGATAAGTATGGAGTGTCGAACCCACAAGGAGCTAAAGGTAAGATCAATATTCTCTCAAGCCCTATCTGCCACTGATACGACTCTACGTGCACCAGACGTTTGCTTCCAACTAGCAACAAGAAATAAAACTACGTTGTGGGTATAAAGAGGATAACTTTGTATGATATCGGAGAGCTAAAACATAAAAGTAGGTGCTGTTATCATAAAGTTAGAATATAATACTAAATATTATAAATAGCGAGTGTGGAATAATGGTGGATCGGTGTGCGGAATTGTCCTAGGCAATTGTTAACAAGACCAGTAATCACTATTGCAGTTTCATATGAGGGAGAGGCATAAGCTAACATACTTTCTCTACTTGGATCATATGCACTTATGATTGGAACTCTAGCATGCATCTGCAACTACTAAAGATCATTAAGGTAAAACCCAACCATAGCATTAAAGCATCAAGTCCTCTTTATTCCCATACGCAACAATCCCTCTTACTCGGGTTTGTGCTTCTGTTCACTCACCAACCCACTATAAGCGAATCATGAACGTATTGAACACCCTACAATGGGAATCCCTCACGCTTGCGCGACACGGAGGGCACCATAGGACAGCACTAAAGTAAAACATACAACTCATACCAATCTGGATGATCAATCAACCCAAAGACAAAAGATATCTACTCAAAACATCATAGGATGGCAACACATCATTCGATCATAATATGTGGCATAAAGCACCATGTTCAAGTAGGGGATTACAGCAGTTTTGCGGGAGAGTGGATCGCATAAAAGAGATGAGGATGGTGATGTTGATGAAGACGATCACCATGGCGATGATTCCCCTCCCGATGGCACCCCGGCGCCACCGGAAGAGAGGAGGAGAGGTTCTCCCCCTTGTGCTTCCTCCTCCATGGCCTTCACCCTCTGGTCCTTGGCCTTCATGATGACGAAGACCCCTCTGGGATACTCCTCTATGGCCACCGATGATGATGGCCCCCTCCGGCAGGGCGCCAGAGAGGGCCTAGATTGATTTCTCGTGGCTACAGAGGCTTGCGGCGGCGGAACTCCCGATCAAGGTTAATTTTCCGAGGTTTCTGTATTTATAGGAATTTTTGGCGTTGGTCTCACATGAAGGAGGTGCCCGAGCTGTCCACGAGGCAGGCCCACGCGCCCGTACTAGGTGGGCGCGCCCCCCACCCTCATGGGCAGCTCGGGACTCTTCTGGCCCAACTCCGATGCTCCGTGGTCTTCTTTTGGTCCATAAAAAATCATCAAAAATTGGCCCGTCAATTGGACTCCGTTTTGTATTACTTTTCTGCAAAACTCAAAAACAAGGAGAAAACAGAAACTGGCACTGGGCTCTAGGTTAATAGGTTAGTCCCAAAAATCATATAAAATATCATATAAATGCATATCAAACATCCTAGAAGGATAATATAGTAGCATGAATACTTCATAAATTATAGATACGTTGGAGATGTATCAATCCATCATTATTCCACACTCGCTATTTATAATATTTAGTAATATATTCTAAATTTATGATAACAGCACCTACTTTTATATTTTAGCTCTCTGATATCATGCAAAGTTCTCCTCTTCATACCCACAATGTAGTTTTATTTCTCGTATCTAGTTGGAAGCAAACGTTCGGTGTACGTAGAGTCGTATCAGTCGCAGATAGGACTTGAGAGAATATTTATCTTACCTTTAGCTCCTTGTGGGTTCAACACTCCATACTTATCACTTCCACCTTTGGAAATTGCTACGATGATTCCCTGCACTTTGGGATTATCAAGCTCTTTTCTGGCGCCGTTGTCGGGCAGCAATAGCGTGGGGTTGATATTCTCGTGTGTGCTTGTTTGCTTTCTTCACTAAGTAGATTTTGTTTTTCCTTTTTGTTTCTATTTAGTTGTGGTTGAAACATACAAAAAAAGTTTAAAGAATGAAAATACCAAAAAAAATTACTTGCCTCTCATGCCTAAAAAAGTTTTTCAAGTGATTGGAAAGTTATGCAGTGAAGAAGTGAGGGTCGACCTTGAGCACTTGTGTTCATGCTCACGGAAACAATGTAGAATTTTTCATGGAAGTTTCTCTGTAAATAATTATCCCCTTGTGTATATCCATTGTATTATAAAAATGATGTGCCAAGCTTTGGTTGTAGGATGATTAGATTGCTTGTTTACTATGTGCAGAACAAAAACAGAAACTTTGGCTGTAGCGCGTGATTTTACATTTTTTACTGGAAGGTTAAATGGGTCTGAAACTTTTTGAAAATTACTTCTGTACAAAATTTTCAAATTTTCAAATTTATTTCATAATTTTTGGATACAGAAGTTTACTAAACTTCCAGATTACTACAGACTGTCCTGTTTTTGACAGATTCTGTTTTTCGCGTGTTGTTTGCTTATTTAGATGAATCTATGGCTAGTATCGGGGGGTATGAACCATAGAGAAGTTGGAATACAGTAGGTTTAACACCAATATAAATAATTAATGAGTTCATTACAGTACCTTAAAGTGGTAGTTTGCTTTATTACACTAACGTATCTCACAAAGTTTTTGTTAAAGTTTTGTGTGCATGAAGTGTTCGAAGATCGAGGAGCTATCAATATGAGAAGAATAAAGAGAGGCAAGAGTTCAGCTTGGGGATGCCCAAGGCACCCCAGTAAATATTTCAAAGGATACTCAAGCATCTAAGCTTGGGGATGCCCCGGTTGGCATCCCATCTTTCTTCTTCAACAAATATCGGTATACCTCGGTTTTTGTTTTGTTCACATGATTTGTGTCCTTTATGTTTTTTTTCCCTTTAAGAACCATGCTAGTATGAGTTAGCCCTTCATTGATTTATATAATACTTCATGTTATTCACTTGTATCTTTTAAGTATGATCTTATAGAATTGCTCTTTGTGCTTCACTTAAATCTTTTGAGTATGGTTTTACAGAATACTTGGTGTGCTTCACTTATATATTTTGAGCTTGGATATTGGTTAGTCTATATTAATTGTAGAATGCTCCATGATCTTCACTTATATCTTTTGGTGTATGAATAATACTATCATCTAAAGTGGGTTTGGAAGAGTGTCAACTTTAGGAATTAGTGATCCCACTATTCCGAATGAGAAGAATTTTGCTTATGTGGAGAGTAGTAAAATTTCTATGCTCGTAGATCATGAAAAGAATGCTTTATGTGATGGTTGTATTGTTAAACTCATTCATGATGCTACTGAAAATTATTATGAGGGAGGAATATATGCTTGTAGGAGTTGCAATAATATCAAGTTTCCTCTCTATGTGCTTAATGTTTTGAAGTTATACTTGTTTTGCCTTCCTATGCTAGTTGATTCTTGTTCCCTTAAATTGTGTGCTCACACCTAGGCATAGGAAGTGGGTTAGGTTTAAATTTTCTAGTCATATTCTTCATGATGCTCTCTTTATGTTTCAATTCTTTTCTTTTATGTGAGCATCATTGAAATCATCAAGACTAGCTAAAAGGCATTAAAGAAAAGCGCTTGTTGGGAGACAACCCAATATTTACCCTTACTGTTTTTGTGTGTTTACATGATTAATCTACTATAGTAATCATGTTTTATAGCTTTTTGTTTCAATAAAGTGCCAAGTAAGACCTTTGGGAAGACTTGGGTGAAAATTAATGTGATCTTGCTGTAAAAAACAGAAACTTTGCGCTCACGGGATTAGCTGCCAGTTTTTACACAAGAGTGCTTTTGAGTTGATTATTTTGGCAGAAGATTAATAGACAAATTACTCAGGTCCACCAATTTATTTAATAATTTGTGGAGTAGCAGAAGTATGGTTGTTGTTCAGATCATTACAGACTGTTCTGTTTCTGACAGATTCTGTTTTCATTGCATAGTTTGCTTGTTTTCTAGTTTCTATGACTTATATTTCTCAATATAAATTGTAGAAATGATATGGTACAGTAGGAATTGTGTGAGAAAAATTATTAAACTTGTCTTTGACAGTACCAAAGTGAATGGTTTACTCTTTATCATACTAACCTATCTCACGAAGTTCCGTTAAGCTTCATGTGATTGAAGTTTTCAAGCTTTGGGTGAGATATCGATATGAGGAGAATAAGGAGTGGAAAGACCCTAAGCTTGGGGATGCCCAACGCAGCCCAAGGTAATATTCAAGGAAGACTCAAGCGCCTAAGCTTGGGGATGCCCAGGAAGGCATCCCCTCTTTCGTCTTCAAAAATATCGGTATACCTTACTCGGAGCTATATTTCGTCACATGATATGTGTTTTCCTTGGAGTGTATTTTCAATTTTACTTGTTTTTTGAATAAAATCATTGGATATGAAATCTTGAATAAAAAAGAATCCTCCCATGGCTAGTTAATTATTTGACTACTCAGTGTTCTTCACTTATATCTTTTTGGAGTAGTTTGTCATTTACTCACGCGCTTCACGTATATCCTATGAGTAAATGGTTGAATGAATTGAATATCATAAATCTGAATTTATATATGTTTCATATGCTTATACCATGGGGAGTAATGACTTCACACAGAATAAGTATAGGTAGTAAACTTATTGAAAGTTAGCAAACGCAGAATTGGTCACTTGAACAATTCATGAAAGAATATTGAAGGAAGAGAGATTTCACATATAAATATACTATCTTGGACATCTTTTGTAATTGTGAGCACTCATTAAAATATGACATGCTAAAAGGTTGATGTTGGACAAGAAAGACAACTTAATGGGTTATGTTTTCCTATATCCGAAACGTTATATTGTCTTGGATCATCCAACATGTTGAGCTTCCCTTTCCCTCTCATGCTAGCCAAATTCTTTGCACCAAGTAGAGATACTACTTGTGCTTCCAAACATCCCTTAAAACTAGTTTTTCCATGAGAGTCCACCATACCTACCTATGGATTGAGTAAGATCCTTCAAGTAAGTTGTCATCGTTGCATGCAATAAAAATTGCTCTCTAAATATGTGTGATCTATTAGTGTGAAGAAAATAAGCTTTATATGAACTTGTGATAGGGAAGAAATAAAAGCGACGGACTTCATAATAAAGGTCTCTATCACAAGAGGTAATATAGTGACGTTCTTTTGCGTTAAGATTTTGTGCATCCAACCTTAAAATTGCATGACAACCTCTGCTTCCCTTTGTGAAGGGCCTATCTTTTACTTTTATCTTCTACCCTTATACAAGAGTCATGGTGATCATCACCTTTCCTTTTTACACTTTTTCCTCTGATAAGCACTTTGTGTTGGAGCGATCCGGATATATATATCCACTTGGATGTAGGTTTTCATAAAGTATTATTGTTGACATTACCCTTGAGGTAAAAGGTTGGGAGGCAAAACTATAAGCCCCTATCTTTCTCTGTGTCCGATTAAAACTTTGAACCCATAAATATCACATGAGTGTTAGCAATTGTGAAAGACTATATGATAGTTGAGTATGTGGGATTTGCTAAATCAAAGCTCATACATAGACCCTTCCTGAAAATAAGATGAATTGCAATTGTTTGATGACTAAGAGCACATTTTGTTAGTTTTGAAGAAAGTTTATGATCTATACTTTAACATGTGAATAGCTTGTTACTTGATCATGAGAAGTTTTATGAGTTGAGCTACTGTTATGATATATAATGATGCTAGAAAAAGTGATTGGAACTATATTGATCAAACTTATGCACTTGCTAGCATTCACACTTCATAAATTATTTCTTTTATCATTTACCTACTCGAGGACGAGCAGGAATTAAGCTTGGGGATGCTGATACGTCTCCAACGTATCTATAATTTATGAAGTATTCATGCCATGTTTACACTAGTTTTATATGATTTTGGTATGATTTGATTAGAACTAACCCGAACTGACGCTGTTTTCAGCACAACTACTGTGGTGTTGTTTTTGTGCAGAAATAAAAGTTCTTGGAATGCGCTGAAAATCAATGGAGAATTTTTCTGGAAAATATGAAAAATACTGGAACAAAAATCTAGTGGAGGGGAGTCCTGATACGTCTCCAACGTATCTATAATTTATGAAGCATTCATGCTATTATATTATCTGTTTTGGATGTTATTGGGCTTTACTAAGCACTTTTATATTATTATTGGGACTAACCTATTAACCGAAGGCCCAACCCATATTGTTGTTTTCTTGCCTATTTCAGTGTTTGAAGAAAGGAATATCTACCGGAGTCCAAACAGAATGAAACCTTCGGGAAAGTTATTTTTGGAACGGAAGCAATCCAGGGGACTTCGAGTGCAAGTCAGGGAAGCTTCAAGGAGGCCACGAGGCAGGGGGGTGCGCCCACCCCCCTGGGCGCGCCCTCCACCCTCGTGGGTCCCTCGTGGCTCCCCTGATCGACTTTTTTCGCCTATATATTCCCATATACCCTAAAAACATCGAGGACAACAATAGATCGGGAGTTCCGCTGCCGCAAGCCTCTGTAGCCACCAAAAACCTCTTGGGAGCCCGTTCCGGCACCCTGCCGGAGGGGGGATCCCTCACCGGTAGCCATCTTCATCATCCCGGCGCTCTCCATGATGAGGAGGGAGTAGTTCACCCTCGGGGTTGAGGGTATGTATCAGTAGCTATGTGTTTGATCTCTCTCTCTCATGTTCTCTCTATGGCACGATCTTGATGTATCACGAGCTTTCCTATTATAGTTGGATCTTATGATGTTTCTCCCCCTCTACTCTCTTGTGATGAATTGAGTTTTCCCCTTGAAGTTGTTTTGTCGGATTGAGTCTTTAAGGATTTGAGAACACTTGATGTATGTCTTGCCGTGCTTATCTGTGATGACAATGGGATATCACGTGATCCACTTGATGTATGTTTTGGTGATCAACTTGCGGGTTCCGCCCATGAACCTATGCATAGGAGTTGGCACACGTTTTCGTGTTGACTCTCTGGTAGAAACTTTGGGGCACTCTTTGAAGTACTTTGTGTTGGTTGAATAGATGAATCTGAGATTGTGTGATGCATATCGTATAATCATGCCCATGGATACTTGACGTGACAATGGAGTATCTAGGTGACATTAGGGTTTTGGTTGATTTGTGTCTTAAGGTGTTATTCTAGTACGAACTCTATGATAGATTGAACGGAAAGAATAGCTTCGTGTTATTTTACTACGGACTCTTGAATAGATTGAGCAAAAAGGATAACTTTGAGGTGTTTTCATACCCTACCATAATCTCTTCGTTTGTTCTCCGCTATTAGTGACTTTGGAGTGAATCTTTGTTGCATGTTGAGGGATAGTTATATGATCCAGTTATGTTATTATTGTTGAGAGAACTTGCACTAGTGAAAGTATGAACCTTAGGCCTTGTTTCCTACCATTGCAATACCGTTTACGCTCACTTTTATTAATTGCTACCTTGCTGTTTTGATATTTTCAGATTACGCCTATATCTACCATCCATATTGCACTTGTATCAACATCTCTTCGCCGAACTAGTGCACCTATACAATTTACCATTGTATTGGGTGTGTTGGGTACACAAGAGACTCTTTGTTATTTGGTTGCAGGGTTGTTTGAGAGAGACCATCTTCATCCTACGCCTCCCACGGATTGATAAACCTTAGGTCATCCACTTGAGGGAAATTTGCTACTGTCCTACAAACCTCTGCACTTGGAGGCCCAACAACGTCTACAAGAAGAAGGTTGTGTAGTAGACATCAAGCTCTTTTCTGGCGCCGTTGCCGGGGAGGTGAGTGCTTGAAGGTATATCTTTAGATCTTGCAATCGAATCTTTTTGTTTCTTGTTTTATCACTAGTTTAGTCTGTGAAAGAAAACTACAATAATAAATGGAATTGAGTTTGTCTCATACGCTTCATCTTTTTAATATCTTTTGTAAGTACGATGAAAAGGAAAATTGTGCTCAATTGCTAGAAGAAGAATGCATTAAAATGTTTGGCACTAAATCTTTGTATGATGAGCATGATTGAAATGTTGTTAGTATGAATTCCTTGAATATACATGATGCTAATGATATGCAAAGCCACAAGCTTGGGGATGCTATGTTTGATGAATATGATATTTTTTGTCCCCCAAGTTTTGATGAGAATATTTATTATGATGAAAGCATGCTTCCTATTTATGATGATTATGTTGATGAAAGTGGGTTTGGAAGAGTGTCAACTTTAGGAAGTAGTGATCCCACTATTTTGGAGGATGTTGAATCTTATTGTGATGAATATGAAAGTGGATTTGGTGAGGTCATGGTTTTATTTAGTGATGAATCCACTATTTCGGAAGAGGTTCCAATTGATTATGAGAACAAAGTTCCTATCCATGATGATTATTGTGATGACTTGTATGCTATTAAGAATAATGATAACCATGAAACTTGTCATCATGATTTTAGTTTTCAATTGGATTATGCCTCACATGATAATTATTTTGTTGAATTTGCTCCCACTATTCCGAATGAGAAGAATTTTGCTTATGTGGAGAGTAATAAAATTTCTATGCTTATAGATCATGAAAAGAATGCTTTATGTGATGGTTATATTGTTTAATTCATTCATGATGCTACTAAAAATTATTATGAGGTAGGGACATATGCTTGTAGGAATTGCAATAATATCAAGTTTCCTCTCTATGTGCTTAAAATCTTGAAGTTATGCTTGTTTTGCCTTCCTATGCTAGTTGATTATTGTTCCCATAAGTTGTTTTCTCACAAAATCCCTATGCATAGGAAGTGGGTTAGACTTAAATGTGCTAGTCATATGCTTCATGATGCTCCCGTTATGTTTCAATTCTTATCTTTTATGTGAGCATCATTGTCATCATCATGCCTAGCTAGAAAGGCATTAAAGAAAAGTGCTTGTTAGCAGACAACCCAATATTTACCTTTACTGTTTTTGCGTGTTCACATGATTATCCTACTGTAGTAATCATGTTTTATAGGTTTTGTTTCAATAAAGTGCCAAGTAAGACCTTTAGGATAGCTTACGGTGATAGTTGTTTTGATCCTGCTGAAAATCAGAAACTTTTGCACCTAGTAAATTAGTTTTGCTCATTCACAGGAACGTTATTCTGATCTGATTCTTTTTGCTCTGGATTGGTACGCAAATTTCTTAGGACTTCCTAATTTGGTAGGATTGTTGGAGTTCCAGAAGTATACGTTTGATACAGATTACTATAGACTGTTCTGTTTTTGACAGATTCTGTTTTCTATGTGTTGTTTGCTTATTTTGATGAATCTATGAGTAGTATCGGAGGGTATGAAGCATAGAGAAGTTGGAATACATTAGATATTACACAAATATGAATTTATAAGGAGTTCATTACAGTACCTAAGTGGTGGTTTTATTTTCTTATACTAACGGAGCTTACGAGTTTTCTGTTGAGTTTTGTGTTGTGAAGTTTTCAAGTTTTGGGTAAAGATTCGATGGACTATGGAATAAGGAGTGGCAAAAGCCTAAGCTTGGGGATTCCCAAGGCAACCCAAGGTAATATTCAAGGACGACCAAGAGCCTAAGCTTGGGGATGCCCCGGATGGCATCCCCTCTTTCGTCCTCGTTCATCGGTAACTTTACTTGGAGCTATATTTTTATTCACCACATGATATGTGTTTTGCTTAAAGCGTCATTTTATGTTGTTAGTATTGGCTTTCTGTTATTTCTAATAATGTTTTGCATCTATATTTTCAATAAAATGTCAAGGATAGCCTTTACCATGCTTAGTTTGCAAGTATACATGTTGCTGTTTCAAAATAGAAAGTTTACCACTGTTGCAAAAATTCCCTAGAAAAGTCAGAATGTGATAAAATGTTGAAACCTATTGCATAATAATATCTAATAAATTTACTATAGTGGGAATTTTCTTTAATAATTTTTGGAGTTAGGAAAGTATGATGAATCTTGCATTCTTTACAGACTGTACTGTTTTGGCAGATTGTTGTTATGTTTGCATATGTTTGCTTGTTTAATGATTCTATTTGAGGATAGGAGTATTAAATATGCAGAGACATTTAGTATGCAATGTTGAATAATAATTTTAGTGATTTGTTGTAACGCCCCAGATTCGTCGCTCCAGGTGTCCGCCAGTTATTCGCCGTCATTGCCATGTCATTTGCTTGCGTGTTGCACTTTGCCATGTCATCATATGCATTTCATATCATGTCATCATGTGCATCTCATTTTGCATACGTGTTCGTCTCATGCATCCGAGCATTTTCCCCGTTGTCTATTTTGCAATCCGGCCCTCCTATGTCCTCCAGCGTTCCCCTTTTGCCTCTTCTCTTGTGCGGGTGTTAAACATTCTCGGAATGGACCGAGGTTTGCCAAGTAGCCTTGGTATAGCACCGGTAGACCGCCTGTCAAGTTTCGTGCCATTTGGAGCTCGTTTGATACTCCAACGGTTAACCGGGTAACCGCGAAAGTCTCTTTTGTGTGCAGCCCAACACCCCTTCCAAAGTAGCCCAAAACCCATCTAACTCCCCTCCATGCTCTCAGTCGTTTGATCACGATCGCGTGGCCGAAAACCACACCTCATTTGGACTCTCCTAGCTCCCTCTACCTATATAAACACCTTCCCCTCCGAAATTCGTGGTGCAAACCCTAGCCTCTTCCAACTCCGCGCGCCGGACATGTCCACTCCACCGCCGGACATGTCCGCCCGTCGCCCCCGGCCAATCCCACCTCGCCACGTCGCTCCCGCCGCCGTCTCCGCCACCAGGGCCCGCGCGGCCCCGATCCGGCCCGCGCCGGCGCCCGCCGGCGGCACCGCCCTCCGCCGCCTCGCCTCGGCCCCGCGCCCTGCGCCCGGCCGCCCCGACCGGCACCGCCGCGCCGCCCCTCCGCTCCTCCGCCACGGCTCCGTCGGCCGCCGCCCCGCAGGTCCCCGTCGCCTCCTTCGCCTCCCCTCGCCGGGATCCGGCCGGATCCGGCGAGATCCGGCCCGGATCCTCCTCCCCGACATCGTCCCCGTCAACTCCGGCAAGCTCTCCGGCGAGATCCGCGGCCGCGTTGACTTTCCCCCCACCCCCCCGAGGTCCAAATCTCTCTCAAGTCCCAGATTTTTGACATTATCATGTCATGTTCATCGCATTGTAACTCTGCATCTGTAGCTCCGTTTCATTCGCGTAATGTGTCAAATTGTTCGTCTCAACGAGTACTTCATTTCATCTCATTGCATCATTTTCATTTGAGCTCATCTTGATGCCCGAAATGCTGTTGGAAGAGTGCATGTTGATATTAATCTGCTGAAACTGTTATAACTTGCTGTTTTGTCATTTTTGCCATGTTTGATGTGTGCATCCTATGAGGTTGATGTCTACATGTGTTTTGATCTATGCTATGCCATCTTTCCATAGGTGCTATCCATGTATTTTTGTGATTTGTCTGCTGAGTGCATCGAGCTTGTTAAGTAGGGTACTTGCTGTTGCTGTTTTCCTGAAAGATTCTGTTATATTTTGTTGCTATGTTAACCTGCTGCTACAAGTCATTTCGTGCATTATTCTGGAGATGTTCACTAGGGATGTTTTGTTATACATGTCTTGCTATATCCATTCATGCCCCTGGTTGCAATTATAGCCTGCTTTATCATGTTGTTATCTTGCTCCAAAGTTTGCTAAATGATGTTGCTGTCAGCCTGTTAACATTAAGTTCAATGTTTCCATGATTGTTTTCTAGTGATTCATGCACCCTATGAACTTGTTCTTGTCATGCTTAGCTTCATAAACATGTCTTATTACTGTTGGTTTCCTTGCCATGCCATGTATTGCTCTGTGGTGAGTGGTTCAAGCTCACAAACATGCCTACTTATTGTTGTTCCTGCCATGTTTGAATCTGTCATATAACTTGCCATGTTTACATGGGTGCCATCATATTTTCTGTGCCCTTTTGGCTCATGGTCAGTAAGAGACTTTTGTTCTATGAAATTAGTAGATTCATGCCATGCCTTTCTTTGCCATGTTAAGTTCCTGTAACATGTCGTTTGATAGCTCTAAACATTGCAACCTGATGTTATTTCTGCCAAGCCTGAAACTGTTATTATTTGCCATCTTACCATGTGTTTTGGAGCATGTTCTAGTGATTTCTGGAGATAGCTCAGTGTTCATGTCTTGTCATGCTTTACCAGTACTTCATGCCCATGCCTTTTGCTATTATTTTGGGGTGCTGTAGCATATTGTTATGATGCTTGCAATATGCCTACTTGCTGTTTTGGACAGATTGTTGTTATGTCTTGTATAGTGTGTGTGTGTTGAACCGTTGCTCCGTTTTGAGTGTGCTCTATATGAAACTTGCTTGATTTTGCATGTAGCTTCATATTACCATGTTGCATCCTTGTTTTGGTGTGTTTGCTTAATGTTTGGGTGCATTTTGCATCAATGCCATGTTTAACTTGTTTTGCTCATATCTTCTAGGCCGTAGCTCCGAATCTAATGAACTTTATATGTAACTTGACTAGAATCTCGTGTAGATCATGTTGGTGCATCTTAACTTGCTGTTTAACAACTTGAACATAAGGTTTATTCAGTTCTGGACCAATTTCGAAATTTGCATATGAGGACTTACCGGAATTGTTATATGTTGTTTCCGGCCTCATTTAAACTTGCCTTGATGTGTTATTTTTGTTTGCATCATCTCTTGCCATGAGTAGCCTCATCTAGCTTTCTCATGCATCATGCTTGTTGTGCATCATGCCTTGTTCATGTGTGGTGTGTTTACCATGTTGTGTGCTTCTTCTCGATAGTTCCCGTTTCGTCGCGATCGTGAGGATTCGTTCGTCTACGCTTGGTTCGTCTTCGTGGCTTCATCTTCTTCATGGACTCGTTCTTCTTCCTAGCGGGATTTCAGGCAAGATGACCGCTACCCTGGATCTCACTACTATCATTGCTATGCTAGTTGCTTCGTTCTATCGCTTTGCTGCGTTACCTATCATTTGCTCTTCAAGCCTCCCAAATTGCCATGAACCTCTAACCTTTGACACCCTTCCTAGCAAACCGTTGTTTGGCTATGTTACCGCTTTGCTCAGCCCCTCTTATAGCGTTGTTAGTTGCAGGTGAAGTTGAAGATTGCTCCATGGTGAACAGGATTATGTTGGGATATCACAATATCTCTTATATTATTAATGCATCTATATATTTGGTAAAGGGTGGAAGGCTCGGCCTTATGCCTGGTGTTTTGTTCCACTCTTGCCGCCCTAGTTTCCGTCATACCGGTGTTATGTTCCCGGATTTTGCGTTCCTTACGCGGTCGGATGATTTATGGGACCCCCCTGACAGTTCGCTTTGAATAAAACTCCTTCAGTAAGGCCCAACCTTGGTTTTACCTTTTGCCTCACCACCACCTACATTTCCCTTGGGAGTAATTAACCCGAGGGTCATCTTTATTTTAGCCCCCCCGGGCCAATGCTTGTCTAAGTGTTGGTCCAAACTGAGCGACGTTTGGCGCCCCCTGGGCAACCAGGGTCTATGCCAACCCGACGTCTTGCTCATCCGGTGTGCCCTGAGAACGAGATATGTGCAGCTCCTATCGGGATTGTCGGCGCATCGGGCGGCTTTGCTGGTCTTGTTTTACCATTGTCGAAATGTCTTGTAAACCAGGATTCCGAGACTGATCGGGTCTTCCTGGGAGAAGGAATATCCTTCGTTGATCGCGAGAGCTTATCATGGGCTAAGTTGGGACACCCCTGCAGGGTATAAACTTTCGAGAGCCGTGCCCGCGGTTATGTGGCAGATGGGAATTTGTTAATGTCCGGTTGTAGATAACTTGACACCAGATCCGAATAAAAATGCATCAACCGAGTGTGTAGCCGTGATGGTCTCTTCTCGGCGGAGTCCGGGAAGTGAACACGGTTTCTGTGTTATGTTTGACGTAAGTAGGTGTTCAGGATCACCTCTTGATCATTACTAGTTGACGACCGTTCCTTTGCTCCTCTTCTCGCTCTCATTTGCGTATGTTAGCCACCATATCATGCTTAGTCGCTGCTGCAACCTCACCACTTTACCCCTTCCTTTCCCATTAAGCTTTGCTAGTCTTGATACCCATGGTAATGGGATTTGCTGAGTCCTCGTGGATCACAGATTACTACAACAACAGTTGCAGGTACATGTTATGCGATGATCTTGACGCGAGCGCGATGTCTGCTTGATTTGGAGTTCTTCTTCTGCTTCTTCTTCAATCAGGGGATAGGTACCAGGCCGGCAGCCTGGGCTAGCAGGGTGGATGTTGTTTGAGCTTCTGTTTTGTGTTTCATCCGTAGTCGGATGTTGCTCTTATGTATGATGTATTATTGTATTCGTGTGGCATTGTATGCCTTTTGTATGTATCCCCATCTATTATGTAATATTGATGTAATGATGTCCACCTTGCAAAAGCGTTCCAATATGCGGTTCTATCCTTGGTGGGACCTTCGAGTCTCTTTAGGATAGTATCGCATATTGGGCGTGACAAGTTGGTATCAGAGCCTCGACCGACCCTAGGAGCCCCCCTTGATTGATCGTGTAGTTTGGCCGTTGTTGAGTCTAGAAGAAAACTGATTTCGGAGTCTAGTTATATCGGAGAGTAGGAATTCTTTTTACTCCTCTGCCCCTTCGTCGCTCTGGTGAGGAATCTTAACGTAGGTGTTTTGAACTACTCTTCTCGTTCAAGTTTTTCTTTAGGATCACGCGGTTAGTTTTCGTTTGTTGTCCATCCTCTTTTGTCCGGTGCATTCCTCGTCAAGCTGATTCGAACCTCTCTCTCTTTGGGAGATCAATCCTCAGCTCTTTTCGATCGATGTTGCTTCCTTGTCCGAAGTTGTCCTTGTTTTTCCCACCCACCCTCCCTTCTTCTTCTCGAATCCGGAGTCCATAATCGAGTATCCATCCTACTCGTGCGAAGTCTTTGTTTTCTTTCTTCAATGATTTCAACTGGTGTTTTCTCTTCAAGATATTCGTTGGTTCCCCCTTCCAAGTTGTCTTTGTTTTTCCCGCCCTCCCACCCTCTTCTTCCCGGAGTCTGAGTCTCTTTCGAGCATCAATGTCATTCGTGTGGAGCCTCTTTAGTCTTTTGGCAATTATTTCAACCGGTGAATTCTCGTCTCGTTTGACATTCTTCATCTCTTTTTCTTTCCGGTGGATTTCAACTCAATTTTCTCGGTTCGATCATATTCTTTTCCTCAGCTCAAGTGTTCTCCTTGCTCGTTTGCCTCTCGCCAGTTTATCCTTCCGGAGTGTTCAAGACATCTCAGGTGATTAGTCTGCGTTCCAATTAATTCGAGGTTGTCACCTCATTCAAATATTTCAATTGTTCCGGTGCATCATCTATCTGTTCAACAATCCTTTCCAACGGTGCTTTTCTTTTAGTGGGCCCTAACCCACAGGTCTTTTCCCAGGATCTTACCTGACTCTTTTGATTTCCCCGGAGTTATTCTCAAATTCTTTTCAAGTGTGACGTAAGAATGGATTCCATCAGTCACATGCCTTCTTCAAGATCGCTTTCAAATTCTTTTCATTGTTGGCTCAACCTCTCTGCTTTTCATTCTACCGGAGTATCTCAGTAATTTCGGTGGTGTTTCTCGTCATCATTTGAAGACCGAAGAAGAGTTTTTCCTCTAAATCTTGTTCGTTCCCCGGAGATTCACGGTCCTAGCTCGAGGTTATGCTATCAAATTGTTTTCCAGTCGTGCAAATTCTTTTCATCCATCCGGAGCATTTCAGGAGTTGCTTTCTCTCTCAATCATCCGGAGGCCATTTTTTTCAGAAGATTTCTTCGTTCTAAGTTTTTCAGATTCGATCTCCAATTAATCTATAATTGTGCCCTTTCGTTCGTCTCAATATTCTTCCGATGCTTCGTTCAAGTATTCTTCGATCAGTTCGTGATCTCTTCGTTCTTTTGCATCTAAATCCCCTCAAGCATATTTGTCTTCTAATTCTTCCCGGTGATTCATTCTCTGTCATCAGTCATTTTGAATTCTTATGGTGGTTCGTTCAAGATTCTTTTTCTTTGATTATCATTTCAATCCATTCTTTCTTTCAATCCTACTAGTGGTTCATGAAGACTTTCTCAAGTTTTGTGCTATATTTCCCTTAATCCTTTTCAAGAAGAATAAGTAGTAGGCAAATCCATTTCTTGTCATCAATTTAATTTGATGAAGTATAAGCATACAATAAATCTTATTCTTATTTCCTCAAAGCGATTAACCCCTTCCTTCGGAGTTTGTTCTTCATGAATAAATTCTAGTTCCAAGTGTTTTTCATCTTTTCTTTTCCGGAGTTCAAATTTTCCTCGGCCATTTTGTCGGAACCTCCATCTATATCATCGCAAGCTTTAACCTTATTCTTTCATCCTTCATTCTATCTCATCATCCTTTTGTTACCGGAGTTCTTCATGGTGGTTCTTCATGATTTAATTCATTCTTCAAGAGTTAGTGTCATTCCATCTTGTGAAGTTCGTGTTCTATTCTTTCCATGTTTTAGCCGGGGTGCTACCTAAATCCTTTCAGTCTTATTCGTTTCTTTTCTCATTCTAACCACTCCGGTTAGAACGAGTCGTTTCATAGTCTATCCAATTCCGTGAGCTTTCGATTCTCGTCATTCTCGTCGTCCCTCCCTTCTTCTCGAGTGCTCTCGATTCTTTGCTTCTTCTCTTGAGTTTTTGTTTCACCTCATCCCTTTTTCCCTTCTGTCTCGGTCCTAAGATCTCGGGACGAGATCTCTTGTTAGTGGAGGAGTGTTGTAACGCCCCGGATTCGTTGCGCCAGGTGTCCGCCAGTTATTCGCCGTCATTGCCATGTCATTTACTTGCGTGTTGCACTTTGCCATGTCATCATTGCATTTCATATCATGTCATCATGTGCATCTCATTTTGCATACGTGTTCGTCTCATGCATCCGAGCATTTTCCCCGTTGTCCGTTTTGCAATCCGGCCCTCCTATGTCCTCCGGCGTTCCCTTTTGCCTCTTCTCTTGTGCGGGTTTTAAACATTCTCGGAATGGACCGAGGTTTGCCAAGTGGCCTTGGTATAGCACCGGTAGACCGCCTGTCAAGTTTCGTGCCATTTGGAGCTCGTTTGATACTCCAACGGTTAATCGGGTAACCGCAAAAGCCTCTTTTGTGTGCAGCCCAACACTCCTTCCAAAGTAGCCCAAAACCCATCTAACTCCCCTCCATGCTCTCGGTCGTTCGATCACGATCACGTGGCCGAAAACCGCAGCTCATTTGGACTCTCCTAGCTCCCTCTACCTATATAAACACCTTCCCCTCCGAAATTCGTGGTGCAAACCCTAGCCTCTTCCACCTCCGCGCGCCGGACATGTCCACTCCGCCGCCGGACATGTCCGCCCGTCGCCCCGGCCAATCCCACCTTGCCACGTTGCTCCCGCCGCCGTCTCCGCTGCCAGGGCCCGCGCGGCCCAGATCCGGCCCGCGGGGCCCGCGCCGTCGCCCGCCGCCGCCCGGCCGGCCCGCGCCGGCGCCCGCCGCCGGCACCGCCCTCCGCCGCCTCGCCTCGGCCCCGCACCCTGCGCCCGGCCGCCCCGACCGGCGCCGCCGCGCCGCCCCTCCGCTCCTCCGCCCGGCCTCCCGAGCTGCCCCGGCGCCGCTCCTCCCGGCCGGCCCCGTCGCGCCGCCGCCCAGCCCGCGGCTTCGCCGCGCCGGCCACGGCTCCGTCGGCCGCCGCCCCGCAGGTCCCCGTCGCCTCCTCCGCCTCCCCTCGACGGGATCCGGCCGGATCCGGCGAGATCCGGCCCGGATCCGCCTCCCCGGCATCGTCCCCGTCAACTCCGGCAAGCTCTCCGGCGAGATCCGCGGCCTCGTTGACTTTCCCCCCCGTGGTCCAAATCTCTCTTAAGTCCCAGATTTTTGACATTATCATGTCATGTTCATCGCATTGTAACTCTGCATCCGTAGCTCTGTTTCATTTGCGTAATGTGTCAAATTGTTCTTCTCAACAAGTACTTCATTTCATCTCATTGCATCATTTTCATTTGAGCTCATCTTGATGCCCGAAATGCTGTTGGAAGAGTGCATGTTGATGTTAATCTACTGAAACTGTTATAACTTGCTGTTTTGTCATTTTTGCCATGTTTGATGTGTGCATCCTATGAGGTTGATGTCTACATGTGTTTTGATCTATGCTATGCCATCTTTCCAGAGGTGCTATCCATGTATTTTTGTGATTTGTGTGCTGAGTGCATCGAGCTTGTTAAGTAGGGTACTTGCTGTTGCTGTTTTCCTGACAGATTCTGTTATATTTTGTTGCTATGTTAACCTGCTGCTACAAGTCATTTCGTGCATTATTCTGGAGATGTTCACTAGGGATGTTTTTGTTATACATGTCTTGCTCTATCCATTCATGCCCCTGGTTGCAATTATAGCCTGCTTTATCATGTTGTTATCTTGCTCCAAAGTTTGCTAAATGATGTTGCTGTCAGCCTGTTAACATTAAGTTCAATGTTTCCATGATTGTTTTCTAGTGATTCATGCACCCTATGAACTTGTTCTTATCATTCTTAGCTTCATAAACATGTCTTATTACTGTTGGTTGCCTTGCCATGCCATGTATTGCTCTGTGGTGAGTGGTTCAAGCTCACAAACATGCCTATTTATTGTTGTTCCTGCCATGTTTGAATCTGTCATATAACTTGCCATGTTTACATGGGTGCCATCATATTTTCTGTGCACTTTTGGCTCATGGTCAGTAAGAGACTTTTGTTCTATGCAATTAGTAGATTCATGCCATGCCTTTGTTTACCATGTTAAGTTCCTGTAACATGTCGTTTGATAGCTCTAAACATTGCAACCTGATGTTATTTCTGCCAAGCCTGAAACTGTTATTATTTGCCATCTTACCATGTGTTTTGGAGCATGTTCTAGTGATTTCTGGAGATAGCTCAGTGTTCATGTCTTGTCATGCTTTACCAGTACTTCATGCCCATGCCTTTTGCTATTATGTTGGGGTGCTGTAGCATATTGTTATGATGCTTGCAATATGCCTACTTGCTGTTTTGGACAGTGTTGTTATGTCTTGTATAGTGTGTGTGTGTGTTGAACCGTTGCTCCGTTTTGAGTGTGCTCTATATGAAACTTGCTTGATTTTGCATGTAGCTTCATATTACCATGTTGCATCCTTGTTTTGGTGTGTTTGCTTGATGTTTGGGTGCATTTTGCATCAATGCCATGTTTAACTTGTTTTGCTCATATCTTCTAGGCTGTAGCTCCGAATCTAATGAACTTTATATGTAACTTGACTAGAATCTCGTGTAGATCATGTTGGTGCATCTTAACTTGCTGTTTAACAACTTGAACATAAGGTTTATTCAGTTCTGGACCAATTTCAAAATTTGCATATGAGGACTTACCGGAATTGTTATATGTTGTTTCCGGCCTCATTTAAACTTGCCTTGATGTGTTGTTTTTGTTTGCATCATCTCTTGCCATGAGTAACCTCATCTAGATTTCTCATGCATCATGCTTGTTGTGCATCATGCCTTGTTCATGTGTGGTGTGTTTACCATGTTGTGTGCTTCTTCTCGATAGTTCCCGTTTCGTCGCGATCGTGAGGATTCGTTCGTCTACGCTTGGTTCATCTTCGTGGCTTCATCTTCTTCATGGACTCGTTCTTCTTCCTAGCGGGATTTCAGGCAAGATGACCGCTACCTTGGATCTCACTACTATCATTGCTATGCTAGTTGCTTCGTTCTATCGCTTTGCTGCGTTACCTATCATTTGCTCTTCAAGCCTCCCAAATTGCCATGAACCTCTAACCTTTGACACCCTTCCTAGCAAACCGTTGTTTGGCTATGTTATCGCTTTGCTCAGCCCCTCTTATAGCGTTGTTAGTTGCAGGTGAAGTTGAAGATTGCTCCATGGTGAACAGGATTATGTTGGGATATCACAATATCTCTTATATTATTAATGCATCTATATATTTGGTAAAGGGTGGAAGGCTCGGCCTTATGCCTGGTGTTTTGTTCCACTCTTGCCGCCCTAGTTTCCGTCATACGGTGTTACGTTCCCAGATTTTGCATTCCTTACGCGGTAGGGTGATTTATGGGACCCCCCTGACAGTTCGCTTTGAATAAAACTCCTCCAGCAAGGCCCAACCTTGGTTTTACCTTTTGCCTCACCACCACCTACATTTCCCTTGGGAGTAATTAACCCGAGGGTCATCTTTATTTTAGCCCCCCCGGGCCAATGCTTGTCTAAGTGTTGGTCCAAACCGAGCGATGTCCGGCGCCCCCTGGGCAACCAGGGTCTATGCCAACCCAACGTCTTGCTCATCCGGTGTGCCTTGAGAACGAGATATGTGCAGCTCCTATCGGGATTGTCGGCGCATCGGGCGGCTTTGCTGGTCTTGTTTTACCATTGTCGAAATGTCTTGTAACCCGGGATTCCGAGACTGATCGGGTCTTCTTGGGAGAAGGAATATCCTTCGTTGATCGCGAGAGCTTATCATGGGCTAAGTTGGGACACCCCTGCAGGGTATAAACTTTCGAGAGCCGTGCCCGCGGTTATGTGGCAGATGGGAATTTGTTAATGTCCGATTGTAGATAACTTGACACCGGATCCGAATTAAAATGCATCAACCGAGTATGTAGCCGTGATGGTCTCTTCTCGGTGGAGTCCGGAAGTGAACACGGTTTCTGTGTTATGTTTGACGTAAGTAGGTGTTCAGGATCACCTCTTGATCATTACTAGTTTACAACCGTTCCTTTGCTCCTCTTCTCGCTCTCATTTGCGTATGTTAGCCACCATATCATGCTTAGTCGCTGCTGCAACCTCACCACTTTACCCCTTCCTTTCCCATTAAGATTTGCTAGTCTTGATACCCATGGTAATGGGATTGCTGAGTCCTCGTGGCTCACAGATTACTACAACAACAGTTGCAGGTACAGGTTATGCGATGATCTTGACGCGAGCGTGATGTTTGCTTGATTTGGAGTTCTTCTTCTGCTTCTTCTTCAATCAGGGGATAGGTTCCAGGTCGGCAGCCTGGGCTAGCAGGGTGGATGTCGTTTGAGCTTCTGTTTTGTGTTTCATCCGTAGTCGGATGTTGCTCTTATGTATGATGTATTATTGTATTCGTGTGGCATTGTATGCCTTTTGTATGTATCCCCATCTATTATGTAATATTGATGTAATGATATCCACCTTGCAAAAGCGTTTAAATATGCGGTTCTATCCTTGGTGGGACCTTCGAGTCTCTTTAGGATAGTATCGCATATTGGGCGTGACATTTGTTACAGTAGAAAATGATAAGGTTTTGCATTGGTTTATACTAACTTATCTCACGAGTTCTTGTTGAGTTTTATGTGGATGAAGTTTTTGAGAAATAGAGAAACCATGATATGAGAGGAATTAAGGAGATGCAAAAGCTCAAGCTTGGGGATTCCCAAGGCACCCCAAGATAATATTCCAAGAAGTCTCAAGCATCTAAGCTTGGGGATGCCCCGTTAGGCATCCCACCTTTCTTCTTCAACAATTATCGGTTAGTATCAGTTGAACCTAAGTTTTTGCTTCTTCACATGAGTTGTGCTATCCTTGCAATGTCATTTTATCTTGCTTTGCTTGCTGCTTGAATAAAGTACTTAAGATCTGAAATTCTTTAATGAGAGAGAGTCTTCACATAGTTACATAATTATTTAGCTACTCATTGATCTTCACTTATATCTTGTTGGAGTAGTTTGTCATTTACTCGTGTGCTTCACTTATATCCTATGATTAAATGGTTGAATGAGTTGAATATCTGAAATTGTATATCTTTCATTTGCTTATCCCATGGGGAGTAATGACTTCACATCTAAGAAGTGGAGGTTGTAAATTTATTGAAGGTTAGCAAGCATTGTATTGGTCATTTGAACAATTCATGAAAGAATATTGAAGGAAGAGAGATTTCACATATAAATATACTATCTTAGACATCTTTTATAATTGTGAGCACTCATTAAGTATGACATGCTAAAGAGTTGATGTTGGACAAGGAAGACAACGTAATGGGTTATGTTTTCACACATCTCAGTTAAAGTATATTGTCATGGATCATTCAAACATGTTGAGCTTGCCTTTTCCCCTCATGCTAGCCAAAATTCCTTGCACTAAGTAGAGATACTACTTGTGCTTCCAAATATCCTTAAACCAAGTTTTTGCCATGATAGTCCACCATACCTACCTATGGATTGAGTAAGATCCTTCAAGTAAGTTGTCATGTTGCAAGCAATAAAAATTGCTCTCTAAATATGTATGACTTATTAGTGCGGAGAAAATAAGCTTTATACGATCATGTGATATGGAAGTAATAAAAGCGACGGACTGCATAATAAAGGTTCATATCACAAGTGGCAATATAAAGTGACGTTCTTTTGCATTAAGATTTTGTGCATCCAACCCTAAAAGCACATGACAACCTCTGCTTCCCTCTGCGAAGGGCCTATCTTTTACTTTATGCAAGAGTCAAGGTGATCTTCACCTTTCCCTTTTTCATTTTATCCTTTGGAAAGCACCTCGTGTTGGAAAGATCCAATTGGATGTAAGTTAGCATGAACTATTATTGTTGACATCACCCAAAGGTGAATACGTTGGGAGGCGAAATTACAAGCCCCTATCTTTCTCAGTGTCCGTTTAAAACTCCATAACCATAAGTATTGCGTGAGTGTTAGCAATGGTAGAAGACTATATGATAGATGAGTATGTGGAGTTTGCTAAATCAAAGCTCTGACATAGACCCTTCCTGAAAATAAGATGAATTGCAATTGTTTGATGACTGAGAATGAAATTTACTAGTTTTCAAGAAAGTTTATGGTCTAAGCTTTAACATGTGAATAGCTTGTTACTTGATCTTGAGAAGTTTTATGAGATGAACTACTGTTATGACAAATAATCAAGCTAGAAAAGGTGATTAAAATTATCATTGATCAAACTTGTGCACCTGCTAGCATTCACACTTCATAAATTCTTTCTTTTATCATTTACCTACTCGAGGACGAGCAGGAATTAAGCTTGGGGATGCTGATACGTCTCCAACGTATCTATAATTTATGAAGCATTCATGCTATTATATTATCTTTTTTGGATGTTATTGGGCTTTACTAAGAACTTTTATATTATTTTTGGGACTAACCTATTAACCAGAGGCCCAGCCCATATTACTGTTTTCTTGCCTATTTCAGTGTTTCAAAGAAAAGGAATATCAAGCGGAGTCCAAACGGAATGAAACCTTCGGGAAAGTTATTTTTGGAATGGAAGCAATCCAGGGGACTTGGAGGCAAGTCAGGGAAGCTTCGAGGAGGCCACGAGGCAGGGGGCGCGCCCACCCCACCTGGGCGCGCCCTCCACCCTCGTGGGCCCCTCGTGGCTCCCCTGACCGTCCTCTTTCACCTGTATATTCCCATATACCCTAAAAACATCGAGGACAACAATAGATCGGGAGTTCCGCCGCCGCAAGCCTCTGTAGCCACCAAAAACCTCTCGGGATCCCGTTCCGACACCCTGCCGGAGGGGGGATCCCTCACCGGTGGCCATATTCATCATCCCGTCTCTCTCCATGACGAGGAGGGAGTAGTTCACCCTCGGGGCTAAGGGTATGTACCAGTAGCTATGTGTTTGATATCTCTCTCTCTCTCTCGTGTTCTCTCTATGGCACGATCTTGATGTATCACGAGCTTTGCTATTATAGTTGGATCTTATGATGTTTCTCCCCCTCTACTCTCTTGTGATGAATTGAGTATTCCCCTTGAAGTTGTTTTGTCGGATTGAGTCTTTAAGGATTTGAGAACACTTGATGTATGTCTTGCCGTGCTTATCTGTGGTGACAATGGGATGTCATGTGATCGACTTGATGTATGTTTTGGTGATCAACTTGCGGGTTCCGCCCATGAACCTATGCATAGGGGTTGGCACACATTTTTGTCTTAACTCTCCGGTAGAAACTTTGGGGCACTCTTTGAAGTACTTTGTGTTGGTTGAATAGATGAATCTGAGATTGTGTGATTTATAACCCACAAGTATAGGGGATCGCAACAGTTTTCGAGGGTAGAGTATTCAACCCAAATTTATTGATTCGACACAAGGGGAGCCAAAGAATATTCTCAAGTATTAGCAGCTGAGTTGTCAATTCAACCACACCTGGAAACTTAGTATCTGCAGCAAAGTGTTTAGTAGCAAAGTAATATGATAGTAGTGGTAACGGTAACAAAAGTAAAGGCAGCAAAAGTAATGTTTTTGGTATTTTGTAGTGATTGAAACAGCAGCAACGGAAAAGTAAATAAGCGAGAACCAGTATATGGAAAACTCGTAGGCACCGGATTAGCGATGGACAATTATGCTGGATGTGGTTCGTCATGTAACAGTCATAACATAGGGTGACACAGAACTAGCTCCAGTTCATCAATGTAATGTAGGCATGTATTCCGTATATAGTCATACGTGCTTATGGAAAAGAACTTGCATGACATCTTTTGTCCTACCCTCCCGTGGCAGCGGGGTCCTATTGGAAACTAAGGGATATTAAGGCCTCCTTTTAATAGAGAACCGGAACAAAGCATTAGCACATAGTGAATACATGAACTCCTCAAACTATGGTCATCACCGGGAGTGGTCCCGATTATTGTCACTTCGGGGTTGCCGGATCATAACACATAGTAGGTGACTATAGACTTGCAAGATAGGATCAAGAACACACATATATTCATGAAAACATAATAGGTTCAGATCTGAAATCATGGCACTCGGGCCCTAGTGACAAGCATTAAGCATAGCAAAGTCATAGCAACATCAATCTCAGAACATAATGGATACTAGGGATCAAACCCTAACAAAACTAACTCGATTACATGATAAATCTCATCCAACCCATCACCGTCCAGCAAGCCTACGATGCAATTACTCACGCACGGCGGTGAGCATCATGAAATTGGTGATGGAGGATGGTTGATGATGACGACGGCGATGAATCCCCCTCTCCGGAGCCCCGAACGGACTCCAGATCAGCCCTCCCGAGAGAGATTAGGGCTTGGCGGCGGCTCCGTATCATAAAACGTGATGATTTCTTCTCTTTGATTTTTTTCTACCCGAAAGCCAATATATGGAGTTGGAGTTGGCGTCGGAGGGCCACCAGGGGGCCCACGAGGTAGGGGGGCGCGCCCAGGGGGGCCCCACCCTCGTCAGCAGGGTGTGGGCCCCCTGGTCTTCATCTTTTGTGAGGATTTTTCTTTATTTTTTCTAAGGTGTTTCGTGGAGTTTCAGGACATTCCGAGAATTTTTATTTTCTGCACAAAAAATAACACCATGGCAGTTCTGGTGAAAACAGCGTCAGTCCGGGTTAGTTCCATTCAAATCATACAAGTTAGAGTCCAAAACAAGGGCAAAAGTGTTTGGAAAAGTGGATACGACGGAGACGTATCAACTCCCCCAAGCTTAAACCCTTGTATGTCCTCAAGCAATTCAGTTGACAAACTTAAAGAGAAAAAGAAAAACTTCTACAAACTCTGTTTGCTCTTGTTGTTGTAAACATGAAAAGCCAGCATTCAAGTGTCAGCAATTATTATGAACTAACCATACTCACAATGACACGTAGGTCTCACAATTACTCATATCAATAGTATAATCAGCTAGCGAGCCATAATAATAAAACTCGGATGACAACACTTTCTCAAAATAATCATAACATGATATAACAAAATGGTATCTCGCTAGCCCTTTCTGAGACTGCAAAACATAAATGCAGAGCACCTTTAAAGATCAAGGACTGACTAAACATTGTAATTCATGGTAAAAGAGATCCAGTCAAGTCATACCCAATATAAACCAATAATAATGAATGCAAACGATAGTGTGCTCTCCAGCGGGTGCTTTTTAATAAAAAGGGTGATGACTCAACATAAAAGTAAATAGATAGGCCCTTCACAGAGGGAAGCAGGGATTTGTAGAGGTGCCAGAGCTCGATTTTGAAATAGAGATAAATTATATTTTGAGCAGCATACTTTCATTGTCAACATAACAACTAAAAGACGACGATATCTTCCATGCTAAACAGATTATAGGCGGTTCCCAAACAGAATGGTAAAGTTTATAATCCCCTTCCTCCACAAGCATCAATCCATGGCTTGCTCGAAACAACGAGTGCCTCCAACATTCAACGGGTCCCAAGGGGAGTTTTGTTTGCAGTTATTTTGATTTAGTTTGCATAAAGCATGGGACTGGGCATCCCGGATACCAGCCATTTTCTCGTGAATGAGGAGCGGAGTCCACTCCTCTTGAGAATAACCCGCCTAACATGGAAGATAAGGGCAGCTCTAGTTGACATATGAGCTATTCGAGCATGCAAAACAGAATGTTCATTTGAAGGTTTAGAGTTTGGCACATACAAATTTACTTGGAACGGCAGGTAAATACTGCATATAGGTAGGTATAGTGGACTCATATGGAATAACTTTGGGGTTAAGGAGTTTGAATGCACAAGCAGTATTCCCGCTTAGTACAGGTGAAGGCTAGCAAAAGACTGGGAAGTGACCAACTGAGAGAGCGACAACAGTCGTAAACATGCATTAAAATTAATGCACACCGAGTACAAGCATGAGTAGGATATAATCCACCATGAACATAAATATCATGAAGGCTATGTTGATTGGATTCAACTACATGCGTGAACATGTGCCAAGTCGAGTCACTCAATGCATTTAAAGGAGGATACCACCCCATCATACCACATCATAATCATTCTAATAGCATGTTGGCACGCAAGGTAAACCATTATAACTCATAGCTAATCAAGCATGGCACAAGCAACTATAATCTCTAAATGTCATTGCAAATATGTTTACTTCATAATAGCTGAATCAAGAATGATGAATCATCATATTTACAAAAACAAGAGAGGTCGAGTTCATACCAGCTTTTCTCTTCCCAATAAGTCCATCATATATCATCATTATTGCCTTTCACTTGCACGACCGAACGGTGTGTATAATAATAAGAGTGCACGTGCATTGGACTAAGCTGGAATCTGCAAGCATTCAACTCAAGAGAGAAGACAAGTAATATGGGCTCTAAGTTAAATAAACAATCATGCATATAAGAGCCAGTAAGCATTTTCAATGTGGTCTTCTCGACCCCCAAAGAAAGGAAAAGAAATAAATAAAAAAACTATTTACACGGGAAAGCTCCCAAGAAGAAAAAAGAAGAATGGGAAATATTTTTGGGTTTTTCTTTTTAATTCTACTACAAGCATGGAAAGTAAACTAACTAAATTTTTTTGGTTTTTCCTTAAGGTTTATCAAACACACAAGAAGAAAGCAGGAAAAGAAATTTAAACTAGCGTGGATAATACAATGAAAGAGTATGAGCACCGACATCTAGCAATGAGTGTGTGTGTGAACATAAATGTAATGTCGGTGGGAAATACGTACTCCCCCAAGCTTAGGCTTTTGGCCTAAGTTGGTCTATTGCCAGGGATGGCCTGGCGGATATCCGTAGGTGAAGCTGGGGTCGTATCGTGACGCAGCGGCTATCGCCGCCAGAGCTGTAGCGTGGAGTCGAGCAGCCTCCACTCTCCTTTCGTACTCATCTGCCTCCTCTCTAGTAATAATATATCTTCTTTTTGCCTGTGAATCAAAGAAAGCAGGAGCAGGAAGAGCAATACGGACTACACGACGTCTGTCAAAGATTAGTCAATATTGGAGAGGTGGTTCAGTCCTCTCAACAAACTGATGGGAAACCATAGAATCGAAATCTAAATAAGAAGGGGGTAACTCCATGTCACCCTCACAAATGTCTACCTCAAGAAAATTAGCTAAGCGGGTTGCATAAATTCCTCCAAAGAAATCTCCGCTATGTCTATTCTGATGCAACCTGCGAGCTACTATGGCTCCCAAATTATAAGATTGGTCTCCTAACACAAAACTCTTGAGAATACTGAGATCAGGGACACACATGTGACATGCTTCATCCTTAGCATTTATGCATCTACCTATGAAGAGAGCAAAATAATGTATAGCAGGAAAGTGAATGCTCCCTATAGTAGCTTGCGTTATATCTCTAGATTCCCCCACAGTTATTCTAGCAAGAAAGTCTCTATATTCAGATTTAGGGGGATCCCTGACATTACCCCAAGATGGAAGTTTGCAAGCAGAAGTAAAATCCTCTAAGTCCATGGTATAAGATTTATCATAAAGGTCAAACATGACTGAAAGAGAATTTCGCGAAGTTAAAAACTCAAACCTCCTCACAAATGAACTTGTGAGATCATGATACTGGGGGAATTTGTCGGCTTCAAAGTCCTCAAGACCAGCGTTACTCAAATATGTGCTAAAATATTCTTTGATTCCCACTTGATTCATAAAATTTTCCGACGGCCATTCACAAGGCCTCACAGGAGTGTCTCTTGGTGGTTCCTCGTCAGCATCACGTATTGCAAGTCTGGGACCTTGCTTCCTTGAAGGACCACCTTGGAACATCCTCCTAAGCATATTATTTTCTCTCAAAAATTTCTGAAATTTTTAGTAACTTCAAATAAAAGTGAACCAACTTCAATAAAATTGATAGTAACAACTCCCACAAGTGCCTAGAGCCTATATAAAGCATTGGAACTACTTGGAACCATGTAAATTTGACATGCAAGCTCAAGAACATGGTCACCTATGCAGCACAAATTTGCAATGAATAAAGAACTAGAACAAAAACTAATTGGACCAACGGAGGAGTCACATACCAATGAACAATCTCCCCAAGCAGTTTTGCGAGAGGTGCTTTGAGCAAGGAGATCGAAAATCACAGCAACGGGGGTTGGAACTCGTGCTTGAGTTGGTTTTTCGTGTTTGTGTGAAACAGAGGAAGAAGATGGGTGCAGGAATAAGTGGAGGAGGGCCACCGTGGGCCCACGAGGCAGGGGGGCGCGCCCAGGGGGGTAGGGCGCGCCCTCCACCCTTGTGGCCAGGTGGCAGCTCCCCCTGTGGTAGTTTTTGCACAGTAAATTCTCAAATATTCCCGAATAAATCATATTAAATTTGCATGGCATTCTGAGGACTTCTATTTTCGGGATATTTTTATATTGCACGGATAAGTCAGGAAACAGACAGAAAAATATTATTTTACTTTATTTCTACTAAATAACAGAAAATATAAAGAAGGTACAGAAAGTTGTGCTTCTAGTTTCATCCATCTCGTGATCATCAAAATGAACCCACTAACAAGGTTGATCAAGTCTTGTTAACAAACTCATTCCGAATAATCCCGGAACCGGAGAAATTTCGAATAGCACTAAGTTACCTCAACGGGGATATGAAAATCCCCAACAATAAGAATATCATACTTTTTCTTGACAGTAGGGAGAGGAAATTCAAAACCTCCAAATATAATCGATGGAACTTTTCCAATAGAGTTGATACTATAAACTTGAGGTTGTTTCCTTGGAAAATGTACCGTGTGCTCATTGCCATTAACATGAAAAGTGACATTGCCTTTGGTGCAATCAATAACAGCCCCTGCAGTATTAAGGAAAGGTCTTCCAAGAATAATAGACATACTATCATCCTCGGAAATATCAAGAATAACAAAGTCTGTTAAAATAGTAACATTTGCAACCACAACAGGCACATCCTCACAAATACCGACAGGTATAGCAGTTGATTTATCAGCCATTTGCAGAGATATTTCAGTAGGTGTCAACTTATTCAAGTCAAGTCTACGATATAAAGAGAGAGGCATAACACTAACACCGGCTCCAAGATCACATAAAGCAGTTTTAACATAACTTCTTTTAATGGAGCATGGTATAGTAGGTACTCCTGGATCTCTAAGTTTCTTTGGTATTCCACCTTTAAAAGTGTAATTAGCAAGCATGGTGGAAATTTTAGCTTCAGGTATCTTTCTTTTATTAGTAATAATATCCTTCATATACTTAGCATAAGGATTTGTTTTGAGCACATTAGTTAATCGCATACGCAAAAAGATGGGTCTAATCATTTCAGCAAAGCGCTCAAAATCCTCATCATCCTTTTTCTTGGATAGTTTCGGAGGAAAAGGCATGGGTTTCTGAATCCATGGTTCCCTTTCTTTACCATGTTTCCTAGCAACAAAATCTCTTTTATCATAACGTTGATTCTTTGATTGTGGGTTATCAAGATCAATAACAGGTTCAACTTCTACATCATTATCATTACTTGGTTGAGCATCAACATGAACATTATCATTAACATTATCACTAGGTTCATGTTCATCACCTGATTGTGTTTCAACATCAGAAACAAAGATATCATTTGGATTCTCAAGTGGTTCAGCGATAGGTTCACTAGAAGTTTGCAAAGTCCTATAATTTTTCTTTTTCTTCCTCTTAGAAGAACTAGGCATATCGATATTGTTTCTCTGAGAATCTTGCTCGATTCTCTTAGGGTGGCCTTCAGGATACAAAGGTTCCTGAGTCATTCTACCAGTTCTAGTAGCCACTCTAACAACATAATCATTTTTCTTACTATTCATTTCATCAAGCACTTCTTTCTGAGCTTTAAGTACTTGTTCTACTTGAATAGTAACCATAGAAGCATGTTTGCTAACAAGTTTAAGTTCACCTCTAATATCAGCCATATAATCACCCAAGCATTTAATCATAAAGGTATTCTGTTTTAATTGTCTACCAAAATAAGCATTAAAGTCATCTTGCTTAAACATAAAGTCATCAAACTCATCCAAGCACTGGTTAGCAATTTTAGTAGGAGGGACTTCAGCTTTATCATATCTATAGAGAGAGTTTACCTTTACTACCTGTGTCGGGATATCGGGAGGTTCTTCATTAAATAAGTAATTGAGATCATATACTTGTTCAACAGGCGGTAAATTAAGACCATGTATTTCTTCAATAGGAGGTAAATTCTTAACATCTTCAGCTTTAATACCTTTTTCTTTCATAGATTTCTTTGCCTCTTGCATATCTTCAGGACTAAGAAATCGAACACCTCTCTTCTTCGGAGTTGGTTTAGGAATAGGCTCAGTAATTGGCTCAGGAGGTAGCTCGGGAGGTGCCCAATTATTTTCATTAGCCAACATATTATTCAATAGAAGTTCAGCGTCATCCGGTGTTCTTTCCCTGAAAAGAGAACCAGCACAACTATCCAGGTAAACTCTGGAAGCATCAGTTAGTCCATTATAAAAGATATCAAATATTTCAGGTTTCTTGAGAGGATGATCAGGCAAAGCATTAAGTAACTTGAGAAGCCTCCCCCAAGCTTGTGGGAGACTCTCTTCTTCAATTTGCACAAAATTGTATATTTCCCTCAAAGCAGCCTGTTTCTTATGAGCGGGGAAATATTTAGCAGAGAAGTAATAAATCATATCCTGGGGACTTTTCACATAACCAAGATCAAGAGAATGATACCATATCTTAGCATCACCCTTTAATGAGAACGGAAAGATCTTAAGTAAATAAAAGTAGCGCGATCTCTCATTATTTGTAAACAGGGCAGCTATATCATTTAACTTAGTAAGATGTGCCACAACAGTTTCAGATTCATAGCCATAAAAAGGATCAGATTCAACCAACGTAATTATATCTGGATCAACAGAAAGATCATAATAATCCTGATCAGGCACACAGATAGGCGAGGTAGCAAAAGCAGGGTCGGGTCTCATTCTACCTCTAAAAGATTCTTTACTCCATTTAATTAGCAACCTCTTACGTTCATGTCTATCCTGGCAATCAAGAATAGCTGTGGAAGATTCAACATAAAAAAGATAACCCTTAGGAATAGCAGGCATAGGTTCATCATCACTAACATCATCGTGTTCAGGTTCAATAATTTCTCTTTCTCTAGACCTAGCAATTTGCTCATCAAGAAATTCACCAAGTGGCACAGTAGTATCAAGCATAGAAGTAGTTTCATCATAAGTATCATGCATAGCAGAAGTGGCATCATCAATAACATGTGACATATCAGAATCAATAGCAGTAGTAGGTTTAGGTGTCGCAAATTTACTCATAACAGAAGGAGAATCTAGTGCAAGGCTAGATGGCAGTCCCTTACCTCCCCTCGTAGTTGAGGGCAAAATAGTAGTTCGATCATCTTTCAAGTTCTTCATAGTGTCCAGCAGATATAAATTCCAAGTGACTCAAAGAATAGAGCTATGCTCCCCGGCAACGGTGACAGAAAATAGTCTTGATAACCCACAAGTATAGGGGATCGCAACAGTTTTCGAGGGTAGAGTATTCAACCCAAATTTATTGATTCGACACAAGGGGAGCCAAAGAATATTCTCAAGTATTAGCAGCTGAGTTGTCAATTCAACCACACCTGGAAACTTAGTATCTGCAGCAAAGAGTTTAGTAGCAAAGTAATATGATAGTAGTGGTAACGGTAACAAAAGTAAAGACAGCAAAAGTAATGTTTTTGGTATTTTGTAGTCATTGTAACAGCAGCAATGAAAAATTAAATATGCGAGAACTAGTATATGAAAACTCGTAGGCCCCAGATTAGCGATGGATAATTATGTCGGATGTGGTTCGTCATGTAACAGTCATAACATAGGGTGACACAGAACTAGCTCCACTTCATCAATGTAATGTAGGCATGTATTCCGTATATAGTCATACGTGCTTATGGAAAAGAACTTGCATGACATCTTTTGTCCTACCCTCCCGTGGTAGCGGGGTCCTATTGGAAACTAAGGGATATTAAGGCCTCCTTTTAATAGAGAACCGGAACAAAGCATTAGCACATAGTGAATACATGAACTCCTCAAACTATGGTCATCACCGGGAGTGGTCCCGATTATTGTCACTTCGGGTTGCCGATCATAACACATAGTAGGTGACTATAGACTTGCAAGATAGGATCAAGAACACACATATATTCATGAAAACATAATAGGTTCAGATCTGAAATCATGGCACTCGGGCCCTAGTGACAAGCATTAAGCATAGCAAAGTCATAGCAACATCAATCTCAGAACATAATGGATACTAGGGATCAAACCCTAACAAAACTAACTCGATTACATGATAAATCTCATCCAACCCATCACCGTCCAGTAAGCCTACAATGCAATTACTCACACACGGCGGTGAGCATCATGAAATTGGTGATGGAGGATGGTTGATGATGACGACGGCGACGAATCCCCCTCTCCGGAGCCCCGAACGGACTCCAGATCAGCCCTCCCAAGAGCGATTAGGGCTTGGCGGCGGCTCCGTATCGTAAAACATGATGATTTCTTCTCTCTGATTTTTTTCTCCCTGATATCCAATATATGGAGTTGGAGTTGGCGTCGGGGGGCCACCAGGGGGCCCACGAGGTAGGGGGCGTGCCCCCCACCCTCGTGAGCAGGGTGTGGGCCCCCTGGTCTTCATCTTTTGCGAGGATTTTTCTTTATTTTTTCTAAGGTGTTCCGTGGAGTTTCAGGACATTCCGAGAATTTTTATTTTCTGCAAAAAACAACACCATGGCAGTTCTGCTGAAAACAGCGTCAGTCCGGGTTAGTTCCATTCAAATCATACAAGTTAGAGTCCAAAACAAGGGCAAAAGTGTTTGGAAAAGTAGATACGACGGAGACATATCAGTGATGCATATCGTATAATCATGCCCACTGATACTTGAGGTGACAATGGGGTATCTAGGTGACATTAGGGTTTTGGTTGATTTGTGTCTTAAGGTGTTATTCTAGTACGAACTCTATGATAGATTGAACGAAAAGAATAGCTTCGTGTTATTTTACTACAGACTCTTGAATAGATTGAGCAGAAAGGATAACTTTGAGGTGGTTTCGTACCCTACCATTCATTTGTTCTCCGCTATTAGTGACTTTGGAGTGACTCTTTGTTGCATGTTGAGGGATAGTTATATGATCCAGTTATGTTATTATTGTTAAGAGAACTTGCACTAGTGAAAGTATGAACCTTAGGCCTTGTTTCCTACCATTGCAATACCGTTTACGCTCACTTTTATTACTTGCTACCTTGCTGTTTTTATATTTTCAGATTACAAAAACCTATATCTACCATCCATATTGCACTTGTATCACCATCTCTTCGCCGTATTGCACCTATACAATTTACCATTGTATTGCGTGTGTTGGGGACACAAGAGACTCTTTGTTATTTGGTTGCAGGGTTGTTTGAGAGAGACCATCTTCATCCTACGCCTCCCACGGATTGACAAACCTTAGGTCATCCACTTGAGGGAAATTTGCTACTGTCCTACAAACCTCTGCACTTGGAGGCCCAACAACGTCTACAAGAAGAAGGTTGTGTAGTAGACATCAAGTCCCATGGGCCCCATGAGGGTGGGGGGCCCGCCCCCCTGGGTGTGCCCCTGTGCCTCATGGACTGCCCGTGGGGCCCCCTGACTTGTTCTCGACGCTAACCTCTCCTATAAATATAGAAACCTCCGGAAATTAACCTAGATCAGAAGTTCCGCCGCCGCAAGCCTCTGTAGCCACGAGAAATCAATCTAGGCCCTCTCTGGCACCCAGCCGGAGGGGGACATCATCACCGGAGGCCATGGGGGAAGGATCTTGGAGGGGCCATCATCGCCATGAAGGCCAAGGACCAGAGGAGGAACCTCTCCCCATCCAGGGGGAGGCCATGGAGGAGGAAGCACAAGGGGCAGGACCTCTCCTCCTCTCTATCGGTGGCGCCGGAGTGCCATCGGGAGGGGAATCATCGCTGCGGTGATCATCTTCATCAACATCACAATCATCATCACCATCCTCATCTCTTTTACGCGGTCCACTCTCCCGCACTCCGCTGTAATCCCTACTTGAACATGGTGCTTTATGCCACATATTATGATCCAATGGTGTGTTTCCATCCTATGATGTTTTGAGTAGATATCCTTTGTATTTGGGTTGACTGATGATCTAGATTGGTATGAGTTGTATGTTTTACTTTGGTGTTGTCCTATGGTGCCCTCCGTGCCGCGCAAGCGTGAGGGATTCCTGCTGTAGGGTGTTGCAATATGTCCATGGTTTACTTATTGTCTGTGTTGCGTGAGTGACTGAAACACAAACACGGATAAGTGGGACATGGCGTATGGGAATAAAGAGGACTTGATACTTTAATGCTATGGTTTGGTTTTACCTTAATGATCTTTAATAGTTGCGGATGCTTGCTAGAGTTCCAATCATAAGTGCATATGATCCAAGAAGAGAAAGTATGTTAGCTTATGCCTCTCCCTCATATGAAATTGCAATGACGACTACCGGTCTTGTTAACAATTGCCTAGGATGATTCCGCACACCGATCCATCATTATTCCACACTCGCTATTTATAATATTTAGTAATATATTCTAACTTTATGATAACAACACCTACTTTTATATTTTAGCTCTCCGATATCATGCAAAGTTATCCTCTTCATACCCACAACGTAGTTTTATTTCTCATATCTAGTTGGAAGCAAACGTTCGGTGTACGTAGAGTCGTATCAGTGGTAGATAGGACTTGAGATAATATTGATCTTACCTTTAGCTCCTTTTGGGTTCGACACTCCATACTTATCACTTCCACCTTTGGAAATTGCCACGATGATTCCCTGCACTTGGGGATTATTACCTTCTTGCCGTAGTACGAATTGGACAAGGGGAAGGGGCGGCGGCCCCCCTCTCCTTCCTTCTCTCCACCTTATCCTTACCCCTTCTCCTTGTTGGAATAGGAAAG
This sequence comes from Triticum timopheevii, assembly GCA_963921465.1. Lineage (NCBI taxonomy): Eukaryota > Viridiplantae > Streptophyta > Magnoliopsida > Poales > Poaceae > Triticum > Triticum timopheevii. The sequence continues at coordinate 422,027,241 of OY997272.1, forward strand.
GGGGGGCAAACCTACTTGGAGTAGGATTGCCACCCCTTGGCGCGCCTCCTCCCCTGGCCGGCCTCCTCCTCCCTTGGTCCTTTATATACGGGGGCAGGGGGCACCCTAGGACACACAAGTTGACAATTGTTTTAGCCGTGTGCGGTGCCCCCCTCCACAGTTACACACCTCGATCATATCATCATAGTGCTTAGGCAAAGCCCTGGGCCGGTAACTTCATCATCACCGTCACCACGCCGTCGTGCTGACGTAACTCTCCCTCGACCTTAGCTGGATCTAGAGTTCGTGGGATGTCACCGAGCTGGACGTGTACAGATCGCGGAGGTGGCGTACCTTCGGTGCTAGGATCGGTCGGATCGTGAAGACGTACGACTACATCAACTGCGTTGTCATAACGCTTCCGCTTTCGGTCTACAAGGGTACATAGACAACACTGTCCCCCGTCGTTGCTATGCATCACCTAGTGATAGATCTTGCGTGATCGTAGGAATTTTTTTGAAATTACCGCGTTCCTCAACAGTGGCATCCGAGCCAGGTCTATGCGCAGATGTTATATGCACGAGTAGAACACAAAGAGTTGTGGGCGATAATAGTCATACTGCTTACCAGCATGTCATACTTTGATTTGGCGGTATTGTTGGATGAAGTGGCTCAGACCGACATTATGCGTACGCTTAAGCGAGACTGATTCTACCGACGTGCTTCGCACACACGTGGCTAGTGAGTGTCTGTTTCTCCAACTTTAGTTGAATCGAGTGTGACTACGCCCGGTCCTTGATGAACGTCAAAACAACACACTTGACGGAAAATCGTTGTGGTTTTGATGCGTAGGTAAGAACGGTTCTTGCTAGAAGCCCGTAGCAGCCACATAAAACTTGCAACAACAAAGTAGAGGACGTCTAACTTGTTTTTGCAGGGCTTGTTATGATGTGATATGGTCAAGACCTGATGTGATATAATTTGTTGTATGAGATGATCATGTTTTGTAACAAAGTTATCGGCAACTGGCAGGAGGCATATGGTTGTCGCTTTATTGTATGCAATGCAATCGCCATGTAATTGTTTTACTTTATCACTAAGTGGTAGCGATAGTCGTAGTAACAATAGTTGGCGAGACGACAATGATTCTACAATGGAGATCAAGGTGTCGCGCCGGTGACGATGGAGATCATGACAATGCTTCGGTGATGGAGATCATGAGCACAAGATGATGATGGCCATATCATGTCACATATTTTGATTGCATGTGATGTTTATCTTATTATGCATCTTATTTTGCTTAGTACGACGGTAGCATTATAAGATGATCCCTCACTAAATTTCAAGGTATAAGTGTTCTCCCTGAGTATGCACCGTTGCGGCAGTTCGTCGTGCCGAGATACCACCTGATGATCGGGTGTGATAAGCTCTACATTCAAATGCAACGGGTGCAAGCCAGTTTTTGCACACGCAGAATACTCGGGTTAAACTTGACGAGCCTAGCATATGCAGATATAGCCTCGGAACACTGGAGACCGAAAGGTCGAGCGTGAATCATATAGTAGATATGATCAACATAGTGATGTTCACCATTGAAAACTACTCCATCTCACGTGATGATCGGACATGGTTTAGTTGATTTGGATCACGTGATCATTTAGATGACTAGAGGGATGTCTATCTAAGTGGGAGTTCTTAAGTAATATGATTAATTGAACTTTAATTTATCATGAACTTAGTCCTGGTAGTATTTTGCAAATTATGTTGTAGATCAATAGCTCGCGTTGTAGCTTCCCTATGTTTTTTATATGTTCCTAGAGAAAACTAAGTTGAAATATGATAGTAGCAATGATGCAGACTGAGTCCGTGATCTGATGTTTATCCTCATTGTTGCACAGAAAAATTATGTCCTTGATGCACCGCTAGGTGACAGACCTATTGCAGGAGCAGATGCAGACGTTATGAACATTTTGCTAGCTTAATATGATGACTACTTGATAGTTTAGTGCACCATGCTTTACGGCTTAGAATCGGAACTCCAAAGATGTTTTGAACGTCATGGACCACATGAGATGTTCCAGGAGTTGAAGTTAGTATTTCAAGCAAATACTCGAGTTGAGAGATATGAAGTCTCCAACAAGTTCTATAGCTAAAAGATGGAGGAGAATAGCTCAAGCAGTGAGCATGTGCTCAGATTGTCTGGGTACTACAATCGCTTGAATCACATGGGAGTTAAACTTCTAGATAAGATAGTGATTGGCAGATTTCTCTAATCACCATCACCAAGTTACTGGAACTTCATGATGAAATATAGTATGCAAGGGATGACGAAAACAATTCCCGAGCTCTTCGTGATGCTGAAATTGACGGAGGTAGAAATCAAGAAAGAGCATCAAGTGTTGATGATTGACAAGACCACTAGTTTCAAGAAAAGGGCAAAGGGAAAGAAAGGGAACTTCAAGTAGAATGGCAAACAAGTTGTCACTCCCATGAAGAAGCCCAAAGTTGGACCAAAGCCTGAAACTGAGTGCTTCTACTGCAAAGGAAATTGTCACTGGAAGCGGAAATGCCCTGAATATTTGGTGGATAAGAAGGATGGCAAAGTGAACAGGGGTATATTTGATATACAGGTTATTGATGTGTACCTTACTAGTGTTTATAGTAGCCCATGGGTATTTGATACTTGTTAGGTTGCTAAGATTAGTAACTCGAAACAGGAGTTACAGAATAAATAGGGACTAGTTGAGGGTGAAGTGACGATGTGTGTCGGAAGTGATTCCAAGATTGATATGATCATCATCACACACTCCCTATACTTTCGAGATTAGTGTTGAACCTAAATAAATGTTATTTGGTGTTTGCGTTGAGCATAAATATGATTAGATCATGTTTATTGCGATACGATTATTCATCTAAGACAGTGAATAAATTGTTATTCTGTTTACATGAATAAAACCTTCTATGGTCATACACCCAATGTTGATGGTTTATTGAATCTTGATCGTAGTGATACACATACTCATAATATTGATGCCAAAAGATGCAAAGTTGATATGATAGTGCAACATATTTGTGGCACTGCCGTTTGGGTCATATCGGTGTAAAGCGCATGAAGAAACTCCATAAAGATGGACTTTTGGAATCACTTGATTATGAATCATTTGATGCTTGCGAACCGTGCCTTATGGGCAAGATGACTAAAACTCCATTCTCCGGAACAATGGAACGAGCTAGTGACTTATTGGAAATAATACATACTGATGTACGGTCCAATGAGTGTTGATGCTCGTGGCGGGTATCGTTATTTTCTGACCTTCACAGATGATTTGAGCAGATATTGGTATATCTACTTACTGAAACACAAGTCTGAAACATTTGAAAAGTTCAAAGAATTTCAGAGTGAAGTGGAGAATCATCGTAACAAGAAAATAAAGTTTCTACGATCTGATCATAGAAGAGAATATTTGAGTTACAAGTTTGGCCCTTCATTTAAAACAATGTGGAATAGTTTCACAGCTCACGCCACATGCAACACCATAGCGTAATGGTGTGTCTGAATGTCATAACCGCGCTTTATTGGATATGGTGCAATCAATGATGCCTCTTACCGGGTTACCACTATCGTTTAGGGGTTATGCATTAGAGACAGCTGCATTCACTTTAAAAAGGGCACCACCAAAATCCGTTGAGACGACACCTTATGAACTGTGGTTTGGCAGGAAACCAAAGTTGTCATTTCTTAAAGTTTGGGGCTGCATTGCTTATGTGAAAAGGTTTCAACCTGATAAGCTCGAACCCAAATCGGAGAAGTGCGTCTTCATAGGATACCCAAAGGAAACTATTGGTTACACCTTCTATCACAGATCCGAAGGAAAGATATTCGTTGCTAAGAATGGATCCTTTCTAGAGAAGGGGTTTTTTCTCGAAAGAAGTGTGTGGGAGGAAAGTACAACTTGATAAGGTAATTATACCTTCTCCCGAATTGGAAAGTAGTTCATCACAGAAATCAGTTCCAGTGATTCCTACACAAATTAGTGAGGAAGCTAATGATGATGATCATGAAACTTCAGATCAAGTTACTACAGAACCTCGTAGGTCTTCCAGAGTATGGTCCGCACTAGAATGATACGGTAATCCTATTCTGGAAGTCATGTTACTAGACCATGATGAACCTTGCTACCTCTTGAGCACTACGTTGGTTTTCCCTTGAAGAGGAAAGGGTGATGCAGCAAAGTAGCATAAGTATTTCCCTCAGTTTTTGAGAACCAAGGTATCAATCGAGTAGGAGGCTCCATAGAAGTCCCTCGTACCTACACAAAGAAACAAGAACCTCACAACCAACGTGATAAAGTGGTTGTCAATCCCTTCACGATAACTTGCGAAAGTGAGATATGATAGAGATAATAAGATAAGATAAATATTTTTGGTATTTTTATGATATAGATTGGAAAGTAAAGATGCAACTAAAAGTAGATCGGAAACTTATATGATAAAAGATAGACCCGGGGCCATAGGTTTCACTAGTGGCTTCTCTCAAGATAGCATAAATATTACGGTGGGTGAACAAATTACTGTCGAGCAATTGATAGAGAACTGCATAGTTATGAGAATATCTAGGCATGATCATGTATATAGGCATCACGTCCGCAACAAGTAGATCGAAACGATTCTGCATCTACTACTATTACTCCACACATCGACCGACTCATGCCTGCATCTAGAGTATTAAGTTCATAAGAACAGAGTAACGCATTAAGAAAGATGACATGATGTTGAGGGATAAAGTCAAGCAGTATGATATAAACCCCATCTTTTTATCCTCGATGGCAACAATACAATACGTGCCTTGCTGTCCCTGTTGTCACTGGGAAAGGACACCGCAAGATTGAACTGAAAGCTAAGCACTTCTCCCATTGCAAGAAAGATCAATCTAGTAGGCCAAACCAAACTGATAATTCGAAGAGACTTGCAAAGATAACTAATCACACATAAAAGAATTCAGAGAAGATTCAATTATTTCTCATAGATAAACTTGATCACAAACCCACAATTCATCGGATCTCGTCAAACACACCGTAAAAAGAGTTACATCGAATAGATCTCCAAGAAGATCGAGGAGAACTTTGTATTGAGATTAAAAGAGAGAGAATAAGCCATCTAGCTAATAACTATGGACCCGAAGGTCTGTAAACTACTCACAACTCATCGGAGAGGCCTTGGAGATGATGTAGAGGCCCTCCGTGGTCGATTCCCCCTCCAGCAGAGCGCCGCGAAGGCTCCAAGATGGGATCTCACTGATACAGAAGGTTGCGGTGGTGGAAATAGTTTTTCGTGGTGCTCCTGGATGTTTTCAGGGTACATGGATATATATAGGAGGAAGAAGTAGGTCGACTGAGCCACGAAGGGCCCACGAGGGTGGGAGGCGCGCCCACCCCCCTAGGGCGCGTTAGGCACCCTCGTGGCTGCCTCGTTTGCTGCTTGACGTCTACTCCAAGTCTCCTGGATTACATTTGTTCCAAAAAGATCGCTCCCAAAGGTTTCATTCCGTTTGGACTCCGTTTGATATTCCTTTTCTTCGAAACACTGAAATAGGCAAAAAAAAAGCAATTCGGGTTGGGCCTCTGGTTAGTAGGTTAGTCCCAAAAATGATATAAAAGTGTAAAGTAAAGCCCATAAACATCCAAAACGGGTAATATAATAGCATGGAACAATCAAAAATTATAGATACGTTGGAGACGTATCAAGCATCCCCAAGCTTAATTCCTGCTCGTCCTCGAGTAGGTAAATGATAAAAGCAGAATTTTTGATGTGGAATTCCACCTAGCATAATTCTCAATGTAATTTTATTTATTGTGGCATGAATGTTCAGATCCAAATGATTCAAAATAAAAGTTCATATTTACATAAGAAATAGTAATACTTCAAGCATACTAACAAGGCAATCATGTCTTCTCAAAATAACATGGCTTTAGAAAGTTCATCCCTACAAAATCATATAGTTAGGCTATGTTTCATTTTCATTACACAAAATACTCCCATCAAGAACAACCCGGGTTTCAGCCAAGCAATTGGTTCATACTTTTTAACGCGCTTCAGCTTTTTTCAACTCTCACGCAATACATGAGTGTGAGCCATGGATATAGCACTATGGGTGGAATAGAATATGATGATGGAGGTTGTGTGGAGAAGACAAAAAAGGAGAAAGTCTCACATTGACAAGGCTAAAAAACGGGCTTTGGAGATGCCCATCAATTAATGTCAACATGAGGAGTAGGGATTGCCATGCAACCGATGCTCTAGAGCTATAAATGTATGAAAGCTCAACAAAAGAAACTAGTGGGTGTGCACCCAACTTGCTTGCTCAGGAAGACCTAGGGCATTTTGAGGAAGCCCATCGTTGGAATACACAAGCCAAGTTCTATAATGAAAAATTCCCACTAGTATATGAAAGTGACATCATATGAGACTCTCTATATGAAGAACATGGTGATACTTTGAAGCACAAGTGTGGAAAAAGATAGTAACATTGTCCCCCTTTTTTTCTTTTTTTTTCTTTTCTTCTTCTTTTTTTTGGGCCTTTATTTTTTTCATTTGGTCTTTCTTTTTTTATTTGGCCTTTTTTTCTTTTTGCCATTTCTTTTTTTATTTGGGGACAATGCTCTAATAATGATGATCATCACACTTCTATTTATTTACAACCCATGAATTACAACTTGATACTAGAACAAAATATGACTCTATATGAATGCCTCCAGCGGTGTACCTGGATGGGCAATGAATCAAGAGTGACATGTATGAAAAATTATGAAGGTGGCTTTGCCACAAATACGATGTCAACTACATGATCATGCAAGGCAATATGACAATGATGATGCGTGTCATGAAAAACGGAACGGTGGAAAGTTGCATGGCAATATGTCTCGGAATGGCTATGGAAATGCCATAATAGGTAGGTATGGTGGCCGTTTTGAGGAAGATATAAGGAGGTTTATGTGTGATAGAGCGTATCCTATCACGGGGTTTGGATGCACCAGCGAAGTTTGCACCAACTCTCAAGGTGAGAACGGGCAATGCACGGTAACGAAGAGGCTAGCAATGATGGAAGGGTAAGAGTGCGTATAATCCATGGACTCACATTAGTCATAAAGAACTCATATACTTGTTGCAAAAGTTTTATTAGCCCTCGAAGCAAAGTACTACTATGCATGCTCCTAGGGGAAGGGTTGGTAGGAGTTGATCCCGACCTCCACACATAAGGAAGGCAATCAAAAGAGCATCCCATGCAACAAATTTGTTACACAACTTTTACCGTACGTGCATGCTACGGGACTTGCCAACTTCAACACAAGTATTTTTTAAATTCACAATTACCAACTAGCATGACTCTAATATCACCACCTCTATATCTCAAAACAATTATCAAGCATCAAATTGATCATAGCATCCAATTCACTTCCTATGATAGTTTTTATTATACCCAACTTGGATGCCCATCATTCTAGGACCAATTTTTATAACCATAGCAAATACCATGATGTTCTAAAAGACTCTCAAAATGATATAAGTGAAGCATGAGAGATCAACAATTTCTACAAAATAAGCCGCTGCCGTGCTCTAAAAGATATAAGTGAAGCACTAGAGCAAAATTATCTAGCTCAAAAGATATAAGTGAAGCACATAGAGTATTCTAATAAATTCCAAATCATGTGTGTCTCTCCAAAAAGGTGTGTACAGCAAGGATGATTGTGTTAAACTAAAAATCAAAGACTAATATCATACAAGACGCTCCAAGCAAAACACATATCATGTGGCGAATAAAAATATAGCTCCAAGTAAAGTTACCGATAGACGAAGACGAAAGAGGGGATGCCTTCCGGGGCATCCCCAAGATTAGGCTTTTGGTTGTCCTTGGATTATCTTGGGGTGCCATGGGCATCCCCAAGCTTAGTCTCTTGCCACTCCTTATTCCATAGTCCATCAAATCTTTACCCGAAACTTGAAAACTTCACAACACAAAACTCAACAAGAAATCTCATAAGCTCCGTTAGTGCAAGAAAGAAAAACCAGCACATAAGGTACTGTAATTAACTCATTCTTTATTCATATTGGTGTTAAACCTAATGTATTCCAACTTCTCTATGGTTCATACCCCCCGATACGAGCCATAGATGCATCAAAATAAGCAAACAACACACGAAAAACAGAATCTGTCAAAAACAGAACAGTCTGTAGCAATCTGTAACTTTGAATACTTCTAGAACTATAAAACTCCTACCAAAATACGAGGTCCTGGGAAATTTGTCTATTGATCTCCTGTAAAAAGAATCAAAGCAAAAGCACGTTTCTGTGATTTATTAAAATTATTCTCGTGCGCGCAAATTTTTCTGTTTTTTAGCAGAATCAAATTAACTATTACCGTAGGTTATCCTATAGGTTCTACTTGGCACAAACACTAACTAAAACATAAAACCACATCTAAACATAAGCTAGATGAAATATTGATTACTAAACAGAAGCAAAAAAGCAAGGAAAAAAATAAAATTGGGTTGCCTCCCAACAAGCGCTATCGTTTAACGCCCCTAGCTAGGCATAAAAGCGAGAATAGATCTAAGTAATGCCATCTTTGGCATTCAATTCATAAGTGGCATGCATAATATATTCATAAGGTAATTTGACTTTCTTTCTAGGGAAGTGTTCCATGCCTTTCCTTAATGGAAATTGGAATCTAATATTCCCTTCCTTCATATCAATAATTGCACCAATCGTTCTAAGGAAAGGTCTACCAAGAATAATAGGCCAAACCAAAGCTAAGCAAGATTGAACCCAAAGCTAAGCACTTCTCCCATTACAAGAAAGATCAATCTAGTAGGCCAAACCAAACTGATAATTCGAAGAGACTTGCAAAGATAACTAATCACACATAAAAGAATTCAGAGAAGATTCAATTATTTCTCATAGATAAACTTGATCATAAACCCACAATTCATCGGATCTCGAAAAACACACCGCAAAGAAAGTTACATCAAATAGATCTCCAAGAAGATCGAGGAGAACTTTGTATTGAGATTCAAAGAGAGAGAAGAAGCCATCTAGCTAATAACTATGGACCCAAAGGTCTGTGGTAAACTACTCACAACTCATCGGAGAAGCCTTGGAAATGATGTAGAGGCCCTCCATGGTCGATTCTCCCTCCGACGGAGCGCCGGCGAAGGCTCCAAGATGGGATCTCATGGATACAGAAGGTTGCGGCGGTGGAAATAGTTTTTCGTGGTGCTCCTGGATGTTTTCAGGGTACGTGGATATATATAGGAGGGAGAAGTAGGTCGGTTGAGCCACGAGGGGCCCACGAGGGTGGGGGGCGTGCCCACCCCCCTAGGGCGTGCCGGGCACCCTCGTGGCCGCCTTGTTTGCTGCTTGACGTCCACTCCAAGTCTCCTGGATTGCGTTTGTTCCAAAAAGATTGCTCCCGAAGGTTTCATTCCGTTTGGACTCCGTTTGATATTCCTTTTCTTCGAAACATTGAAATAGGCAAAAAAAACAGCAATTCGGGCTGGGCCTGCGGTTAGTAGGTTAGTCCCAAAAATGATATAAAAGTGTAAAGTAAAGCCCGTAAACATCCAAAATGGGTAATATAATAGCATAGAACAATCAAAAAATTATAGATACGTTGGAGACGTATCAAACCTACGAACTATGAGGAAGCGATGATGAGCCCAGATTCCGCGAAATGGCTTGAGGCCATGAAATTTGAGATGGGATCCATGTATGAGAACAAAGTGTGGACTTTGGTTGACTTGTCCAATGATCGACAAGCCATAGAATATAAATGGATCTTCAAGAGGAAGACGGACGCTGATAGCAGTGTTATTATCTACCAAGCTCGACTTGTCGCAAAAGGTTTTCGACAAGTTCAAGGTGTTGACTACAATGAGATTTTCTTAACTGTAGCGATGCTTAAATCCGGCCGAATCATGTTAGCAATTGTCATATTTTATGAAATCTGGCAAATCAATATAAAAATTGCATTCCTTAAATGGATATTTCTTAAAGAAGAGTTGTATATGATGCAACCAGAAGGTTTTGTCGATCCAAAGGGTGGTAACAAAGTGTGCAAGCTCCAGTGATCCATTGATGGACTGGTGCAAGCCTCTCGGAGTTGGAATAAATGCTTTGGTAGTATGATCAAAGCATATGGTTTTATACAGACTTTCAGATAAGCCTGTATTTACAAGAAAGTGAGTGGGAGCTCTGTAGCATTTCTAATATTATATGTGGATGACATATTGTTGATTGGAAATAACATAGAATTTCTGGATAGCATAAAGGGATACTTGAATAAGAGTTTTTTTTATTGAAAGACCTCAGTGAAACTGCTTACGAATTGGGAATCAAGATCTATAGAGATAGATCAAGACGCTTGATAAGATTTTTCAATGAGTACATACCTTGACAAGTTTTTTGAAGGAGTTCAAAATGGATCGGTCAAAGAAAGAAGTTCTTGCCTGTATTACAAGGTGTAAAGTTGACTAAGACTCAAAGCCCGACCACGGCAGAAGATAGAAAGAGAATGGAAGTCATTCCCTATGCCACAGCCATAGGTTCTATAAAGTATGTTGTGTTGTGTACCAGACCTATTGTGTACCTTGCCATGAGTTTGGTAAGGGGGTACAATAGTGATCTAAGAGTAGATCACTGGATAGCGGTCAAAATTATCCTTAGTGATGACTAAGGAAATATGTCTCGATTATGGAGGTGATAAATAGTTCGTCGTAAAAGAGTTACGTCGATGCAAGCTTTTACACTGATCCAGAAGACTCTAAGTCTCAAACTGGATACATATTGAAAGTGGGAGCAATTAGCTAAAGAAGTTCCATGCAGAGCATTGTAAACATAGAATATTTGCAAAATACATATGGATCTAAATTTGACAGACCCGTTGACTAAACTTCTTTCACGAGCAAAACATGATCACACCTTAGTACTCTTTGGGTGTTAATCACATAGCGATGTGAACTAGATTACTGACTCTAGTAAACCCTTTGGGTGTTGGTCACATGGCGATGTGAACTATGGGTGTTAATCACATACAGATGTGAACTATTGGTGTTAAATCACATGGTGATGTGAACTAGATTATTGACTCTAGTGCAAGTGGGAGACTGAAGGAAATATTCCCTACAGGCAATAATAAAGTTATAATTTATTTCCTTATTGCATGATAAATGTTTATTATTCATGCTAGAATTGTATTAACCAGAAACTTAGTACATGTGTGAATACATAGACAAAAGTATGCCTCTACTAGACTAGCTCGTTTATCAAAGATGGTTATGTTTCCTAACCATAGACATGTGTTGTCATTTGATGAACGGGATCACATCATTAGGAGAATGATGTGATGGACATGACCCATCCGTTAGCTTAGCATTATGATCATTTCAGTTTCGTTGCTACTGCTTTCTTCATGACTTATACAAGTTCCTCAGACTATGAGATTATGAAACTCCCGAATACCGTAGGAACTTGGTGTGCTACCAAACGTCACAACGTAAATGGGTGATTATAAAGGTGCTCTACAGGTGTCTCCGAAGGTGTTTGTTGGGTTGGCATAGATCGAGATTAGGATTTATCACTCCGTGTTTCCGAGAGGTATCTCTGGGCCCTCTCGGTAATACTCATCACTATAAGCCTTGCAAGCATTGTAATTAATGAGTTAGTTGCGGGATGAAGTATTACGAAACAAGTAAAGAGACTTGCCGGTAATGAGATTGAGCTAGGTATGATGATACCAACGATCAAATCTCGGGCAAGTAACATACCGATGACAAAGGGAACAACGTATGTTGTTATGCGGTTTGACCGATAAAGATCTTCATAGAATATGTAGGAACCAATATGAGCATCCAGTTTCTGCTATTGGTTATTGACCGGAGACGTGTCTTCGTCATGTCTACATAGTTCTCGAACCCGTAGGGTCGCACGCTTAACGTTCGATGATGATTGGTATTGTGAGTTTATGTGATATGATGTATCGAAGATTGTTCGGAGTCCTAGATGTGATCACGGACATGACGAGGAGTCTTGAAATGGTTGAGACGTAAAGATTGATATATTGGATGACTATATTCGAACACCGGAAGTGTTCCGGATAAGTTTCGGATAAAAACCGGAGTACCGGGGGTTACCGAACCCCCCTCCCTCGGGAAGCTATTGGGCCTCATGAGCCTTAGTGGAGAAGAGAGAGGGAAGCCAGGAGGTGGCGCACGGCCCCCTTGCCCTAGTCCGAATTGGACAAGGGGAAGGGGCGGCGGCCCCCGTCTCCTTCCTTCCCTCCACCTCCTCCTTCCCCCTTCTCCTTGTTGGAATAGGAAAGGGGGCAAACCGACTTGGAGTAGGATTGCCACCCCTTGGCGTGCCTCCTCCCCTGGCCGGCCTCCTCCTCCCTTGCTCCTTTATATACGGGGGCAGGGGGCACCCTAGGACACACAATTTGACAATTGTTTTAGCCGTGTGCGGTGCCCCCCTCCACAGTTACACACCTCAGTCATATCGTCGTAGTGCTTAGGCGAAGCCCTGCGCCAGTAACTTCATAATCACCGTCATCACGCCGTCGTGCTGACGTAATTCTCCCTTGACCTCAGCTGGATCTAGAGTTCGTGGGACGCCACCGAGCTAAACGTGTGCAAATCACGGAGGTGCCGTACCTTCGGTGCTAGGATCGGTCGGATCGTGAAGACATACGACTACATCAACCGCGTTGTCATAACGCTTCCGCTTTCGGTCTACGAGGGTACGTAGACAACACTCTCCCCTCTTGTTTCTATGCATCACCTAGTGATAGATCTTGCGTGATCGTAGGAATTTTTTTGAAATTACTGCGTTCCCCAACAGATTTGAGGGTTTTCTTTCATTCATATAGTATACAGTTTCACAGACACATCAGGACCTTGCGACCACCGCCAGAGATTCCATCTCACCGTACCAGATGACTTGAGGATGTGTGTGGTATGTTCAATCTCACCCTAAATTGGTTCGCATGGCCTACTTGCCTGAAGATATTCTAAATATTGCTACATTTGGATAAAAGTTGCCACATGCACCATATACGTCAAAGGGAACCCCCCCCCCCTCTTCTTTCTATATTAGGCAAATTAATGATGTATTGTTCTTTTGATTACTCTCATATTTCCATGACATCATCTTTACCCTATCTGTTTAATTATAGATTTTTGTCCTTCGATTTCAACTATTGTACAGTTTTTTCAATTTGGGCCCATATTTGCATGTTACCATATTTTCTTTAACAATCCTACCATTTTATGCAGCGCATCCCTTGCTATGCAACAGATTATGTAGTGCACAATTTTCCCTTTACATAGATCAAGGCTGCACGGATGTCATACTGAACACAAACCATGGATTTACAATTGTTGCTACTGTACTACTTGATGAACGTGGTGACTCCTATTTTGGCGCTGGCTTTTGGAAAGAAATTTCTAAGTTTTATGTTCTGAGAGCTAGCAGTAAAATAGGACTGCACATAAAAGGGCCTGGTCATGAGATATATGCTAACTTCCCCAAAAAAATCATTTGTCCTGAGTTTGTTCGAAGTAAGTAATCTTTTCAACTATTTGCATGTTGAATTACCCAGCAATGTTAAATGAATTGTGTAGTATTTAAGCAACCAATTATTATTCCCTTTTCTTACTATATTCCTACCTAATAACTTCTAGTTATCAATACACTTTTCTATTGCCCTGTTTTAACTAAATATTCCCTGTACTCTCATTTCTATCAGAAAGCGCTGCTGACAAGCAGACTCCGAAGGTGGAGAATGGGCCTGCCAACAAGCGGAGGCGGGGCAAGCTAGAACCACAAGCGACTCCAGCAGGCATAGACTTCATCAGCAGCCTCCCCGATGATATGTTGACAGTCATCATCTCCCTCCTCCCAATCAAATGTGGGGCGCAGACAACCATCCTTTCCCGGCGGTGGCGCCCCCTATGGAACTTCACCCCTCTCGACCTCATCGACACCCACGAGCTCTACCATGGTTAGCGCAAAAGCTTGGATGCGTTCTCCAAGATCCTCGGCAGTCACCCTGGCCCAATCAGAGGCCTTAGAATGGGAAAGTTCCGTTCCAATGGCAGGGACCGAGCCAAGCTTGATGACTGGTTCGGATCCCCCGCCCTAGATCAGCTCGAGGAGCTCACTTTTTATGATGGGCATATGCGCTCGCTGCCAACATCCGTGCTCCGCCTCGCGCCCACGCTGCACGTCGCCAAGTTCAGGAACTGTCGTCCCCCCCTTAATGACGTGCCCGCTCTTATTCTACCACGACTGAAGCACCTCGAGCTCGTCCCCGTCTGCCTCTCGAACAATGACATGGAGCGCCTGCTCTGTGGTTGTACGGCACTCGAGTACCTTCGTCTTCAGGCGCTCAATGGATTGAGTACATTCCACATCACCTCCATGACTCTCCGGACTATTTATGTGTGTTGTTGGTTCGGCAGGAAGACATCACAAGATGTGTGCCACGGTATGGTCAATGAGGACACACCTGCACTTGAGAGATTACTTGTACTTGATCAAGTAGGTCCAACAAGAATCAATGTCATTTCTGTGCCGAAATTGACAGTGCTGAGCTACTCGTCTAACCAATACTCCGAACTTGTTATTGGATCCTTAGCCGTTCAGGTACAACAGCCGCCTTCTACTTCTCCTTCTACAAATTAACATTATTTCTAATTTTGAAGATGTTTGTTCGTCTGTCATTCAGAAAATGATTCTGACAAGCCTGGCCGCGAAACTGCGCATAGTGAAGGTCTTGGCACTAGAATCTATCGGCCCCAACCTGGAGCAAGTTGTCACTTTCCTGAGATGCTTTTCGTGCCTGGAGAAGCTATATATCGAGGTGATGTTCCTTTCCTGTTAAATGTTAACCATAAGGGAGTTTAATTTGTGACACCTTTTTCCAAGTTTACAATGACAATGTACTACGATTTTTGGAGGATTCTTTTGGAGGATTTCAGTACATACATGTCTCCTTTTCCAAGTTTACAATGACAATGCTTGATCCATATGGTTACAATCCATATGCATTTCTCCTTTGGATTCATCTGTACTAGTTTTCTTAGGGAACTTTTCATCCACTCCAACGTCTTGTGAAGATGGAAGACGGCATGTTAATGCCCATGTTAATCATGTCAGATCGAAGATGGCATGTTAGTGCATTTTACAAATCCTGCAAACCAAATAGGCATGTAGTAGTGTTCAAAACTGCATCTAGGCACTAACACGTTTTCTTCTTTTGCAGATGAGATTAGGCCAAGTGGTGGATAATGTGATACAATATAACAATCACGTCGAATGCCTAGATCTGCATCTCTCAGAAATTACTTTGAACTCCTACCGAGGGACCTTACCGGAGATTATATTCCCCGGGTTCTTTGTTGTCAGAGGAAGGGTGCTGAAGGTAATGATGTTTGCCCTACATTTATTTCAGAAAAATGAATGGTTTGTTGATCTGCATCGGCGCCTGCGATGGAATGGAATAGGCTCCAAAAATGCTGAATTTCATTTTGGAACTTCAGATGACAGAGTAATCGAAACTCATCGTGTCAACCCCATACATGACTTCTTAGTGGTTGGCCCCTTTGCAAAAGTTGTGAGGTTTCTAAACCAGACTTACAAGTGGTAATATTAGTTTGAACCTCTCTGATATCCATGTTCAGCGGATCAACGCGAGCGTTTGCAGCTTATGAGCTGAATTTCATTTCTAATATCAGTTTGAACCTCGTAATCTTCGAATTTGAGCCATATAACTCTAGAATTTGAACCTTGTAATATTTCGAGCCTTTGTGGTACAATCGTTGAAATGGCATCGTATGCGACTCGTATATTGGTAGCATTATTTTGAACTTAATATGCAATGGTCTTAGATTTGATTTTATTAACCATTCTCGAATCTGTTTACCTTGTTGATCTCACAACACATTCTCGGTTATATCATTTCAAAGCTTCATCTTATCACTGCAAGACAACTTGTCACGCCCTCGATGCGGCTATATCTCCCACGTGTCGAAGCACGACTTAGAGGCATAACCGCATTGAAAGCAATGTCGCAAGTGAGGTAATCTTCACACAACCCATGTAATACATAAGGGAAAAAGATACATAGTTGGCTTACAATCGCCACTTCACACAATTACATGAATAAAGCATTACATCATCTAGATACAATCAAGGTCCGACTACGGAACCAAAATAAAAGAAGAACCACAAATGCAACAAAGGTCCCCGATCGACCCCAACTGGGCTCCACTACTGATCAACTAGAACGAAACAACACAAAGGGCAAGATCTTCATCGAGCTCCTCCTTGAGCTTGATTGCGTCACCTGCTCGGTAACATAGGCACCTGCAAACTGGTTTTGGAAGTATCTGTGAGCCACGGGGACTCAGCAATCTCGCACCCGCGAGATCAAGACTATTTAAGCTTATAGGTAGGACAGAGTGGTGAGGTGGAGCTGCAGCAAGCGACTAGCATATGGGGTGGCTACATTCGCAAAAGAGAGCGAGAAGAGAAGCAATGCACGGTTGTGAGGCTAGTAGTGATCAAGAAGTGATCCTAGAGCAACCTACGTCGAACATAACTCCAACACCATGTTCACCTCCCGGACTCCGCCGAGAAGAGACCATCACGGTTACACATGCGGTTGATGTATTTTAATTCGGATCTGGTGTCAAGTTATCTACAACCGGACATTAACAAATTCCCATCTGCCACATAACCGCGGGCACGGCTCTCGAAAGTTCATAACCCTGCAGGGGTGTCCCAACTTAGCCCATGACAAGCTCTCGCGATCAACGAAGGAATAGACCTTCTCCCAGGAAGACCCGATCAGTCTCAGAATCCCGGTTTACAAGACATTTCGACAATGGTAAAACAAGACCAGCAAAGCCGCCCGATGCGCCGACAATCCCGATAGGAGCTGCACATATCTCGTTCTCAGGGCAACACCGGATGAGCACTCCGTACAACTAAAACTAGACCTCAAGTTTCCTTGAGGGGGCGCTGCAAAGGACTCTAGTTCGGACCAGCACTTAGACAAGCACTGGCCCGGGGGGGCTAAAATAAAGATGACCCTCGGTTTGGCCGACCCAAGGGAAGGGTATAGGTGGTGGTGAGGCAAATGGTAAAACCAAGGTTGGGCCTTGCTGGACAAGTTTTATTCAAAGCGAACTGTCAGGGGGGTCCCATAAATCACCCGACCGCGTAAGGAACGCAAAATCCGGGAACATAACACCGGTATGACGGAAACTAGGGCGGCAAGAGTGGAACAAAACACCAGGCATAAGGCCGAGCCTTCCACCCTTTACCAAATATGTAGATGCATTAATAATATAAGAGATATTGTGATATCCCAACAAGTAAACATGTTCCAACAAGGAACAACATCTCCATGTTCCCACAAGGAACAAACTTCAATCTTCACCTGCAACTAACAACGCTATAAGAGGGGCTGAGCAAAGCAGTAACATAGCCAATCAATGGTTTGCTAGGACATGGTGGGTTAGAGGTTTGACATGGCAATTTGGGAGGCTGACAAGCAAATGGTAGGCATCGTAGCATTGGCATAGCAAAAGAGCGAGCAAGCTAGCATAGCAAAGATAGTAGTGATTTCGAGGGTATGATCATCTTGCCTGAGATCCCGCAAGGAAGAAGAACGAGTCCAAGAAGAATACAAACGGACGTAGTCGAATGAATCCTCACAACTCCGGAACGAAACCGAAGCTAACGAGAGAAGCAACCCGGAAAGAAACAAACAACATAGTAAACAACCATCACATAAACATGGCATGATGCGCAAACGAGTATGATGCATGTCCGGTTTAATGAGGCATGGCATGGCAATATGCACAAACAACACTACAAGTTAAGTGGAGCTCAATATGCAACGAGTTGCATATTGAGGAAACACCACATCAATTATTTAGTTCTCTCTCGGTTATGAGCTACTCAACAATATTAAATATTGTTAAACATGGCAAGAGGTGAAGCGTAATTAAACTACCTAGCTAGGCAATTTTAAATGAGGCCGGAAACAACAAACAACAATTCCGAAAAGTCCCCATGTCACTTAGTAGTTTAATCCAAACACCATTTTAAGCGTTTTAAATGTTGTTATCATGATGCGGATGACATATACAAGTTTTATGCAATTTTATGAAAATGTTGACATGAGCATGTTATGAAGCATTTGTCGCAATGGCGGAAGGAAAAAGGTGCCACGGCGGTGAAACGGAAATGGTGCCACGGCAACATTCCGGTCCCAATAACTCATGGAGGTACCGGTGCAAAAGGAAGCGTGCGGATGTGCGCAACATGCTAGAGATGGTGGGGTGCTCCCGACTACCGGGTTCCCACGGGTTAGTGGCATGGAAAACGAGTGACAATTCGGACACGGTGCAAACGGTGCATCTCATACAATACATGCATTCGGTCCACGGCGGTCGTTCCGGTGGTTATACCTTTGAAGCGTGCATTAACGAAGCGGATCGAGTTCGATGCGGTGTAGGGGAAGTAGACGTTCTCGGGATGGTCGTAGTGGAAGTAGTGGTTCACGGACGTCGTGGAAGTAGTCGTTCACGGTGACAGCAGAGGAAGTAGTGGTACACGGCGGCGGCGGTAGTTGTTCAGGGTCACGGCGGGTCGTCGTGTAGCCGTACATGTTCATCGTGGTACACGGTTCGTAGACGTTCGAGTCATCTGTAGAGGTACTTGTCATATCATCAGGGCGTAGTCGACCTTGGCGTATCCGTGCGTAGGGGTACTTGCCAAAATCCACAGGAACAGTAGCGGTGCATGATCTTCGCTTTGTAGTCGGACTTGGCGAATTCGCGTAGTGGTACTTGTCGGTCTCTGTCAGGGCGTCGAGGTTGAAGGCTGGTGGAGCAGGGGAAGTCAGCGAGGGCTCGCGCGTGGCCTCCAGTGGGACTTGGCGAATTATGCAGAAGCAAGGCAGCAGCGGCACTGCTCTTGAGGCTTCGCGGGTGGCCTGCGGTGGAGGTCAACTCCGACGGGGACGGGCCACCGGAGTCAGATCCGGCCGGGAACGGGCAAGGGTGGTGGAGGCCAGCCGGATTCTGGACGGGGTTGGAGGAGGACTGCGCTCCCGGAGTTGAAGACAAATGGCGACGGCGCGGCACTCTAGGAGGCAGCAGGGCGCAGGGACGGCAGGGGCGGCGGAGCGGTGCAGAGCAGCAGCGTAGAAGTCGGCCGCGGATGGAGATGGTAGTGCTGCGGGAGGCCGGGCGCGGTGCCATGGGGAGGCGACGACGCGGAGGAGGGGAGGCTGCACGGGCAGCGCTGGTCGTCGACGAGGGCGACGGGGAGCTTCGGTGGCGCGGCACCAAGGGCGGCGAGAAGGAGGTCGGGCGCGGGGTTCTCACGGTGGAGGCGGCGAGAGGATTGGTCGCAGGGAGCTTCTCTTCCTGGCTCGATGCGTGTGGTGGCGGCGCTAGGAGGAAGGAGGGGACCGAGAGATGGGGATCGATCGAGGGGGCTAGGGTTAAGGACAGGGGGTGCGGCTGGGCCTCCAGGAGCAAATGATCCGGCCTCAGTTCTTGGCTGGGCTGCTCTCTTCTATTCCCTCCTTCAACCCTCTTCCATAAACAGAAAAGCAAAAAAAATAAGGGGAGAGAGAAGAAATGGGTGGACAAAGAATTTGGGCATGGGGATTATTTTCCCGGACCCGCAAAAATACGAGGAATTTGACAAACATGGCATGGGGATTTTTACATGAAGTAAAATCCACACGCGTTGGATTTAACTTGGCAAGTTTGAATTTCGAAACCCATTCAAATGAACTTCAAATGGGTTGAAATTATAGGAGGTGACCCTACACAATAGATGTGATTTATGGGAAGATTTGGAACATTAATGGGTAGAGTAAAATTGCAACTCAATTTTACTAAAAGGCCCCAAAGGAAGAAAAGAAGTTGAGTAGGATAAAAGGAAATTTGAAGAACGGTGCATATGTGTTATGGGTGATTCCAAGCCAATGAAATGGTTTAATATAGCTCCCTAAATATTAGGAGGATATGTTTTAAAGAAAAACCACCATGTGAGTTCCCTCAATTTAAATGGATCAAAGATCCATACGGTTTATTTAGTTGAGTTTTAAAAAGGATTGCATGATGACATGATGCAATGCAAAAGATGCAATGATGAATGCATGACATGAATAAAATGCAAAACAAAAGACAAAAACCCAACCACGAAGGAAATATCATAACGCATCTCCGGAAAAGGCAAGAATTGGAGTTACGAATATGGAAAGTTGTATCCGGGGTGTTACAACACTCCACCACTACGAGAGGATCTCGTCCCGAGATCTAGAATGGCGCCGGAGGGAAAACGGAAGAGAAAAAGAAAGGTAAAACTAAGTTGCTTCTTTTGACAAACGAATGAAACCACGGACCTTGAAAAATTGAACAAATTGAAAGAAAGAATACAACGGAGATGAACGAAGTTGAAAACACCCAGTTAGAAAAGAGGAACAAGGAAGAAAAATTTCTTATAGCACTCCGGTTGAAAACAGATACAAGACTTTTTAGGAAGAAAAGAGCTTGAGCGGAGGACACGACACTCCGGTTAAATGGACAATCATGAAAAGAACATGATCTTAAACAAACGAGATGATGGGTAGAGAAGAGCAACATTACAATACCTCTGAAACAAAAGAATAGAAGATAGATAATTGAAATAGAAGAATGGAGAAGAAAATGCCCTCTTATGCCACAACAGAGCTTGAGGAGGCATCCTTAGGAGACGGGTCGAGTGAAATTGTTGGAAAACCAACAACGAAGGAATAAGCTTGATACGGTCTTGTGGAATACATGTCAAATTATGAGGTGACAAACTGTCACTCACAAGAAAAGAATTGGATTGGTAAGAACAAGGAGACAAGAAACTATTTTACCGAGAGGATAAAGAAGAGCTTGGATCATTTATGAGCACCATAGATAGCAACAGTCCTTAGGGATGGCTTTAGGTGAAATCTATACCAAGATAACTCCAGAGAAGAGATTGATGGATTTAAAAATACATCATTCTTGACAACATGTGAATCATGAAACATGAAGGAAATTGTCAAGAGTGACATAACACCACCTCAAAAGATAAGGTAGAAAGAATTGCACTTCGAAATGCAAGAAGAAGAATACTTGAACGCCTCAAAACAAAACATGTGTTGAGCACCATGTTTAATTTAGAGTGTAGCTTGGCGGATCATAACTTCAAGAGAAATCTTGAAGAACAATTGAAGAATGAAAAGAATCCTTGACGAACCATCATGTAGAGCCTCAATGAAGAACTCCGGTAATAAAAGGATGATAGAAAAGAAAAAGAAGTTGAAAACACAAGGTGAAGCCTTGCACTGATTTAGATGGAGCTTCGCGACGAGATAATGCAGAAAACTTGGAACTCCGGAAAAGAAAAGATGAAGCATCTCGAACCGACAAAAATGACATGATGAACAACTCTGGAAAGAAGAAACTAGATTACTTGGATGAAACAATAATAAGAATTATGTTATGCCCATCCTTCACCGATTTAGATTGGTGACAAGCAACGGATTTGGCATACTACTTATTCTCGTAGAAAGGATTAAAAGAGATATATCGAAACTTGAGAAGGTCTTCAACGAACCACCGGTAGGATTGGAACAACAAATGAATTGATATGATGAACAAGGAAGAGAGATCTTGAAAGAACCATCGTAAGAATTGAAAATGATCTAAGTAGGGGTGCATCACCGGTAAGAATTAGCAAATGAATGAAGGTGCTTGAGACAAACTAGATACATGAGAACAAAGAGATCAAGAACTGATTAGAGGATATTCGATTGATGCACCGGCAAGATAGGAGAATGATAACTGACAGCTGAGAATGAATAAACCTGAATTGATGGACTCCGGATGACAAACTGAGAAGACTCTTGAATATCTCCTGATGGGTGAAAAAGATTCTCACAATCGAAAACAATTATGAGAGGATGGCAACAAGCTAGCACCATGAATCTTGAAGAGAATAGAGCAAGATTAAAGAGAAACTATTCTTTGGTCTTCAAATGATGAGAATGACAACGAGAAACACCACCAAGAATTATTGAGGCACACCGGAAGAATCAAAAGCGAAGAGGTTGAGCCAACTATGAAAAGAATTTGAAAATGACCTTGGAGAAGGCATGTGACTGATGAAAATTCATTCTTACGTCAAACTTGGAAAAAAAATTGGGAATGGCTCCGAGAAAATTAGAAGAGTCAGGTAAGATTCTGGGAAAAAAAACCTGTGGGTTAGGGCCCACTCAAAAGAACACCGTTTAAAAGATTTAAAAGAGATGTTGCACCGGTTGAATTAAATGACTTTAATGAGATACCAATCTCGAAAGAGCTTGAACGAATGCAGAGTGGAAACACGAATCTTCGAGATATCTTGAGCACTCCGGAATAACAAATAGCGAGAAGTAGAATGATAATGAGGTGCACCGGTATGAGAAGACATTGAAATGAGGAAAAAGGTATGATCAACAAAACTTGACTTGAATCCACCGGAGAAGAGAAAGGAATGGGGAATGACGAACTAGTAGAACATCTTCTTGAGAACCACCGGGTAAGAACATTGATGGAAAAGAATGGAGAAACTTCACAAAAATAAAAGGGTACTTGGTAACGAAATCTTAGTCCTTGAGGAAAAAGGGTGGGTGGGCGGGAAACAACAAAGGCAACTTGGAGACGGATGAAACAAACACCGTTCAGAAGAAATGATAATTGGTATTGCTGATGTTGAAGTGATCGGATCCACTTGAAGAGAAACACGCCGGTTGAAAAGGATTGACATGACAATCTCGATTGTTGAGAAGGATTGGTATTCACATCGGAGTATGAGAACACCATTTCGGAAAGGTATGGAATCAACACTTGACATTGAAGCAACTCGAATACCACAACTCAAAACAAAAACAAAGGACTGGCTTGCAGAATAAGCCGGAACAAACATATGATAGAGATTTCATTCGAAGTTTTCGTGGTGGGGCCCACACGGGCTCAATCGTACAGCACCATCATGTGCAAGGCAGTGCACATGACATACGAAGTGTCCCCGAATCGGCATAGCCAAGGATTCTTTAAGACACAACGAGACCACTGTAAAACCAACCGTGGATAGGCGGACCACTAGACGTCGAACCCCAATCTCATATCATACATCTGTTGGAAAGATATTCTAGGAGCTACTTGAATTCCCACCTATAAACTCCCGAAACTTTCTGGTTATGCAATCTGGTGTTGGGGATACAGGGGAAGCAATATATCTCACCCAAACTAACAATACCTACATCCAAACTGTATCCATCCGTCAACACATAACCAAGAAACTTTCGGAAATCGTGTACCTCAACCTTCGAAAAGCATCCGTTATACAAGCTATGGCAATACTCCCGAACTCCCTAGTACTGGGTGGCGTCAAGGTTATCTCACCAACAACTGCATAAAAGAGATTTTCGATGTCGGCAAAACTCAGGTATTCCAGAACTGCAACGATAAAATTATGACGACAACACCTCGGAGCTCAACTCCCTGGGACACTTCCACTAAACCCCTGACAGGAGGCACCAAGACAATGTTCTCATCATAAAACCATCGGAACGATTCCAAGATACCCGCGTGATCCTAAAAAAAATTTAGTGAGATTTGAGAAGAGAAGAGTCAAAACTCTACGTCAGGATGCCTTACCAGAGAGATGAAGAGACTGGGGAGTAAAAAGAATTCCTAACTCTCCGATATATATAATCCTAAATGACTCAAAACATTTTTCTAGACACAACTCGGCCGCTAAAAACGATCAAGCAGTGGGGCTCCTAAGGTCGGGGAAGGCTCTGATTACCAACTTGTCACGCCCTCGATGCGGCTATATCTCCCACGTGTCGAAGCATGACTTAGAGGCATAACCGCATTGAAAGCAATGTCGCAAGTGAGGTAATCTTCACACAACCCATGTAATACATAAGGGAAAAAGATACATAGTTGGCTTACAATCGCCACTTCACACAATTACATGAATAAAGCATTACATCATCCAGATACAATCAAGGTCCGACTACGGAACCAAAATAAAAGAAGAACCCCAAATGCGACAAAGGTCCCCGATCGACCCCAACTGGGCTCCACTACTGATCAACTAGAACGAAACAACACAAAGGGCAAGATCTTCATCGAGCTCCTCCTTGAGCTTGGTTGCGTCACCTTCTCGGTAACATAGGCACCTGCAAACTAGTTTTGGAAGTATCTGTGAGCCACGGGGACTCAGCAATCTCGCACCCGCGAGATCAAGACTATTTAAGCTTATAGGTAGGACAGAGTGGTGAGGTGGAGCTGCAGCAAGCGACTAGCATATGGGGTGGCTACATTCGCAAAAGAGAGCGAGAAGAGAAGCAATGCACGGTCGTGGGGCTAGTAGTGATCAAGAAGTGATCCTAGAGCAACCTACGTCAAACATAACTCCAACACCGTGTTCACTTCCCGGACTCCGCCGAGAAGAGACCATCACGGTTACACACGCGGTTGATGTATTTTAATTCGGATCTGGTGTCAAGTTATCTACAACCGGACATTAACAAATTCCCATCTGCCACATAACCGCGGGCACGGCTCTCGAAAGTTCATAACCCTGCAGGGGTGTCCCAACTTAGCCCATGACAAGCTCTCGCGATCAACGAAGGAATAGACCTTCTCCCAGGAAGACCCGATCAGTCTCGGAATCCCGGTTTACAAGACATTTCGACAATGGTAAAACAAGACCAGCAAAGCCGCCCGATGCGCCGACAATCCCGATAGGAGCTGCACATATCTCGTTCTCAGGGCAACACCGGATGAGCACTCCGTACAACTAAAACTAGACCTCAAGTTTCCTTGAGGGGGCACTGCAAAGGACTCTAGTTCGGACCAGCACTTAGACAAGCACTGGCCCGGGGGGGGGGGGGGGGCTAAAATAAAGATGACCCTCGGGTTGGCCGACCCAAGGGAAGGGTATAGGTGGTGGTGAGGCAAATGGTAAAACCAAGGTTGGGCCTTGCTGGACAAGTTTTATTCAAAGCGAACTGCCAGGGGGGTCCCATAAATCACCCGACCGCGTAAGGAACGCAAAATCCGGGAACATAACACCGGTATGACGGAAACTAGGGCGGCAAGAGTGGAACAAAACACCAGGCATAAGGCCGAGCCTTCCACCCTTTACCAAATATATAGATGCATTAATAATATAAGAGATATTGTGATATCCCAACAAGTAAACATGTTCCAACAAGGAACAACATCTCCATGTTCCCACAAGGAACAAACTTCAATCTTCACCTGCAACTAACAACGCTATAAGAGGGGCTGAGCAAATCGGTAACTGTTGGGGAACGTAGCAGAAATTCAAAATTTTCCTACGTGTCACCAAGATCTATCTATGGAGAAACCAGCAACGAGGGGAAGGAGAGTGCATCTACATACCCTTGTAGATCGCTAAGCGGAAGCGTTCAAGAGAATGGGGTTGATGGAATCGTACTCGTCGTGATTCAAATCACCGATGATCCTAGCGCCGAACGGACGGCACCTCCGCGTTCAACACACGTACGGAATGGAGACGTCTCCCATGCCTTGATCCAGCAAGGAGGAGGGAGAGGTTTATGGAGATCCAGCAGCACGACGGCGTGGTGGAAGTAGCGGGATTCCAACAGGGCTTCGCTAAGCGCTGCGGGAGGAGGGAGATGTGTCACGGGAGGGAGAGGGAGGCGCCAGGCCTTAGGTATGGTTGCTCCTCCTTTTCCCCACTATATATAGGGCCAAGGGAGAGGGGGGAGGCGCAGCCCTTGCCCCTTCCTCCAAGGAAAGGGTGCGGCCAAGGGGGGGAGGAGTCCATCCTCCCCAAGGCACCTCGGAGGTGCCTTCCCCTTTTAGGACTCTCCCCTTTTTCTCTTCTCTTGGCGCATGGGCCTCTTGGGGCTGGTGCCCTTGGCCCATGCAGGCCAAGGCGCACCCCCTACAGCCCATGTGGCCCCCCGGGGCAGGTGGCCCCACCCGGTGGACCCCCGGGACCCTTCCGGTGGTCCCGGTACAATACCGATGACCCCGAAACTTGTCCCGATGGCCGAAATAGCACTTCCTATATATAATTCTTTACCTTCGGACCATTGCGGAACTCCTCGTGACGTCCGGGATCTCATCCGGGACTCCGAACAACTTTCGGGTTACCGCATACTAATATCTCTATAACCCTAGCGTCACCGAACCTTAAGTGTGTAGACCCTACGGGTTCGGGAGACATGCAGACATGACCGAGATGACTCTCCGGTCAATAACCAACAGCGGGATCTGGATACCCATGTTGGCTCCCACATGTTCCACGATGATCTCATTGGATGAACCATGATGTCAAGGACTTAATCAATCCCGTATACAATTCCCTTTGTCTAGCGGTATTTTACTTGCCCGAGATTCGATCGTCGGTATACTGATACCTTGTTCAATCTCGTCACCGGCAAGTCTCTTTACTCGTTCCGTAACACATCATCCCGTGATCAACTCCTTGATCACATTGTGCACATTATGATGATGTCCTAACGAGTGGGCCCAGAGATACCTCTCCGTTTACACGGAGTGACAAATCCCAGTCTCGATTCGTGCCAACCCAACAGACACTTTCGAGGATACCTGTAATGCAACTTTATAGCCACCCAGTTACGTTGTGACGTTTGATACACCCAAAGCATTCCTACGGTATCCGGGAGTTGCACAATCTCATGGTCTAAGGAAATGATACTTGACATTAGAAAAGCTTTAGCATACGAACTACACGATCTTTGTGCTAGGCTTAGGATTGGGTCTTGTCCATCACATCATTCTCCTAATGATGTGATCCCGTTATCAACGACATCCAATGTCCATGGTTAGGAAACCGTAACCATCTATTGATCAACGAGCTAGTCAACTAGAGGCTTACTAGGGACATATTGTGGTCTATGTATTCACACGTGTATTACGATTTCCGGATAATACAGTTATAGCATGAATAAAAGACTATTATCATGAACAAAGAAATATAATAATAACCAATTTATTATTGCCTCTAGGGCATATTTCCAACAGTAACATAGCCAATCAACGGTTTGCTAGGACATGGTGGGTTAGAGGTTTGACATGGCAATTTGGGAGGCTGACAAGAAAATGGTAGGCATCGTAGCATTGGCATAGCAAAAGAGCGAGCAAGCTAGCATAGCAAAGATAGTAGTGATTTCGAGGGTATGATCATCTTGCCTGAGATCCCGCAAGGAAGAAGAACGAGTCCAAGAAGAAGACAAACGGACGTAGTCGAATGAATCCTCACAACTCCGGAACGAAACCGAAGCTAACGAGAGAAGCAACCCGGAAAGAAACAAACAACATAGTAAACAATCATCACATAAACATGGCATGATGCGCAAACGAGTATGATGCATGTCCGGTTTAATGAGGCATGGCATGGCAATATGCACAAACAACACTACAAGTTAAGTGGAGCTCAATATGCAACGAGTTGCATATTGAGGAAACACCACATCAATTATTTAGTTCTCTCTCGGTTATGAGCTACTCAACAATATTAAATGTTGTTAAACATGGCAAGAGGTGAAGCATAATTAAACTACCTAGCTAGGCAATTTTAAATGAGGCCGGAAACAACAAACAACAATTCCGGAAAGTCCCCATGTCACTTAGTATTTTAATGCAAACACCATTTTAAGCGTTTTAAATGTTGTTATCATGATGCGGATGACATATACAAGTTTTATGCAATTTTATGAAAATGTTGACATGAGCATGTTATGAAGCATTTGTCGCCATGGCGGAAGGAAAAAGGTGCCACGGCGGTGAAACGGAAATGGTGCCACGGCAACATTCCGGTCCCAATAACTCATGGAGGTACCGGTGCAAAAGGAAGCGTGCGGATGTGCGCAACATGCTAGAGATGGTGGGGTGCTCCCGACTACCGGGTTCCCACGGGTTAGTGGCATGGAAAACGAGTGACAATTCGGACACGGTGCAAACGGTGCATCTCATACAATACATGCATTCGGTCCACGGCGGTCGTTCCGGCGGTTATACCTTTGAAGCGTGCATTAACGAAGCGGATCGAGTTCGATGCGGTGTAGGGGAAGTAGACGTTCTCGGGACGGTCGTAGTGGAAGTAGTGTTTCACGGACGTCGTGGAAGTAGTCGTTCACGGCGACAGCAGAGGAAGTAGCGGTACACGGCGGCGGCAGTAGTTGTTCAGGGTCTTGGCGGGTCGTCGTGTAGCCGTACATGTTCATCGTGGTACACGGTTCGTAGATGTTCGAGTCATCTGTAGAGGTACTTGTCGTATCATCAGGGCGTAGTCGACCTTGGCGTATCCGTGCGTAGGGGTACTTGCCAAAATCCACAGGAACAGTAGCGGTGCATGGTCTTCGCTTTGTAGTCGGACTTGGCGAATTCGCGTAGTGGTACTTGTCGGTCTCGGTCAGGGCGTCGAGGTTGAAGGCTGGTGGAGCAGGGGAAGTCAGCGAGGGCTCGCGCGTGGCCTCCAGTGGGACTTGGCAAATTATGCAGAAGCAAGGCAGCAGCGGCACTGCTCTTGAGGCTTCGCGGGTGGCCTGCGGTGGAGGTCAACTCCGACGGGGACAGGCCATCGGAGTCAGATCCGGCCGGGAACGGGCAAGGGTGGCGGAGGCCAGCCGGATTCTGGACGGGGTTGGAGGAGGACTGCGCTCCCGGGGTTGAAGACGAATGGCGACGATGCGGCACTCTAGGAGGCAGCAGGGCGCAGGGACGGCAGGGGCGGCGGAGCGGTGCAGAGCAGCAGCGTAGAAGCCGGCCGCGGCTGGAGATGGTAGTGCTGCGGGAGGCCGGGCGCGGCGCCATGGGGAGGCGACGACGCGGAGGAGGGGAGGCTGCACGGGCAGCGCTGGTCGTCGACGAGGGCGACGGGGAGCTCCGGTGGCGCGGCACCAAGGGCGGCGAGAAGGAGGTCGGGCGCGGGGTTCTCACGGTGGAGGCGGCGAGGGGATCGGTCGCAGGGAGCTTCTCTTCCTGGCTCGATGCGTGTGGTGGCGGCGCTAGGAGGAATGAGGGGATCGAGAGATGGGGATCGATCGAGGGGGCTTGGATTAAGGACAGGGGGGTGCGGCTGGGCCTCTAGGAGCAAACGAGCCGGCCTGAGTTCTTGGCTGGGCTGCTCTCTTCTATTCCCTCCTTCAACCCTCTTCCATAAACAGAAAAGCAAAAAAAAATAAGGGGAGAGAGAAGAAATGGGTGGACAAAGAATTTGGGCATGGGGATTATTTTCCCGGACCCGCAAAAATACGAGGAATTTGACAAACATGGCCTGGGGATTTTTAGAGGAAGTAAAATCCACACGCGTTGGATTTAACTTGGCAAGTTTGAATTTCTAAACCCATTCAAATGAACTTCAAATGGGTTGAAATTATAGGAGGTGACCCTACACAATAGATGTGATTTATGGGCAGATTTGGAACATTAATGGGTAGAGTAAAATTGCAACTCAATTTTACTAAAAGGCCCCAAAGGAAGAAAAGAAGTTGAGTAGGATAAAAGGAAATTTGAAGAACGGTGCATATGTGTTATGGGTGATTCCAAGCCAATGAAATGGTTTAATATAGCTCCCTAAATATTAGGAGGATATGTTTTAAAGAGAAACCACCATGTGAGTTCCCTCAATTTAAATGGATCAAAGATCCATACGGTTTATTTAGTTGAGTTTTAAAAAGGATTGCATGATGACATGATGCAATGCAAAAGATGCAATGATGAATGCATGACATGAATAAAATGCAAAACAAAAGACAAAAACCCAACCACGAAGGAAATATCATAACGCATCTCCGGAAAAGGGAAGAATTGGAGTTACGAATATGGAAAGTTGTATCCGGGGTGTTACATAACTCGACTGTGATCTTGGACATTATTGCACACAATTGGTTTCTTCCACCGTGTGCCCTATTGAGCGCAGAATTAATTATCGCACTCGAGTGTCCATCATCACCCTTCTGTGTACCTTTGACCTCATCACCCACGGGTAAACTTATGACCGAAGTCATTCCACACTCTTCGTTTTTACAAAGCTTTTTGCCAATAAATGCCCATGATTTGTCCCTCTTCTAGCCGACGCGTGGCAAACCAAGCCGGG
The DNA here is from genome assembly GCA_963921465.1 of Triticum timopheevii. Classification (NCBI taxonomy): domain Eukaryota; kingdom Viridiplantae; phylum Streptophyta; class Magnoliopsida; order Poales; family Poaceae; genus Triticum; species Triticum timopheevii. The sequence continues at coordinate 422,057,490 of OY997272.1, forward strand.
CGGGAAGCTTGCGCGATAAACTGCACGGTAGCGCGGGAACAGGCTCGCTGACTATACATTTCACGCCTCTTCGAGCCCACGTGTGGTCAAACTGCGGTGCGGTGTTGTCAAGCGTGCACTGGAATCCTCACTGCAGTGCGGTGTTGTCAAGAGTGCACTGGAATCCTCCGCTATGAACGCCGTGACAAGACGTGATGATCAGGCCGGCTGGCCACCATTTGTTACAGCGGCTATTTAACCCTTGTGTCTCTTCAACCTTTTGATCGTGCCCCACCATTGTAAGAAGCACACCCACCACGACAAATTCTTAGAGAGTATCCTGCGCGGCTCCAATGGCGCTCCGAGCGGCTGCCGACGACGAGCAGCAGTTCACCATCCATGTCGTGGTGGACACCCATCGAAGGTTCGAGGAGCTCTTGGTGCTGTACACCAACCACCCGGTCTGGGTGGAGCACTCCATCCGCATCATGGAGCTGTTGCTTGCCGACGAGAAGTACAAGGTGGTCGGGTTCGACATCTAGCACACCCGCGCTCATGTCGGGTCTCGTCCCAACGTCGTTGTTACCCAGATGTGCGTGGGCCACCACGTCCTTGTCTACACTACTGCCTGGACACAAGGCCTTGCGAGCGTTTCGCCAGGTTTGTCAACAGCCCCCACTACATGTTCGCTACGGTCGACATCACCAACGATGTCAAGGTGCTCAAGAATACGGGCATCGCCTGCCAGAATCTTGTCGACATCCAGGGCCAATACAAGATCTGGAGCAGCAAGGAGCATGAGAAGGACTCACTGGTTCACCTCGCCGAGGCCATCATCGACCCCTACTACAGAGACATGAAGGATTCCTGCAACAACGACAAGCGTGCCTAGCACTCGGCCTAGATGAAGAAATTCAACATAGATCACGTCGTGTACGTGGCCAAGGAGGCGTACACGTGCTACGACATGTACAGGAGGATCATTGACATGAGGAAGTGCCTCCTTCCCCAAAACTGCGAGGGATCTAGCCGGAAGCAGAGCAATGGCAAGCGTCATCGCAACAAGAAGTAGATGATTAGATCCTCGTTTCTCCTAGTTTAGTATGCATGTAATTGCTTACTTTGGTGTGTGAAAATGTTATCTGTGTAGTCACTTGTCTAATTGTATGCTTAATTTGGTTATGCAATGTTGTCTTTTTAAGTATATTTGTTGATGCTCTGTAGACAGAGCAAATCACATCGCACACGGACTAAACAAGGGAACCCGTCGGTGATGATTCATCAATCACTGACGATTGTATACCAGCAATCGTTTGCTCACAACACACACGCTTGTTAACAGGAATCATCTGTGTTGTTATCGGTCTTCCCACACATTTCTAATTATAGACCTGTTTGTCGCGTATCACACACATCTTGTTAAGTTGAACCGTTTCTGTTCTCTTGGCTCAACGCAAATAGTTCATCCGAGTGAACTGTATGCCGTATATCGCACACACCTTCATTTGGCTGCCCGTTTCTGTTGTTCCGCCTCATCACAAATAGTTCATCCGAGTGAACAGTATGCTGTGTATTGCACACGCCTTCAACTGGTTGCCCGTTTCTTTTGTTCCTCCTCATCGCAAACAGTTAATTGAACTGAACCGTATGCCCTGCATCGCACACGCAACTAAAATATGGACCGTGTTTGATGCATCCGTCATCACATACGTTTTGGACATTTTTTATGGTTCTCTGACACCACCGTTTGCGATTATTGCAGCGCACACAGTTTCTCAAAGGGTCTCTAATCGTAGTGCCGTGTTAGCAGCATCCTGCAATAGTGGATGGAAGGATCGATCTTGCACACCCAAGCATTGTCTCGCAGTGCATCCCTCACCACCCACTTCCTTCGCTTGGAGACCGTGAAGATGATGGGGGGCTATATCCTTGGTTTTTTCCCTCTCAACCATGGTGCCTCCCAGAAGGGCGTCTTCCCTCCATTTCCCACGGTAATGACGGTGGAGGCGTAGAAGAGGTCCATATCCACCTCCCACGGGTTTCCTAAGCCCACCCATAGTCTAGTAGGGTCCTTCTGCTCCACCCACGGCCATCTCAACCTTAGAGCTCTTGCAAATTTCCCCAACTGTAGCACTCCAAGCCCGCCGAGATGTGTAGGGCGGCAAACAGTCTCCCAGTTGACCTTGCATTTTGCACCTGAAGTTAGACTCTGAGTTGACCAAAGGAAAGCATGCTCAATTCTATTGACAGTGTGTAGCACGCCGAAGGGAACGTTCAGGGATGTGATGTGGTAGACGACTTGTGAATTGAGGACCAATTTGACCAAGGCCACCCGGCCTATTGTGGTGATGTTTCTCCCTTGCCATGGAGGAAGCTTCGCAGCCACCTTGTCCTCAAGGTGTTGGAAGTCCACCCTTTTCAGCTGCCAGATGGATAATGGGAGACCCAGGTACTTCAATGGGAAAGAAGTTCACGAGGCGGGCAGACTGTGGAGTATGTCGTCAAGGTTTAGGTTGCCACAGCGAATTGCGACAATAGAGCTCTTCTGAAAGTTGGTGGACAGACCAGTGACCCCTCCAAAGGCACTAAGGATGGCCGCAAGGTTGGCCACGTCTTCCCATGAAGGGGAGATGAAGATATCTACATCGTCGACATACAGGGAGGTATGAACGGTAGATCCACGCCCTCGATCGTCTTCCCAAATGTAGCTCATTTTTATTTACCGTATGAAATGGTTTGTAGATGCTCTAAGGGCGTGTTTGGTTCCAGTTTGCAACAGTTCCTGCATCGCATGTCCATCTCAACCTAGCCTGGTTCTTGAAATGCAGCCTCATATGCAGCAGATGCAACCTGTTTGGTTGCCTGCATCGCATGGAGGGGCACTTATCCCCCTGTTATTTGGTTGCCGTTTTTGTGCTTAGGGTGTGAGCAGATGCAAACTTCAGCTATCTGGTTGCAAACAGTGTTTGTGTTCTGCTCACCCCATTCAAATGTGGTGGCCTTACCACCACATGATCAGCACAATAGCACAAACAAATCAAGCTCAAACAAAGCAAGCTAGCAAGCAAAGAAATGACAGCAAACTACTTAAGATTAACAACAGGGGCATCCTACTTCCCTGCTCCACGCCAGGGTGTTGCTCCTGGCCAAAATATTAACATGTTCCCAGCACAAGTTCCCAGCATAAGTCTAGCCACACACCATAAAAATTCAACACTAACAACTTAACTTAACTACATAGCATGCTCGATGTCACCAACGTAGTTGTGCCTGCTGCAACGAAACCTGCACATGACCGAGGAGTTGTGGTTGTAGATCTGAACCTTTAGTCCGAGTACTGAGATGCGCATAACGATGAGGTCGCCGAGGACGATCCGGTGGCGGCGGCAGAAGTAGTTCCAGCCCGAGCAAGCACCATGTGCTCCTCGAAGTTCTGGACCTGCACCCAGAGCACGCACCAGTTGTTCGCCAACAGCCTAACCATGCGAGGGAGCCGCTTGATGACCAGCCAGGTGTTCATCACCTCCACAAACTTGTGAGGGACGACTAGCATGGCGAGGTCCTCATTGTCCTTGATCTGCTGGTAGAAGCGCAGCGGCTCCCGGGCCCCCTCCTCGTGGCCCTGCCTCGGAGATCGACCCCTTGAACGAGGCATGCTCATGAAGGCGATCCTGCCAGGCAGGTCCACCGTCCCGAGCCACCTATTCATGGGGATCAAATCCTCGGGGCGCTCAGCTCCGCCACCACCTGAGCTCCTCCACCTGCCACATCCCAGTCAGTCTTCAATATCTTGTCCAGCAAGATGACAAGTATTAGTGCACAAACTCACTGCAAAATAGGCACTTGTTGTTGGGCAAATGCCACTCATCAGTGGCACTTGCTGTTGGGCATATGCCACTGTCAGTGCCACTGATCAGTGGCATTTGATCATGGCCAAATGCCACTGATCAGTGGCACTTGCTGTTGGGAAAGTCCACTAATGAGTGGCATTTGCCCAACAGATCAGTGGCACTTGCTCATGGTCAAATGCCACTGATCAGTGGCACTTGCTGTTGGGCAAGTCCACTGATCAGTGCATTATCCTAAGAATGGAAACATCTAAAAATAGCAAGTGCAAGTGCCAATAGCACCCATGTGCAGCCATGCACATTTGGCATCATCCTAAAATGGTCCTACTACATGCACGTATAACAATCAACACAAACCCTAGCATGAACACAACTACTAACATGAACATAATTACTAGCATGATCACAGATCCTAGGACACACTAGCAGTAGCAGAAAAAAATTATCCTAGGACACACACTGTAGGAAACCAGAACAGATCAGTCCGTTTCGACTCGATTGGGATCAAATCCAATCGGATCTACTCGAATCCTATCTAATCCGATTGAATCCACTAACTACTAGCACATGCCTAAGAAAATAAACCTCTAATCTACATCTACGAGCAAGCATTGGGGGGTTTGACTCACCGGAGCTTGCAGCCGCAGCGAACCGAGGCCGGGGTGAAAACCCCGGCGGGAAGGAGAACAGTGGCGCAGCAGAGGAGGAGCCGGCCCTGGCAACGGGCTGCGGCATCGGCCCTGTGCTCATGGCCACGCCAGAGGTCAAGAAGGACGGCACGCCGACAGGAGAGAACCCTTGGACGGATGTCAAGAAAACCCCCCTGCCCAATGGGTCCCAAGAAGCGGCGACTCCGTGGACGACGCCGGCACCGAGCCCAGGGCCACGAGGTCCGGAATCGGCAGCGAAGCAGGAACCGACGGCACCGCATTGGCCAGCCCTCGTGGTGGACGGCAGCAGATGGGGGACGACGCTCGCAACACCGACACCAGGTCCCTGCCCGAGTTTTGGAGCCCGGCCAGGCATCGCTCCTGGATGCTGGCGATGCGCTGGTCGACGGGGATCAGAGAGTGGCACGGCGGTGGGCGAGGCGGAGCCATCGAAGGGAAGGAGAGGAAGAGGCCGTGAGGCAGAGAGGGAGCGGTGAGAACAGTGCGCTGGGCAGACAGGAGAGTGTGTGTGTGGGAGGGGGGGGGGTGTTATGAGCCATCGCTTTCGTCTCCCGCGCTGCCCGAGGCATGCAACCGCCCCGCACGTTTCTATTATAACAGTCATTTCTTCACAGCAAGTCAGCAACCACAACAATTCCACGCTTTAAAACGTGACAAAACCTGGAAGCTGAAAATTTGAACATAATTCACAGAAACATGGCAAGAGACCATGGAAATGAAGCATTGAGACTATCTGGTGGGATGTAAGCTGATTCCAGGTTCTGAAATGAGTATGAATGCGGGCTAGAATATCAAATAGCAGACAGGCAATACTACATTATTAAACTCGTTTCTCATCGATCATTACCATATAAATGGCATTCAGAACTGTTGTTAACAAACACAGCCATCACTCTGCAATTTGTCCTTGCATGTTTATATCAAGATAAAAGATATGATCTCAAAACTTGGAAAGGTCCAACAGAACCACGATTGTCCGTGTTACCAAATAAATTACCACAGAAGTTCATTTAGTTCACTACTACTCTACAAAATTCTATCAGATTGATTGCACGACACGAGCAGGTCTTCCCGCGTTTTATCACCTTGGAGCAGATAGACCCATCTCTATATAAAACAAACAAATAAAGTATACATCAGGAGATTGAACATCGCAACAGCACCTTTATTCTTTAAATTTAAGAATGGAAGCATACAGCGTTAAAGTGTTCCTGATACTAGAAATAATAATGTTACAAGAAATGGACTGTCTAAGACATAACACTACGGCTAAGACAGATGTCGAGCAATATGTTTGGAGCATATCCACAATAGCCAAGCACCCACCTTAAGACATTGCGTAAATGTTTCACGTATCATCATTTTCATCTGAGAAAAGAAGAATGGTAATGTTGTAAACTACACTGGCAGGCGGATTCATACAACTCACTTTGTTAAATAGAATTTCAAGAGAAAATGTAATTGTCTTACAAAGCAATGAGAGAACTATATAGGAAAGTTGCACAAATAATATTGCATATATTTTCACAAACAGGTAGGCTTAGCAAAATCACGACCACTGCATAAAACAGAGGGAAATGGCGTGTTTTATCCATCAAACTGTTCTTCAAGAAAGGCGGCTAATAATTATATGTAAATAATATAAATCTAGTCTTCAGGTACAAATTTGACATGTTTAGGCACTCATTCTTGATGATTGCGAAGCAAAACAGCAAGCTTCCAGTAAAATACCTTTCAAGAACTAGCAACTCATGTGCCTGCAGAAACCAAATGTCTTACTCAATTGACCTCGATACAAAAATCTATGAAAGAGTATTGTTGAACAAATGAATATGCAATCGTTATTGGCTTATAGTATGAAAAAAAATGTTTTCTCTCTCGGAGTGTGGGTAAAGGACGTATAGTATGGAGTGCTGATCAGCTAGAGAGAAACAAAGGTAGCACTGACATGTGCAACCTAAGAATTAAAGTGATTTGTTGTTCCTACCCAAACATAAACACAAGATTAAGGTAGACATGTTACTACGCACAGTGATGTCACCGTGGAACAGCACTAGCATACTATTACGCCAAAACGGTGTTATATACGACATTATTTTGGTAAGAATTAGAGGAATTTAGAGTTTATGCACATGGACATCTCTAATTCTCCATTTTCATTAGTCAAACCATCTACAGTGAGCCGAATAATTTCCCTTTGGAATAGAAATGATAGCAAACAAACACCAAATGGAACTTTTTAGAACTCTGGCATTTAGGTGATACGACGACGACCACACACATTTGGACAAAAACTACACAGAATCGTCGACAGGAAAGTGACCAAAGGGCGACACAGAGCAAACAAGCAGAGTCAGATTCTTCACCATGCTAAGCAAGCAACTAAACTAATGACGCGCAAAGATAAAGGAAGGTACAAGTATGCACGGGCGGGCGCAGTTCTCACCCAAACCGAAAAGACAGATAACAGCTTCATCGATGGTACGATTGTTAAAGTCCGGGATAGGTGCGACAGAGGATACCCTGAGAGAGAGCGGAGGAGCTCCGGGACGCCGTGCTCAACCGCGAAGTCAGCCTCGCCGCGGCCACCGCGCTGTGTAGCGGCAGCAGCGACATTCCCGCGCAGCACCCCAGCTCCAGCGGCACCCTGCACACCACAGACCATTCCGCGTCACAGATCCGGCACCCACATGGATAAGGCTATCAACTGCGTCACCGTTTGTGTTTGTTTACCTGGAGATTAACGGGGCGCGGCGGGCGGCGGAGCGGCCGACGGAGGGCATGGAGCGGGAGGCCGCCGAGCGGCAAGCCGCGGTGGCGGCGCGGGCGGCGGCGCGGAAGCAGGTCGAGGCCATCTCTGAGGGTTTGGGGAAGGCGGAGGGAGAGGCGGGTGGGCGAGGACCGAGGAGAGTAGGAGCGTTTAGGGCTCGGCGTCACGGGCTGGAAGGAAGGACACATTTCCAGTTCCATGTTGGGCCGCACGCCCAACAATAGCGGATCCTGTTCGGCAGGCCGCCAAATTTGCCACACTGAAAATACAGGCTGCATTTCTTGGGCAAAAAGGATACTCCTTTTTGCCCAAGAAATTTTTTGGACGAAGATCCACTTGTATGCATGGGAGATGCAACAGATCCACTTGTGGAACCTTCAGTTCTGGTTGAATGTTCATCTTCCTTGTTCTTCCTTTTATTGGTTTTCTTCTCTGTTTTCTTCTTCACGCTTTTCCTTGAGCTGTATAGAAGTTGGTCATGTTGCAAAAAAATGGAAATATAAAGCATCAATTTTGTACAAAATATAGCCATAGCTTACATGTATTCAAATTCTTTGGAAGTGGAAAGTAAAATTAGTCTTTGACGACTCAGATTATATGACAGAATGTTGAAAATGCATGAATGTAGCAATGTAGCCATGGATGTTGAAATATAGAAAGCACATGTTTTGGAGTTACCCCACAGAACTTGCAACCACGGATGGCTCAAGGTCGCCTTCTCTAGCCACAAAAGGGGCATCTCCAGCATGTAGGTCAGCCTCATCTTCTCCAAATGCTGGGTCAACTAGATTTTTGCAAATTCTCGCTATGTGGCCGAAGCCTCCGCAATGCTTGCACTTCCTTTTCCTAGGGCCAAGGCCAGCACCTTCAACACTAGATCTGATTCTAGTCTTCCGTGGTCGTCCTTTTGGCCTCCTCAACACTGGAGCTTGTAGTTTGAAGCCAGGGTCAACAATTTCCCATTGTTGCTTGCCTACCATTGCAGGTATGTTGTCTGCATACGCAGCCTTGAATTTTGCTACGGAGTAGAACTCATGTACATAAGGTTCAATTTCTGATACCGGACCTCTTAGTGAAGTAATGAAATATAGAGCATGGATACATGGCAAACCCTTGACTTGCCATTGCCTGCAGCTACATGTTTCCTTGGCTATGTCAACAGGGTATCTCCATTCCCTATTTTCTTTTGTCGACTGCAGTAATTTCTGCCTCGACATCACTGTGTCTAACTACCTTCATCTTTAGTCCTGGAAAGAACACCAAATATTAAACATTTAATTTAGTTCGTTATGACATTAGTCGGTTGAAAGAGCAGAAGATGTTTGTTTACCTTTGGATTTGGCATGTAGTGCCTTTATCACACTTGGTATTATGAGATGGCCAAGCCATTTTTCTAATGTTATCCTCATCCGCAAATCAAACTTTTCCATTATCATCTTCCTAATCTTGTCCAACATGTCAACAATAAGAAGAGCCTTAATTTTCCTGACTTTGCTATTAAATGACTCTGCGAGGTTGTTATTGACGTAGTCAACCTTGCAGATTTCATTGAACTTGCTTCTATACCATATCTTTGTGTGGTGTTCAGCCATATATTTTTGAACACTATTCTTAGCAAGGATCTGCTTCATATGCCAATTGTGCTTCCTAGAACTGTAAGTCAAGCTTGCTGGCCAAAGATTATCATCATAGACCTTGCCCTTGAATTTTTTTCCAAAATTTGCAACAAGATGCCTCATACACTCCCTATGCTCCACTCCAGGCCACACTTGTCCTACTGCTGTCTCTAAACCTTTACAAGCGTCGGTGTGTATGACTAGTCCTTCAGGATGCCCAATAAGATTACATAGATTTTGAAGAAACCAAGCCCAACTATCTGATGATTCTGTCTCTATCACCCCGTAGGCAACCGGGTAAAGCCAATTACGGCCATCAATGGCACAAGCAGAAGCTAGCTGCCCTTTGAATCTCTCGTTTAGTGCAGTTGAATCCACGTCCAAGTATGGTCGACACCCATCTAAAAACCCTTGCCAACATGCCTTGAATGAAACGAACACTCTCCTAAAGCATTCCTTCTCCCTGACTTTTCCTTTGATTGAGTACACTACCAGGAGAACACTTCTCCACCTCAGCCTTGAAACTATAGAGAAGATGGAAGCTATCTTTCCATTTTCCACTAATCATATCCATTGCTTTCTCCTTACCACGAGATACACGCATGTACGGCACCGTGAAGTGATACTTCTCCTCGATCTTCTCTTGAAGAGCAGTAGGGCCAATGTCTGGGTTCTTTCTGACCCAATCTAGGATAACATCAGCAACCCACCTACTCTTAGCCGGCTTGAACTTCTCACTTCTCAGCTTAGTTGGGCATGTATGAGAGAAAGGACACACCTTGATCTGCATTCAAAAAATAGCAAAATCAAATTGTATTGCTACCAATTGCATAGAAGAAAGGGTACAACAATCAAATCAATTAGATATTACCAAGTTATACCTGAAATATTGTGCTATTCCTCATATAAGAGCCATGTATCCTCCACTTACACCTCTTATATGCACAACAAACTCTCAGCCTATTAGGATCACTCTTTTGGACTGTATAGTCAAATTCACTTTTAATTGCAAAAGTCGAAAGTGCATTCTTGCAATCCAATAAAGAGGGAAATGTCGATCCTTCTACAAATGATGGATCCTCCTTATTGTACACTACAATAGGTTTGTCCTCCTCCTCCTCTCCCTCCTCATCTACTAAACCCATGTCTCTATTCTCTTCTTCCTCTTCAGTGTCAGTGGATTCATATGCTGGAGGATCATCTTCCTCTTCTATATCTTTTGAATCATCTTCTTTCATAGACTTCTTGACTAAGTCAGGATACTCCCTCTCATCATCATTATCTGAGAGTTTAGCATCATCAGGAATAGCATCATCGGTTATGTCTCTGTTAGGATCATCAATACTAGTAGACTGTCTGACTCCCTATACGTTGACTATATCAACATCAATTGCCTGACTCCCTGTATGTTGACTCTCACAATAAGATGGCTGTGTAGGTGGATTGCGGTTTGGTGTGCTGCGAGTTGGAGATTTCTGAAGAACCTCAATTAGCATAGATATTTTCTTTGAATCTTGATGCTTTCCAAACATCAAAGCTGCATCATCATCGCATGCAACATCAACCCATATATTTTGTTCCCTCTCGTAGTACTTCAACTCCACAGAATCACGGCACCCCCAAGGATAGGTATCACACAACTTGCACAACAATGTTTTGTATGTGATACTGGATTCGACAAACAGAGGATAATCAAAGCCGCCAACATATCGCTTGCGGCCATCGGTACTAAGACGACTTGTTTCCATCCTAACGGACAGCATACAAGCAGTTTCCTCATCCATCCTAAATCATCATGAACACATAACCAAATTGTGTGCAGTTACTCACTATGAATTATACACAACAAATTCGACCGCTACATACTACTATGAATACACACGCATCATCCTAGTAATTAGCATACTCACCCTGCTGGAATATCAGAGGTTGCGACCTGTACACTTAGCGCCATCTGGTGGCTAAGGCAAGCCTCTGATTCGGACATGTTGTCCATCGCCATTGTCGTGGAACAACCTCTGATCAAGAAATCACAGGCGGAGGAAGAACAGAGGAGTCAGATGGGAGTCATGTGGTGATGCTGCTCTGGAGGGAAGCCGGAGCTGCGGCGAGTGGAGGTGCGCGGGGCGGGAGGCGTCGGAGCTGCGGGGCGGGAGGTGCGCGGGGCGGGAGGCGTCAGCGCTGCGGCGAGTGGAGGCGCCGGAGCTGCGCAGGCCGCGCCAGCGACCGGCCGTACCCGAATGGACGAGTTTGGCGGGCGGTGGCGGCGGCGGTTTCTGGCTGCGGCTGCTAATGAATAGGGAAAGGTACGAGTAGTTTGGGGATAGGATTAGTATAATCGATAGCTTAGTCAGGTCAACCCGAATGGACTACAAGTTAAAGATCTCTATAATTGACATATAAGTGCGTCTTCCTGGATGGTTATTACGCGCGCGTGTATTGGCCGCCCTGATTGAATGTGCGAGGTTCGATCCCCCACTCTCCCGTATTGCTTTTCTTTTCCTGCTCTTTACAAATGAGCCCACATGTAATGGAACCAGGGGTATTACGGTCATATCACGTGGTCAAATGAGCCTTTGACTGATGGTAACGTGAGAAAATGGCATTTTTGAGTGTGTCTCTAACGGAAGAGTGGCATTTTTGAGCAATGAAACATTTTAATGGCAAAAGTGAGTAGTGTGGCACAACTAGTGGCAAAAGTGATAAAAACCCTTAAGGAAAAGCATTCGCTGGGCAGTTAGTCAGAAGGCTGCTAACCATGAAGCTAGGGGTGGAGTCCAGCCAGCTTTCAGTCGTAGTAAGCGTACATGCACGTTTAGCACACAAATGTGCTGGACCGTTAGCGGCTCTTATTACATGAGAAATATGAAATGACAAAAAGCTAGCAGAGAGCTCTCTAATTTCTAACAAGATCGGTGCTACTACCGAGCGCTTGGTGTAGCTAGAGTTCTAGAGGTTAACTGCCTCAAGACAGTCGGATTCCAGTCGCACGTGCGTGTAGCCTCGAAGATTCGCGAAGATGACACGCTCACTCAAGGAGAGCACTTCAACAATGAAGGGATCTGTAAGCCCCAGGTGGGGTTTGCACCATGCGCCCAGGAATACTGAGGAAGAGCGGGCTACTCCCCCCACGCCGGCGTTGCTGGCATCTCGATGTATCGCAGCGTCCGTGTTGATCTTTACAATGTCACCTTCAGGGGGCCGCCAACCGTGACCCGGCAGCGGTATGGAGCTTTGTCGGGGAATGTCCAGTAATGCCAGGTCTTCGCGAATGCGTCTAACCAAGGCAGCTGGATCGATAATCTCCTGATCGTGTGTCCTCCTGTTGTGGGACATCCAGATAGCCCACACGACAGCAATGATTGTTGCACGATCCTTGTCTGTAAATTGGGCATCACAAAGCATATCACGTGCCCAAGTGCTGGGATGGAGCTGTGGCAGGTTAATCTCAAAGATAAATCTCGCCTCCTCCCAAAAATGCCTTGCATGAGAGCAATGAACAAGAGCATGCATCAAGTCCTCGTCCATGGCAAGGCACAACTTTTTTTTGACGAGAAAGCTTACTTTATTAATAAAAGGACGGATATATCGTCTGCCAGCAGACTCACAATGAAATCAGGAGGGGCATAAATCCAACGAGATGGATTATTAGCTCGTCCCCATCTAGCCAGCTCATGAGCTACATAATTTGACTCTTTAATACAATGCTCAATAGTAAACCTCCTGAAATCTACTAGATAACAACGACATTCATCAAGAACCGGCGCAACCACCATAGAATAAGCTTCATTGAATCTAAGTGCATTCACCACCGTGATATTATCTGATCTCACCACCAAGTTATTGCATCCCGTATCTCTTGCTGGCTTCAGTCCTTCAAGCAGAGCTACCGCTTCTGCCATGAACACATCAGCTACATGTTCTAATCTCGCCGTGGATGCCGACATGAAAGATCCACGGTGATCATGGATGACAGCACCACAAGACCCAACATAATCACCCTCTATGAATGAAGCATCGACATTAAGGACAAGTTGTCCTGCTAGGAACGTCGGCCACCTGTTGATCTTGGGTGTAGATTTAGCTTGTGCTCCGCGCACATAATTAATCGCTAGGGCAACCACCGTTGGCGCTGTTCGTTCTAGAGTCAATATTTCTTCCCCTCGCACGAACTATCTTCTTTGACACCATAAGAACTAACAAACTGTTGATATGAGCTCTGGTAGCTCGACCAATCCAGAATATTGTCGTTGATAAGAATCATCACATAAAATGAACTCCAAGACTGCCGAACCTGCTCGATCAGCCAATGAAGCAAAGTTAATATCTGCTATGATTCCCAAAGCTTCCCAAACTGCTTGCGCCCTTGCACACTTAAACAACATATGGGCTAAGTCCTCCGCACCATCTGTACAGTATGGGCATTGGGACAAGTTTCCAACATGGCGATTCATAAGAGTACTCCGGCATGGGATGGCATTGTGCAAGCATCTCCAGATATAAATTTTAACTTTTGCTGGCACTCTCAAACTCCACAACTTCTTCCAAACTGGATGGGGCGCCATGGAGAAGCGGGCCAGACCGCTGTCCTCTGTATCATAATTCACTTCCCACTGCTTATAATAGGCAGAACATACTGAAAAACGCCGCTCCTCGTGAGATACCATGCAACATAGTCCTATGTCTCCACATGGAATAATGGGATTTGTAGTATGTGTTTAGCATCAATGTGCCAGAAATTCTCCCGGATTAACATCTCATCCCATTCTCCCGTGATTGGGTCAATTAACTCATTCACTTTAGTAAGTACTTGGTTCCCCCTTACTGTTAAAACTTTTTTGGAGGCGCTGTTCGGGATCCAACAGTCATCGCATATATTAATCTTTTCTCCATTGCCTACTCTCCAAATGCAAGGCACAACTTACATAGTCTTGTGTCTTTGATACGACGGTGTTGAAGGGTAGATTCATCCGGAATGATTCCTCTGATTACCCTCCACCAAAACACTCTGACTTTTGGAACAACTTTGAGCTTCCATAAGCGACTCCACATCTATTCTTCATCCATTGATGGCCCCGCTATCTGCCCTTCTTCTAGAGCTAACCGCTCATTCTGATTCACTAGAGCTCGATAGGTTGTTTTAACAGAGTAGATGTCGGATCTCTCATGTGTCCAAGCAAGGAAGTCCCCCCCCGCCACCCTAGTGGAGTGGGATATTAAGGATTGCCTCCACGTCAGGTGCGATGAACGTAGCTCGGATTAGATCACGCTTCCAGGTCCAATTCTCCGAGTCGATTAGGTCACTGACCAAGGTGACCGTGGTCGATGGTGGCCTGAACAAAGGCCTCATAGAGACAGCCGATGGAATCCATCGGTCCTCCCAAGCGGATGTAGAGGCTCCATCACCGATGCGCTTGACGAGACCAGCACTAAGATCTGCGCGTCCAGCAATGATGGCCCTTCAGATGGCTGATGCAGATTTTGGTGTTAGTGCTTGCATAAAATCACAGTCCAGGAAATACCTTCCCTTTGTTACTCTGGTACAGAGAGCGTCAGGATTTGTTAGGAACCTCCAGCCGTGCTTCCCAAGAAGCGCTAGGTTAAACTGTCATAGGTCCCGGAAACCCATCCCCCCTTGATCTTTGGTGTAGCAAGTCTGTCCCAAGCGATCCAGTGTAGAGAATGTCGATCCACAGAACTCCCCCACCAGAATTTGGCCATGCTCGAGGTTAGATTCTTGCACACTTTTTTGGTCAATAGAAAACAGGACATGCTGAAAGTCGAAATACCTTGTACAATTGATTTGATCAAAGTCTCCCTTCCTGCACAGGCAAATAACCGTTCAGACCAGCCCTGCATCTTCCCCCTAGCCCGATCGCCAATGTGTTCAAAAGTTCCACTTGTATTTCTTCCAATGGCAGTGGGCAGACCAAGATATCGTTCAGAAAAGGCTCCTGACTGAACGTTCAAAAGATGTTTGAGACTTCCTCTTAAGGCCGCGGGTGTGTTTGGGCTGAAGTAGATGGCACTTTTTGCTTCATTAGCACACTGGATGGACGCTTCACCATAGATTCTGAGGATGTCATTCAAACGTGATGCACTTTCCATCGTCGCCTAGATGAAGATCAAGCTATCATCCGCGAATAGTAGATGACTTACCCATGGGGCTCTGAATCCCATGCGTATGCCCCGGTCAATATGATTGCCATAATACTTCAGCATGGACGAAAATCCTTCAGCGCATAGCAGAAAGAGGTATGGAGATACAGGACAGCCCTGCCGAAGTCCTCTCGAAGGAGTGAAGTAGGGCAACAATTCTTTGTTAACATGAACAGAGAAGCAAACTGATGTGACGCACTTCATGATTAGCCTGACCAGATCGCCTGCAAACCCAAGTCTCAATAACATGGCTTCAAGGAAGTGCCACTCAACTCGATCGTAAGCTTTCATCATGTCCAATTTTATTGCACACGAGAAGTTTTTTCCTTTCTTTCATCTCCTCATTGTATGAACACTTTTGAATGCCACAAGGACATTGTCCGTGATCAGACGCCCTGGAACGAATGCACTTTGTTCCTCACTTATGATCTCATCCATGCAAGGCCTCAAACGATTAGTGATCTCTTTGACAACAATCTTATAAAGAACTGGGCATAAAGCAATGGGCATAAAGCAATGGGCCAATACTGGGAGATGTTCTGTGGATGACGTACCTTAGGGATTAATGTGATGGAAGTATCATTTAGCCCATGCAGGTAGTTCACCACCATTCAAGAAATACAACACCGTCGGGATAATGTCATGTTTCAGAAGATCCCAGTGACACTGATAAAACCCGGTTGTGAATCCATCTACTCCAGGCGCTTTGGACAGGGCCATCTGAAATAATTCATCTTGCACCTCCGAAGCTTCGAATGGTTTACACAGTAGGTCGTTCATAGCCGGCGTAACCCGACTTGGTACATGCGATAGCAACTCCTCGTTGTTACTATAACCTTGAGATGTATATAGGGATTGGTAAAACGCAAGAATTTCTTCTTTATCCTCGTCTCCCGAGGCGCAAACTGAGCCGTCCGAGCGCTGCAAGTTAGCGATCTTGTTAAGGCGTTGACGTTACTTCGCTTGTGCCTGAAAGTAGGTTGTGTTGCAGTCTCCTTCGCGTAGCCAAGGCATGCGGGGCCGCTATTTCAACCATATCTCCTCCAGTTTTAGCGCCTCTCGGAGCTTAGACATGGTAGTTTTCTCTTCCTCTGAAGGGCCTCGTCCAACCGACTGGCATCACAACCTGTCAAGCCGCTTCTGCAGCTGTCGGACTGTCCTTGCCAAGGAACCAAATTCACGAACCCCCAGGGCATAAGTATGCATTGGAGAGCCGCGAGGGAGTCCATTACACCGTGCAGGCCCGGCTGTCTAGTCTGTGCACGCCAAGTCTCAGTAACCAACTAATCATAGTCATTATGAGATTGCCATATGTTCTCATAGCGAAAGGATTTTTATGTGAGTTGCTATTTGGGTGTTGTTGCCGCACTTCTGTCAGTACAAAGCAATGATCTGACTCGACTGAACAGATATGGTGCACTTTAACATACTCGAACTTGTGCCTGAATTCCTCATTAGCAAATACTCGGTCTAGCCGAGCTTTTACATTAGAGTAGCCAGATTGTTGGTTGTCCCATGTGTAGGGTGTTGGAGAACGTAGTGTTGGAAATATGCCCTAGAGGCAATAATAAAATAGTTATTATTATATTTCCTTGTTCATGATAATAGTCTTTTATTCATGCTATAACTGTATTATCCGGAAATCGTAATACACGTGTGAATACATAGACAACAATATGTCCCTAGTGAGCCTCTAGTTGACTAGCTCGTTGTGATCAACAGATAGTCATGGTTTCCTGGCTATGGACATTGGATGTCGTTGATAACGGGATCACATCATTAGGAGAATGATGTGATGGACAAGACCCAATCCTAAGCCTAGCACAAAGATCGTGTAGTTTGTATGCTAAAGCTTTTCTAATGTCAAGTATCTTTTCCTTAGACCATGAGATTGTGCAACTCCCGGATACCGTAGGAATGCTTTGGGTGTACCAAACGTCACAACGTAACTGGGTGGCTATAAAGGTGCATTACAGGTATCTTCGAAAGTATCTGTTGGGTTGGCACGAATCGAGACTGGGATTTGTCACTCCGTGTAAACGGAGAGGTATCTCTGGGCCCACTCGGTAGGACATCATCATAATGTGCACAATGTGACCAAGGGGTTGATCATGGGATGATGTGTTACGGAACGAGTAAAGAGACTTGCCGGTAACGAGATTGAACAAGGTATCGGTATACCGACGATCGAATCTCGGGCAAGTACAATACCGCTAGACAAAGGGAATTGCATACGGGATTGATTAAGTCCTTGACATCGTGGTTCATCCGATGAGATCATTGTGGAACATGTGGGAGCCAACATGGGTATCCAGATCCCGTTGTTGGTTATTGACCGGAGAACGTCTCGGTCATGTCTGCATGTCTCCCGAACCCGTAGGGTCTACACACTTAAGGTTCGATGACGCTAGGGTTATAAAGGAAGTTTGTATGTGGTTACCGAATGTTGTTCGGAGTCCCGGATGAGATCCCGGACATCACGAGGAGTTCCGGAATGGTCCGGAGGTAAAGATTTATATATGGGAAGTCCTGTTTTGGTCACCGAAAGAGTTTCGGGGTTTATCGGTAACGTACCGGGACCACCGGGAGGGTCCCGGGGGTCCACCAAGTGGGGCCACCAACCCCGGAGGCTTGCATGGGCCAAGAGTGGTGAGGGACCAGCCCCTTAGTGGGCTGGTGCGCCTCCCACAAGGGCCCATGGCGCCTAAGAGGTGGGAAGTGGGGCAAACCCTAAAGGGGATGGGCCTTAGGGCCCATCTAGCTGCGCCTCCCTCCCCTCTCCCCTCTTGGCCGCCACCCCCTTTGCCATCTAGGGCTGCCCCCCCTAGGGGTGGGAACCCTAGAGGGGGTGCAGCCCCTCCCCTTCCCCTATATATATGAGGCCAAGAGGGCTGCCCACAACACACGCGATTCGATCTCTCGTTGGTGCAGCCCTGCGTCTCTTCTTCCTCCTCTTCTGTGGTGCTTGGCGAAGCCCTGCAGGATAGCCACGCTCCTCCACCACCACCACGCCGTTGTGCTGCTGCTGGATGGAGTCTTCCTCAACCTCTCCCTCTCTCCTTGCTGGATCAAGGCATGGGAGACGCCACCGGGCTGTACGTGTGTTGAACGCGGAGGTGCCGTCCGTTCGGCACTTGGTCATCGGTGATTCGGATCACGACGAGTACGACTCCATCAACCCCGTTCACTTGAACACTTCCGCTTAGCAATCTACAAGGGTATGTAGATGCACTCTCCTTCCCCTCGTTGCTAGTCTCTCCATAGATAGATCTTGGTGATACGTAGGAAAATTTTGAATTTCTGCTACGTTCTCCAACAGTGGCATCATGAGCTAGGTCTATTGCGTAGATTCTTTGCACGAGTAGAACACAAAGTAGTTGTGGGCGTTGATTTTGTTCAATATGCTTACCGTTACTAGTCCAATCTTGTTTCGACGGTATTGTGGGATGAAGCGGCCCGGACCGACCTTACACGTACTCTTACGTGAGACAGGTTCCACCGATTGACATGCACTTGGTGCATAAGGTGGCTAGCGGGTGCCAGTCTCTCCCACTTTAGTCGGAACGGATTCGATGAAAAGGGTCCTTATGAAGGGTAAATAGCAATTGACATATCACGTTGTGGTTTTGCGTAGGTAAGAAACGTTCTTGCTAGAAACCCATAGCAGCCATGTAAAACATGCAAACAACAATTAGAGGACGTCTAACTTGTTTTTGCAGGGTATGCTATGTGATGTGATATGGCCAAGAAGAATGTGATGAATGATATGTGATGTATGAGATTGATCATGTTCTTGTAATATGAATCACGACTTGCATGTCGATGAGTATGACAACCGACAGGAGCCATAGGAGTTGTCTTAATTTATTGTATGACCTGCGTGTCATTGAACAACGCCATGTAATTACTTTACTTTATTGCTAACCGATAGCCATAGTAGTAGAAGTAATAAGTTGGCGAGACGACTTCATGGAGACACGATGATGGAGATCATGATGATGGAGATCATGGTGTCATGCCGGTGACGATGATGATCATGGAGCCCCGAAGATGGAGATCAAAAGGAGCAAAATGATATTGGCCATATCATGTCACTATTTGATTGCATGTGATGTTTATCATGTTTATGCATCTTGTTTACTTAGAATGACGGTAGTAAATAAGATGATCCCTTACAACAATTTCAAGAAGTGTTCTCCCCTAACTGTGCACCGTTGCTACAGTTCGTCGCTTCTAAGCACCACGTGATGATCGGGTGTGATGGATTCTTACATTCACATACAACGGGTGTAAGACAAATTTACACATGCGAAAACACTTAGGGTTAACTTGACGAGCCTAGCATGTACAGACATGGCCTCGGAACACAGAGACCGAAAGGTCGAGCATGAGTCATATAGTAGATACGATCAACATGAAGATGTTCACCGATGATGACTAGTCCGTCTCACGTGATGATCGGACACGGCCTAGTTGACTCGGATCATGTAATCACTTAGATGACCAGAGGGATGTCTATCTGAGTGGGAGTTCATAAGATGAACTTAATTATCCTGAACATAGTCAAAAAGACCTTTTGCAAATTATGTCGTAAGCTCGCGCTGTAGTTCCACTGTTTAGATATGATCCTAGAGAAAATATAGTTGAAAGTTGACAGTAGCGATTATGCGGACAGTAGAAAGCTTATGTCCTTAATGCACCGCTCAGTGTGCTGAACCCCAAACGTCGTTTGTGGATGTTGCAAACATCGGACATACACGTTTTGATAACTACGTGATAGTTCAGTTAAACGGTTTAGAGTTGAGGCACCAAAGACGTTTTCGAAACGTCGCGAAACATATGAGATGTTTCGAGGGCTGAAATTGGGATTTCAGGCTCGTGCCCACGTCAAGAGGTATAAGACCTCCGACGATTTTCTTAGCCGGCAAACTAAGGGAGAAAAGTTCAATCGTTGAGCTTGTGCTCAGATTGTCTGAGTGCAACAATCACTTGAATCGAGTGGGAGTTGATCTTCCAGATGAGATAGTGATGTTTCTCCAAAGTCATTGCCACCAAGCTGCTAGAGCTTCGTGATGAACTATAACATATCAGGGATAGATATGATGATCCTTGAGGTATTCGTGATGTTTGACACCGCGAAAGTAGAAATCAAGAAGGAGCATCAATTGTTGATGGTTGGTGAAACCACTAGTTTCAAGAAGGGCAAGGGCAAGAAGGGATACTTCATGAAACAGCAAATCAGCTGCTGCTCTAATGAAGAAACCCAAGGTTGAACCCAAACCCGAGACTAAGTGCTCCTGTAATAAGGGGAACAACCACTGGAGCAGAATTACCCTAGATACTTGGTAGATGAGAAGGCTGGCAAGGTCGATAGAAGTATATTGGATATACATTATGTTAATGTGTACTTTACTAGTACTCCTAGTAGCACCAGGGTATTAGATACCGGTTCGGTTGCTAAGTGTTAGTAACTCGAAATAAAAGAGCTACGGAATAAACGGAGACTAGCTGAAGGTGAGCTGACGATATGTGTTGGAAGTATTTCCAAGGTTGATGTGATCAAGCATCGCACGCTCCCTCTACCATCGAGATTTGGTGTTTGCGTTGAGCATAGACATGATTGGATTATGTCTATTGCAATACGGTTATTCATTTAAGGAGAATAATGGTTACTCTGTTTATTTGAATAATACCTTCAATGGTCTTGCACCTAAATGAATGGTTTATTGAATCTCGATCATAGTGATACACATTTTCATGCCAAAAAGATATAAGATAGTAATGATAGTACCACTTACTTGTGGCACTGCCATGTGAGTCATATTGGTGTAAAACGCATGAAGAAGCTCCATGTTGATGGATCTTTGGACTCACTCGTTTTTGAAAAGTTTGAGACATGCGAACCATGTCTATTGGTGTATATGCATGAAGAAACTCCATGCAGATGGATCGTTTGGACTCACTTGATTTTGAATCACTTGAGATATGCAAATCATACCACATGGGCAAGATGACTGAAAAGCCTCGTTTTCAGTAAGATGGAACAAGATAGCAACTTGTTGGAAGTAACACATTTTGATGTGTGCAGTCCAATGAGTGCTGAGGCATGCAGTGAATATCGTTATGTTCTTACTTCATAGATGATTCGAGTAGATGTAGAGTATATTTACTTGATGAAACACAAGTCTGAATTATTGAATGGTTCAAGTAATTTCAGAGTGAAGTAGAAGATCATTGTGACAGGAGGATAAAATGTCTATGATATGATCATAGAGATGAATATCTGAGTTACGAGTTTTGGCACACAATTAAGACATTGTGGAAATTGTTTCGCAATAAATACCGCCTGGAACACCATAGTGTGATGGTGTGTCCAAACATCATAGTTGCACCCTATTGGATATGGTGCATACCATGATGTCTCTTATCGAATTACCACTATCGTTCATGGGTTAGGCATTAGAGACAACCGCACTCACTTTAATGGGGCACCACATAATTCCGTTGAGACGACACCGTTTGAACTGTGGTTTGGAGAAACCTAAGTTGTCGTTTCTTAAAAAGTTTGGGACTGCGACGCTTACGTGAAAAAGTTTCAGGTTGATAAGCTCGAACCCAAAGCGGATAAAATGCATCTTCATAGGACACCCAAAACAGTTGGGTATACCTCCTAATTCAGATCCGAAAGCAATATGGATTGTTTCTTAAATCGGGTCCTTTCTCGAGGAAAGGTTTCTCTCGAAAGAATTGAGTGGGAAGATGGTGGAGACTTGATGAGGTTATTGAACCGTCAATTCAACAAGTGTGTAGCAGGACACAGGAAGTTGTTCCTGTGGCACCTACACCAATTGAAGTAGAAGCTTATGATAGTGATCATGAAACTTCGGATCAAGTCACTACCGAACCTCGTAGGACGACAAGGACGCGTACTACTTCGGAGTGGTACGGTGATCCTGTCTTGAAGGTCATGTTGCTAGACAACAATGAACCTACGAGCTATGGAGAAGCGATGGTGGGCCCAAATTCCGACAAATGGTTAGAAGCCATGGAATCCGAGATAGGATCCATATATCAGAACAAAGCATGGACTTTGGTGGACTTGCCCGATGATCGGCAAGCCATTGAGATAAATGGATCTTTAAGAAGAAGACGGACGTGGACGGTAATGTCACCGTCTATGAAGCTCGACTTGTGGTGAAGAGTTTTTCACAAGTTCAAGGAGTTGACTACGATGAGATTTTCTCATCTGTAGCGATGCTTAAGTCCGTCGGAATCATGTTAGCATTAGCTGCATTTATGAAATCTGGCAGATCGATGTCAAAACGAGTTTCCTTACCAACTCTCGTAAGGAAAGGTTGTATGCGATACAATCAGAAAGGTTTTGTCGATCCTAAGGATGCTAAAAGGTATGCTGGCTCCAGCGATCCTTCTAAGGACTGGAGTAAGCATCTCGGAGTTGGAATGTACACTTTGATAAGATGATCAAAGATTTTGGGTTTATACAAAGTTTATGAGAAACTTGTATTTCCAAAGAAGTGAGTGGGAGAACTATAGAATTTTTGATGAGTATATGTTGTTGACATATTGCTGATCAGAAATGATGTAGAATTTCTAGAAAGCATATAGGGTTATTTGAAAGGTGTTTTTCAAATAGAAAGCCTGGATTAAGCTACTTGAGCATTGAGCATCAAGATCTATAAGGATAGATCAAAACGCTTAATGGTACTTTCAAATGAGCACATTCCTTGACATGATCTTGAAAGTGTTCAAGATGGATCAGTCAAAGAAGGAGTTCTTGCCTGAGTTGTAAGGTATGAAGTTAAGACTTAAAGATCGACCACGGCAGAAGAAAGAGGAAGGACGAAGGTCGTCCCCTATGCTTTTATCATAAGCTCTCTACAGTATGCTATGCTGTGTACCGCACCTGAAGTGTGCCTTGCCATGAGTCAGTCAAGGGGTACAAGAGTGATCCAGGAATGGATCACAGGACAGCGGTCAAAGTTATCCTTAGTAACTAGTGGACTAAGGAATTTTCTCGATTATGGAGGTGGTAAAAGAGTTCGTCGTAAAGGGTTACGTCGATGCAAGCTTAACACCTATCCGGATAGCTCTGAGTAGAGATACCGGATACGTATAATGGAGCAACAATTTAGAATAGCTCCAAGTAGAACAGTTATTTGGAATAGCTCCAAATAGAGCGTGGTAGCTGCATCTAGGAGATGACATAGAGATTTGTAAAGCACACACGGATCTGAAAGGTTCAGACCCGTTGACTAAAACCTCTCTCACAAGCAGAACATGATCAAACCCCAGATCTCATTGAGTCTTAATCACATGAAGATGTGAACTAGTTTAATGACACTAGTAAACTCTTTGGATGTTGGTCACATGGTGATGTGACCTGTCAGTGTAAATCACATATCGATGTGAACTAGATTATTGACTCTAGTGCAAGTGGGAGACTGTTGGAAATATGCCCTAGAGGCAATAATAAAATAGTTATTATTATATTTCCTTGTTCATGATAATAGTCTTTTATTCATGCTATAACTGTATTATCCGGAAATCGTAATACACGTGTGAATACATAGACAACAATATGTCCCTAGTGAGCCTCTAGTTGACTAGCTCGTTGTGATCAACAGATAGTCATGGTTTCCTGGCTATGGACATTGGATGTCGTTGATAACGGGATCACATCATTAGGAGAATGATGTGATGGACAAGACCCAATCCTAAGCCTAGCACAAAGATCGTGTAGTTCGTATGCTAAAGCTTTTCTAATGTCAAGTATCTTTTCCTTAGACCATGAGATTGTGCAACTCCCGGATACCGTAGGAGTGCTTTGGGTGTACCAAACGTCACAACGTAACTGGGTGGCTATAAAGGTGCATTACAGGTATCTCCGAAAGTATCTGTTGGGTTGGCACGAATCGAGACTGGGATTTGTCACTCCGTGTAAACGGAGAGGTATCTCTGGGCCCACTCGGCAGGACATCATCATAATGTGCACAATGTGACCAAGGGGTTGATCACGGGATGATGTGTTACGGAACGAGTAAAGAGACTTGCCGGTAGCGAGATTGAACAAGGTATCGGTATACCGACGATCGAATCTCGGGCAAGTACAATACCGCTAGACAAAGGGAATTGCATAGGGGATTGATTAAGTCCTTGACATCGTGGTTCATCCGATGAGATCATCGTGGAACATGTGGGAGCCAACATGGGTATCCAGATCCCGCTGTTGGTTATTGACCGGAGAACGTCTCGGTCATGTCTGCATGTCTCCCGAACCCGTAGGGTCTACACACTTAAGGTTCGATGACGCTAGGGTTATAAAGGAAGTTTGTATGTGGTTACCGAATGTTGTTCGGAGTCCCGGATGAGATCCCGGACGTCACGAGGAGTTCCGGAATGGTCCGGAGGTAAAGATTTATATATGGGAAGTCCTGTTTTGGTCACCGGAAGAGTTTCGGGGTTTATCGGTAACGTACCGGGACCACCGGGAGGGTCCCGGGGGTCCACCAAGTGGGGCCACCAACCCCGGAGGCTTGCATGGGCCAAGAGTGGTGAGGGACCAGCCCCTTAGTGGGCTGGTGCGCCTCCCACAAGGGCCCATGGCGCCTAAGAGGTGGGAAGGGGGGCAAACCCTAAAGGGGATGGGCCTTAGGGCCCATCTAGCTGCGCCTCCCTCCCCTCTCCCCTCTTGGCCGCCACCTCCTTTGCCATCTAGGGCTGCCGCCCCCCTAGGGGTGGGAACCCTATAGGGGGCGCAGCTCCTCCCCTTCCCCTATATATATGAGGCCAAGAGGGCTGCCCACAACACACGCGATTCGATCTCTCGTTGGTGCAGCCCTGCGTCTCTTCTTCCTCCTCTTCTGTGGTGCTTGGCGAAGCCCTGCAGGATAGCCACGCTCCTCCACCACCACCAAGCCGTTGTGCTGCTGCTGGATGGAGTCTTCCTCAACCTCTCCCTCTCTCCTTGCTGGATCAAGGCATGGGAGACGTCACCGGGCTGTACGTGTGTTGAACGCGGAGGTGCCGTCCGTTCGGCACTTGGTCATCGGTGATTCGGATCACGACGAGTACGACTCCATCAACCCCGTTCACTTGAAGCTTCTGCTTAGCGATCTACAAGGGTATGTAGATGCACTCTCCTTCCCCTCGTTGCTGGTCTCTCCATAGATAGATCTTGGTGATACGTAGGAAAATTTTGAATTTCTGCTACGTTCTCCAACATGTAGTAATTTCAAAAAAATTCCTACGCACACGCAAGATCATGGTGATGCGTAGCAACGAGAGGGGAGAGTGTTGTCCACGTACCCTCGTAGACCGAAAGCGGAAGCGTTATGACAACGCGGTTGATGTAGTAGTACGTCTTCACGATCGACCGATCTTAGTACTGAACGTACAACACCTCCGCGATGTGCACACGTTCAGCTCGGTGACATCCCACGAACTCCGATCTAGCAAAGTGTCAAGGGAGAGTTTTGTCAGCACGACAGCGTGATGATGGTGATGATGATGCTACCGATGCAGGGCTTCGCCTAAGCACCGCAACGATATGACCGAGGTGGATTATGGTGGAGGGGGGCACCGCACACGGCTAACAGAGATCAATGATCAACTTGTGTGTCCTATGGTGCCCCTGCCCCCGTATATAAAGGAGCAAGGGGGAGGCCGACCTGGCCTTGGGGCGCGCCAAGGAGAGGGGGAGTCCTCCTCCTAGAGGGAGTAGGACTCCCCTTTCCTAGTCCAACTAGGAAAGAGGAAGGGGGAAGGAAGGAGAGGGAGAGAGGGAGGAAAGAGGGGGCACCGCCCCCCTCCTTGTCCAATTCAGACTCCCAAGGGGGAGGGGGCAGCCAGCCCTAGGCCCTCTCCTCTCTCTCTCTTACAAGGCCCATGTTGGCCCATTAGATCCCCCGGGGGTTCCGATAACCCCCGGCACTCTGATAAATATCCGGTGACCCCCGGAACTCATCCGGTGTCCGAATATAGTCGTCCAATATATCAATCTTTATGTCTCGACCAATTCGAGACTCCTCGTCATTCCCGTGATC
Organism: Triticum timopheevii; assembly: GCA_963921465.1. Taxonomy (NCBI): domain Eukaryota; kingdom Viridiplantae; phylum Streptophyta; class Magnoliopsida; order Poales; family Poaceae; genus Triticum; species Triticum timopheevii. The sequence goes on from OY997272.1 coordinate 422,083,596, forward strand.
ACATCCGGAATTCTGAACTACCTTCGATATATCAAAACACATAAACTCATAATATCGATCTCACCGAACGTTAAGCGTGCGGACCCTATGGGTTCGAGAACTATGTAGACATGACCGAGACATGTCTCCGGCCAATAACCAATAGTGGAACCTGGATGCTCATATTGGCTCCCACATATTCTACGAAGATCTTTATCGGTCAACCCGCATAATAACATACGTTGTTCCCTTTGTCATCGGTATGTTAGTTGCCCGAGATTCGATCGTCGGTATCTCAATACCTAGTTCAATATCATTACTGGCAAGTCTCTCTACTCATTTCGTAATGCATCATTCCGTAACTAACTCGTTAGTCACATTGCTTGCAAGGCTTATAGTGATGTGCATTATCGAGAGGGCCCAGAGATACCTCTACGACAATCGTAGTGACAAATCCTAATCTCGATCTATGCCAACTCAACAAACACCATCGAAGACACCTGTAGAGCACCTTTATAATCACCCAGTTATGTTGTGACATTTGGTAGCACACAAAGTGTTCCTCCAGTATCCGGGAGTTGCATAATCTCATAGTCATAGGAACATGTATAAGTCATGAAGAAAGCAATAGCAATATACTAAACGATCAAGTGCTAAGCTAACGGAATGGGTCAAGTCAATCACATCATTCTCTAATGATGTGATCCCGTTCATCAAATGACAACTCATGTCTATGGCTAGGAAACTTAACCATCTTTGATTAATGAGCTAGTCAAGTAGAGGCATACTAGTGACACTCTGTTTGTCTATGTATCCACACATGTACTAAATTTCCGGTTAATACATTTCTAGCATGAATAATAAACATTTATCATGATATAAGGAAATATAAATAACAACTTTATTATTGCCTCTAGGGCATATTTCCTTCAGTCTCCCACTTGCACTAGAGTCAGTAATCTAGATTACATTGTGGTGATTCTAACACCCATGGAGTCTTGGCGCTGATCATGTTTTGCTTGTGAGAGAGGCTTAGTCAACGGGTCTGCAGCATTCAGATCCGTATGTATCTTGCAAATCTCTATGTCCCCTTCCGACACTTGATGACGGATGGAATTGAAGCATCTCTTGATGTGCTTGGTTCTCTTGTGAAATCTGGATTCCTTCACCAAGGCAATGGCTCCAGTATTGTCACAAAAGATTTTCATTGGACCCGATGCACTAGGTATGACACCTAGATCAGATATGAACTCCTTCATACAGACTCCTTCATTTGCTGCTTCCAAAGCAGCTATGTACTCCGCTTCACACATAGATCTCACTACGATGCTTTGCTTAGAACTACACCAACTTACAGCTCCACCATTCAATAAAAATGCGTATCCGGTTGGTGACTTAGAGTCATCCGGATCAGTGTCAAAGCTTGCATCGACGTAACCATTTACGACAAGCTCTTTGTCACCTCCATAAATGAGAAACATATCTGATGTAAGGCGGAACCCTAGGGGGACGATCTTTCACGTTTGGAGAGGATCCCTATGAGGAACACGAAGAACGTGTGGAAGAACACAAGGGAAATCATGGGGAACAACAAGAGAAACACTCAACCGACACGAATATGATCACACAAGTGCTAGATCATCGAGGCACAACGTAACACGAGATCCAAAGTCAACAAGGGATGATACAAGAGTAACCGTTCTTCTCCGTGAGGAGGTCTTGATTGTCTTCTCCGGATGGAGGCCTTGAATCCGGGTGGATCTTCTCCGAAGAGGTGTGGTCCTTCACGAGGAGTAGATCCGGTACAGATGAGCAATGCTCTATCTCAAATGATCTAAACCAATGCTAACCCTAAAACGTAGGTGGAGATGGAGTATATATAGTCTTGGGGCGAAGGGGGGTACACGGGCCATGACCCTTACACTGTTCATATACATGGAAGCCGGATGTCCGGGCATCGGGCCGGATGTCCGGGCGCTCACGAGGGGATGGATGTCCGGGCTGAAGGGCCGGATGTCCGGGCTGGTGGAGACGGTCGTGCTGCTCTCTGGATGGGCGGCGCCGGATGTCCGGGCGGAAGGGCCGGATGTCCGGGGTGATGACCGGATGTCCGGGCTGTCTGGGCAGCCTTCTGTGCTCCCTGGATGGCACCTCCGGATGTCCGGGCTGGAGGCCGGATTTCTGGTGAGGAGGGCCAGATGTCCGGGCTGGACGCCAGATGTCCAGGCCCTGTAGCTTCTACTGCATACTCCTAGCCATGTAGATCTCTAGGGGCCGGATGTCCGGGGCCATGGCCGGATGTCCGGTGCCTGGAGGTTGTTCTCGCCTTCTTCCATTGGTTCTCTTCTTCCATGGACTCGGGGTCTTGACCATCTTCATGCGCATCCTCGGGAGGGTCCTCTTGGTACCTAATGATGCACAACATTCCGGACTTAGGTAATAGCCATGTCTCGAGAGGATCAGATGAGATATCACTAAGGAGAGAAGTCACCTCGGTCTCGAGAGCTCTAGCTCGTGATCTAGTCATGGGTCCTCTTGGTGCTTGGTGAGACGATGGAAGGTCCACGGGGATGACCAAAGGATGCTCCGCATCATCTCCCCCCCTTGGGAAAGATCCGACCTCGGATCGAAATCCTCATCACCATGGTATGGGGAGAGATCGGTAACGTTGAAGATGTCGCTCATGTTGTACTTGTTGCGTGGGAGATCGATCTTGTGAGTGTTGTTGTTGTAGCGTGCTAGCACCTTGAAGGGTCCATCGGCTCGAGGTAGCAGTTTGGACTTGCGTTCGTTGGGGAAGCGGTCCTTGTGAAGGTGTAGCCACACGAGATCTCCAATGTTGAATATCATGAGTTGCTTGTTCATGTTGAGCTTGGTCGCGAGTCCTTGTACTTGGCACTCAAAGGTGTGCCTTGTATCTTCATGCATCTTCTTGATGTAGCTTGCACGGGCACTTGCGTCGAGGTTGGTGCGCTCTTGTAGTGGTAGAGGTAGAATGTCCAATGGGGACAACGGGTTGAAGCCGTAGACGACCTCAAAGGGGGACTTGCCGGTCGTCGAATGCCTTGCACGGTTGTAGGCCTACTCGGTGATGGGTAGACACTCCTCCCACTCCTTGATGTTCTTCTTGATCAACACGCGAAGTGGAGTGGAGAGCGTACGGTTCGTCACCTCCGTTTGGCCATCGGTTTGAGGATGGTATGCGGATGAGAACAAGAGCTTGATTCCGAGCTTGGCGCATAGCGTCTTCCAAAAGTAACTCAAGAACTTGACGTCGCGGTCAGAGATGATTGTCTTTGGTACTCCATGGAGGCGCAAGATTTCCCTACAAAAGAGATTTGCAACGTGTGAAGCATTGTCTATCTTGTTGCAAGGAATGAAATGTGCCATCTTAGAAAATTGGTCCACAACAACAAACACGGAATCCTTTCCATTTTGAGTTCTAGGCAAACCAAGTACAAAATCCATGCTAATATCTTCCCAAGGTTGATAAGGAATAGGAAGAGGCATGTAAAGACCATGGGATTGAGCTTTAGACTTAGCTTTGCGACATGTAGAGCATCGGTTGGTGAAGCGTGAGACGTCGCAGAACATCTTGGGCCAAAAGTAGTTCTTGGAGAGCGTGGCGAATGTCTTGTCGCGTCCAAAGTGTCCCATGAGTCTGCCTCCATGAGCCTCTTGCAAAAAGAGCAAACGAAGAGAAGACTCGGGAATGCATAGTTTGTTAGCTCTCATAAGATAATCATTCTTGATGTAATATTGTTCCCAAGAAGTATGCGTCAAACACTTAGCATAAGGAATAGCAAAAGATGCATCATTAGCATACAAGTCTTTGATGTGCTCGAAACCAATAATATTCAACTCAAGTTTAGTGACAAGAGTGCATATGCATGAAAGTGTATCCGCAACTACATTTTCCTTACCCTTAATGTACTTGATCACATAGGGAAAAGATTCCATAAATTCACTCCATTTGGCATGATGCTTGTTCAACTTAATTTGACCTTTTAAGTACTTAAGCGTTTCATGATCGATATGGATGACAAACTCATGAGGTCTAAGGTAATGTTCCCAAACATGTAACACACGCACTAAGGCATACAATTCTTTGTCATAGATGGGATAGTTAAGTTGAGCACTGGAGAGTTTTTCACTAAAATATGCAATGGCTCATTTTTCTTGCATCAAAACTCCGCCAATTCCGGTACCACTTGCATCACAATGAACCTCAAAAGTTTTGTCAAAATTAGGCAAAGCAAGAATCAGAGCATGAGTAAGCAAAGACTTGAGCTCATCAAAAGCACTGGATTGCAAAGATCCCCAAACAAAAGGAGCATTCTTCTTACTCAAGGCATGCAAAGGAGCGGCAATAGTGCTAAAGTCTTTCACAAAGCAACGATAAAAACCCGCAAGGCCAAGAAAGCTACGCACTTGTTGCAAATTGGTGGGTTGGGGCCAAGTTTTAATTGCTTCAATTTTAGATTCATCAACATGGACACGCTTGGAAGAAACGACAAAACCCAAGAAAACAAGTTTGTCAACACCAAACATGCACGTTTTCATGTTGGCATAAAGACGTTCCTTGCGAAGCGTTTGCAAAACAGCCCTAACATGCTTTAGATGCTCTTTCATGGATTTGCTAAACACTAGAATATCATCAAAGTAAACCACAACAAACACTCCAATATAAGGTCGAAGCACAAAATGCATAAGACGCATGAAAGTTCCTGGAGCTTCCGATAAACCCATAGGCATAACTAACCACTCGTACAAGCCAAATTTGGTTTTGAAAGCGGTTTTCCACTCATCACCTTCTTGTATGCGGATTTGATAATAGCCACTTTTAAGATCAATTTTTGAGAAAAAAGCGGCACCGCTAAGTTCATCAAGCATATCATCTAGGCGAGGAATGGGATGCTTATAGTGAACGGTGATGGAATTAATGGGTCTACAATCGGAACACATGCGATAACTTCCATCTTGCTTAGGGACAAGCATAAACGGAACGGCACAAGGACTTAAGCTTTCATGTACATGACCAGTGTAGATTAGTTGTTGTACTTGCCGTTGGATCTCCTTAGTTTCTTCGGGGTTGATGCGGTATGGAGCTTTGTTTGGTAGGGCGCTTTGGGGATGAGGTCGATACGATGCTCAATGCCTCGAAGAGGAGGTAGACCCGGAGGTAGCTCATCGGGGAAAACATCTTGGAATTCCTGCAAAAGAGATTGAAACACTAAAGGTAGGTCGTGAGAGGTGTTAGTTTTTGGGTCCCCATCCTTGCACACAAGGACAAAGTGCATAACACTCGATGGGTTCTCGCACACTTCTCTCATCTCACGTTTGGTGGAAAATAGGACTAGGTTTTTCTCTCTTTGCGAAGAGGTGCTCAAGTTTGGCTTGTGGCTCTCACTCACTTTTGGGTGGTTCACTTTCTCACTCTTCTCTCCACGGTGGGTGGCTTGCTTGTCGACTATCACTTGACTAGGAGACATAGGTCATAGAACATACTCCTTTCCTTTCATCTTGAAGCTATGGTGATTGGTACGCCCGTTGTGGATGACGCCGCGGTCGAATTGCCATGGTCGACCAAGAAGGAGGTGGCAAACGGACATCGGGACGACATCACACTCCAAAGTGTCCTCATATGTGCCAATCTTGAAGGAGACTTGGACCGTATGCTAAAATCGTATAGTGCCGGAGTCACTTAGCCATTGGACCTTGTATGGGTGCGGGTGCTTCATCTTGACCAATTGTAGCTTGGAGCATAGTTCTTCACTTTCCAAGTTGTGACAACTACCTCCATCGATGATGACCTTGACAGACCTTCCATTGATGCCGGCCTTTGTGTGGAAGATGTGACATCGTTGGTCTTCTTCTTGTTGATGTTGAAGAGTCAAGAATTTGGAGACAACAAGAGCGGGGCTCGAATCCTCATCACAAAAGACTTGATCATCTTCATTCTCGTTCACTCGCTGGTGCATTGCCACTTGCTCAAGGGCTTCCATCTCCTCGTCACTCATGGAGTCATAGGTTCCATCATCGTTGAGGATCATGGTGCGCTTGTTTGTGCATTTATAGGACTTGTGGCCTCAGCCGCCACAAGTGAAACACTTGAAGGAGCTTGTCTTGACGGTCTCGTCGGTCGGAGTAGATGATGAAGCGCGCGGCTTGAAGTTGCTTGTAGTAGGAGGAAGATGACTTGAGCTTGTTGAAGCTTTCTTGTAACTTGACTTGTCGTTGTTGCTTGTAGATGGCTTGGTTGACGTAGAAGTTGGAGGAGACGTTGAAGCTTGGTTGTTGGAGAAGCCGTAGTTCTTGGATGAGTACTTGGCATACTTGAAGTCATCTTGCACTTGGCATTCCGCCTTGGTAGCTTGATGGACGAGCTCAATGAGGTTGGAGTAGGGTTGGAAGTCGGCAATCTTCTCGATGGGATGATTGAGTCCATTCAAGAAACGTGCCATAGTTTTCTCATCATCTTCCGTGACATTGGCTCGAATCATGGCTATCTCCATTTCCTTGTAGTATTCTTCAACACTCTTTGTTCCTTGCTTGAGTACTTGGAGCTTCTTGAAGAGGTCGCGGTTGTAGTAGGTGGGCACAAAACGTGCTCGCATGACATCCTTCATTTGAGCCCAAGTGGTGATTGGTGGTTCACCTCTTGCTTCTCAGCGCTCAAGGACTTGTTCCCACCATATGATCACATAGTCTTGGAACTCAAGTGATGCCATAGCGACCTTCTTCTCTTCCTCATAGTTGTGCAAACGAAAGATTTTGTTGACCTTCAATGCCCATGAAAGATACTCTTCGGGATCATTGCTTCCATTGAACTTGGGCATTGTGAATTTGAGGTTGCCATAGCATTGCTCTTCATTGTGTTGTTGGCGATGGTGATGATGATGCCCTTGACGTGGAGGATAATCATCCTCATGTTGCTCTTGGCATGGAGGAAGTCCATGATCAACTTGTTCTTGTTGAACTTGAGGTTGGTGGAGATTGACGAGCTTGTGGAGGAGCTTGAGGAGCTTGGCGTTGCACTCGTGGTTGGTAGTTCCGCTCTTGGATTTCTTCTCGAGTGCTTCCTCTTGGTTGCGTCGATCTCTGTTGCGGTTGGCAATGGCTCGACTTGATTCTTGAAGGGAACGTTGCGCCTCAAGAGCTTGTGCTTCACGTTGTTGTTGTTGAAGACGTTGAGCCTCGGCGTCTTGTTCCTCTTAGTGTAGACACGCTCGTTCTTCCTCTTGGCGACGTTGACGTTGTCGTTCTTGAGCTTGAGAAAATGCAACTTGGTGTGGTTGAGGACGAATTACTTGCTCGTCGACTTGCTCTTGTGAATGCTTGTCGTGTAGAGGATTGTGAGATGCATGACGGTCTTGACGCGCAGCTCGTCGAAGAGTGTTCGATGTCGATGTACTTGAGCCGGAGAAGGTGTCGTCGGAGTGTCGAATTGAGCGGCTTCGTCTTGAGTATGAAGAAGTAGAAGGAGGATGATTCACCAACAAGGCATGGATCTTGTCCATCCTTGCATCATTCTCTTGCTTGTGAGCGTCGAGCTTGTTGTCGAAGTAGTCCTTTGTACGTTGCTCGGAGAGTCGCAAGTTGGTGGCAGGGTTGTTGATGCGGTCGGTCATAGCTTGTTGCTCTTGATGCAACGCTCGTTGTGCACCAAAGAGGTGGCTCTTGGTGACGAATGATGACATGTCATCATCTTGCTTGATGAAGAGTCGGTTGGTAGAAGTACTCGGCCTATCCATCATTCCAAGCAAAATGTGAGTGGGAGAAGGAGAAGAACTTATACCAAATGTACCTTGACCGATGTTGACGATGAATCAAGTTCACTCAAATGCGGACAATGAAATAGCACTATTGGTACCAATTCTTGTTGGTTCTCACACCTACACATGTAAAAGCTTATGGTGGAGCTTGGTTAGGATGGTGGCACAAAATTTGATGCAATTGTAAGTGAGCTTCAATAATGTTGGAAAAGATTCACAAATTTGCAAATGCAACAAGTAGACCAAGCAAGTAGTTGTACACGGAAACACACACGCAAATAGATAGGTGGGATTGTGCAAACCAAAAGTGAGCCAAAATGTGGAATCCACGAAAATGCTCTTGTTGCACAATACACGAGAGACGCTAGCGAATACGAAACTTGTGCACAACTTACTAGGCAAAAATGCAACGACCTCTATCCCAAGTATGCTATATGTATGGTATTTCAGTGATATGATCCAAGATGATCCGATATGACAATCTTAATGTAGTATGATGCTATGGTTCTTGCTTATAAGCTCTTTGCTTATCTTTCCTCTTTTCTTAAAAGCTTGGTTGGCTCTTTCACTTTTGAGCTCTTTTCTCATGCAAAACTTCACGAACCAAGATAGCAATTGCGTATGCGATGACAACTTTGTGACACAAAAGATGATGCCAAGATATGCACCTCTATGGTATGGTATGTATGCTATGGAGTATGATCACTAATGTGCACAAGTCACGTTGCCGGCAATACTCAATGGCTAGTCTCGATGGGTAAGCTATGCAAATGTAAGGCCATGTGGTTATCAATGCAATTGCAAGGTATGACAAAGATGCCGTCGAGGTTACCGTCCTTGGCGATGATGAATAGTCGATGGAGATGAGCGGTGGTGATGTTGACATCGAACCGTACCTATATAGCCAAAACACAATAGGACACGGGAACCACAACCCAAAATCTCAAAGACCAAAATGTGTCAAAATCGTCAAAGGAGGTTGAAAGAACATGCGGTGCCCCCATGTTTGGTTTTGGTAATTGATGACAATCTCTATGGACTAATGGTTTCCTTGAGTTATATTTGAAGGATTTGTCCATAGGCTTTTCTTGGAGTCCATTTGTTGGTTTCAAGGAGAGTTTCTGATGACCAAGGTGCTATTAAGGAATTATCCAAAGATTGGTCATGTGAGTGTTGAGCTTATTGCAAGCATGTCTTGAAGAAGAAGATTGTGTGATCATTCATGCTTACTTCAAGACATCATCCAAATGAAGAGAGTTGGAAAGATTTAAGGTTGATCAAGACTAAGTCAAGAGTGAATCAAGTTGATCAACTCACAAAGCGTAGAAGATGTACCGAGAGGGTTCAAGTGATCCCATGGTATGGTAAGCATTGTCCATTGTGCTTTGTGTACTAACCCATGGTCTATGTGAGAGTTCTTTGTGGGGTTAGGTTGCGGTGTGCAAGTTCAAATGGAGCATCACGAAGAGATCAAATGCTTGAAGATTGCCGTCCATTATGGTAACAATGGATTTGTGAAGATGTGCGGAAGAGTGGCTCACCCATAGTGGAGTATGAGGGAGCAATCTACTAGTATTCACCGAGCCAACGCAACCAAGAAAGGTGGTCCAACTTGAGGGAGACAAGATCGTCATCATCCAGATCAAGTGGACTATGTGCAAGGCAAAGGTTTGCCCTTGATAGGTTTTCTATTTTACTGGTCTCATGGTGGTTGTAGGGAGACCTGGTTATAGGATCGTTTGCCGTACTATCAAGGGGGGCTCTCGATAAGTAACTTGATCATATCATTCGTAGAGAGCTCAAACCATTGCATGGTTGCATCATCTTTATTGGTTCTTGTTTGGTTCTTCTCCTTGTGAGATTTGGAGCTTATGATCATTTTCTTGACAAGCTCGAGTTCATCGAAAACGGAGTTCGCATGCATCTTCTATGATGTTTTCGATGTTGGAGGTTCTGCCGGTTCTTCTCTGTTGGAGGTTTCTCTCCTCTTTTTGTTAGGCATACCTCCCCTGTTTTGATGCTACTCGTTGTCTTGTTTCCAACAAGCTTGAGTTTGCTAAATTCGGAGCTCATTTGCAGAAGTTATGGCAGTTCTGGTTTTCCTAGGAGTGTACTTGTTTTCGTGGAATTGGCATAAGGTTGGCGCCAGCGGTAGTACCACTGGACCGGAGCGGTAGTACCACGTATCGCCACAAGCAGTAGTACCGCTGTCCCACAGCGGCAGTACCGCCCATGACCATAAGCGGTAGTACGGCTCCGGTTTCGGTGCTGGTACCGGCTCGACTCGAGACGTGGTTTTCTCGTGTCGGGTTTAGCAGCAGTAGTAGCGGCAGTAGGAGCGGTAGTACCACTCGTGTACTATAGTACCGCGACTACCACCGCCCCTAGTACCGCTGGGCCAAGCGGCAGTACCGCTGCGGCCAATGGTAGTACCACTGGCTCCAGTGGTAGTGCTGCTCATATGGCTCTGCCTTGCCCTCTGTTTTGCTCCGCTCTCTGTGTTCTACCGCCCGGGCGGTAGTACCGCTCCCCTGAGCGGTAGTACTGCTCGTGCGCGGACTGAGCACATAACGGTTGGATTCAGGAGCTCCTATATAAGGGGGTCTTCTTCCCCATTCAACCTTATCTTTTGAGCTCATGTTCTTCCCCCATTGTTGACCTTCTTCGAGCTTGCTAACTCTCAATCCCTCCATGGATTCTTGCTAGTTTTTGAGGGAAAAGAGAGAGGAGATCTAGATCCACATTTCCACCAATCAGTTTCTCCTCTATGTGAGGGGAACCCATTGGATCTAGATCTTGGAGTTCTTGGTGTTCTCCTTCTTGTTCTTCCTCTCATCTTCCTCCCTAGCATTAGTTGCTTCAGTGGGATTTGAGGGAGAAGGATTTGGGCACTTGGTGTGCCCTTGCCATTGCATTTGGTGCATCGGTTTGAGTTCTCCATGTGATACATGGAAGTTACAAGTTGAGAAGCTTATTACTCTTGGGTGCTTGGTACCCTTGAGCTTGTTACTCTTGGGTGTTTGGACACCCTAGAGCATGTTCCTCTTGGGTGCCTTGGCGCCCTAGACGGTTGGTGTTGTTCGGAGCTCAATCATTGTGGTGTAAAGCTCCGGGCAAGCGTCGGGGTCTCCAATTAGGTTGTGGAGATCGCCCCGAGCAATTTGACGGGTACCGGTGACCGCCCCCAAGGGTTGCCAAAGTGTACGAGTTCGGTGACCGCCCCCAAGGGTCGCCATTTGTACGGGTTCGGTGACCGCCCTCAAGGGTCCCTTAGTGGAATCACAGCTTCTTGCATTGTGCGAGGGCGTGAGGAGATTATAGTGGCCCTAGTGGCTTCTTGGGGAGCATTATGCCTCCACACCACTCCAAACGGAGATTAGCATCCGCAAGGGTGTGGACTTCGGGATACATTGTCGTCTCCGCATGCCTCGGTTATCCCTTACTCGAGCCCTTTACTTTATGCACTTCACTTTGTGATAGTCATATTGTTCTTTGTCATATATCTTGCTATCACATAGTTGCTTATCTTGCTTAGCATAAGCTCTTGGTGCACATAGGTGAGCCTAGTTGTTTCAGGTTTTGTGCTTGACAAATTAACCGCTAGGTTTATTCCGCATTTGTTCAAGCCTAAATCGTAATTATTTTAAAGCGCCTATTCACCCCCCCTCTAGGCGACATCCACGATCTTTCAGAGGTAGCGGTGAGCGGTGGTGGTATTTGCGAAAAGTGGTGGTGGTATGCGGAAGGATGCGTGGCCACCAGGGCAAAATTGGGCGAAACTATGCGGAAATGGGCGTGGGGGATGGAGTTGCTGCTGCCAGGGGCCGGATGTCCGGGCCAGCTGCCGGATGTCCGGGACACCGGATGTCCGGGGACACGGGCAGGTGTCCGGGCTCCTGGATCAGGGATGAATGCGAAGAACTCCACGGGAAAAAGGGCAACTCCGGAGCAAAATTCGGACGAATTTGTGGATGGAAATCGCGGAGAAGGTGGGGAAAAGCTAGATCCAATTGATGCAAAGCAGATCCATGGATCAAATCCAACAAAACTTCATCACACCAACAAATCACAAAAAAAATTGCGGCTATTTTTGGTGGGGATTTTCGGATTTAGGACGAAAACAACAAAATCAAGCTAGAAAACACGGGGTAGGGGCTCCAAAAACGTGATCAACGTGGCTCATGATACCAAGATGATGTAGGGCGGAACCCTAGGGGGCCGATCTTTCATGTCTGGAGAGGAGCCCTACGAGGAACACGAAGAACGCGCGGAAGAACACGAGGGAAATCACGGGGAACAACAAGAGAAACACTCAATTGACACGAATATGATCACACAAGTGCTAGATCATCGAGGCACAATGTAACATGAGATCCAAAGTCAACAAGGGATGATGCAAGAGTAACCGTTCTTCTTGATACGTCTCCAATGTATCTACTTTTCCAAACACTTTTGCCCTAGTTTTGGACTCTAACTTGCATGATTTGAATGAAACTAACCCGGACTGACGCTGTTTTCAGCAGAACTGCCATTATGTTGTTTTATGTGTAGAAAACAAAAGTTATCGGAATGACCTGAAAATCCATGGAGACAAGTTTTGGAAAATATAAAAAATACCGGCAAAAGAATCAAGACCAGAGGTGAAAGGACATGCGGTGCCCCCATGTGTGGTTTTGGTAATTGATGACAATCTCTATGGACTAATGGTTTCCTTGAGTTATATTTGAAGGGTTTGTCCATAGGCTTTTCTTGATGTCCATGTGTTGGTTTCAAGGATTTTATGAGTTGACCAAGGTGTTATTAAAGAATTATCCAAAGATTGGTCATGTGAGTGTTGAGCTTATTGCAAGCATGTCTTGAAGAAGAAGGTTGTGTGATCATTCATGTTTACCTTCAAGAGATCATCCAAATGAAGAGAGTTGCAAAGATTCAAGGTTGATCAAGACTAAGTCAAGAGTGAATCAAATTGATCAACTCACAAAGCATAGAAGATGTACCGAGAGGGATCAAGTGATCCCATGGTATGGTAAGCATTGTCCATTGCACTTTGTGTACTAACCCATGGTCTATGTGAGAGTTCAATGTGGGGTTAGGTACGTGTCCATGGGCTTGCGTCAAGAGGAAGATATCATACAACCCATGGAAAGGATGAGATCAAGTGGTGATCGTCATCAAGATTGCCATGTGCAAGTTCAAGTGGAGCATCACGAAGAGATCAAGTGCTTGAATCTTGCCATCCATTGTGGTGTCAATGGACTTGTGAAGATGTGCTAAAGAGTGGCTCACCCATAGTGGACTATGAGGGAGCAATCATCTAGTCCTCATCGAGCCAACGCAATCAAGAAAGGTGGTCCAACTTGAGGGAGTCAAGATCGTCATCATCTAGCTCAACTGGACCATGTGCAAGGCAAAGGTTTGCCCTTGATAGGTTTCTTATTTTACCGGTCTCGTGGTGGTAGTTGGGAGACCGGGTTATAGGATCGTTTGTCGTACTATCAAGGGGGGCTCTCAAGTTGGTAGCTTGATCGTATGTTAGTAGAGAGCTGAAACCATTGCATCCTTGCATCATGTTTCTTGGTTCTTGTTTGGTTCTCTTTGTGAGTCTTAGAGCTTATGGTCAAATTGATGACAAGCTTGAGTTCATCGAAAACGGAGTTTGCATGCGTCTTCTATGATGTTTTCGGTGTTGGAGGTTTTACCGGTCTTATCCGAGGAAGGGTTCTCACCATTTTCTTTTGTGCCTTTTCGCATTTGCTTATTATTGATATTTCTATCAATATTGTGTTAGCCCTTGTCGCTAGCTTTCCAACAAACTTGGTTTCATCAAATTAGGAGTCCGTTTGCAGAAGTTGTGTCAGTTTTGGTGTTCTGAAAAGGCTGTAGCGGTACTACCGCGGACAGGAGCGGAAGTAATTTTTTACTACCGCTCTTGGGAGCGGTACTACCGCTTGGAGCAGTACTACCGTGGCTACTTCCGTGGCTACTTCCGCTCGGGACCAAAAACTCGTGTTTTCTCTCTCGTTGGGCTGCTTTGACCGTGCTAAGTGGTAGTACCGCTCCTCCAAGCGGTAGTACCGCTTGTGCACGACCTGAGCACATAACGGTTGGATTCGGGAGGTCCTATAAAAGGGGGTCTTCTTCCCCAATGAACCTTATCCTTTGAGCTCGTGTTCTTCCCCCATTGTTGACCTTCTTCGAGCTTGCTAACTCTCAATCCCTCCATGGATTCTTGCTAGTTTTTGAGGGAAAAGAGAGAGGAGATCTAGATCCACATTTCCACCAATCACTTTCTCCTCTATGTGAGTGGAACCCATCGGATCTAGATCTTGCAGTTCTTGGTGTTCTCCTTCTTGTTCTTCCTCTCATCTTCCTCCCTAGCATTAGTTGCTTCGGTGGGATTTGAGAGAGAAGGATTTGGGCACTCCGTGTGCCCTTGCCATTGCATTTGGTGCATCAGTTTGAGTTCTCCACGTGATACATGGAAGTTACAAGTTGAGAAGCTTATTACTCTTGGGTGCTTGGTACCCTTGAGCTTGTTACTATTGGGTGTTTGGACACCCTAGAGCTTGTTCCTCTTGGGTGCCTTGGCGCTAGATGGTTGGTGGTGTTCGGAGCTCAATCATTGTGGTGTAAATCTCCGGGCAAGCGTTAGGGTCTCCAATTAGGTTGTGGAGATCGCCCTAAGCAATTTGACAGGTACAGGTGACCTCCCCCAAGGGTTGCCAAAGTGTACGGGTTCGGTGACCGCCCCCAAGGGTCGCCATTTGTAAGGGTTCGGTGACCGCCCTCAAGGGTCCCTTAGTGGAATCACGGCATCTTGCATTGTGCGAGGGCGTGAGGAGATTACGGTGGCCCTAGTGGCTTCTTGGGGAGCATTGTGCCTCCACACCGCTCCAAACGGAGATTATCATCCGCAAGGGTGTGAACTTCGGGATACATCATCGTCTCCGCGTGCCTCGGTTATCTCTTACCCGAGCCCTTTACTTATGCACTTTACTTTGTGATAGCCATATTGTTCTTTGTCATATATCTTGCTATCACATAGTTGCTTATCTTGCTTAGCATAAGTTGTTGGTGCACATAGGCGAGCCTAGTTGTTGTAGGTTTTGTGCTTGACAAATTAACCGCTAGGTTTATTCCGCATTTGTTCAAGCCTCTACCGTAATTATTTTAAAACGCCTATTCACCCCCCTCCAGGCGACATCCACGATCTTTCAATTGGTATCAGAGCCTCGTCTCTATTTGTTGGGCTTAACCGCCTAGAGAGTAAAGATGTCGACTAGAGGATTAGGATTCTCTGACACTCTTAGTTTCGATGGCACAAATTTTGATGTTTGGGTAATTCGCATGCGTAATCTCTTTAGGGTCATGGAGCCAAATTTAGAGCGAATTGTAGATATGGGTTTTTCTCCTCCAAAGGATCCCCAAAGCTTATCTTTAGAGGATGAGAAAAACTCTTATCTCAATGCTCAAGATTCTAATGTGCTTTTCGATGCTTTGAGCAATGTAGTTATATTTGAACTCATGCCGTTCCGGGATGCTCATGAGTTGTGGACAAAGCTTCAAGATAAATATGGTGTGTCCAAGATTTGTAAGGATGATCGTTCTCCCTCCATCTCCGGTCGTGTTGCCTTCTCAACTTCTTCTACTTCACCTACATGTGGATTGCCACAAGGTAATGTTATGGTGAGTAGTGTTGGCCATTGCAATGATGGTAGTGTGCTTATCGTTGATGACTCTTCATCACTATCTTGTTGTGATGCTTCATCTTTGGACTCTAGCACTTGGAGCACTCCAAATGTTCCACATGCTTGTGTTGATAGTCCTTGCATATCATGTAGAAATTGCTTGACTAAATCTGATGATCATATGCTTGCTATGTCTTGTTGCCATGATAAAAATGCATCTATTTCCTCGAATTGTTGTGCTAACAATATAGAGGAAACCGAACACTCCATGGAACAAGATGTGGTGTTTAATGGTGCCTCAAGGGATCCTACATCATCATCTATTGCTTTTTGCCTTATGGCTAAGGCATCAAAGGTATCTCCTACTTTGTACCCCAATATGTCTCTTGATGATGATGTTGATGCTAATGATGATGAGGATAATCATGAAGAGAATGATAATGTTGCCTCCTTAAAAATTAAGGGGGAAATGGTTTTTAAAGCTCTTCATAAAAATAAAATTGCTCGTTCCAACTTCATGGAAATTATGTCCATTGCCATTGAGGGCAAGAAATATATTGAGGAGTTGGAATCTCATCTAGAGGAGCATGAGGTCACCATTGAGAAAATGGAAGCTCATGGGCGTGATTACGCAAATGAGATCGCGGAGCTATCTCAAGCTCTTGAACATGAACAAACCACCTCCGAATCTCTTGAGGAGACTTCTGCTCTAGAACTATCTAGAGTGAGGGAATCTCGTGATAGAGCTCTTGATGTGGCCAATGATTTTGAAACTAAAAATGAGGAGCTTGAAGTTGCACATGCTAAACTCCTTGAGGACTTTGAGCACCTCGAAAATGGCTCAATGGTCATTAAGAGTCAGCTCATCAAACTCACCGAGTCTCATGCTCAACTTAAAGCTTCATATTTAATAGAGCTTTCCAAGTTGTCCTCTCCTATTGTTGTAAATGATGATGCTTGTGCTACTAACTCTATTACTTGTGAAGCATCCATTTTGAAGGAGAATGTTGAGCTACGGGCTCAACTTGAGGTGCTATCTTGCAATTATGGGAAATTGGAAGAAAGTCATGAAAAGCTCTCAAGCTCTCATGATGATCTTCTAGTATCCCATAGTGTGCTAAAGATAGCTCATGAGGCCATGATTGCTAAGGTAACATCTAGTGAGCCTCATGTGGATACTAGCACTACTTCTAGTCAAAATAGTATATTGCCATGTGCTAGTCCTTGTAATTCATCTATTCACAATGTTGGTACATCTTGTGATGAATTGCTTTCCTTGCCTTGTTGCTCTAACGATGAAGCTTATACTTCCTCTAGTACTTGTGTTGAGACTAACCATGTAGAGGAAATCAAAGAGCTCACGGCCCAAGTCACTTCTTTGAAGAAAGACTTGGAAAAGTGTCATGAAGGGAAATCCACACTCAACAATATCTTGAGTGTGCAAAAATCCCCCAATGACAAAGATGGACTTGGATTCAACTCCAATAAGAAGAATAAGTCCAAGATGAACAGAAGGAAGGGCCAAGAACAAGTCAAGAATTCGGCCAAGATTGTTTGCTTCAACTGCAAAGTAGAAGGGCATCATGTTAGATCTTGCCCATTGAAGAAGAAGGCCATTAGTGTCAAGCAACAAGGGAAGAGGGCACAAGTTCAATCTCATGCTCAACCTCAAGTTGAAGAAAGGCCACTTCCCAAGAAGACTCAAGCTAATGCTTCTCAAGTTGAGAAATCAAGTGAGAAGAAAGTGAAGAGTAGACGTTGCTACCTATGTTGTGAGAAAGGTCACCTCGCTTCTTCATGCACTAGTGGTAACTTATCCAACCCAATTATTATTGATGATATCTATTCTCTTGGTAAGGATAAGGTTGGCAATGTGGTTGCTAAGTTTGTTGGTACTCAATGTGGTTTGAAGCAAAGAACCATTTGGGTAGCCAAGCCTATTGTGACTAACCTCTTAGGACCCAACTTGGTTGGGGACCAACTAGCTCAAACTTGATCAATAGGTGTTGGTGGAGGGCATTGGAGACTTGGCTACATTATGAAGAATTAAGGGGACTTCATCACTCTTATTGTCTCAAGCCAAGTCAATTGAATCATCAAGTCTATATCTTATATCCAATGTGCCTCCTTGCGGTAACTTGTACTCAAATTGCTTACATTGAAAGTTACTTGCCCCCTTGCATGTTTTGGTTTTGTTCCTTGCATGTGTTTGTATATGATGTGTCTCCAAATTGCCTTTGTGTATGTTGGTTTGCACATCATGTACTTGTGTGTCGTTCATTGAGCCTTAGTGCATCTTGTTTATTTCTTAGTTGGCTCTTGTGAGAGATTAATGGAATATCCATTATGGGGGAGTGGCGTGCTTTGTGCACCTCACAATCCTATAAATGTGTGCACATGAGTAATACCATCTAGTATTGATATTTCAAGATTATCTAGTTGCTAGGTGGTATATCTCTCATGAGAAATTCAAATTCTAAAAATTCCATTGACTATCTCGTGTTGGATCCTCTTATTGCCTCTTGTTAAGTTTTCTTCATTGGTATCACATTATGGGGGAGTAATATGCTATGTATATTACTAGCCTAGAAAATGTGTACATTTGAGATGTTGTCACCTAGTGTTGATATTGTAGATTATCTTGTTCCTAGGTGGCATGTTAGCTCTACAAGTTGCAATTTGCTCATGTGTGGTGTGAAGTTGATGTTGAATATCCTTGCTATCTACCACCGGGAATTCTTTATATCTACTTCTTGTTTTTTGACAATTGGTAGTCATTTATGTGTGGTAGAATTTATTGATCATCTTTACATTGGCTTTTGTTTTACTTGCCTTTTCTCTTGCCAAGGATTGTGTCAACTCCCATTGTCTTCCATACCACTTGTGGATCTTGTTTATTTCTTGTTCTTGTCTAGTGTTTTCTAGATATAGTGAAAGCGGTGATCCCACCTTGTGCATTTTGTATTCAAATACAAATCCTATATAATGCACAACTCGTGGGGGAGATATTCTATTTTCTTTAGAACACTCTTCTTGTGATCCTTATCAAGTGTGTTTTGGTGGAAGGCAAGCCATTTCTTTTTGGTACTTTGTTCCATCATGAAACTTTGTTGAGAGGTTGGTTTGTTTGGAACCATCCTCTCTTTGGGAGTTTGACATCTTTAGTTTAGTGTGTATCAATGGATATCTCATCCCTTGATGTATCTTTAATGATATCTTCCAAGTGATGATTTCTCCATTTGGTATCCTTTTCACTTGGAATTTCTTTGTCTTTTGGTTTCGGGTTTTGAAAGTCTTGAGCGTGCATGTTTACTTCATGTATTTCATTTGGCATGCTTTCTTTCTTTGACTCAATATATAGGGGAAACTCCACCTAGTCTCAATTTGGATGAGATGTGCATGAAATTCATTTTCATATCTATATGCACATATTTATGTGGAGTTTGTCCTATGTATTGGTGTTTCTAACTATTTGGTCGCGATGAGTTTGGGTACCGTTTAGTTTGTCTTGTTCTCTTAGGAACATTTGGAGATGCATTGGATGCTTGGCTCACTCACAAGGAAGGTGTTGTCACCATGTGCATATTGGAGTCAAGCTAGGATGATCAATGAACTACTATCTATCTTCAATTGGTATCTACTACATCCTTTCAATGGTCTCTCGGTAACAAGTATCGTCATCTACTTCATGCACACATTTCTTGGATCAACCTTGCGTAGGTTGTATCATGGCATGTTTTTCATTCTTTCTTGTGATACTTGTTTCCGTTATCAAAGCATCTCAACGATGATCTCATATTTCTAGTTGTGATGTCTTTGATGGTTGTGTGGTAGGAATTCATTTATATACAATAAGACCATATCTAGCCATGTGCTATGCTTCCAAGCAAATATCTTATTGGTATATGTATGACTTCCTTTTGGATATCCTATTCCTTCATGTTGTAACTATTTTGGGTGTACATCCTTATTTGTAGATATATATCATCATGATTTCGTCTACCTAGAACCTTATACACTTGAGAGAATTTACATCTCTAGATTATATCCTTTCTTTCACGTCCACCTTGTCTTTATTATGTTATTTCCTTGGTGGCTCCATGAAAGCTTTTGCCTTGAATGCGTGTCCTCTGTCGTTGCATCTTGATGCACTCTTGTGTGGTGAAGATTATTTTCCTCTTGCTTATCTTTACGAGGCTTTTGCCATCTTAATTGGTATCCCTCATCTTGATGAGCCTCTCATCGTCTACCTTCACCACGGGTTGTCACAGGCATAGGTTCTCTATTTTCTTTAGTAAGATTGTGAACCCATTTGCCTGTTGTGTGTGGGAATGATAGGCCTTGCACCATGTGCCTCATTCATTCAAGGCTATGTTGATGCTAAATGCTCATCCTATTTTAGTCTTCTCAAGTGCTTTGCCATGACTCACACACATCATTTTGGTTGAGCCTATTCTTAAGTTGCCTCTTTTACTTGTTGCTCAACCATGTGCTTGTTGCAAGCGCTAGGCTTTGTTTCCTATTTGATCACTTGCACTGGATGTGAGTTTCTATTGATTTTGGGGGAGCTATGATCCTATTTTGTGCACTTTGTATTCAAATACAAAAAAAATTCTTTTGTGTGCACAAATCATGGGGAGCTTCTCTAGTTTCTTTAGAACACTCCTTTGCGCTTATCATAATATCTTTTTTCTTGTGGCACGTAGGATCATTGGTCCAGTTGGTTCAATTGATATCCGTTGATTGCTTGCTTCAGTTGGTATCTTCTGATTGCTTGTGTCTCTCTTTATTATGTCTTTGTGGCATATCTTTCTGTTGCAATCTTTGGGCCTCAATATAGTTTGTCTTCCTCCAAGTATTGGCAGTTGGATATGTGTATTGCATTCCACTCTCTTGTTGAGAAATACACAATTTATGGAGGAACACAATTTATATTGGCCTTCTAAGCTTTTTGCCCATTTTGGCAATCGATGCCAATGGGGGAGAAGTTTCAAAGAGTTTTGGGGAGTAGCTTTGGTTTTTGTTTCCTTAGCTTTTGCATCTCATTCGCATGCATTATTGGTTGGTGCATTTCATGGTGATGCATAATTCCTTGTATAAACTCTCTTGAAAATGATTGTCATCAATTACCAAAATGGGGGAGATTGAAAGGACATGCGGTGCCCCCATGTGTGGTTTTGGTAATTGATGACAATCTCTATGGACTAATGGTTTCCTTGAGTTATATTTGAAGGGTTTATCCATAGGCTTTTCTTGAAGTCCATGTGTTGGTTTCAAGGAGTTCATGAGTTGACCAAGGTGTTATTAAGGAATTCTCCAAATATTGGTCATGTGAGTGTTGAGCTTATTGCAAGCATGTCTTGAAGAAGAAGGTTGTGTGATCATTCATGTTTACCTTCAAGAGATCATCCAAATGAAGAGAGTTGCAAAGATTCAAGGTTGATCAAGACTAAGTCAAGAGTGAATCAAATTGATCAACTCACAAAGCATAGAAGATGTACCGAGAGGGATCAAGTGATCCCATGGTATGGTAAGCATTGTCCATTGCACTTTGTGTACTAACCCATGGTCTATGTGAGAGTTCTATGTGGGGTTAGGTACGTGTTCATGGGCTGGCGTCAAGAGGAAGATATCATACAACCCATGGAAAGGATGACATCAAGTGGTGATCGTCATCAAGATTTCCATGTGCAAGTTCAAGTGGAGCATCACGAAGAGATCAAGTGCTTGAATCTTGCCATCCATTATGGTGTCAATGGACTTGTGAAGATGTGCTAAAGAGTGGCTCACCCATAGTGGACTATGAGGGAGCAATCATCTAGTCCTCATCGAGCCAACGCAATCAAGAAAGGTGGTCCAACTTGAGGGAGTCAAGATCGTCATCATCTAGCTCAAGTGGACCATGTGCAAGGCAAAGGTTTGCCCTTGATAGGTTTTCTATTTTACCGGTCTCGTGGTGGTAGTTGGGAGACCGGGTTATAGGATCGTTTGCCGTACTATCAAGGGGGGCTCTCAAGTTGGTAGCTTGATCGTATGTTAGTAGAGAGCTCAAACCATTGCATCCTTGCATCATGTTTCTTGGTTCTTGTTTGGTTCTCTTTGTGAGTCTTAGAGCTTATGGTCATCTTGATGACAAGCTTGAGTTCATCGAAAACGGAGTTTGCATGCGTCTTCTATGATGTTTTCGGTGTTGGAGGTTTTACCGGTCTTATCCGAGGAAGGGTTCTCACCATTTTCTTTTGGGCCTTTTCTCATTTGCTTATTATTGGTATTTCTATCAAGATTGTGTTAGCCCTTGTCGCTAGCTTTCCAAAAAACTTGGTTTCGTCAAATTAGGAGTCCGTTTGCAGAAGTTGTGTCAGTTTTGGTGTTCTGAAAAGGTTGTAGCGGTACTACCGCGGACAGGAGCGGAAGTAATTTTTTACTACCGCTCTTGGGAGAGGTACTACCGCTTGGAGCAGTACTACCGCGGCTACTTCCGTGGCTACTTCCGCTCGGGACCAAAAACTCGTGTTTTCTCTCTCGTTGGGCTGTTTTGACCGTGCTAAGCGCTAGTACCGCTCCTCCAAGCAGTAGTACCGCTTGTGCACGACCTGAGCACATAACGGTTGGATTCGGGAGGTCCTATAAAAGGGGGTCTTCTTCCCCAATGAACCTTATCCTTTGAGCTCGTGTTCTTCCCCCATTGTTGACCTTCTTCGAGCTTGTTAACTCTCAATCCCTCCATGGATTCTTGCTAGTTTTGAGGGAAAAGAGAGAGGAGATCTAGATCCACATCTCCACCAATCACTTTCTCCTCTATGTGAGGGGAACCCATTGGATATAGATCTTGGAGTTCTTGGTGTTCTCCTTCTTGTTCTTCCTCTCATCTTCCTCCCTAGCATTAGTTGCTTCGGTGGGATTTGAGAGAGAAGGATTTGGGCACTCCGTGTGCCCTTGCCATTGCATTTGGTGCATCGGTTTAAGTTCTCCACGTGATACGTGGAAGTTACAAGTTGAGAAGCTTATTACTCTTGGGTGCTTGGTACCCTTGAGCTTGTTACTCTTGGGTGTTTGGACACCCTAGAGCTAGTTCCTCTTGGGTGCCTTGGTGCCCTAGATGGTTGGTGGTGTTCGGAGCTCAATCATTGTGGTGTAAAGCTCCGGGCAAGAGTCGGTGTCTCCAATTTGGTTGTGGAGATCGCCCCGAGCAATTTGACGAGTACAGGTGACCGCCCCCAAGGGTTGCCAAAGTGTACGGGTTCGGTGACCGCCCCCAAGGGTCGCCATTTGTACGGGTTCGGTGACCGCCCTCAAGGGTCCCTTAGTGGAATCACGACATCTTGCATTGTGCGAGGGCGTGAGGAGATTATGGTGGCCCTAGTGTGTAATGCCCCGGATTCGATGCGCCAGGTGTCTTCCAGTTATTCGCCGTGGTTGCCATGTCATTTTCTTGCATGTTGCATTTTATCATGTCATCATGTGCATCTCATTTTGCATACATGTTCGTCTCATGCATCCGAGCATTTTCCCCGTTGTCCGTTTTGCAATCCGGCACTCCTATGTCCTCCGGCGTCCCCCTCTTGTCTCTTGTTGCGAGCGGGTGTTAAACTTTCTCGGAATGGCCTGAGGTTTGCCAAGCGGCCTTGGTATAGCACCGGTAGACCGCCTGTCAAGTTTCGTGCCATTTGGAGTCTGTTTGATACTCCAACGGTTAACCGGGTAACCGTAAAAGCCTCTTTTGTCTTGTAGCCCAACACCCCTTCATATCAGCCCACAAACCCATCCTAACCCCCTCCATGCTCTCGGTCGTTCTATCACGATCGTGTGGGCGAAAACCGTGCTCCATTTGGACTCTCCTAGCTCCCCCTATCTATAAATATGTGCATCTCCCCCGAAATCCCGGTCTAACCCTAGCCATCTTCATCCTCGCGCCGCCGGACACGTCCGCGCCGCAGCCGGACACGTCCGCCCTCGCCCTCGCCCAACCAGGAGCCGCCACCTGTCCCCGCCGGCGTCCTCCCTCTCCGCGCACCACCGCGGGCCCGCGAGGCCCGAGGCCGGCCCGCCCGAGCCGCGCCGGGCCCGAGCGCCTCCGCTCCGCCCACCGGGAGCCGCGCCGCCCCTCGCCCGCCTGCCCCGCCGCCTCGCCTTCTCGCCGCCGGCCACCAGCGCCGCCGCCGGAGTGCGCCCCGCCGCCCGCGCACCCGGCCCGGTTGCCGGACCCGCCGGCGTCGCCCGCGCCCGCGCCTCCTCCGGATCCCGCCGCCGCTCGTCTCCGACTCCGACGCCGCCCGCCGTGCTCCGCCGTCCGCCGCCAGGCCCCGGCCTCCCCGCCGCCCGGCCGCGCCCTGCAGCTCCCTCCGGCGCCCTGCGCCACCCTCGTCTCCGACGAGCTCGCCCGAGCTCATCCGAGCTCCGGCCCGGCTCCCTCCGCCGCCCCTCGCCACCCAAGCGCCGTCGTACCTCTCCTCCGGCCAGATCCGGCCGCGGGAGGTCCGGATCCGGCAAGCCCGTGCTTCCCCGACGCCTCTCTGGTCACCTTCCTCAACTCCGGCGAAGATTCCCGCGAGTTGACTTTTCCCCCCTCGAGGTCCATTTTTCCACCAAGTCTTGTAATTTTTGCATTATCATGCCATGCTCATCGCATCATAACTTGCTGCATACTGCTCCGTTTCGTGCGTGTAATATGTCAAATTGTTCGACTCGACGAGTACTTCATTTCTTTACATTGCGTCGTGTTCATTTGAGTCAATCTTGATGCCTGAATCATCGTCGCAAAAGTGCTATATGATGTTAACCTGCTGAAACTGTTATAACTTGGTGATTTGTCATTTTTGTTGCATTTGATGTGTGGATCCTATGAGCATGAGCTCTACATGTGTTTTGAACTGTGTCATGCCATCTTTACAGGGGTGCTATCCCTGTATTTTTGTGAGTTGTGTGGTGAGTGCATCAAGCTTGTTAAGTAGGGTACTTGCTGTTGCTGTTTTGCTAGACTGTTTCTGTTATATTTTGTTGCTATATAAACCTGCTTCTACAAGTCATTCTATGCATAATCTAGAGATGTTCACTAAGGATGTTTTGTTATACATGTCATGCTCTACCCATCCATGCTCCTGGTTGCATTTATGGCCTACTATAGCTTGTTTTTATCTTGCTCCAAACTTGCTAAATAATGTTGCTGTCAGCTTGTTTACATTAAGTTCAGTTTTGCCATGTGTTTTCCTAGTGATCCAAGCATGCTATGAACTTGCTCTTGCCATGCTTAGCTTCATAAACACGTCTTCTTACTGTTGGTATCCTTTCCATGCCATGTATTGCTCTGTAGTGAGTGGTTCAAGCTCACTAACATGCCTACTTATTGTTGTTCCTGCCATGTATGAATCTGTCATATCTTTTGCCATGTTTACATGGGTGCCATCATATTTTCTGTGCCCTTTTGGCTCATGGTCAGTAAGGGACTTTTGTTATATGCAATTAGTAGATTCATGACATGCCTTTTTTTGCCATGATAAGTTCCTTTAACATGTTGTTTGATAGCTCTAAACATTGCAACCTGATGTTATTTCTCCCATGTCTGAAACTGTTATTATTTGCAATCTTGCCATGTCATTTTCAGCATGTTCTAGTAGTTTCTGGAGATATCTCAGTGTTCATGTTTTGTCATGCTTTACCTGTACATCACGTCCATGCCTTTTGTTATCATGTTAGGGTGATGTAGCATATTGTTTTGATGTTTGCTAGATGCCTAGTTGCTGTTATGGACAGATTGTCGTTATGTCTTGTTTGGAGTGTATGTGTTGCACCGTTGCTCCGTTTTGAGTGTGCTCTATATGAAACTTACTTAGAATTGCATGTAGTTTCATATTATCATGTTGCATCCTTGTTGTGAGGTGTTTGCTTGATGTTTGAGTGCATTTTGCATCAATGACATGCTTATCTTGTTTTGCTCATATCTTCTAGGCCGTAGCTCCGAATTAAATAAACTTTATATGTAACTTGACTAGGATCTCGTGTAGATCATCTTGGTGCATTTCAACTTGCTATTTAACAACTTGAACATAAGGTTTATTCAGTCCTGGACCAACTTCTAAATTTGCATATGAGGACTTACCGGAATTGTTATATGTTGTTTCCGGCCTCATTTAAACTTGCCTTGATGTGTTGCTCTTGTTTGCATCATCTTTTGCCATGAGTAGCCTCATGTAGCCTTGTCATGCATCATGCTTGTTGTGCATCATGTCTTGTTCATGTGTGGTGTGTTTACCATGTTGTGTGCTTCTTCTCGATAGTTCCCGTTTCGTTGCGATCGTGAGGATTCGTTCGTCTACGCTTGGTTCGTCTTCGTGGCTTCATCTTCTTCATGGACTCGTTCTTCTTCCTAGCGGGATTTTAGGCAAGATGACCGTCACTTTGGATCTCACTACTATCATTTCTATGCTAGTTTCTTCGTTCTATCGCTATGCTATGCTACGCTACCTATCTTTTGCTCTTCAAGCCTCCCCAAATTGCCATGAACCTCTAACCTTTGACACCCTTCCTAGCAAACCGTTGTTTGGCTATGTTACCGCATTGCTCAGCCCCTCTTATAGCATTGGGAGGCTTTGCTGGTCTTGTTTTACCATTGTCGAAATGTCTTGTAAACCGGGATTCCGAGACTGATCGGGTCTTCCTGGGAGAAGGAATGTCCTTCGTTGATCGCGAGAGCTTATCATGGGCTAAGTTGGGACACCCTTGCAGGTTATAAACTTTCGAGAGCCGTGCCCACGGTTATGTGGCAGATGGGAATTTGTTAATATCCGGTTGTAGATAACTTGACACCAGATCCGAATTAAAACACATCAACCGCGTGTGTAGCCGTGATGGTCTCTTTTCGGCGGAGTCCGGGAAGTGAACACGGCTTTGGGTTATGATTGACGTAAGTAGGAGTTCAGGATCACCTCTTGATCATTGCTAGCTTCACGACCGTTCCTTTGCTTCTCTTCTCGCTCTTATTTGCGTATGTTAGCCACCATACTTGCTTAGCCGCTGCTGCAACCTCACCACTTTACCCCTTCCTTTCCCATTAAGCTTTGCTAGTCTTGATACCCATGGTAATGGGATTTCTGAGTCCTTGTGGCTCACAGATTACTACAACAGCAGTTGCAGGTACAGGTTATGCGATGATCATGACGCGAGAGCGATGATTGCTTGTGTTGAGTTCTTCTTCTGCTTCTTCTTCGATCAGGGGATAGGTTCCAAGTCGGCAGCCTAGGCTAGCAGGGTGGATCTTGTTTGAGTTTCTATTTGTGTTTCATCCGTAGTCAGATGGTGCTCTTATGTAAGATGATGTTGTATTCGTGTGGCATTGTATGCCTTATGTATGTATCCCTATCTATTATGTAATGTTGATGTAATGATATCCACCTTGCAAAAGCGTCTTCAAGATGCGCTTCTATCCTTGGTGGGACCTTCGAGTTCCTTTAGGATAGGGTCTCATCTTGGGCGTGACAAGTTGGTATCAGAGCCTCGACCGATCCTAGGAGCCCCATTGATTGATCTTGTAGTTTGGCCGTTGTCGAGTCTAGAAGAAAACTGATTTCTGAGTCTAGTTATATCGGAGAGTAGGAATTCTTTTTACTCCTTAGCCCCTTCGTCGCTCTGGTGAGGAATCTTGACTTAGTTGTTTTGAATTACTCCTCTTCTCATTCAAATTTTTCTTTAGGATCACATGGTTAGTTTCGTGAGTTGTCCATCCTCTTTTGTCCGGTGCATCTCTCGTCAAGTCGACTCGAACCTCTTTGTCTTTCGCAAAATCAATCCTCAGTTCTTCCTCCGACGTCGTTGTTTTTCCCTGTCCGAAGTTGTCTTTGTTTTTTCCCACCCGCCCACCCTTTTCCTTCTCAGAGCCGGAGTCCCTAATCGAGTATCCATCCTACTCGTGCGAAGTCTTTGCTTTTTTTCCTCAATGATTTCAGCCAGTGTTTTTCTCTTCAAGTTATTCATCGATTCCCCCTTCCAAGTGCCTTTGTTTTTCCCGCCCTCCCACCCTCTTCTTGCCGGAGTCTGAGTCTCTTTCGACCATCAACTTCGTTCTTGCGGAGCCCCTTCAGTCTTCCCTCAATTATTTCAACCGGTGAATTCTCGTCTCGTTCGTCATTCTTCATCTCTTTTCTTTTTCGGTGCACTCAATTCAAGTTTTTCGGTAGTGATTATATTCTTTTCCTCGGATCAAGTGTTTTCCCTGCTCATTCGCCTCTCGCCAGTTTATCCTTCCGGAGTGCTTAGGACATCTCAGGAGATTCGTCTGTGTTCCAAGTAATTCGAGATTTTCACCTCATCCAAATATTTCAATTGTTCCGATGCATCATCTATCTGTTCAACATCCCTTTCCAACAGTGTTTTCTTTTAATGGGCCCTAACCCACAGGTCTTTTCCCAGGATCTTACCTGACTCTTCTAATTCCCCCGGAGTTATTCTCAATTCTTTTCAAGTGTGATGTAAGAATGGATCCCATCAGTCACTTGCCTTCTCCAAGATCTCTTTCAAATCATTTCATCGTCGGCTCAACCTCTTTGCTTTTCATTCTCCCAGAGTATCTCAGTAATTTTGGTGGTGTTTCTCATCATCATTTGAAGATTGAAGAAGAGTTTTTCCTCTAAATCTTGCCCGTTCTCTCGAAGTTTCGTGGTTCTAGCTTCATGTTATCCAATCATATTATTCCGTTTGTCAGATATTCTTTCTTACCCATCCGGAGTATGTCAGGAGTTGTTTTCCATTTCTTTTCACCGGAGGCCATCATTCCAGTTATCGTTCTCTATTTATCCCGGTGCTTCGTTCAAGTGTTCTTTAATCAGCTCATGATCTCTTTGTTCTTTTGCATCTAAATCCCCTCTAGCATATTGGTTCTTCTAATTCTTCCCGGTGATTCATTCTCTTTCGCCAGTCATTTCTGAATTCTAACGGTGGTTCATTCAAGATTCTTTTTTTTATTATCATATTAATTCATTTGTTCTTTTCAATCGTACCGGTGGTTCATGAAGACCTTCTCAAGTTTGCGACATGTCACTTCTCAATCCTTTTCAAGAAGAATAAGTAGTATGCAAAATCCATTGCTTGTCATCAATTTAATTTGATGAAGGATAAGCATACAATAAATCTTATTCTTATTTCATCCAAGCGAGTAATCCCTTCCTTTAGAGTTTGTTCTTGAGGAATAATTTCTAGTTCCAAGTGTTTTCATCTTTTCTTTTCCGGAGTTCAATTTCCTCGGCCATTTTGTCGGAAACTCCATCTAAATCGTCGCAAGGCTTTAGTCTTATTCTTTCATCCTTCATTCTATCTCACCATCCTTTTGTCACCGGAGTTATTCATGGTGGTTCTTCAGGAGTTAATTCATTCTTTAAGAGTTCATCAAGATTCTTGTTGGTGGAATTCAAGTATCTTTTCCCTCGCGTCTCGAAGTGTAATTAATTCTTTGTATTCTTTTGAAGTGGAGTTTTGCATTTCTTCGTTCTTCTAAGCTATCCAATCATTTCCGTTTGTGGCCGGTTATCACCTTATGATCCTGAGATGTTACCTATAAGACCACAACAAGCTTATTCTTTTCATTGTTGATTTTCTCAACAACTTCGTTTAAACCTTCCTTCTAAAGATGCTTTCTATTTCGTTCGTGGCACTAGTTGTCATTTTCTTCTCCGCTCTTTTCATTCAACTCTTTCAATTCTTTCTGGAGGTTTTTGTCATGTCTTCATCAAGTATCATTCCATCCTCTCAAGCTCGTGTTCTATTCCCCCATGTTTCAGCCTGAGTGCTGCCTAAATCCTTTCAGTCTTATTCGTTTCTTATCTCCTTCTAACCGGACTGGTTTCATAGTCTATCTGATTCCGTGAGCTTTCGATTCTCGTCATTCTCGTCGTTCCTTTCTTCTTCTCGAGTGCTCTCGATTCTTTGCTTCTTCTCTTGAGTTCTTGTTTCACCTCATCCCTTTTCCCTTCCGTCTCGGTCCTAAGATCTAGGGACGAGATCTCTTGTTAGTGGAGGAGTGTTGTAACGCCCCGGATTCGATGCGCCAGGTGTCTTCAAGTTATTCGCTGTCATTTCCATGTCATTTGCTTGCTTGTTGCATTTTATCATGTCATCATGTGCATCTCATTTTGCATACGTGTTCGTCTCATGCATCTGAGCATTTTCCCCGTTGTCCGTTTTGCAATCCGGCACTCCTATGTCCTCCGGCGTCCCCCTCTTGTCTCTTGTTGTGAGCGGCTGTTAAACTTTCTCGGAATGGCCTAAGGTCTGCCAAGCGGTTTTGGTATAGCACCGGTAGACCGCCTGTCAAGTTTCATGCCATTTGGAGTCCGTTTGATACTCCAACGGTTAACCGGGTAACCGTAAAAGCCTCTTTTGTCTTGCAGCCCAACACCCCTTCATATCAGCCCACAAACCCATCCTAATCCCCTCCATACTCTCGGTCGTTCGATCACGATCGTGTGGGTGAAAACCGTGCTCCATTTGGACTCTCCTAGCTCCCCCTATCTATAAATATGTGCATCTCCCCCGAAATCCCGGTCTAACCCTAACCATCTTCATCCTCGCGCCGCCGGACACGTCCGCGCCGCAGCCGGACACGTCCGCCCTCGTCCTCGCCCAACCAGGAGCCGCCACCTGTCCCCGCCGGCGTCCTCCCTCTCCGCGCGCCGCTGTGGGCCCGCGAGGCCCGAGGCCGGCCCGCCCGAGCCGCGCCGGGCCCGAGCGCCTCCGCTCCGCCCGCCTCCCCGCGCTGGAGCCCGGCCCTGCCGCCGGCCGCCGCCGTGGGAGCCGCGCCGCCCCTCGCCCGCCTGCCCCGCCGCCTCGCCTTCTAGCCGCCGGCCACCAGCGCCGCTGCCGGAGTGCGCCCCGCCGCCCGCGCACCCGGCCCGGTCACCGGACCTCGCCCTCCAGCGCCGGCCACGTCGCCCCCGCCGCCGTCTCCACCGCACCAGGCCTGCCGGGTCCGGATCGGGCCCGCGGGGCCCATCCCTCCTCCGCCGTGCCCGTGCGCCGCTGCCTCCCTCCGCCGGCCGCCGCTCGCCGTCGCCTGCGGCGCCCGAGACGCCGCCGATCCCGCCGGCGTCGCCCGCGCCCGCGCCTCCTCCGGATCCCGCCGCCGCTCGTCTCCGACTCCGGCGCCGCCCGCCGTGCTCCACCGTCCGCCGCCAGGCCCCGGCCTCCCCGCCGCCCGGCCACTCCCCGCAGCTCCCTCCGGCACTCTGCGCCGCCCTCGTCTCCGGTGAGCTCGCCCGAGCTCATCCAAGCTCCGGCCCGGCTCCCTCCGCCGCCCCTCGCACCCAAGCGCTGCCGTACCTCTCCTCCGGCCAGATCCGGCCGTGGGAGGTCCGGATCCGGCAAGCCCGTGCTTCCCCGACGCCTCTCCGGTCACCTTCCTCAACTCCGGCGAAGATTCCGGCGAGTTGACTTTTCCCCCCTCGAGGTCCATTTTTCCACTGTCCTGTAATTTTTGCATTATCATACCATGTTCATCGCATCATAACTTGCTGCATACTGCTCCGTTTCGTGCGTGTAATATGTCAAATTGTTCGCCTCGACGAGTACTTAATTTCGTTCCATTTCATCATGTTCATTTGAGTCCATCTTGATGCCCGAATCATTGTTGCAAGAGTGCTATATGATGTTAACCTGCTGAAACTGTAATAACTTGGTGATTTGTCATTTTTGTTGCATTTGATGTGTGCATCCTATGAGCATGAGCTCTACATGTGTTTTGAACTATGTCATGCCATATTTACAGTGGTGCTATCCATGTATTTTTGTGAGCTGTGTGGTGAGTGTATCAAGCTTGTTAAGTAGGGTACTTGCTGTTGCTGTTTTGCTAGACTGTTTTTGTTATATTTTGTTGCTATATAAACCTGCTGCTACAAGTCATTCTATGCATAATCTGGAGATGTTCACTAAGGATGTTTTGTTATACATGTGTCGGAGTAATGGGCCACGGGTAGGCTAACCCGAGTCCCAGAACCTTTCAAGACAACGGGGCCGGCTGCGCCCCTCAAGTACCTGCGGTGACTCCAAGATGAGCCGAGTCCCTGCGGCGACCCTCAGCTAGGCCGAGTCCCTGAGGCGACCCTCAGCTGGGCCGACTCCAAAAGGCGACTCCAAGATGAGCTGAGTCCAAGAGGCGGCTTTAAGATGAGCCGAGTCCCAGAGGCGACTCCGAAGAGGCCGACTATGGAAAGTCGGCCCGCAACACCAACCACTCCGTTACATAAGGGCAGGCATGGCCACAGTGCGCCGTACCAACGAAGATCTCCGTCTGGCGCGGCACTGTTGCCATGCCGACCCTGACATCATCCCTTGGGGGCGGAGCCCTGTACCCACGACGGCCTGTCTGTACGGCCCGGAGACGGCGGGGCCTACCAGTCAGCAAGAGTACTGAAGACGGCGACAGCGCCAAGAGTCGGACCCGTTGGGAGTCGGCACCCCGGAGTCGGCCGGCCCCTCCCACGGGCCCCACGCGCCATTAACCAGATGCGACGGGGGAGTGGCTACAGTGATCGCCCGTCAGGCGGCGGCACTGTTGCCATGGCCCCATGACCAAGCCCGCGTCATTAGAAGCACGACTACAGTAATCTGCAGCCGGCACGACCCGCCCGCGGCGGATCAGGACCGATGTCCCCGTATCAGGCCAGTCGGCGGGACCCACCAGTCGGCGGGCCCCAGGAGTCGGCAGAGAAGATGGCGCCTGAGAGACAGACGGCTGGGACCCGCACCCAGCCGGTTTTACCATTGTAACCCTGGGGGGTAGGCCTATATAAACCCCCCAGGGCACCCATGCAAAGGGTTTGAACCTATTAGCACTAGACAGACCACACAGGGAGGAGAGAGCTAGCCTTGCCTTCTCCTACCTCCAAAAACAGCTCTAGGAGCAACCTTGTATTCACTATTGCCTTAGTGACCATGCGGAGACCCCGCAGAGCAGCAGTAGGGGTGTTATCTACTCGGAGAGCCCTGAAGCTGGGTAAGATCCGCTGGCGTGCATGTCTTCGCCTCATCCCGCTTCCAGGCACCGGCGACGTTCTACTCGCCCCCACCATGATAAGCCATCCTTTGGCATATGTCGCACCCAACCCCCGACATTTGGCGCCCACCGTGGGGCCTGGTGCACCGTCGTCCGGAGAAATGTTCTGGACGGGAACCCTCTTCCTCCCTGGCGAGCGCAGCCAGCCAGGCTCGCCAGACGGAGTCTGCATCGACGCGCTGCACCGTGCTGAGGCCGCCTGCGCAGCAAGCTGCCTCGCTGAACTTGTCAGCGAGGTTCGCCTCTCCGACGAGCCTACATCCGACGCAGGCACGGGTGGCCCCGAGAGCCTCCTTGCGGGCCTCCTCGACCAACTCCATGTCACTGGCGAGCCTGCCGTGGACTTGGAGTCCGTAGGCTCCACCGACCCGATGCTGGTCGACTCTGACGCCATGTCGCTTGACACTTTTCCCACCAACATGGTGGTCTACGACGAGCCGCTCCCTCACGAGGAGAGCGGCGGAAGCGCCGTCACGGAGGTGCTCGTCATCAGTCACGATGAGCGTTCCGGTGAGGGAGCTCATGACCCGCTCGGCGCGGCTCTGCAAGACCTGACAGCGCCTATTCCAGAAGATGCAGACGCCGAGACGCTGGAGACACGCTGCCTTCAGATCATCGAAGGCGCCAAGAAGCTGGCAAGCATGAGGCGCTTGTCAGAAGCCTACCAGCGCGAAATGGATCACGCCGTGGGCGGCTCGCCGGCTCCGACTGGGCCTAGCCGCCTAGGCGCGGTCTGATAGCGCGGCGCGACCATCGCCGACCTGTTCGAGGCCAATCGCCCCGTATACGCCACCCCTACGGAGAACATCCGCGTTGCCCAAGCGGCGACTGACGAGCTGAAGAACTTCGAAGGTGAAGAGCGCCGCATGATGATGGAGCGAGTCCAGTAGCTCCTCGACGCGGTTGCTGCGCAGAACGCGGCCGGCGGCCGCACAGAAGCGCCGCAGCAACCAAACGACGACTTGCCTCCCCGCCGAGATCAAGGCGCGACGTCTCGGACGCCGACTGGCGGAGTCCACGGAAGGAAAGACAAAGAGCCGGCTGTCTGTCACAGTCGGACTTGCATCACCATTGAGCGCGACCAAGACGGCCGTCCGAGAGCAGTGGAACGGCAAGGCGACTATCTGCCTCCCCCACCAAGAAGAGAATGGCGAGTTTCCCCACCGCCTGTTGAGCATCCGACTCTCGGTGGCTACCTTGGTCGCCGAGAGGGAGTCGGAGAGAATGACGCCCGCCGCCAAATCGACCGACTCCACCGATCCCTGGCGCTGGAAGAAGAAGATGAGCTAGGTCCGCCTTGCTTTGGGCCCCGCATCCGAGACGCGCCTTTTCCCAAAGGGTTCACGCTCCCCTGACACACACCCAAGTATACCGGCTTTGTAAAGCCAGAAGACTGGCTAGTTGACTACTCCACGGCCGTCAACATAGCAAACGGCAACAAGCGAGTTGCCGTGAAGTATGTTCCACTCATGCTCCAGGGCACGGCCCGGACATGGTTGAACAGTCTGAAACCCCGCAGCATCAACAGCTGGGTCGACTTCACCGAAGCCTTCATCCGCAACTTCACAAGCACGTACAAGCGACCTCCCAAGCCTCGCCAGCTTTCCTTGTGCGTGCAAGGCCCTGATGAGTCAACACGCGACTACCTCACGCGCTGGGGCGAGCTTCGGAACTCCTGCGAGGGCGTGCACGAGGTGCAGGCTATCGAGTACTTCACCGCCGGGTGCCGAGAAGGCACCCTCCTCAAGCACAGGCTCCTCTGCGATGAGTCGGAAACCCTCGACGAACTGCTGATCATAGCAGACAAGTACGCCACAGCCGACTCCTCCATGAAGACGGAAATTCAAGTTAATGCGGCTGGCAAAGTGGCCCCTCAGGCTCCCAGAACTCCAGCTGGAGACACCAGTCGGCGACAACAACAGAACGACAACAAACGCAAGGCCCAGCAGCCGACTTCCAGTAGTCGGCAGGTTGCAACAGTCGAAGATCAACAGCCGGAGGGGCAGCCTCCGGCCAAGCGACAGAAAGGCGGCAAATCCAACTGGTTGCCGGCCTTCTCTTATGAGCAGACTCTGGATGGTCCCTGCAAGTTCCATAGCGGCGCGAAGCCGTCAAACCATACCACCCGAAAGTGCCACTGGCTTACCAGAATCGCCAAAGGAGACGGCCTCCTTCCTCCCCCGCCTGCTGGGCCGCCGCCTCCACCGCCGCCCCAGCAGCCGGCTGCTCGGCTAGTCGACGCAGTACAAGACGAGTACCCAGAAGAGCATGGAGCCTATGTGGTGTTCACCAGTGTGGCTGATGATCGACGCAGCAGACGACTATAGCAGCAAGAAGTGAACGCTGTGGCATCAAATACTCCAGAGTTCATGCATTGGTCCGAGAAGCCTATCAGTTGGAGCAGAGCAGATCACCCAGAGGTGATGCCGAATCCGGGCTCCTATGCCTTGTTCCTGAGTGCCACCTTGGCCACTGATAGGCGGGCCGCCCGCTTTTCGAGAGTGCTGATAGACAGAGGCAGTAGCATCAACATCCTGTACAAGGACACTATGGAGAAGTTAGGAATCAAGCAAAGACAGCTGCAAAGCAGTCGGACTGTGTTCCACGGCATCGTGCCTGGCCTTTCCTGCTCACCAATCGGCAAGATCCTGATAGACGTTCTCTTCGGAGACAAAGATCATTTCCGCCGAGAGCCAGTCTGGTTTGAAGTGGTGGACCTTGAAAGCCCATACCATGCGTTACTTGGCCGACCTACTTTGGCCAAGTTCATGGCAGTCCCCCACTACGCCTACCTCAAGATGAAGATGCCGAGTTCCAAGGGAATTCTGACCGTAGTCGGCGACTACAGGAAGTCGTCCGCTTGCGCAACCCAGAGCAGTCGGCTGGCCAAGTCCCTGGTGATCACAGCTGAGAAGCGGCTCCTTGATCGGCTCGTGGCAATGGCCGGAAAGCAGCCAGAGATGTCGCCTAACCCCAAGGAGTCAGAAGCTAAGGGTTCGTTCAAGCCGGCCAAAGAGACTAAGAAGATACCCTTGGACCCGGAGCACCCACAGAGGTACGCTGTCATGGGTACAAACCTTGACAGTAAATAGGAAGGCGAGCTCATCGATTTCCTCTGTGAGAATCGAGACATCTTTGCATGGTCCCCTAAAGACATGCCAGGTGTACCGACGGAATTCGCCGAGCACAAGTTACATGTCCGACCTGATGTGAAGCCCGTCAGGCAGCCCTTGCGCCGCCTGTCGGAAGAGAAGAGAAGAGTTGTTGGAGAAGAGATAGCCCGGCTCCTGGCGGCCTGCTTCATTATGGAGGTGTTTTTTCCAGAGTGGTTGGCAAACCCGGTCCTGGTGCTGAAGAAAAACAAGCAGTGGCGGATGTGCATTGACTACACAAGCCTCAACAAAGCATGCCCGAAGGACCCATTTGCCCTACCAAGAATTGATCAGGTGATAGACTCCACAGCCGGATGCGAGTTGTTGAGTTTCTTAGACGCGTATTCAGGATATCACCAGATCAAGCTGAACCCGGCAGACAGACTGAAGACCGCCTTCATCACGCCATTCGGAGCCTTCTGCTACCTGACCATGACATTCGGCTTGAGGAATGCCAGTGCCACCTTTCAGCGTTGCATGCAGAAGTGCCTCCTCAAGCAACTCGGCAGAAACGCCCATGTCTACATGGATGATGTAGTGGTGAAGACGGAGAAGCGTGGGACACTGCTGGAAGACCTTAAGGAAACCTTTGAGAACCTGCGCCGATTCCAGATCAAGCTCAACCCTGAGAAGTGCGTTTTCGAAGTACCGGCCGGCCAACTCCTTGGCTTCTTGGTCTCTGAACGCGGCATAGAGTGCAACCCTGTGAAGATCAAGGCCATTGAGAGGATGGAGGTACCCAGCCGACTGTTAGATGTGCAGAAGTTCACCGGCTGCTTGGCGTCCATCAGCCGATTCATCAGTCGGCTGGGCGAGAAAGCTCTCCCTTTGTATCAACTAATGAATAAGACCACCTTTTTTGAGTGGAACCACAAGGCGGATGAAGCATTTCTCCAGCTGAAGAAGATGTTGACTACTCCTCCTGTGCTGGCAGCTCCGACTCCTAAAGAGCCCATGCTCCTATACATTGCCGCCACCAGCCGAGTAGTCAGCACAGTCATTGTAGTCGAGCGCAAAGATGAAGGCAAGGCGCTCCCTGTCCAGAGACCGGGTATTACCTGAGCGAGGTACTGTCGACCTCCAAGCAGAACTACCCCCACTACCAGAAGATGTGCTACGGTGTGCATTTTGCCGCCAAGAAGCTGAAGCCTTACTTTCAAGAGCATCCAATTACAGTGGTTTGCACGGCCTCGCTGGCCGAGATCATCGGGAGCCGAGACGCTTCTGGCCGAGTAGCCAAATGGGCCATAGATTTGGCTCCCTACACCATCTACTACCAGCCCCGCACCGCCATCAAGTCGCAAGCGCTGGCCGACTTCCTCGTCGACTGGGCCGAGACCCAGTACCTACCGCCAGCGCCCGACTCCACCCATTGGCGAATGCATTTCGACGGCTCCAAGATGCGCTCCGGCCTGGGAGCCGGCGTCGTCCTCACCTCCCCTAAAGGCGACAAGCTCAAGTATGTGCTGCAGATCCGCTTTGCCACCTCCAACAATGTCGCCAAATACGAGGCGCTCATTCACGGGCTCCGGCTTGCCAAAGAACTTGGCATTCGCCAGATCCTGTGCTATGGCGACTCCGATTTGGTGGTCCAGCAGCCATCCGGCGACTTGGACGCCAAAGATGCAAACATGGAGAGCTATCACTTCCTGGTGCAGCAACTCAGCGGATACTTCGAGGGGTGCGAGTTCCTTCACGTACCAAGAAATGACAACAACCAAGCAGACACCTTGGCACGAGTCGGCTCCACCCGCCAAGCAATACCATCCGGCGTCGCTCTTCAGCGCCTCCTTAAGCCGTCTATCAAGCCCTCACCAGAATCAGACTCCATCTTTGTGCCGGCTCCCCCCAAAGAAGTCGGATCCGACTCAAGAGCCCCAACAGACGGCCCTAAGAAAATCACAGTCGAAGCCAGCCCGGGGACTGCGGCAATCAGCCCAAAGACTTCAGAACCCGGCCCGGGGACTGCGCCAGTCGGCCCGGGGACTACGCTAGTCGGCCCGAGGACTTCGTCAATCCAGCAAGCAGCCGCAGAATCCAGCCCACCACCTCCCAGCCCAGTCGCCCTTGTCCAAGTCAAAGTGGTGGCGGTTGAAGAAATAGTAGCACCCTCATGGGCGCAGCCCATCCTCAAGTTTCTAGTGAACAGAGAGTGCCCACTAATGAAATCTTGGCTCGGCAAGTGCAACGCCGCGCGGCAGCCTACACCATAATCAACAGAGAGCTGGTCAGGCGCAGCGTCACTGGTGTCTACCAGCGCTGCGTGGAGCCAGAGCAAGGCCAAGCAATTCTGAGAGACATCCATCAGGGCGAGTGCGGCCACCATGCGGCTTCAAGAGCACTCGTCGCCAAAGCCTTTCGGCACGGTTTCTTCTGGCCGACTGCCCTGGAAGAGGCCAAGGAATTAGTCCAAAAATGCAAGGGGTGCCAGAAGTTCTGCTCCAAGCCGCTTCAGCCGGCTTCCGCGCTGAAGACAATCCCCATCGCCTGGCCCTTTGCAGTTTGGGGCCCGGACATGGTGGGACCATTCAAGACGGCCCGAGGCGGCCTAACTCATCTGCTTGTCGCGGTGGACAAGTTCACCAAGTGGATAGAAGAAAAGCCCATCAAGAAGTTGAATGGTCCGCCTGCAGTGACTTTCATCGCCGACATCATGGTGTGGTACGGCATACCGCACAGCATCATCACCGACAATGGCACAAATTTTGCCAAAGGCGCCTTGGCCCGTTTCTGCGCGACACAGGGCATCCGACTGGACTTAGCGTCCGTTGCCCATCCGCAGTCAAACGGCCAGGTCGAGCGAGCAAACGGCCTCATCCTGTACGGCATCAAGCCTCGACTGGTCGAACCACTCGAGCGTTCGGCCGGCTGTTGGCTTGAGGAGCTGCCAGCCGTCCTCTGGAGTCTGCGCACGACTCCAAACAAGTCAACCGGCTTCACGCCTTTCTTCCTCGTCTACGGTGCCGAAGCCGTCATCCCGACGGACATAGAGTTCGACTCTCCACGAGTCACCATGTACACCGAAGAGGAAGCAGAAGAAGCATGTCAAGACGGCGTCGACCTACTAGAAGAAGGCCGACTGTTGGCACTCAGCCGGTCCAGCATCTACCAGTAGAGTCTGCGTCGATACTACAATCGGAAGGTCAGGCCGAGATCTTTCCAAGAGGGCGACCTTGTGCTCCGGCTGATTCAGCGAATAGCCGGCCAGCACAAGTTGTCGGCGCCTTGGGAAGGCCCCTTTATCATCAGCAAAGTACTGGGCAACGACTCCTACTACCTAATCGACGCTCAGAAGCCCCGAGCGCGCAAGAGGGACAACTCCGGCAAAGAGTTGGAACGACCATGGAACGCAAATCTTCTCCGAAGATTTTACAGTTGATGTAGTATGTACCACGCTATCCTTTGTATTAAAGTACTGAGACTTTGGGCCCCCCAAGACGAGCTCGGGGACTGCCCTTTTTGTTATCTGTATGATAAGAATTATGCCTCCGAGTATGCTACTCTTTGTTATGCCGCTTGGCACCGGGTTCGACTAGTCGGCCCGGGGACTCGCCATCTTGCGCCATGAAATACTTCCTGCAGTCGGACAAGTAGTGTGCCACGCTTAAGCCGTCTCCTGTCGGAAGCCGCAGCTCGCAGAGCGACTGTTGGTAGGCAGAGACTAAGCAAGAACGAGTGCACACGCGAAAAATGGCTAAGGACTCAAAGCATATGCATAGCCCAAGCCGGCTTCCAGCCTCTCTTTACAGAGCCGACTCTCAAATAGTTGGCTTGCCACCTTCTATCCAACTTGTTAAAAGACTCTAAAAAGGCCAAGTACTTGCCTTCCCTAAAGTAGCCGAGCATTTGACCTAGCGGTAATCCGCAGAGCGGTTGTTCGTCTGGCAAAGCGGCGACTATGGAAAGGCGACAAAGGAAAAAGCCAAAAGAGCAACTAGCAAGGAAAGATAGAAGTCGGATAGATATTTACATAACATAGGCCTCTGACCAAGTTCAAAATACACCCCGCGGGTGGAATTGTGCAAATTAACAAGTTCTTCAAAGACTATGAAAGCAGATAAAGTAAAAACAAGACGGCAGCCTAAGAAGTGGCAGACGGGTTCGGCGGGTCGGTGGAGACGGCGGTGTCAGGCGCCGGAGCGGCCGGCTGGGCAGTCTCGGCTTGATCATCTCCGGCGGCAGCCGGCCCGGTCGAACGCGGCTCGTTGCTGGAGGCGCGGTCGAGCTGAGGCTAGTCGTCCGCTCTGTCTTCTGGCGCCTCCGTCTCGTCTCCGTCCCCCGCCTCGTCTTCCTCCTCGGTGCTGGAGCCGATCACCTCCGCCGAGTCCTCGTCGTAGTCCGGGTTCATCCCGAACCACTCCGGTGACACCTCTTCGCCGTTCGCGGCCCTCTCAGGAACGAAGACGCTGGTGTCGGTGTAGTCGGCGATCGCCGCCGCACGCTCGATGAGGGCGCCTTCCACCGCCGCCAGTTCTGCCTGGGCCTCTGACCGGAACGCGGCCAGCCGGTCCAGGTCCAGCCCTGGATACCAAGCCTTGATGAATTCCAAGGCCCGGCGCGCTCCAGCCCGGGCCGAGGAACCCTTCCAAGCCTCAGGACGGCCAGCTGCGACCTCCAGCCAGTCGGCAGTCCGACTGGGAGTGCACAGAGCCGACATGCCTGGCCACAGGGCGGAGATCGCCTGGGCCCCGGCGCGTTGAAGCCGACGCAGCAGATGGTGGGCCGGCCGCAGACGGGTCTCGATGCTCAGGAGCTGCTCGTCGACGGTCAGGGGGGCGTTGGCAGTGATCTCCTCGCCATTTGCCCTCCGCACCTCGCGATCAGCCTCGATGGCTTGAGTGACCGCCTGCGAGTGGCCGGGGAAGAAGTCTGCCAAAACAAGAAAGAAGACAAAGAAAGAATCAGGAGTCGGCTTGACTCGCAGTCGGCGACTCGAAGAAAGAAAGCAAAGAAACTCACCGTCGACAATGTCTTCGATCTCGTGGAAACTGGAAGTCAGCATCGCCTCCTTGTCGGTCCAGGAGGAGCACTCGCTCTCGAACTCGGCCAGGAGAGCGGCCTCTTTCTTCTCCGCCTTGTCCTGAGCCGCCTTAAGCAGCTCCTTCTGCTCCACCAACTGCGCGGCCAGCAAGTCGCGCTCCATGGCGAGCTTGCCGCACTCCTCCTCCTTGGCGCGTAGGGCAGTCCTGACTTCACCCAGCCGTTCCTAAAGAGCGGCATTGGCCTCTGAAGAACAAAGAGAAAGGACGTTAAGTCGTCAACAAGGAAGGTCGCCGGGAAGATCCGGCCCGACTGCTCAGCAGTCGGCCCGAATCTCGGGGACTACAGCCCGCGGGTGCGCCAGCGCGCCCCCACGAAAAAGAAGAAAAACTTACTCCGGCTCTCCGACAAGTCGGCAGTCCGCTTCTCCGGCTGCTCAATGTTGTGGTTGAAGGCGGTGACGCGGAGGTTGTGATACTCCTGTGATAAACAATCGGACAAAGACAAAAATGAGGAACTCGCCAGATGGAGTTCCAGGCCGCTTGCTCAGCAGCCGGCCCGAAACTCGGGGACTACACCCAGTGGGTGCGCTGGCGCGCCCCCACAGAGAAGAACGAGAAAAGACAAAGTCAAAAAGAAAGCATACCCGGATAGACGCCCGCGACGCCAGATGCACCCTGGTGCAGCTCTGGATGGCTTCGCCTTCAGCTTGCAACTTTGCCTGCATGTCCAGGAGCGCCTGGTTCAGCGGAACGTTGCCTCCTCCTCGCACCCACCCAGTGGACACGATGCTTGTCGCCTCAGCGTCTGGGATGGCCGAGCTGGCGGCGCCGACTTCCAAGGGGCGTGGGGCCAAAACCGCCTTCTCAAGGCGGCGGCGCGCTGGTGAGGCGACTTGGAGGAGCAGTCTTGCCACCGCCTCGTCCTCAGTCGGCGGCACTGGCGGGCCTGCCGGCTGCTTGCCATGCACGCTTCCCAATGGCGGCGGAGGCAGCGGCGGCGGCGTGACCGTGCCCGATGTGGAGGCCTCGCCACCGTCCTTCTCCATGATGGGGTGCTCCCTGCCGACTTCGCCAGTTTGCCCCGTGAACTCCGAGGGCGGTGGCGTGGAGTTCAGCGGGACGACAAGCAATGCCGATTGGCAGCACGCGGTCTCCTCTGCCCGCTGTCTTGCTGCGGCGGCGGCTTCGGCTTCCTCCAGCTTCTTCTGGGCGGAGGCCGCCGCTTTCTCGGCCTCCGCCTTCTCCAGACGGTTGGCCTCTTCCTCGTCGCGCTTCTCCCGCGCGTTGTGCTCCGTCGCCTCCTGGAGGTCGGCAGCGGGGTCAATCCGTCGAGTATTGGCGGACGTCTCAGCCGACCCCATGACAGAGGGGACGGCGACCCTCTCAAGAGAAAGGGGGGCCCTGAAGCAAAAGACGGAATGAAAAAGGCTCGGAAAAGATTCATCAAAGAAAACAAGGCAAAGGCAGAAAGCGCTTACGCAGAGACTAGCGGCAGCTTCTTCACTTCCTTACGGAAGCGGTTGGCCTTCGCGACCACCTCTTCCCGCTTGGTCGCGGCGGCCCCCCCTTGAACTTCTTCGGCCAACCGCCGAGCGAACTCGGCGCGGCCCGGCGCTTCTTCGTGCCGACTTGACCGGCCAAGCCGGCGGAGGAACTCGCTCCTGGATGGCCGGCTTTCGGTTGACGGCGCGGGGCGACTTCCCCTTCGGCCTCGTCTTCGGGCCAATCGGCGAAGGTCGCCAAGGGCCGGAAGCCGCCTTCCGCTCCTCCTCCTCCGCCTTCGGCGTCGTCCTCCATCGCCGCCGCCCCCAAGTCGGGGTCGTCGACGTCGCTCTCCGCTCGATCTGGAGCGAACTCGCGGGGATGCCCCATGGTGCCGGCTGCAGGCTGGATGAGGGGGTTCTGACTCGAAAAACCAAGAAGATCAGAAGTCGGATTCGGCTACAAAGAAAAACAGAAGAGCAAAAGATTTGACTTACCACAGGCGGAGGGTTGGCACATGAGTACGGCTCCTTGCCGAACTGCCAGTCTTTCGCGAGCTCGCAGTTCGCGATGTGATTCACCATGTTCGCCACCTCCACGTGAGGCATGTCCCAGGTGCTCATCCAGCTTGGGTCCCGGCGGTCGCTCATCTGACAGATCAGATGAGGTCGGCCTTGGAGTGGGAGGACTCGGCGTGCCACGAAGGCGGCCAGCAAGTCGGCTCCGACCAGGCCTTCCGACTGCGTCAGCACTCGGAGTCGCGTGACGGCGGAGGCACCGGCAGGAGTCAGCTTCTTGGCCCGATGGGACCAGCTGGGAAGCCTCCCAGCCGGCGCGCCGGCTTCAAGGTGCGGCAGATTAACCCAGTCGCCTTCAACGGCGACGCTCTTCACATAGAAGTACGACCGCTGCCACATCTTCACCGACTTGATTAGCGCGATGGAGGGAAAGGGGTTGTCGGCGGTCGACCTGCGCATGTCGATGAAGGCGCCGCATTGAGCCGGCACGCCGGCGACGTGCGTGCCAAGCTTGGATTGAAAGAACTCTCCCCACAGCTCGATGGTGGGGAGAACGCCAAGAAAACCCTCGCACAGGGTGGCGAAGGCGGCCAGCAGCACCACCATGTTCGAAGTGAGGTGGTGCGGCTGGAGCCCGTTGAACTCCAAGAAGGAGCGGAAGAAGCCGCTCGCCGGGAGGCCCAGGCCGCGCATGAGGTGCGAGCGGAATATGACCCGCTTGCCCTCCTCCGGCGCCGGCCTTATTTCCCCCTCCGGCGCGGCGCGAGCTCGCACCAGGTTCGCGCCGGGGAGCCGGCGCGTCCTGCGGAGGTGCTCGATGATGTCATCATCCACCGAGGAGCCGTTCCACACGCCGGAGCGCACGGCAGGACCCGTAGCGGCAGAGGAGGAACTCATCACTGCGGGAGCGGGGCGGCTTGGTGCGGTGATGTCTGGAGGAAGAAGAAGCAGGAGGAAGCGGGGGAGCAAGGAGGAATGGGCGCGTGTGTTTCCCGTCCAGCCCCCCTGCCTACTTATAGGCCTGCGGGCTGAGAAGCCGATGAGGCGGCGTGGGATTAACTGCGCGCGGGACCCCACGCCCCCCACGATTTACCCCACGAAGTTACCACGCGCAGTAACGACGTGGGGAACCCAACCGTCCGCACGGCTGCAACGGATCTGTTTGCATGCCGAGGCGCGGTAGTGACGGGCCCCGCCTGACGGCCTGTCCCGTCGCGCGCGTGGGCAGGCAGATTGCTCCTGCCATGTGGCGCCGCGCGACGGGGCCGAGACGGGCGACCGCGGGAAGCGTATCAGGCACGCCGCCTGGTTCCCGGCGCGGCTTTCAAACTCCTTAAGGAGCGAGACGGCCCTCGGTGAATCCGACTCCAGCTAGTCGGTTTGAAAGAAGACGGCGAGCAAGGCCTAAATCCCACCACCGGAAGAGTGAAACTGTTGAGGCCCACGATGTATCGATCTTGGAGCCTCACCAGCTTCGGGGACTACTGTCGGAGTAATGGGCCACGGGTAGGTTAACCCGAGTCCCAGAACCTTTCAAGACAACGGGGCCGGCTGTGCCCCTCAAGTACCTGCGGCGACTCCAAGATGAGCCGAGTCCCTGCGGCGACCCTTAGCTGGGCCGACTCCAAAAGGCGACTCCAAGACGAGCTGAGTCCAAGAGGCGGCTTTAAGATGAGCCGAGTCCCAGAGGCGACTCCGAAGAGGCCGACTATGGGAAGTCGGCCCGCAACACCAACCACTCCGTTACCTAAGAGCAGGCATGGCCACAGTGCGCCGTACCAACGGAGATCTCCATCCGGCGCGGCACTGTTGCCATGCCGGCCCTGACATCAGCCCTTGGAGGCGGAGCCCTGTACCCACGACGGCCTGTCTGTACGGCCCAGAGACGGCGGGGCCTACCAGTCAGCGAGAGTACTGAAGACGGCGAGAGCGCCAAGAGTCGGACCCGTTGGGAGTCGGCCCCCCGGAGTCGGCCGGCCCCTCCCACGGGACCCACGCGCCATTAACCAGATGCGACGGGGGAGTGGCTACAGTGATCGCCCGTCAGGCGGCGGCACTGTTGCCATGGCCCCATGACCAAGCCCGCGTCATTAGAAGCACGGCTACAGTAATCTACAGCCGGCACGACCCGCCCGCGGCGGATCAGGGCCGATGTCCCCGTGTCAGGCCAGTCGGCGGGACCCACCAGTCAGCGGGCCCCAGGAGTCGGCGGAGAAGACGGCGCCTGAGAGACAGACGGCTGGGACCCGCACCCAGCCAGTTTTACCATTGTAACCCTGGGGGGTAGGCCT
Organism: Triticum timopheevii; assembly: GCA_963921465.1. Taxonomy (NCBI): domain Eukaryota; kingdom Viridiplantae; phylum Streptophyta; class Magnoliopsida; order Poales; family Poaceae; genus Triticum; species Triticum timopheevii. The sequence continues at coordinate 422,128,498 of OY997272.1, forward strand.
ATATAAACCCCCCCAGGGCACCCATGCAAAGGGTTTGAACCTATTAGCACTAGACAGACCACACAGGGAGGAGAGAGCTAGCCTTGCCTTCTCCTACCTCCAGAAACAGCTCTAGGAGCAACCTTGTATTCACTATTGCCTTAGTGACCATGCGGAGACCCCGTAGAGCAGCAGTAGGGGTGTTATCTCCTCGGAGAGCCCTGAAGCTGGGTAAGATCCGCCAGCGTGCATGTTCGCCTCATCCTGCTTCCAAGCACTGGCGACGTTCTACTCGCCCCCACCATGATAAGCCATCGTTTGGCATATGTCGCACCCAACCCCCAACATGTCATGCTCTATCCATCCATGCTCCTGCTTGCATTTATGGCCTGCTATAGCTTGTTGTTATCTTGCTCCAAAGTTGCTAAATAATGTTGCTGTCAGCCTGTTTACATTAAGTTCAGTTTTGCCATGTGTTTTCCTCGTGATCCAAGCATGCTATGAACTTGCTCTTGCCATGCTTAGCTTCATAAACATGTCTTTTTACTGTTGGTCTCCTTTCCATGCCATGTATTGCTCTGTGGTGAGTGGTTCAAACTCACTAACATGCCTACTTATTGTTGTTCCTGCCATGTATGAATCTGCCATATCTTTTTCCATGTTTACGTGGGTGCCATCATATTTTCTGTGCCCTTTTGGCTCATGGTCAGTAAGGGACTTTTGTTATATGCAATTAGTAGATTCATGCCATGCCTTTGTTTGCCATGATAAGTTCCTGTAACATGTTGTTTGATAGCTCTATACATTGCAACCTGATGTTATTTCTGCCATGTCTGAAACAGTTATTATTTGCAATCTTGCCATGTCATTTTGAGCATGTTCTAGTAGTTTCTGGAGATATCTCAGTGTTCATGTTTGGTCAAGCTTTACCTGTACATCACGTCCATGCCTTTTGTTATCATGTTAGGGTGCTGTAGCATATTGTTTTGGTGCTTGCTAGATGCCTAGTTGCTGTTATGGACAGATTGTCGTTATGTCTTGTTTGGAGTGTATGTGTTGCACCGTTGCTCCGTTTTGAGTGTGCTCTATATGAAACTTGCTTAGAATTGCATGTAGTTTCATATTATCATGTTGCATCCTAGTTGTGAGGTGTTTGCTTGATGGTTGAGTGCATTTTGCATCAATGACATGCTTATCTTGTTTTGCTCATATCTTCTAGGCCGTAGCTTCGAATTAAATAAACTTTATATGTAACTTGACTAGGATCTCGTATAGATCATCTTGGTGCATTTCAACTTGCTGTTTAACAACTTGAACATAAGGTTTATTCAGTTCTGGACCAACTTCTAAATTTGCATATGAGGACTTACCAGAATTGTTATATGTTGTTTCCGGCCTCATTTAAACTTGCCTTGATGTGTTGCTCTTGTTTGCATCATCTTTTGCCATGAGTAACCTCATGTAGCCTTGTCATGCATCATGCTTGTTGTGCATCATGTCTTGTTCATGTGTGGTGTGTTTACCGTGTTGTGTGCTTCTTCTCGATAGTTCCTGTTTCGTTGCAATCGTGAGGATTCGTTCGTCTACGCTTGGTTCATCTTCGTGGCTTCATCTTCTTCATGGACTCGTTCTTCTTCCTAGCGGGATTTAAGGCAAGATGACCGTCACCTTGGATCTCACTACTATCATTGCTATGCTAGTTTCTTCGTTCTATCGCTATTCTGCGCTACCTATCTTTTGCTCTTCAAGCCTCCCCAAATTGCCATGAACCTCTAACCTTTGACACCCTTCCTAGCAAACCGTCGTTTGGCTATGTTACCGCATTGCTCAGCCCCTCTTATAGCGTTGTTAGTTGCAGGTGAAGTTGAAGTTTTCTCCATGATGGACAGGATTGTGTTGGGATATCACAATATCTCTTATTTAATTAATGCATCTATATACTTGGTAAAGGGTGGAAGGCTCGGCCTTATGCCTGGTGTTTTGTTCCACTCTTGCCACCCTAGTTTCCGTCATACCGGTGTTATGTTCCCGGATTTTGCGTTCCTTACGCGGTCGGGTGATTTATGGGACCCCCTTGACAGTTCGCTTTGAATAAAACTCCTCCAGCAAGGCCCAACCTTGGTTTTACCATTTGCCTCACCACCACCTACTTTTCCCTTGGGAGTAATTAACCCAAGGGTCATCTTTATTTTAGCCCCCCCGGGCCAGTGCTTCTCTAAGTGCTGGTTCGAACCGAGTAGACTGCGGGGCCTCCTCGGGGAAACTTGAGGTCTGGTTTTACTCGTAGGATGTCTCATCCGGTGTTGCCCTGAGAACGAGATATGTGCAGCTCCTATTGGGATTGTTGGTGCATCGGGCGGCTTTGCTGGTCTTGTTTTACCATTGTTCGTGGATTGTTCTTCTACTTCTTCTTCGATCAGGGGATAGGTTCCTGGTCGGCAGCCTGGGCTAGCAGGGTGGATGTCGTTTGAGTTTCTGTTTGTGTTTCATCCGTAGTCGGATGGTGCTCTTATGTAAGATGATGTTGTATTCGTGTGGCATTGTATGCCTTATGTATGTATCCCTATCTATTATGTAATGTTGATGTAATGATATCCACCTTGCAAAAGCGTCTTCAAGATGCGCTTCTATCCTTGGTGGGACCTTCGAGTTCCTTTAGGATAGGGTCGCATCTTGGGCGTAACATAGTGGCTTCTTGGGGAGCATTGTGCCTCCACACCGCTCCAAACGGAGATTAGCATCCGCAAGGGTGTGAACTTCGGGATACATCGTCATCTCCGTGTGCCTCGGTTATCTCTTACCCGAGCCCTTTACTTATGCACTTTACTTTGTGATAGCCATATTGTTCTTTGTCATATATCTTGCTATCACATAGTTGCTTATCTTGCTTAGCATAAGTTGTTGGTGCACATAGGTGAGCCTAGTTGTTGTAGGTTTTGTGCTTGACAAATTAACTGCTAGGTTTATTCCGCATTTCTTCAAGCCTCTACCATAATTATTTTAAAACGCCTATTCACCCCCCCCCCTCTAGGCGACATCCATGAACTTTCAAGGGGGCCCACACCCTGTCCACGAGGGTGGGGGGCGCGCCCACCCCCCTGGGCGCGCCCCCCTGTCTCGTGGGCCCCTGAGGCTCCACCGACCTCAACTCCAACTCCATATATTCCGTTTCGTGGAGAAAAAATTAGGGAGAAAGTTTCATCACGTTTTACGATACAGAGCCGCCGCCAAGCCCTAATCTCTCCTGGGAGGGCTGATCTGGAGTCCGTTCGGGGCTCTAGAGAGGGGAATTTGTCGCCGTCGTCATCATCAACCATCCTCCATCACCAATTTCATGATGCTCACCACCGTGCGTGAGTAATTCCATCGTAGGCTTGCTGGACGGTGATGGGTTGGATGAGATTTACCATGTAATCAAGTTAGTTTTGTTAGGGTTTGATCCCTAGTATCCACTATGTTCTGAGATTGAAGTTGCTATGACTTTACTATGCTTAATGCTTGTCACTAGGGCCCGAGTGCCATGATTTCAGATCTGAACCTATTATGTTTTCATGAATATATGTGTGTTCTTGATCCTATCTTGCAAGTCTATAGTAACCTATTATGTGTTATGATCCGACAACCCTGAAGTGACAATAATCGGGATACTTCTCGGTGATGACCATAGTTTGAGGAGTTCATGTATTCACTAAGTGCTAATGCTTTGTTACGGTTCTGTATTAAAAGGAGGCCTTAATATCCCTTAGTTTCTGTTAGGACCCCGCTGTCACGGGAGGGTAGGACAAAAGATGTCATGCAAGTTCTTTTCCATAAGCACGTATGACTATATACGGAATACATGCCTACATTACATTGATGAACTGGAGCTAGTTCTGTGTCACCCTATGTTATAGCTATTACATGAGGAATCACATCCGACATAATTATCCATCACTGATCCAAAGCCTACGAGCTTTTCAAATATTGAGTTTCACTTATTTACTTTTCTGTTGCTACTGTTACAACTACTACAAAACTGCTATCTTTACTTTTGCCACTGTTACCTTTATTATCATACTACTTTGCTACTAAATACTTTGCTGCAGAAACTAAGTTATCCAGGTGTGGTTGAATTGACAACTCAACTACTAATACTCAAGAATATTCTTTGGCTCCCCTTGTGTCAAATCAATAAATTTGGGTTGAATACTTTACCCTCAAAAGCTGTTGTGATCCCCTACACTTGTGGGTTATCAAGACTAATTTCTGGCGCCATTGCCGGGGAGCATAGCTCTATTCTCTGAGTCACTTGGGATTTATATCTGTTGATCACTATGAGGAACTTGAAAGATGAAAGAACCAAGATTTTTCCCTCAACTACGAGGGGAGGTAAGGAACTGCCATCTAGCTCTACACTAGATTCTCCTTCTGTTTTGAGTAAGCTTGCGACACCTAAACCTGCTACTGCTATGAATTCTGATATGTCGCATGTTATTGATGATGCCACTTCTGCTATGCATGATACTTATGATGAAACTACTTCTATGCGTGATACTACTGTGCCATTAGGTGAATTTCTTGATGAACAACTTGCTAGGGTTAGAGAAAATGAAATTATTGAAGATGCTATTATTGATGATAGTGATGATGAAAGTTCTCCCCCTGATTATGAATTACCCGTTGTTCCTGAGGGTTATGTGATGGAAGAGGAAGCTGCTAGGGCCATCTTTGCTTGCAAAGATAGATATGATCTTAAAAAGTTATTAGCTAAATGGAAGCAGCAATCTCTTAGTGCTAGAATGAAACCTGACCCTGCTTTTGCTACTTCACCTATCTGTGTTACTGATAAGGATTATGAATTCTCTGTTGATCCTGAAATAATTACTTTGGTTGAATCTGATCCTTTTTATGGCCTTGAATCTGAAACTGTTGTGGCACATCTTACCAAGTTAAATGATATAGCCACCCTGTTTACTAATGATGAGAAGTCTCGCTATTATTATATCCTTAAGATATTTCCGTTCCCATTAAAGGGTGATGCTAAGACTTGGTTTAATTCTCTTGATCCTGGTTGTGTGCGTAGTCCCCAGGATATGATTTATTACTTCTCTACTAAATATTTCCCTGCTCATAAGAAACAAGCTGCCTTGAGGGAAATATATAATTTTGTGCAAATCAAAGAAGAGAGTCTCCCACAAGCTTGGGGGAGGCTTCTCTGATTACTTAATGCTTTGCCTGATCATCCTCTTAAGAAAAATGAAATACTTGATATATTTTATAATGGACTAACCGATGCTTCCAAGGACTACTTGGATAGTTGTGTTGGTTGTGTTTTCAGGGAAAGAACAGTCAACGAAGCTGAATTACTATTGAATAATATGTTGACTAATGAAAATAATTGGACTCTTCCCGAGCCAATTCCTGAGGCAATTCCTGAACCAATTGAGCCAACTCCTGAGCCTATTCCTAAACCCACTCCGAAGAAGAGAGGTGTTCTATTTCCCAGTCCTGAAGATATGCAAGAGGCAAAGAAATTAATGAAAGATATGCAAGAGGCAAAGAAATTAATGAAATAAAAGGGTATAAAAGCTGAAGAAGTTAAGAATTTACCACCTATTGAAGAAATACATGGTCTTAATATACCGCCTATTGAAGAACCACATTGTCTTGATAACCCGACACAGGTAGTAAAGGTAAATTCTCTCTATAGATATGATAAAGTTGAAATCCCCTCTACTAAATTTCATAGCCCATGCTTAGATGAATTTGATGACTTTATGGCTAGACAAGAAAGTTTTAATGCTTATGTTGGTAGAGAATTAAAGAATAATGCTTTCGAGATAGGACACTTGAGTGATTATATGGCTAGAGTTAATGGTGAAATTAAACTCATTATTAAATATGCTTCTATGGTTGCTACTCAAGCTGAACAAGTACTTAAAGCTCAAAATGATTTGCTCGATGAATTAAATAATAAACCTGACTTTGTTGTTAGAGTGGCTACTAGAACTGCTAGAATGACTCAGGAACCTTTGTATCCTGAAGGCCACCATAAGAGAATCGAGCAAGATTCTCAAAGAAATAATTTAGAGGCACCTAGTTCTTCTAAAAATAAGAAAAAAGAAAAACGATAGAACTTTGCATGCTTCTAGTGAACCTGTTGTAGACACACCTGAGAATCCCAATGATATTTCTATTTCTGATGCTGAAACACAATCAGGTGATGAACATGAACCTAGTGATAATGCTAATGCTAATGTTCATGTTGATGCTCAACCTAGCAAAAATAATGATGTAGAGATTGAACCTGCTGTTGATCTTGATAACGCACAATCAAAGAATCAATGTTATGATAAGAGAGATTTTATTGCTAGGAAGCACGGTAGAGAAAGAGAACCATGAGTTCAGAAACCCATGCCCTTTCCTCCTAAACCATCCAAGACAAAGGATGATGAGGATTTTGAGCGCTTTGCTGAAATGATTAGACATATCTTCTTACGTATGTGCTTAACCGATATGCTTAAAGTAAATCCTTATGCTAAATATACGAAGGATATCATTACAACTAAAAGAAAGATACTGGAAGCTGAAATTTCCACCCTGCTTGCTAATTACACTTTTAAGGGTGGGATACCAAAGAAACTGGGAGATCCAGGGGTACCAACTATACCGTGCTCCATTAAAAGAAACTATGTTAAAACTGCTTTATGTGATCTTGGAGCCGGTGTTAGTGTTATGCCTCTCTCTTTATATCGTAGACTTGAATTGAATAAGTTAACACCTACTGAAATATCTTTGCAAATGGCTGATAAATCAACTGCTATACATGTCTATATTTGTGAGGATGTGCCTGTTGTGGTTGCAAATGTCATTATCTTAACGGACTTTGTTATTCTTGATATTCCCGAGGACGATAGTATGTCGATTATCCTTGGTAGACCCTTTTTGAATACTACAGGGGCTGTTATTGATTGCAACAAAGGCAATGTCACTTTTCATGTTAATGGTAATGAGCATACGGTACACTTTCCAAGGAAACAATCTCAAGTTCATAGTATCAATTCTATTGGAAAAGTTCCAACTATTATTATTGGAAGTTTTGAATTTCCTCTTCCTGCTGTCAAGAAAAAGTATGATATTCTTATTATTGGGGATGTTCATATCCCCGTTAAGGTAACTTAGTGTTATTCGAAATTTCTCCGGTTCCGTGTTATTCGGAATGAGTTTGTTAACAAGACTTGATCAACCTTGTTAGTGGATTCATTTTGATGATCATGAGATGGATGAAACTAGAAGGCACAACCTTCTGTACCCTCTTTTTACTTTCTATTATTTAGAATAAATAAAGCAAAAATAGTATTATCCATCTGTTTTCTGAATTATCCGTGCAATAAAAATATATCCCGAAAATAAAAGTGCTCCAAATGCCCTGCAAATTTAGTATGTTTTTTCATGGAGTATTTGAGGATTTTAGGCACTAAAATCACTGTAGGAGGGGCAAGCACCAGGCCACGAGGGTGGAGGGCGCGCCCACACCCCCTGGGCATGCCCCCTGTCTTGTGGGCCCCTGGTGACCCCTCTCCACTTATGCCAGCACCCACACACTCCATCTTCTTCCCAAAATAAATCCTCATCCAGCTCAAGCACGAGTTCCAGCTCATTTTGCTGCGATTTTCGATCTCCTTGCTCAAAGCCTCATTCACAAAACTGCTTTGGGAGATTGTTGCTTGGTATGTGACTCCTCCATTGGTCCAATTAGTTTTTGTTCTAGTGCTTTATTCATTGCAAATTTTTGCTGCATAGGTGACCATGTTCTTGAGCTTGCATGTTAAATTTATGAGGTCCCAAGTAGTTTTAATGCATGATATAGGCTCTAGGCACTTGTAGGAGTAGTTGCTACCAATCTTGTTTAGTTTTATTCACTTTTATTTTGAAGTTACTAAAAATTTAGAAATTTTTCAGAAAAAGAATTATGTCTAGGAGAATGTACCAAGGTGGTTCCTCGGTAAAGAAAGGACCCAGGATTGCTATACGTGAGCAAGACGATGAACTACCGAGGGACGCAGAAGTACGAGCTTGTGAGTGGCCATCAGAAAATTTTATGGTCAAAGCAGGCTTTAAGGAGGAATTTGACGCGTATGTGCATAATGCCGATCTAGAGGACTTCTTACGAGATAAGTGTCCTCGGTACTATGAATTGACTGATTCATTTGTGCGAAGGTTTAAATATAAATGTACACGTAATTCTCTGAGTGTCTTATTTGATATTTATGATACATCTTATACCATGGACTTAGAGGATTTTACAACTGCTTGCAAACTTCCGCAGTGGGGTAATATTAATGATCCCCACAAATCTGAATTTAGAGATTTTCTTGCTAGTATTACTGTGCGAGAATCCAGGGACATAGCACAAGCTACCATAGCGAGCATCCATTTTCCTGCTATACATTATTTTGCTCTTTTCATTGGTAGAAGCATTAACGGTAAAGATGAAGCATGTCATATGTGTGTCCCTGATCTTTGTGTCCTCAAGAGTGTCGTGTTAGGTTATAAAGATTATAACTTGGGGGCAATAGTTTCACGTAGGTTGCATAATAATGGTAGAGATGGAGATTTATTTGGAGGAATTTATGCGACCCGTGTGGCAAATTATCTTGGTATAGCACCACGAGAGGGGGATATGATGTTGCCTCCTGCTTATTTAGACTATGACGCAATGGTCCAACATCATTTTCTTAAGAGGAATGAACAATTCCTCCAGTATTGACTAATCTTTGACAGACGTAGCGCTGTCCATTTTACTCTTCCTGCTCCTTTCCTGTTTGATTACCAGGCAAAAGGAAGATATGTTGTAGCAGGGAGGAGGCAGCTGAACACGAGACGAGAGCGGAGGCGGCTCGCCAACATGCCGCAACTCAGGAGGCATTTGCTGCTGCATCTCAGTACGACCCCAGTTACAACTACGGATATCAGCCAGGCTACCCTTGGCATTAGACCAACTTAGGCCAAAAGCCTAAGCTTGGGGGAGTACGTATTTCTCACCGACTTTACATTCATGTTCACACACTATTCTAGTTGTCGGTGCTCATACTCTTTTGTTGTATTATCCATGCTAGTTTAATTTCTTTTTCTTGCTTTCTTCTTGTGTGTTTGATAAACCTTAAGAAAAACCAAAAGAATTAGTTAGTTTAATTTCCATGCTTGTAGTAGTAATTAAAATGAAAACCCAAAAAGATTTCTTGTTCTTCTTTTACTTGTTGGGAGCTTTCCCGTGTAAATAGTTTTATTTTCTTTTCTTTCCTTTGGGGGTCAAGAGTAGAAGACCATATTGAAAATGTTTAGTGGCTCTCATATGCATGATTGTTTATTTAACTTAGAGCCCATATTACTTTGTCTTCTCTCTTGAGTTGAATGCTTGCAGATTCCAGCTTAGTCCAATGCACGTGCACTATTATTATTATACACATCGTTCGGTCATGCAAGTGAAAGGCAATAATGACGATATATGATGGACTGATTGAGATGAGAAAAGCTGGTATGAACTCGACCTCTCTTGTTTTTGTAAATATGACGAGTTCATCGTTCCTGATTCAGATTATTATGAAGTAAACATATTTGCAATGACATTTAGAGATTATAGTTGCTTGTGCCATGCTTGATTAGCTATGAGTTATAATGGTTTACCTTGCATGCCAACATGCTATTAAAATGATTATGATGTGGTATGATGAGATGGTATCCTCCTTTGAATGAATTGAGTGACTCGACTTGGCACATGTTCACGCATGTAGTTGAAACAAATCAACATAGCCTTCATGATATTCATGTTCATGGTAGATTATATCCTACTCATGCTTGTACTCGGTGTGAATTAATTTTAATGCATGTTTATGACTGTTGTCGCTCTCTCAGTTGGTCGCTTCCCAGTCTTCTGCTAGCCTTCACTTGTACTAAGCGGGAATACTGCTTGTGCATCCAAACTCCTTAAACCCCAAAGTTATTCCAATGAGTCCACCATACCTTCCTATATGCGGTATTTACCTGCCGTTCCAAGTAAATTTGTATGTGCCAAACTCCAAACCTTCAAATGAAATTCTGTTTTGTATGCTCGAGCAGCTCATGTTTCAACTAGGGCTGCCTATATCTTCCATGCTAGATGGGTTATTCTCAAGAGGAGTGGACTCCGCTCCTCATTCACGAGAAAGGGCCGGTAACCGGGATGCCCAGTCCCATGATCCAAAAAGATCAAAACAAATCAATACAATTAAACAAAACTCCCCCAGGGTTGTTGTTAGTTGGAGGCACTCGTTGTTTCGAGCAAGCCATGGATTGATGCTTGTTGGTGGTGGGGGAGTATAAACTTTTACCATTCTGTTTGGGAACTGCCTATAATGCATGTAGTATGGAAGATACATCCATCTCATAGTTATTGCGTTGACAGTGAGAGTATGCCACTCAAAATATTATTCAATCTCTGTTTTAAAATCGAGCTCTGACACCTCTACAAATCCCTGCTTCCCTCTGCGAAGGGCCTATCTATTTACTTTTATGTTGAGTCATCATCCCTCTTATTAAAAAGCACCCGCTGGAGAGCACACTGTCATTTGCATTCATTACTATTGGTTTATATTGGGTATGACTTGACTGGATCTCTTTTACCATGAATTACAATGTTTAGTTAGTCCTTGATCTTTAAAGGTGCTCTGCATTTATGTTTTTCGGTCTCAGAAAGGGCTAGCGAGATACCATTTTGTTATATCATGTTATGATTGTTTTGAGAAAGTGTTGTCATCCGAGTTTTATTATTATGGCTCACTAGCTGATTATGCCATTGATATGAGTAATTGTGAGACCGAGGTGTTATTGTGAGTATGGTTAGTTCATAATACTTGTTGAAACTTGAATGCTGGCTTTACATTTTTACAACAACAAGAGCAAATAGAGTTTGTAAAAGTTTTTCTTTATCACTTTCAGTTTATCAACTGAATTGCTTGAGGACAAGCAAAGGTTTAAGCTTGGGGGAGTTGATACGTCTCCAACGTATCTACTTTTCCAAACACTTTTGCCCTTGTTTTGGACTCTAACTTGCATGATTTGAATGAAATTAACCCGGACTGACGCTGTTTTCAGCAGAACTGCCATGATGTTGTTTTATGTGTAGAAAACAAAAGTTCTCGGAATGACCTTAAAATCCACGGAGACAAGTTTTGGAAAATATAAAAAATACTGGCGAAAGAATCAAGACCAGGGGGCCCACACCCTGTCCACGAGGGTGGGGGCGCGCCCACCCCCCTGGGCGCACCTCCCTGTCTCGTGGGCCCCCTGAGGCTCCACCGACGTCAACTCCAACTCCATATATTCCGTTTCGCGGAGAGAAAAATTAGGGAGAAAGTTTCATCGCGTTTTACGATACGGAGCCGCCGCCAAGCCCTAATCTCTCTCGGGAGGGCTGATCTGGAGTCCGTTCGGGGCTCTGGAGAGGGGGATTCGTCGCCGTCGTCATCATCAACCATCCTCCATCACCAATTTCATGATGCACACTGCCGTGCGTGAGTAATTCCATCATAGGCTTGTTGGACGGTGATGGGTTGGATGAGATTTACCATGTAATCAAGTTAGTTTTGTTAGGGTTTGATCCCTAGTATCCACTATGTTCTGAGATTGATGTTGCTATGACTTTGCTATGCTTATTGCTTGTCACTAGGGCCCGAGTGCCATGATTTCAGATCTGAACCTATTATGTTTTCATGAATATATGTGTGTTCTTGATCCTATCTTGCAAGTCTATAGTCACCTATTATGTGTTATGATCCGACAACCCCGAAGTGACAATAATCGGGATACTTCTCGGTGATGACCATAGTTTGAGGAGTTCATGTATTCACTAAGTGCTAATGCTTTGTTCCGGTTCTCTATTAAAAGGAGGCCTTAATATCCCTTAGTTTCCGTTAGGACCCCGCTGCCATGGGAGGGTAGGACAAAAGATGTCATGCAAGTTCTTTTCCATAAGCATGTATGACTATATATGGAATACATGCCTACATTAGTTTGATGAACTGGAGCTAGTTCTGTGTCACCCTATGTTATTGCTATTACATGAGGAATCGCATCCAACATAATTATCCATCACTGATCTAATGCCTACGAGCTTTTCACATATTGAGTTTCGCTTATTTACTTTTCCGTTACTACTATTACAACTACTACAAAACTGCTATCTTTACTTTTGCCACTGTTACCTTTATTATTATACTACTTTGCTACTAAATACTTTGCTGCAGATACTAAGTTATCCAGGTGTAGTTGAATTGACACCTGCTAATACTCAAGAATATTCTTTGGCTCCCCTTGTGTCGAATCAATAAATTTGGGTTGAATACTTTACCCTCAAAAGCTGTTGCAATCCCCTACACTTGTGGGTTATCACTTCTCCGTGAGGAGGTATTGATTGTCTTCTCTGGATGTAGGCCTTGAATCCGGGTGGATCTTCTCCGAAGAGGTGTGGTCCCTCACGAGGAGTAGATCCGGTACGGATGAGCAATGCTCTATCTCAAATGAGCTAAACCAATGCTAACACTAAAACGTAGGTGGAGATGGAGTATATATAGTCTAGGGGCGAAGGGGGGTACACGGGCCACGGCCGTTACACTGTTCGCAGACAGGGAAGGCCGAATGTCCGGGCGTCAGGCCTGATGTCCGGGCACTCGCGAGGGTCCGGATGTCCGGGCTGAAGGGCCGGATGTCCAGGCTGGTGGAGACGGCCGTGCTGCTCTCTGGATGGGCGGCGCCGGATGTCCGGGCGGAGGGGCCGGAAGTCCGGGGCTTCAGGAGGCGCCGGATGTCCGGGGTGATGACCGGATGTCTGGGCTGTCTGGGCAGCGTTCTGTGCTCCCTGGATGGTGCTTCCGGATTTCAGGGCTGGAGGCCGGATTTTCGGTGAGGAGGGTCGGATGTCCGGGCTGGACGCCGGATGTCCGGGCCCTATAGCTTCTGTTGCATACTCCTTGCCATGTAGATCTCCAGGGGCCGGATGTCAGGGGCCATGGCCGGATGTCCAGTGCCTGGAGGCTGTTCTCGCCTTCTTCCGTTGGTTCTCTTCTTCCATGGACTTGGGGTCTTGACCATCTTCATGCGCATCCTTGGGAGGGTCCTCTTGGTACCTAATCATGCACAACATTCCGGACTTAGGTAGTAGCCATGTCTCGAGAGGATCAAATGAGATATCACTAAGGAGAGAAGTCACCTCGGTCTCGAGAGCTCTAGCTCATGCTCTAGTCATGGGTCCTCTTGGTGCTTGGTGAGACGATGGAAGGTCCATGGGTATGACCGAAGGATGCTCCGCATCAATATCCTTAGTCTTTTTCAGGTATTTCAGGATGTTCTTGACTGCTGTCCAGTGATCCACTCCTGGATTACTTTGGTACCTCACTGCTAAACTAATAGCAAGGCATACATCAGGCCTGGTACACATCATTGCATACATGATAGAGCCTATGGCTGAAGCATAGGGAACATCTTTCATTTTCTCTCTATCTTCTGAAGTGGTCGGTCATTGAGTCTGACTCAACTTCACACCTTGTAATACAGGCAAGAACCCTTTCTTTGCTTGATCCATTTTGAACTTCTTCAAAATTTTATCAAGGTATGTACTTTGTGAAAGTCCAATTAGGCGTCTTGATCTATCTCTATAGATCTTAATGCCTAATATATAAGCAGCTTCACCCAGGTCTTTGATTGAAAAACTCTTGTTCAAGTATCATTTTATGCTATCCAGAATTTCTATATCATTTCCAATTAGTAATATCTCATACACATATAATATTAGAAATGCTACAGAGCTCCCACTCACTTTCTTGTAAATACAGGCTTCTCCAAAAGTTTGTATAAAACCATATGCTTTGATCACACTATCAAAATGTTTATTCCAACTCTGAGAGGCTTGCACCAGTCCATAAATGGATCGATGGAGCTTGCACACTTTGTTAGCATCCTTTGGATCAATAAAACCTTCTGGTTGCATCATATACAACTCTTCTTCCAGAAATCCATTTAGGAATGCAGTCTTTACATCCATTTGCCAAATTTCATAATCATAAAATGCAGTAATTGCTAACATGATTCAGACAAACTTAAGCATCGCTACTAGTGAGAAGGTCTCATCATAGTCAACTCCTTGAACTTGTCGAAAACCTTTTGCAACAAGTCGAGCTTTGTAGACAGTAACATTACCGTCAACATCAGTCTTCTTCTTGGAGATCCATTTATTCTCAATGGCTTGCCAATCATCAGGCAAGTCAACCAAAGTCCACACTTTGTTCTCATACATGGATCCCATCTCAGATTTCATGGCCTCAAGCCATTTCACGGAATCTGGGCTCACCATCGCTTCCTCATAGTTCGTAGGTTCGTCATGGTCAAGTAACATGACCTCCAGAATAGGATTACCGTACCACTCTGGTGCAAATCTTATTCTGGTTGACATACGAGGTTTGGTGTAGGGATCACAGGAACTGATTTCTGTGATGAACTACTTTCCAATAAGGGAGCAGGTACAGTTACCTCATCAAGTTCTACTTTCCTCCCACTCACTTCTTTCGAGAGAAACTCCTTCTCTAGAAAGGATCCATTTTTAGCAACGAATATCTTGCCTTTGGATCTGTGATAGAAGGTGTACCCAATAGTTTCCTTTGGGTATCCTATGAAGACACATTTCTCCGATTTGGGTTCGAGCTTATCAGGTTGAAGCTTTTTCACATACGCATCGCAGCCCCAAACTTTCAGAAACGACAACTTTGGTTTCTTGCCAAACCACAGTTCATACGGCGTTGTCTCAATGGATTTAGATGGTGCCCTATTTAACGTGAATGCAGCCGTCTCTAAAGCATAACCCCAAAATGATAGCGGTAAATCAGTAAGAGACATCATAGATCACGCCATAACTAATAAAGTGCGGTTACGACGTTCGGACACACCATTATGCTGTGGTGTTCCGGGTGGCGTGAGTTGCGAAACTATTCCGCATTGTTTCAAATGAATACCAAACTCGTAACTCAAATATTCTCCTCCACGATCAGATCGTAGAAACTTTATTTTCTTGTTATGATGATTTTCCACTTCAGTCTGAAATTCTTTGAACTTTTCAAATGTTTCAGACTTATGTTTCATCAAGTAGATATACCCATATCTACTCAAATCATCTGTGAAGGTGAGAAAATAACGATACCCGCCGTGAGCCTCAATATTCATCGGACCACATACATCAGTATGTATGATTTCCAATAAATTTGTTGCTCGCTGCATTGTTCCGGAGAACGGATTTAGTCATCTTGCCCATGAGGCATGGTTTGCAAGTACCAAGTGATTCATAATCAAGTGATTCCAAAAGCCCATCAGAATGGAGTTTCTTCATGAGCTTTACACCAGTGCCAAAAATAAGTTGCACTATCATCCTCAACTCTGCATCTTTTGGCTTCAATATTATGAATATGTGTGTCACTACTATCGATATTCAATAAAAATAGACCACTCTTCAAGGGTGCATGACCATAAAAGATATTACTCATATAAATAGAACAACCATTATTCTCAGATTTAAATGAATAACCGTCTCGCATCAAACAAGATCCAGATATAATGTTCATGCTCAATGCTGGCACCAAATAACAATTATTCAGGTCTAAAACTAATCCCGAAGGTAGATGTAGAGGTAGCATGCCGACCGCGATCACATTGACTTTGGAACCATTTCCTACGCGCATCGTCACCTCGTCCTTAGACAATCTTCGCTTAATCCGTAGTCCCTGTTTCGAGTTGCAAATATTAGCAACAGAACCAGTATCAAATACCCAGGCACTACTGCGAGCATTAGTAAGGTACACATCAATAACATGTATATCACATATACCTTTGTTCACTTTGCCATCCTTCTTATCCGCCAAATACTTGGGGCAGTTCCGCTTCCAGTGACCAGTCCCTTTGCAGTAGAAGCACTCAGTCTCAGGCTTAGGTCCAGACTTGGGCTTCTTCACTTGAGCAGCAACGTGTTTGTCATTCTTCCTGAAGTTCCCTTCTTCCCTTTACCCTTTTTCTTGAAACTGCTGGTCTTGTTGACCATCAACACTTGATGCTCCTTCTTGATTTCTACCTCCGTAGCCTTTTGTAACGCCCCGGATTTGATGCGCCAGGTGCCTTCCAGTTATTCGTCATTGTTGCCATGTCATTTGCTTGCATGTTGCATTTTGCCATGTCATCATCTGCATTTCATCTGCATGTTTTTTAAAACTTGCATCCGTTCGGGTCCTTCCGGTTCTCTCCGTTGTCCGTTCTAAGCACAGACACCCTTGCACGCGCCCGCGGCATCTCCAAAATATTATTTTATAAGTGGCACAAAAATGTTCTCGGAATGGGATGAAACTTGGCGTGCGGTGTTGTTATAGTGTAGGTAGACCGCCTGCCAAATTTCATCGCATTCGGAGTCCGTTTGTTAGCCCAACCGTCATTCGTAGTGGCACCGTTGCCGGTTTATTCGTCGGATGTTTCGGTCTCCGAAACTGCCGCCGGGCTGCCCTTCTCTTCTCTCTTCTCAGCCCAAGGCCTCTCTTCACAGCCCACACCAACTCTTATCCAGCCCACTAAGACCCCCTTCGATCCGGAGCCGTCCGATGGCGATCCGAGGCTCCGAAACACCCCCCAAACCCTCCCTAACCCTAACCCCTTCCATATATAAACACACCCCCTTCCTAATCTGGAAACCTAGCCTCCCCTCCCCTAGCCTTCTCCCACCTCGGGATCTGAGCTGCAACCATCCCCCTTTTCCCCCTCGCATCCCGCGCCCGGCCAACCTCCCACCTCCACTTGGCGCCACCGCCGCCGCGCTTCCGGCCAATCTCGGGCCGCCACCTCACCCCGCCAAGACCTCGCCAGCCACTCCCGTGCCCCCACGTGCCTTCCCCGTGTCTCCAGCCGCCGCGGCCCGCGAGGCCCATCCGTGGCCCGCCGCCGGGCCGAACCGGGCCCCGCCAGCCCGCGCGCCTCGCCACCTCCCCGCTCCTCCCTCGCGTGGATCGGGCAGAGCCCGATCTTCCCGCCGCTGCCATGCGTCGTCCGACCACCGAAGCCTCGCCGGAGCTCGACCCCGCGCCGCCGCCTTCCGGCTCCGCCGCCAGGCCGGACCTCGCTGCCCTCTCCTTCCTTCTCCCTCTTCCTCATGGCCTTCTCTCTCTCCCTCGCAGGGCACCGCCGCCGCCATGGATGCCAAGCGCCGCCGCCGGAGAAGGCCGGAGCCGAACCTCGTCGCCGACCCCGCCTGAGCTCGCCCCGGGCCTTCCTCGTGCCAGATCTGCCGGCCCCGCCGCGGATCCGGTCCCTACGACCCGGATCCCGCCGTCCTCGACCCGTCCCCGCCACCTGTGCCCGCTCGTCGTCGCCGGAGGCGCTCGCACTGCCGCCCGGAGCTCCTCTGGCTCTTTTGGCTACGCCGGACATGCCCGTCCAGTCAACCCCCCCCCCCCCCCCCGCGAGGTCTATTTTTTTGTCCAAGTCTTTTTCTGAAAACATCATGTGTGCATGTTTGGATGGGTGTAATTTTGTACATGTGTGACCGTTTTGTGCATGTAGTATATCAAAATGTTCTTTGTGAGATGCTCTTCATTTCATTCCATTGTGTCATGCTTGTTTGAGATCATCTTGATGCCCGAATCATTGTTGCAAGTGTTATGTGATGTTAACCTGCTGAAACTGTTATAACTTGATGATTTGTCTTTTTGATTGCATTTTGTGTGTGCATCTTATGAGCTTGATGTCTACATGTGTTTTGAACTATGTCATGCCATCTTTACAGTGGTGCAATCCATGTATTTTTGTGAGTCTTGTAGGGAGTGCATCAAGCTCGTGAAGTAGGGTACTTGCTGTTACTATTTTGCTAGTCTAAATCTGCTATATCATGATGCTATGTAAACCTGCTGCTACAAGTCATTGTATGCATAATCTGGAGATGTTCGCTAAGGATGTTTTGTTACACATGTCATGCTCTATTCATTCATGGCCCTGGTTGCATTTATAGCCTGCTGTAACTTGTTGTTATCTTGCTCCAAACTTGCTAAATAATGTTGCTGTCAGCCTGATTAACATTAAGTTCAGTTTTGCCATGTGCTTTGTTTGTGATCCAAGCATGCTATGAACTTGCTCCTGCCATGCTTAGCTTCATAAACATGTATTCTTACTGTTGGCCACCTTGTAATGCTATGTATTGCTCTGTGGTGAGTGGTTCAAACTCACCAACATGCCTACTTATTGTTATTCCTGCCATGTATGAATCTGTCATATCATTTGCCATGTTTGCATGGACGATTCCATCTTTTCTGTTGATCTTTGGAATTAGTTCAGTAAGGGTGTATTGTTCTTTGTCTTTAGTATTAGCATGCCATGACTTTGTTTGCCATGTTAAGTTCCTGTAACATGTTGTTTGATAGCTCTAAACATTGCAACCTGATGTTATTTCTGCTAAGTCTGAAACTATTATTATTTGCAATCTTGCCATGTCCTTTTGAGCATGTTATGGTGTTTTATGGAGATAGCTTGGTGTTCATATTTTGTCATGCTTTACCTGTACTTCATGCCGATGCATTTGGTTCTTATGCTGAGGTGTTGTAGCATATTGTTTTGATGCTTGCTAGATGCCTAGTTGCTGTTTTGGATAGCTTGTCCTTTAAACTTGTATGGAGTGTATGTGTTGAACCATTGCTCCGTTTTGAGTGTGCTCTATACTAAACTTGCTTGATTTTGCATGAAGTTTCATATATCATGTTGCATCCTTGTTTGAGGTGTTTGCTTGATGTTTTTATGCATTTTGCATCAATGCCATGTTTAACTTGTTTTGCTCATATCTTCTAGGCCGTAGCTCCGAATTAAATGAACTTTATATGTAACTTGAATAGAATCTCGTGTAGATCCTCTTGGTGCATCTTAACTTGATGTTTAACAACTTGAACATAAGGTTTATTCAGTTCTGGACCAACTTTGAAACTTGCATATGAGGACTTACCGGAATTGTTATATGTTGTTTCTGGCCTCATTTAAACTTGCCTTGATGTGTTGTTCTTGTTTGCATCATCTCTTGCCATGAGTAGCTTCATGTAGTCTTGTCTGCATCATACTTGGTTGAGCATCATGTCATGTATATGTGTGGAGTGTTTACCATGTTGTGTGCTTCTTCTCGATAGTTCCTGTTTCGTTGCGATCGTGAGGATTCGTTCATCTATGCTTGGTTCGGCTTCATCCGTTCGTCTTCTTCATGGACTCGCTCTTCTTCCTTGCGGGATTTCAGGCAAGATGACCGTCACCTTGGATCTCACTACTATCATTGCTATGCTAGTTGCTTCGTTCTATCGCTATGCTGCGCTACCTATCACTTGTTCTTCAAGCCTCCCAATTTGCCATGTCAGCCTCTAACCTTTTTCACCCTTCCTAGCAAACCGTTGCTTGGCTATGTTACCGCTTTGCTCAGCCCCTCTTATAGCGTTGTTAGTTGCAGGTGAAGTTGAAGATTGCTCCATGGTGGACAGGATTATGTTGGGATATCACAATATCTCTTATTTAATTAATGCATCTATATACTTGGTAAAGGATGGAAGGCTCGGCCTTAAGCCTGGTGCTTTGTTCCACTCTTGCCGCCCTAGTTTCCGTCATACCAGTGTTATGTTCCCAGATTTTGCGTTCCTTACGCGGTTGGGTGATTTATGGGACCCCCTTGACAGTTCGCTTTGAATAAAACTCCTCCAGTAAGGCCCAACCTTGGTTTTACCATTTGCCTCACCACCACCTATACCTTTCCCTTGGGTCGGCCAACCCGAGGGTCATCTTTATTTTAGCCCCCCGGGCCAGTGCTTCTCTAAGTGCTGGTCCAAACCGAGCGAGATTCGGCGCCCCCTGGGAAACCAGGGTCTATGCCAACCCGACGTCTTGCTCATCCGGTGTGCCCTGAGAACGAGATATGTGCAGCTCCTATCGGGATTTGTCGGCACAGCGGGCGGTCTTGCTGGTCTTGTTTTACCATTGTCGAAATGTCTTGTAAACCAGGATTCCGAGACTGATCGGGTCTTCCTGGGAGAAGGTATATCCTTCGTTGATCGCGAGAGATTATCATGGGCTAAGTTGGGACACCCCTGCAGGGTTATAAACTTTCGAGAGTCGTGCCCGCGGTTATGTGGTAGATGGGAATTTGTTAATGTCTGGTTGTAGATAACTTGACACCAGATCCGAATTAAAACGCATCAACCACGTGTGTAGCCGTGATGGTCTCTTTTCGGCGGAGTCCAAGAAGAAAACACGGTTTTGGGTTATGTTTGACGTAAGTAGGAGTTCAGGATCACCTCTTGATCATTGCTAGCTTCACGACCGTTCCTTTGCTTCTCTTCTCGCTTTCATTTGCGTATGTTAGCCACCATATATGCTTAGTCGCTGCTGCAACCTCACCACTTTACCCCTTCCTTACCCTTTAAGCTTTGCTAGTATTGATACCCATGGTTATGGGATTGCTGAGTCCTCGTGGCTCACAGATTACTACAACAACAGTTGCAGGTATAGGTTATGCGATGGTCATGACGCGAGAGTGATGCTTGTTTGTCTTGAGTTCTTCTTCTGCTTCTTCTTCGATCAGGGGATAGGTTCCAAGTCGGCAGCCTGGGCTAGAAGGGTGGATGTCATTTGAGTTTCTGGTTGTGGTTCATCCATAGTCGGATGGTGCTCTTTTGTAAGATGATGTTGTATTCGTGTGGCATTGTATGCCTTGTATGTATTCCCATCTATTATGTAATGTTGATGTAATGATATCCACCTTGCAAAAGCGTTTCAATATGCGGGTCTATCCTTGGTGGGACCTTCGAGTTCCTCTCGGATAGGGTCGCATATTGGGCGTGACACCTTTAGCATTGTGAAGAGCTCGGGAATTTTCTTGTTCATCCCTTGCATATTATAGTTCATCACGAAGCTCTTGTAGATTGGTGGCAGTGATTGAAGAATTCTGTCAATGACACTATCATCAGGAAGATTAACTCCCAGTTGAATCAAGTGATTGTTATACCCAGACATTTTGAGTATATGTTCACTGACATAACTATTCTCTTCCATCTTACAGCTATAGAACTTATTGGAGACTCATATCTCTCAATCCGGGCATTTGCTTGAAATATTAACTTCAACTCCTGGAACATCTCATATGCTCCATGACGTTCAAAACGTCATTGAAGTCCCGGTTCTAAGCCGTAAAGCAAGGCACACTGAACTATCGAGTAGTCATCATCTTTGCTCTGCCAGACGTTCACAACGTCCGACGTTGCTCCTGCAGCGGGTCTTGCACCTAGCGGTGCTTCCAGGACGTAATTCTTCTACGCAGCAATGAGGATAATCCTCAAGTTACGAACCCGGTCCGTGTAATTGCTACCTTCATCTTTCAACTTAGCTTTATCTAGGAACGCATTAAAATTCAACGGAACAACAACACGGGCCATCTATCTACAACAACATAGACATGCAAAAAACTATCAGGTACTAAGTTCATGATAAATTAAAGTTCAATTAATCATATTACTTAAGAACTCCCACTTAGATAGACATCCCTCTAATCATCTAAGTGATCACATGATCCAAATCAACTAAACCATGTCCGATCATCACGTGAGATGGAGTAGTTTTCAATGGTGAACATCACTATGTTGATCATATCTACTATATGATTCACGCTCGAACTTTCGGTCTCAGTGTTCCGAGGCCATATCTGCATATGCTAGGCTCGTCAAGTTTAACCCAAGTATTCTGCATGTGCAAAACTGGCTTGCACCCATTGTATGTGAACATAGATCTTATCACACCCGATCATCACGTGGTGTCTCGGCTCGATGAACTTTCGCAACGGTGCATACTCAGGGAGAACACTTGTACCTTGAAATTTAGTGAGAGATCATCTTATAATGCTACCGTCGAGCTAAGAAAAATAAGATGCATAAAAGATAAACATCACATGCAATCAATATAAGTGATATGATATGGCCATCATCATCTTTGTGCTTTTGATCTCCATCTCCAAAGCACTGTCATGATCACCATCGTCACCGGCGCGACACCTTGATCTCCATCGTAGCATCGTTATCGTCTCGCCAACTATTGTTTCTACGGCTATCGCTACCGCTTAGTGATAAAGTAAAAACAATTACAGGGCAATTGCATTGCATACAATAAAGCGACAACCATATGGCTCCTGCCAGTTGCCGATAACTCTGTTACAAAACATGATCATCTCATACCATAAAATTTAGCATCATGTCTTGACCATATCACATCACAACATGCCCTGCAAAAACAAGTTAGACATCCTCTACTTTGTTGTTGCAAGTTTTACGTGGCTGCTACGGGCTGAGCAAGAACCATTCTTACCTACGCATCAAAACCACAATGATTTTTCATCAAGTATATGTTGTTTTAACCTTCAACAAGGACCGGGCGTAGCCACACTCGATTCAACTAAAGTTGGAGAAACTGACACCCGTCAGCCACCTATGTGCGAAGCACGTCGGTAGAACCAGTCTCGCGTAAGCGTACGCATAATGTCGGTCTAGGCCGCTTCATCCAACAATACCGCCGAATCAAAGTATGACATGTTGGTAAGCAGTATGACTATTATCGCCCACAACTCACTTGTGTTCTACTCGTGCATATAACATCTATGCATAAACCTGGCTCTGATGCCACTGTTGGAGAACGTAGTAATTTCAAAAAAAATCCTACGCACACGCAAGATCACGGTGATGCATAGCAACGAGAGGGGAGAGTGTTGTCCATGTACCCTCGTAGACCGAAAGCGGAAGCGTTATGACAACGCGGTTGATGTAGTAGTACGTCTTCACGATCGATCGATCTTAGTATCGAATGTACGGCACCTCCGCGATCTGCACACGTTCAGCTCGGTGACGTCCCATGAACTCTGATCCAGCAAAGTGTCGAGGGAGAGTTTCATCAGCACGACGGCGTGATGACAGTGATGATGATGCTACTGACGCAGGGCTTCACCTAAGGACCGCAACGATATATGACTGAGGTGGATTATGATGGAGGGGGGCACCACACATGGCTAAGAGAGATCAATGATCAATTTGTGTGTCCTAGGGTGCCCCCTGCCCCCGTATATAAAGGAGCAAGGGGGGAGGCCGGCCTGGCCTTGGGGTGCACCAAGAAGAGGGGGAGTCCTCCTAGTGGGAGTAGGACTCCCCTTTCCTAGTCCAACTAGGAAGGAGGAAGGGGGAAGGAAGGAGAGGGAGAGAGGAAGGAAAGAGGGGACGCCGCCCCCCCTCCTTGTCCAATTCGGACTCCCAGGGGAGGGGGGCACGGCCAGCCCTAGGCCCTCTCCTCTCTCTCCCACAAGGCCCATGTTGTCCCATTAGATCCCCCGGGGGTTCCGATAACCCCCCGGCACTCCGATAAATATCCGGTGACCTCGGAACTCATCCGGTGTCCGAATATAGTCGTCAAATATATCAATCTTTATGCCTCGACCAATTCGAGACTCCTCGTCATGTTCGTGATCACATCCGAAATCCGAACTACCTTCGGTACATCAAAACACATAAACTCATAATATCGATTGCCACCGAACGTTAAGCGTGCGGACCCTACGGGTTCGAGAACTATGTAGACATGACTGAGACATGTCTCCGGCCAATAACCAATAGAGGAACCTGGATGCTCATATTGGCTCCCACATATTCTACGAAGATCTTTATCGGTCAAACCGCATAACAACATACTTTGTTCCCTTTGTCATCGGTATGTTACTTGCCCGAGATTCGATCGTTGGTATCTCAATACCTAGTTCAATATCGTTACTGGCAAGTCTCTTTACTCGTTCTGTAATGCATCATTCCGTAACTAACTCATTAGTCACATTGCTTGCAAGGCTTATAGTGATGTGCATTACCGAGAGGGCCCAGATATACCTCTACGACAACCGTAGTGACAAATCCTAATCTCGATCTATGCCAACTCAACAAACACCATCGGAGACACCTATTGAGCACCTTTATAATCACCCAGTTACGTTGTGACGTTTGGTAGCACACAAAGTGTTCCTCCGGTGGTATCTGGGAGTTGCATAATCTCATAGTCATAGGAACATGTATAAGTCATGAAGAAAGCAATAGCAATATACTAAACGATCAAGTGCTAAGCTAACGGAATGGTTCAAGTCAATCGCATCATTCTCTAATGATGTGATCCCGTTCATCAAATGACAACTCATGTCTATGGCTAGGAAACTTAACCATCTTTGATTAACGAGCTAGTCAAGTAGAGGCATGCTAGTGACACTCTGTTTGTCTATGTATCCACACATGCACTAAGTTTCCGGTTAATACAATTATAGCATGAATAATAAACATTTATCATGATATAAGGAAATATAAATAACAACTTTATTATTGCCTCTAGGGCATATTTCCTTCATAGGGTACTCCGTACCAACCTAAATCCTGTAACCGCAGTCGTCGGCAATCTCATGGAATGCTCTTATTTGCCATTCCGGCCTAGCTGTCCGACTGAAATGTTCATCCCGTGGAGGGTTTCATTAAAATCACCCATACACAACCACTTCTCATGTGCAAGGCCGTGTAGGGTACGTGCCCCAATCCTATTTCTGCTCTAGCGTACGCGCCCCAGGCAATTTGTTGACTGTTGTGAGAGAAAATACCGTCGTGGCAGTCAGTTAGCTGCTAACCGTATGAGAGAGAGGGCGTGGAGAGAGAGAGAGAGAGAGAGAGAGAGAGATAGTTGCACGTGGGAGGAGAAAATCGTGGCAATCAGTTGTTGCTAACTGTACTCCTTAGATTTTAGGATTTTTTAGAAAGGCTAAAACGCCTATCGGGAATGAGGGAGTAAAAAAAAATCGTATCTTGTGTCAACGTTATTTTCACAATTTCGTGTTCGGTGTCCAAACCAATTTGATGATTTCATATCCACTACTAACGATTTGTGGGCTTGGCAAATTCATCGTCTATCACCTCAATTTACATTCCAACCATCATCTAGAGGTGCATGACACAATAAGGTGTAAGGGTTGTACGGAAGATCCCCCCTAAAACCCAGGGTTTCTCTCGGGCGGCAGTGACTCTGTTGGAACTCATCTTTTACCGATGTTCGGGGCGGTCCTTTACCTCGTCGGCATCGGGCAAACATTTGAGCTCTATCATGCGAGGGTATGCCTAATCCTTCACATCCCGGAGGAGGAAGTAGTGGTGGTGATGACGGCGGAAACGGGTGGGTCAGGATGAATCCGGAACCTCCGAAACCAATGGAAAGGTTGATGATCTACTTCAAAGACTCGAGGTAATTGAAGGAAGATGATGTTGTCGATCTTTTGGATCGGGTCAGCGAGCCTCCGCAGGAGACATGTTGGGCAGTGTTTGATAAGGGTATGTCTGAAAGCCCCTACTAGTCATATATATGGGTTTCTTCACGGCAATGCAAGTGGCATGGGGTTGTGCGCAAGAGGTGAAGTTTCGATCTCACAATGATTACTTGTTCATAGTGGAGTTCGAGTGCTTTGGAGACGGGAATACAACAATGTATGGATGCTCATGGCTCTTTAGGCACCATGCAGTGGTAATTGAAGGATACAATTGACTGATTAACATAGAAACATGGCTCTAGACTCCATCAAGGTCCGGACAAGGATCATTGAATTGCCGGACTTGGTACGCAATAATTCCGTGGTAATGGTTTCAAAGATGGGAGAAGTGCTAGAAGTAGAGATGGCCCTGGATGGTGGGGAATACATCAAGTTTGTGCGAGTTAGGGTGAAGATCAAGCTTGATAAGCCATTGGTACATTTTTTCAGGGAATGTGGCACCTCGTAAGACTAGTCAGATATTTCAAGTGGTGTATGAAATGATGCCCCGGTTCTGTGCATACCGTGGTAAAACAATGTGGAGAATAGGTGCATGACCCCTCCATGTTTCTCATGGTCCAAGGACACAAGTAGGCGTTAACACTTTATAAAAAATGTTGACAACATATTGATGACATGATCTTGCAGCATTTATAAGTTAAGTCTTTCCAATACCATTGTTATCCTAACAATGTATTCTCGTTATTGTCGACATTCTTGTTACACTAACAATGCTCATGGTTAGGAAAACAGAATGTCAACAATACATGAGCTAGTCCAAAAGCCTGGCTAGGGTATGTTTGGTGTTTATATTTTCACACATGCAGATAGGTTTGCCTCCTAATCTCACATTCCTTCAAGAACCATTCCAGCACCGAAATATAAACCTAATCAAACATGTAAATAGCATAATAACTACTTTTATGATTGCCTTTATGGAATATATCCAATATTCATCTTAACCACCACACACTAAAGCTTTCTTTTTGTTCTTGCAATCTTTTAATACCAGCCCCTAACATTTTTTGGTATCTGCTAAGTGCTTTAGCTACCTTCTTCAATCCTATCCTACAAAGTACCTTAGTTACTGCACTTGCAACCTCTCTTAGTTTTAGAGAACCTATCTTATTTTACAACGTTCATGCATTTCTTATAAAAAAAATTCATGGATTTTGAAAACAAAATCTCGAGTTTGAAAAATTCCTTAGATTGGAAAAATGTTTGCGAGGTTAAAGAGTCCAGGGATTTGAAAAAGGTCACGAAATTTGAAGAAAAGTACATGGATATTTTTTTTAAAAAATCACATATTGAAAAAAGTTTATTAATTTAAAAAGGTCATGAATTTGGAAAATGTTCACAAGTTTGTAACATTTTACTGGATTTTATAAATGTTCATGAATTTTAAAAAAGGTTCACACATCTAAAAATATATTCATGAATTTAACAAAGGTTCACAAAATTAAAATGTTCATGTATTTGAAAAAATGTCCACAAAAAAGGAAAGACAAAAAACAGAAAATCAAAAGAGAAAAAACAAAAATGGTAGAAAACGTCAGTTGAAAAAAATAGAAAACAAAAAATTGATCTGAAGGCATCTATAGTAGCTAAAGGGGGATACATGGGCCGACCCAATACGGGAGCGCGTGAGGAAGGATTTTCTAAAAAAAATTGACGTCTCAGGGGCTCATATACGCCGCGCGTTGCGTCCCATTTGCGTGCGCCACGAAGCATCTAATAGCACCCCAAAACTGGAGCTAGCAGAGGGGATATGGACTGGCCTAATATGGGAGCACTCGTATGATTAATGAAGGAAACATCGTCTTAGGGGCTTTCTCCAAAAAACCCGACGTCTTAGGGGCTCCTATATGTCGCACATCGCAACTAGGCTGGCCCATTGTCGCGAACAAACATTTAAAATCACCCAAAAAATGAATGCGCCGATACGAGGAATCAAACCCTGCACCAGGAATATATCTGTTGCACCCACACTTTTGGTTCTACTGATGCATCGGATGATACAGAACATTTGTAAAATCTGGGAAAAAAATCTAACACATCGACGCAACATCAATGTATGTTGTCAACATTTTTGTATCAAAATTTGAAACATTTTTTGAGATTAAAAAATGACAAATTTGACATCAGTGTGATAATAGGTCAAATCTAAAGTCCAACTTATGTTATGTACTATTCACCCTGTTCAAGAATTCGTTTGATTAACCAGTTAACTTGTCGATTAATCCCTACTTGTAGGGTCATTGAGTAGCCGAGTAACCGACAAATTGTCTGATTTATTGATTAAACGGCCGATTAACTTGCCGATTAGCCTATTAATCCCCTATTCGCCAGCCAACCGAGCAGCTACCTGTTAACAATTTCCTCAACAATGACTATTCAGTGATGAATTTGCCAAAAAAAAAATCTGAGCTATGTTTCAAATTTTGACTTGAAATTTTGTGACAACCTACATTAATGTTGCGTGAATGTGCTAACTGTTCTTCGTAATGTTTTAAACGTTTTAAATGTGCGACATGAGTTTGGTGTGCCGGTAGAACCACAAGCACTGGTGCAACATATATTCTCCCACCCTGCACCTCCAACAACTGGGAGGTAGTCGTGATGAAATGAGCTTCAATGTCTAATAAAGAAACACTATTCAAAAGAACTATAAGCCATTACAGATCTAAAACATTGTTTTGATTTTCCAAATGTCATATTCTTTGTTTGTTTCTTTATTGTTTTTTCTTTTTTTTTTCTCTTTCTATTTTATCAAATCTACAATTACGAAAATTGTTAGCAATTTGAAAAATTAAGGAATATTAAAAAAATCAAAATTTGTCATCATTACCAAAAATCGTTCACTTTGCCAACAATGTTCGGAATTCGAAAAGTTAATTGCATTTAAAAAATGTTTGTGAATTGAAAAATTATTCATAATTTAAATTTTATTCATGTTTTATTAGTTATTTCCAATTTCTGAAAAATGTGCATATTTCTAAAAATTGCTTTATGGTTGAAAGTGTTTTGTTTTGATTTTGTGAGAAAAGTTTAAACCGGGAACATTTTTTGATATTCTATACAATTTTGGCAAGTCATAATTTTTTTGAGAATACAAACAAATTTTGAAAAACAGGATTTTTTTTAGAAAAGCCCGAACAATTTTTCCAAATGGGAAGATTTTTTGGATTCATGAACAAAATTTAAAATACCAAAACAATTCTTGAAAAAGTTGAATTTTTTTCTGGAAAACCATGAACCTTCTGGAAGGTTCCCAGTCAGGAAAAACAGCCGAGGAACCCTCTAGAAGTTTTCTAAAACCGAAACCTGAAAGTTGTACGCATGCTACAGATGGGCTGGCCCAATTTTATAAAGGTCGGCCTATGTAGATTTATCGCTAGTCCTATACGAGCCAGCCTATGTAGATTTATCACTGGTTTCTAAAAAAGTAGATTTATCACTAGTCCTAGAAGGTTCCACTGATTTTTGGGTGGTTTTTATAGGATGGGTTTTGTTAGATTTTCCTTTTGTGCTTCCTTTTTTTCATTTTATGAAATACCACAAAAAATTGAATTATTTTTCAAATTCATGTATATTTAATATCAAACTTTTGAACTCTGTTTGAATGCAAAATAGTTTGTTCAAGTCCATAGATATTTTAAAAGTTTGTGAACTTTTTCAGTACACAAACAATATTTAAAATCCATGAATATTTGCCAAATTTATGAACATTTTTTAACTTGTAAACATAATTTTGAATCATGTTTTTAATTCTACATGAACTTTGCATGAAAAGTCAACGGGGTTGTTCAATGGTCAGTGGTCACGGTCGATAATTTTGGTCGTCTATTGCATCAAGAGAGAAAAAAGGCGCAACGATTGAGCGTAGGCTGGGATGCAGCCCATGAGCCGACGGCCTGTGAACGCTCTTGTTATCCAACCGAGTCTGTGGAGGAGGTCTCCTTAAGTGCAGAATAGGAATTGGCGCCGAAGGTGGCTCTAAAATATGAGATCAAATATTTTTAAAAAAAATCTATAAAAAAGCACAAAACACCCAAAATGTGATAAATGTTGCACATTCAATGCAGTACTTGTCATCGTCAAAGGAGGTGAGAGTGACCTTTGCAATGGATGGATGTACGTGGATATACCTACTACTAACTTCGTTGAAATATTTTCTCGTGGATGACCTTGTAACTTGCTTGACTGGGCTGTCTTGTTAGGCCTCGCCACATGTGTGCGGAATAAACAATGGACCTCGGGCCAGCTGCGTCGTAGCCCATTAACCGTTGGGTTGGACCTCCTATTGCGCGCCTTCAGCGAGATTCCTATTTGCCGCTCCCTGCGACAAACTGTCGCTTATTTGCACAGAGCTAGCGACTAGCGAACAAGGTGGGCCGGCCCAGTTACAAGATAAGACACACGCTACACTTTCCGGTTCTTGGAAGCTCTAGAAGATTCCTGATCGGTTTTGGGAAGCTTATAGAAGGTTCCCGAACCAGTATTCTGGGGTTTTCGGATTTTTATTTGTGGTTTTTTCTGTTTCTGTTTTTTCATTTTATTTTCTTCCTTTTTTCTGTTTCATTTTTCTTTTATTTTGTAATTCCTTTTCTACTCATTTTTTTATTTCTATTTATATTTTTCAAAATTTCAGTTTTTTGTTCTAAATTTCGAAAAATGCTCAAGAGTACAAAAAAAGTTCATTTTATTTAAAGTTTTGTTCAGAAGTTCAAAAACTTTCGTGATTTTAAAAAATGTTTGCATTTCTGAAAAAATGTTCACCTTTTCAAAAAATGTTCATAAGTTCAAAACCTTTTTCTCTTTCAAATTTTGTCCACAAGTTCAAATATTGTTCTTGATTTTTAAAAATTATTCCCATATTTGAAAAAAAGGTTCACCTTTGAAAAAATGTTTATAAGTTCAAAAAAGTTCCTGTTTACAATTTTTCTTCACAAATTCAATCAATGTTCATAATATTCGCTTTTTAAAAAATTTATTCAGAGTTTCAAATTTTGTTCATAGATACATTTTTTCCCTTTTGTCCAAAATGTTCATGTTATCACAAAAAGTTCCCTATCTCCAACATTTGTTCATGAATTCAAAAAAGTTCCCATGTTAAAATTTGTTCACAAATTAAAAAATTGTTCGTGTTTGTCAAAAAAAATTGGAATTGAAAAATGTTTCTGTTTTTCAAATTTTGTTCACAAATTTATTCATTCTTTCCATTCTTAAATTTAGAAAAATCCAAAAATTGGTATTTTTTAATACTTGTTCTTATTTATTGAAAATTGTTCAGAGTTTTCTAAAAGTATTCAGAATTGTCTTTAAATGTTTGAAAAAGGGGAAATATTTTGATCTGCCTATATAGTTAGTTCTAAAGATTTTCGCATTGCGTGGAAATCACTAGCGTTGATCCGCTCCGGTAGTTAGGTACCTGTCTCTTTTGGCGCCAAACCGTGAGTTAGAATCTTGGCTGAAGCAATTGTTTTTTGCATTGTTTTTTACACCACTGCTTGCCCCCTGCGTGGGCCGGCCTAGGCAAAGCTGCCTTGTGTGAAGTGACGCCAGTCTGACGCAAAATGCGGCAGGTAGGAGGTCCCCGTGTTCAGCGCCGTGGAACGCAGCTGGTGCTCACAGCAACATCTAGGTGGCCCAGAAATTGCCTCTCGACCAAGAATCGAACTCGTGCTGTCGCTCTTCTGTATAGTGAGGCTAACCACTCGACCAACTAACAGGTAGTGACTATTTACAATGCGATCCATTTAACAACAAAAAAAGTAGACGCACTATTTATTGTGCATTACACTGTATTGTTAAGAGTTTTGAGTTATTTGAAAACTTGTTCACAGATTTCAAATGAAGTTCATGAACATGCAAAAAAAGTTTGTGTATTAAAAAAGTCACCAAATCGAAAAGTTCATGTATTCAAAAAAGTTTCAAGAATTCAAAAGAAGTTCATTTTTAAAAAGTTCAATGTATTTTGCAAAAAATCGTAACTTCTAAAACAGTGTATGAATTTCAAAAAAGCACAAAAATGGAGAAAGCTTGTCATTTAGAAAAAATGTTCATCGATTTGAAAAGAAGTTCGTCAAATATGAAAAAAGTTAATTGATTTGGAAACAAGTTCATCGAAATTATCAAACCTTTCATCAAATTTGAAAAATTTCATAAAATCTGAAAAAAGATCATCGAGTTTGAAATTCGGTCAATGGGCGGGCTATGAGCGTAGAAAGTGTGAGTTCGAATTGAAAAAAGTTCATTGAATTAGAAAAAAACTTCATCGATTTTAAAAAAGTTCATCGAAAAATGAAAACAGTCCATTAATCTAAAGAAAACCGGTCATTGACTTAGAAAAAAAGTTCATTGAAAAATGAAAATAGTGCACCAATTTGAAGAAAAAAGCTCACTGATTTTGAAAAAAAATCATTGAATTAGAAAAAAGTTTCATCGATTTTAAAAAAATTCATCAAAAAATGAAAATAGTTCACCAATTTGAAGAAAAAGTTCATCAATTTGAGAAGAGTTCACAAAATTGATTTTTTCCCATTGAATAAGAAAGTAAAAAAGGAAAAAACAGAAAATAAGAATGGAAAAAAGGAAAAAAGAAATACGAAAGACGAAAGAGGAAAACACTGGAAAATATGTAAGTTATCACATGCGGCTAAAGTGGCTGAGTGGTTAGCGAACTGTACAACGAATCTGTAGGTCGCTGGTTCGTTTCTCTCCGCGGTGTAATTTTCTGCATTTTAGAAAACTAGATAACAGGTGGAGCAGCAGGTGGAGTGGTGGTTCCAATAGCCGTGGAAGCAGCAGAAGCAGTGGTTCCTGGCGCAAACCTGACGAGCGCTTTGCTGGTAAAAGTGAGGGGAGGGAAGATGTAGCGGAGGTGACCAGTCCTCTCACAACACTTACAAATTCAGCGAGGCTGGGTAGAGGAAAGAAACTTGATTTTGCTGTTGAGGGGGGCTCAGTGGATGGGGTTGTGGATCGCCAGGAGAGAGGCCCGAATGGAGGTGGGGGGAAGGAAGTGGTTGTGTTTGGAGGCAGCGAGAAGGGGATGGTGGATGTGGTGATTACGGAGGGCGTGGTTCCAAAAGGGAGTAGCACAGGGACCAAGGCCATGCACGTGGATAGCGGCTCACGTAAACTGGCGGCAAAGGATGGGCATTCCTTGCTTCCTATCCAACCCAGGGGCACTTTCAGGAGGAAGAAGCCAGCAGTCAACAGGAAGGATAGCCCCTTGGTGGGACCTGCGCCTGGTTCGAAGAGGGGGCTGGACAGCGTACCAGGGGATTCTCAAGGAGTTGCGGCGAAGGTTCTGAAACCAGATGTTTCTTTTCGTCCAGTGGGTGGGGAGCGAGAGCACAACAATGAGGCAGGGCTGTCGGAACAGCCCTGCGGGGACCAATGAAGATCATTGCTTGGAACTACCGGGGGCTTGGGAACCAGCCGGCAGTTCGCAGCCTTCTGGACCTCCAGAGGGAAGAAGAGCCCGACATTCTCTTTCTGTCGGAGACCAAGTCTTGGGAGAAGGAGATGGAGCCGTTGCGTTGGAAAGTGAAGATGCCACACATGTTAGTGCAAGACTGTGTGGGAAGGTCAGGGGGGTTGGCGCTGTTCTGGAGGAGGGGTGTTGAGGTGGAACTGAAGTGGAAGGGGCGATATCACATCACTGTTGAAGTTACCGGGGAGGATGGTCGCAAGTGGAGATTAACGGGGCTGTATGGGGAGTCGAAGGCGGGCGAGAAGGGGAAAACATGGCGGTCGCTGAGGAATCTGAATGTGCAGTCCAATCTGCCATGGATGTGTGTAGGGAATATCAACGAGATCCTTTTTGGGGGTGAGAAGGAAGGGGGCCGGCTCGGGCCCCGGGGGATATGGATGTGTTTCGTAGCACGCTTGAAACATGCGCTCTCGAGGATTTGGGCTTCTCTAGAGATCCTTTTACTTGGCCATGTGGCTACGGGGTATACTAGGGAGCGCTTGGATCGGGCGGTTGCAAACTCGGACTGGCGCTGTATGTTTCCTCTCCATAAAGTGATCAACGGTGACCCGCGTCACTCCGACCACCGACCGGTGATAGTTTTTCTGAAGAAGCAGGATCCTAGAAGGGGCGAGAGGTCGGAGCCACCGTGTTTCCGTTTTGAGGCCAAGTGGCTCATGGAGGAGGACTGTGTGGAAATTGTTGAGGAAGCCTGGAATTCGGCCTTCAAGGACCCGGGATGTACTGTGAAAGAAGCTATGAAGAAAGTTGGCGAGAGTCTTACGAGATGGGACAAGGAGGTTTTGGGTGAGCTCAAGGGCTGCATTAAGAATGCTTGACGTGAACTGGAGAGATGTCGATGCGGGTCCATCAATCAGCAGCAAGTCAATAAGGAGTAGATGCTGCGGTACAAACTGTCTAGGTTGGAGGACCAGTATGATCTTTTCTGGCGGCAGCATGCTCATGCGCATTGGTTGAAGGAGGGAGACAGGAACACGGGTTTCTTTCATGCTTTTGCTTCGGAGAGGTGTAGGGGGAATGTGATTAAGAAGCTTGATGATGGGAGGGGAGGTGTAGTGGAGAAGGAGGAAGAGCTAGGGCAATTTATACCTAACCACTACAAAAGTTTGTTCACCTCTCATGCAGGTCCCTTGAACGATGATATCCTCCAACATGTCCCGGTGTCTGTTATGCCGGCGATGAATGATGGTCTTCTCAAGCCGTTTTCTGCTAAGGAGGTGAAGCAGGCTCTTGATTCGGTGGGAGACCTCAAAGCTCCTGGCCCTGACGGCATGCCTGGGATTTTTTACAAGAAATTTTGGCACTGCGTCGGGCAGAAGGTGCAGGGCGAAGTGCTGCAAGTTCTGAATGGTGGGGACATACCGACCAGGTGGAACGAGACCACTATCATGCTTATTCCAAAGGCGAAGGATCCAACGTGGATAACCGAATTTCGCCCGATTAGCCTCTGTAACGTCATCTATAAGCTTTTTTCAAAGGTTCTTGCAAATCGACTGAAGGTGCTGCTGCCCGATATCATTTCACCTTCCCAGAGTGCTTTCGTACCGGGGTGCATTATTACTGACAACGTGTTGCTGGCGTATGAGCTGACTCACTATATGAAGAATCGTAAAGGGGGCCGGGACGGGCTTGTTGCTGTCAAGCTGGATATGAGCAAAGCCTACGACCGGGTCGAGTGGGGGTTCCTGGAGCGTATGATGCTGCGGATGGGGTTTGCTATCCCTTGGGTTCAGCTGATTATGAAGTGTGTGCGCTTAGTGTCCTACCGCGTCAAGGTGAACAGACAATTGTTAGATTCTTTCAGGCCAGAGAGGGGCTTGAGGCAGGGCGACCCACTGTCGCCCTATCTTTTCATCTTGTGTGCGGAAGCATTTTCAGTTTTGCTTCATAGGGCGAACCGCGGATCAATCACTTGTTCTTCGCCGATGACTCCCTTATTATCATGAAGGCGAATAGCCAATCGGCGGCTAAACTTCGGGATCTCTTGGCATTGTATGAAGTTCACTCTGGGCAAATGATAAACAAGGACAAGTCTACTGCTATGTTCAGTAAGGGTACTAGCGAGGCCACCAAGCGTGCAATGCTTAATGCGCTAGGCATTTCGTGTGAGTCTAGGAACCAAAGGTATTTGGGCCTCCCTGTGCACTTAGGAAGATCAAAGAAAAGGGAGTTTGAATACCTCAAGGAGAAGATTTGGGTGTGGATCCAGGGCTGGAAGGAGAGACTCCTCTCGAAAGCTGGGAAAGAAATTCTGATAAAAGCCATCGCACAAGCGATCCCAACCTACCCCATGTCATGTTTTGATCTTACCAAGGCATTATGCGAGCAGATCAGGCAACTTATTTGTCGGTACTGGTGGAGTCAACAAGAGGATGAGAACAAGTGTCACTGGATTAGTTGGGAGCGCATGACACGATCCAATAAGGATGGAGCGCTCGGCTTTAGGGATTTGCATTTGTTCAATCTGGCTATGTTGGCTCGTCAAGGGTGGCGCATGATACAGAACCCGGATACCCTTTGCGGCCAAAGTGTTGAAGGCTAAGTACTTCCCCCACACATCTATCCTTGAGGCTACCCCGATGCCTGGAATGTCTTATACATGGCGGAGTATTCTCAGGGGCATGGAATTGCTGAAGGAGGGTGTCGGTGTCAAAACCGGCGGATCTCGGGTAGGGGGTCCCGAACTATGCGTCTAGGCGGATGGTAACATGAGACAAGGGACACGATGTTTTTACCCAGGTTCGGGCCCTCTCGGTGGAGGTAAAACCCAACTCCTGCTTGATTGATATTGATGATATGGGTAGTACAAGAGTAGATCTACCACGAGATCAAGGAGGCTAAACCCTAGAAGCTAGCCTATGGTATGATTGTTGTTCGTCCTATGGACTAAAACCCTCCGGTTTATATAGACACCGGAGAGGGCTAGGGTTACACAGAGTCGGTTACAATGGTAGGAGATCTACATATCCGTATCGCCAAGCTTGCCTTCCACGCCAAGGAAAGTCCCATCTGGACACGGGACGAAGTCTTCAATCTTGTATCTTCATAGTCTTGGAGTCTGGCCAATGATGATAGTTCGGCTATCCGGACACCCCCTGGTCCAGGACTCCCTCAGTAGCCCCTGAACCAGGCTTCAATGACGACGAGTCCGGCGCACATATTGTCTTCGGCATTGCAAGGCGGGTTCCTCCTCCGAATAATTCATAGAAGATTTTGAACACTAGGATAGTGTCCGGCTTTGCAAAATAAATTCCACATACTACCGTAGAGAGAATAATATTTTCACAAGTTCAATCTGCTGATGCATTTCGCGGCATGACGTCACACCACGGCCAAGCCTTTATTCAAATTGCTTTTATTGTTCCACCTCAGCGCGTTTAGCGAAGCGGTTTCCTTGGCACGTCTTGTCAAAGCAGAGATCGTGTCCCCTTATTCTGGGATTCTCATCAATACGGGCGTGGGTAACCCAACCGCGCCCGTTGGCACGCCCCCTCCATCGAAGGCGAGTCCCAAACGGTCACGGGGACGGCTCTTGGTATTCAACCCCCTTTATAACGAGACCAAGGCCTGTTCCTTTTCTTCAATCTTCAATCAAATCCGCCCCTCGCCCCGAGTTCCAATGCCCAAGGTCCAGATTCAGGCGCTTCGGACCTTCGACAATGTCCGGCTCCGACCTACAAGGCCGGTGGATGCCTTCTTCCGTCATGGAAGAAGATGTGCTAAAGCTGAGAGACGCCAGGTATCTAACCGGCGAAATTTCGCATAGGTTGCCCGCCCAAGGGCAAGTTATTCCTACTCCCAAGCCTGGTGAGAGCGTGGTGTTCGTGTCTCACTTCCGTCGAGGTTTAGGCTTCCCGATGGACCCCTTCGTGAGGGGGCTCATGTTTTATTATGGGTTGGAATTCCATGACTTGGATCCGGAGTCCATCCTCCACATCTCGTCGTTCATTGTTGTATGCGAAGCCTTCCTCCGCACTACCCCTCACTTCGGATTGTGGCTCAAGACCTTCAACGTGGAGCCGAAGATGATCGAGGGGCGGCAGGTAGAGTGTGGAGGGGCAGTTATAAGCAAGAGGGGTGATGCTCCATGGCCCGAGGGCTCTTTTCAAGAGGAGCTTGGTTTGTGGCAGCAGGAGTGGTTCTACATCACCGCTCCTAGGGGCACCAGGCAGGTGGCTCCACCTGCCTTTCGCTCGGGCCCTCCACAGCGGCTGGCGTCATGGGTCAACAAAGGGCTTGACTGGGGGCCGTCCAAGGACGTACCAATATTGCAGGGCCGGATTCGAGACCTCCAAGAGAGGGAGATCAATCTGGTCGTAGTGGCACAGGTCATGCTGATTCGGCGCCTTCTGCCCTGCAAACGTCGCCCCCTCCGCCTGTGGGAATTCAATCCGGAGGGACCGCGAGCTCTCCACCACTTCATGGGTGCGACGCCCGTGGAGATGTATAAGCTGTTCTTCGGATCACAAGAGATGTGTCCGGACTTGACCGAGGACGCAGGTTTGAGCTGCAATCGCCCGGATACTCAAGTAAGTAGTTCCTGTGCCCGGACGTGCTATCCGTACATTTATCATAATACTTGCCCTTTAAAGAGCTGTCCCTTGAACATGAATGGATAGCAAAAGCAAAACTAATAAGGTGTTCGGCCCCCCTCCCTGAGACCACGCCGGATCCTGTGTTAACCAAGATGCTGGAGGCTGCGCCTTTGGAAGAGGGCGAAGGGGGGAACAGAGAAACTACCGCCTCCGCTAAGGAGGCTTTTAAGGAAGGGGGGATCGAGAATCCCTCCCTCCAAGGGGAGAAGAGGACCCTTCTAAAGATCCGGAGGCCAAGGCCTCAAAGCGGGGGAAGAAATCTTCACCAGAGGGTCCTGCACCGAGAGGAGCCCCGGCCGCACTATTTCCCCAAATAAATCAACCCTCTAGCGAGCCGTAAGTAGGAAGGGGAGTTTTGTAATAAGGGACATCCCCGTTTTTATTTCTGAAGATAAACGAAGTTATTACCTTGTAGTTCGGATCTCAGCCCTTCTCAGCAGAGCTCATCTTTGGGGGATCTTCGTTCGGAGATGATGGAGAGCGAAACGCCTCCATCTGCCGCACCGTCAGGCGGGGCGGACGACCCTGAGGTGTCATCGCGGAGGGCTTCCCCGAGTCCGGCGGGGGCGGAAAGTTCGGCACCAACTGGTGTTCGGCCGGAGGAGCTGAAGGATCTGCTTGGGCGAGCGTCTATCTCAGAAGATCACCGTACGTTAATGGGCACGGTGATTGAAAGGATTTCATCCGCTGGGAGCAGGTTACATGAGGCCGTCAGAAGTTTACTGACGGGGTTTGAGGTACACGAAAATGATATACCTTCTGACAGTTTTGCACATAAAATGTGCCCTGTATAGATAGTAGCCCCTGAGACTTGGTACGTTGTCGAAAGCGATAGCGTGCCAAGGATCATAATCTCAGTTGTAAGATGTCGCCCTTCCTATGCAGGTGGCGGAGGGTTCGGTGGCCAGCCAGACTGATAGAGTTGCCGAACTGAAGCGGCAACTGGACGTTGCGGATGCGGACATCACGCTGGTCAATAAACGACTTGACGAGTCACAAGGTATGTGGCTTCTCCGCGGACGCCTGGTAAGGGAGCTTGACGCCCGTGTCTTACAACATGTATGCTTAATGCAGATGGTGCCGCTGCTATGGAGGATCTTTGGGCGGAACTTGCCCGGGCCAAGGAGCAAGCCAGAAAGAGTAATGCGGCTGCCTTGAAGGCGGCCGAAGAGCTAAAAGCCGAACAGGCTGCTCACTGCCGAAGCAGGGAGGAAATGGCCGAAATGGCCGTGAAGCTGAAGGATGCTACCGACCGCTATGAGTTTCTTGAAAGAGAGTGTCGAGTGGAGCAAGAGGGCCTGAAGAAGGCCACCGCCGAAGCCAAGGATGCCCGCTCCGCGATGAGAGCTATAAAAGAGGAGCTATGTCAGGCCGGGGATATTGCGGCTGGAAAGCCTTTTCTGCTGCGTAGGAAGTTCACGGATCCGAAGTATGCTCAGTTGGGCCAGTTGTGGGGTGTGGAGGATGCTTATCTGAATTTGGCGGCGAGTGCCGCAGACGCAGTCACACACTTCCGAGGCCAGAAGGATCACGGAATGGAAGAGCTTTTTTGGTCGCAATTCCATAGTCTGGAGCGTCCAATTCCCTTAACCGATCGGTTAGCCGAGTGGGCTGAGCTGAATAGGTTTTCCGGCCTTGCCATGAAGGATATCGTGGCTCATTTGTGGTCGGAAAGGCCCGAGCCGAAGAGTTATTTTGGCTTGGTGCAGCAGTTCCTTGATGCGGTGCCGCATATCAAGGCGATGAAGTGGTCGGCATGCATAGAGGGTGCACGGATGGCTCTCGCCCGTGTCAAAACATACTGGGCAAAGATGGAGGCCACCGACGTTGCATCTCAGGATTCGTACAGAAGCCGATTACCCGCCGAGCACTATTTTGAGGAAGTCCTGCAGGGCGCTCGTTTAATAGAAACGCAGTGCTCGGAAAATGTTATGTTCAAATGACATATATGATTTGTGAAACCATGTTTCAAATATAATGTAGGGCTTTTTATACTTGTGTGTTCAAGTGTTGAAATACCTCCTGTGCGGCCGTTTAACGTATATGTGTGTATAACCTGAAAGATGGCAGTCTTCGGCTTCAGCCCCCACGCACATAATGCGGGGGTGTTTGCAAAAAAAAAGTGCATTTTCACACTTAATCCAACGTCATGGTCCTGTGAAGGAGGTGAGAGCGTAGTAAACTAGGCAACCGAACTATAATGCTTTATCACTTTCACTTAGCCATAGGAGTTCGATGGTGGGGCTACTATATAGCCCCTAGAGGCACTGCGCTCTCCGAATTTTGGGGCGCGTATGTGCCTGACCGGGAAATGGTCCTTCGTTAAAGTGGAGGAATTCTAAACATTCCGATGGTCGATCGAGTGGTTGACCAGTCTCTCGCTATATCATGACAGTCAGTTTTCGGCTTTCTCTACTGAGGTGCTCACCTGGACGAACCAGGGCACAATCGCAGTAGTTCTCCTGGTGCCGCGTTAGCCGATAGAGCGGAACGTAAGGCAGCAAAACACAGGAGCCGGGCAAACCCAACATTTGATCAAAGACATGATTCTGAGCTGATGCATATAAGGCCTAACTCGAGACGCCGAACACTCCCTAAGGTATTCGGTCTTTATGAAATCGGGCAGAACAATGCCCTAAGCCCCTAGTGTTCAGGTACGCGCAAAAATTTCTGACGCGGCCAATGCCAAAATGTCAGCCTCCTCCTCGGTTATAGTGAGAAACCGGGGGATGTGCATCAACAAGAGACAGTAAGAAAGGTTTACGCAGGGTCTTAATCTGAAAAGAATCCTTGCGACGGGTCCCTACTGCACGTCTGCGCCTGTGTCTCCGTTGTGCCGTATCCTGGACGGGCGCCGCACGGTGTTCATCTGTAAAAGAGAAGAACTTAGTTTGAAAAAGGGATCGTGCGTAACATGTATAGACAGAATACAAGTCAAAAAACGAATAAAATTGAGCTTTATTGTCTCTTATTGTTTATGCGTGCAGCCCCTTGTAAGGGGGGACGCGGCTAGTAAGCCCCTTGTTTATTTGCGCTGGACTCGCCTAACCGAGTCCGGGGTCTGGATGACCTGTTTGGGGGCCTTGATCGGCAAAGCCGGATTAATGTGTGGCTGTCGAGGCAGTCTCACGTTTTTCCTTATTTGAGAAACACTCGTGGTTTCCCTTTAATGAGATTATGCCGCGTGGATCGGGCATTTTAAGTGTAAGGGATGCGTAATGCGGTATTGCGGTAAAGTGGGCGAAAGCTTCGCGTCCCAATAGTGCTTGATAGCGACTTTTAAATGGGGCGATGTGGAAGACTAACTTTTCGCGACGGGAGTTGTCAGCTGAGCCGAACACAGCTTCCAGTGGTAGAGAGCCCGTACAGTGGGCATATGGGCCTGGCATCACTCCTTTAAAGGAAGTGTTGCTATGGCGTATTTTGGCTGGGTCTATCCCCATTCTGCGGATTGTATCCTAATATAGTAGGTTTAGATCACTGCCGCCGTCCATTAGGACTTGTGTAAATTGTAGTCCGTCGATTGTAGGATCTAATATCAGGGCAGTCCATCCTGCGTTCCTGATACTTCCGGAGTAATCCTGATGGTCGAAAGTGATTGGTTTTGACATCTAGTGTCGGGACTTCGCTGGGGTGGACCGTGCGACGCGTATTTTGATGGGCGCAGCTCTATTTTTGCCCATTGTCACATGGAGTGAGTTTACTGTTTTGACCTCTTGTGGGAAATTCCTTTGTTTGCCGGTGCTCTGCTTATGGACGTCATCGTCCTCACTTTGTGTTTCGAGCCCCTTGTGTTCGGCGTTAAGTCGGCCTGACTATTTGAAGACCCAACAGTCTCTGTGGGTATGGTTTGCAGGCTTCCCGGAGGTGCTGTGGATTTGGCATATTTTGTCCAAGATTTTGTTTAGGTTGGATAGCTCGTCGCTATTGTCCTTGAGGGGCAGTGCTTTGTTGTTCTGCCGAGAGCTTTTGAATCCGGCGTTGACTGCCGTGCTCTTTGGGCCATTTCCCTTAGTCCGGTGCTGGTCCTTCCCGCGTCGTGGTTTTTCGTTGCCATCTCTGACCTCGGATGTACTTGGGTCGCTGATGCTGCATCTTGCCAGCCAGCTATCCTCTCCCGCGCAAAAGCGGGTCATGAGGCTTGTTAGTGCGGCCATCGTCCTTGACTTTTCCTGGCCGAGGTGTCTGGCGAGCCATTCATCTCGGACGTTATGTTTGAAGGCTGCTAAGGCTTCGGCATCCGGACAGTCGACTATTTGGTTCTTTTTGGTGAGGAACCTGTTCCAGAACTTGCGGGCTGACTCTCCGGACTGTTGGGTTATGTGACCTAAATCGTCTGCATCCGGAGGGCGGACGTAAGTCCCCTGAAAATTGGCCCGAAACGCATCCTCGAGCTCTTCCCAACTTCCCATGGTATTTTCTGGGAGGCTTTTAAGCCAATGCCGAGCTGGCCCTTTGAGCTTGAGGGGTAAGTATTTTATGGCGTGGAGGTCATCTCCTCTAGCCATATGTATGTGCAGGATGTAATCCTCGATCTAGACTCCAGGGTCTGTTGTTCCGTCATATGCCTCTATGTTTACGGGTTTGAATCCCACTGGAAATTCATGATCCAGCACCTCATCGGTGAAACATGAGGGGTGTGCGGCGCCCCTGTATTTGGATGTGCCGTGATTTTTGAATACTCGACGTGTTGTTTTGCTTTCTGGAGCTTGCTTTCTGGACCCATAAATGGATCTGATCGGGCCGTCGTCTTTGCGCGGATCCTTATATGGATCACGTTCCGGCTTATGTGCGGCACCGCTTGTCACTATTTGTTTGCCATATGGTCGTCTATCCGACCAGGCGGCCTCTTTGTTTTTTGATTGTGGGGGCTCTACGGCCTCCTCGTCAAATTCGGGCAGTAGTTTGCGCTTCGAGTAGATTTTTGCTTGGCTACTATCGCCATATTTGTCTGCGGCCTTGAGTACTTTGCTCCATCTCATTCTGAGTACGTCTTCCACTGTTTTTAGCTTCCGCTTCTGCTTCTTCAGACTTCGTGCGGTGGCGGCGAGCCTTCTTTGGAGGTTCTTCTGCTCCGATGATGTGTCCGACGTGAGATCATCCGGACTATTGTTTTCATCGGGGGTGGATTGTTTATCCAATTTATCCTGTTCGGATGGGGCATGTTCGTCGTCCACCGGTTCGCCCTGCTCTACGGCTGGGTCCGTATGGGTGTTGTCGTTGTCGAGGCGGGACTTCGGGCGGCGCTTACGTCGCCGTTTCGGCTGTTTTTCAAGGGAGTTATCCCTCGCAGCGTCCAGTTGTTTCTCGTTATCGCTTCCTTTGGGTGTGTCCACCATATAAACATCGTGAGTTGAGGTGGCCTTCCAGTGCCCTATAGGTGCTGGTTCTTCGTCGTCTCCGGCATCGTCGTCCATACCGTCGATATTTTCGGAGTTGAAGTCTAGCATGTCGGTTAAGTCATCGATAGTGGCTACGAAGTGGGTGGTGGGTGGGCTTTGAATTTCTTCGTTGTCCGCATCCCAACCGTTCTGACCATAATCTGGCTAGGGTTCTCCTGATAAGGAGAGACACTTTAGCGAATTCAGGATGTCGTAAAAGGTGAGTGCTGAAAGATGTACGCAGCGGTGAACTCCATGATTGGCGCCCAATCAGATTCGATTGGTAGTAGCGCGGAAGGTTCGGGGTCCGGCACCTTGGAGTCACGAGCTTTACATGGGACAGGGTCGGTATTCGGCTCTATCGCCGTAGAGGTAGCAGCCCCCGAGGTGGTGTCCAGCCACTCTTCCTCGATTGGCGGCGTCGGCTCCGAGCTAAGGGTCGGAGCGGACTCTTGTGCGGCCTCCAGGGTACTGTCCAGCAGCAGAGCTAGATCATGCCCATCATGACAGTGCGGTGCGCTCGGCTGTGGCTCAAATCCGTCGAAAATCAAGTCTCCGCGGATGTCGGCGGTATAGTTCAAACTCCCAAATCTGACCTGATGGCCAGGGGCTTAGCTTTCGATCTACTCCAGATGGCCAAGCGAATCGGCCCGCAGTGC
Source organism: Triticum timopheevii (assembly GCA_963921465.1). Lineage (NCBI taxonomy): Eukaryota > Viridiplantae > Streptophyta > Magnoliopsida > Poales > Poaceae > Triticum > Triticum timopheevii. The sequence goes on from OY997272.1 coordinate 422,172,024, forward strand.
GAAGCCGCCGAATACGAAGATCTGTCCGGGGAGAAAAATCTCACCCTGGACAGCGTTGTTGTTGATGATCGAAGGAGCCATCGGGCCTATAGGTGACGACACAGAGGAACTCTCAATGAAAGCACCAATGTCGGTGTCAAAACCGACGGATCTCGGGTAGGGGGTCCCGAACTGTGCGTCTAGGCGGATGGTAACAGGAGACAAGGGACACGATGTTTTTACCCAGGTTCGGGCCCTCTCGGTGGAGGTAAAATCCTACTCCTGCTTGATTGATATTGATGATATGGGTAGTACAAGAGTAGATCTACCACGAGATCAAGGAGGCTAAACCCTAGAAGCTAGCCTATGGTATGATTGTTGTTCGTCCTATGGACTAAAACCCTCCGGTTTATATAGACACCGGAGAGGGCTAGGGTTACACAGAGTCGGTTACAATGGTAGGAGATCTACATATCCGTATCACCAAGCTTGCCTTCCACGCAAAGGAAAGTCTCATCCGGACACGGGACGAAGTCTTCAATCTTGTATCTTCATAGTCTTGGAGTCCGGCCAATGATGATAGTTTGGCTATCCGGACACCCCCTAGTCCAGGACTCCCTCAGAGGGGCTGATCTGGCGTGTAGGTGACGGGGAGTCGATTGACTTGTGGCGTGACCCCTGGATCCCGAGGGGAACTACTCGGCGCCCTTCAACGATCCGAGGACAGGTGGTGCTGGCAAGGGTGGCTGATCTCATAAACCCTGCTACGGAACAGTGGGATACAGAGTTGATCTCGGATTTGTTTGGCGCCCAAGACGTGCAAGATATCCTTTCTATCCCCATCAGGCCCGGTATGGAGGATAGTGTTGCTTGGCACTATGATAAGAAAGGCATTGTCAGCATCAAATCGGCGTATCAGCTTGGAGTGAGACTGCGGGAGGCAAACAACCATAAAGACGCCAGCTCTTCAGGGAGCAGCGGGGCTACGACATCTGGGTGGGACAAGCTCTGGGCTCTCAGCCTTCCGGCGAAGGTGCAGATCTTTCTGTGGCGTCTGGCTCATGACAGTCTTCCCACACGCATGAACATCAAGCGGAAGCACGTTGAACTTGATACCCTCTGTGCGGTGTGCTCAAGGTTAGATGAAGATGGTGGGCATATCTTTCTTCGGTGCAAGGCGGTCAGGCAAGTTTGGCGGCAACTGAACTTGGAAGAGACTCGACTGCAGCTCTTGGAGTCTCCAAATGCAATGGCAGTCGTCCAAGCGATTTGCTCCTTGCCAGACAACTCTCGAGCTCGGGTGGCTATGTTGTTGTGGGGCTGGTGGACGGAGCGCAACAAGGTCAATGCAGGCGATAAGGCCCGATCCACGAGCGAGGTGATCTCTCTGATCTAGCGTCATCTTATCGATTTTACTCCTACAGCTCAAGCTGTAGCCCGGGTGCCAGCTCCGGATGCTAGATGGGAAGCACCGAGCCCGGGCTTTGTCAAGGTCAACTTCGACGCGGCCTTCCACCAAGATAATAGGGACGGGGCGTATGGCTATGTCGTCCAATCGGACGAAGGTGATGTTATTGCAGCTGGAGCAGGGAAATTGATGCATATCAAGAGTGCTCTCCAAGCTGAAGCTGAAGCCTGTCTTGCGGCTATCGAGGGTGCGGGCGATGCTGGAGTACACAGGGTAGTGTTTGAGTCAGACTGCCTGTCTTTGGTCCAAGCTCTGAACACCGGGGATTCGGACGGCGCTGAGCTGGGAGTTCTATTCCGAGAAGCTCACAACAGTTGCTTTTTTCGGTTTGAAGCTGTTCGTTTTGTGCACTGCCCACGGGCATGCAATCATGTAGCGCACTCTTTAGCTCAATTTGGATATCGTGCGGAGGTGCCGGTCAGTGTATGGACCGAGTACTATCCTGACTTTCTTGTAAGTTTGGTTGCTAGCGACTTTGCGGCACCGGTTGGCTAAATGAAAATGCTGTTTCCGCGTGAAAAAAAAAAGAAGAAAACCAGATCACAAAAGTGTAGTTTTGCCGGCCAGCACAGAAGCCTGTATGCGCTCGGTTGCAAAATGCATACAAACGGGCGGCTGAAGCGCCGGAATTCTCAGTCTAATATCCGTCGTGCTGAAGCTTTACTGGCACATGACTGTGACGTACAACATGGCACTGAATGCACAGGAGCACAACCAAGCGACTTATACCGCATTGGATCATGCTGAGCTTCGTTTGGTTTAAGATAAGAGGGCTGTACGTGAAGAGGAGAAATGGAAAGAGTTCTTTGTCTTCTTCGTGCATGCCGCAACGGTGTGGCATTCTACTCTGAACTGACAATGATTCTTCCTCATCTGGTCCAAACTTGCGTGATCTAGAATCAACTTACCCAAGACGCCCACCAGAGCAAAGCGAACTGCAGCAAAAGACCTTTCTACTTCCTCAGTTTTTAAATATAAGTCTTTTTAGAGACTACAATATTTAGGAACGAAGGGACTAGTTTTTATGTATACCGTCTGTCTTCGTTTTTTCTTATAAAAATATCTAGATATAGACGATCATGTTTCCATCGAGCAGTACACAACTACACATACAGGATCCTTGACTTCGAGGATCAAGCAGCAAATCTGGCTAACGCTGCCGCGCGGCGACGGACCCCAGGAAGAAAGCAAACTCGCAACCGACGATCAAGGCGATGAATCGACATCGCGCGAGAAGAACACGTATGCCCGGGGCGATAGGCTGTCTCACGCTGGTCCTGCCTCCTGCGTGCGCTCCACCTTGGCATGCCTGCAACTGCCGGCCGGCCGCTCGACGGTCCACCCGTCTACCTCGCTCTGTACAGGTCATGGCCACAGGTTCTGGATAAGGACGAATGTCCCCTCAGCAGGTGCCCCCCGATGCACTTTTCTTATCTTGATCTGGGCAGAACACTACCTCCCTGTCTGTCAGTGAACACTCTAGTAGTAGGTGTTTGGCAAGGAAATGGACTTTGTTTGAATTTCGTCATTCATTTCCCACGAGAAAAACATGCGCAGGTGTTCTCCTTCGGCAGCCACAACAGAGCTAAGGATCGATCGGGCAGAGAATCCGGACGAGCGACAGTGCCACTCGCACATGCCGCAGCTCAGGTGGCGCTACGTGACGCGTCCCCCGCACATGCCGCAACAGTGCCGCATCACCCCATCACGGGCAACTGTGCATGCACGGTGCAATGGATCGGCTGGTGGTGGCCATGCGTGCATCGGTGCATGCATGCGCTTCCTAGTCCATGCTCCACGCAAACGCACGTAGCCAGAGGATGATTCAGTTTCAGGTCACCAAGAGAAAGCGAGAGCCACGGCTGCGGAGCCGGAAATCCAGCGTACGCCGTGCATGCACCTGCGCTAAAAAAGTCTCAGCCAAGTGCGTACACTACTGCTGCTACATACAGATGGTTTAGCTGCAAGATGGATCCTTCTCGTATAAGCGCAACCCAACAGGGCGACCCATTTCGTCCGCGGATAGAAAAGTCGCCCCAACGTGCCGACCCAAACGGACGTGCGTCCGCCTTTCGTCGATTTGCCGATCCATTTTTGGTCCATTTTTGAACCGGATTTGCGTCGGCGCGGACACGAGACGGACGCACGCGCGCTCGCCTTCTCCTCTCTCCTGGCCCGCCGGTCGGTGACAGCCTTCCCCATTTCCCTCAATTTTCCCCCAAAACCCTCCCGCCCGCGTGCGCTCCCGCCACCAGCCATGGACGACGACCTCTACGCCGCCACCGGCCTCTCCTCCCTCGCCTCGTCTGGCATGACGACCGCCCCCTCCGGCAAAGGCAAGCCTCGCGCCCCCGCGCAAGACCGCCGTCGCGCCCAAGCCGAAGAAGAGGCTGACGCCCGAACAGCGGGCAAGGGAGTCGGCGAAGAGGAAGAACCGGAGGCATGCGGCGGACACGAGGGACGAAGCCATCGCGGCGGCCGCCATCGCCGCGCAGCAGGAGGTCACCAACGCCCCCATCGCGACGGCAACGAGGGAGACACTATATATATGGTAGGGTTAAACCCTAGCCAGCACGGCCTCGTCAACGCCACCGTGGCCGCCGCCAGCACCGGCTCATCCGCGTTCCCTCGGATGGTGCTGCTCGACTCGCCCTGCGCGTCGGCGACGCAGCCGATACCCGGCTTCCACGTCTACCCGCAGGTCTCCCGCCTCTCTGGGGAGTGCTCGCCCGGGCTGAGCGTGGTGGCGCCTTCCACGCCCGCGCCCGCGCCCATCAACCTCAACGCCACACCGGTGGTCGATGGCTCATCATCCGGAGGCGCGAGGAAACGCATGCGGCACATGCCAGCCGACGTGCTGCCGGGCGCACGCAACCTGTTCGACGGAATGCCGGCCACCGGCGATGACGACTACATGCAGAACATGATCTTCGAGGGTGGTGCATCGGCCTCTGGCTGTGCCTCCGGGGCTGGCTACAATCCCGAAGAGACACAAAGCCAGGACGGCTGAGGGCCGTTCACGCCATCCACCTTTGATCAAGATCAGGTGGCCTTCATGCATGATCAGGCCAGCCTGGACCTGGACGGCTTCCCCCTCGACCACGAGTTTCCTGAGGACTACGAGCAAGAGGAATAGGATGAGTGCGACAACGAAGGGGAGCCTTTGTTCGAGGACGAGCTCGCCAACCAAGCCGCCGAGGCGAAGCCGAAGCGCAAGAGCAAGCGTACCAAGGCATACACGGTGGTCGAGGACAAACTCCTTTGTGAGTGTTGGAGGGACATTGGGCAAGACCCCAAGACTGGCGCCGAACAAAAGGCATCAACCTTTTGAATTCGTGTCCACCATGAGTTCCATTAACGCAAGAAGTTTCCGCCGTACCAAATCCAAAGCACGCGCAGGTAGGTGTCCATTTCGAAGCGATGTAGGGTGATCCAACAAAAGTGCAACAAGTTTTGTGCCACTCTTGAAAGCGTCAAGGCCCGCCCCGTGAGCGGCATCGGCATGCAAGACATTGTATGCTAGCAAGCGGCCCTCTTTTTTGTGTCATTCTGTTTATACTTATGTGTCCATTTCCATATCCATTTGCCAATATGCTTGCATGAAATACATTTGTAGGCATTTCAAGCTTTGGAGGCATTCAAGGTCCAACACGATGGCAAGTGCTTCAACCTCTCTCATTGTTGGAGGGTCGTCAAAGACGAGAAGTTCAAGGTGCAATATGCCGCCCTCAAGTCGCGTGGGGGAAGCAAGCCGTGGAGGAGGTTGGGGACGGCGAGAAGGCACGACCGCGGGGGAAGACCAACTCCAAAAAGGAGGACAAGCAGGATGCGGCATCGAACGCCTTGATCGCAAGCGTGGAGGGCATGATGAGCAAGAAGGACTCAAGAGAGGAGGAGCGCCGGTGATACAAAGAAGAACAAATGAACGCCTTCATGGAGATCCAAAGGAGGAGACTTGAGATGGACGCGGAGAAGCAAGGCAAGATGCTTCAGATGTAGGCGGAGAAGCAAGCCAATATGCTTGAGATGAAGGCGAAGAAGCAAGCCAAGATGCTAGAGATCGAGGCCGCCAACGCCAAGACCAAGCCAAAAGAAGTGGCTCTCGCGAGCATGATTATCGGGGTGGAGATCATCAAGGTGGGTCTCAACACCGTGTCACCATGGAAGAGGCCGTGATTCGAGAATATGCAGGCCGACATGCTCAAGTTCGACGATGAGTGACCAATTGCGGCGAGCATCATCCTTTTTTGTATGCCAACAAGTGTGCTGGCATGACCACGGCCGTGATGGTGTGGTCGAACTCCCGCCCTTTTTGTGTGTGCTGGCATGTGTGCCGACCGCTGGCAAGTGTGCCAGCCAAACTGTGTGGTGTTTTCTGAAGCTTTCATTTGTATGCCAGCGCTAGCATGGTGCGGACATGAACTTTCAGGCGACAACATAACCGCTGGCATGAACTATGGCCATGGGCCTTTTTTAAAAAATTGCGCGTGGACATGAAATGGGTCGGCGCGGTAGGCACACGGCTGACCTAAATCTCAAACGGGACAAACGCCGGATGGGCGGCCGGACCAAACAAACGAAAAACGGATAAAAGCGCCATCCATTTGAGTCGGCGCGGTGGAGTCGCTCTGAGCAACCAGGCAGGTAACTGACCGGACCCCTATAATTCCGTCCAAGTACCTACATCAAGGTCAGGCACAATATGCGCTCAAAGTCGTCGGCATCGCCTTATTAATGGTGTACATGCTACTATATTAAGGGTGTTAATCTTGCGTACCGAGCTACGTACAGTATGGTTCCGGGCTTTTTCATGTGAAAGTTTTTCTTAATTGCCCTACAGATTAAGAGGAAATTTATGAATGGCGACAAGTTTTTTTATCAAACGGATTAAATAGTGTGTTTGACATACTTTCTAAAAGATTTTTCGGAATGATGCAAATGATATGACGTTGGAAATTCTATGCAATTCTGCTCCTTTTTCATGTGAAAGTTTTTCTGCAGTTCAAAACTATTTAAGAGTAATAAAAAAATGCAAAAGTTTGAGCTAGATAGTATTTTTGCCTAAACAGTTTCCAAGAATGTAGCAAATCATACTCCATTGGAAAGACGGTGCAAATGCGAAACTTTTCCATACATAACTTCATTCCAAATTCCTTATGGTTTTTATTGTATTTACAATGGAATTCATTTTGGAGGCATAATTTTAATTATTTTTCCGAAATGGGGCAAATGACAAACCATTGAAGAGTTATGAAAAATGCGTAATTTTTTTCATATAGGTATCTAATTCTTAGCACTTTTAGAGTAAATTACAAAATAGTGAGATCATGTGTGCAACAGTCATAACGAATACAAAGTGTTTGAAACGCACTCTATGCAGACTTTGAACTTCATGGACGTGTCCGTTCAAACTTCACTCTGTTTCCTGTGTTGTTTTTTGGCCGCAACTCCTCAACCATTAATCAGAAATTGGCCAATGATACACCGTTCAAAAGCTATTGAAAAGGAGCAATTTTTTGCGTCCAACATTGTTTTTCAAGTTCACGATGGTTTAAGTGCATTTTTCAATTTAGTAAAACTCATATTGAACGGTATACATAAAACTTTTCAACTGTTTGTCAGAATAAAACGTATGATATACCATAGAAAATCTATGAATAGTAGCAACTTTTTCATGTAGATACCTTTTCTAATTCTTCACCGTTTATGAGTGGTTTTAAGAACGAATGATGCCAATTTTTTGTTTTTTGAACATGTAATTCATTTTTAAACATCAAATTTATGTGACATTTTTAATTTGAACTTCTTGGTTTTATTTCCAGAACCAGGAAAACCAAAATTGAACTACTCTTTTATTTTATTTTTGACTTCTTTGTTTAACTTTTACAAATAAAAAAAAAACTCCATTTTTGTATAAATATCGAACAACTTTATTACTTTAATGTGAACCTTTTAGTTTATTGTTTGGAAATGGTAAAATGTAATTATTTTCTATAAACAACAAACTACTCTATTATTTTTATTTGAATTTCTTGGTTTTATTATTTAGAAGAGAGAAAATCTAATATATTTTTGTGTAAACATTGAATTACTCTATTATTTATTTGAACATCATGTTTTCAGTTTTTAGATATTAGAAAATCCATTGTTTATAAACATTGAACTGCCCTTTCAGTTTAATTTAAACTTCTTGGTTCTGTTTTTGAGAAACATGATTTTTTTATAAATATTGAACTGTTTTGTTAGTCTAATTTGAACTTCACCGGTTTACTTTTTGGAGACACGAAAACTCGATCTTTTTCTATAAACATTGAAATAATATATTTTAATATGAACTTCTTGTCTTAATCTTCAGAAATGGGACCTCCCCTTTTTTTTATAAATATTGAACTGCTCTTTTACTTTAATCTGAACTTCTTGATTTTTTTAGAAGTGAAAAAAATTAAGCAGTGAAGTGCTCTACTACTTAAATTTGAACTTCTTAGTTTTAGTTTTGAGAACTGCTTCATTATTTTAGTTTGCTTCTTGGTATTTTTTGCTCATTACTAGCAAAAGGGACCATGCATTGCAATGAGATAAAAATGTCAATATACTTTCTTAATAACAAAACACAGTGTGCACAACACAATAATCGAGCTCTCATTTTTCGTGAGAGACTTATTGATGGTAAAGGCTAGGAGTATAAATTTCAAGGCATATGCATATGTTTGTATCATTTGAATTCCATAACCATAAATGCAATCAATTGCATCAAAAACCTCTCAAATGAGATACTTTTACTTTATGAAATATCTTGAACTCTGTGAGTACTTGTAAGATTATAGTAGTAGGAACCGTAAATTTTCCAAAAATTTAGAAAATAAAATAACTTACTTAGAGTTTGAACCTACTTGAATTTAAATTTATTTTGTATTTTAACGAGGAAATATTAACTATGTGTAATATGTAAGTATTTTATTTGGATCATTAGTGATCCATATAAGCAAACCAAAATTTTATGAGGCTTTTGAATAAAGTTTGATTGTTCAAACAATCTAAAAGGTTTTTGAATTAAAAAGGAAATAAAAAAGAAAAAGGAAAGAAACCCCAATCCCATGAGTAGATGTGTGGCCACCACTGCTCGCGTGTTCCTTTCCTTTCTCACCTCGTATTCACGCTCGTGTGCCCATCTGTTGTCTGAACCTTTTCCCTCTCCCTTTATTGAGCCGAAAGCCAATTTGGCTCCCAGGAGCACGTGCTCCTGCATGCGAAAATTGGTTTTTGAAATGTCAAAAAAGTCTCAACAAATTTTTTATGTATTCATAGTCACATCCAAATGCTACCTGCAAAGTTTAAGGCAAAAGTGGCAAACATTTTGGCCTGTAAAGAAACAAATTAAACACGAAATGTTAGCCCAAATTTGTTTTTTTCACCTGCGAAACACCACTACTCCGTTTTGCATGAAAATTGTCAAGCATGCTTGCGACACTAACACGAACATTCACAAAAAAATCAGAATTTTTGATCTTTTTACAACTCCCCCCCCCTTTATTGGGTCTCTTTCTTATTGATTTCTTATTGCCACCTATTGCCATCTTGATTTAATTCCTCCTCTCGGCTTATCTGGTCACGCCCTATTACCTTGTGGGTCACACGTGGCTCCGTCTGACCTAATTTCACTTCTATAAATTCTCAAATATTGGGAAACCCACAGAGACCCACCTGAAACACTTTTTCGGCCACCGCAAGCTCCTGTTCTTCCGCAATCCCATCCAGAGGCCTTTTTCGGTACTCTGTCGGAGGGGGAATTGATCACGGAGGGATTCTAAATCATCCTTCGTGCCTTCCGATGATGCGTGAGTAGTTTACCATATACCTATGGGTCCATAGCTAGTATTTAGATGGCTACCCCCTCTCTCTCTCTGATCTTCAATACAATGTTCTCCTCGACCTTCTTGGAGTTCTATCCGATGTAATCTTCTTTTGCGGTGTGTTTGTTGGGATCCGATGAATTGTGTGTTTATGATCAGATTATTCATTGAAAGTATTGATTTTTTTCTGAACTTTATTACGCATGATTGTTATACATTTAAATTTCTCTCCGATCTATCCGTTTGGTTTGGCCAACTAGATTGATTTATATTAAGTGGGAGAGGTGCTTTTTATATGGGTTCAATCTTGCGGTGTCCTCACCTCGTGATAGAAGGGGTAGCGAGGCACGTATTGTATTGTTGCCATTAAGGATAAAATGATGGGTTTTATTCATATTGCTTGAGTTTACTTTGTCTAGATCATGTCATCTTGCTTAAAGTGTTACTCTGTTTGTCATGAACTTACTAATATTATTGATAATAATGTTTGCTATAATATTAAAAGTGGTCTTGCAAGAGCGTCAACTTTAGGTAATAATGATCCCATTACTTTGAAGAATTATGAATTTTATGAACTTTTTGGTAAAAGTGGGTTTGGAGAGGTCTTGACTTTAGTTGATGTTAATCTCACTATCTTGGAAGATTATAAAACTTTTATGCATGTGGATCATGAAGTGAATATTTTATATGATAGCTATATTGTTAAATTTTATTATGATCCTACATGTAATTATTATGAGAGAGGAAAATGTGGTTGTAGAAATTTTCATGTTACTAAATTACCTCTCGTTATGTTGAGATTGTCAATGATTTATTCTTCTTCCCTGCATAAGCTAGCTATTTATTATCTTGATAACATTTTGCTTATAAAATGGCTGTGCATAGGAAGTATGTTATACTTAAATGTGTTTTTCACATGCTACATGATGATCTCTTTGTGTTTCAACTATTATCTTTCATGTTAGCATCATTGAAATCCCAAGCCTATCTTAATGGCTATAAAGAAAGAGCTTGTTGGGAGGCAACCCAATAGTTATCTTAATTTTTTGCTTTTACTTTTTGTTTTGGTGTGTTGACACAATTATTGCTACTGTTATGATTGTGTTTTTATGTTTATTTAGTGCTTATGCCAAGTAAAGCCTTTGGGATGATTTGTTTGATAGTTGACTTGATTCTGAAAAAATAAAAACTTTTGTGCCCGGTACTGGAATTACTATAATTTACTGGAAAGTGATAAAATTATGGATTTTTTTCACATTATTGATATGCAAATTACCCATGTTGGCCTAATTTTTCAGAATTTTTGGTGTTACAAAAGTATAGTGTTTGTTCAGATCATTACATGCTGTTCCATTTTAGATAGATTATGTTTATGTTGCATAGTTTGCTTTGTTTTAGTGATGCTATGGATTATATCGGGGCATGTAAGTCATGGATAAGTTAGTATACAGTATATATTATGCAATAATAAAATATGAATGGGTCATAACAGTATCTAAAGTTTATGATTTGTCTATTATACTAGCGATCTCACGAGGTTTCTGTTGAGTTCTGTGTGCTGAAGTTTTCAAATTTTGGGTGAGATCATGATGGATGAAGGAATAAGGAGTGGCAAGACCCTAAGCTTGGGGACGCCCAAGGCACCCCCAAGGTAATATTCAAGGAAGACCCAAACATCTAAGCTTGGGGATGCCCCAGAAGGCACCCCCTCTTTAGTCTACAATCGGTATATTACTTGGAGCTATATTTTTATTCATCACATGATATGAGTTTTGCTTGGAGCGTCTTGTATTATAGTCTTCCCCTTGTTTGCTTTTTAGTTTTCCACAATCATCATTTGCTGGACACACCTTTTGAGAGGGACACACATTTATCGTGATTTGTTAGAATACTATATGTGCTTCACATATATCTTTTGAGCTACGCAGTCGCTCTAGAGCTTCACTTATATCTTTCAGAGCATAGCGGTGGTTATATTTTATAGAATGTATTGCGTGGGGTTGAAAATGCTGAAGTGCGTTAGAAGTATGATCCAATTGCTGGTTTGACACCAGGGTGCTCATGATTTATATTTATGCAATGAAGGCGGAGTCATGCCATGCTAACATGATAAAATGAGTGGGGATAACATTCGTTAAGGATCATATATTTTGAAAATGCAATGATTATGCTTCTTATATTCATGGATATTATTATGTTGAAATTGTTACTTCAACATTTCTCATTGATTATACCGTAAAGAGATTTCATGATAAACATGTTAGGTAGCATTTCACATCAAAAAATCTGTTTTTATCATTTACCTACTCGAGGACGAACAAGAATTAAACTTGGGGATGTTGATACGTCTCCAATGTATCTATAATTTTTTATTATTCCGTCCTATTATATTATCAATCTTGGATGCTTTATATGCATTTTTATGCTATTTCATATCATTTTGGGGAACTAACCTATTAATCCAGTGCCTAGTGCCAGTTGCTGTTTTCTGCTTGTTTTTTGTTTTCTAGAAAATCAGTACCAAATGGAGTCCAAACGCTAGGAAACCTTTTGAATTTTTTTCTGGACAAAAGAGACCCTATAAGCTTTTGGAGGAGTCTAGAGGACAAACGAGGAGACGACAAGGCAACAGGGGGCGCCATGTTATCTTGTGGGCCCATGTGGCTCCGTCTGACCTAATTCCACTTCTGTAAATTCTCAAATACTGAGAAACGCCAAGAGAGCCACCTGAAACACTTTATCCGCCGCCACAAGCTTTTGTTCTTTCTCAATCGCATCTAGAGGCTTTTTCCGGTACTCTGTTGGAGGGGGAATCGATAAAGGAGGCATTCTACATCATCCTTGTTGCATTCCGATGATGCATGAGTAGTTTACCACAGACCTACACGTCCATAGCTAGTAGCTAGATGGCTTCTTCTCTCTCTTTGATCTTCAACACAATGTTCACCTCGATCTTCTTGGAGTTCTATCTGATGTAATCTTCTTTTGCGGTGTGTATGTTGGGACCTGATGAATTGTGGGTTTATGATCAGATTATTCATTAAAAGTAATTGAGTCTTTTCTGAACTTTATTATGCATGATTGTTATAGCTTTGTATTTCTCTCCGATCTATCCATTTGGTTTGGCCAACTAGATTGATTTATGTTCAGTGGGAGAGGTGCTTTGTGATGGGTTTAATCTTGCGGTGTCCTCACCTTATGACAGAAGGGGTAGCGAGACACGTATTGTCTTGTTGCCATTAAGGATAAAACGATGGCAACACTATGGAAGAATGAAGTATCCGCATCTCCCTCAAGTAACCACTGGCAAACTGACTGGCAATGCGGACTGCATGAGCAATGTCGGGCCGAGTCATAGTGAGGGGTTTATTCATATTGCTTGAGTTTACTTTGTCTACATCATGTCATATTGCTTAAAGCGTTACTGTTTGTCATGAACTAATACCATAGATGCATGCTGGATAGCGGTCGATTGGTGGAGTAATTGAAGGAAATATGCCCTAGAGGCAATAATAAAGTTGTTATTTTATATTTCCTTATATCATGATAAATGTCTATTATTCATGCTAGAATTGTATTAACCGGAAACTTGATACATGTGTGGATACATAGACAAAACGCCGTGTCCCTAGTATTCGTGTACTTGACTAGCTCGTTAATCAAAGATGGTTAAGTTTCCTAACCATAGACATGTGTTGTCATTTGATGAACGGGATCACATCATTAGGTGAATGATGTGATGGACAAGACCCATTCGTTAGCCTAGCATTATGATCATTCAGTTTTATTGCTACTGCTTTATTCATGTCAAATACATATTCCTCCGACTATGAGATTATGCAACTCCCGGATATCGGAGGAATGCCTTGTGTGCTATCAAACGTCACAACGTAACTGGGTGATTATAAAGATGCTCCACAGGTATCTCCAAAGGTGTTTGTTGGGTTGGAATAGATCGATATTAGGATTTGTCACTCCGAGTATCGGAGAGGTATCTCTGGGTCCTCTCGGTAATGCACATCATAATAAGCCTTGCAAGCAATGTGACTAATGAGTTAGTTGCAGGATGATGCATTACAGAACGAGTAAAGAGACTTGCCGGTAATGAGATTGAACTAGGTATGAAGATACCGACGATCGAATCTCGGGCAAGTAACATACCGATGACAAAGGGAATAACGTATGTGCTACCTCATGAGCTTGCGTTGGTTTTTTCCCTTGAAGAGGAAATGGTGATGCAACAAAGTAGCGTAAGTATTTCCCTCAGTTTTGAGAACCAAGGTATCAATCCAGTAGGAGACGACGCACAAGTCACCTTGTACCTGCATAAACAATCAAGAACCTTGCAACCAACACGATAAAGGGGCTGTCAATCCCTTCACGGTCACTCGCAAAAGTGAGATCTAATAAAGATAGTAAAGTAAATATTTTTGGTATTTTTGTTGTATAGGTTGGAAAGTAAAGGTTGCAAAATAGTGAACGAGATTTAAAGAGATGCAATATAATAGAAAAGAGACCCGGGGGCCATAGGTTTCACTAGTGGCTTCTCTCAAGATAGCATGTATTACGGTGGGTGAACAAATTACTACCGAGCAATTGATAGAAAAGCGCATAGTTATGAAGATATCTAAGGCAATGATCATGAACATAGGCATCACGTCCATGTCAAGTAGACCGAAATGACTCTGCATCTACTACTATTACTCCACACATCGACCGCTATCCAACATGCATCTAGAGTATTAAGTTCATAAGAACGGAGTAACGCATTAAGCAATATGACATGATGTAGAGGGATAAACTCAAGCAATATGATATAAACCGCATCTTTTTATCCTCGATGGCAACAATACAATACGTGCCTTGCTGCCCCTACTGTCACTGGGAAAGGACACCACAAGATTGAACCCAAAGCTAAGCACTTCTCCCATTGCAAGAAAGATCAATCTAGTAGGCCAAACTAAATCATTAATTTGAAGAGACTTGCAAAGATATCAAATCATGCATATAAGAATTCAGAGAAGAACCAAATAATATTCATAGATAACCTTGTTCATAAATCCACAATTCATCGGATCTTGGCAAACACACCACAAAAGAGTATTACATCGAATAGATCTCCAAGAACATCGAGGAGAACTTCGTATTGAGAATCAAAGAGAGAGAAGAAGCCATCTAGCTAATAACTATGGACCCGAAGGTCTATGGTAAACTACTCACGCTTCATCGGAGAGGCAATGGTGTTGATGTACAAGCCCTCCATGATTGATTCCCCCTCTAGCAGATCGCCGGAAAAGGCCCCAAGATGGGATCTCATGGGTACAGAAGGTTGCGGTGGTGGAAAAGTGGTTTCGTGGCTCCCCCTGATGTTTCTAGGGTATAAGAGTATATATAGGCGAAAGAAGTACGTTGGTGGAGCTACGAGGGGCCCACGAGGGTGGGGGGGCGCCTATCATGGTTCTAAGTCTGACGGTAGTGTAGGGGGGTAGTGTTGGAGAGGCAAGATCCTAGCTATGGAGTAGTTGTATACGCAAGAGGTTTACGAATTCAGGCCCTTCTCGGAGGAAGTAACAGCCCCACGTCTCGGAGCCCGGAGGCGGTTGACTGGATTATGTGTGTATGAGTTACAGGGGTGCCAACCCTTTACACTGAGGAGGGGGGGTGGCTTATATAGAGTTCGCCAGACCCCTCCGGCCCTCAGTTATGTAGGGTTTAAGGTACATTAAGGTCGGGTGTTACTGGTAATGCCACAAATAAAGTGCTATGATGACCATAAAGGCAACTTAATGACCGACCGTTTGCGTGCAGAGTGACTTTAGATCTCCAGGCTGTCGAGTGGTTGGATTCATGGTCGAGTGTCTTCGAGTTCGTCGAGTGGAACACTTCTGAGTCGATTGGAAGGTGGTTTCTTCTAGAGATGTCCTTGGGGAGGGTAGTTTGGACAGGTCCATGACCCTACCCTAGGTACATAGCTTCATCATTAGCCCCGAATGGATCGAGGTTTGAGTGGGGAAGGAGTTGAGAATTCTTCCGACCCATTTTTCGTGCTATGAGTATATCTTGTTCCGGATCCCTGAACCTAAGTAACGACACCAACTTCTTTTTCGGTCGCCTTGATCCATTCTTGGTATTAGTCGAGTGAGTTTCTTTACTTGAAAAGCTCCGAGTGACGGTGTGAAGGAGATCCTCCGTCTGACAAGTTGTTCTACTGCTCGCGGATTTCACGGGATTCGAATTTTGGGAATCGCGCGGGGCGGAGGAGGCCACAGTAATCGGATGGGATAGGGCGGAGCCGCCTCGATGTCCGTGCCACCTTTTTCGCCACGTATCGCGCGCGCGACTGTTGCGGGATTTGACAGGATCGTCTGGGCCTACTGGTCAGTCACTCGGATGCAACTCCATATAAGCCCCTGGCCCAGGGCTTTTGAACAGTGCGCCTTCATTTTTCCCTTCTTCTCGAATTCCTCCACCACCTCTGCTCTCGTCCCGGTGCCGTTGGTCTGTTCGAGCTTCGTCTGCGGCGATGGTGAAGGAGAAGACGGCAGGTCTGGAGCGCGCGAAAAAAGCGACGGCGCAGGCGAAGGCGAAGAAGTCCGGTCGGGGCGGATCTTCCTCGAGGTCTGACTTCACTACAAAAAAAATACACTTCCGTGATGATACGTGTTTGTCACAGTAGGTCGCGTTTTTTGTCATGCATGTACATCCATGACAAATTTATGACAGAATCAAGATAGTCATACCTGTGCTGTCGTAGAAGTGTTCCATGACATTACCAAAATTATCATCACGGAAGTGTCCACTTCCATGACAATAAATCACGCGTCACAGAAGTGCTTTCGTCAAGGGTGACCGACACGTGGCATCCACCGTAACGGAATGCTGTTAAGCTATCGGGTCGGATTTTGGACCCGATAACCCGTTAACAGCCACGACCAATGCCGATTTTCCACGTGTAAAATTCTCATTGGCTGACGGATCCACATGTCAGCTCCGCGTTGGCACAGGTGTCACTCATCCAACGGTCGAGATGGGCCTATGATATGTTGACACGTGGACCGGCCCAAAAGTGGCCCACAAAGTTTAAATGGGCCGGCCCAACCGAAGGCCCATAAGATTTAGCGGACCATAATGGGCCGGCCCAGCTAAAGGCCCACAAAATTTAGCGGACCATAATGGGCCGGCCCAGCTAAAGGCCCACAAGATTTTGCGGACCACAATGGGCCGGCCCAGCTAAAGGCCCACAAGATTCTGCAGACCATAAATGGGCCGGCCCAGCTAAAGGCCCACAAGATTTTGCAGACCATAATGGGCCGACCCAGCTAAAGGCCCAACATTCTCTGTCAAATCGGCCCGTCAACGGCCTGGTCTAAACTTGTCATCAATGCGGCCCATGGTCACTTCTGGCCCGTTAACAGTCCGCTTAGTAATTGGGCCGAATTACGGCCCGGTGTATTTCCGGCCTGTTAAAGGTCCGGCTTTATTTGGGCCCATTTACAGGCCATCAAAACTTTCGGCCCATAAACAACCGTGAAGGATTTGGGTCATATTCGGCCATGTCTATCATTCGGCCTGTTAGAGGCCCACTATAGATTTGGCCCACTTTCGGCTTGTCATTTTCGGCCCGTTAACGCCGGACGTAAACCATGTGCCATATGTGGCCCAACGTCATATCGGGCCCATTAATGACCCATATAAAAATGAAGATAATCTTGCCCGACCGAAGTTCCGGCCTGTTAAAGGCCCGTGTATTAGGTCGGGGCATTTACGGCCCGTCCGAATTTCGGCCTGTCAAATATCCGCATCGTAAATGGGCCACCATTTCGGCCTGCTAAGTCCAGTGGGTTATTTGGCACAATCAGGGCCCAATCTCACTTTTGTTCTATTAAAGGCCCATGTTTTTTATGGGCTCGACATATTTACACATGTAAACGGCCTACTTTTACTGAGGGCCCAAATTATGTTTAGGCCTGTTAAAGGCCCACTATGGGCACAGGCCTACCAGAAAAATTTGAAAGCTTATGCTAATTTAAGCCCAGATATTTTTAGTGGGCTACATGCCAATTTCGGCCCGTAATCGTTTTTAGCCCAATTGGAATGGGCCCGACGAATGTTGGCATGTTGGGCTCCTACAAAGCTTTCGTCCGAATACATTACTAAGATAAACCTACACTATACAAAAATAGCGTCATAATTACTGCAGCCTGTGGCAGCATCATAAATGTTGTATCACAACAAAATAAATTCCAATCATACAACAAAAGGCCTATTGGCATAAAGTTTACAGTCCTTCCAGATAAAAGCACCATCAGATGTATAGAAGCACAGATCATTTGACCTGAGTGCTAATGTTTCAGGCTGTAGAATCTGATGGAGCAGCACGATCTCCACCTTCTTTCCACCATTGCTCTTCAACAACGAAGCGAATGTCTGATAGTCTGGTTTCAAAACCATTCATATCTTGACGGTATTTCTCAACCACTATTCTTGTTTCCGAAACAACGTCCATTAGGGATTGGACTTGTGTCTGGAGCACAGATATATCACTCTGTCTAGCAGGAAGATTTTGTTCAGTAGGCGATTTGGACGAGGTTACCTTGACAACCAACCCAGAATTATGCAGGAAGGTGCTTTTTGCACTCTTAGTGGAGAGATACTGACGCACTGCAGCAAGAGGTGACATTGTGCGTGTAGTAGCCTCGTCACCTTCAGGTGGTTGTGGCTGTTCAATCATTTGTTCCATAGCTTCCTGAAAGTTTGAACTTGTAGATTAGTGTACCAGTGAGTTACTAATGAGACAAAAACAAACAAAGTAGGTTAAACGTTTATACATAACTTATTTTGGTGAACTACTGTAATACATTAGCTTGTATTGTAGTGCCAACTACATAATAAAATCACTTTCAGTACATATGTCCATGTAGCATGCCTACTGTATTGTCTATTTCCTCACATTCGTTGACATCTAAGGATAAAGAGACATGGTTTAAAGTAGGATGAACATAGTATGACATCATTCATATCATGGGCAAAAAGATATAAAACAAATAGGCTATTTTATCATTGTGCGCGCACGTGAACATAACAACTAGATTACAGATCAAGACCAAAAGAATATCCTTCATCTCTTTTAAACCATGTAAGGTGAAATGATACGTTAAGACAACTCTGTATAAAAGTGAACAGAGTAACTGACATTGGCTGCAAACCAAGTAGTTAAATGAACACATCACAGTACCAATCAGTTCAAGGGCAGGAGGAGTAAGGACTTACAACAGCGAACTGGTGTGCTCATGCCCTTCATCTTGCCGGTGTGGCAATCCTTGAAGATTTGCACTGCATTCGGTTCAGGTTCTTTTTGGTCCGCACGGGCTTTCCGCTGTATTTGGAACAAGTCAATATAGATACGATAATATGGCCCTAAAAAACAAGGAAGTAGCAGCTATTTACAAGAGCCTCGCAGTGTGCAATATAGCCACGAGATCCTGTTGTCTGTTGGAATTTCACTTTAGAACGGTTGGTTTTGTTCTTCAAACAGTTAGCCTAGAAGAAGATACACTTGTAAGGCACATACATAAATACAAGTTCAATATGTGGTCTGATCAAATACATATAGCCTATCTGATACTTTGGATCAGACCAGTGTTTAACAAGGGCTGTCCAGTCTTCATCTGTAATATATTCCACTGGAGATGTTTGGGTGATTTCATTGTTAGCCTTGCCTTCAAAGTGAGATTTTCTAAGGTGGTACCGATACTGTCGCAGAGCAGACTGAAAAACATGAGTGCATGCTTGTTTAGTTGCATCATCTTTCGGATCCAACTTGAACCTCATCTGTTGAAAGAAGAATGTGAGTCTTATTAGGAGGAAGCTAGAAAGTATGGGACAGAGAAAGACAATATTACTAATTGCGATGAATAACATTACTTACAGATAAATGGTCAAGGAAGGTGTTAAACTGGGTATTTTCTTTCTCATTCCTGTACTGGATCCACGTTGGGAGGATACGCGCATGACACCTAACGGCAACGGCTGCCTCTGATACTAACTTGGCTGACTCTGTAGCATCACGTGGCCTTTTTAAACCTGCCTCAAAATGGATCTCCATTCTTCCTCCTTTAGATTTTGTTAATCTGTCAAGCATTATCCCTGATGTCTGTTTCCGCTTGCGCCGTGGTGCTAGTTTAACAACGAATATGGAAAGTGTTAGTGTACATCAAACTGTGAGAGTACATATAAAGGAGCATGCAACTGCAACTTGACTCGGTCAGGTACCGTCTTGGTGTTGATGCTCATGAGGTTCATCTGATCTTGCCAAGTCCTGTTGTGTCAACAGTGCTTCGGAAGTAGTGTTAGGTGTGAAGGCAGCTTGGGAACTGGCCAGTTCCGGAGCAAACGAACGAGTAACTGGTTGAGATGCTGGTACAGTTGAAGCGGATGCTGCAGCTGGTGGAGCAGGTGATACTGTGTTTGTAGATTTAGCCGGTGGACTTGGACCTTCTACTGCACTATAAGTACCAGCAGAATCTCGACGGCAGAGCCTTTTCCGTTTCACCTGACGAGTAATAGCACTCCCTACTATATTATTTTCCTTGCTCTTTTTTGACTTTGCCATGTCAAGCTGTACCCACAACACAAAAGAATAAAATCACTCTTCAGAACTCATTGATGCATGATACAGACAAGCAATACTTTGATGTAAGACAACCGTATGAGGATGGAATATGTAAGAAAAACAGGACGGCATGACATATTCACAGCTACGATGTGCAAACTAAGCAGAAGGATTTTCAAGAAAATAGAAGTAATGCAAGCTAGACACCATATGAAAGATGCAACCAATATTACTCTGCCAAGTTAAAAGTGTCTTGTCATAAGTGGCAATTCGAAAAATTAGAAGCAGTACAACGTAGAAATCAATGCAAGATGCAACCACTATCAAACTGCCATGTTAAAAGCGTCCAATCATGAGTTACTGATGCGGGATACACAACAATAGTACTTTGATGTAAGAACATGGTATGATAGATAGATGCAGTGTATTCTAGACACAGAAAGCCATGTCATATGCACATGTATAACGTATAAACTCAGCAGGTGCAATTTAATCAAAATAGAAGAAATACAGGCTAGACAACATATGCAACATGAAACCAATTATCACACTGTCAACTTAGAGCAAGCACCTGCGATGGTGGAGTGCGGGAGATGAACTCATAATGTAGACTTGGGACTTCAACTTCATTAGCAGTAGCAGTGGCAAATCTAGAGAGTCTCTGTTTGCGTCGGTGCGGAGTACCACCAACATCCCCTAACTTACTCTTTTCCTTCCTATTTTCTGATATTGCCTTATGAAGTCAAAACCACAAGAAGATGAATAAAATTAGCTCTGAATAACTGATTGATGCATGATACAGACGAACGCTACTTTGATGTAAGGCAAGCGCAGGAGGATGGAATATATACAAAAAAGACAGCGTTTCATATTCACACGTACGATAGGAGGATGGAATATGTATGAAAAAATAGTAAGCGGAAGGCATTTCAACAAAATTATAAGAAATGAAAGCTAGGCACCATATGAACATTCAACCAATATCACTCTATCAGGTAAAAAGTGTCTCATCGTAAGTGCCATTTCAAGAAATTAGAAGCAGTACAATCTAGAAGACAATGCAAGATGCAACCTACATCACAGTCCCAAGTTAAATGTGTCTTATGGGTAAGTGATCGTTGCAGGTATAAGTTGTAAGCTACGCATATTCAATTCAACATAATCAGAAGCAATACAAACTAGACATCATACAGAAAACACAACCACGTATAACAGTTCCAAGTAAGAGCAAGCACCTGTGATGGTGGAGTAGGGGAGATGTGCTCATCGTGTACACGTATGTTCTAGAAACAGGAACACGTGTCATATTCACAGGCATTATGTGTAAAGTAAGCAGATGCAATTCAAGTTAGAAGCTATACAAGCTAGACATCATACGCAACATGCAACCACATATAATAGTGTCAAGTTAGAGCAAGCACCTGTGATGGTGGAGTAGGGGAGATGTGCTCATCATCTACACCGCTACGTTGACTGTCCAGCCTTGTGTTGTCTTGCGAATCTTGTTGGGAGGATGGCGGAGTAGAATCTATAGAGACCCCCTATTTGAGTTGCTCCGAAGGACCACCATCATCCACTGCCGGACTAATTTCCTTCAGTTGTAATGATTTTCCATTGTGAAGTCAAACCGATAAGAAAAAGTAATAAAATTCGCTCTTCAGAACTCATTCATGCATGACACCGACGAACACTACTCGGATGAAAGGCAAACACATGATGCGAGGATGGAATATGTATGAAAAACAGGATGGTGTGACATATTCACACCTATGATGTGGTAACTAAGCAGAAGGCATTTCAACAAATTAGAAGCACTGCAAGCTAGACACCATATGAAAGATGCAACCAATATCACTCTGCCAAGTTCAAACTGTATGGCGTTTCAACAAATTAGAAGTAGTATATGCTAGAAATCATATGCAAGACACAACCAATATCACAGTGGCGACTTAAAGGTGCCTTATCATAAGTGACTGATGCGGGATATGCAAGAATAGTAGTCTGATGTAGAAACAGGAACACATGTCATATTCACAGGCATTATGTGTAAAGTAAGCAGATGCCATTCAACAAAGTTAGAAGCAATACAAGCTAGACATCATACGCAACATGGAACCACATATAATAGTGCCAAGTTAGAGCAAGCACCTGTGATGGTGGAGCAGGGGAGATGTGCTCATCATCTATACAGCTACGTTGACTGTCTAGCCTTACGTTGTCTTGCGAATCTTGTTGGGAGGATGGCGGAGTAGAATCTGTAGAGAACCTCCGTTTCAGTTGCTCGGAAGGACCACCATCATCCAATGCCTTGCCAATTTCCTTCAGCTTTATTGATTTTGCATTGTGAGGTCATACCGACAAGAAAAAGGAATATCATTCGCTCTTCAGAACTCATTCATGCATGATACTGACGAACACTACTCTGATGAAAGGCAAAGTCATGATACGAGGATGGAATATGTACGAAAAAATGGACGGCTTGACATATTCACACCTATGATGTGGTAACTAAGCAGAAGGCACTTCAACAAATTAGAAACACTGCAAGACACCATATGGAAGGTGCAATCAATATCACTCTGCCAAGTTAAAACTGTCTTGTCATAGGTGGCGTTCATCAAAGTAGAGCAATACATGCTAGAAATCATATTCAAGACGCAAACCAATATCACACTGCCAACTTAAAGATATCCCATCATAAGTGACTGATGCAGGATACACAAGAAGAGTAGTTTCATGTAAGAACATGGTGTGGTAGACAGATATAGTATGTACCAAAAATAGGAAAGCGTGTCATATTCACATGTATCATGTGTAAGCTAAGCAGATGCAGTTTACACTAATTAGGAGCAATACGAGCTAGACACCATATGCAACATGCAACCAGATATCACACTGCCAAGTTAGAGCAAGCACCTTGGATGGTGGAGTAGGGGAGCGGAGACTTGGACCATGTAATGCACTATCAGTACAAGGAGAATCGCTATAGATGCTCCGTTTACGTTGCTGCAAAGGACCACCATCATCGCCTTCCTTACTCTTTTCCTTCCTCTTTCTTGATTTTGCCTTGTCAAGTCAAACCCACAAGAAAAAGAAATAAAATTTGCTCTTCAGAACTTACTGATGCATGATACTGACGAACACTACTTTCATGTAAGGCAGCCGCATGATAGGAGGATGGAATATGTATGAAAAACAGGACGGCGTGACACATTGACATGTATGATGTATAAAGTGTAAACTAAGCACAAGGTGCTTGAACTTGTTAGAATCGATGCAAGCTAGAAACCATATGAAAGATGAAACCAATATCACTCTGCCAAATTAAAAGGGTGCCCTAACAAATGTATTTAACCAAATTAGAAGTAGTACATGGCAACAGGCTAGAAATAATATGCAATATGCAACGAATAAAGGTGACTCATCGTAAGTAATTGATGCAGGATACAGAAGAGAGGTAGTTTCATGTAAGAACAAGGTTAACACATAGATGTAGTGTGTACCAAAAATAGGAAGGCATGTCATATTCACATGTATAGTGTGTAAACTAAGAAGATGCAATTTACCCTAATTAGAAGCATTACAAGCTAGACACCGTATGCAACATGCAACCACATATCACACTGCGAAGTTGGAGCAAGCACCTGTGATGGTGGTGTAGGGGAAGTGATGTCTTCAGGTATAGAGCAATGTTCAATGTCTTCATTTAGGCTTGCTGTTTCTTGAGAATCATGTGGATAGGATGAAATTGCATTCTTTATAAGAGTATTGCGTCTCATATTAACCCACACGCGTGACTGTCTCATCATAAGCGATAGACGCAGGATACACAAGAACAGTAGTTTGATGTAAGAACCTGGTGTGATAGGCAGATGTAGTATGTACCAAAAACAGGAAGGCATGTCATATTCACATGTATAATGTGTAAGCTAAGGAGATGCAATTTAACAAATTAGGAGCATTGATGAGGGATACACAAGAGAAGTAGTTTGATGTAAGAACATGGTTAATAGAAAGATGTAGTATGTAACAAAAACAGGAAGGCATGTCATATTCACAGGTATAATGTGTTAACTAAGCAGATGTAATTTACCCTAATTAGAAGCATTACAAAGTAGACACCATATGCAGCATGCAACCACATATCACACTGCCAAGTAAGAGAAAGCACCTACGATGGTGGTGTGGGGGAATTGCGGTGATCAACTAGAGAGCTATGTTGACTATCTTCATTTAGCCTTGCTGTTTCTTGAGAATCATGTGGGGAGGATGACACTGCACTCTTTAAACGAGTAGGGCGTCTCACAGTA
The DNA here is from genome assembly GCA_963921465.1 of Triticum timopheevii. Taxonomy (NCBI): domain Eukaryota; kingdom Viridiplantae; phylum Streptophyta; class Magnoliopsida; order Poales; family Poaceae; genus Triticum; species Triticum timopheevii. The sequence goes on from OY997272.1 coordinate 422,196,243, forward strand.
ACCCACCCGGGTGACTGTCTCATCATAAGTGATTGACGAGGGATACAAAAGAGCATTAGTTTGATGTACGAACATGGTTAATAGACATATGTAGTATGTATAAAAAACAGGAAGGCATGTCATTATCAAATGTATAATGTGTAAAGTAAGCAGATGCAATTTAACCAAATTGGAAGCAATACAAGCTAGACACCATATGCAACATGCAACCACATTTGACAACGCGAAGTTAAAGCAAGCACCTGGGATGGTTGTGTGTGGCAATTGAGATCATCAACTGCAGAGCTACTTTTACTGTCTCCAACTGCTGACACTGCACCCATTAGAGCGTTGAAACGCTTACTGCTTATCTTCGAATTACACTGGAGCAACTTCTGTCTTTTCTTTTCTGCATTCATCAACACTGTGTCAGAGTCTGAAATACCCATGCATAAAAAAACAATAGTGTAAGTATGGGTGAAGTGTGTGCACAATTAGTACAGTGTAAAGGTAGCAGATAGTAGGTCGGTGAGAAATAAATGACGGGAGAGATATGATAGCTCTACAACATGCATGGCACACTCAATTACTACAGGATTCTATGAAAATAACAGTCGACCGAAAGCAAATAGGTCAGTCCATTTTTTCTGCACCGTCCGATGTACAAAGAACGGGGAGATCGCCTTCATCTACCTCCAGACAGTCAGTGTTGACGATCTTCCTCGAAACGCCAGCGACCACTGGCCCAGTCTTCCTCCCCTGCCTGCGCCCTCCCCTCGACCTCATCGCACCGCCGTGCTTGGCACCGCCCCCCGGCCATCCATTCAAGCCCCGCCAACCTCCAGATCGGGTGCAAGCAGCTCCTGCGCCCCACACCCCTATGATAGACACTGATGCGTCGCTTCCCCGGGGAATAGGCAGACTAGGTGCTCCGCGCGCCTAAGCGGGTGCTGCTTCTTTAAATTGCGGTTCGACTGACCCTTAATTGAAATCCAGTCGGGCTACTGACCTCTAGAAAAGGTGAAATAGTAAAAGGGAAGAAACCTTGTGCATTTAGTATCATGAAGAAGATGCAGTAAGAAGCGCTCAACTAGTTTCTTTCGTGGGATGAATATGGTGTGAGCGGAGACGTAAGATTTGCACGAATAAGGGAAGAGGAGTACCTCTTTCTGCTAGCAGTGCTGTGTCCTCCTTCTGTTTTTCCGAGGATCTTGTTGTTCGCCGAAAACCAGAAGTTGTGGAGGACGGTGCAGCCTTGGACGAACCCATGGCCAAGTTGTTGAGTGTGGTGCGGTGGCCGTCTGTCGGTGGTAGGGAAGCAGATCCGAGGTGGCGAACGACGGTGTAGCGGGAACAGCTCCGATGCGTTGGACGGTTGCGATAGTGGAGCCGCAGTAGTGAGGCGCAGGACGGCATGGTCGGAGTGGTTTCTGTATGGCGCACGTCAGCGTCGGCATCGTGGAGGCAGCTCTGCCTCGGCTTCAGCTGCTAAGTCCTTGAGGGCGTTGCGGTTGCGGTTGCGTTGGACGACGACGTCGGGGTACCGACTCCAGTGTGATGGAGGAGGGCGGCGGTGGATTGGCCGCTATGGGGTGGAGGACGGAGGAGGTTGGGGTTTCGCGGCTGGTGGAGAGGGCGTTTTCGCGCCCACGGAGTATGAATGGGTAAATGGAGGGAGGCAGGGAACTAAGGGGGAACAATGTTTCGGTTTGAGACACGCTTGTTTGAAATTTGGGGAAAGTTACAAACTTTGCCCCCATCTAACATTTCGGACATATTGCGGGTTGGGGGTAGGACAGTCATGTCAGGTGTCCCAAATGTGGGCGGGATAGATTTCGGCCGAGCGCATGGGTGTTTAGGCGCCCACGGCGTATGAATGCTTCTCGGAGGCGGTTGAGACTGGCGTCTTGGTGAAGCTACAAACCAACCCCAGTTTAGACATTTGGACATCGGGCCGATAGGCTACACGGGCCAGAGTGAGGACAGTAATTTCCTACCACCAAAACATTAGTCTCGCGCGGTTTTGGGTGACCAGAGGCCTATTTGGCGCTTCATTCAATATTTAGGAGCAAAAGCATTAACGTTTTCGGTTCTCTTGAATTGAACTTTCAGGATTTGTCAAACTTCACAAATCTTTACTCTTGAAAATCCTAAAGCTACGATTATTTTGGAATGGAGGGGGTACATTTTAATATACATTGTACACGAGTATATATTAAAAAATATGCAACTTACCTCAGTTCATGCATGGTTCCAACTATAATCTCCTTGGTTGCAAAAAAAATTAGATATGCGTATTAATATATATACCATGTTCAAACTCACAACAAAGATTGATGCCCCCTTTTACATCTGATTTACAAATGCCATTATCTCGGGTTCAAATAGATGAATGCACTTCCTATGAATTCGAATCTTCGAAACCCCCTTTATGTTGAATTCGACATGTATTTTATTTCGTAGCTAGCAATTTGGAATGTATCCATGCGAGTGACAAATGTATAAAGTGCTTCACACTAACAACATGGAGTGCACTAATTAATGTTTATATATGAATTGCAAATGCATCCATTGCCTGTATTTCAAACCGCTCTCAATCTATGGATCGATAATATGATATAAACACATGCACATGCTAGAATTCAATAGAGTATGGGTGTCTGATAGACCGATTTTCGTCCATACGAAATTTTGCAAAATTCATGATCTCATCTAAAAATAATAATGCCATTTATATTTTAATTTAATGCGTAGGACCGCCTTTTACACGTAGATATCTCTCTATCTAACACATAAGTGCACACACTTTATATGCATCGGCATTTCTCTTTCACACATGCTCACAATCTCTCTCAGGGTGTCGGGGTGTCTCATGCACATGCTATCTCTGTTTCTCTATATCTCTTTCTGACTACTATGTACCACTCTTTTCACTAATCTCAGTTGGAAAACACTATTTCTCTCACATGCATATATACACATGCACGGTCTCTACTAGCCCTCTATACGCACATATATGTGCCTACGTGTCTCCCGCACGCACATTATCTTTAGGCCTCTCTCGCACACATTGCCCCCCCCGACACACCTCTCTAATAGTAGTTGGCAGATATGATTTCATCATTTCATTCGGTAGGATATCCCTGGCTGTTAGGCTGGATGGTAATACGAGGCAAAGTTTTACCCTAGTTCGGATCGAACCCTTGCAGTTGAAGAAAGAGCCTACTCCTAGTACTGTATATTAGTGTTAGGGGTGTGTACAAAGTACACATGAATACCAGGCATTGTGCGTGTGTGTATACTATCAACGAACTAGCCCCCAAGCTTGTATAACATACTAAGGGCCTAGGGTTACAAATCATATATAGTCGGCTTATCACCAGTGGGGATAGAGTCCTCCGCGACTCTGGTAGCTTCGTGTTGTGCGCCGAGTCCTCCACATGGGTCTCCGTATAACACGTCTCGGTCCAACCTATATGTGGTGCAGGATGGAACCGACCCATGAGTCTTCATGTTGACCCACCACAACTAGAAATGATGTGCCCACCACACCACACACGCAATCGGCCACTAAGAAAATAAGCATATACAATAGTACAACGGTATCTAGGTCACGATACGTCTCCATATTTTGTTGATGACACTGACGGACTTTGCATTTGATGTGTGCTCCGGATTTTGTTGACGACACTTACGGTAATTGTATTTGAAGCGAAAGCACGATATGGTCACTGGACTTTAGAATAAGCTCATCACGTCGTGCTAACCAACATGTGGTTGGATGGTTAGAGGACAGTGGTTTCTCGAGCCCACCAAGGTTAAAGTCCCGGTGCTCGCATTTATCTTGTGTTAATTTCAGTATTTTCCGGCGATGTACGTTCAGTGGGAGGAGACGTTGCACTCGACTACGAGGCACCTATGGTGACATCGTAAAATCTCAAGATCATATATGCTGGCCCACTCTCTCGAAGGTGCGTCGGCGGACCGGCGGTGGGGAGTGGTTTCGGGGAGGGCCGGCCGGCCGCGGGTGGCGGGGGCAGGCGGTTCGGCTGGTGGTGGCTGGCGGCTCGGGGGGGGGGGGGAGTGGGGGAGGGGGTGGAGTTTGATGATAAACTGGAGGCCCTTGATTTCGAATCCAACGACTAGAAAATCTAATGACCAGAGATGAAAAAGTCAGTCGACTGACGTGTAGCCTCACCCCGCACGCACACATGCATGCACGCAAGACACGCACGCATGTAGGTGTGCAACACTGACACGTACAAATAACGTATACACGCACGCATGCTGGTGTGCAACACTGACACGTACACATGCACTCATGAACACACGCACGTACGCACCCATGCATGCAACACTGAAACACACCCTTGCACGTACGCACCCATGCATGCAACACTTAAACGCACCCTTGCACGCACGCAACACTCGCACGCCTGCATGCACACAGCACACGACGCAAGACACACGCTTAACTACATGAAAAAGATGAGGTCACACTCAATGAACAATCATCGGTTTATGAAATGCCCGCTTCTGACCGCCCTGGCCCACCAAAGGTTCCTCTGCTGTGCGCTGCCTGCATTGGGTCACTGACATGCAGGCCATGCACCCAAAGAGCCCACACGTCAGTGGAAGAATGGCGCGGTGTCCTAGGTCAGAGTTGAGGGCGCCACTTGCGGCACGCCCGGCTGAACACGCATCCGTGCCGCATTCAAACGCCTCCATGAAACCCGCCCGTGTGGAAGCCGAGAAACCCACTCTGGACACACGTCCGTTCATGACCGGGCCGGCGTTAAACGCAACGCCGGCCGAGCTCCTCCCGTCCACCATCTATTTAATCTCCTATTTAAACAAGGCCAAACGTCGGCCAAGAATCGCACACCTCCGCCGCTCCCCTATCTCCTCCACCATTTTGTCCACTCTTACAATGGCTTATGAAGAGTAGTTATTCCGCATCCAAGCTGGCTGGGTAGCCCGTCGGATACGAGCTATGCAGCTCGCTGATCCACCTCCCTCCCCTCGCCCGACGGAGCCAGTTGCCTCCCCAAGCCGGCGCTCGGTTCAGCAACTCGCCGCTCCAGGCCAGCTCGACAAGGAGCAGCGCACGGGCGTCGTTGCTGCCGTCCACGCCGCCGCCTCGTACCGCATCTCCTGTTTCTGTGGCCGAGACTCCCATGCCGGCGGCCGCACCATGCAAGCAGCGACAGAAGCTGGGTGCGCGGAGAGCGACGAGTCGGTGGCCAGCGCCTCCGCGTCCGCTGCCATCATCGAGGAGAAGTAGAACACGGGAGGCCGCCGCCGCTTGGTTCCCATGAAGGCCACCGCGGAGGCGACGTCGGTGTACACAACAGGTGTCTTGCTGGATCCTTTTGTTGCAAGGACCTTCGTCGACCCCACATGGGCTCCACGGAAGAGGTCAATGTTAGGATGAACTCGAGCCGGTGCCGGCCATGGCGAAGTAGTGGCCGGTGATGAACTCGAACTGGTGCCGGCCACCATCATCTTCGGCACCAGCCAATGATATCAGTTGGGCAGTGGGGAAGCGAGCCGTCCTTTGCGCTAAAGCATAAACCTCCGGGGCTCCTGGCAGTCCGGTGATCGTGCTGCCGGACATGAGGAACACAAATCAATCGGCGGGCGACCATTTAGGCCATGTATTACATACCTATGCTGTCCAGAACTAGCACCGCGTAGTTCATTTGAATGTAATGAAATCCGTCATGTTTGTGTGAAAATCTGGTATTTTATATGATTTCCGTCGTTGTTTATATGAAATATCAGTTTGTCTACGTGTTTGCGTGAATTTCGTCCGGTTGGTTGAGTTGCTGTCATAATGCGTGCGGCTACGGTTGGATGGCGTAATTTGCGGGTCGCCGGTCGGTCTGCGGGCGGCTCGGGCGGCGTTGTGGGACAAAAAAACACAGCTCGTGCGAGCTCATCTCCAACATGCGCGCTGGAGGATGCATGACAACATGAGCACCCGAGCCGTTCCTCGTTCATCGGTGGCAAAGGCACCGGTGGACAAAAGGGTCGCCAATATTTTGGCTGTTGGAAATATGCCCTAGAGGCAATAATAAAAGATTATTATTATATTTCCTTGTTCATGATAATTGTCTTTATTCATGCTATAACTGTGTTATCAGGAAATCGTAATACACGTGTGAATACATAGACCATAATATGTCCCTAGTAAGCCTCTAGTTGACTAGCTTGTTGATCAACAGATAGTCATGGTTTCCTGGCTATGGACATTAGATGTCGTTGATAACGGGATCACATCATTAGGAGAATGATGTGATGGACAAGACCCAATCCTAAGCATAGCACAAGATCGTGTAGTTCATTTGCTAGAGCTTTTCCAATGTCAAGTATCTTTTCCTTAGACCATGAGATCGTGTAACTCCCGGATACCGTAGGAGTGCTTTGGGTGTACCAAACGTCAACGTAACTGGGCGACTATAAAGGTGCACTACAGGTATCTCCGAAAGTGTCTGTTGGGTTGACACGGATAGAGACTGGGATTTGTCACTCCGTATGACGGAGAGATATCTCTGGGCCCACTCGGTAATGCATCATCATAAAGAGCTCAAAGTGACCAAGTGTTTGGTCACGGGATCATGCATTATGGTACGAGTAAAGTGACTTGCCGGTAACGAGACTGAACGAGGTATTGGGATACCGACGATCGAGTCTCGGGCAAGTAACGTACCGATTGACAAAGGGAATTGAATACGGGGTTGTTTGAATCCTCGACATCGTGGTTCATCCGATGAGATCATCGAGGAGCATGTGGGAGCCAACATGGGTATCCATATCCCGCTGTTGGTTATTGCCCGAGAGCCGTCTTGGTCATGTCTACGTGTCTCCCGAACCCGTAGGGTCTACACACTTAAGGTTCGGTGACACTAGGGTTGTATGAATATGAGTATGCAGCAAACCGAATGTTGTTCGGAGTCCCGGATGAGATCCCGGACGTCACGAGGAGTTTCAGAATGGTCCGGAGGTAAAGAATTATATATAGGAAGTGCTGTTTCGGCCATCGGGAAAGTTTCGGGGTCACCCGGTATTGTACCGGGACCACCGGAAGTGTCCCGGGGGTCCACCGGGTGGGGCCACCCATCCCGGAGGGTCCCATGGGCTGAAGTGGGGAGGGGAACCAGCCCATAGTGGGCTGGTGTGCCCCCCTTGGCCCACCCCCTGCGCCTAGGGTTGAAACCCTAGGGTGGGGGGGGGGGCGCCCCACTTGCCTTGGGGGGCACTCCACCCCCCTGGCCGCCGCCCCCTGGAAGATCAGATCTCCAGGAGCCGGCGCCCCCCCTGGGGGCCTATATAAAGGGAGGGGAGGGAGGGGCAGCCGCACCCCTGAGTCTTGGCGCCTTCCTCCCCCTGCTACACCTCTTCCTCCTCCCACAGTTGCTTGGCGAAGCCCTGCCGGAGTGCTGCTGCATCCACCACCACGCCGTCGTGCTGCTGGATCATCATCAACCTCTCCTTCCCCCTTGTTGTATCAAGACGGAGGAGACGTCACGCTGACTGTACGTGTGTTGAACGCGGAGGTGCCGTCCGTTCGGCGCTAGGATCTCCGGTGATAGGATCACAACGAGAACGACTACCTCAACCCCGTTCTTTTGAACGCTTCCGCATGCGATCTACAAAGTGGTATGTAGATGCATCTCTCCTTTCACTCGTTGCTTAGATGAACTCATAGATGGATCTTGGTGAAACCGTAGGAAAATTTTTAATTTTCTGCAACGTTCCCCTACAGTGGCATCATGAGCTAGGTCTATGCGTAGTTCTCTATTGCACGAGTAGAACACAAATTTGTTGTGGGCGTAGATGTTGTGAACTTTCTTGCCGCTACTAGTCTTATTTTTTTCCAGCGGTATTGTGGGATGAAGCGGCCCGGACCAACGTTACACGTACGCTTACGTGAGACCGGTTCCACCGACTAACATGCACTAGTTGCATAAGGTGGCTAGCGGGTGTCTGTCTCTCCCACTTTAGTTGGAGCGGATTCGACGAAAAGGGTCCTTATGAAGGGTAAATAGAAGTTGACAAATCACGTTGTGGCTTTAACGTAGGTAAGAAAACGTTCTTGCTAGATCACCTATAGAAGCCACGTAAAAACTTGCAACAACAATTAGAGGACGTCTAACTTGTTTTTGCAGCAAGTGTCTTGTGATGTGATATGGCCAAAAGTTGTGATGAATGATGAATGATATATTGTGATGTATGAGATTATGTTCTTGTAATAGGAATCACGACTTGCATGTCGATGAGTATGACAACCGGCAGGAGCCATAGGAGTTGTCTTTATTTTTTGTATGACCTGCGTGTCATTGAAGAACGCCATGTAAATTACTTTACTTTATTGCTAAACGCGTTAGCCATAGAAGTAGAAGTAGTCGTTGGCGTGACAACTTCATGAAGACACGATGATGGAGATCATGATGATGGAGATCATGGTGTCATGCCGGTGACAACGATGATCATGGAGCCCCGAAGATGGAGATCAAAGGAGCTATATGATATTGGCCATATCATGTCACTACTATATAATTGCATGTGATGTTTATTATGTTTATGCATCTTGTTTACTTAGAACGACGGTAGTAAATAAGATGATCCCTTATAATAATTTCAAGAAGTGTTCTCCCCTAACTGTGCGCCGTTGCTAAAGTTCGTCGTTTTGAAGCACCACGTGATGATCGGGTGTGATAGATTCTTACGTTCACATACAACGGGTGTAAGACAGTTTTACACATGCAAAAACACTTAGGGTTAACTTGACGAGCCTAGCATGTACAGACATGGCCTCGGAACACAGAGACCGAAAGGTCGAACACGAGTCGTATGGAAGATACGATCAACATGGAGATGTTCACCGACGATGACTAGTCCGTCTCACGTGATGATCGGACACGGCCTAGTCGACTCAGATCGTGTAACACTTAGATGACTAGAGGGATGTCTAATCTGAGTGGGAGTTCATTATAATAATTTGATTAGATGAACTTAATTATCATGAACTTAGTCTAAAACCTTTGCAAATATGTCTTGTAGATCAAATGGCCGCCGCTCATGTCAACATGAACTTCAACGCGTTCCTAGAGAAAACCAAGCTGAAAGATGATGGCAGCAACTATACGGACTGGGTCCGGAACCTGAGGATCATCCTCATAGCTGCCAGGAAACAATATGTCCTAGAAGGACCGCTAGGTGATGCACCCGTCCCAGAGAACCAAGATGTTATGAACGCTTGGCAGTCTCACGCTGATGATTACTCCCTCGTTCAGTGCGGCATGCTTTACAACTTAGAACCGGGGCTCCAAAAGCGTTTTGAGCAACACGGAGCATACGAGATGTTCGAGGAGCTGAAACTAGTTTTCCAAGCTCATGCCCGGGTCGAGAGATATGAAGTCTCCGACAAGTTCTATAGTTGTAAGATGGAGGAAAATAGTTCTGTCAGTGAGCACATACTCAAAATGTCTGGGTTGCACAACCGCCTGTCCCAGCTGGACATTAACCTCCCGGACGAGGTGGTCATTGACAGAATCCTTCAGTCGCTCCCACCAAGCTACAAGAGCTTTGTGATGAACTACAATATGCAAGGGATGGTGAAAACCATTCCTGAAGTATTTTCAATGCTGAAGTCAGCAGAGGTAGAAATCAAGAAGGAACATCAAGTGTTGATGGTCAATAAAACCACTAACTTCAAGAAGGGCAAGGGCAAGAAGAACTTCAAGAAAGACGGCAAGGATGTTGCCGCGCCCGATAAGCCAGTTGCCGGGAAGAAGTCAAAGAATGGACCCAATCCTGAGACTGAGTGCTTTTATTGCAAAGGGAAGGGTCACTGGAAGCAGAACTGCCCCAAATACTTAGCGGACAAGAAGGCCGGCAACACCAAAGGTATATTTGATATACATGTAATTGATGTGTACCTTACCAGTACTCGTAGTAACTCCTGGGTATTTGATACCAGTGCCGTTGCTCATATTTATAACTCACAGCAGGAGCTGCGGAATAAGCGGAGACTGGCGAAGGACGAGGTGACGATGCGCGTCGGGAATGGTTCCAAGGTCGATGTGATCGCCGTCGGCACGCTACCTCTACATTTACCTACGGGATTAGTTTTAAACCTTAATAATTGTTATTTAGTGCCAAGTTTGAGCATGAACATTGTATCTGGATCTCGTTTAATACGAGATGGCTACTCATTTAAATCCGAGAATAATGGTTGTTCTATTTATATGAGAGATATGTTTTATGGTCATGCCCCGATGGTCAATGGTTTATTCTTAATGAATCTCGAGCGTAATATTACACATATTCATAGTGTGAATACCAAAAGATGTAAAGTTGATAACGATAGTCCCACATACTTGTGGCACTGCCGCCTTGGTCACATTGGTGTCAAGTGCATGAAGAAGCTCCATGCTGATGGACTTTTAGAGTCTCTCGATTATGAATCATTTGACACATGCGAACCATGCCTCATGGGCAAAATGACCAAGACTCCGTTCTCTGGAACAATGGAGCGAGCAACCAACTTATTGGAAATCATACATACCGATGTGTGCGGTCCAATGAACGTTGAGGCTCGCGGAGGATATCGTTATGTTCTCTCACTGATGACTTGAGTAGATATGGATATGTCTACTTAATGAAACACAAGTCTGAGACCTTTGAAAAGTTCAAGGAATTTTAGAATGAGGTAGAGAATCAACGTGACCAAAAGATAAAGTTCCTACGATCAGATCGTGGAGGAGAATATTTAAGTCACGAATTTGGTACACACTTAAGGAAATGTGGAATCGTTTCACAACTCATGCCGCCTGGAACACCTCAGCGTAACGGTGTGTCCGAACGTCGTAATTGCACTCTATTGGATATGGTGCGGTCTATGATGTCTCTTACCGATTTACCGCTATCATTTTGGGGATACGCTCTAGAGACAGCTACATTCACTTTAAATAGGGCACCGTCTAAATCCGTTGAGACGACACCGTATGAATTATGGTTTGGGAAGAAACCTAAGCTATCGTTTCTAAAAGTTTGGGGATGCGATGCTTATGTCAAGAAACTTCAACCTGAAAAGCTCGAACCCAAGTCGGAAAAATGCGTCTTCATAGGATACCCTAAGGAAACCATTGTGTATACTTTCTACTTAAGATCCGAGGGCAAGATCTTTGTTGCCAAGAACGGATCCTTTCTGGAAAAGGAGTTTCTCTCGAAAGAATTAAGTGGGAGGAAAGTAGAGCTTGACGAAGTACTACCTCTTGAACAGGAAAGTAGTGCAGCTCAGGAAAATGTTCCTGTGATGCCTACACCAACTGGAGAAGAAAATAATGATGATGATCAAGGTACTTCGGATCAAGTTGCTACTGAACTTCGTAGGTCCACAAGGACACGTTCCGCACCAGAGTGGTACGGCAACCCTGTCCTGGAAATCATGTTGTTAGACAACGGTGAACCTTCAAACTATGAAGAAGCGATGGCGGACCCAGATTCCAACAAATGGCTTGAAGCCATGAAATCCGAGATAGAATCCATGTATGAAAACAAAGTATGGACTTTGACAGACTTGCCCGATGATCGGCGAGCGATAGAAAACAAATGGATCTTTAAGAAGAAGACGGACGCGGATGGTAATGTTACCATCTATAAAGCTCGACTTGTCGCTAAGGGTTATCGACAAGTTCAAGGGATTGACTACGATGAGACATTCTCTCCCGTAGCGAAGCTGAAGTACGTCCGAATCATGTTAACAATTGCCGCATACTATGATTATGAGATATGGCAGATGGACGTCAAAACAGCATTCCTTAACGGACATCTTAAGGATGAGCTGTATATGATGCAGCCGGAAGGTTTTGTCGACCCTAAGAATGCTAACAAAGTATGCAAGCTCCAGCGATCCATTTATGGGCTGGTGCAAGCATCTCGGAGTTGGAACATTCACTTTGATGAGATGATCAAAGCGTTTGGGTTTATGCAGACTTATGGAGAAGCCTGCGTTTACAAGAAAGTGAGTGGGAGCTCTGTAGCATTTCTCATATTATATGTAGATGACATACTCTTGATGGGAAATGATATAGAACTTTTGGACAACATTAAGGCCTACTTGAATAAGTGTTTTTCAATGAAGGACCTTGGAGAAGCTGCTTACATATTAGGCATCAAGATCTATAGGGATAGATCGAGACACCTCATAGGTCTTTCACAAAGCACATACCTTGATAAGATTTTGAAGAAGTTCAAAATGGATCAGTCCAAGAAAGGGTGCTTGCCTGTATTGCAAGGTGTGAGATTGAGCTCGGCTCAATGCCCGACCACGGCAAAAGATAAAGAAGAGATGAGTGTCATCCCCTATGCTTCAGCCATAGGATCTATTATGTATGCCGTGCTGTGTACCAGACCTGATGTAAACCTTGCCGTAAGTTTGGTAGGAAGGTACCAAAGTAATCCCGGCAAGGAACACTGAACAGCGGTCAAGAATATCCTGAAGTACCTGAAAAGGACAAAGGACATGTTTCTCGTTTATGGAGGTGACGAAGAGCTCGTCGTAAAGGGTTACGTCGACGCTAGCTTCGACACAGATCTGGATGACTCTAAGTCACAAACCGGATATGGGTATATGTTGAATGGTGGAGCAGTAAGCTGGTGCAGCTGCAAACAGAGCGTCGTGGCGGGATCTACATGTGAAGCAGAGTACATGGCAGCCTCGGAGGCAGCGCATGAAGCAATTTGGGTGAAGGAGTTCATCACTGACCTAGGAGTCATACCCAATGCGTCGGGGCCGATCAAACTCTTCTGTGACAACACTGGAGCTATCGCACTTGCCAAGGAGCCCAGGTTTCACAAGATGACCAGGCACATCAAGTGTCGCTTCAACTCCATTCGTGAAAATGTTCAAGATGGAGACACATAAATTTGCAAAGTACATACGGATCTGAATGTCGCAGATCCATTGACTAAACCTCTCTCGCGAGCAAAACATGATCAACACAAGAACTCTATGGGTGTTCGATTCATCAGAATGTAACTAGATTATTGACTCTAGTGCAAGTGGGAGACTGTTGGAAATATGCCCTAGATGCAATAATAAAAGATTATTATTATATTTCCTTGTTCATGATAATTGTCTTTATTCATGCTATAACTGTATTATCAGGAAATCGTAATACACGTGTGAATACATAGAGCATAATATGTCCCTAGTAAGCCTCTAGTTGACTAGCTCATTGATCAACAGATAGTCATGGTTGCTTGGCTATGGACATTAGATGTCATTGATAACGGGATCACATCATTAGGAGAATGATGTGATGGACAAGACCCAATCCTAAGCATAGCACAAGATCGTGTAGTTCGTTTGCTAGAGCTTTTCCAATGTCAAGTATCTTTTCCTTAGACCATGAGATCGTGTAACTCCCAGATACCGTAGGAGTGCTTTGGGTGTACCAAACGTCACAACGTAACTGGGTGACTATAAAGGTGCACTACAGGTATCTCCGAAAGTGTCTGTTGGGTTGACACGGATCGAGACTGGGATTTGTCACTCCCTATGACGGAGAGGTATCTCTGGGACCACTCGGTAATGCATCATCACAAAGAGCTCAAAGTGACCAAGTGTTTGGTCACGGGATCATGCATTACAGTACGAGTAAAGTGACTTGCCGGTAACGAGACTGAACGAGGTATTGGGATACTGACGATCGAGTCTTGGGCAAGTAACGTACCGATTGACAAAGGGAATTGAATACAGGGTTGTTTGAATCCTCGACATCGTGGTTCATCCGATGAGATCATCGAGGAGCATGTGGGAGCCAACATGGGTATCCAGATCCCGCTGTTGGTTATTGCCCGAGAGCCGTCTCGGTCATGTCTACGTGTCTCCCGAACCCGTAGGGTCTACACACTTAAGGTTCGGTGACGCTAGGGTTGTATGAATATGAGTATGCAGCAAACCAAATGTTGTTCGGAGTCCCGGATGAGATCCCGGACGTCACGAGGAGTTTCGGAATGGTCCGGAGGTAAAGAATTATATATAGGAAGTGCTGTTTCGGCCATCGGGAAAGTTTCAGGGTCACCCGGTATTGTACCGGGACCACCGGAAGTGTCCCGGGGGTCCACCGGGTGGGGCCACCCATCCCGGAGGGCCCCATGGGCTGAAGTGGGGAGGGGAACCAGCCCATAGTGGGCTGGTGCGCCCCCCTTGGCCCACCCCCTGCGCCTAGGGTTGAAACCCTAGGGTGGGGGGGGGGGGGGCGCCCCACTTGCCTTGGGGGGCACTCCACCCCCCTAGCCGCCGCCCCCTTGGAGATCAGATCTCCAGGGGCCGGCGCCCCCTGGGGGCCTATATAAAGGGAGGGGAGGGAGGGGCAGCCGCACCCCTGAGTCTTGGCGCTTCCCTCCCCCTGCTACACCTCTTCCTCCTCCCACAGTTGCTTGGCGAAGCCCTGCCGGAGTTCTGCTGCATCCACCACCACGCCGTCGTGCTGCTGGATCATCATCAACCTCTCCTTCCCCCTTGTTGGATCAAGACGGAGGAGACGTCACGCTGACCGTATGTGTGTTGAACGCGGAGGTTCCGTCCGTTCGGCGCTAGGATCTCCGGTGATAGGATCACAACGAGAATGACTACCTCAACCCCGTTCTTTTGAACGCTTCCGCACGCGATCTACAAAGTGGCATGTAGATGCATCTCTCCTTTCACTCGTTGCTTAGATGAAATCATAGATGGATCTTGGTGAAACCGTAGGAAATTTTTTAATTTTCTGCAACGTTCCCCTACATTGGCTACCCCGGGAAAGATCCAAACAGCCCCGCCCAACAGATTCAAATCCCTCGTTCGCCGTGGAATTTTGCCATGTGTTGTTTTCATGGACTAGCAAGATGCTCGTGCATTGCACGGAACATCAAGATGCATTTTTTTACAAACTCCCACATGCATGCAAGGGATAATTAATGTCCTCCTTTGCTAGTACCACGAGGCAAACACCATTAATATTGCATCGATTAGTGTTAGTGGCCTTGTATATCTGCAAATTGTAATTTTGATAGTGGCCCCTTGTATATAAAAATGGAGGAAGAAATATGAGAGATAAGGTGAGGAGGAGTGGGGCGTGGTGTCGTGGTGGTGACTGGTGGTCGGACTGGGTGGAGGCATGGGGATGGACGGCGCATTATGTCTAGGTTTGTATCTCTCTCACACACACCCACGTAGGTGGGGGACATGCACGAAGAGAAGAGATGCACGCACGATGCACGTACTCCTGTCTCTTTCCCAACCACACTCGTGCGGTTACACGGTGGAGCTCATTTCTATACGAAAAAGCCAGCCCACGTGGTAATTTGGCACGTGTACTGGTTGTCCACTTGGTGGAGGGAGGATCGTCTACCACGGGTGAACAAACAAATTGCGACTTGACGCGTTATGTTAAATTAAAAAAAGAGGCAAACCATGTGGGGCCTACCTTAGAGGCAAGGCTCTATACACTGGAGTACTTTTGATGTGTCTCGTCAACTCGCAGAACGAGGAGAAGCTTGCTTAGTACGCCGTCTCCCCCGCCCACGGGCGCGGTGGCTCGCAGGATGAGGTGAAGCTTGCTCCTCCCTCGCCCATGCGCGCGATGGCTCACAGGACGAGGAAAAAAATTTACTACTCCCTCCGTTTACTCCTCGTCCCTACTACGTACTTTGGTTAGTACTCCCTCTATTTACTTATAAAAGGCCACTATAAAAATATACATTTTGCATCTATACAAGGCCACAAATAGTAATCGAGACAAAAGTTACTACTCCCTCCTTTCCAGTTTATGGCTCAATTTCAAAATCTCTCCAACAAGGTAGACGGTGAGTGGTCGAATTAATTTCGTAGTTTGCACAGTACGCTCGTTTTTCTCAAGAAGTTATGTTTACCGAGGCATTAATTAGAACGAATGCATGAATGACCACTAAATTTCCATGAACTTGTACATGCATTGGTTAGTTTCCTCTTGACACTGCTTGCGTCGGGTGATCTAACGCACCTCGAAATCCAACATGTAATGGTACTACTACTAGTATAGTACTAGAATTGAGACTTATCAAATGGAAAAACGGATGTTTTTTAGATGAGCCCTATAAACCCTAGAGGGTACGTACTCCGTAAAAACAGATTTTTCCAAAACTAAGTCGCTCCCTTTCATGAACTCTGTAGTATACTCCTCCGTCGACGCTCCCTTTCATGAATTCTGTACTTCCTGTCACCGACATATGGGACATATAGCAACCGGGTCGACGTGTCAAGCACCAAATAATAGTGCAGAACAGCAGGGGGGGACGCAACCCACTCATACCGGCCCAGTGTTAGTAATGAGCAATGAGACGTCAAATCACAATGCCGCACCTTCCCAGACGGACGAAGCAACCATTATTTCACACTTCGGTTCGACATCATCTCAAACCACGTACTAGTATTGCTTCTGCCTCAAGAGGGACACGCGCATCGCCTTGGTACATCATGACACATGGGACCGCATGACAGGCCATGCTCCCCCGCCGATCGCTGGGTAAAATCACCTCATTTTTACTATACTTCCTCCGGATCGGTTTACTACATGGCATGCACGTCGTTCTAGGTTGAGAATTTAACTGGCTATATATATATGTGATGAACAGTATGCTAGCCTTTTAAAAAATGTATACTTTTGTACAGTAGTACCCCACTATCGATGGATTGCGCCATGGAGCAAAAATTGAAATTTTAAAAAAAGGTGGTACATATAGAGAGCGCTCGTCGCCAAATTATGCATATAGTACTATTAAAAAAAGCTAGTACATGCTTAATTGGGGTGCTAAATTCTATTAAAGAAATACTAGTACTAGTATGTACATACTGAAGAGTTAAAGTAACGAGAAGAAACATAACATAGTTCTGCTGGGGGCTCAGCACAACACACCCCTCAAATTAAACTAAGCACACCTGAAATTAAACTATGCAACTAATCCGGTAGACACTGCATTAGAAGTTTAAAACCGCCATGAGCAACGACATTGCCACCTTACTCGGAGTCCTCGTCCACGTCCTCGACTTCGTCCTTGTCCCTCTTCCTCTTGGCCGATACTTCTTTGCTTGAACTGCTAACTTGGCTGTTGCTCTTCATCCAACCCTTGTAGATATTGAAACAAAGGTAGCCATCCATTGCAGCGTACTGGATGTGGTCTATATCTAGTACATTCCGCTGCCATGCATGACGATGAAACGTGTAATGAGGTTTCTCAGTTTGCGGTACGAAGGATGAACCATGGCTCCTGCCAGGGTTAGCATTGAGGGATGACGAGAGGGCACCAGCCGATTCTTCTGGAGGTCGAAGGGGTTACCTACAACGAGGCCTATCCGACGCAGGACTTCTTTTTCGTTCTTAAAGTCTACAGTAACGAATTTGACAGTTTTGTCCTCGAGGAAGTTCTTAAAATCCTGGCACTCAACATCGGCATGGCATATGTGGTAGACCAAGCAAACATTATGTACACAAATCTGGATCATGGCGGGCTTCTTCCTCTCTTCGTCCTTTAGATCCTTCTCTCGTCCCACGACTGTGGTGTACTCAACATCTAGCCTAGCGACCCACTCATCATGTGAGTTTTCGAACATGCGTCTGCAGCGAGAAAGGCATCCTTTCACTGTCGCGGAAGTACGGGTGTAGATGACGTCGAACTCATCGCCGGTGATGGTTCTAACCTTGTACTCACCGCTGATCGGGGAGAATTGGGACGCCATGGATTTGGGAGGAGGGTTAGGATTAGTGGAACTGCCGTAATGTGAATGGACGGGACGACTAGGAGCGAACCGCCGTAGTATTAAAGGACGTGCGGGAAAGAGTAGGAGCAAACTGCCAGCGTGCGAACGGAAGGGTAGTGGCTTTCCATTCTCCCATGATACGGGCTTCCGAGAGCCCTTGGATCTGAGATCGAACGGTTGCATGGCGTGATTCTAGACCTATGGGTGAATATCCTATCCTGGAGGGTTATTCTTAAATTTTTCAGCAACTTAGCATGCGACCGTTTGATCTCAGATCCAAGGGCTGCCAGCATCCCATGTCATGGTCGCGCCTACCACGACCGTCGCGTCGCTCGCGTGGTCGCGCCCTTGGAGATTTAACACGGTGTGTTAGGCTATCTGATGTTGGCATGTCATACATAGTCATCACTTAGTCACTCATACTACAACAAGGTTGGCTATAAGGTTGGCTATAAGTCTATTTTTTTACTCCTCTCTATCTCTTTCTTCGTACTCCCTCCATCCCATAATATAAGAACGTTTTTGACACTAGCTAGTGTAGTATCAAAAACGTTCTTATATAATGGGACACAGGGAGTACTAGTATTTATTGCATTTGCCAAGGAGTGACCTCTTCCAATGAAATGGTGTTGCTAAGTTTGCTTCATTTAATTAGCTATAGACTCAAAATTGTCTTTTCACCTAGGTACACGCGCTTAGCACCATTTCTTCCTTGGGTCACCAAACTAGTCTCTCTCTTCTTGATTAACTTGCCACATCAGACTTTATGCCTATGTGGCAAGCTTAAGCACCTGTAGGAGCAAGTAAGTACAATAGTGCGCTTTACATGGCATTTTTGCATATGTGGAGGAAAGAGAGGCAAGGAAAAAGTGGAGAAGTGGGCTCTCATGCAAGAGCCAGCCTCTACTACTACATGGTGGAGCATTGGGAGAGGCACCTGTATGGAGGTGGTCAGGAATCAGGAGACTCACGCCGGTCGTAGCGCCGCAGTTAAAATGATAATGGCAAGTCAAATCACGGGGCCCCACCTGTCCAACAGTAACTCGCTATAAAATCACAAAGCCCTACGTTTGCAGCAGCCTACTCCCTCGTCTTCTCGCGTCTCTGTCGAACCGACTAGGCGGAACTGCCCCGCCTACCGCGCAGGAAAAGCCCCGCCCTCGACTTTTAAATACAACTACTCCCTCCCTCGGATGCATTTGGTTGAAGGTATCGTATGAATGGATTGGGACCATTCAATTTTTTTGGGATTGAACCATTCAATTCATGTGTTTGGCTGAATATAAGAGATGAGCTAATTATTTAAGATGGGACCACCAGTCATGCTCACATAGTCATGCATGCAAAGGGTGGCAATTTGATTTGACCGATTTGGTTGGGTGGAATGGTTCAGCATCTTCAAGGCATATTCTCTTTTTTTGACTCGAACCATTCATGTGATTTATAACCAAACATGTCTATTTTCTGAAAGATCCCAACCCATTCATGACCACCCTTGCAACCAAACGCACGTCATCTTACGAAAACCAAATAATCCCACAATACTAAGGCGCGTAGCATTAACTTCTACCTCATTTCTTGTTTCTTCACATATCAACCAATAAGAATCCAATGATATACTTTTTGTGACATAGTAACTCATATTTAGTTAGTCAAATGGATGACCTAGAACTACGTGCAGGCCCTATAAACCGAGACGCCTACAATTAAAAAACCGAGATGGAGAGGGTAGTTCAGCATGTATCTTTTTAGATCAATATAGTCGGGATTCACCAAGGAGAAAAACCAAGTGGTAGGCTGCTCCTGTCGTGTTGGCGTAGCAACTCAAGCAGGGTCAGTCCACACACGAAATGGCGACACACTTAACAGGACCCCTTTGGCAGACATGTGGCTCATCCACCGTCTTGTTCCACGTGCGATGCACCAAATTACAGTTCGAAGCAGCGGTTGGAATTGGAGGCACCCCGGTCGTAGCGCCGCAGTAGTAGAAAATGAGCGATGAGGGGTCAAATCACAAAGCCTCACCTTTCCCGCATTAAGCTGGACGGACGAAGCAACCATCATTTCACTCTAGCGTGCAAGAGCATAAAGAAAAGAGAAAACAATGATGCGTGCGGCAGCTACCTAGGGCACCCTAGGGTAGGGGTCTCCACTACAGATCCTTTTTTGAAAGCGCCTCCACTACAAATCGGCTTCTCCCTCGTCCTCTTGAAGAAAACCGATGATGAGTGCGGTGGTAGGGTTTGTAGGAGTACTACAGCGTGCGGGGCCACGTCGTAGTAAACGGGTTCGAGTCGATGCCTTAAATATTTGTGGGCCTCTTGGTTTTATGGGAACGAGGCAGCATTTTGGGTTCAGGGACCAGTGGAGATATAGCACGTACAAAAAATTGTGGACATAGGTTCGACTGAAAGGCAATGATGCATGGGCCCTGCATTTTGATATACCCGGGGCTGCGTGAAATTTGCTACTCTACTCAAAACTAGTAAGGTACACATGTATTGAACGCATGAGATTTCAAAACCAAATTATGAATAAATACACACTATAGCATGTAAAGCTTTGAGTCATATATGCATGATGTAGATGTTCGTTTAGTTCTTATAGTTCATCTCATTCAAAATCAATTAGTTTTATAAAAATGTTAAGATTCATAGGGTTGTGCATTGTAAATCATAAAGTAAAAAACAAATAATGGCAATTCATTTAGAAAAAAAATAATCAATTATGATACAGAAGATTCTAGAACAAAGGAGAAGTGCTTGTGTTTTGAGGTTTGTGCATTATGCTTAAGTTCAACCATGGAGTCTTCTAAATTGTACATGTGGCAGATCTGGTGGAATGTTGATGATATCCAACGGCCAGTAGTGCTCGGATTTGCCCATCTCTGCACTGTCGGGTTAGCTTCATCCATCGACCATCTTTCAAAGTTATTGGCACACTATATAGTTCTTGTGCCATAGTTGCTTGTTTTGGAAAAAAGCTACTAGTGGGTTGTACTATCTATTTAGGAATAGAAGATGCATATGTGGAAGTTGTAGGGAAAGAGATGACATGGAGCATCTCAATTCCTATGAGTAGGGATTGGAAAAGAGATGTCATTTGGTTCACATCATAGGAACTTTTCTATTGAATCTAGAGATGACATGTATCTCAATTCCTATGAGGAGGGATTAGTAAAGAGATGTAATTTGGTTCATATCATAGGAACTTTTCTATTGAATATACACTAATGTTTATTTTCCTTTGAAATTAAGGGAGTATAGGAATCCATTCATATGAACCAAGTGGCTCTAAAGCTATAGAAATGATATCATGTTTATTTCCTTTGAAATGTAGAGTATATGAATCTATTCCTATGAACCAATTGGCTCTAAAGGAAAAAAATCCTATAAAAAACATATCATATAGAGTTCCTATGATATCCCTCGACACTAAAGGATGGTTGAAATTGTTGCGGGTGATACAATGGTCTTTCTTTGTAGACTCCTCACCCACCTTTATAGTTACCTATCGAAGATGAATGAAATGATATATACAGGGTATTCTACATGTGCAATTTGGTACACGAAAACTCGGTAAAAGTTTGCGAGGTTCTAATTTTCAATAAAGCTATATGCACTGCATTTCAGAACGGAGGGAGCATACGGCAGTTGCTAACACTCACGTGGAAGATTTGTGTGTAGGAGGAGTGGCTGTTCTGTTAAATGACATGGCAAAACTGACATTGTCGTATGCCGATCTAACGGTTCTTACGACGTTCGTCAGGAAAAGGCTTGTGGCGAACGTTTGTCGGATAATGATTTACGGACACATGCACAACATTGATACGTGCCCCCTCTCTCTCACGCACACGTACCCTCACGAGTCACGACTCTCCCGAGTCCCCTCGCAGACTCGCACGTCGCACCCATCCTCTATCTGCAGGTAGACGTCACGCACATATGTGCTCTTCACACCCTACCCTCAGAACTTCTAAAAAACAAAAGACGGCGCGCACATTTTATTTTATCTCACACATCACACACTTATACTATTACTCTTGCGGTGAATGTTCTTTGGGAATAGTATATATTGTACTCTCACGAAGAGAAGCGGTGCACGCACAGACTAGTTCTCTCACACCCACTCGTGGGTACACGTAGGAGCGCATTTTTTGAAGCCGGTACAACAAAATCACTCCACTATATATAAAAGCAGGAGCCTTAGCGCTTGCTTTACTAGGGTTCCTCTCGTTCACTCTCTCATGCTCTCCAGATCTAAGCAAGACATAGGTGGCCACACACTCTCTCTCAGCTCACGGCTGGTCACAATTCCGGCCGGACAACCTCGACCGGGGCAGGGGGTGTAGGTACATCGTTCACGCTGTCGTCGGCGGCGAGGGAGGAGACCAACGGCTGCCCGCGCGTCCCGATCGGCGGCCGTGCCGTTCTCTCCGAGAGAGCGCCGGCTCGGGAGGGCCTCCGACCCCTTCTTCCTCCCTGCGGTATTGTGGCCAAGATGCAGCCTCCCGATGCCATCTTTGCCACATGCCGACGACCCTCAGGTATATATTCCTTCGAAACCTGCCTTGCTCTACTGCCCCAGCTCTTCCCCCTTCGTGTGGATCCTTTTCTACTTCCGTCCGCTGTTAGAAAGCCACCTAGACTTCTACTATTATTAGAAGTAAAGCTAGTTCATACGGTGAACTTAAAGCGTTGGTTCAAACAGGGAAGAAAGTGGGAAAGTTGTAGCATGAATCTAGGACTTGGTTCTAATAGGAAACGGGGGGAAGTAGTAATATGTGTCACTGTTTAAATAACCGTATTTCGTATTTGCGCAAACAGGGATGTCTGTCTCCATATCGTTTCGGGATGTCTGTCTCCGTATCATTTCTATCCGCGCAATCAAAAGCACACACGTCAGCTTTAGTACAACTACGCAAAATGAGATGGCTATCCCTCATTACCGTCGTCTAACCTCCCATCTTCAAGGTATACCTACATTGGTAGTAACTAAGGTAGAATGACCAACACAATCTAAAAGAAGCTGATTCGTACGTTTTACTTCCTGATTGCAGTGCAGGGACGAGCGAAAACAACTACATCCTAGTCCGGAATGCACTTTCTACCAGTTCATCCATGGACCAAGGACTAGCTGGCATGGCTGCACGGCGGTTTTTTGGACAGGTGCGCGGACAAGAGGCATTGTGGTCTGCTTATTTCTGCAAATAGCAGTGCTTAAATTTAGTGGAATGCACAAGCATTTCAGCTGGTCAGTACACTGCATGGCTCAGTTCAGCATTCCAGCTGAGACCACAATTATAATTGGTTATTCTGGAATGAGAGAACCTAACCCTGGATGGTGGCAACAAGAAAAAACCAGAGTGAACTCCAGGAAATTAAGCCTGCCGGGAGGCCCTTTGCTCAGAGAAGCCTTGCTTGTTTTTTCCGGATTTGTCAACCTTCTCACAACTTTGTCTTTTGTTGTGAACTAGTATATGTTTGTTATGTTCTATGAATCATTGAGATGTATAAAATTGCTTAACTTATGCTTTTCAAGATTTTTATGAAGACGAGTTTAATTGTGAGTGTTCCACATGAGCGCTGGACTAGCGTGTGAACGTTTGGAATTTATTACATTGTGGCCTCAATTAACTGCATGAACCACTGTAACAAGATACTTAGTAGTTGCTTATATGTCAGACAGCAGATTGTTGATTGTTAGCTGGTCGATAGCCTAGTGTTGAAGCGAGCTGAGACAATGTGCCGTGTTTTGCACAACTGCTTACAAGTGGGGTAGCACCAACAGTGTTTACAAGTACTTATGTATACGTCGGCACACGGTTCTCGAACGAGTGCTCTATTTCATCAAAACACACACTGCTCGTATGATAAACCGTGACAACTTATGTCTTACCATGCCATATTCATGAAAAAACTAGTGAGGACGCATCTGTTTCGGCAACAATTACGATGGTTCTCACATGATTCACAGGCACACAAAAGTAGCAGCAGTTCCCATAGACGGATTCAAAGAGAGCACTAGCCCCAGAGGGGTCGATAACAGGCAAGGTTCGGATAATTAGACATAATCCAAACTACTATTAAAGACTAGCTGGGGCAACTATTTCATGCCTCGATCTAATTTGGGCTGGACACAAGACGGACCTTGCCATGAACATCATCGAGGACGACCTACAGCAGCTCAATCCTGTGAACCTTCATGAAGACAACCTTGTGGCCTTGCCACTGATAAACTTGTTTGTGGAGGCATGCCACGTCATCTTCCTGCATAATCTTGACAAGAACAGTATGCCTCACAAACGAAGGAGTAGCTTTGAACTTCTTGTGCTTCAGTCCACCCTGGACAACACGCCTGACAACAGTGAGGCTGGAATACAACTCTTCATTGGTATAACCGCAAATGGCTTCCAGGATCCAACAGCCTAAGAACTCTGTTTTCCCAGTGCGTATATTTAGGTCGTCCACCTCATAGCGAGTGACATGCACAACCACAAAATCCTTGTCTGCATCAGGGCTCTAATTGAAACAGAAACAAATTCTGAATTAATTTTCAGTATAAGAACCACAAGTTATTTAAACCACAATGTATAGCATGGCATCGAAGCTAATAAAATTTTGCATTATTAATCACCACACACTTCCTTTTCTAAAAAAAATCACCACATACTTAGATGAAAAACCACAATAGAGATCGGCAAAGAAGGAAATCACCTTGGGCAGCTCAGCGGGGGGGGGGGGGGGGGGGGCACATCCTCGAAGGGGGAAAACTGCTCCTGCGGTGCGACGGGGGCTGTAACCTCAAACGGGGCGTTGACCATCTCAGTAGTGGCCGTGAGCGTATCTGGGTCGGCTCGGTGGTTGCCTCCATCTTCTTGGAGCTCTCTGTCTCGTGGGGATCAGCCTCCCGCGTCTGCTCCAATATCGGCAGATCTTTCCCTAGTTCTCCTTGGTCCATCATGAAACTGACGAATACTAGGAGACCACTGAAAGGAAAACACAATCGCAATGACAATGAAACAAAAAAGAGAGTGAGGATCGGTTATTGCTTTGCAAAAGTTCTTTTTTTTCTCTGAACGAAAATATACGAACATCACGGATCCGCTTACCTTCCCTTCGTTGAGAGAGAAGAACAGTGGCAGATGCGAGTGTTTCCTTTCTTGAAGACGGTGAGGGAGAAGGGGATTCAGCGAGGAGTGAAATGATGGTTGCTTCGTCCATCAAACTTAGACTGCAGGGAGGTGGGGTTTTGTGATACGACGGCTCGTTACTGCCGCGCTACAACCGGGGTGACTCTCCGCCTGCATACTGCCTGCTAATTTGGTGGATGGCATTTGGGCCCACGCGCTGCATGGCCCGCATGTCGGTGAACAAAAGTATAATGACATTCAGTAGAGGGAGACGTTTCAATGACCTAGGAGGAGCCAGAAGCGGTAGAGTGTCTCCACTGTACTAGTAGTAATTGTTTTTCTGGGTAGCTGTAGGTGTCTCCACTATACTAGTAGTA
The DNA here is from genome assembly GCA_963921465.1 of Triticum timopheevii. Taxonomy (NCBI): domain Eukaryota; kingdom Viridiplantae; phylum Streptophyta; class Magnoliopsida; order Poales; family Poaceae; genus Triticum; species Triticum timopheevii. Next base: position 422,221,522 of record OY997272.1, read on the forward strand.
ATTGTTTCTCTGGGCCCAAGACAAAACAGCCAATCCACACTAGTAAATAGTAAAATCAATTCAAAAGGCGCTACCCACACCCAGCACACCGCCCCCCTCCCCCACAAAAAAAACCCTGGGTGCTCTTCTTCCTTCTCGCTCCTACCCACCTCACATCAGCTCGCTCCACTCGTACCCCCAAATTCATCACCTCACTCCTACAGAAAACCCCAGCTCCCCTTCTTCCTCACTCCTATAGAAAACCCCCAGCTCCCCTTCTTCTTTGCTCGCACTACAACTAGGCTCGTCATTCGTTACTCTGCTCAAATCCGTGAGCGCGACGCGACGCCCTCGAGGAAAATGGAGTTAGCTGACCCCAGCGCCAAGAAGATGAGGCTCCCGCCAGCGGCGACGCCTGATGTAGATCCCGCACCCGGCAGCGCGGGGAGAAGCGGCGACCCCGCCCCCACCGGATCCCAGGAACCCGTAGAATCTCGGGTGGACCGCATCAGCGATCTCCCGGACGCCGTCCTTGGGGAGATCATCTCGCTTCTCCCCACCAAGGATTGCTGCCGCACCCAAGTCCTCTCAATTCGGTGGCGCCCTCTATGGCGCGCCGTGCCCCTTAATCTCGACTGTCGTCAGCTATCTCTCTTCAATGATTTTGAAATCCCCAGAGCCATCATCTCCTCCCACCAGGGCTCCGTTCAAAGCCTCTGCATCCTGTCATGCTACCTGAGCAAGCATACCATGCCCTGCACAGTGGACGCCTGGCTGAAATCCCCTGAATTCACAGAACTACAACTGCTTGAGTTCTACTATTCCCCTGGAAATCACATACCACATACAGAACGCCATGAACTTGTGCCCTCAGCACCGATGTCCATCTCGCGGTTTTCCTCCTCTCTCCACACCGCCACCTTTGTGCTGTGCTACCTTCCAGACAATCTGGTACTAAACCTTCGACTCCCATTTCTCAAGAAACTTTCACTTGTTCGGGTTCGTATATCGGAGGCCTCATTGCATAGCATCATCCACTCCAGTTGCCCTGCGCTGGAGTGCTTGGTGCTTGTTTTCACAGTTAGAATCGGTTGTCTCCAAATAAAGTCGCCTAACCTTGTAAGAATTGGAATTTCTTTTGACGGAAGGCAGCTCATCATCCAAGATGCCCCTTCACTTCAAAGGTTGATCCTTGATTCTAGTTATTCACCGTTACAAATAACCGTCCTCTCTACGCCTAAACTGGAGACCTTGGGTGTAATACATGATCTCTGTGCTCATTTCAATATGGTGTTTGGCTCCATAGTTCTTCAGGTACTTTATATTATCATCTACACTTGTAACCATATGCTGCATTTTAAATTTCTGCGCATAATTTATATATCATCTTGGAGTACACATTTTGTACTAATATTATGTTCTATGCTCAATGAAGACTTTCTCCATGGATGGCCTATCAATGGTGCTGGATTCTGTCAAGATCTTATATATCCAAATGAATAGTTTTGATCTGAACAAGATTATTGGCTTGCTGCAATGCTTTCCATGTCTGGAGAAGTTGTATATAGAGGTGATAATTTCACACACATTGGAAGCCCGCATATAGTGTACTAGAATTAACCGTTCAGCTGTTGCTCTTTCGACACTCTTCTTTTAGACCTTAACTATTTTCAATTTTCATGTCTATTTAGGCAACAGGACGGGGTAAGAAAGTTATAACCAATCGGTGGATTCATAAGCATCAGGATTTTCTCACTTCTCATGAGATTCGATTGAAGATAATAACGCTAGAACGATATGTAGCCAACCGTGCAAACACAAGATTTGTCACATTCTTCCTGCTGAATGCTAGGTTACTATTGTCCATCAGGCTTAAGTTTATCAGTAGCATGGTTTTGACGGATGGGTATGTCGAAGAGCAAAAAAAGGAGTTTCAGGTGGGCAAAAGAGCTTCTGAACGTGCCGGGCTTCTATTTACAACATATTGTGGTCATAATCCAGTAAATTTTACGATCCAGGATGTTCATTCTATGGACCTGACCGATCCATTTGACCGTGACTGCCGAAAATAGTGCTGGAGTTAGATGTTGTTGCCCTTTTCAATCTGGTTTTTTTTGTAAACCTGATGAACAATGAACCCTCGTGCTTTTGTACAGTTTGTAGGCTGGAGTGTTCCTTCCCTTTTCAAGTCGGCTGTGACTGTCATATTTTCTTTGAAACAAGGCAAATGGCTTGCCATTCATTTAATTTAGAGTGAAATATTGTAACAAATCACAACCAAGGGAAATAACATCACTCACGCCGGCTGCTTGAGCTCACTGTGCATTACAAAAGCCAAATGACTAGCCCCCACCACCCCCACCAGTCAACCCTTGTACTCCCCTCCGCCTGCGACTGGACCAGCGCATCCTCAACGGCTCCTGTTCATTCCGTCTGAGGCCTCGCCGTCGTCCTCCGCCTTGCGGCCTTGGTTCGCTCGCCGTGCGCGGTGCGCCACCCTCTTGCGTTGTCAACATCGTGAACAACCGAGAGGAACAAGGAGATGACCGTACGTGGAGAGGATGACAGTAGGGACACACCAGCGTCATGGCAGTACGCAAGCAAGCGCCTCTATAGTACAAGCCCAAAAATATGGTTCCTCCTAATGGTTGGACATCTGGGGCTCATGCCATTGTCAACGTAGTCAATAAACGAGAGAATTACACTACGAGCGGCTGACACCAAGGACCCAGCAAGTCACGCAGTTATTTTTAGGAACAAGCAGTTTTTTTTGAGACAACGAGGAACAAGCAGTTGTTATTTATACTAGTTTTAGCAACGGATCAGGGTAACAACGGGGCTGTGCGGGGGCTGTGGCCCGTCTAGCTAGGGTTTTATTTATGTTTACCACATCATGAGCCCAGTTGTGTTTTTTTTCTTGCTGAAAATGGCTAGCCCAGTTCTATTTTTTAAAGAAATACCCAAACAAGGCCTACTTGCTTTATCGGCCCTGCTAGGCTGCAAATGTTTCAAGACGAGGAGAGTTTCATTCGGTTTGCCCAGAAATGGCCTGTACATTTTTAAAATACATCAAACCAGGAATTAGTTTCATTTTTTTCATTACAAGATCTTAAATTCCATTGATTTTTATGCGTGTACAATTATTTTGATTTTATATTTATATAAATTATTTTTCAAAATAGTTTGAATGTGAATCGATATTTCTAGATTAAAAACAGTTGACCGCACCGAAATATGCAAAATTTTGTATACTTTTTAACCGTGGCCACAATATGGGGTGTAATGCTAACAAAAAGAAGATGGGCTCCAAAAAAAATCTTAAGAATTAGCAAATGGGCTGTACATTATTAGAAATAATGGCAAATGGGATGTATGCTGTTTTCCACAGATTTGAGGCTGACTTGTGCGCCTACTACAAGTTGACGTGTATGCTTTCATAAAAAAAGGTTGACGCACATGCAACGCCCTGTCAACTTAGTCAACACACGAGCAGTGACTATTGGATATCCATCCAACGGCTGTCATGTTTCTTCAATCTCTGCTCTTCATGCTCCAGCCGCTCAAACAAGCGCCGGCGGGACTGCGTGCTCCCTCCTCCCGCGGCCGGCTTTGCTGCCGCGCAGGCCTCATGGCCCCACCGTACTCCCATCGCTGGCCTAGCCATCCCTCTACTCACCCACACATGCTGTTATTCTTCGGCGACGGCAGACGAACCAGCAAACCCTCGTACTCCTCCGCGTGGGAAACAACTGCCGAGTATTCCCTGGCTCCGTGTCGTTCCCTTCCTAGGCCTCGCCGTCGTCCACCGCCCTGGTGCTCTTGGCGCGACCTGGTCAACCTGGTCAATGAACGACATCCATCGGAAGTGGACTGTACGTGGAGAGGCTGACAGTTGTGTCCACGGCCGCACGCAAGGAAATGCCTCCTTATTACACGCAAAATAATGATTCCTCCACCTGACAGCTAGGACCCACAGGAAGGGCCTTTGTATTTCGCGAAAAAAACGGTCCCCCCGCTGACAGGTCGGACCCACCAGCTATATCTTCGCACGCAAGGAAATGCCTCCTTATTACGCCCAAAAAAAATGAATACCCCCTGCTAGCTGGGACCCACCATATTGTTGGGCTCACTTGTGGGCCTACTAAGTTGATGGGGCCGAAGGGCTTTGTCAACTTAGTCAATATGAACGATTCTAGCTCCAGTGACCGTACGATGTCCATCCAATGGCCGTAGTGCTTCTTCAACCTCTGGTCTTCTTGCTCCAGCCGCCCAAAGCAGCGCCGGTCATGCCGCCTGCTCCTGCCTCCCGTGGCCGGCTGTGCTGCCGTGGAGGCCTCACCGCCCCTACTATTCCCACCGCTGGCCAGGCCCTGCGGCGACGGCAGCCTCACACCGCAGCTGAACCAGTGAACCCTCGTACTCCTCTCCGCGCGGGCTTCTGTTGGGGAACGTAGCAGAAATTCAAAATTTTCTACGCATCACCAAGATCAATCTATGGAGTAATCTAGCAACGAGGGAAAGGGGAGTGCATCTACATACCCTTGTAGATCGCTAAGCGGAAGCGTTCAAGTGAACGGGGTTGATGGAGTCGTACTCGTCGTGATCCAAATCACCGATGATCCTAGTGCCGAACGGACGGCACCTCCGCGTTCAACACACATGCAGCCCGGTGACGTCTCCCATGCCTTGATCCAGCAAGGAGAGAGGGAGAGGTTGGGGAAGACTCCGTCCAGCATTAGCACGATGGCGTGGTGGTGGTGGAGGAGCGTGGCAATCCTGCAGGGCTTCGCCAAGCACTGCGGGAGAGGAGGACTTGGGAGAGGGGGAGGGCTGCGCCAGAACTTGGGTGCGGCTGCCCTCTCACCCCCACATATATATAGGGGCAAGGGAGAGGGGGGCCGGCCCCCTCAGATCCAATCTGAGGAGGGGGCGGCGGCCAGGGGGGTTGCCTTGCCCCCCAAGGCAAAGGGAGGCGCCCCCTTTTAGGGTTCCCCCAAACCCTAGGCGCCTTGGGCCCTGGTGGGGCGCGCACCAGCCCACCTGGGGCTGGTCCCCTCCCACACTTGGCCCACGTAGCCCTCTGGGGCTGGTGGCCCCACCTGGTGGACCCCCGGGACCCTCTCGGTGGTCCCGGTACGTTACCGATAGCACCTGAAACTTTTCCGGTGACCAAAGCAGGACTTCCCATATATAAATCTTTACCTCCGGACCATTCCGGAACTCCTCGTGATGTACAGGATCTCATCCGGGACTCCGAACAACATTCGGTAACCACGTACATCTATTCCCTATAACCCTAGCGTCATCGAACCTTAAGTGTGTAGACCCTACGGGTTCGGGAGACACGTAGACATGACCGAGACAACTCTCTGGCCAATAACCAACAGCGGGATCTGGATACCCATGTTGGCTCCCACATGTTCCACGATGATCTCATCAGATGAACCACGATGTCGAGGATTCAGTCAATCCTGTATTCAATTCCCTTTGTCTAGCGGTATAGTACTTGCCCGAGATTCGATCATCGGTATCCCGATACCTTGTTCAATCTCGTTACCGGCAAGTCTCTTTACTCGTTCCGTAACACATCATCCCGTGATCAACCCCTTGGTCACATTGTGCACATTATGATGATGTCCTACCGAGTGGGCCCAGAGATACCTCTCCGTCACACGGAGTGACAAATCCCAGTCTCGATTCGTGCCAACCCAACAGACACTTTCGGAGATACCCGTAGTGCACCTTTATAGCCACCCAGTTACGTTGTGACGTTTGGTACACCCAAAGCATTCCTACGGTATCCGGGAGTTTCATAATCTCATGGTCTAAGGAAATGACACTTGACATTAGAAAAGCTTTAGCATACGAACTACACAATCTTTGTGCTAGGCTTAGGATTGGGTCTTGTCCATCACATCATTCTCCTAATGATGTGATCCCGTTATCAACGACATCCAATGTCCATGGTTAGGAAACCGTAACCATCTATTGATCAACGAGCTAGTCAACTAGAGGCTTACTAGGGACATGGTGTTGTCTATGTATCCACACATGTATCTGAGTTTCCCATCAATACAATTATAGCATGGATAATAAACGATTATCATGAACACGGAAATATAATAATAATAACTAATTTATTATTGCCTCTAGGGCATATTTCCAACAGCTTCCACTGCCGCGTCTTCCCCGACTCCGCGTCATCCCCTTCCTAGGCCTCGTCGTCGTCCACCACCGTGGTGCTCTCCGCGCGGTGTGGTCAACGTGGTCAAGGAACGACTTGTAGGGGAACGTAGCAGAAATTCAAAAATTTTCCTACGTGTCACCAAGATCTATCTATGGAGAGACTAGCAACGAGGGGAAGGAGAGTGCATCTACATACCCTTGTAGATCTCTAAGCGGAAGCGTTCAAGTGAACGGGGTTGATGGAGTCGTACTCGTCGTGATTCAGTTCACCGATGATCAAGTGCCGAACGCACGACACCTCCGCGTTCAACACACGTACAGCCCGGTGACGTCTCCCAAGCCTTGATCCAGCAAGGAGAGAGGGAGAGGTTGAGGAAGACTCCATCCAGCAGCAGCACAACGGCGTGGTGGTGGTGGAGGAGCGTGGCAATCCTGCAGGGCTTCGCCAAGCACCGCGAGAGAGGAGGAGCACTTGGGAGAGGGAGGGCTGCGCCAGGGGCATGGGTGAAGCTCCCATGCGCCTCCCCACTATATATAGGGGTGGAGGGGGCTGGTTTCTTGCCCTCCAAGTCCATTGGGGCGTTGGCAAAGGTGGGAGGAAAGAAATCCCATCATTTCCTTCCCCACCGATTGCTATCCCCCCTTTTTAGGGATCTTGATCTTATCCCTTTGGGATATGATCTTATTCCTTCTAAGGGGGGATCTTGGTGCGCCTTGACCAGGGGTGTGGGGCCTTGCCCCCACTACCCATGTTCATGTGGGCCCCCCCATGCAGGTGGGCCCCACTCCGGAACCTTCTAGAACCTTCCCGGTACAATACCGAAAAATCCCGAACATTTTCCGGTGGCCAAAATAGGACTTCCCATATATAAATCTTTACCTCCGGACCATTCCGGAACTCCTCGTGACATTCGGGATCTCATCCGGGACTCCGAACAACATTCGGTAACCACATACAAACTTCCTTTATAACCCTAGCGTCATCGAACCTTAAGTGTGTAGACCCTACGGGTTCGGGAGACATGTAGACATGACCGAGACGTTCTCTGGTCAATAACCAACAACGGGATCTGGATACCCATGTTGGCTCCCACATGTTCCAAGATGATCTCATCGGATGAACCACGATGTCAAGGACTTAATCAATCCCGTATACAATTCCCTTTGTCTAGCGGTATTGTACTTGCCCGAGATTCGATCGTCGGTATCCTTATACCTTGTTCAATCTCGTTACCGGCAAGTCTCTTTACTCGTTCCGTAACACATCATCCCGTGATCAACTCCTTGGTCACATTGCGCATATGATGATGTCTTACCGAGTGGGCCCAGAGATACCTCTCCGCTTACACGGAGTGACAAATCCCAGTCTCGATTCGTGCCAACCCAACAGACACTTTCGGAGATACCTGTAATGCACCTTTATAGCCACCCAGTTACGTTGTGACGTTTGGTACACCCAAAGCACTCCTACGGTATCCGGGAGTTGCACAATCTCATGGTCTAAGGAAAAGATACTTGACATTAGAAAAGCTCTAGCAAACGAACTACACGATCTTTGTGCTATGCTTAGGATTGGGTCTTGTCCATCACATCATTCTCCTAATGATGTGATCCCGTTATCAACGACATCCAATGTCCATAGCCAGGAAACCATGACTATCTGTTGATCACAACGAGCTAGTCAACTAGAGGCTCACTAGGGACATATTGTGGTCTATGTATTCACACGTGTATTACGATTTCCGGATAATACAGTTATAGCATGAATAAAAGACAATTATCATGGACAAGGAAATATAATAATAACTAATTTATTATTGCCTCTAGGGCATATTTCCAATAGTCTCCCACTTGCACTAGAGTCAATAATCTAGCTCACATCGATATGTGATTAACACTCAAGGTCACATCCCCATGTGACTAACACCCAAAGAGTTTACTAGAGTCAATAATCTAGTTCACATTTACCATGTGATTAACACTCGATGAGTTCTGGGTTTGATCATGTTATGCTTGTGAGAGAGGTTATAGTCAACGGGTCTGAACCTTTTAGATCCGTGTGTGCTTTACAAATCTCTATGTCATCTCCTAGATGCAGCTACCACGCTCTATTTGGAGCTATTCCAAATAACTGTTCTACTTGGAGCTATACTAAAAGTTGCTCCATTATACGTATCCGGTATCTCTACTCAGAGCTATCCGGATAGGTGTTAAGCTTGCATCGACGTAACCCTTTATGACGAACTCTTTTACCACCTCCATAATCGAGAAAAATTCCTTAGTCCACTAGTTACTAAGGATAACTTTGACCGCTGTCCTATGATCCATTCTTGGATCACTCTAGTACCCCTTGACTGACTCATGGCAAGGCACACTTCAGGTGCGGTACATAGCATAGCATACTGTAGATAGCCTATGATAAAAGCATAGGGGACGACCTTCGTCCTTCCTCTTTCTTCTGCCGTGGTCGAGCTTTAAGTCTTAACTTCATACCTTACAACTCAGGCAAGAACTCCTTCTTTGACTGATCCATCTTGAACACCTTCAAGATTATGTCAAGGTACGTGCTCATTTAAAAGTACTATTAAGCATTTTGATCTATCTTATAGATCTTGATGCTTATTGTTCAAGTAGCCTAATCCAGGTTTTCCATTGAAAAACAGTTTTCAAATAACCCTATATGCTTTCTAGAAATTCTACATCATTTCTGATCATCAATATGTCAACAACATATACTCATCAGAAATTCCATAGTGCTCCCACTCACTTCTTTGGAAATACAAGTTTCTCATAAACTTTGTATAAACCCAAAATCTTTGATCATCTTATCAAAGTGTACATTCCAACTCCGAGATGCTTACTCCAGTCCTTAGAAGGATCGCTGGAGCCAGCATACCTTTTAGCATCCTTAGGATCGTCAAAACCTTTCTGATTGTATTACATACAACCTTTCCTTACGAAAACTGGTAAGGAAACTCGTTTTGACATCCATCTGCCAGATTTCATAAATGCAGCTGATGCTAACACGGATCCGACGGACTTAAGCATCGCTACGGATGAGAAAATCTCATCGTAGTCAACTCCTTGAACTTGTGAAAAACTTTTCGTCACAAGTCGAGCTCCATAGATGGTTACATTACCATCCACGTCCGTCTTCTTCTTAAAGATCCATTTATCTCAATGGCTTGCCGATCATCAGGCAAGTCCACCAAAGTCCATGCTTTGTTCTGATACATGGATCTATCTCGGATTTCATGGCTTCTAACCATTTGTCGGAATTGGGCCCACCATTGCTTCTCCATAGCTCGTAGGTTCATTGTTGTCTAGCAACATGACCTTCAAGACAGGATTACTGTACCACTCCGAAGTAGTACGCGTCCTTGTCGTCCTACGAGGTTCGGTAGTGACTTGATCTGAAGCTTCATGATCACTATCATAAGCTTCCACTTCAATTGGTGTAGGTGCCACGGGAACGACTTCCTGTGCCCTCCTTCACACTGGTTGAAGTGATGGTTCAATAACCTCATCAAGTCTCCACCATCCTCCCACTCAACTTTTCGAGAGAAACCTTTCCTCGAGAAGGGACCCGATTCAAGAAACAATCCATATTGCTATCGGATCTGGATTAGGAGGTATACCCAACTGTTTTGGGTGTCCTATGAAGATGCATTTTATCCGCTTTGGGTTCGAGCTTATCAACCTGAAACTTTTTCACATAAGAGTCGCAGCCCCAAACTTTTAAGAAACGACAACTTAGGTTTCTCCAAACCATAGTTCAAACGGTGTCGTCTCAACGGAATTATGTGGTACCCTATTAAAGTGAATGTCGTTGTCTCTAATGCCTAACCCATGAACGATAGTGGTAATTCGATAAGAGACATCATGGTACGCACCATATACAATAGGGTGCAACTTTGATGTTCGGACACACCATCACACTATGGTGTTCCAGGCGGTTTTAATTGTGAAACAATTTCCACAATGTCTTAATTGTGTGCCAAAACTCGTAACTCAGATATTCATCTCTATGATCATATCATAGACATTTTATCCTCCTGTCACAATGATCTTCTACTTCACTCTGAAATTACTTGAACCATTCAATAATTCAGACTTGTGTTTCATCAAGTAAATATTCTCAACATCTACTCGAATCATCTGTGAAGTAAGAACATAATGATATCCACTACATGCCTCAGCACTTATTGGATTGCATACATCAAAATGTATTTCTTCCCACAAGTTGCTTTCTAGTTCCATTTTACTGAAACCGAGGATTTCAGTCATCTTGCCCATGTGGTATGATTTGCATGTCTCAAGTGATTCAAGATCAAGTGAGTTCAAACGGTCCATTTGCATGGAGTTTCTTCATGCATATACACCAATAGACATGGTTCGCATGTCTCAAACTTTTCAAAAACGAGTGAGCCCAAAGATCCATCAACATGGAGCTTCTTCATGCGTTTTATACCGATATGACTTACGTGGCAGTGCCACAAGTAGGTGGTACTATCATTACTATCTTTTGGCATGAACATGTGTATCACTACGATCGAGATTCAATAAACCATTCATTTTAGGTGCAAGACCATTCAAGGTATTATTCAAATAAACAGAGCAACCATTATTCTCCTTAAATGAATAACCGTATTGCAATAGACATAATCCAATCATGTCTATGCTCAACGCAAACACCAATCTCGATGGTAGAGGGAGCGTACGATGCTTTGATCATATCAACACTTGGAAACACTTCCAACACATATCGTCAGCTCACCTTTAGCTAGTCTCCGTTTATTCCGTAGCCTTTTGTTTCGAGTTACTAACACTTAGCAACCGAACCGGTATCTAATACCCTGGTGCTACTAGGAGTACTAGTAAAGTACACATTAACATAATGTATATCCAATATACTTCTATCGACAGCCTTCTCATCTACCAAGTATCTAGGGTAATCCTGCTCCAGTGGCTGTTCCCCTTATTACAGAAGCACTTAGTCTCGGGTTTGGGTTCAACCTTGGGTTTCTTCACTAGAGCAGTAGCTGATTTGCCATTTCATGAAGTATCCCTTCTTGCCCTTGCCCTTCTTGAAACTAGTGGTTTCACCAACCATCAACAATTGATGCTCCTTCTTGATTTCTACTTTCGCGGTGTCAAACATTGTGAATACCTCAAGGATCATCATATCTATCCCTGATATGTTATAGTTCATCACAAAGCTCTAGCAGCTTGGTGGCAATGACTTTGGAGAAACATCACTATCTCATATGGAAGATCAACTCCCACTCGATTCAAGTGATTGTTGCACTCAGACAATCTGAGCACAAGCTCAACGATTGAGCTTTCCTCCTTAGTCTGTAGGCTAAGAAAATTGTCGGAGGTCTTATACCTCTTGACGTGGGCACGAGCCTGAAATCTCAATTTCAGCCCTCAAAACATCTCATATGTTCCGCGATGTTTCGAAAAACATCTTTGGTGCCTCTACTTAAGCCATTTAACTGAACTATCACGTAGTTATCAAAACGTGTATGTCCGATGTTCACAACATCCACAGACGACTTTTGGGGTTCAGCACACTGAGCGGTGCATTAAGGACATAAGCTTTCTACTGTCCGCATAATCGCTACTGTCAACTTTCAACTATATTTTCTCTAGGAACATAACTAAACAGTAGAACTAAAGCGCGAGCTTACGACATAATTTGCAAAAGGTCTTTTGACTATGTTCAAGATAATTAAGTTCATCTTATGAACTCCCACTTAGATAAACATCCCTCTGGTCATTTAAGTGATTACATGATCCAAGTCAACTAGGCCGTGTTCGATCATCACGTGAGACGGACTAGTCATCGTCGGTGAACATCTTCATGTTGATCGTATCTACTATACGACTCATGCTCGACCTTTCGGTCTCCGTGTTCCGAGGCCATGTCTGTACATGCTAGGCTCGTCAAGTTAACCCTAAGTGTTTTCGCTGTGTAAATCTGTCTTACACCCGTTGTATGTGAACGTAAGAATCCATCACACCCGATCATCACGTGGTGCTTAGAAGCGACGAACTGTAGCAACGGTGCACAGTTAGGGGAGAACACTTCTTGAAATTGTTGTAAGGGATCATCTTATTTACTACCGTCGTCCTAAGTAAACAAGATGCATAAACATGATAAACATCACATGCAATCAAATAGTGACATGATATGGCCAATATCATTTTGCTCCTTTTGATCTCCATCTTCGGGGCTCCATGATCATCATCGTCACCGGCATGACACCATGATCTCCATCATCGTGTCTCCATGAAGTCGTCTCGCCAACTTATTACTTCTACTACTATGGCTACCGGTTAGCAATAAAGTAAAGTAATTACATGGCGTTGTTCAATGACACGCAGGTCATACAATAAATTAAGACAACTCCTATGGCTCCTGCCGGTTGTCATACTCATCGACATGCAAGTCGTGAATCCTATTACAAGAACATGATCAATCTCATACAACACATATCATTCATCACATTCTTGTTAGCCATATCACATCACAAAGCATACCCTGCAAAAACAAGTTAGACGTCCTCTAATTGTTGTTGCATGTTTTACGTGGCTGCTATGGGTTTCTAGCAAGAACGTTTCTTACCTACGCAAAACCACAACGTGATATGCCAATTGCTATTTACCCTTCATAAGGACCCTTTTCATCGAATCCATTCCGACTAAAGTGGGAGAGACTGGCACCCGCTAGCCACCTTATGCACCAAGTGCATGTCAATCGGTGGAACCTGTCTCACGTAAGAGTACGTGTAAGGTCGGTCCGGGCCGCTTCATCCCACAATACCGTCAAAACAAGATTGGACTAGTAACGGTAAGCATATTGAGCAACATCAACGCCCACAACTACTTTGTGTTCTACTCGTGCAAAGAATCTACGCAATAGACCTAGCTCATGATGCCACTGTAGGGGAACGTAGCAGAAATTCAAAAATTTTCCTACGTGTCACCAAGATCTATCTATGGAGACACTAGCAACGAGGGGAAGGAGAGTGCATCTACATACCCTTGTAGATCGCTAAGCGGAATTGTTCAAGTGAACGGGGTTGATGGAGTCGTACTCGTCGTGATTCAAATCACCGATGATCAAGTGCCGAACGCACGGCACCTCCGCGTTCAACACACGTACAGCCCGGTGACGTCTCCCAAGCCTTGATCCATCAAGGAGAGAGGGAGAGGTTGAGGAAGACTCCATCCAGCAGCAGCACAATGGCTTGGTGGTGGTGGAGGAGCGTGGCAATCCTGCAGGGCTTCGCCAAGCACCGCGAGAGAGGAGGAGCACTTGGGAGAGGGAGGGCTGCGCCAGGGGCATGGGTGAAGCTCCCATGCGCCTCCCCACTATATATAGGGGTGGAGGGGGCTGGTTTCTTGCCCTCCAAGTCCATTGGGGCGTTGGCAAAGGTGGGAGGAAAGAAATCCCATCATTTCCTTCCCCACCGATTGCTATCCCCCCTTTTTAGGGATCTTGATCTTATCCCTTTGGGATATGATCTTATTCCTTCTAAGGGGGGATCTTGGTGCGCCTTGACCAGGGGTGTGGGGCCTTGCCCCCACTACCCATGTTCATGTGGGCCCCCCCATGCAGGTGGGCCCCACTCCGGAACCTTCTAGAACCTTCCCGGTACAATACCGAAAAATCCCGAACATTTTCCGGTGGCCAAAATAGGACTTCCCATATATAAATCTTTACCTCCGGACCATTCCGGAACTCCTCGTGACGTCCGGGATCTCATCCGGGACTCCAAACAACATTCGGTAACCACATACAAACTTCCTTTATAACCCTAGCGTCATCGAACCTTAAGTGTGTAGACCCTACGGGTTCGGGAGACATGTAGACATGACCGAGACGTTCTCTGGTCAATAACCAACAGCGGGATCTGGATACCCATGTTGGCTCCCACATGTTCCAAGATGATCTCATCGGATGAACCACGATGTCAAGGACTTAATCAATCCCGTATACAATTCCCTTTGTCTAGCGGTATTGTACTTGCCCGAGATTCGATCGTCGGTATCCTTATACCTTGTTCAATCTCGTTACCGGCAAGTCTCTTTACTCGTTCCGTAACACATCATCCCGTGATCAACTCCTTGGTCACATTGCGCATATGATGATGTCTTACCGAGTGGGCCCAGAGATACCTCTCCGCTTACACGGAGTGACAAATCCCAGTCTCGATTCGTGCCAACCCAACAGACACTTTCGGAGATACCTGTAATGCACCTTTATAGCCACCCAGTTACGTTGTGACGTTTGGTACACCCAAAGCACTCCTACGGTATCCGGGAGTTGCACAATCTCATGGTCTAAGGAAAAGATACTTGACATTCGAAAAGCTCTAGCAAACGAACTACATGATCTTTGTGCTATGCTTAGGATTGGGTCTTGTCCATCACATCATTCTCCTAATGATGTGATCCTGTTATCAACGACATCCAATGTCCATAGCCAGGAAACCATGACTATCTGTTGATCACAACGAGCTAGTCAACTAGAGGCTCACTAGGGACATATTGTGGTCTATGTATTCACACGTGTATTACGATTTCCGGATAATACAGTTATAGCATGAATAAAAGACAATTATCATGAACAAGGAAATATAATAATAACTAATTTATTATTGCCTCTAGGGCATATTTCCAATACGACTTCCATCGAAAGAGTACTGTACGTGGAGATGCTGACAGCTGGGTCCACGGCCACAACCCAGTTTTTTTGTGATTTGCCAATTTAGTCGCTTTGTCAGGCCTGTTGGGCTGCAAATCTTTCAAGACGAGGAGAGCTTTTCATTTGGCTGGCCGAGAAAATGGCCCATCAGTAATGAGAAATGGGCTGTACATTTTTAAAACACATCAAACCGACAATTAGTTTCAAATATATTTTTTTCATTTCAAGATTTTAAATTACATTAATTTTTATGCGTGGAGAATTTGTTGGATTTTATATTGATATACATTTATTTTTAAAATCAGTTTGAATGTGAGTCGAAATTTCGGGATTAAAAACAGTTCGGACCGCACCAAAATATGCAAAATTTTGTATAATTTTTTAACCATGGCCACAATATGGGCTGTAATGCTAACAAAAAGAATATGGGCTCCAAAAAAACCTTAAGAATTAGCAAATGGGCTGTAAATTATTAGAAATAATGCAGATGGGTTGTATGCTATTTTCCACAGATTTGAGGCTTTCCTAAAAAAAGGTTGACGCACAAGCAGTGATGGTTGGATGTCCATCCAACGGCCGTCGTGCTTCTTCAATCTCTGCTCTTCCTGCTCCAGCCGCTCAAACAAGCGCCGGCGGGACTGCCTGCTCCCTCCTCCCCGCGGCCGGCTGTGCTGCCGCGCAGGCCTCACCACCCCATCGTACTCCCATCGCTGGCCTAGCCATCCCTCTACTCACCCACACCTGCTGTTATTCTCCGGCGACGGCAGACAAACCAGTAAACCCTCGTTCAGTCGTACTCCCCTCCGCGTGGGAAACAACTGCTGAGTCTTCTCTGCCTCCGTGTCGTTCCCTTCCTAGGCCTCGCCATCGTCCACCGCCCTGGTGCTCTCGGCGCGGCCTGGTCAACATGGTCAACGACTGACATGCATCTGAAGTGGACTGTACATGGAGAGGCCGACAGCTGGGTCCACGGCCGCACGCAAGGAAATGCCTCCTTATTATGCGCAAAATAATGATTCATCCACCTAACATCAGGGACCCACCGAAAGGGCCTCAGTATTTCACGGAAAAATGTTACCGCCGCTGACAACTCGGACCCACCAGCTATATCTTCGCACGCAAGGAAGTGCCTCCTTATTACGCACAAAAAAATGAATACTCCCCCTGTTAGCTGGGACCCAGTATAGTGGCAGGCTGACTTGTGGGCCTACTAAGTTGACGGGGACGGAGGGCTTTGTCAACTTAGCCAATATGCACGATTCTAGCTCCAGTGACTGTACGATGTCCATCCAACGGCCGTAGTGCTTCTTCAACCTCTGGTCTTCTTGCTCCAGCCGCCCAAACCAGCGCCGGTCGTGCCTCGTGCTCCTGCCTCCCGTGGACGGCTGCGATGCCACGGAGGCCTCACCGCCCCCTACTACTCCCACCGCTGGACAGGCCATCCCTCTACTCACCCACACCCCCTGTTATTCTGCGGCGACGGCAGCCTCACACCATAGCAAACCAGTGAACCCCCGTACTCCTCTACGGGTGGGCATCCACTGCCGCGTCTTCCCTGGCTCCGCGTCGTCCCCTTCCTAGGCCTCGCCGTCGTCCACCATCCCGGTGCTCTCGGCGCGGCGTGGTCAACGTGGTCAAGGAACGGCTTCCATCGGACATGGACTGTACGTGGAGAGGCTGACAGCTGGGTCCATGGCCGCAGCAAGGAAGTGCTTCCTTATTACGCACAAAATAATCATTCCTCCACCTGACAGCGTGGACCCACCGATCGGGCCACCATATTTCGCAAAAAAAACATTTCCCCCCTGACTGCTGGGACCCACCAGCTACACCTTCGCACACAAGGAAGTGCGTCCGGGCAAAAAAACGATTCGCCCCCCCTAACTGCTGGGACCCACCAGCTACATCTTCGCACGCAAGGAAGTGCATCCAGGCAAAAAAAAGATTCGCCCCCCTGACTGCTGGGACCCACCAACTACATCTTCGCACGCAAAGGAAGTGCGTCCGGGCAAAAAAAATGATTCACCCCTCTGACTGCTGGGACCCACCAGCTACATTTTTGTACGCAAGGAACTGCCTGACAGTCGGGACCCACCTGGTCGAAGTGTACGTAGCGTTGTCATTCTGGTCGCGAACTTGTACGTACATATATACTGGTGGATGTAGAGGCGCGCACGTGTCGTAGTAGAGGCGTGCACGTAGCATGTACACGTACGTACAGCGGTGAGGGTGCAAGAAAGAAAATACGGCCACATACGTACATACGGGCAGGGTCTCTAACGCCTATCGTGCATACGTACATGGCTTGGTCGGAACGGAGAAACAGCGTCGTCGTCGTGTTCATGGGGAGCCAACCGGCTGGGTCGGAATGAAATGCATGGTCGTGTTCATCGGGAGGGCTTGGACGGAACAGGCGATGGAAACGAGGCCTGGCGTACCGCACAACGGAGGAAACGACCTTGTGTTCGACCGACCATGTTCGAAATGTGGTCCTGTTGATCGGGAGGGGCCTGGCGTACCGCAAAACCGAGGAAACGGACCTCCTACGGTCGAAACGGGGGTCCTGTTGATCGGGAGGGGTGTGGCGTACCGCAAAACGGACGAAACGGACCTCCTACGGTCGAAACGGAGGTCCTGTTGATCGGAAGGGGTGTGGCGTACCGCAAAACGGATGAAACGGACTTGTGTTGGAGCGCTACGGTCGAAACGGGGGGGGGGGGGGGGAGGGGTGTGGCGTACCGCAAAACGGGACTCCATGGGATACTGTTCATCTCCACCGTCGACCTCCTCCAGCCTCCACGGGCTACCGTCGACCTCCTCCAGCCTCCACGGGCTCCTGTTCATCCAGCCTCCACCGCGCGCTACTCCACCGGCTACTGTTCAACCACCCCTCCACGGGCACCCCTCCATCTCTACTGTTCATCCAGCCCTCCACACCACGGGGTCCTGTTCAACCACCCCTCCACGGCCACCCCTCCACCGTCTACTGTTCATCCAGCCCTCCACACCACGGGTTCCTGTTCATCCAGAGGCATCACCAATGCTCACTGTTCATCCAAACCCCCCGCAATGCTCACTGTTCATCCAATCGATCGGCTTCAGTTAGCAGCAGTAGCGAAGGAATCGCTCCATCGGGTTCAGTTAACAGCCATCGATCGATCCCTCGGGTTCAGTAACGCGTAGCCTGCAATGCAATCGCTCGGGTTCAGTTAGAGCCCAACGCCTCGCTTGGGTTCAGTTAGAGCCAATGCCTCGCACACACGTGCGTACGTACGAGAGAAATGCGCATCGCTCCGCCCCCGACCTCCCACCGTAACCGGCAACTCCCTGATTTTTTCCTCCCCTCGCTTCTACCATGGTCTGCGTCTCCTGCCCGCCCAGGACGAAAAGCCCATTTTTTGTCATGATTTTTTGTCATAGAAGTAGGAGCCCACCACATCTATGATGATACCGGGTTTTGTCACAATTATCGTCATAGAAGTGTCATATGTATGACAGAAATTTTTTTCGTTCGGCCCAAAATGTCATAGATGTGTCTTTTTTTTGTAGTGCTTGCCGCCGGGCTAGATCCAGGGCGATTCGATGCCCTCAGCGATTCGTCAGGAAGACATTGATGACCTGATCGAGGGGGGATTCATTCCTCACAAATCTGCGCGTCTCCCGAAGAATGAGATCGAGCCGCAGCCTCGCGAGGGTGAGTGTGTCCTTATCGCCACTCACGTCTACCGCGGATTCTCCCTGCCCCCTCATCCTTTTTTCCGGAGTTTCTTGAACTTTTTCGGAGTGCAACTCCATCACTTTACTCCAAATTCCACCGTGTATCTTGCTGCCTTCGTGTCTTTGTGCGAGAATTTCCTGGGTTGCCGTCCTCATTCGGGCCTCTTCAAGCACATTTTCACTTGTCGTTCTCAATCGGTTAAGAAAGCCATGTCGAGTGACGATAAGACGCAAGTGATTTAGATGTGCGGGGGTCTTGGGATCCAGATGAGAAGCAAAAGTTCTTTTCCAGCTATGATTCTTCCTGATTCAGTCCACGGGTGGCAGTCGACCTGGTTCTACTGCATAGACCAACTGACTCCAGGACAGGCGACGGGTCTCCCCCCTTTCTCCCTGAACCGAGCAGAAAAACCTTCTTCTCTGAAAGTGACACTGGAAGAGAAGGCACAAATCAAAGTGCTGGTTGGTCGAGTGGTTCAGCTTGTCCGCGACGGGGTGACTGGTATGGATTTGCTAGAAGTCTTCCTCCGGAGACGTATCCAACCGCTCCAAGCTCGTGACCATCCGATGTGGATGTATTCGGGTCTCGACGACACCACTCGGATTCACCCGGAGGAGGTCGACGAGGCCACGTTGGAGGGGTGGTTGTCAAGTATCACAGGGAACAAAGACAACCCCCGAGGAGCCAGGAGGATTCCTCCACTCGACCAATCATACGAAGTAGAGCAGGTCCAATTCTGCATCTCTGACTGTGACCTTTCTTTCTTCATTCTGTTTGCTTAAAATCAATCGACTAACTTTTGTCTTGTTTGTTGTCTTCTAGACCATTACTGAGATGTACTCGATGCCCAATGGGGCGCAAGAACAGGCCGAGGAGGGGGAGGCGAGCGGAGGTGAAAGTGAGGAGGAGTTGAAATCTGATGGTGAGGGGGAAGAGGATGATGACGGCTCCAGTGGAGAGGAGGAGGAGGAAGTCGATCCTCCTCGCACGGAAAGGTGATCCAAGCTCACCCACGACCCCGCGAGAGAGCGTGGCAAAGCGACTACGCCTGTTGGGCAGTCGTCAAAACGCCCTCGGACGGCTTTTCCGGCGCCGACTGAAAAAGCGCCGAAGCATCCATGAGCAGCGTCATCAAAGCCGCCGAAGGCCTTGCCCAAGATGAGAATGACCATTCCCACCATTTCCGGGTAACAGCAGAACTTGTGTTTTCTCGTTTAGCATGGACAGACTCTTGGTCGACTCATTGACTAACCGACTGGTTTCTGAAATCTGCAGTGCTCCTACCTCCGAGACCTCTGCCAGGAATGAAGACCAGGAAATGGAAGACGCTGTTACCTCCAACCTTGGTATGATCTCTGTAGTTTCACTTTTGGTCGATTGGATTTTCATTTTTAACTTTGGATTTTTCCTGTAGCTCCTCCTCATGTCATTGATCTCCCTGATGATGACGTCGAGGCGCCACTGATGCTGAGGAGGAATAGAAAGGCGCCGGCTGGCAAGACTACTCAGATTGCATCAGTGCCTGAGACATCGGTTCAGGAGGGTGGCAATGTCACTCGGACTTCCGTGTCCTTTAATGTGCCGCTGACGAGTGTCCGACCTTCATCGTCGACTATTGACCCATCCTCCCTTTTCGCCACACACCACGTCCCAACGGACCAAGTGGGTGCTGCTAAGGAGGCTATACGCCTGGCGGGGATCATGATGGAGCAGGTGAAGGCGGTCCGGGAAGCCAGCCAAGCGGCCTATGATGCTAGCTCAGCTCTTCAGAGCAACGTCCAGGTTAGTTGGCCACCGCTTGTTCTGTTAGGATATGCTATCTGAAGACTCTCTTTCCAAAGATCTTTGTATCTGTACACCCACTAGGTGTGTCGATTGAATTTTTGGATTGGTGGGGGCACGCTGAGTGCACCCACTGGGTGTAGTCCCCGAGACTATGGTGGACTGCTGGCAGTCGACTGTAGTCTTTGTATTTTGAGTTTCTTCACTCTAACTTCTTCACTCGGTCTGGTCGGACCATGTCGAATGGAATCTTGGAATCAGTGGGGGCACGCTGAGTGCACCCAGTGGGTGTGGTCCCTGAGACCATGGTCAACTGCTGGCAGTCGACTAAGGTCTGAAGAACCTGTGTTTTTTTGGTAGATCATGATGAGATCGTGGCTGACTACTGGCAGTTAGCCATGGTTTAAGATCATAACCTCTTTGTCTCTTTCAGTCGACTGATCGGACCAAGTCGGTAGAACCAGTGGGGGCACGCTGAGTGCAACCACTGGGTGTAGTCCCCGGACTACTGTTGAATATTTTGATTCGGCTGTAGTCTTAGAAATGTTATGATTTTTCTCTTAGTCACTCGGAAGCAACCTATCTTTGATGTCTGTCGACTAACCCTTCGCAGAAATCCTGTGAGCTTGTGGCTCGCTATACTAAATTGGAAAACAAACAGATCCAGCTCAACCTTGACTGGAAGCTTGCTCAGGAGAACTTTGAGAAGGCGAGAAACGAAGCAAAAGGTATGGCTGGTGAGAACTTGACGACTGTCTTTATCTTTCTGCCCATTCCCGATTCTGATCACATTGTCATTTGCAGATAAAATGGAGGAGGCTCTGAAGAAGAAGGACCATGACCTTGCCGAGGCGCAGAAGGCGGCTTTGGACAAAACAAAGCTTGCGGAAGAAAAACAGGCTTCAGTCGGTAAACTTGAAGAGGAGAACGCCAATCTGAAAGCTGCTCTCGACGTGGCCAACAAGGAGGTCAGCCATCTGAAGAATGATAAGATAGCTCTGAATGACAAGGCTAGTGAACTGGTGGGGAAGAGGAATGATCTGGAGGCTTATCTGGGAGGGCTCGCCAAGAAGTTATTCATCATGCTTGAGGGTAATCTCTCTTACCCAACTGACTTGTTATCATCGACTCATCGTAGAACTGCTGGTTTATCTTTGAATTGTTTTTACAGAATTCTGCCAAAACTTCGAGGAGGAGACCGGTCGAGTGGAGACTAGCTCGGATCCCATTAACTCTCCTGTGAAGGATGAAGCTACTATGAACGTGCTTCGACTGGAGTCTCATGTTGCTGGCGTGGTCAACTACCTTGCTCGACTGAAGGTTGCGGCATCGCGAATCGCACGGTACTCCGGCCAGGAATGGCGCTTCAAAATGACCTCGAGTCTCTAATGACTCGACTGAATGAAGTTCTAGGCCGAGTGCAAGAATGGAAGAAGTCTTCTGCCAAGTGCGGCGCTGACGTCGCTCTGTCCCTGGTCCATGTTCACTGCAAGGATGCACGAGAGGAAAAGCTGGCGTCATCAAAGTTGCCAATACCAAGAAGCACGACTTCCAATCTTTCATGGAGACCTTCATTGCTGCTGCCACTCGGATCGCTGACGAAATTGACTTGGACCAGTTTGTC
The DNA here is from genome assembly GCA_963921465.1 of Triticum timopheevii. NCBI lineage: Eukaryota > Viridiplantae > Streptophyta > Magnoliopsida > Poales > Poaceae > Triticum > Triticum timopheevii. The sequence continues at coordinate 422,243,527 of OY997272.1, forward strand.
GCGCCCTCTAGTCCTCCACCTGAGGAGTAGGAAAAACTTCTATGCTTCGCCTTAAATTTGCCTCGGAATGCCGAGTGGTTTTGTAACCGATAAACTTTTACAGGCTTGACACCTGAGCACTTCTGAATCCGTAGGATGTTATCTGAACTTGGCTTATCGTTGAATATGCTTGCATTTGCCTTCGAGCGAGCTTTGTTCTTCACTCGGAATATACTTTAGTGCTTGAGACGCAGCTCTGAGGAGGAAAATCCAGTCGACCTGCACTTCATCATTCTTGCAGGTAGGGATGGAGCACAGATTGCAGTCGACCTGCGTCCTTGTGGATTGGGATGGAGCGCACATTGTACTTGTGGCGTAGCTCCGAAGGTGAAGGTAGCAGTCGACCTGCACCTCGTCGTCCTTGCAGATCGGAGTGGAGCACATGTTGTACTTGTGGTGCAGCTCCGAAGGAGAATGTAACAGTCGACCTGCACCTCGTCGTCCTTGCGGACCGGAATGGAGCGCATGTTGTACTTGTGGTGCAGCTCCGAAGGAGAAGGTATCAGTCGACCTGCACCTCGTCGTCCTTCCGGATTGGAATGGATTTCATACTTAGGCTAGTACTTGGACTGCAGCTAAGCCCCCGAGTGGGAGGGTTGCTCTCCACTCGGTAGGATTTTTAAATACTTAGGCGAGTACTGGACTGCAACTAAGCCCCCGAGTGGGAGGGTTTCTCTCCACTCGGTAGGATTTTCAAATACTTAGGCGAGTACTGGACTGCAACTAAGACCCCGAGTGGGAGGGTTGCTCTCCACTCGGTAGGATTTTCAAATACTTAGGCGAGTACTGGACTGCAGCTAAGCCCCCGAGTGGGACGTTTGCTCTCCACTCGGTAGGATTTTTTAAATACTTAGGCGAGTATTGGACTGCAGCTAAGCCCCCGAGTGGGATGGTTGCTTTCCACTCGGTAGGATTTTCAAATACTTAGGCGAGTACTGGACTGCAGCTAAGCCCCCCCGAGTGGGAGGTTCGCTCTCCACTCGGTAGGATTTTTAAATACTTAGGTGAGTATTGGACTGCAGCTAAGCCCCCGAGTGGGAGGGTTGCTCTCCACTCGGTAGGATTTTCAAATACTTAGGCGAGTACTGGACTGCAGCTAAGCCCCCCGAGTGGGAGGTTTGCTCTCCACTCGGTAGGATTTTTGAATACTTAGGCGAGTATTCTGCAGCTAAGCCCCTGAGTGGGAGGGTTGCTCTCCACTCGGTAGGATTTTCAAATACTTAGGCGAGTACTGGACTGCAGCTAAGCCCCCGAGTGGGAGGGTTGCTCTCCACTCGGTAGGATTTTCAAATACTTAGGCGAGTACTGGACTGCAGCTAAGCCCCCGAGTTGGAGGGTTGCTCTCGACTCGGTAGGATTTTCAAATACTTAGGCGAAACAGATTCGCAGCTAAGCCCCCGAGTGAGAGGCTTGCTCGTCACTCGGTAGGATTTTTTTACAAACTTAGGCGAAACGGATTCGCAGCTAAGCCACCCACTGGGGGATTTCTCACGTAAACAAAAGCAACAACAATCGCTGGGAAAATTATAACACTCTTGTCTTTGATAAACAAACTACAGAGGTACTTTTTATTACATCTCATCCGAGTGAGTACTTAAGTATAAAAGGGGCGGAGCAGCTCCGCATTCCAAGCTCGTGGCTCATCAATCTGGCGATCGATATTGTAAAGACGGTACGCTCCATTGTGGAGAACTTTGGTGACGATGAAGGGGCCTTCCCAAGTAGGAGCGAGCTTGTGTGGTTTCTGTTGATTTACTCGAAGGATCAAGTCTCCTTCTTGGAAGGCTCGACTCTTCACGTTTCTGGCATGGAACTGACGCAAGTCCTGCTGATAGATAGTCGATCGGATCATGGCCATCTCTCTTTCTTCCTCTAGAAGGTCGACTGTGTCCTGCCGGGCTTGTTCTGATTCATCTTCAGAGTAGAGCTCGACTCAGGGTGCATTGTGAAGCAGGTCACTCGGCAGGACTGCTTCAGCTCCATCGACCAGAAAGAATGGAGTTCGCCCAGTTGACCGATTAGGAGTGGTCCTCAATCCCCAAAGAACTGATGGAAGTTCGTCGACCCATGCGCCTGCTGCGTGCTTGAGATCACGCATCAATCGGGGTTTCAGTCCTTTGAGAATTAGGTCGTTTGCTCTTTCTGCTTGTCCATTCGACTGGGGGTGAGCAACGGAAGCGTAGTCGACTCGCGTGCCTTGAGAAGCGCAAAAGGCTCTAAATTTGTCGGAATCGAAGTTTGACCCATTATCAGTGATGATGCTGTGCGGAAGTCCATACCTAAATATCAACTCTCTGATGAAGCTGATAGCAGTGCAGGCGTCAAGATTCTTGATAGGTTTAGCTTCAATCCACTTAGTGAACTTGTCGACTGCCACCAGTACATGGGTGAAGCCGCTCCTGCCAGTTCTCAGTGGTCCAACCATATCCAATCCCCAAACAGCGAAGGGCCAGACGAGGGGAATGATCTTCAAGGCTGAGGCAGGTTTGTGTGACATATTGGAATAGAACTGACATCCTTCACACTTGTCGACTATCTCTTTCGCCATTTCATTTGCTCTTGGCTAGTAAAACCCCGCTCGGTATGCTTTAGCCACAATGGTCCGAGAGGACGCATGATGACCACAGGTCCCCGAGTGGATATCGTTAAGAATTATCTGACCTTCTTTTGGTGTTATACATTTCTGACTAACTCCAGTCGCGCTTTCTCTATACAACTATCCCTTTATCACAGTAAAGGCCTTGGATCGACGGACGATCTGTCGAGCCTCTTCTTCATTCTCTGGGAGCTCTTTCCTTAGGATATACGCGATGTACGACACTGTCCAGTCGGGAGTGATGACCAAAGCTTCCATGATCAGGTCGACCACAGCTGGAACCTCAACTTCAGTCGGATCCGTGGCACTTTTTGGTTGCGGGGCTTCTTTGGTGAAAGGATCCTCTTGAACTGATGGTGTGTGGATGTGTTCCAAAAACACATTACTGGGAATGGATTCTCTCTTGGAACCTATTTTTGCCAAATCATCAGCCACTTGATTTTTCAGTCGGGGTATATGATGAAGCTCTAACCCCTCGAATTTCTTTTCTAGCTTTCTCACTGCATTGCAGTAACCAGTCATGGCCGGACTTCTGACGTCCCACTCCTTCATTACTTGATTAACCACCAAATCTGAGTTGCCATAGACCATGAGGCGATGAACACCGAGTGAGATGGCCATACGCAACCCATACAAAAGTGCTTCGTATTCTACTTCGTTATTGGAGGAATCAAAGTGAATCTGGAGCACATATCTGAGATTATCTCCTTGGGGGGAAACCAACACTACCCCAGCACCGGAGCCATTCAACATCATAGAACCATCAAAGAACATGGTCCAGTGCTCTGAGTGAACTTGAGTCGGCAGTTGTTGTTCAATCCACTCGGCGATGAAATCTGCTATTGCTTGGGACTTGATGGCTTTCTTTGCCTCAAACTTGATATCTAGGGGAAGGAGTTCAATCGCCCATTTTGCCACTCGACCGGTTGCATCTCTGTTGTGCAGAATCTCTGACAATGGAGTGTCGCTGACGACTGTAATGGAATGGTCAGAGAAGTAATGAGCAACCTTCTTCATGGTCATATAAATCCCATATACAAGCTTCTGATAATGAGGGTATCTTTGCTTTGATGGGGTCAAAACTTCAGAAACATAATATACTGGGCGCTGAATTTTAAAGGCTTTTCCTTCTTCTTCCCGCTCGACCGTAAGTACTGTACTGACGACTTGTCCTGTGGCTGCAATGTAAAGCAGCAAAGGCTCTTTGCTGATTGGGGCAGCAAGCACCGGCTGGGTGGAGAGCAGGGCTTTTAGCTCTACAAATGCTGCATCAGCTTCAGGAGTCCACTCAAACTTGTCTGGCTTCTTCATCAGTTGGTAAAGAGGCAATGCCTTTTCACCGAGACGAGAGATGAATCGACTTAAAGCGGCTAAGCAACCAGTAAGCTTCTGGACATCGTGCACACACACATGACGTTTCATTCGGAGTATAGTACCAACTTTTTCTGGATTGGCGTCGATTCCTCGTTCGGAAATGAGAAAACCGAGTAACTTTCCGCCAGGAACTCCGCATGTGCACTTTGATGGATTAAGCTTATATCATACCTCCTGAGGTTGGCAAATGTCTCAGCAAGGCCAGTCAGCAGGTCGGAACCCTTCCGTGAATTGACCACAATATCATCCATGTATGCTTCCACATTCCGACTGATTTGAGTGAGCAAACACTTCTGAATCATCCTCATGAACGTGGCTCCGGCATTCTTGTGGCCGAATGGCATGGTGACATAACAGAAGCACCCGAATGGAGTGATGAAAGCTGTTTTGATCTCGTCGGGTCCATACAGACGGATCTGATGGTAACCGGAATAGGCGTCTAAAAAAGACAGGCGCTCACATCCCGCAGTCGAGTCGACTATTTGGCCGATGCGGGGGAGAGGAAAATGATCTTCTTGGGGACCATGACAACATTGGCGAGCCACTCGGAATGGTAAATCTCTCGGATAAACTCCGCTGCTAAGAGCCGAGCCACCTCCTCGCCAATGGCCTTTCTCTTCTGGACGGCGGACCATCGAAGATGTTCTTCGCAGGTTTCACTTTTGAGTCGACTCATAGATGGTGCTCAGCCAGCCCCCTGGGAACACCCGGCATGTCAGAAGGCTTCCATGCGAAGATGTCCTAGTTCTCATGGAGGAACTGGATGAGCGCTTCTTCCTATTTGGAGTCGAGTGTTGTAGAGATATGAGTTGGAGCAGCACTAGGGTCGGTCAGGTGAATGTGAATCGGTTTTGTCTCGCTGGACAACTGAAATGCTGATTCTGTAGCGGGCTTTTTGGCTCGCAACAAATCACTCGGGTCTGCAGTTTTCTGGTATTCCTGCAGCTCTACCACTGCCATCTGAGCATCGGCGATCTTTGAGCCTTTCTGAAAGCACTCTTCCGCCTTCTTCCGATTGCCAGTAATAGTGATCACACCTTTGGGACCAGGCATCTTCAATTTGAGGTACACATAACATGGTCGAGCCATGAAACGTGCATAAGCTGGCCTGCCGAAAATAGCGTGATAAGCACTCTGGAAATCCACAACTTCAAACGTCAACTTTTCTTTGCGGTAATTCTTGGAATCACCGAAAACCACATCAAGAGCAATTTGGCCGAGTGACTCGTCCTTCTTTCCAGGAAAGACTCCATGGAAACTCATGGTGCTGGTACTGAGTCTGGACATCGGAATGCCCATCCCTTTCAATGTCTCTGCATATAGTATATTCAGGCCACTGCCACATCCATCAAAACTTTAGTCAGTCGAGTGCCTTCGAAGACTGGGTCGACCACCAAAGCTTGCCTCCCAGGGGTGGCTATGTGTGTCGGATGATCGAACTGGTCGAATGTGATGGCAGTCTGAGACCATTTCAGATAATTGGGTGTCGCCGGAGCAACCATATTCACTTCTCGGTTGATAACTTTCAATCGACTTTTGCTTTCAACATCAGCAAAAATCATCACGGTGGAATTGACCTGGGGATATCCATCGTCACTATCTTCTTTGTCCTCAACTTTGTCCTACTCCTTTTCCTTATCTTTGGGCTGTTTCCCATGGAATTGCTGGATCAAGAGCCGACATTGTCGAGTGGTATGTTTTGGGTAAATGAGTTTACCCTCTTCATCTTTCTTTGTGTGAATGTGGCATGGAAAATCCAACACATCATTTCCGTCTTGGTCTTTCACCTTCTTAGGGTTCCAAGGCCCTTTGGGCTTCCCTTTAAACTTTCCTTGAGTCACGGCCAAGGCTTCTCCAGGAGCAGCTGGCTCGGCTTTCCGCTTCTGCTTCCGACTGGAGTTCTCTCCTCCGGTTTCGTGGGCGACTGACTTGTGCTTGCCACTCCGGAGCCGATCCTCTTCTTCACCATTGGCATACTTGGTGGCAATCTCCATCATTCGACTCAGAGACATGTCTCCGGTTCGACCGAATTTCAGGTTTAGCTCTCTGTACTTAACGCCTTCCTTGAAGGCACAGACTGCCTGGTGATCAGATACATTCTCTACCGTGTGATGCAACGTGATCCATCTCTGGATGTAATCCCTCAAAGTTTCATTCGACTTCTGCACACAAGATTGCAGCTCTGTCAACCCTGCTGGTCGCTTGCAAGTTCCTTCAAATGTTCTGACAAACACTCGGGCAAGATCTTCCCAAGTGTAAATGTTGTTGGGTGCTAACTGATTCAACCATGCTCTGGCCGAGCCCTCCAACATAAGAGGCAGGTGTTTCATGGCCACTTCATCTTTGCCGCCGCCAATCTAAACAACCACTCGATAGTCTTCAAGCCAAGTATCAGGCTTGGACTCACTAGTGAACTTACTGACTCCAGTCGCCAACCTGAAATTGGGAGGAATCACCGCGGCCGTGATGGCTCTGCTGAAGCACTCTAGTCCTGAGACGTGTACTCTGCTGCAGGTGGGTACATCTCTGTCACGACATTCTCGGTGAGCTCTGTTCCTGTCGACCAAACCTTGAACGAGAACGGATCTCGCGTCAAAGCCTGGTTCCCTAGGGTCGACTGGAATCCTTCGCCCAATACTGCGAGGGAGTTTGTCATCCTGCAGTCGAGGCACATATGATCCACTCATTGGGGAAGGGGTGGGCACTCGACGCCGATCATCACAATACAGTCGGTGATCAGACTGCTCACGGTTTTTGTACTGATCATGCCGGTCCCCACGTCCCTCACGCCTCGGGGGTGATCTTGGGCTATGGGCCGACTGGACTGTATTTGCAGCGACGGATCTGCTGTGAATCCTATTCCGCGACTGTGATACAGCTGAATTTTGATCTCCTGCCGCCCAGAGTAATGCTCTGATCTGTAGCAAGCCTTTGCCAGCCTCTGACTGGGAAGGCTGAATCGACTCTGCTATACGAGCTGCAGCTGCTAAATTCTGAATCGGAGTTCGATATGCCTGAGTCGGTGGTGGAAAGAGTTGACGTCGACTGGATTCTGGAACCCGTTGTCGCGCACGTTCGTCGAGTGCTCGCTGGAGGTTCTCCAGTCGATTGCGCTCAGCCAAGTTGGCCAAGCGCGCGTCCTCTAAGGCACGAGCCTCGGGGGTTTCTCCAACGATAGGAGTGTGCAGTGCATCCATGTTCCGGCGGCGAAGTTCTTCCCTCTGCAGCGAAGTGAGGGGCTCGGGGAGATACTCTTCATGGGCATGCGACGGATCGCCTCCGTCGTCGCCTCCGTCGGTGCAAGGAAAGCCGGGAGGACTGCGTGGTCCATCAACCATCAAAACCTCCGCCGCTGGATCACTGCTATCGCACTTGGATGCAGTGTCTGCAGAGCCAGTCGATAGGTCGAACATGCCGTAGAGAGATTCGTCGGGCTCGATCGCCGTGACTTGGGGGGTGGCCGACTAGCGAGCCACCGCGTGCCTCACCCACCGCTGAAGCCTCGACCGACCAGATCGCTTGCGCCGGCGGAAAACAGGGAGGGAGGACGACACAGGGGCCGACCGATACTGAGTCGACGATTGCCGCAGGAGGACGCCACGGACGCACGCGCGAAAGTACGTCGCCCCGCGGACAGGGAGCGCGTCGATGTCGAGCGGAGCCTCCTGAAGCCAAGCGGAGTCATCGGTGATGAACGTGAGCGCGCCGAGACGGATCTCGCGGCCTCAACCAAAACTCCGCTTGAAACCATGATGAAGGGGATCAGAAAAATCGCAACTTCTCCAATAAGTCGCTAAGACACCTGCCCCACGGTGGGCGCCAACTATCGTGGTTCTAAGTCTGACAGTAGTGTAGGGGGGTAGTGTTGGAGAGGCAAGATCCTAGCTATGGAGTAGTTGTATACGCAAGAGGTTTACGAGTTCAGTCCCTTCTCAGAGGAAGTAACAGCCCCACGTCTCGGAGCCCGGAGGCAGTCGATTGGATTATGTGTGTATGAGTTACAACGGTGCCAACCCTTTACACTGAGGAGGGGGGTGGCTTATATAGAGTTCGCCAGACCCCTCCGGCCCTCAGTTATGTAGGGTTTAAGGTACATTAAGATTGGGCGTTACTGGTAACGCCACAATAAGTGCTATGATGACCATAAAAGCAACTTAATGACTAACCGTTTGTGTGCAAAGTGACTTTAGATCTCCTGGCTATCGAGTGGTTGGCTTCATGGTCGAGTGTCTTCGAGTTCGTCGAGTGGAACACTTCTGAGTCGATTGGAAGGTGGTTTCTTCTAGAGATGTCCTTGGGGAGGGTAGTTTGGACAGGTCCATGACCCTACCCTAGGTACATAGCTTCATCAGCACCTACCCCCCTGGGCGCGCCCTCCTGCCTCGTGGACACCTCGTGGCATTTCTGACTTCAACTCCAAGTCTTTTGGATTGCTTTCAGTCCAAGAAAGATCATCGCGAAGGTTTCATTCTGTTTGGACTCCGTATGGTATTTCTTTTCTGCAAAACTCTAAAATAGGCAAAAAAACAGAAACTGGCACTAGGCCTCCGGTTAATAGGTTAGTCCCAAAAATAATATAAAAGAGCATATTAAATCCCATTAAACGTCCAAAAAAGATAATATAATAGCATGGAACAATAAAAAATTATAGATACGTTGGAGACGTATAAGTATGTTGTCATAATGGTTCAAGCGATAAAGATGTCCGTAGAATATTGGGAGCCAATATGAGAATCCAGGTTCCGCTATTGGTTATTTACCAGAGAGGTGTCTCAGTCATGTCTAAATAGTTCTCGAACCCGTAGGGTCCGCACGCTTAACATTCGATGACGATTTTGTATTATATGAGTTATGTGAATTGGTGACCGAATATTGTTCGGAGTCCTAGATGAGATCACAGACATGCCAAGGAGTCTCAAAATGGTTGAGAGGTAAAAATTCATATATAGGATGATAGTATTCGGACACCAGAAGTGTTTCGGGGGTACCGGGTATGTATCGGGTCACCGGAAGGGGTTCCGGGCAACCCTCGACAAACTACATGGGCCTAATGGGCCAAGAAGGGGACAGACCAGCCCCTAAGGGGCTGGTGCGCCCCATGTAAACCAAATTAGGAGGGGAAGGAAAGAGGGGGAGAGAGAAAGGAAGGGGAGGGATTCGGCCTCCCCCTTCCTTCCCTCCTCCCTACTCCTTCCTTCCCCCTCCGGATGAATATGGAAGGGGGGAGGACGAATTGGGAGGCGCCCAAGTAGGATTCCTCCTACTTGGGGCACGCCCTTGGCTGCCTCTCCTCCCCTCCAACCTATATATATATATATATATATATATATATATATATATATATATATGAAGGGGGGTCACCACTAGAACACACAATATTGATTCCTAGCCGTGTGCGGCGCCCCCTCCACAGTTTACGCCTCCGGTCATAATCTCATAGTGCTTAGGCGAAGCCCTGTGCAGATCACTTAACCATCACCGTCACCACGCCATCGTTCTGACGCAACTCTCCCTCGACACTTTGCTGGATCAAGAGCTTGAGGGACGTCATCGAGCTGAACGTGTGTAGAACTCGGAGGTGACGTATGTTCAGTGCTTGATTGGTCAGAACGAGAAGAAGTTCGACTACATCAACCGCATTAACAAACACTTCCACTTTTGGTCTACGAGGGTACTTGGACACACTCTCCCCCTCTCGTTGCTATGCATCTCCTAGATAGATCTTGCGTAAGCGTAGGAAAATTTTAAAATTGCATGTTGCGTTTCCCAACAGTGGCATCAGAGCCAGGTCTATGCGTAGATGATATGCACGAGTAGAACACAAAGAGTTATGGGTGGTGATCCTCATACTTCTTACCACCAATGTCTTATTTTGATTCGGCGGTATTGTTGGATGAAGCGTCCCGGACCAACCTTACATGACCACGTTCATGAGCCCGATTCCACCGACATACATGCAACTAGTTGTGCATAAAGGTGGCTGTCGGGTGTCTGTTTCTCCTACTTTAGTTGAATCGAATTTGACTGCGACCGGTCCTTGTTGAAGGTTAAAACAGCAAACTTGATAAATTACTGTTGTGGTTTTGTGCCGTAGGTAAGAACGGTTCTTGCTATAAGCCCGTAGCAGCCACGTAAAACTTGCAACAACAAAGTAGAGGACGTCTAACTTGTTTTTGCAGGGCATGTTGTGATGTGATATGGTCAAGACATGATGTGATATACGTTTTTGTATGAGATGATCATGTTTTGTAAAAGTTATCGGCAACTGGCAGGAGCCTTATGGTTGTCACTTTATTGCATGAAATGCAAACGCCATATAATTGCTTTACTTTATCACTAAGCGATAGCGATAGTTGTAGAAGCAATATTGGCAAGACAACCATGACGCTACGATGGAGATCAAGGTGTCGAGCCGGTGACGATGGAGATCATGACATTGCTTTGGAGATGGAGATCAAAAGCACAAGATGATGATGGCCATATCATGTCACATATTTTGATTGCATGTGATGTTTATCTTGATGCATCTTATTTTTCTTAGTACGATGAGAGCATTATAAGATGATCCCTTAACTAAATTTAAATGTATAAGTGTTCTCCCCGAGTATGCACCGTTGCGAAAGTTCTTCGTGCTGAGACACCACGTGATGATCGGGTGTGATAGGCTCTACGCTCACATACAACGGGTGCAAGCCAGTTTTGCACATGCAGAATACTCGGGTTAAACTTGACGAGCCTAGCATGTACAGACATGGCCTGGGAACACTGGAGACTGAAAGGTCGAATGTGAATCATATAGTAGATATGATCAACATAGAGATGTTCACCATTGATGACTACTCCATCTCACGTGATGATCGGACATGGTTTAGTTGATTTGGATCATGTATCATTTGGATGACTTGAGGCATGTCTATCTAAGTGGGAGTACTTTAGTAATATGATTAATTGAACTTAATTTATCATGAACTTAGTCCTGATAGTATTTGCAAATTATGTTGTAGATCAACAGCTCGCGTTGTAGCTCCCCAATGTTTTTTGATATGTTCCTAGAGAAAACTAAGTTGAAAGATGATATTAGCAATGATGCGGACTAGGTCTGTGATTGGAGGATTATCCTCATGGCTGCACAGAAGAATTATGTCCTTGATGCACCGCTAGGTGACAAACCTATTGCAGGAGCAGATGCAGACGTTTTGAATGTTTGGCAAGCTCGATATGATGACTACTTGATAGTTTAGTGCACCATGCTTTACGGCTTAGAACCGGGACTTCAAAAACATTTTGAAACGCCACGGAGCATATGAGATGTTCCAAGAGCTGAAATTGGTATTTCAGGCTCATGCCCGTGTCGAGAGGTATGAGACCTCTGACAAGTACTTCGCCTACAAGATGGAGGAGAACAGCTCAATTAGTGAGCATGTGCTCAGAATGTCTAAGTACTACAATCGCTTGAATCAAGTGGTAGTTAATCTTCTAGATAAGATAGTGATTGATAGATTTCTCTAGTCACTATCACCAAGTTACTGGAACTTCGTGATAAACTATAATATGCAAGGGATGACGAAAACGATTCCCGAGCTCTTTGTGATGCTGAAATCGACGAAGGTAGAAATCAAGAAAAAGCATCAAGTGTTGATGATTAAACAAGACCACTAGTTTCAAGAAAAGGGCAAAAGGAAAGAAAGGGAACTTCAAAAAGAATGGCAAGCAAGTTGTCACTCCCGTGAAGAAGCCCAAAGTTGGACCTAAGCCTGAATCTGAGTGTTTCTACTACAAAGGAAATGGTCACTAGAAGTGGAACTACCCCAAATATTTTGCGGATAAGAAGGATGGCAAAGTGAACAAAGGTATATTTGATATACATGTTATTGATGTGTACCTTACTAGTGCTCGTAGTAGCCCCTTGGTATTTGATACCTGTTCGGTTACTAAGATTAGTAACTCAAAACAGGAGTTATAGAATAAATACAAACTTGTTGAGGGTGAAGTGATGTGTGTTGGAAGTGGTTCCAAGATTGATATGATCATCATCGCACACTCCCTATACTTTCGGGATTAATGTTGAACCTAAATAAATGTTATTTGGTGTTTGTGTTGAGCATGAATATGATTAGATCATGTTTATTGCAATACAGTTATTCATTTAAGACAGAGAATAATTATTATTCTGTTTACATGAATAAAACCTTCTATGGTCATACACCCAATGTTAATGGTTTATTGAATCTCGATAGTAGTGATACACATATTCATAATATTGATGCCAAAATATGCAAAGTTGATAATGATAGTGCAACATACTTGGGGCACTACCGTTTAGGTCATATTGGTGTAAAGCGCATGAAGAAACTCCATGCAAGTGGACTTTAGGAATCACTTGATTATGAATCATTTGATACTTGCGAACCATGCCTCATGGGCAAGATGACTAAAACTCCATTCTCCAGACAACGGAACGAGCTAAAGACTTACTGGAAATAATACATACCGATGTATGCGGTCCAATGAGTGTTGAGGCTCGTGGCGATTATCGTTATTTTCTGACCTTCACAGATGATTTGAGCATATATGAGTATATCTACTTAATGAAACACAAGTCTGAAACATTTGAAAAGTTCAAACAATTTTAGAGTGAAGTGGAGAATCTTCGTAACAAGAAAATAAAGTTTCTACGATCTGATCGTGGAGGTGAATATTTGAGTTACGAGTTTGTCCTTCATTTAAAACAATTTGGAATAGTTTCACAACTCACGCCACCTGGAACACCACAGCGTAATGGTGTGTTCGAATGTCATAACCGTATTTTATTAGATATGGTGAAATCTATGATGCCTCTTACCGATTTACCACTATCGTTTTGGGGTTATGCATTAGAGACTGCTGCATTCACGTTAAATAGGGCACCGTCTAAATCTGTTGAGACGACATCGTATGAACTGTGGTTTGGCAATAAACCTAAGTTGTCTCTTCTTAAAGTTTGGGGCTGCGATGCTTATGTCAAAAGGCTTCAGTCTGGTAAGCTCGAATCCAAATCGGAGAAGTGTGTCTTCATAGGATACCCAAAAGGAAACAATTGGTACACATTCTACCACAGATCTGAAGGCAAGATCTTTGTTGCTAAGAATGGAACCTTTCTAGAGAAGGAGTTTCTCTCGAAAGAAGTGAGTGGGAGGAAAGCAAAACTTAATGAGGTAATTGCACCTTCTCTCAATTTGGAAAGTAGCTCATCCGAGAAATCCGTTCCCGTGATGCCTACACCAACTAGAGAGGAAGCTAATGATAATGATCATGAAACTTCAGATCAAGTTACTACAGAACCTCGTAGGTCAACCAGAGCACGATCCGCACCAGAGTGGTACGACAATCCTCTTCTGGAAGTCATGTTACTTGACCATGACAAACCTACAAACTATGAAGAAGCTATGATGAGTCCAGATTCCAATAAATGGCTTGAGGCCATGAAATCTGAGATATGATCCATGTATGAGAACAAAGTATGGACTTTGGTGGACTGCCCGATGATCGGCAAGCCATTGAGAATAAATGGATCTTCAAGAAGAAGACTGACGCTAATAGTAATGTCACTATCTAAAAAGCTCGACTTGTCGCAAAAGGTTTTCGACAAAGTTCAAGGAGTAGACTATGATGAGACTTTCTCACCCATAGCGACGCTCAAGTTTATCCGAATCATGTTAGCAATTGCCGCATTTTATGAAATTTGGCAAATGGATATCAAAACTGCATTCCTTAATGGATTTTTTATAAAAAGAGTTGTATATGATGCAACCAGAAGATTTTGTCAATCCTAAAGGTGCTAATAAAATGTGCTAGCTCCAGCGATGCATCTATGGACTGGTGCAAGCATCTCGGAGTTGGAATATATGCTTTGATGAGTTGATCAAAGCATATAGTTTTATACAGACTTGTGGCGAAGCCTATATATACAAGAAAGTGAGTGGGAGCACTACAACCTTTCTAATAAGTATATGTGAATGACATATTGTTGATCGGAAATGATGTAGAATTTTCTAGAAAGCATAGAGGAGAGTTTGAAAGAACTTTCAAAGAAAGACCTCGGTAAAGCTACTTACATATTTGGCATCAAGATCTATAGAGATAGATCAAGACGCTTGAAAAGATTTTTCAATGAGTACATACCTTGACAAGATTTTGAAGTAGTTCAAAATGGAACAATCAAAGAGGGAGTTCTTGCCTGTGTTGCAAGGTGTAAAGTTGAGTAAGACTCAAAAACCGACCACAACAGAAAATAGAAAGAGAATGAAAGTCATTCCCTATGCCTCAGCCATAAGTTCTATAAAGTATGCTATGCTGTGTACCAGACCTATTGTGTACCTTATCATGAGTTTGGCAAGGGGGTACGATAGTGATCCAGGAGTGGATCACTAGACATCGGTCAAAGTTATCCTTAGTTACCTAAGAGGACTAAGGAAATATTTCTCTATTATGGAAGTGATAAAGAGTTCGTCGTAAAGAGTTACGTCGATGCAAGCTTTTACACCGATCCAGATGACTCTGAGTCTCAATCTGGATAGATATTGAAAGTGGGAGCAAATAGCTAGAGTAGCTCCATGCAGAGCATTGTAGACATAGAAAATTTGCAAAATACATACGGCTCTGAATGTGGCAGACCCGTTGACTAAACTTCTCTCACAAGCAAAACATGATCACACCTTAGTACTCTTTGGGTGTTAATCACATAGCGATGTGAACTAGATTATTGACTCTAGTAAACCCTTTGGGTGTTGGTCACATGGCGATGTGAACTTTGCATGTTAATCACATACAGATGTGAACTATTGGTGTTAAATCACATTGCCATGTGAACTAGATTATTGACTCTAGTGCAAGTGTCAGACTGAAGGAAATATGCCCTAGAGGCAATAATAAAGTTGTTATTTTATATTTCCTTATATCATGATAAATGTCTATTATTCACGCTAGAATTGTATTAACCAGAAACTCGATACATGTGTGGATACATAGACAAAAGACCGTGTCCCTAGTATGCCTCTACTTGACTATCTAGTTAATCAAAGATGGTTAAGTTTCCTAACAATAGACATGTGTTGCCATTTGATGAACGGGATCACATCATTAGGAGAATGATGTGATGGACAAGACCCATCCATTAGCTTAGCATTATGACCGTCCAATTTTATGCTACTGCTTTATTCATGTCAAATACATATTCCTCCGACTATGAGATTATGCAACTCCCGAATACCGGAGGAATGCCTTATGTGCTATCAAACATCACACGTAACTGGGTGCTTAGAAATATGCTCTATAGGTATCTCTGAGGTGTTTGTTGGGTTGGCATAGATCAAGATTAGGATTTGTCACTCTGAGTATCGGAGAGGTATCTCTGGGCCCTCTCGTTAATGCACATCATAAGAAGCCTTGCAAGCAATGTGACTAATGAGTTAGTTGCGGGATGATGCATTTCGGAATGACTAAAGAGACTGGCCGGTAACAAGATTGAACTAGGTATGAAGATACCGACGATCGAACCCCCAGGCAAGTAACATACTGATGACAAAGGGAATAACATATGTTCTCATAATGGTTCAACCGATAAAGATCTTCGTAGAATATGTGGGAGCCAATATGAGCATCCAGGTTCCGCTATTGGTTATCAACCGGAGAGGTGCCTCGGTCATGTCTACATAGTTCTCAAACCCGTAGGGTCCGCACGCTTAACATTCGATGTCGATTTTGTATTATATGAGTTATGTGAATTGGTTAGTGTCATGGACTCAACACGGCAGATGCCCTAGCAAGAGGAATTAGGTGTGGATCCATTGTCGCTAGGTTAGATTGAAGGGGTTAAACGGGAGAAATGACATAGAGAGTTTTTACCCAGGTTTGGCCCCTCTCATCGAGGTAAAAGCCTACTCCTGCTTTAGGTTGTATTGCTTGGGTTTCAATTACTAGGGAGCGAATATGCTTGACCTAGTTCTCTACTTGTTGTTTCTTGAGTTAATCTGCTGTCGGGTCACCCGTTTATATACACAGGTAGATGCCCGGCGGCTTACAGAGTCCCAGCTGGCTCATACACATCGCGCCCGGCTCGGTGACAAACTAAGCTTGCCTTACATACAAGTTACACATATGGCGGTTTATCCTCTTGGGCCCCAAGTCGCCTCTAGGTCTTGGTCCTTCAATAGGCTTGCTTCATAACCCTCCATCTTCATCCTTGAGTCGCCAACGGTATGACCCGACCCCTCCTGGGCGGGTCATACCTAATACTCATATCCCCAACAGTGACCGAATGTTGTTCAGAGTCCCGGATGAGATCACGGACATGACGAGGAATATCGAAATGGTCGAGAGGTAAATATTCATATATAGGACGATAGTATTCAGACACTGGAAGTATTCTGGGGGTACCGGGTACGTATCGGGTCACCGGAAGGGGTTCCGGGCAATCTCGGCAAACTACATGGGCCTAATGGGCCAAGAAGGGGACAGACCAGCCCCTACAGGGCTGGTACACCCCATGTAGGCCAAATTAGGAGGGGGAGGAAAGAGAGGAAGAGAGAAAAGAAGGGGAGGGATTCAGCCTCCCCCTTCCTTCCCTCCTCCATACTCCTTCCTTCCCCCTCGGGATGAATATGGAAGGGGGGAGGCCGAATAGGGAGGCGCCCAAGTAGGATTCCTCCTACTTGGGGCGCCTCCTTGGCTGCCTCTCCTCCCCTCCAACCTATATATATATATATATATATATGAAGGGGGGCACTGCTAGAACACACAATATTGATTCCTAGCCATGTGTGGCACCCCCCTCCATAATTTACGCCTCTGGTCATATTCACGTAGTGCTTAGGTGAAGCCCTACACGGATCACTTCACCATCACCGTCACCATGCCATCGTGCTGACGCAACTCTCCCTCGACACTTTGCTGGATCAAGAGTTTGAGGGACGTCATCGAGCTGAACGTGTGTAGAACTCGGAGGTGCCGTACGTTCGATGCTTGATCGGTCGGAACGAGAAGAAGTTGGACTACATCAACTGCGCTAACAAACGCTTCCACTTTCGGTCTACGAGGGTACGTGGACACACTCTCCCCCTCCCGTTGCTATGCATCTCCTAGGTAGTTCTTGTGTAAGCATAGGAATTTTTTTTAAATTGCATGCTGCGTTTCCCAATAGTAATAGTAGTAGATGCAGGCAGAAGTCGATCTACTTTTCACAGACATGATGCCTATATACATGATCATTGCAATGACTGAGTAATAACTATGCGCTTTTCTATCAATTGCCCTGTGGCACCCCGGCTCAGAGAGACCGGAATACCCCGTATTCCAGTCCGTAGATCAAGTCTTCTGGAATACGACACTGCTTGGCATAGAACAAATCACCTCTTATTACAATAAATCGGATACAAGCTAGGGTTCGTGTACAACAACGAATTACATCGGCACGGCGATACTATGCATGCTAAGGTAGCTCTATGCTAGCAACGAAACAACTTGTAATAGTGGAATATCTTCTAGCAGCAGAACAACAACGACAGCGATGGACTCCACTCCGCAGGGACTCTGGCTGGGACGCATATCCTAGCTTGCAAACTCAGGGTCCTCAACAAGCAAGCAATCATGGCATGACCTGTAAATTGGCATGACACGCCAAGTGAGTACTTTGAATGTACTCGCAAGCTCACAACAACCAAAGCAATCAAGACAAACAACAACATGGCATTTATAGGTTAATTAATGATAGCATGATACAACTAGAACAATATCAGATGATCATGGCACGAACATGCTACTCATGATTTGAACAATGATGATACTAGCATGCAACATGTTTACAAATATCATGGACCAACTTACTCTGTTCGGAGGTTACCTCGTAACCACCACATGTGTCAACTTACCATCATGGACATCACACGATCACCTCAGGGTCAACCTAGCTTGGTATAAACAATATCGTAGTGATCATAACATGACCTCTAGGAGCTTGATCTTTACCCGGGATCATCACATGACACCATAAATATCAACCACTTTGGTATCCACGATACCATTATGATCCTCTCACGATCACATAAAGATCATTCAACTTCTTTCCTCATCGAACGAGGGTTGTTATTTAGTCAGATTATGATTACTGTTGACCCATAGTGTGACCTACTACGGACTGGGCCCATATCTGTGGGCATGGCTATCAATAGATTATACACTCTGTATAGGCTAGTACACTATACCAACAGTACACAACCCAAGGCCTCGTTCTCCCATTCAGGTGGACCAATGGCATTCCGAGAAAACCAACCTATTGCATAACACTCTCCTAGCTACTCCAATAAACTCCCCTTTGGGCTAAGTCATGGGTGGCCCCAGATGCCACATCTACCACCTTTGTCGCCGCCTGCCCTCGCGGCAAAACAAAAACGGTCCCAAACAGGGACAACCCGGGTACAACACAACTTGGGCTCACAAGGTTATTGCCACCTACCGGGCTAGGGCAACGCACGCACATAACCTTCCCTAGTTGGAGGCACCAGTGAGAGGCATGACAATAGACCAAGTCAGCCCCCCCCCCCATAAGGCAAGTGTGGCTGTAGTGGTCAACTTGATTGGATGGCACTATGACTCAGCCAACAGATGTTCAAGTTGTATTAAGGTCCGGTTTAACTTGAATGTAATGAGCCGAGTCATAATAATATGATGAAATAACAATGCATATGAGTATCATATCAACATGAGCATGGATGGGAAGCATAACCACTTAACATATGGATCATAGCATCAACAACAATAAATCATTTAATGTACTAGGTGCAAATGAGCATGGCATATGAAGAATGTAAGTACTTTCATAATAGACGATAATAATGCACATGAGCATATCATAATCACTAGCGTCTGAAGTAAATACAAGGATTAATCATGATAATAATAATACTAGCAACTAACAAGATGCACATAAACGTAGCATAAGAAATAAGCATGGAGTCACAAGCATATAAAGTATTCAGAAAATATTAACATGCACACATTATTTAAATATTCAAGTGGAAACCCATGGCTCTTGCAAGAACATCATGCAAGTGGCTATCGTGGCTTGCCTGGGGATGAAGGATTCATCAGGGAGAAGTGCGAGAGGCTCGCGGAAGGAATCACCGAAAAAGTTTCTCTCTCGAAGGGGGCTAATAAGAGGCAAGCGGAAAATGGTCATTTTAAGTATGTGACAACACAGTGAAAATGATACCAACATAATGGGCTCGACGAATAGAGTACGTGGGCTTTTGAATCACCTCCATCAGAGTTACAATTGCAGAGATATAGTCAGTTGAATGCTAGGGACCAGTTTGTAAAAGAAATATTCACAAACAAGTCCCTGGATGGTTAAACAAAAAAGCACCTTTACGAGAATACGCTTTCCATAAGAGAAAGCAAAATCTAGACCGAAGCAGAACCGAAGTACGTTAAGCGAAAGCGCATTCGGTGGAATACACTTCCACTTAATCCACTTCAGCGAGGCCGGCTGGGTCAACGCGTGAGGCTTACAGGCGGGCCCAATCGTTGACCCCTATCTCTCTCTCCCGTCTTCTTATTCTACCTCTGACAGGGAGCAGAGCCGGCGCTGGCCGGGCTCGATGCCGACGCGCGGGGCACGACGACGCGTGAGGAGGGGTGGGACGAGCTCGCGGGGCTCAGCCGCACCCGCAGGAGATGCTGGTACGTCCATTTTGCATCATGTTTACCTACTGTTATTAATGCTATTTTATTGCATAATAATGCTTTTTGGAGTAATTCTAATGCCTTTTCTATCATAATATGCAAGGTACACACAAAGAGGGAGAATTTTGGCATCTGGAAATCTGGACCTAAAAAAGCTAAGTCAGGCTACCTATTCTGCACAACTCCAATTGAGCTGAAACTTCACGAGGATTTTTTATGGAATAAATAAGAAATACAGGAGCAAATAAGTACTGGAGGGGGCCACCCTGGTGAGCACAAGACACCAGGGCGCGCCTGGGCCCCCAGGCGCGCCCTGGTGGGTTGTGCTCAACCAGGCCCACCTCCGGTGCCCCTCTTATGGTATATAAGTCATTTTTACCTAGAAAAAAAATAAGGAGAGTATTTTTGGGACGAAGCGCCGCCGTATCGAGGTGGAACCTGGGCAGGAGCACTTTTGCCCTCCGGCGGAGCGATTCCGCCGGGGAAACTTCCCTCCCGGAGGGGGAAATCATCGTCATCATCATCACCAACAACTCTCCCATCTTGGGGAGGGCTATCTCCATCGACATCTTCAACAACACCAACTCCTCTCAAACCCTAGTTCATCTCTTGTGTTCAATCTTTGTACCAAAACTATAGATTGGTGCTTGTGGGTGACTAGTAGTGTTGATTACATATTGGTGTTGATTACTATATGGTTTATTTGGTGGAAGATTGTATCCATTATGCTATTTAATACCCCTCTGATCTTGAGCATGATTATCATTTAAGTAGTTACTTTTGTTCTTGAGGTCACGAGATAAATCATGTTGCAAGTAATCATGTGAACTTGATATGCGTTTGATATTTTGATGATATGTATGTTATGATTCCCTTAGTGGTGTAATGTGAACGTCGACTACATGACACTTCACCATATTTGGGCCTAAGGGAATGCATTGTGGAGTAGTTATTAGATGATGGGTTGCGAGAGTGACAGAAGCTTAAACCTTAGTTTATGCGCTATTCCGTAAGGGACCGATTGGATCCAAAAGTTTAATGCTATGGTTAGAATTTATTCTTAATACTTTTCTCATAGTTGCGGATGCTTGTGAGGGGATTAACCATAAGTAGGAGGTTTATTCAAGTAGGAACAACACCTAAGCACCGGTCCACCCACATACAGAATTATCAAAGTAGCGAACACGAATTAAGCCAACATGATGAAAGTGACTAGATGAAATTCCCATGTACCCTCAAGAACACTTTGCTTATCATAAGAGACTGTTTTGGCTTGTCCTTTGCCTCAAAAGGATTGGGATACCTTTCTAAACTTTTGTTACTACTACCGTCACTTGCTCGTTACAAATTATCTTGCTATCAAACTACTCTGCTACTTACAATTTTAACACTTGCAGACATTACCTTGCTGAAAACCACTTGTCATTTTCTTCTGCTCCTCATTGGGTTTGACACTCTTACTTATCGAAAAGGCTACAATTGATCCCATATACTTGTGGCTCATCAGATGCCGCAGAGCTCGAGAAGGAGCATGACAGGGACGATAGAGGAGGTTCTAGCCCGGCACGCGCTGGCGCCCGCTGGCGACACATGCCACCTCCAGCCAAGGCGAGGACATCAGCGGCTTCGGGGAAGTGCACCACATCCGACCATGAGCAGAACGAGCACCAGGGAGAGCTGCAGCCGCGCCAGCTCAGGGTGGCCACGGACGAGAGCGACGGCCGATCTTGGGGTCATGGCTACGGGCACTCCAGTGGCGGAACAAGGAGGGAAGAAGATCGGTCTTGCTCGAATTCGAGCAGAGGCCGTCGGCAGTAATGGTGGACAAGGGAGAGGGGGGATCCGGTGCTCGAGGAGAGGGTTGTGGGCGGTGATGAGATGCGGCAGAGCTCGAGCACTCTACTTATAGATGCGGAGAGGGCTCAGGAAGGCTCTGGAGCATGCGGTCGACAAGCCATGGAGGTGGGGACGACGGTCAGGTCACGGGCACGGCCAGAGCACCATGTAGGACGTGACCAGAGCGGAGAGAGGGGTCCAGGGCGACGACACGGCGAAGGTTCTAGACATAGCTAGGTGGCTAGAACTCGAGGGAACACACGAAGACAGGGGGCCCCATTCACCAAAGCGCACGGACGGGCATGCCAGTCGCGTAGTCACCGCGTGAACACAGCGAGGGAACACACTCTGGTCAGCCTGACCATGTCTACTCGAAAGTTCATTCACCAGAGAGTGCCAATGAGTAAAGGAACAAGAACAAGAACCCAAGAATAGACCATAGCTTGCTCGAGGATAACTGAACAACAAGGTGTTTGTACTGGGGTGGGAGAGATTGGCCTGGTGTAAGATGCTGAGATTTGTCTCGGGTTGATCACTTACTAAGATGATCATTGTGGCCAGGTTTTAGCTCATCTGGAGGAGTTTAGATAGCACTTGCTTCACAATGTACCCCGCTGGACAAAAATACAAAAGTTGAAGCCATGCTCAAATGGATGAATGGATTGAGCTGAAATTTGGAGGAGATTGGTTATATGGACATATGAAGACACTGTAAATATTTCATACCAATTGGACACACCAAAATGGTACTTCCTTCAAAGTGGTTCTTAACAGAAACTTGGGAGAATTCTTGAGAAATATTGGCTCAATGAAATGAGCTCAAATTTGGGGGTGGTATATTATATTGGTAGGAGAATGTCCTAGCTAAATTTCAGAATTTATGGAGCAATATAAAATATAGTTGCTGAACAACCTGAAATTATAACCAGAAACAAACATTGGAGGGTGTGCTCCCCATGAGCATGAAATCTTGAATATTTTTGCATATACAAGGTTCATATGGTCCGAAGGAATTCTGAGAATTTTGTGGGAATATATGGCAAGACAGAAATATAGTTTGCTTCACAACCTAGAGCAAACAGGGTTATTCCTTTAATAGAAAAAGGGATATTCCCAAGAAAAAGAAATTGGTTTGGGCTAAGATGGAAATGACGTGGTCTTGGGATGGATTTTAGGTTGACAAGCCACTAGGGAGAGGAATCAGAGATGGTCTTCCCAGGTTTCCAGACCACGGGACCACAGAAATAAGAAAATCAAAGCGAAAATCCAAAGAAATCCAAAGAAAAAGAAAAGGGCCAAACCCAGGGTGTTACATGCCCAATAGTAATTTGTTTACCCACCATATGCTATTTGTTCGAGAGATAAGCCTCTAGTGAAAACTATGGCCCCTGAGTCTACTTTTACCATATTATAAAACCCAAAAGTACTTTGATGTAATTTACTTACTTTTGTTTTAATATTTTATCTATCTATCACTACCAGAATTAATCTTTACAAGTAATGAGTTCAAGGGGATTGACAACTCTCTTGCCTGCGTTGGGTGCAAGTATTTGCCTTTGTGTGTGTAGGTGCTTCTAAGGGGAGTTTTCTTGGTTCTCTTATTGGTTCGATAACCTTGGTTCTCACTAAGGGAAATACTTATCTCTATTGTACTGCTTCACCCCTCCTCTCTGGGGAAAATCCCAATGCAGTTTACAAGTAGCAGCTGACAGTGAATTGACAAAGCATAGATGGAGGGCAGCACATGACGGAACTATAACACATTTTTTGGGTAGTGAACTTGCCATATAATGTAAATCTAAACGGTTATTTTTTAACACAAAAATTGAACTACCTTTTGTGTTTCTTTTTATGGACTGGTCATATATACATAATGAAGTACCACACCAAAAGCAAATGAACAAATAGGTGACATTCTGAGTGCAATGTGTGAACTTTTTAGAATGAATGATTTTTTTCACAAACAAAACTTTCTGAACTTTTTGGTTTCACAACATGAACTTCAAAAATAATAAGTACAAAGTACATCCTTTCAAAATAGCATAACAACATGTAGTCACATTTCTTAGTCAACTGGTTACCTTTGATACTGTTTTAGATGTAGATAATATCTGCTTTTTTCCAAAGGTGGTCCTGGGTACCGAACCCACGTGAAGAATTGTTGATGGAGAGCTGATTCTTGCAATCTTGTGTCATTGCTAAACGTTACAGTTTTTGGACCAAAATCGCACAGTTTTAGGGAGAAACAATAAATGGAAACTAGGCCAAGGCTTAAGGTCTTAACTTGCAACCGTATATTTGCACTTGGATTTCATCTAAATATGCAGCGTGGCTTGGTAGACACCGTTACTATGTGTTGTCGGTACGATGTGGGGGATGTGGACTAATAACCTCATGACCAATGAACAACCTACATCGTGATTCTATTGTCCAACGAAAGCACTTCCATCGAGTGGGGTTACCTCGATTATGAATGATTTCTACGGACCAACTCATTGGTGTTCGATGACCTTACCTCACATCTTTCCAGTGAATTACTTTCAGCTATCATACTTTTCCTTAGTTTCACTAGCTTTCGGCATAACCTTCCACTCATCCCTGCACTTTACCCACTCATTGATCATCATTGGAATCCTGGGTACTTGTAGAGCCTTAGAACGAGAAGAGACAAGAGAAAAATCTTTTGCGATACACAAAATACATTTGGCCTGAAACTTTGTACCAACAATCGCATGCAAAAATACATAGGAGTTGCAAGGCTATGCCTCAGCCTTACCCGAGTGGACTAGTGACACATCGCAAACGAATCATAGAATAAAGGCATTGTATATCAAACTTGAAGATGAATGATAGATAAAAGACTTACAATGTCCCTGTATGTGATCTATATTGATTACAAGTGATGGAAAATGGCTAGGGGATGATTTCTATGGAGATGGAGATGTAGATCTAGATGTAGATGGAATTGGTGATGGGTATGGAGATGGTGGATCTGGGTTTCAACATTGTATTGCGGATGGGGGGCTCTCTGTTGCGGCTGGGGCCTCGTCCCTTTTATAAATTTGGCTTGTGTTGATGTCACGAAGTTGGCGCCAAGTGGTACAAGCACTAGTGCAAGCGAACGTGCTCATACAAGGCATCATATTTTCCTCTGCTTGCGTCTCCGGGCCTCCGATTGCTTGGGGTTGTTCACCAAACTTCATATTTTCTTTCTATGATTCAATGTGCTCCCTTAAATAGTCCATTCTTGAAGGATACAGAATAAACAATGGTTAAATCTTTTGCTTTTGTTAGTCATTAATGATAATGTCAAAGTGATTATTTCAGAATATTTGGGATTATCCGCTTGTAAATGAGTGTAAAAATAACCTCATCAACCTCCCTAAGATTACACCTTGATCATCCTCAGGCAAGAAACAAGATCATAAGGAACTAGTTGTTTAAACCATAACTGTGAGAAGATTTTGGTTCACTCATGATCGGTGCGCCTACATAGCTCACCGCTTTCTTCAGAAAGCTTGGCATAGTTGTAACCACGACAATGGTTATTATGAAAGCGGGCTAGGACAAGATAATTAGAACAAAACTTTCATTAGTTTAGGCAAAGTAATCAACCAGGAATTATTGTACTACGTCTAGATAACTCTCAGTTGTTTTGAACACTTTGGAAAAACTTTTGCAATCACTAGGTTCTACTTTAATTTGTTCAGAGGGTTAGGTGATTTAATATTACTTTTGCGAATCACTATTGATACCTTACCATGTTCCTTTATCCTAACAGGGAAAGGTGGTTTTTCAATATAAGCAGTAGGAACTACCAGATGAACATTATAAATAATAGTTTCATCTTTAGCTATAATCAGTTCTTTAATTTCTTGTTCAATAGGGGGATGATATTTAAACCACTTCTCCTTAGGGAGATCAACATGGGTAGCAAATGATTCACAAAAAGAGGCTACTATCTCAGACTCAAGTCCATATTTATTGCTAAACTTGTGAAAAGCATCGGTATTCATAAAAGATTTAACACAATCAAACTCAAGCTTAATACCTAACTCTTTACCTTCATCAAGTTCCCAATCTTTAGAGTTGCGTTTAATTCTTTCTAAAAGTTCCCACTTGAATTCAATAGTCTTCTTCATAAAAGAACCAGTACAACAAGTATCAAGCATGGATTGATCATCACGAGAAAGCCGAGCATAAAAATTCTGAATAATAATTTCTCTTGAGAGCTCATGATTGGGGCAAGAATATAACATTGACTTAAGCCTCCCCCAAGATAGAGCGATACTTTCTCCTTCACGAGGCCAAAAATTATATATATAATTCTGATCACGGTGAACTAGATGCATAGGATAATTTTTTTTGGGTGAAATTCCAATTTCAATCGATTCCAGTTCCGAGATCCAATATCATTGCATAGCCTATACCATGTTAATGTTTGATAGTATCCGTCGTATCTACTTTTCGTAACGCTTTTCCTCTTGTTTTGGACTCTAATTTGCATGATTTGAATGAAACTAACCCGGACTGATGTTGTTTTCAGCAGAACTACCATGGTGTTGTTTTTGTGCAGAAATAAAAGTTCTCGGAATGGAATGAAACTTTTGGAGAATTATTTCAGAATATATAAAAATATTGGAGCCAAGAACCACCAGAGGGGCCCCCTGGGTGAGCACAACCCACCAGGGCGCGCCCCCCTCCAGGCGAGCCCGGGTGGTTGTGCCCACCTGGTGGCCCCGCAGACCCTGATTCCAACTCTATAAATTCCCATACTTGGAGAAAAAAACCAAGGAGAAAGTTTCATCACGTTTCACGATACAAAGCTGCCGCCACCTCCTGTTCTTCATCGGGAGGCCAGATTTGGAGTCTGTTTTATGCTCCGGAGAGGGGGGGGGGTCTTTGGTCTTCGTCATAACCAACCCTTCTCCATCGCCAATTACATGATGCTCCCCACCTGGAGTGTGTAATTCCTTCGTAGGCTCGCTAGTCGGTGAGGAGTTGGATGAGATTCATCATGTAATTGAGTTAGTTTTGTTAGGGCTCCATCCCTAGTATCCACTATGTTCTGAGATTGATGTTGTTATGAATTTGCCATGCTTAATGCTTGTCACTTTGGGCCCGGGTGCCATGATTTCAGATCTGAACCGTTTATGTTTTCACCATTATATTTATGTTTTAGATCCAATCTTGCAAGTCATATTCACCAATTATGTGTTATGATCCATAAACCCCGGGGTGACAATAACCGAGATACTTTCTGATGATGACCGTAGTTTGAGGAGTTCATGTATTCACTATGTGTTAATGCTTTGTTCCGGTTCTCTATTAAAATGAGGCCATAATATCCCATAGTTTCGTTATGGGCCCCGCTGCCACGAGAGGGTAGGACAAAAGATGTCATGCAAGTTCTTTCCATAAGCACGTATGACTATTTACGGAATACATGCCTACATTGTATTTATGAATTGGAGCTAGTTTTGTATCGCCCTAGGTTATGACTGTTATATGATGAATATCATCCAACAAATTCACCCATCCAATGCCTACGAATTTCCTACATATTGTTCTTGCTAAGTTACTACTACTGCTGTTATTGTTACACTTGCTACAAAATCATTGCTATCACTTTTACCGTTACTATTGTTGTTACTACTACTATCAAAACTATCATATTACTGTGCTACTGAACCGATATTTAATATCTAGGTGTGGTTGAATTGACAACTCAACTGCTAATACTTGCAAATATTCTTTGGCTCCCCTCGTGTCGAATCTATAAATTTGGGTTGAATACTCTATCCTCGAAAACTGTTGCGATCCCCTATACTTGTGGGTTATCAAGACCTTTTTTTCTGGCGCCGTTGCTAGGTAGCATAGCTTTATTTGTTGAGTCACTTGTGATTATTATTTATTTATCACTATGAAGAATCTGAAGGATACAAAAACCAAGATTGTTCCCTCTAGGATGAGGGGAGGTAAGGAACTGCCATCACACCCTGCACTTGATTCACCTTCTGTTTTGAGTAGACTTGCAACACCACCAGATGCTATTAATACTGATATGTCACAAGTTGTTGACGATGCTACTTCTATGAATGCTAAACATGATGATGCTAGTACCTTGCTTGATGATACTATGCCACTAGGTGAATTTCTTGATGAACAAATTGCTAGAGCTAAAGATATTGAGAATGCTGAAACTGATGAAATTATTGAAACTGATGAAGTACTTGAAACTGAAAATCTTGAAACACCTACTAGGCCTAGCTCCCCTAGATATGAATTACCTAAGATACCCGAAGGTTATGTTATGGATGAGGAGACAGCTAGAGATTTTCTTGCTTGCAATGATAGAGATGATATTAAGAAATTATTAAGCAATTTGAAAGAAAAATCTTTGTATGCTAGAATGAAATGTGATCCTAAGTTTTCTACATCACCTATCTTTCTTGATGACAAGGATTATGAATTCTCTGTAGATCTAGAGTTAATTACTTTGGTTGAATCCAATCCTTTTCATGGCTATGAAACTGAAACTGTTGTGGCACACCTTACTAAGTTAAATGATATAGCCACCCTTTTTGCTCATGATGATAAAATTCGCTACTATTATATCCTAAAATTATTTCCGTTCTCATTAAAGGGTGATGCTAAGATATGGTACAATACTCTTGCTCCAGGTTGTGTGCGTAGTCCACATGATATTATTTATTAATTCTCTCAAAATATTTTCATGCTCATAAGACACAAGCTGCCTTATAGGAAATATTTAAATTCGTGCAAATTGAAGAAGAGAGACTCCCACAAGCTTGGGGGAGGCTTCTCCAATTGCTTA
Organism: Triticum timopheevii; assembly: GCA_963921465.1. NCBI lineage: Eukaryota > Viridiplantae > Streptophyta > Magnoliopsida > Poales > Poaceae > Triticum > Triticum timopheevii. Next base: position 422,271,927 of record OY997272.1, read on the forward strand.
ATGCTTTGCCCGATCATCCACATAAGAAAAATGAAGTACATGATATCTTATATAATGAAATAACCGATGCTTCTAGGGACTTCCTAGATAGTTGTTCTGGTTGTGTTTTCAGGGAACAAACTGTTGAAGAAGCTGAGGAATTGTTGAATAACATATTGAAAAATTATGATGAATGGTCTCTTCCTGAACCACCGCTTAAACCCACTCCAAAGAAGGTGGGTATCTTATATCTCAGTCTTGAACATATGCAAGAGGCAAAGAAAAGTATGAATGAAAAATGTACTAAAGCAGAGGATGTTAAGAATTTACCTCCTATTGAAGAAATACATGGACTTGATACACCACCACCAAAGGTGGTAGAGGTAAACTCTTTGATGAAATTTGATGAAAGTGACAATCCTTATAATATGCATCCTAGTCAATGCCTTTATGAGTTTGATAACTACATTAGAAAACAAGATCACTTCAATGCAAATGTTATGAAACAATTGGAATACAACTCTGATATGATTGCTCACTTGAGTGACTTGTTATTTAGAATCTCAAATGATGTTAGAGGTGTAGGAAAACATGCCTCTATGGTTCACACTCAGTTAGAACATTTTGCTAAATATCAAAGAGAATAGCTTGATAAAATGAATAATAATATGAAGGACCATGCTATTAGAGTAGTAACTAGAGGAGGTAGAATGACTCAGGAACCACTTTATCCTGAGGGACATCCTAAAAGAATTGAACAAGAATCTCAAAGAATTAACACTGATGCACCTAGTCCTTCTAGAAAGAAAAAGAAAAAGAAAAACGATAGGACTTTGCATACCTCTTGTGAACCTGAAAGAGAAAAACCTCCTAAAGATAATAATGATGTATCTAACTCAGATGCTGAAACTCAATCTAGTAATGAATATCCATCTAGTTATAATGAAAAAGGTAACGATGATGTTCATGAAGACACTCAACCAGACAATGATAAACAACCAGATAAGGGTGTGGAAATAGAACCAGCTGTTGATCTTGATAACCCACAACCTAAAAGTATAATATATGATAAAAGATACTTTGTTGCTAGAAAATATGGAAAAGAAAGAGAACCATTAGTTCCAAATCCATGCCCTTTCCACCCAAACCAACTACGAAGAACGATGGTGAAGAATTTGAATGCTTTGCTGAAATGCTTAGGCCAGTCTTTTTGTGCACTCGCTTGACTGATATTTTAAAGATGGCCCCTTATGCCAAATACATGAAAGACATCATCACTAATAAGAGAAAAATACCGGAAGCAGAAACCTCCACAATGCTTGCTAATTATTCTTTTAAGGATGGAGTACCTAAAAAACTTGGAGATCCGGGAAACCAACTATACCTTGCTCCATCAGAAGAAATTATATTATGTTAAAACTTCTTTGTGTGATTTAGGAGCTGGTGTTAGTGTTATGCCTTTCTCCTTATACAAAAGACTTGATTTGAATAAACTCACACCTACTGAAATATCTTTGCAAATAATTGATAAATCAACTGCCATACCTATCGGTATTTGTGAGGATGTGCCCGTTGTTGTTGCAAATGTTACTATCTTAACAGACTTTGTTATACTTGAGATGCCCGAGGACGACAACATGTTGATTATCCCTGGTAGACCCTTTCGAATGCTGCAGGGGCTGTTATTGATTGCAATAAAAGCAAGGTCACTTTTCATATCAATGGTAATGAGCATATGGTGCACTTTCCGAAGAAACAATTCCAAGTGAATGGTATTAATGTTATTGAAAAATCTCCGACACTCACTATTGGAAGTTTTCAACTACTTCTACCTACTGCCAAAAAGAAATATGATATACTTATTGTTGGGGACATGCATATCCCCGTTGAGGTAACTTAGTGTTTTACGAAAGTTCTTCGGTTTCATGCTAATCGAAGGTGGTTGTTAAGAAGACTTGATCTACCTTATTAATGGATAATATTTGAGAGGTATGAAGTTGATGAATTTAGTAGTCACTACCTTCTGTCCTTACATTTTGTTTCTATTTTTCTTAGTTAAATAAAATCAAATGCCATGTTTATCCCATTTTCTAAATTTCCCGTGCAATAAAAAATGACCCAAAAATAAAAGTGCTCAGAATGCCTTGAAAATTTAACAAGATTTTTTTGAATATTTCTGAATTTTTAGTACAAATAACATCAGAGGGGGTGCACCAGGTGGGCACAATCCACCTGGGCGCGCTAGCAGCCCCAGGCGCGCCCTGGTGGGTTGTGGTCCCCACGTGCCCCCCTCACTCATCTCTTTAGCCCATGTCATCTCCTACCCCTAGAAAACAATCATCATTGCTCTCTCTCTCGTGTTCTTGCTCTCAAACCCGCGGATTTTGATTTCTTTGCTCGAAGCTCCATTTCCGAAACCATTTTGGGGATTGCTACTTGGTATGTGACTCCTCCGTTTCTCCAATTAATTTTGCTTTAGTGGATTATATTTTGAATAATTAGCTACTCTTGGTGCTGTTGTAGATGAGCTTGCATGTTGAATTCTTAGAGTTCTAAGTAGTTTATAATGCTCAATATAGCCTCTATGCCTCCTTATGAGTAGTTGCTATCAATCTTGTGAAGTTTTGTTTTGAAAAAAAAAATTGTGTCCCAAATTTTTTCAGAAATTGTTCGCGAATAAAAATGCAATTTCTTAGGAGTTCTTCGACAAGGAATTCTTTAGAGGCATCATCTAGCAGTGGCTCGGTGCATCGGTTTTATGTTGAACCAAGCGCAAGTTCAATACAGGATGCCGCTATCAAATCCTGCCTATGGCCGTGCAACGATTTTATGGCCAAGAATTTGAGCAATATGTTCACAACGCCGAGCTCGGTCCCTACATTGAAGATAAGTGCAACCAGCATCTCAACCTCACAGAATCGTTTACTAAAGAATTTAAATTTCATCCTCGTGAGTCTAGAGTTCCGTTTAAACTTTATGACCGTCCATTTACCATGCCTCTAGAATTGTTTTGTGGTATTTGTAAAATTCCATTTTGGGGTTTGCTAGACGAGCCACCAAGATCTGAGTATGAGTCACTCTTGACTAGCCTTTGCTACGGTGAGGATAGATGAGTGACACAAGGTAGAATAAAAAGTATTCATTTACCATCAATTCAATATTTTTCACTCTTCAATGGGAAATGCATTGTGGGAAAGCAGGATTGCAACACACTATGTGCCCCTGGCTTGAGCCTCAAACACACTGCTCCGACCGAAATTAAATGTTATAATCCTGGAGCGATTGTTGCACGCAGATTGCAACACAATGCTGGTAGTGGTTATTTTATGGTGGCATTTATGCTTCTCGTTTAGCTAAACGGCAAAAGAAGACATTGTGTTTTTGAGAGCGAGGCCCGCGCGCACAACACGGAGGTCACAGCTGCTCGGTGGGCTGAGGAGGCTGCACCAAGAGCCTCCATGAGCTACCACTCTGACTATTATGCAGGACGCGGATGGTTATTACCAAGCTAGGCCAAAAGCCTAAGCTTAGGGGAGTATGTATTTCCACCGACATTACATTCATGTTCACACATTTCATTCCAGTTGTCGGTGTCCACACTTTTTCATTGTATTGTCCATGCTAGATTTATTTTCTCACTTTCTTCTTGTGTGTTTGAAAAACTTTGAGAAACCCCAAAAATATTTCTTGCTTCTGTTCGATTTTTCTTTCTTGTTTAGTTAGTTGTAGTATTAAAAAGATAACCCAAAAGGATTTTCTCGATTCCTCTTTTGCTTATTGGGAGCTCTCCCGTTTAAATAGTTTTTCTCATTTTTCCCTTCTTCTTTAATTTGCTTTCTTCAAGAAAACTAAAAACTCCAAAAATATTTCAGTGTGTTTCTCTGAAATTCTTTTCTTTTTATTGAGTCGTACCAAGGAGAATACCACGATGAAAATGTTGAGTGGCTCTCATATGCATTATTGTCAATCTAACAAAGAGCCCAAATTACTTTGTCTTCTCCTCTAGAATAAAATGTTTGCAGATTACAGCTTAGTCCATGGCACTCTGTAACATCCCAAATTTTCAATTTGGAATGTTATTCATTAGATCATCATTGCATCTCATATTTTATTGCATTTTGGCTCGATCCTAGAAATTTTTCACAACTCAAGGACCCACGGAGAGAGTTGGGGATTTCGTTATTTTCATATTTGAGTTTTCTCAAATTTTGTAAAGAGGATCGTTTGATTTTAATTATTTTCTCTTCGAATATTTCTATTATGAAAATATAAGAGAGGGGATAAAATGACTTCCCCCAAAATAAAGAAATATTGGATATTTAATATTAAAATCATATAAGAATTTTATTCGGAGTTTTATCGCTATTTTATTTGAATTAGGAAAAATATGCGTCTTTCAAAATTGAATTAGAGGCCCCAATAAATGTTCGCTTTATCCGCTATATTTTTAGAGGACGGGGAAAAATTATTTTAGGATTTTTGGAGTCCGTTTAGTATTCCTTTTACTTCTTTTTCTGTGCGCGGAATTATAAAGAAAAAAAGTCCACTCACCTAACCGGGCCGTGTCCGTCCGGGACTCCGACCCGGCAGGCCCTTTAAGAGCCGGGAGGCCCGAGCCGCCAGCCCCGCCCCCGTAATCCTAGCACCGCCCGTTCCCCCGCCGCCGCCGGAGCTCGCCGCCGCCGACGTAACTTTCTGGTTAGTTCTCTTATTTGAGTTTTACCCATGCTTCTAGTTGAGTGCTTATTGTTTGTTTGTTTGTTTGCGATAGAGTACCCGGAGTGCGAAGCGTGATACTACGAGTCTCTAGGTTTCACGGATCATCAGCAAGGCAAGTAACACTTTGATCATACCTTTTTACTACCCAGTTTTATTGCATTAGATCAATCCTCAAACAATTGCATGGTTAGGATCTGATTAACATGGGGGTTTGGGAAGTAGATGAGGTAGTACCTATTTACCTATTTATTATCAAACCTTTGGGAGTTACTTCTACGTTGCTTATATTGCTATGCTATGCTTGTAGACGTGGTTTGGTTCGAGTGATTCATGACAGATGTGAGTTTTGTTAATAAATGGTTGAATTAAGGTGGCTACTTAAATACACATCTGGGTGGATTGCTTGAAGGAACCCTGGAGTACCCAGTGGTTGTCAGGGCACCTGGAGAATCCAGTGTTGTCCTAGGATATCCCGGAGTACCTGTGTGATCATCCTACGGTCTGCCACCCAGGCTCAAAGGGATCATAAGATTATTCATGCTAGAAACTTCCGTGTGCAGCCATAAGCTATTATGGGCTCTAGCAGAGTTGAGTACGTTGCAAGACCTTTTTCAGTGGTGGGCTAGCAGATGTAGGGGAAAGTAGGTGTAACTGTCCACCTAGAGTAAAGAGTTATTGTTTCAGAAAGACTGTGTCTTGGTTCTCCGACCATGGTTGTATTCGAGTCTTGTGGGGAAAAGTGCGCAAACCTTTGTAGAGTGTACAAACTAATCATGGTTAGCCGTGTCCCCGATTATGGACGTCTTGAGTATCTAGTTCTTGGATTATCATGTTGATCTCATCACTCTAAATATAATTTGATTTGGTTTAATGATGATGCTTAATTGGAATTGAGTTGGAGGAACCTTCTCAATGTTTAACAACCACAATGATAGTTAAATAAAATGTATTCCTTTGTTGTAGGGAAAAATTGGCTTTATGCAAAACTGTAACCATAGAGCTTTCCACCAGCCATATATGCATGTAGTGATAGCAATTGTTTCTGTTCATTACTCTATGTGTTACATTGCCAGCATATTCCATGTGCTGACCCGTTTCGGGCTGCAACGTTCATGTTGCAGACATTTCAGAAGACGAGTAAGCTGTCATAGGTCGTTGTCTTTCACTCAGTGATGCCGTTGGAGTTGATGGACTCACTTTATCTTCCAAGCCTTCCGCTGTTATCGATTTTAGACGGCCTTAAGCCATATTATTGTAATAAGTGTGTGATTGCTACTCTGTTATAAATCCTCAAGTACTGTGCGTGTCAGCATTACTGATCCAGGGATGACACTGATGCACAGGGATCAGACTGTTTGAGGTCTTGTCGCTACAAGATGGTATCAGAGCACACGCTAAATGTAGGACACGACCACTAAGCTAAAGCCCTAGATCACTACTCTCTTCTCATTTCTGACTCCTCTCCTTTTCTACTCTTTAGGATGGCGGATGCAAGGAACAACCTCGTGCAACTGGATGAAGACACACCTTTTGGACGACACTTGAAGGAAGTTACTAGATACCTGAACATCGGAATACCAAGCTTCACCGGAACCTACATCGCCACTTTACCTGAACAAGAGCGTTGGATGATTCAAGTTCAAGTTCTAGGGAGGAAGTTCATGCTAGTCACTGAGCCCATAGAGTTTTCCTTTGATGCACCAACCTGGAGTCTAGGAAAGAGCATGGCAGCCCACATCACCATGGGACGCATTGGAGAAGTTTACCACAAGGATCTCAAGGAGACTATCTACAAGATTTGCGGGCGGCGAGATGAGCAATGGGAGATGATCAGCACCAGGAAGGATAGATCTATTGCAGCTTTCATCCAGGAGTTAAACCAGCACATTCGTCGCCAGGAGAACCAGATGTGCGCAGGCATGATAGATCTGAAGAAGGCAATGACCAGCATCACAGAGCTGGAGGAAGAACTCCAGTCTACACGCGATGGATATGAGGAGGAAATGACGATACTCGTGGAGAAGAATGACGACCTGATCAGGAAGCTAGGAGTATTCATGGGAGACCCCGCGCCAAGAGGAGAAGACGATGATTCCACTTGTCCGGAAAGCTACATCATTATCGACGACACCAACTCGGACCCCGACGATAGCGATGATGACTTTGTTGATGAAGTTGGAGCAGATATCATAGAGTCTTCCACCGATCAATTTTTCTAGTCAACCACCATACCAGTAGTAGTATTCCCCCCTGTACATTGTATAGTCCGAGCACTTTTGTAATGATAGTTAGATCGATGTATGCCCTTGTTTGAATTGATTGGAGTGATATGTTTGTATTTTCCCTCTAGATCTCATTTTATTCTATTTTCTCATCTTTTCTAAACCCATCAGATGCCTCCGAGACGCGACAATGGATTTGTTTTCCCGCTGGAGCTCACTCAGTTGATCTAGCAGCAGAATGCTTTGATGCAGATACTAGTCCAGAATCAGAATCAGGGGAACAACAACAACAACCCACCACCACCACCTGTTGATCACTTAGCCCGTTTTTTAAGGCTGAATCTGCCAGTGTTCTCTAGTAGCACCGAGCCGATAGTTTCAAATGATTGGCTCCGCAAGATTGGAAGGGAGTTGACCACTACAGGATGCACAGATGCGGAGAGAGTGCGGTTTGCCGCACATCAGCTTGATGGACCCGTAGCATCTTGGTGGGAGAATTTCACAGCCACTTACCCTGTCGACACTGTCACATGGGATCAGTTCCAGCAGGCTTTTCGCACTGCCCATGTTTCAGCAGGAGCTATGGCCATGAAGAAGCGCGAGTTTCGCAACTTGCGCCAAGGAGGACGCACAGTGGGCCAGTATGTGGATGATTTTAGTAAGTCAGCGCGTTATGCCCCAGATGACGTCACTACAGATGCAACTAAACGGGAGAAGTTTCTGGAAGGGTTGAATGATGAGCTAAGCATGCAGTTGATGGTAGCAACCTTCAACAACTACCAGGAGTTGGTAGATAGAGCTGTCATGATTGAAGGGAAGCAGCAGCAGATTGACAACCGCAAAAGGAAGTGTGGACAAGGGAAGTACAATTCTGGAGCTCAGCAGAGACCCCGTTTTAACCCAAACTCGGGAGGAACCCTTCAACATAACCATGGAGTTCAGAATCACAATGGAGGGAGTTCGCACAACCATAGTGTCCCCAAGAACGGGAATGGTAATGGAGGAAGCAACGGGCAGAACCGTTCCAACCCAGCAACACCCGCCAAGAAGAATCTAAGTCACATTACTTGTTTCAAGTGCGGGAAGAATGGACATTACGCCACGGAGTGTTCTGAAGCAAAGAATGTAAATGGCAATGGAAGCTCTGGGAAGAAGCCCAACCCTTTCAACAGGGGACAAGTGAACCACATTAACGTGGAGGAGGTTGAAGCCCAGCCACATGCAGTAATAGGTAAGTTTTTGGTTAAGTCATTTACTGCAATCATTCTTTTTGATACTGGTGCATCGAATTCATACATATCAAGGGGATTTGTGGATAAGTATAAACTGCCCACCAAAGTTCTTAGAACACCTATGTTAGTAAGCTCGCCAGGAGCAGAGCATCTGGCAAGTCAAGGATGTTTTCAGATGCCATTGACCATAGGTAGGCATGTTTTCCCCTCAGACCTGATAATTCTGGAGTCGCAAGTTTGGATGTGATTTTGGGTATGGATTGGTTATCGATGTATGGAGGGAACATCGATTGTGCCAGTAAGTCGATTGTGCTCACCACCCCAGAAGGAAGGAGGATTAAGTATGTATCCCAGCATGTGCCGAAGAGGACTCAAGTGAATTCCTTATCAGGAGTTGTACAGGAGGAAGTACCAGTGGTGAAGGATTTCCCTGATGTATTTCCAGAAGAGTTGCCAGACATGCCAATGGATAGGGACATTGAGTTTTTGATTGAGCTTTTGCCAGGCACAGGGACAATATCTAAGAGACCGTACAGGTTGCCCGCAAAGGATTTGGAGAAAATTAAGAAGCAGATTAAGGAGTGACTGGATAAAGGCTATATTCGCCCAAGTTCGTCACCTTGGGGATCACCAGTGCTTCTAGTAGAGAAGGAAGGGTGGATCGTTGAGGATGGTTGTTGATTATCGTGGATTGAATGAAGTGACAATCAAGAACAAGTACCCACTGCCGGTGATCAATGATCTGTTTGACCAGTTGTAGGGAGCTAAATTATTTTCCAAGATCGATATGCGATCAGGATACCACCAGCTGAAGATTCGAGAGCAAGATATACCTAAGACAGCTTTTACCACGAGGTACGGGCTATATGAGTATACCGTTATGTATTTGGTCTGACTAACGCACCTGCCTATTTCATGAACATGATGAACAGGGTGTTTATGGAGTTTTTGGATAAGTTCATCGTAGTGTTCATTGATGATATGCTGGTCTACTCGAAGAATGAAGAGGAGCATAAGGAGCATTTGCGTTTGGTACTTGGGAAGCTCAGAGAACATCAGTTATATGCCAAGTTCAGCAAGTGTGAGTTTTAGTTGAAGGAAGTTGGATTCCTCAGACATGTTATATCCGGAGAAGGAATAGCAGTAGACCCCACCAAAGTTGTCACAGTGACAAATTGGGAAGCACCCACATCAGTTGGAGAGATCCGGAGTTTTCTTGGACTCGCAGGATACTACCGGAGGTTCATTGAAAATTTCTCGAAGATTGCAAAGCCCATGACGGAGTTGTTGAAGAAGGACACCAAGTTCAAATGGACTGAGGAATGTGAGGCCAGTTTTTAGGAGTTGAAGAAACGCTTGGTTACAGCTCCAGTGTTGATTCTGCCAGATCAACGCAAGGATTATCAAGTGTATTGCGACGCTTCTCGTCGAGGACTTGGAGCAGTGCTTATGCAGGAGGGAAGAGTTGTTTCATATGCCTCACGACAGCTTAAACCCCATGAGTTGAATTATGCTACCCACGATTTGGAGTTAGCAGCCGTAGTGCATGCATTGAAGACATGGAGACATTTTCTCATCGGAAACCATTGTGAGGTGTACACGGATCACAAGAGTTTGAAGTATATCTTCACGCAGAAGGAGTTGAATCTCTGGCAGAGGAGATGATTGGAGCTCATCAAGGATTATGATATGAGGTTGCATTATTGTAACATCCCAAAATTCTAAATTTTGGAATGTTATAAACAAATAGATAGTTTTGATTGATTGTTTGATTGATTGATTGAGTGAGTGAAATTCGAAACTTTTTGAAAGTTAAATGAGAGGGAATAAAAGGACTTTCCCAAACTTTCATTTTCTTTTCTGATCTTCATGAATTCAAATTCTTTTCAAATACAAAACCCTTGAGCGAAGATGATATGACTTCTTCCATTTAATTAAATGAAAGGGTACTTGAAAATATTTGAATTTCATTTGGAAATATTTCAATTCATAAACTTCATGCAACTCAATTATTTTCATGAGAGAAGATAAAATGACTTCTTCAAATTATATGAAATATAAGTAGGGAGTTTAAAGAAATCCAATTTAAAGTCCTTTTGAAATTATTATTTTTCAAATTGGAGTTATTTGGGTTTTATTCAAATTATTTTTCTCCAAAAATACAATATATGGAAATTAGGGTAAAATGATTCCCTACATCAGAAAAATGGAGAGAAATAAATTTGAAGTCATTTTGGTATTTTTTTAAAATGATTTTTATGAGGTTTTATTGTAGCAGAAGCACTCTTTGCTTGATTTAAAATTCTGAGGGTTTTATTAGAAGCTAGAATAATGTTCATCTTGTAGGAAATCTTTTTCTGCAAATTTTGATATATTATATGCATATAGTATATTTTAGTTCATTTAGTTTTTTTTCCTGTAGAAATACATGTTTAAAAAAAATTCTTCTCCTCTCGCAGACTGGGCCGACCCAGCTCCCAGGCCAGGCCGCGGCCCAGCCCACGTCGCCCGTCGCCACCGTCCCCGAGCGGGACTCCGCTCGGGAGTTCGCCGCCGCCGCCGTCCGAGTCCCGGCCGGGCACGCCTCCCGTGACCCCTTCCCCACGCCTCCCGAGGCCACCCCTCCCCTATAAAGCCGCCGCCTGGACCCCTCTCTCTCCTCTCCTCCCGCATCTCGCCTCCGCCTCGCTGGAATTGCCGCCGCCGCGTGCATCTCGCCGCCGCCCCACCGCTGCACGCCCGGCGCCCTCGCTCCCCACGCCGCCCTCGCCCCTCGCCGCCGTTCCGCGCCGGAGCCGCCGTCTCGCCTCGCCCCGCTCGCCGGAATCCGCAGCCTCGCCGGAGCCGATCCAAACCGCCGCCGCCGCCCGGACTCGCCGACTCGCCGGTGTCCGATCCCAATCCAACCGCCGGTTTTCTTCCGGTCCGGTAAAACCGCCCCGGTCCGAACCAGTTTTTATTTTAAAGGTTCGGTTTGGTCTAAAAAACCCGCTTTTTATTTAGTTTAGTTATGTAATGAACTTTATCTCTTTAGGTAGTTTCAGCGAACGTTTTCGTTCGTTAGGTTTTTGTAGCGAACGTTCACTATTTAGTCTTTTTCTTTTTCTGTTTAAATTACATCAGGGACCGATCTGTGAATATATTTATTTACAGATTAGCCCCTGGTTTTCAAACGACCATAACTTTTTGCTCATTAGTCGGAATTCAACGAAACCAACACCCACCTCTTTGTTATGATCCCCTCTATCCTGTAAAACAACTTACACATGTTTTTGAAAGTTTAAAATTTGAATTTCAAACAGTTTAGTATTTGAACTTTGTTTGATCGTAACTTGAGTTTTATAACTCCGTTTGAGTTGAATCTTTTTGCAAATTAAAGCTCTTGACCTAAACTTTCTGATACAGCCAAATTCACAAAGTTTTGGTACCTTTAGAAATTGTTTTATGCTGCAAGAGTTATTTGCTTGGTTTTGATGTTTTTCAAATTGTTTTGTTCGTTCTTTCCGATCCTTTGAGTGATTGCTTGTGTGTGGTTACTATTGTTTGCTTACGATAGATTGTCCGGAGTGTGACGAGTAGAACTATCAAGAGTTTTGAGTGTGAATCATCTTCATCAACATTGCAGGCAAGTTCACACTTTGATCATATCCCACGTAGCCGATACGTTGAGCCGCAAGAGCCATGTCAATACACTCATGACCGGAGAGTTACCCAAGGAGTTAGAAGAGGATCTTCGTGAGGTTTGTTTGGAAATAGTTCCGAGAGGCTATGTAGCGGCATTGGAGATTCAGTCTACTTTGATGGAGAAGATCAGAGAAGCTCAGAAGCCGGACAAAGATATTGTTGAGATCAAGGAAAGGATGAGAAAAGGAAAGGCTAAAGGATTTCGTGAGGATGAGCATGATACTTTATGGTTTGAGGATCGCGTATATGTGCCCAATGACCCCGAGATCAAGAAGTTGATTCTGCAAGAGGCCCATGATTTGCCGTATTCGATTCACCCAGGAAATACCAAGATGTATCTGGATTTGAAGGACAGTTTCTAGTGGACCAGAATGAAGAAGGATATTGCGGAGTATGTAGCAGTTTGTGATGTATGTCAGAGAGTGAAGGCAGAGCATCAGAAGCCAGCAGGATTGCTACAGCCATTGTCGATACCCGAATGGAAGTGGGACAAGCTAGGCATGGATTTTATTACGGGATTACGTAGGAATCGTTCAGGCTATGACTCGATATGGGTTGTAGTCGATCGTTTGACGAAGGTAGCTAATTTCATCCCAGTGAAGACCACTTACACCAGTGCTAAGTTGGCAAAGATATACATGACCAGGATCGTATGTCTGCATGGAGTTCCGAGGACCATTGTATTAGACAGGGGAACCCAGTTTACCTCAAAGTTCTGGAATCAGTTGCACGAAACTTGGGGTACCAGGCGAGAGTTCAGTACAGCCTTTCATCCACAGATGGATGGACAGATTGAGAGAGTCAATCAGATTCTGGAGGACATGTTGAGAGCTTGTGCGCTAGATTATGGATCTAGTTGGGACGACAATTTGCCATATGCGGAGTTCTCTTACAACAACAGCTATCAAGCTAGTTTGAATATGGCCCCTTTCGAAGCTTTGTACGGAAGGAGGTGCAGGACACCGTTGTTGTGGGATGAAGTTGGAGACCGTCAGTTGTTGGGACCAGATTTAATTAAAGAGTCTGAAGAGAAGGTTAAGCTGATTCGCGATAGACTCAAGGTAGCCTAGTCTAGGCAGAAGAGCTATGCGGATTCTAAACGCAAGGAGATAGTTTACAAAGTCGGAGACAGAGTTTATCTTCATGTGTCCTCACTTCGAGGAGTTAAGCATTTTCGAGTTAAGGGAAAGTTAGCACCATGTTTTGTGGGACCATACAAGGTTTTGGAACGTATGGGAGAAGTTGCTTACAAGTTGGAATTGCCTGAAGGATTGTCAGGAGTTCAAGATGTGTTCCACGTTTCCCAGTTGAAGAAGTGCCACGCAGAGATGGCCGGTATTCCTCTGAGAGATACAGTGCCACTGGAAGCGATTCAGTTGGATAGCGATTTGACCTACAAGGAGAAACCAGTGAAGATTCTCGAGTTTGCCAGCCGAGTCACACGCAACAAGGTTATCAAGTTCTTCAAAGTTCAGTGGAGCCACCATACCGAGGATGAAGCCACCTAGGAACGAGAGGAAGACCTATGGAAGGACCACCCACACCTATTTTCTAGCCAACCCGAATCTCGAGGGCGAGATTCACCTTAAGGGGGGTAGGTTTGTAACATCCCAAATTTTCAATTTGGAATGTTATACATTAGATCATCATTGCATATCATATTTTATTGCATTTTGGCTCGATCCTAGAAATTCTTTGCAACTCAAGGACCCACGGAGAGAGTTGGGGATTTCGTTATTTTCATATTTGAGTTTTCTCAAATTTTGAAAAGAGGATCGTTTGATTTTAATTATTTTCTCTTCAAATATTTCTATTGTGAAAATATAAGAGAGGGGATAAAAAGACTTCCCCCAAAATAAAGAAATATTGGAGATTTAATATTAAAATCAAATAAGAATTTTATTCGGAGTTTTATTGCTATTTTATTTGAATTAGGAAAAATATGCATTTTTCAAAATTGCATTAGAGGCCCAAATAAATGTTCACTTTGTCCGCTATATTTTTAGAGGACGGGGAAAATTTATTTTAGCATTTTTGGAGTCTGTTTAGTATTTCTTTTACTTGTTTTTTTGTGCGCGGAATTATAAAGAAAAAAAAGTCCACCGACCTAACCGGGCCGTGTCCGTCCGGGACTCCGACCCGGCCGGAAATTTAAGAGCCGGGAGGCCCGAGCCGCCAGCCCCGCCCCCGTAACCCTAGCGCCGCCCATTCTGCCGCTGCCGTCGCTGCGTTTCGCCGCCGCCGCCGCCGGAGATCGTCGCCACTGCCTGATCCGAGCCGCCCCGACGTCTCGCCGCAGCCGGAGCTCGCCGCCGCCGATGTCCGCCGCCGCCACCGCCTTGTGACCCGACCCCGCCGCCACCACCGGACCCCGCCCCGACCGCCGGAGTACGCCGCCGCTGCAGCCGGAGTACGCCACCACCGCCGCCGACCCCGATCCGCGAGGTAGCCATCGGTTTTCTTCGAAAAACCGTACAGTTTTTTAGAACCCGCGGTTATTTTTTTCTAGATCGGTTTTTTTCTCGGTTTAGTAATTTAGCGAACGCCCGTTCATACATTTGTTTTAACGAACGGTTTTCACTCGTTAGCCGCAGACAGTGAACGTTCGTTCGTTAGCCTGTTCGTTAGTTTTTCTTTTTCCAGGGATTTTCCGCGATTATTTTCGATCGCGATTTCTGTCCTAATTTTTGTTTTAATTTATCTTTTCGCTCGTTTATCGGAATCAGGCGATTCAAGCGCCTAGATCTTCGTCTCGAAGCCCTCTTTTTGTTTGACCAACTTGAACAAGATTTTGCTACTGTAAATTTTGACTTAAGTCCAGATTAGTAAACGGATCTTGTTTCTTTCGCACTTTTAATTTAATTGCTTCGTTTGATTTGATTCTTTTTGCAAACCGGAGTTCTTAAGTTGAACTTTCTGGTTAGTTCTCTTATTTGAGTTTTACCCATGCTTCTAGTTGAGTGCTTATTGTTTGTTTGTTTGTTTGCGATAGAGTACCCGGAGTGCGAAGCGTGATACTACGAGTCTCTAGGTTTCACGGATCATCAGCAAGGCAAGTAACACTTTGATCATACCTTTTTACTACCCAGTTTTATTGCATTAGATCAATCCTCAAACAATTGCATGGTTAGGATCTAATTAACATGGGGGTTTGGGAAGTAGATGAGGTAGTACCTATTTACCTGTTTATTATCAAACCTTTGGGAGTTACTTCTACGTTGCTTATATTGCTATGCTATGCTTGTAGACGTGGTTTGGTTCGAGCGATTCATGACAGATGTGAGTTTTGTTAATTAATGGTTGAATTAAGGTGGCTACTTAAATACACATCTGGGTGGATTGCTTGAAGGCACCCTGGAGTACCCAGTGGTTGTCAGGGCACCTGGAGAATCCAGTGTTGTCCTAGGATATCCCGGAGTACCCGTGTGATCATCCTACGGTCTGCCACCCAGGCTCAAAGGGATCATAAGATTATTCATGCTAGAAACTTCCGTGTGCAGCCACAAACTATTGTGGGCTCTAGCATAGTTGAGTACATTGCAAGACCTTTTTCAGTGGTGGGCTAGCAGATGTAGGGGAAAGTAGGTGTAACTGTCCACCTAGAGTAAAGAGTTATTGTTTCAGAAAGACTGTGTCTCGATTCTTCGACCAAGGATGTATTCGAGTCTTGTGGGGAAAAGTGCGCAAACCTCTGCAGAGTGTACAAACTAATCATGGTTAGTCGTGTCCCCGGTTATGGACGTCTTGAGTATCTAGTTCTTGGATTATCATGTTGATCTCATCACTCTAAATATAATTTGATTGGGTTTAATGATGATGCTTAATTGGGATTGAGTTGGAGGAACCTTCTCAATGTTTAACAACCACCATGATCGGTAAATAAAATTTATTCCTTTGTTGTAGGGAAAAATTGGCTTTATGCAAAACTGTAACCATAGAGATTTCCACCAGCCATATATGCATGTAGTGATAGCAATTGTTTCTGTTCATTACTCTATGTGTTACATTGCCAGCATATTCCATGTGCTGACCCATTTTGGGCTGCAACGTTCATGTTGCAGACATTTCAGACGACGAGTAAGCTGCCATAGGTCATTGTCTTTCACTCAGTGATGCCGTTGGAGTTGATGGACTCACTTTATCTTCCAAGCCTTCCGCTGTTATCAATTTTAGATGGCCTTAAGCCATATTATTGTAATATGTTCTCTTTTGAGACATTCGATGTAATAAGTGTGTGATTGCTACTCTGTTATAAATCCTCAAGTACTGTGCATGTCAGCATTACCGATCCAGGGATGACACTGATGCACAGAGATCAGACTATTTGAGGTCTGGTCGCTACACACTCTTGCACTATTATTATTCTCGTATCATTCGGTCGTGCAAGTGAAAGGCAATAATGACGATATTTGATGAACTGGCCATGGCAGAGAGAAACCGTATGAACTCAACTTGTTATGTTTTTGTAAATATGTTTAACCTAGTATCCATGATTCAGCATATTATGATCAAATATTTTTGCAATGACAATTAGAGATTATAGTTTCTCATGCCATGCTTAAGTAGCTAGGAGTGGATAATGATTTATCTTGGATGTCAACATTGCCTTAAAATGATTGTGATGTAGTATGATGATATGGTATCCTCCTCTAAATGTTTCAAGTGGCTTGACTTGGCACATGTTTATGCATGTAGTTGAATCAAAACCAACATAGCCTCTATGATATTTATGTTCATTGTGTCCATATCCTAATCATGCTAGTATCCAATGTTCATTATTCATAATGCATCTTCTTGACTGTTTTCGCTCTCTAGCTAGCCGCTTCTCAACCTATTTGCTAGCCTTTGCCTGTACTAAGCGGAAATACTACTTGTGCATCAAAATCCTAAAACCCAAGTTATTCCAGATGATTCCAACATATCTACCTATATGAGATATTACCCTGCCGTTCTATGTAAATTTGCATGTGCCACCTCTAAAACTTCAAATAAACACCTATTTTTGTGTGTCCAGATTGTTCATAGAGCGATAGGGGGCAGTCAGTATCTTCCATGCTAAGCGGGTTATTCTCATGATGAGTCATTATTCACTCGTTCTTCCACGAGAGGGGCAGTAATAGGGATTCCCAGTCCTGAATTAAAAAATTGCAAATAATTAAACAAAACTCCCCCTGGAATGATGTTGGTATGGATGGTACCTTTGGATTCGGCTAGTCGTAGAGTGTGTTTGTTTGTGGAGGGGGAGCAAAGCTCGCGATACATCAAGATCGTATCACCTCAAGAACACTTGAGAGAGATCAAACACATAGCTACTGGTACATACCCTCAGCCCTAAGGGTGAACTACTCCCTCCTCTTCATGGAGAGCACCGGGATGATGAAGATGGCCACCGGTGAGGGATCCCCACTCCGGCAGGGTGCCAGAACAGGGTCCCGATTGGCTTTTGGTGGCTACAAAGGCTTGCTGCGGCGGAACTCCCGATCTATTTGTTGGGGAACGTAGTAATTTCAAAAAAAATCTATGCACACTCATGATTATGGTGATGCATAGCAACGAGAGGGGAGAGTGTTGTCCACGTACCCTCATAGACCGAAAGCAGAAGCGTTAGCACAACACGGTTGATGTAGTCGTACGTCTTCACGATCCGACCGATCAAGTACCGAACGCACGACACCTCCGAGTTCAGCACACGTTCAGCTCGATGACGTCCCTCGAACTCTGATCCAGCCGAGCTTTGAGGGTGAGTTCTGTCCACGACAGCGTGGTGACGATGATGATGTTCAACCGATGCAGGGCTTCGCCTAAGCACCGCAACAATATTATCGAGGTGGAATAGGGTGGAGGGGGCACCGCACACGGCTAATAGATCTCAAGGATCAATTGTTGTGTCTAGATGTGCCCCTGCCCACGTATATAAAGGAGCAAGGGAGAGGGGGCGGCCGGCCAGGAGGAGGCTTGCCAGGGAGGAGTCCTACTCCAACCGGGAGTAGGACTCCCTCCTTTCCTTGTCCAAGTAGGAGAGGGGGAAGGAAGGGGAGAGAGGAGAGGAAGGAAAGGGGGCGCCGCCCCCCTCCTTGTCCTATTCGGACTAGAGGGGGAGGGGCGCGCGGCCTGCCCTGGCCGCCCCTCCTCTGCTCCACTTTGGGCCCATGAGGCCCATTAACCCCCCGGGGGGTTCCGGTAACCCCCCGATACTCCGGTATACATCCGATAACCCTCGGAACCATTCCGATGTCCGAATATAGTCGTCCAATATATCAATCTTCATGTATCGACCATTTCGAGACTCCTCGTAATGTCCGTGATAATATCCGGGACTTCGAACTATATTCGGTACATCAAAACATATAAACTCATAATACAACCGTCATCTAACTTTAAGCGTGCAGACCCTACGGGTTCGAGAACTATGTAGACATGACCGAAACACGTTTCCGGTCATTAACCAATAGCAGAACCTGGATGCTCATATTGGCTCCTACATATTCTACGAAGATCTTTATCGGTCAAACCACATAACAACATACGTTGTTCCCTTAGTCATCCGTATGTTACTTGCCCGAGATTCGATCGTCGATATCTCAATACCTAGTTCAATCTCGTTACCGACAAGTCTCTTCACTCGTTACGTAATGCATTATTCCGTAACTAACTCATTAGCTACATTGCTTGCAAGGCTTATTGTGATGTGCGTTACCGAGAGGGCCCAGACATACCTCTCTGACAATCGGAGTGACAAAACCTAATCTCGAAATACACCAACTCAACATGTACCTTCGGAGACACCTGTAGAGCTCCTTTATAATCACCCAGTAACGTTGTGATGTTTGGTAGCACACAAAGTGTTCCTCCGGTAAACGGGAGTTGCATAATCTCATAGTTGTAGGAACATGTATAAGTCATGAAGAAAGCAATAACAACATACTAAATGATCAAGTGCTAAGCTAACGGCATGGGTCAAGTCCATCACATCATTCTCCTAATGATGTGATCCCGTTAATCAAATAACAACTCATGTCTATGGTTAGGAAACACAACCATCTTTGATCAATGAGCTAGTCACGTAGAGGCATACTAGTGACATTATGTTTGTCTATGTATTCACACATGTATTATGTTTCCGGTTAATACAATTCTAGCATGAATAATAAACATTTATCATGATATAAGGAAATAAATAATAACTTTATTATTGCCTCTAGGGCATATTTTCTTTAGTCTCCCACTTGCACTAGAGTCAATAATCTAGATTACACAGTAATGATTCTAACACCCATGGAGCCTTGGTGCTGATCATGTTTTGCTCGTGGAAGAGGCTTAGTCAACAGGTCTGCAACATTCAGATCCGTATGTATCTTGCAAATCTCTATGTCTCCCACCTGGACTTGGTCCCGGATGGAATTGAAGCGTCTCTTGATGTGCTTGGTCCTCTTGTGAAATCTGGATTCCTTTGCCAAAGCAATTGCACCAGTATTGTCACAGACGATTTTCATTGGTCCCGATGCACTAGGTATGACACCTAGATCGGATACGAACTCCTTCATCCAGACTCCTTCATTTGCTGCTTCTGAAGCAGCTATGTACTCCGCTTCACATGTAGATCCTGCCATGATGCTTTGTTTAGAACTGCACCAACTAACAGCTCCACCGTTCAATATAAACACGTATCCGGTTTGCGATTTAGAATCGTCCGGATCAGTGTCAAAGCTTGCATCGACATAACCATTTACGACTAGCTCTTTGTCACCTCCAACAACGAGAAATATATGCTTAGTCCTTTTCAGGTATTTCAGGATATTCTTGACCGCTATCCAGTGATCCACTCCTGGATTACTTTGGTACTTCCCTGCTAAACTTATTGCTAAGCATACATTAGGTCTGGTACACAACATTGCATACATGATAGAGCCTATGGCTGAAGCATAGGGAACATCTTTCATTTTCTCTCTATCTTCTGTTGTGGTCGGGCATTGAGTCTGACTCAACTTCACACCTCATAATACAGGAAAGAACCCTTTCTTTGCTTGATCCATTTTGAACTTTTTCAAAACTTTATCAATGTATGTGCTTTGTGAAAGTCCAATTAAGCGTCTTGATCTATCTCTATAGATCTTGATGCCTAATATGTAAGTAGCTTCACCGAGGTCTTTCATTGAATAACTTTTATTCAAGTATCCTTTTATGCTATCCAGAAGTTCTATATCATTTCCAATCAATAATATGTCGTCTACATATAATATCATAAATGCTACAGAGCTCCTACTCACTTTCTTGCAAATACAGGCTTCTCCAAAAGTCTGTATAAAACCATATGCTTTGATCACTCTATCAAAGTGTTTATTCCAACTCTGAGAGGCTTGCACCAGTCCATAAATGGATCGCTGGAGCTTGCACACTTTGTTAGCACCTTTTGGATCGACAAAACCTTCTGGTTGCATCATATACAACTCTTCTTCTAGAAATCCATTCAGGAATGCAGTTTTGACATCCATTTGCCATATTTCATAATCATAAAATGCGGCAATTGCTAACATGATTCGGACAGACTTAAGCATCGCTACGGTGAGAAAGTCTCATCGTAGTCAACCCCTTGAACTTGTCGAAAACCTTTCGCAACAAGTCGAGCTTTGTAGACAGTAACATTATCATCAGCGTTAGTCTTCTTCTTGAAGATCCATTTATTATCGATGGCTTGCTGATCATCGGGCAAGTCAACCAAAGTCCATACTTTGTTCTTATACATGGATCCCATCTCAGATTTCATGGAATCAAGCCATTTTGCGGAATCTGGGCTCATCATCGCTTCCTCATAGTTCATAGGTTCGCCATGGTCAAGTAACATGACCTCCAGAATAGGATTACCGTACCACTCTGGTGTGGATCTTACTCTGGTTGACGTACAAGTTTTAGTAGTAACTTGATCTAAAGTTTCATGGTCAATATCATTTGCTTCCTCACTAATTGGTGTAGTCGTCACAGGAACCGGTTTATGTGATGAACTACTTTCCAATAAGGGAGCAGGTACAGTTACCTCATCAAGTTCTACTTTCCTCCCACTCACTTCTTTCGAGAGAAACTCCTTCTCTAGAAAGGATCCGAATTTAGCAACAAAAGTCTTGCCTTCAGATCTGTGATAGAAGGTGTACCCATAGTTTCCTTTGGGTATCCTATGAAGACACATTTCTCCGATTTGGGTTCGAGCTTATCTGGTTGAAGTTTTTTCACATAAGCATCGCAGCCCCAAACTTTGAGAAACGACAACTTTGGTTTCTTGCCAAACCACAGTTCATAAGGCGTCATCTCAACGGATTTTCATGGTGCCCTATTTAACGTGAATGCGGCCGTCTCTAAAGCATAACCCCAAAACGATAGAGGTAAATCAGCAAGAGACATCATAGATCGCACCATATCTAGTAAAGTACGATTACGCCATTCGGACACACCATTACGTTGTGGTGTTCCAGGTGGCGGGAGTTGCGAAACTGTTCCGCAATTTTTCAAATGTAAACCAAACTTGTAACTCAAATATTCTCCTCCACAATCAGATCGTAGAAACTTTATTTTCTTGTTACGATGATTTTCCACTTCACTCTGAAATTCTTTGAACTTTTCAAATGTTTCAGACTTATGTTTCATTAAGTAGATATACCCATATCTACTCAAATCATCTGTGAAGGTGAGAAAATAACGATACCCGCCACGAGCCTCAATGTTCATTGGACCACATACATCGGTATGTATGATTTCCAACAAATCTGTTGCTCGCTCCATTGTTTCGGAGAACGATGTTTTAGTCATCTTACCCATGAGGCACGGTTCACAAGTACCAAGTGATTCATAATCAAGTGATTCCAGAAGTCCATCAGTATGGAGTTTCTTCATGCGCTTTACACCAATATGACCCAAACGGCAGTGCCACAAATAAGTTGTACTATCATTATCAACTCTGCATCTTTTGGCTTCAACATTATGAATATGTGTATCACTACTATCGAGATTTAATAAAAATAGACCACTCTTCAAGGGTGAATGACCATAAAAGATATTACTCATATAAATGGAACAACCATTATTCTCTGATTTAAATGAATAACTGTCTCGCATCAAACTAGATCTAGATATAATGTTCATGCTTAACGCTGGCACCAAATAACAATTATTTAGGTCTAAAACTAATCCCAAAGGTAGATGTAGAGGTAGCGTGCCGACTGCGATCACATCGATTTTGGAACCATTTCCCACGCGCATCATCACCTCGTCCTTAGCCAATCTTCGCTTAATCCGTAGTCCCTGTTTCGAGTTGCAAATATTAGCAACAGAACCACTATCAAATTTCCAGGTGCTACTGCAAGCATTAGCAAGGTACACATCAATAACATGTATATCACATATACCTTCGTTCACCTTGCCATCCTTCTTATCCGCCAAATACTTGGGGCAGTTCCGCTTCCAATGACCAGTCTGCTTGCAGTAGAAGCACTCAGTCTTAGGCTTAGGTCCAGACTTGGGTTTCTTCTCTTGAGCAGCAACTTGTTTGCCGTTCTTTTTCAAGTTCCCCTTCTTCTTCCCTTTACCCTTTTTCTTGAAACTGGTGGTCTTGTCGACCATCAACACTTGATGCTCCTTTTTGATTTCTACCTCCACGGCTTTTAGCATTGCGAAGAGCTCGGGAATAGTCTTGTTCATCCCTTGCATATTATAGTTCATCACAAAGCTCTTGTAGCTTGGTGGCAGTGATTGAAGAATTCTATCAATGACACTATCATCAGGAAGATTAACTCCCAGATGAATCAAGTACGCAGACATTTTGAGTATATGTTCACTGACAAAACTATTCTCTTCCATCTTGCAGCTATAAAACTTATTGGAGACTTCATATCTCTCAATCCGGGCATTTGCTTGAAATATTAACTTCAACTCTTGGAACATCTCATATGCTCCATGACGATCAAAACATCGTTGAAGTCCCGGTTCTAAGCCGTAAAGCATGGCACACTGAACTATCGAGTAGTCATCAGCTTTGCTCTGCCAGACGTTCTTAACGTCGTCAGTTGCATCTGCAGAAGGCCTGGCACCCATCGGTGCTTCTAGGACGTAACTCTTCTATGCAGCAATGAGGATAATCCTCAAGTTACAGACCCAGTCCGTGTAATTGCTACCATCATCTTTCAACTTAGCTTTCTCAAGGAACGCATTAAAATTCAACGGAACAACAAAACGAGCCATCTATCTACAACAAACATAGACAAGCAAAGTACTATCAGGTACTAAGTTCATGATAAATTTAAGTTCAATTGATCATATTGCTAAGAACTCCCACTTAGATAGACATCCCTCTAATCATCTAAGTGATCACATGATCCAAATCAACTAAACCATGTTCGATCATCACGTGAGATGGAGTAGTTTTCAATGGTGAACATCACTATGTTGATCATATCTACTATATGATTCACGCTCGACCTTTCGGTCTCAGTGTTCCGAGGCCATATCAGTATATGCTAGGCTCGTCAAGTTTAACCTGAGTATTCCGTGTGTGCAACTATTTTGCACCCGTTGTATTTGAACGTAGATCCTATCACACCCGATCATCACGTGGTGTCTCAGCACGAAGAACTTTCGCAATGGTGCATACTCAAGGAGAACACTTATACCTTGAAATTTAGTGAGAGATCATCTTATAATGCTGCCGTCAATCAAAGCAAAATAAGATGCATAAAGGATAAACATCACATGCAATCAATATAAGTGATATGATATGGCCATCATCATCTTGTGCTTGTGATCTCCATCTTTGAAGCACCGTCATGATCACCATCGTCACCGGCGCGACACCTTGATCTCCATCGTAGCATCGTTGTCGTTTTGCCACCTATTGCTTCTACGACTATCGCTACCGCTTAGTGATAAAGTAAATCAATTACAGGGCGATTGCATTGCATACAATAAAGCGACAACCATATGGCTCCTGCCAGTTGCCGATTACTCGGTTACAAAACATGATCATCTCATACAATAAAATATAGCATCATGTCTTGACCATATCACATCACAACATGCCCTGCAAAAACAAGTTAGACGTCCTCTACTTTGTTGTTGCAAGTTTTACGTGGCTGCTACGGGCTGAGCAAGAACCATTCTTACCTACGCATCAAAACCACAACGATAGTTCATCAAGTTAGTGATGTTTTAACCTTCTCAAGGACCGAGCGTAGCCACACTCAATTCAACTAAAGTTGGAGAAACTGACACCCGCCAGCCACCTATGTGCAAAGCACATCGGTAGAACCAGTCTTGCGTAAGCATACGCGTAATGTCGGTCCGGGCCGCTTCATCCAATAATACCGCCGAACCAAATTATGACATGCTGGTAAGCAGTATGACTTGTATCGCCCACAACTCACTTGTGTTCTAATCGTGCATATAACATCTACACACAAAACCTAGCTCTGATACCACTGTTGGGGAACGTAGTAATTTCAAAAAAATCCTACGCACACTCAAGATCATGGTGATGCATAGCAACGAGATGGGAGAGTGTTGTCCATGTACCCTCGTAGACCGAAAGCGGAAGCGTTAGCACAATGCGGTTCATGTAGTCGTACGTCTTCACTATCCGACCGATCAAGTACCGAACGCATGGCACCTCCGAGTTCAGCACATGTTCAGCTCGATGATGTCCCTCGAACTACGATCCAGCCGAGCTTCGAGGGAGAGTTCCGTCAGCACGACGGCATGGTGACGATGATGATGTTCTACCGACGCAGGGCTTCGCCTAAGCACCGCAACGATATTATCGAGGTGGAATATGGTGGAGGGGGGCACCGCACACGGCTAAGAGATCTCAAGGATCAATTGTTGTGTCTAGAGGTGCCCCCTGCCCCGTATATAAAGGAGCAAGGGGGAGGGGGCGGCCGGCCAGGTGGAGGCGTGCCAGGGAGGAGTCCTACTCCCACCGGGAGTAGGACTCCCTCCTTTCCTTGTCCAAGTAGGAGAGGGGGGAGGAAGGGGAGAGAGGAGAGGAAGGAAAGGGGGCGCCACCCCCCTCCTTGTCTTATTCAGACTAGAGGGGGAGGGGCGCGCGGCCTTCCCTGGTCGCCCCTCCTCTGCCCCACTTTGGGCCCATGAGGCCCATTAACCCCCGGGGAGGTTCAGGTAACCCCCCGGGAGGTTCCGGTAACCCCCTGGTACTCCAGTATACATCCGATAACCCCCGGAACCATTCCGGTGTCCGAATATAGTCGTCCAATATATCAATCTTCATGTCTCGACCATTTCAATACTCCTCGTCATGTCCGTGATCACATCCGGGACTCCGAACTATCTTAGGTACATCAAAACATATAAACTCATGATACAACCGTCATCTAACTTTAAGTGTGCGGACCCTACGGGTTCGAGAACTATGTAGACATGACCAAAACACGTTTCCGGTCAATAACCAATAGCGGAACCTGGATGCTCATATTGGCTCCTACATATTCTACGAATATATTTATCGGTCAAACCGCATAACAACATACGTTGTTCTCTTTGTCATTGGTATGTTACTTGCCCGAGATTCGATCGTCGGTATCTCAATACCTAGTCAATCTCATTACCGGCAAGTCTCTTTACTCGTTACGTAATGCATCATTCCGTAACTAACTCATTACCTACATTGCTTGCAAGGCTTATAGTGATGTGCATTACCGAGAGGGCCCAGAGATACCTCTCCGACAATCGGAGTGACAAAACCTAATCTCGAAATACGCCAACTCAACATGTACCTTCGGAGACACCTGTAGAGCTCCTTTATAATCACCCAGTTATGTTGTGACGTTTGGTAGCACACAAAGTGTTCCTCCGGTAAACGGGAGTTGCATAATCTCATAGTTGTAGGAACATGTATAAGTCATGAAGAAAGCAATAGCAACATACTAAACGATCAAGTGCTAAGCTAACGGAATGGGTCAAGTCAATCACATCATTCTCCTAATGATGTGATCCCGTTAATCAAATGACAACTCATGTCTATGGTTAGGATACACAACCATCTTTGATCAACGAGCTAGTCACGTAGAGGCATACTAGTGACATTATGTTTGTCTATTATTCACACATGTATTATGTTTCCGGTTAATACAATTCTAGCATGAATAATAAACATTTATCATGATATAAGGAAATAAATAATAACTTTATTGTTGCCTCTAGGGCATATTTCCTTCACTATTGTGCTCCTCGATGTTTTTAGGGTATATGGACATATATAGGCGAAAGAAGTCCGTCAGGGGAGCCACGAGGGGCCCACGAGGGTGGGGGCATGCCCAGGGGGTAGGGCGCACCTCCCTGCCTCATGGCTTCCTTGTTTCTTCCCTTACGTATACTCCAAGTCTCGTGGATTGCATCGGTTCCAAAAATAACTCTCCCGAAAGTTTCATTCTGTTTGGACTCTGTCTGGTATTCCTTTTCTTCGAAACACTGAAATAGGCAAAAAAAACAGCAATATGGGCTGGGCCTCCGGTTAATAGGTTAGTCCCAAAAATTATATAAAAGTGTAAAGTAAAGCCCATAAACATCCGAAATAGGTAATATAATAGCATGGAACAATCAAAAAATTATGGATACGTTAGAGACGTATCAACTACTCACAAATAATATTCATGCTCAAGACCAGAGGGATATTAAATAGCATAATGGATCTGAACATATAATCTTCCACCAAATGAACCATATAGCATCAACTACAAGATGTAATCAACACGACTAGTCACCCATAGGTACCAATCTGAGGTTCAGGTACAAAGATTGAACACAAGAGATGAACTAGGGTATGAGATGAGATGGTGTTGTTGATGATGTTCATGAAGATTGGCCTCCCAAATATGAGAGGGTTATTGGTGATGATGATGGCTTCGATTCCCCCTCCAGGAGGGAAGTTCCCTCGGCGAAATCGCTCCGCCGGAGGGCAAAAGTGCTCCTGCCCACCTTTCGCTTCGAGACGGCAGCGCTCTATCCTAAAAGTCCTCCCCTTACCTTTTCTAGGTCAAAAGACCTCATGTGCCAGAAGATGGGCACCGAAGGTGGGCCGAGGGGGCCATCACCCACGAGGGCGCGCCTGGGGGACCTGGCGTGCCCTAGTTTCTTGTGGCTACCTGGCAGCCCCCTCTGGTAGTTATTTCCTCAAATATTTATTATATATTCCAAAATAATTCTTCATAAAATTTCATCTCATTTGGAGATGTGCAGAATAGGTATCTCTGACATAGCTTTTTTCAGGTCCAGAATTCCAACTACCGGTATTCTCCCTCTTTGTGTAAACCGTGCATATTATGAGAGACAAGGCATTAGAATTACTCCATAAAGTGTTATTATGCATAAAAACATCATAAATAGTTGTAGGAAAACATGATGCAAAATGGATGTATCAATTACCTTTGATCTGGTTTTAGAAGTAGATAGTCCCTAGCTACCTTTCCTCCAAGGGTGACCCTGGGTATTGAACCCACATGAAGTAATGCTAATAGACAGGGAATCAAACAAGCTATTATTGCCATTAGAAATTCCAGTTTACGGAGTCGAAAATCACAAGGTTTTTAGAGAGAAACATTGGTATGGAAATAGGCTAGGGCGTGCAGACTTAATTACTTAGAACCTGATACTTGCGCTTAGGATCTTGTCTTGATTTTCAACATGGTGATGGTATACACTGTAATGATGTGTTCTCATTGTGAATATGTGGGGCATGCTTCCAAATAACATCACGACTGATCAACAACCTACACCATGAGTCTATTGTCCAACCAAGGCCCTTACCATTACCTTAGTTATTAAAGATTTCTCCAAACCAACACATTGGGTGTTTAATGACTGCAGGGAAGCAGGTTTTTGCTTATGTGCCAGAGCTCATTGCTTAAAACCGAGATACTTTCATTGAGTGGTGTACTCTTCCTGTTAACGGTTTTACAACAAAGTTTCCAATATCTTCAATGCTAAACACATTAATGGAGGTTCCCATGCAAAAATTTTACTCCCCTCCACCATACAAACACTAACCATGGCTAGCCGAATCCAGGGGTGCCTGCCAACTTTGAGCTTTCCAGGGGAGCATCTTTTTATAAATAATTCAGGACTTGGCATCCTTTTACCAGCTTCCCTCAACTTTGACAAGCGAATAAACTCTCATTGCCAGCAAAACACATTTAGCATGGAAGATATTGACTACCCCATTGCTCCATGTGCGATATGGGCACACAAAACAGATGTTCATTTGAAGATTTAAAGATGGCACATGCAAATTTACGTGGAACGACTGGGTAATATCATATATAGATAGATATGGTGGACACCCTATGGCATAAATTTGTTTCAGGGATTTTGGATGCATAAGTAGTATTTTTGCTTAGTACAAGGAAGCTAGTAAAATACTGGGAGGCAACCACTTACTGGGCACAAAAACCAACAATCATGCATTCTCTAATAGTAACATTATCGAGAAAATATAATCATGATGGCAACCTACAAACCTGAATACCGCCAAGCCTGAATTGGAATTTATCAAACATGTGTAAACATGTGCCAGGCTAATCATACATCCTTCACTAGAAGATACTTACTACCAAAACATGATAGGTCCAACTTAATAAGACTAATGCTCATTGTTATTATAATATAGCTCCTTTACTTGATTAAATACATGTACAATCATAGTCTCACTTATATTGGTAAATTAAGGTGAGGATGCATTTCAACATACATATAGTAAATGAAGAACCTGACATTTAGATCATTCATAAATTTTACTCTAAAGATATAAGTGAAGCACAAGAGAAAAATAATCATACTTATTTAATGAGGGATTATCCAAGATAGTGTGATCAATCTAATGATTAAAGTTGACCTCTTCCAACCCACTTTTAATAGTGTATTCCACATGAATTGTGTCACCGTTCAAAATAGTGGGATCAATAATGTCTAAAGTTGACCTCTTCAAACTCACTTTCAATATAATTTCATTCATGGTATAAATGATATAAGTGAAGTTCGTAGAGCATTCTACAAATAACATAAATATAGAGATACCAATATGCTTTCTCAAAAGATATAAGTGAAGCACATGAAGCATTCTGTAAAGCCATACTCAAAAGATTTAAGTAAAGTGCATAGAGCATTTTGTAAATCAACCAAGGACATATAAGAAATCATCCCCAACAGGGCGGTGTGTATTTATTCAAAATAAAAAGGAAAAAAATGATGCTCCAAGACTTTGCACATATCATGTGAAAAATAAAAAATATCTCCAAGTAAAATATACCGATAGTTTTGAAGACAAAAGAGAGGGTGCCATCTAGGGCATCCCCAAGCTTAGTTGATTGAGTCTTCCTTAGATATTTCCATGGGATGTCTTGGGCATCCCCAAACATAGGCTCTTGCCGCTCCTTATTCTCCTCATATCTCTATCTCACCCAAAACTTGAAAACTTCATTCACACAAAACTTAACAGAACTCGTGAGATAGGTTAATACACATAAAAATAAATCACCCAATCATGTACTATCAAGACAAGTTTCATAATAATT
Source organism: Triticum timopheevii (assembly GCA_963921465.1). NCBI lineage: Eukaryota > Viridiplantae > Streptophyta > Magnoliopsida > Poales > Poaceae > Triticum > Triticum timopheevii. The sequence continues at coordinate 422,301,324 of OY997272.1, forward strand.
TTCAAACATTACCTATTGTATACTATCATTTCCAAAATTTATATCACCCAATATAAGCCATGAAAACTCTGGAACAAGCAGATAACAAAACTATAACAACAATCTGTCAAAACTAGAACAACCTGTGGTAATTAATTCTAAATGTATACTTCTGTTGATCAACATTTTTTGAAAAATAAGGAACAATAAACATTTTGCATGAAAGTACTGTGTAAAAATTTCAGAAAATTTGCACGTTCCAATAAAATATGAAAATTCAAATACTACAACACAAGTTTCTGTTTCTGCACAACACACATCAAGCATCCAATTTAAACATCCTAAAGGCAAATCTTGACACGTTATTTTTATGGTATAGTGGTGTATACAAGGAGATAATTATTTTTATGAGAAACTTTCATGAAAAGTCTACATTGTTTCCATGAGCATGAACACAACTATTCATGGTCGACCCTCACTCCTTCAAGGCATAACTTTCCAATCACTTGTGTTTTTGAAAATAGTTTAGGTTGCCCTCTTTATTTTGTTTTATTTTGTTTTATAGAAGTTTAAAGGCACACAAAAAATAGTAAGAAAATGACTCCCTAAAACTATTGGGTTATCTCCAAGCCAACGTTTTCTTTAAAGACATTAAGCTAGGAATAAGAGGCAAGTATTTTTTTTGTATTTTGCATTTTCTGTTTTGTATTTGTTTCACTCACAACTAAAGAAATAAAACAAGAAAACAAAAACATAAAAATAGAAAATAATCTACTTAGTGATGAAAGCAAACAAGCATACACAAAAATATTAACCCCATGCTATTGCTCTCCAGCAACGGCACCCGAAAAGAGCTTGATAATCCCCGAATGTAAGGAATCATCATAGCACTTTGCAAACATGGAAGTGGTAAGTATGGAGTATCGAGCCGACAAGGAGCAAAAGGTAAGATCAATATTCTCTCAAGTCCTATTTGCTACTGATACGACCCTATGTACACCGAGCATTTGCTTTTATCTAGAAACGAGAAATAAAACTACGAAGTGGGTATAAAAGGATAGCGTTGTAAGATCATAATATAAAAGTAGGTGATGCCTAAATAAAGAGAGAATATATTATATTATAATAAAAATAGCGAGTGTGGAATAATGATGTGGTATGGTGTGCGGAATTGTCCCTAGGCAATTGGATAAGATACTAGAACGATGACAAGTTTTCATGCATGAGAGGCCTCCGCTAGCATGTCATCCCTTACTTGGATTTCTATGCACAAATAATTGGAACTATTAGCAAGCATCTGCAACTACTAAAGTCCACTAAGGTGAAACCCGACCATAACATCAAGATAAAATTGCCCTTCAGTCCTGTATGTATCAATTTCTATGGTAGGAAGAAGTTTCTGTCGCTCTTGCCCCCAATGTATAGTCCTATCAACATACAACTAACCCTATGGTGTGATCCACGTGCATACTCATATGATGGGCACTAAAGGATAGTAACATAACCATAACAATTTAAAACCAATAATAGCAATTCACCAATTACCCATAGGACAACAAAAATCTACTCAAACACAATAGCAATGACCCAAGTCATTGGATAATGATTCATAGCACAAAAACACCATGTTCAGGTAGGGGATTATATCGGGTTGTGGGAGAGTAGACCGCTGAAAGGAGATGGGGAAGGTGATGAAGACAATGACGTTGATGACAACGATCACCGCAGCGATGGTTCCCCCGACGGCACTCTGGTGCCATTGGGAGAGAGGCTCCCCCTTTGGCTTGCTCCTCCATGGACTCCCCCTACATGGGGAGAGGTTCTCCCTTCTGGTTCTTGGCCTCCATGGCGCCCGGAGGGGCTAGGGCACGCCGACCTACCTTGTGGGGGCCTCTGGCACCATCTTGCATTAATTTTTCCTCCCAATGTCACATATATTCCATAAAAAATTTCTTTGATTTCTTACCATGTTTGGGCCTTCCTAGATATGGATCTTTGTGAAACAAAAAATATGCAAAAAATATGAACTGACACTGGGCACTAGATTAATAAGTTAGTCCATAAAAATAATATAAAAGTGCACCCAAACCATATAATCGATGTAAATATAGCATAAATTCTTCATAAACTATAGATAGTTGGAGATGTATCATGTCCTCAAAAGACCTCGCCGACGTGTCTTGCATATCACGCTCCCAACGAGGCTCCTCCGCCGACACGTCCTGCATACCGTGCTCGACGCCGGGGTACACGGTAACGTGTTTGTGTGCAAACACACTTTTTGACGACTCCGCCAGGGATACATGGTGATGTGTTCGTGTACAAATAGAGATATGCTGACACCAATTTTTTGCATGACAGAAAATAATAATTAAGATAGCCTCAAAGGAAAAATATTTCAACATAAAAAATCTGTGTAACGTCAAAATGAACAACTTTCAAGTTTGGGTCATTGTCATCCGATCTCATCTCGGTGGCCGAAGATATGATCGAAGTACATTTTGGTCAATTATGCCACCAAGACGACCTTAGATGAAAATGTGTTCTACTTGGAGTGCCTTCACCTGGTCGAGGCGGTCGATTTTGATATTCGAATAATCTCAATCCAAGATCGTACGCAATAGTTACGGTCAACATAGTGCAGCCCGACCAGTAATTACCGAAAAGTTTCAACCGAAACCAGACACCTATATAACCCATGTCTAACACATTTTTTTAGTGCGAGAGTTGTCAGTTATCACATGTTTTTCACGAGCGATTCGACCGTTAAGATGGCCTCGAATCAAGAAATGTTCACCACAAAAGCTGTTCGTTTCCTCGAACTGGATACATTTGCTTTTGGGTGCCTCTCCATCTGAGTTTGTACGTGGCCTATGGATACCAAAAACTGAACTGCTGTCTTAGACCTTAATCCAAGTTCGGTTCATTTCGGAAGAATTTGGACGGGATTTATAGTCCTTTTCTTGTACGGAAAGCCCAACCGCCTCATAATTTCATACATCATAAGAGGGTATTACCAAATCACGATACATTCAATTATTTGCATTTTTGTTGCTGATCTAAATGGCCGATACACGATTGTCGCCTTAAGAGTAAAGATGGCCAATATATACTTATTGCCCCAAGTACATGCAAAATGGACGATCAAGTGTTGACGTCATCCTTAGAATATGTGATATGCAAATTATTTTACGTCACACAAGCTTTGCCAAAATAAAAAACAGAGGGACATAAGCCACACCAGTTTTTGACAGGATGGAAAACATAATTGAGATGGCCTTGAAGGAAAAAGATTTCAACATGAAAAATCTGCGTATCGTCGACAATTCTGCTATTTAGGTCATCGCCATCCAATCTCATCTCGAGGGCTGGATATATGATTGGAATATTGTTCGGCCGATTACGCCATCAAGACGACTTCATGTTGAAGAGCAACGATCCTCAAGGCTCTAGGGGCGGATAGACCGACTTAGAGTAGCCCATAGCCGCCGCACGTCCAAACGGTGTCGCTCGCGGACGTGTGGAGTTTCGGGTCTGCAAAAGCGCTCATCGGATTGCTTGTGCACCGCAGTTCTGGCCGGCTCTCATTTGAGTGAGCTGCGATGTATCACCTCGTCGTCACCTCGACGTGTTGGTGTGCGAACACTATCTAGAGGCGTGCTCTTGGATAACCAGGACTGGTCGGATCGGTGACAGTCAACCAGTCATAATTTGAGTAAAACTTTTTCTCCATTTTCTTTGTAAAATAAATGAGTGGCTTTTGCCTCTCTGGATATCAACCAGGTAACCGACCCAGTAACTCCGGCCACTACTTTTCTTTTTCCGCTTTGCGCGCAGCACGCACGTCCACATGGACACGTGGACTGTCTCCCACCCGCCCGGCTCCGTACCCAACCAAAAACCTCGCCGTTGCGGCCCCACCACACGGTCTCACCCCCACGGTTCCGCTGCCACGATCACGGTCTCATCTTCTCCTATCGCCTCCTCCCAGTATTTAAAGCCCTTCTTCTTCTTCGCTGCACAATCCACATCGATTCCTTCCTGCCACTCCTTCCTCGCGTGCCCCCTGACTTCCTGCACTGAGACTGCTAAGCTAGCTCTGTAATCTCGTCGGCCTCTTTCTCTGCCCCCTCGGCCGGCTTGCCACCCGATAGGTCCTGATGTCGGGCACCGTCTGCTCCATGTGCGGCGACGTCGGTTTCCAGGACAAGCTCTTCCGCTGTGCCCGCTGCCGCTGCCGCTTCCAGCACTCGTACGTACCCATCTTGTCGCGCTTTGAGAGAGTCTTATTCTAGACACTGCCAAGATTTTGATAGATGTTGATTTGTTCCTTGCATTCCTACAAGCAGCTATTGCACGAACTACTACGGCGACGCGGCCCCGGCCGACGCGGGCGCCGGCGTGTGCGACTGGTGCCTCAGCGACGACCCCCTCGTGAAGAACAAGCGCCCTTCGGCGCCGCCGGCCATGCAGCACCGCGGTCACGCGACTGGGATGGGCTGCGGCAAAGTCAAGGTGACCGGCGGCGGCGAGCAGGAGGGCGGCCGGAGAGTGGCCAAGGCGGCCGTCCGCAGGTACAAGCTCCTCAAAGACGTCCTGTGCTAGCTAGCTGGTGCATGCATGGTCCTGGGTCACCGTACTCGTTTCCTTAGATCGGGACCTCGTCATCATGTGTACTAAAAAACGATGCTGTTTAATTAGGTAGTCGATAGTCGTTGTACCTAGCTAGCTGGTGAGGTTCTGCTTCCATATCGATCCTTGCGTGCAAATGTCTGCATGTCACAATGAGATCTACTTCCGCATGTAAATATGTACTGCTACTCTTTATCTCTGTCATCAACTGCGTGCTGTCGTGTGTGGTCAGGACTTTTGAACATGTATTTCCACAAGTTTATGATCAGTGCCAGTGCCAGTAAGTATATATGTGCGTGTGCAATGCACACTCCCTTGAAATAAGTTGATCTCGTGTGATCAATCGATGCCCTTCCCCAGAAATGATGTACTCCTTTCGATCTGAATTAATTGACACAGCCTCTATACAATATGTTCAGAGGGAGTAGTTGTTCCTTTGACTCGATCTATGGTTAGTTTGACATTCTATGTGTTACTGTATTAGCTAGCCCGCCCTGCTCAACCCTTGGACATGTCTCCATCACCTTGCAGACATGAACCACATCATAGTTGAAGACTTCAATCCCTTCATGCGGTTGAACTGTTCATTCTCTCCACTAGGATGATGTAGAGCTCGGAAAACTCTAGAAGGTGATCACGTTGCATGCTCAGCTCCCTCGGCTTTTTCAGTAGGTGGTGCCGATGTATTGGAATCAAATCAGGGGCTCGTACGCAAAGCCTATAAAGTGGCCGACACGCCCATGTTAAAGCAAGCCTCAAGCCCCCACTTGCAGCTTAGCCTCGGATGGCAGATCTTTGTGGGAGCAAGAATCCACGGAGCGCCCCTCCCGGTATCCCGGTTTCACCTTGTCGACGAGCCAACCCAATCTGGTCGACGGTATTGCCGTTTTTATTAACAAGTCTCAGGTCTTCCTATTCTCATTAATTAAAAGAATCGGTTTCGAAACAGTTTAGGCCAACTCCACCGCGCGACCCCAAACAGACGTCCGAATTGGCCCGAATTTGTCCCTTTAGAGCGCCGATGGGTTCGCCCCTGTCCGGTTGTGCCCGTTGGGTCGTGCTTGCGCCCACCGCGCGGCCGCACCCCAAATCGTGTCCGGGGTGGACGGGAATAAAAAAACTATAAAACTAGAATGAAATAACTAAAAAAGCAATTAAACGCATTTAAAAAAACATAAAACATATATAGGGGTCGGCCACAAAACGGCCCAGTTTCAACGGCCACTTAAAAGGCCCAGTTTCATAATTAACATAATAATAAAATAAAATAAAACTCCTCCCTCGCGCTCCTGCCGCGCCCGTCGGTGCCGTGGCCGTCGCCGTCTTCACTGGCCGCCGGTGTCGTCATCGTCGCTGACGAGGTCGACGTACTCCGGCGGCGTCCAGAGGTGGGGCGGCGGTGCGTGGTAGAAGGGGGCGGGCTGGACGGCCGGAGGTGCGTGCACCACCTCCTCCCGCGGCGACGCCTCCCGCTCCGGTGACCGCGGCGGAGTGGGGCACCAGTTCATGCCCACGCCGGCGGCCATCTCCGGCGCAGTGCAGGACCAGCCCCACCCCTGGCCCAGCAGCTGCTCGAACGCGGGCGGGTCCTCCTCCATCAGCTCCTCCGTGACGGCCGCCGTGACAGCAGCCAGCTGCAGCTCCGGGAAGGCGACGTCCCCGGCGGCAGAGAGGGCCATGGCCTCCTCCAGGCCGTCCCACTGCCGCTCGTCGTGCCTGTTCATGGAGTCGTCCATGACACGCTGCAGGAGACGGGCCTCCTCCTCCGCTGTCATGCGAGGAGGGGGAGGTGGCGACGGAGACGGGGAAGGCGACGGCGTGGGCGTCAGGCCGCGCACCCGCGTACGCCCGCACAGCTCTACATGTGGCCTCCGCGGCCCCGACACGGTGCCGACGAAGTAGGACGCGCGCCGCACGTCGTGCTCGTCCTGGAGCCATGTGTCCCAGAGTGGGGAGTCGGGGGCATACCTGTGGTCGTAGTACAGGTCATCGGGGAGGAGGCGGCGGCGGCGATTGATCTCATCGCGCCGTGCACGGCCGGTCGCCGGCACTGGCGGGATGGGGACCCGGTCCGCGGAGAGGTGCCATCCGTTGGGGAGGTGGGCGTCGCTCCACGGGACCGGCATCCTCGTCTCCCAGTACCTCCGGCACACGTCCGCGCAGATGTACTGCCGGTCGCGCGCGCCGGAGGGCCTAGGGGCAATGGTGAAGGGGGCCGGCGCGGGGGCTCGACGGGAGGAGCGCGGCGGTGACACGGGCTCCTCCTTTTTCACGGATCCGCGGCGGCGGCCGGAGGAGGAGCCGGCCTCGCGGTCGTGCTTCCCCTTGCGGTTCCACAGACCCATGGCTGCGGCCGGCCGGCGAGCTCGAGGGCGGGGAGTGGCTAGGGTTTGGGCGTGTCTACTTTCGAGGGGGCAGAGAGGGGCCGGCGTGGGGATGAGGACGACGACCGGTCCACGGGTCCCATTTAAGAAGGACGCCGACCCGTCACTGTGCGGATGACAGGTGGGGCCACCCGCCCGTGCGCATTTATGTTGGCGGGTGGGAGGTAGGTGGCCGCCTGCCACGCGGCCCCGACGCGGACGTTCGAAGCGTCCGGTCGCTGTCCGCCGCGACCCAAACCCGGCGCAAGTTTGCGCTTGAAATGGGTCGGCACGGACACAAATCGGACCAGATGGGTCTGGGCCGTTGCGCGCTGGGCCGTCCCATTTGTCCCTTTTACCCCAAACGGACGGGGCCGGACAAGATAGGGTCGCGCGGTGGAGTTGGCCTTAGCACCCGCCACACGACATATGTCTCTTACATATTTTTGAGAAACCTTTATTTAAAAGAAGAAATAAGTAGAAGAAAGAACATTTTAGCTTTTTGTAGTCACGCACTAGCCCCCCCACCCCCCTCCCCGTGGCATCTCGCGTAGGCAACCCAGGTGTGAATAGATTCTCCCCAGCGCCGCTACTTAGGGCATCTCCAGCCGCGCCCCCAAGAAGGCCTCCCCAGGCGATTTTTTCGCGCCGGCGCCGAAAAAACGTCCCAGTCGCGCCCCCAGGACGCCGAAAATCGCCGGTTCGGGCTTTTTTTCCGCCCGGCGGTCACAGGCCGAACCCGGCACGCTGGGGAGCCGTTGGGGGCTCCGGCGCTAGCGAAAAGCGCGCCTGGCCCATGCCGACAGGGGAAAAGTCAAGTTTTCCTTCCCCGACTCGCCTCGCACCCCCCGTGCCCTCGGCCACCACTAGCTGTATCCCGGCGACGGTCGCCGGCCTACTCCGCCTAGATAGCCATTCCCCGCCTGAAAATAGCAGCACTTCGCCGCGGCAACCCCTCCCCGCAACACTAGGCGGTGCCGGCCGCCGTTTCCGGCCGCGGAGGCGCGGTTTAACGGCGGGTACACGCCCACGAGCGCAAGGTGTTCGGCGTTTTGACTGACTCGGCGATGGACTCCGATGAGGAGGAAGAGCTCGCCGCGCTGCTGGAGGAGGAAGCCGTGGCCGACGTCCAGGAAGAAGAGCATCTGATGGTGCTCGCCGCCCTCGCCCAGCTGCTGGCGAGCAATGAAAAGCCGCGTCGAGGTGGCTCGGCGCCGGGGCGGGTGAAAGCAAAGAACCGGCATCGTCTGCAAGGCTACTGCATGCTCTACTCTGACTACTTCGCCGATGCTCCACTTCATGGCGAGAGAACATTTCGGCGCCGTTATCGGATGAGCCGAAAGCTCTTCCTCAGGATTGTGAATTCCATCCGGGAGTTCGACAACTACTTCAAGTGCAAGATGAATTGCACTGGCGCTCTTGGATTCACCTCCATCCAGAAGTGCACGACAGCGATGAGGATGCTTGCATATGGAGCTCCCAGTGATTCACTCGACGACTATGGGCGCATGACCGAGTCCACCAGCATAGAGTGTTTCTACAAGTTCTGTCGGGCAGTGGTGGCAGTGTTTGGGCCACAGTACTTGAGAGCACCCAATGCGGAAGACACTGCTCGGATCCTAGCCCAGAATGCAGCAAGAGGATTTCCTGGGATGCTTGGAAGCATCGACTGCATGCATTGGAAATGGAAGAACTGCCCATTTGGTTGGCAGGGGATGTACAAAGGCGCCAAAGGCGGTTGCAGTGTGGTGCTTGAGGCGGTAGCCACACAGGACCTCTGGATTTGGCACTCCTTCTTTGATATGCCAGGAACTCACAATGACATCAACGTGTTGCAGTGCTCTCCTGTTTTTGCCAAGCTCGTTGAGGGCCATTCTCCTCCGGTGAACTTCGAGATCAATGGGCACCAATACAACAAGGAGTACTATCTAGCTGACGGCATCTATCCGCGATGGTCGACATTTGTGAAGACGATCTCAAACCCTGTGCCAGGAGGCAAGAACGCCTGGTTTGCGAAGGTTCAGGAGGCTTGCAGGAAGGATGTCGAGCGGGCATTTGGTGTGCTCCAATCTCGATTCGCTGTTGTTCGGTACCCCGCTCAGACCTGGTCAAAAGATCAAATGTGGGAGATCATGACTTGCTGTGTCATCTTGCACAACATGATCATCGAGAGCGAGCAAGAAGACCCAGTGTTTGACACTGAACCATACTACAGGCAGGGTCCTCTAGCCGAAGTTGATCACGAGCTACCGGCAACTTGGACTGCCTATCTCAGTATGCGTCAAGAGATCCGAGACCCACAGGTGCATCATCAACTGCAGAAAGATCTGATTGAGCACCTATGGAGGCTCAAGGGGGACGCCGCGTGATGAAATATGAGTTTTTATTTGTTGAACTATATAATTTGTTGAACTATTTGTTGTTGTACTATTTTGTTGAAGTATTTGATTTTTCTGTGATGAAATATGTGATAAGGAATAATTATGTTGATAAATGAACGCCGAGAAAGGGCGAAACCACGCCGAATATGGGCCTATTCTCGCCCATATGGGCCGTTTATTCGCCGAAATTGGGCTGCCAAGTGGGCCAATTTCGGCGCCTGGGGGCGAGCTGGGGGCGGCGACTGGGCGAAAAACCGCCCCCAGCGCCGAGTGTCTCGCCGGCTCGCCCCCAGGGGGCGATTTTTGTGCGTCCTGGGGGGGCCAACGGCTGGAGATGCCCTTATCCTCGCCTCCCTTGGTCATCGTTGCCGGCGGCCTCCGCCCGGCCCTTGGCAGCGACGGGACCTCTGCCACCTTATTCTCCTTCCTGCCATACGCTGCTCTCCACCTCTTACTCACTTTCTTCATCCTTGGTAGCGCGGGAGCTGCGAGGAGGCCGCCGGTGTTGGGGGCTTTCACAGCTCGATCCCGTTTGCGTGACCTTCTCGTGGCCTTTCCTTCTCCTCGTGAAACTACGCGCCGGTCCATTCATCCCTATTGCCTTCAACCTCGATCAAACGCTTTTATAGTTCCTTGATTTTATTTCTTTTGGTGCAATCACTATTTCTAACAGAAGTTGCTTTAATCCTCGTAACTATCAAGGTTAGTAATACTAATAATATTTTTAGTTTGTTCGGGGCCGAGGAACTTCTTTATTTTATATGTGCAGGTGTATATCATCGGTAGCCATTTAAAGCTCCTACTGGTTCAATAAATCTTAAGGTCATCCACAGGAAAATTGTTGGTTGCCTACAAACCTCTGGACTTGGGGGGCAACACCTCCCTAAAAGCAGGCACCGGCGACACTTATGGCGTTGTATCCTTCTTGAAGGCGATGCCTTCAGAACTTCAAGGATGGTGGGCATTGCGGTGTTGTGGTTAGTGGGCAGAGGCGGCGGTAGGGCACGTGGGTTCTCATCTACTATGAAGATGCCAGCAGTGTCGGCCTTGGCTCTGCCCCCTCGATGCTCTTCGCTTTCCCAAGGTCCTCGATTTATGATCTTCTTTGTCCTAGCCTACAACTTTCGTCTCTTGCGTGGTAGTTCATGGGCAGCGATGATGTTTTGTTCTAGGTGTGTCATTAGTGACTCGACGATCGTGTTCTGATTCTTTCTCTTGGGGTGTTGGCCTGTGGCATCCGTCCCTGCTCTTCTGTTGAGGAAGGAGCGATCACGGTGGTGCATCTTTGTCTCATTCGTTATCCTTACAATCTTCTTTGGGTGTTCTATGAAGTTTTTTTCTCAAATATGCACGAGTGTGCATATCATTCATTATAGAAGAAAAGGGGAAGAAGCTCCCCGAGGTCACATTTACAATGTTTATTTACATGTGGGATTTATCCCACACCACCCAGGTTCCTACTACGGACTACTCTCTCAACACCCACTCTGCCGGATCTACACCCAACCCTTGAGCCTCGCCCTTGAATAGTCCCACCTTCGCCCATAGCTTGGCCTCATCTCTCATCCGTGCTATTGTTTGTGTAACAGATGGTGTCACTCCATTGAATACGATATCGTTCTGGTGTTTCCATATCATCCACATCCCGAATAGGCACTTGGCTCTAGTTGTTTTTGGCCTGGCTGAGCTCACCTCATGTCTTGAACACCACTCGGCCAAAGTCTCATTGTGCAGAGGCTCGAACTCCTTCCTTCTTGTCGTTTGTCCCAGCGCAAACCAGACTTGTTTTGCGAAGACACACTCCAGCATTAGGTGTTGGATCATTTCCTCCTTTTGGTTGCACAAGGGGCAAGAGTCCTGATGTGGTAGTCCACGACATGCCAGTCTGTCCGACATCCATCAACGGTTCCTGATTGCCAACCAGGCAAAGAAATGACATCTCAAAGGTGCTTTGGAGTTCAGATGAATGATGTTGTTGCGAACACCTCCCTTCCCATAAACCTGTCCACATATGCCGATCGGGTCGGGTAGTTCCCATCTTTTCCCATGACCACTTGACCAAATCATCAACCCCTTCTGTTAGCTATATGTCCGCAATCTTTGGCCAGAGATTGAGGAATTGTTCCAATGCTTCCGGCCCAAGATTCGGGCCAACATCCAAAGCCCATTTGTTGTCTCTGAATACATCAGAAACCAACCTGGTTTGTCTAGTTCTTTTTGGTACTCTGTCGTATATTGTCGGGTCTAGGTCACTAATTCTAAACCCCTCAATCCACCTATCCTCCCAGAATAATGTGGACATTCCATCCCCAATCGCGTTCCGCACCACCGCCTGCACCAACGCGCGCGACTCCGTCGGAACATGGATCAGGAATTCTGCCCAGGCTCTTGCTTTATCAAACTTCTGCAACCAAGGCCATCGTGCCTATAGCGCCTTGTTCATCCAGTGTAGGTTTGGAAAACCCCACCCACCTGCCCATTTGGGTGTATAGAGCAGTTTTCGCCATGAGCTTCTTTATTTCCACATCAAAGAAACCCTCTGCATATTTTGACAAGGGCCGACAGGGTCCTAGCTGGCAGATCCAATGCCAACCTAGAGTGTACCAGGATAGCATAAAGCACAGACTAAACCAGCAATAATATGCCACTTTTAGGTAACATGGCCGCCTTCCATAGGGGTAGACAATCTGCTACCTGGTCCACCAAGCCTTGAAGTTGGGAGGCTGACTGTATCCTTATGTTAGCGGCAAGCCCAAGTATTTGTATGGAAACGCCCCATTCATGCAGCCCAGGTGAGTGGCAACGACCTCTAACTCCTCTTGCGGGCATTGAATCGACAAAGTTGCGCTCGTGCCCATGTTGACCACTAGCCCCGACGCTTGTCCAAACAGTGCCAAGATTGCTCCACATGTTCGTGATTCCAACTCGTTTGGCTTGAAGAAAACCACCACATCATCCGCAAACATAGAAACCCTCAGTTGAAGTCCAGTTCGCATAAGGGGCGTCAACAAACCGTGCTCGGTTGTGTACTTGAACATAGCCCAGAGTGGCTCCATACACAAAATGAATAGCATAGGGGATAGGGGGTCCCCTTGCCGAAAGCCCTAGCATGCCAAGATCGGCCTTCCTAGAATTCCATTAACCATTATCTTCGTGGAGGAAGTTGCTAGTAGTCCACATATCCACGAGATCCACTTTTCTCCAAACCCAAGTCTTTACAATACCTCCAGTACAAACGGCCATCGAATCGAGTCGAACGCTTTGGTAATATCCAGTTTGAGTAGCACCGAGGGCGATTTTAGGGCATGCAACCTTCTTGCTATGCATTGCACGAGCATGAAATTATCATGCAGGGAACGATCCTTCACGAACGCACTTTGCTGTTGCCCAATCAACTTTGGCAAGTCCTCCGCGAGTCTGGTGGCAAGTACTTTGTCGAAAATTTTGATTGGTCCGCTTATGAAACTGACCGGGCGATAATCCTTGATATCCATCACCCCATCCTTTTTGGGTAGAAGTGAAACCATGGCTTTGATGATTGCCGCTAGGCCCCTCATATCCTCCTGGTGGAATTGCTGTAATGCTCTCATGAGGCCCGCTTTAATGATATGCCAATAGGTTGCATAAAATCTTCTCATGAATCCGTCGGGGCCTGGAGCTTTGTCAAATGGCATACATTTGATGGCTTTGAGCACTTACTCCTCAGTGAACTGCCCTTCTAGTCTGGAAAGGTCAAGTGACGGGAGATCTAGGCTGTCAAGGTTGGTTGTGTTAGTCCTTGGCAGTGTTGACCCAAAAAGCTCCTAGAAGTAGTCATCCACCACCTCTGCTATCTTCTCCTGCCCCGTGTACACAGACCCCTGATATTGCAGGGGCATGATCGTGTTCTTCCTCTGTCTATGTCTTGCGTGGCGCTGAAAATATGTTGTATTTGCATCCACAACTTTTAACTGCAACAACCTTGAACATTGTCTCGCCATTGTGCGCTCGAGGGAGCAAAGGCCTAGAAGTTTTCTCTTAAGCAACTTGCGAAACCCGTGTTCTTGGTCTGAGAATGCCCTGGATTCCATCGCCACATCTAGTCATGCAATAATCTCCATAGCTATGGCAATCTGCAAGCATATATTCCCTATACGACAGACATTCCAGCTCTGTAATGCTTTCGCGGTGGCATGTAGTTTGTCATCGAGCACCAAAAAAGGGCCCCCTCTGAAGGAATGGACTACCACGCATGTTGTACTATATCCAGGAAGCCATCCGCTTTGGGCTTGAAGCATTCAAACTTGAAATGTCAGCCCACTTCAAAATCCGCTTCTAGGTCCACGAGTAGAGGGCAGTGATCCGAGGTCGCCGATCCAAGTATCGTCAACAAGCTCCTCGGGTATACATCCTTCCACGTGTTGGTAACAAAAACATGGTAATCTTCTCCATCGTCGGATCTCGACGTTCATTGCTCCACGTGTATTGAGCATCCTTCTGAATCTAGCCATCATTCGCCTATTGATCGTGGCCTTATTATTGTCCTCCGGGTTGACAAGTAGATTGAAGTCACATACCAATGCCCACGGTCCCACATGCAAATCAAAAACGTCATGTATCTGGTGTAGGAACTCCACCTTCTCTGTGTTGGGGAACGTAGTAATTTAAAAAAAATTCCTACGCACACGCAAGATCATGGTGATGCATAGCAACGAGAGGGAAGAGTATTATCCACGTACCCTCGTAGACCGTAAGCGGAAGCGTTATGACAACACGGTTGATGTAGTCGTACGTCTTCACGATCCGACCGATCCAAGTACCGAACGTACGGCACCTCTGAGTTCAGCACACGTTCAGCTCGATGATGATCCACGGATTCCGATCCAGCAAAGTGTCGGGGATGAGTTCCGTCAGCACGACGGGGTGGTGACGATGATGATACTCTACCGACGCAGGGCTTCGCCTAAGCACCGCAACGATATGGCCGGGGTGGAATATGGTGGAGGGGGGCACCGCACACGGCTAAGGAACGATCACGAAGATCAACTTGTGTGTCATGGGGTGCCCCCCTGCCCCCGTATATAAAGGAGCGAGGGGGAGGTGCGGCCGGCCAAGGAGGGCGCGCCAAGGAGGAGTCCTACTCCCACCGGGAGTAGGATTCCCCCCCTTCCAAGTAGTAGGAGTAGGAGTCAAGGAAAGGGGGAAGAGAAGAGAAGGAAGGAGGGGGCGCAGCCCCTCCCCCTAGTCCAATTCGGACTAGGCCTTGGGGGGCGCCCAACCTCTCCTCTCTCTTTCCCCTAAAGCCCAATAAGGCCCATATACTCCCCGGCGAATTCCCGTAACTCTCCGGTACTCCAAAAAATACCCGAATCACTCGGAACCTTTCCAAACTCCGAATATAGTCATCCAATATATCGATCTTTACGTCTCAACCATTTCGAGACTCCTCGTCATGTCCCCGATCTCATCCGGGACTCCGAACTCCTTCGGTACATCAAAACTCATAAACTCATAATATAACTGTCATCGAAACCTTAAGCGTGCGGACCCTACGGGTTCGAGAACTATGTAGACATGAGCTAGAACTATTCTCGGTCAATAACCAATAGCGGAACCTGGATGCTCATATTGGCTCCTACATATTCTACGAAGATCTTTATCGGTCAAACTGCATAACAACATACGTTGTTCCCTTTGTCATCGGTATGTTACTTGCCCGAGATTCGATCGTCGGTATCCAATACCTAGTTCAATCTCATTACCGGCAAGTCTCTTTACTCGTTACGTAATGCATCATTCCGTAACTAACTCATTTAGCTACATTGCTTGCAAGGCTTATAGTGATGTGCATTACCGAGAGGGCCCAGAGATACCTCTCCGACAATCGGAGTGACAAAACCTAATCTCGAAATACGCCAACCCAACATGTACCTTTGGAGACACATTTAGTGCTCCTTTATAATGACCCAGTTACGTTGTGACGTTTGGTAGCACCCAAAGTGTTCCTCCGGTAAACGGGAGTTCCATAATCTCATAGTTACAGGAACATGTATAAGTCATGAAGAAAGCAATAGCAACATACTAAACGATCAAGTGCTAGGCTAACGGAATGGGTCATGTCAATCACATCATTCTCCTAATGATGTGATCCCGTTAATCAAATGACAACTCATGTCTATGGTTAGGAAACTTAACCATCTTAGATTAGTGAGCTAGTCAAGTAGAGGCATACTAGTGACACTATGTTTGTCCATGTATTCACACATGTATTATGTTTCCGGTTAATACAATTCTAGCATGAATAATAAACATTTATCATGAAATAAGGAAATAAATAATAACTTTATTATTGCCTCTAGGGCATATTTCCTTCAGTCTCCCACTTGCACTAGAGTCAATAATCTAGTTCACATCGCCATGTGATTTAACACCAATATTCATATCTATATATGATTAACACCCATAGTTCACATCGTCATGTGACTAACACCCAAAGGGTTTACTAGAGTCAATAATCTAGTTCACATCGCTATGTGATTAACACCCAAAGAGTACTAAGGTGTGATCATGTTTTGCTCATGAGAGAAGCTTATCAACGGGTCTGTCATATTCAGAGCCGTATGTATTTTGCAAATATTCTATGTCTACAATGCTCTGCTAATTGCTCCCACTTTCAATATGTATCCAGATTGAGACTTAGAGTCATCTGGATCAGTGTAAAAGATTGCATCGATGTAACTTTTACAATGAACTCTTTTATCACCTCCATAATCGAGAAACATCTCCTTAGTCCTCACTAAGGATATTCTTGACCACTGTCCAGTGATCTACTATTAGATCAAAATTGTATTCCTTTGCCAAAATCAGAGCAAGGTATACAATATGTCTGGTTCACAGCATAGCATACTTTATAGAACCTATGACTGAGGCATAGGGAATGACTTTTCATTCTCTTTCTATTTTCTGCCATGGTCGGGTCTTGAGTCTTACTCAACTTCACACCTTGCAACACGGGCAAGAACTCCTTTTTGACTGTTCCATCTTGAACTATTTCAAAAATTTATCAAGGTATGTATTCATTGAAAAATCTTATCAAGTGTCTTGATCTATCTATATAGATCTTGAAGCTCAATGTGTAAGAAGCTTCACCGAGGTCTTTCTTTGAAAAACTCTTATTCAAATATCCTTTCATGCTATCCAGAATTTCTATATCATTTCCAATCAACAATATGTCATCCACATATAATATTAGAAATGCTACAGAGCTCCCACTCACTTTCTTGTAAATACAGGCTTCACTGCAAGTCCATATAAAACTATATGCTTTGATCAACTTATCAAAGCGTATATTCCAACTCCGAGATGCTTGCACCAGTCCATAGATGGATTGCTGGAGCTTGCATACTTTGTTAGCACCTTTAGGATTGACAAAACGTTCTGGTTGCATCATATACAACTCTTCTTGAAGAAAACCATTAAGGAATGTAGTTTTGACATCCATTTGCCAGATTTCATAAATTGTGGCCATTGCTAACATGATTCGGACAGACTTAAGCATCGCTACAGTTGAGAAAATCTCATTGTAGTCAACACCTTGAACTTGTCAAAAAACCTTTTTGCGACAAGTCGAGCTTTGTAGATAGTAACACTACTATCAACGTCCGTCTTCCTCTTGAAGATCCATTTATTTTCTATGGTTTGCCGATCATCGGGCAAGTCCAGCAAAGTCCATACTTTGTTCTCATACATGGATCCTATCTCAGATTTCATGGACTCCAACCATTTCGTGGAATCTGGGCTCATCATTGCTTCCTCATAGTTTGTAGGTTTATCATGGTCTAGTAACATGACTTTCAGAACAGGATTACCGTACCACTCTGGTGCGGACCGTACTCTGGAAGACCTACGAGATTCTGTAGTAACTTGATCTGAAGTTTCATGATCATCATCATTAACTTCCTCACTAATTGGTGTAGGATTCACTGGAACTGATTTCTGTGATGAACTACTTTCCAATAAGGGAGAAGGTACAATTACCTCATCAAGTTCTACTTTCCTCCCACTCACTTCTTTCGAGAGAAACTTCTTCTCTAGAAAGGATCCATCTTAGCAACGAATAACTTCCCTTCGGATCTGTGATAGAAGGTGTACCCAATAGTTACCTTTGGTTATTCTATGAAGACACATTTCTCCGATTTGGGTTCGAGTTTATCAGGTTGAAACTTTTTCACATAAGCATCGCAGCCCCAAAATTTAAGAGACGACAGCTTAGGTTTACTGCTAAACCATAGTTCATATGGTGTCGTCTCAACGGATTTAGATGGTGCCCTATTAAACGTGAATGCAGCTGTCTCTAATGCATAACCCCAAAACGATAGTGGTAAACCGATAAGAGACATCATAGATCGCACCATATCTAGTAAAGTACGATTATGACGTTCGGACACACCATTACGTTGTGGTGTTCCATATGGCATGAGCTGTGAAACTATTCCACATTGTTTAAAATGAAGGCCAAACTCATAGCTCAAATATTCATTTCTACAATCAGATCATAGAAACTTTATTTTCTTGTTACGATGATTTTTCCACTTCACTTTGAAATTCTTTGAACCTTTCAACTATTTTAGACTTGTGTTTCATTAAGTAGATATACCCATATCTGCTCAAATCATCTGTGAAGGTCAGAAAATAACGATACACGCCGCGAGCCTTAACACTCATCGGATCGCATACATCGGTATGTATTATTTCCAATAAGTCAGTAGCTCGTTCCATTGTTCTGGAGAACGGAGTTTTAGTCATCTTGCCCAAAAGGCACGGTTCGCAAGCATCAAAATGATTCATAACCAAGTGATTCCGAAAATTCATCTTAATGGAGTTTCTTCATGCCCTTTACACCGATATGACCCAAATGGCAGTGCCACAAATAAGTTGCACTATCATTATCAACTTTGCATCTTTTGGCATCAATATTATGTATATGTGTATCACTACGATCGAGATCCAACAAACTATTTTCATTGGGTGTATGACCATCAAAGGTTTTATTCATTTAAACAGAACAACAATTATTCTCTGATTTTAAATGAATAACCGTATTGCAATAAACATGATCAAATCATATTCATGCTCAACGCAAATGCCAAATAAAATTTATTTAGGTTCAACACTAGTCCCGAAAGTATAGGGAGTGTGCGATGATGATCATATCAATCTTGGAACTACTTCCAACACTCATCGTCACTTCACCCTCAACTAGTCTCTGTTTATTCTGTAACTCCTGTTTCGAGTTACTAATATTAGCAACCGAACAAGTATCAAATACTCAGGGGCTACTATAAACACTAGTAAGGCATACATCAATAACATGTATATCAAATATACCCTTGTTCACTTTGCCATCCTTCTTATCCACCAAATATTCAGGGCATTTCTGCTTCCAGTGACCATTTCTTTTGCAGTGTAAGCACTCGGTTTCAGGCTTTGGTCCAGCTTTGGTCTTCTTCACGGGAGTGACAACTTGTTTGCCATTCTACTTGAACTTTCCCTTTCTTTCCCTTTGCCCTTATCTTGAAACTAGTGATCTTTGTCAATCATCAACACTTGATGCTCTTTCTTGATTTGTACCTTCGTCGATTTTAACATCACGAAGAGCTCGGGAATCGTTTACGTCATCCCTTGCATACTATAGTTCATCACGAAGTTCTAGTAACTTAGTGATGGTGACTAGAGAATTCTGTCAATCACTATCTTATCTGGAAGATTAACTCCCACTTGATTCAAGCGATTGAAGTACATAGACAATCTGAGCACATGCTCACTAGTTGAGCGATTCTCCTCCATCTTTTAGCTATAGAACTTGTTGGAGACTTCATATCTCTAAACTCGGGTATTTGCTTGAAACATCAACTTCAATTTGTGGAACATCTCATATGGTCCATGACGTTCAAAACGTCTTTGAAGTCCCGATTCTAAGCCGTTAAGCATGGTGCACTAAACTATCAAATAGTCATCTTATTGAGCTAGCCAAACGTTCATAACGTCTGCATCTGCTCCTGCAATAGGTCTGTCACCTAGCGGTGCATTAAGGACATAATTCTTCTGTACAGCAATGAGGATAAACCTCAGATCACGGATCCAATCCGCATCATTGCTACTAACATTTTTCAACACAATTTTCTCTAGGAATATATCAAAATAAACATATGAAAGCAACAACGCGAGCTATTGATCTACAACATAATTTGCAAAATACTACCAGGACTAAGTTCATGATAAATTTAAGTTCAATTAATCATATTACTTAAGAACTCCCACTTAGATAGACATCCCTCTAATCCTCTAAGTGATTACGTGATCCATATCAACCACACCATGTCCGGTCATCACGTGAGATGGAGTAGTTTCAATGGTGAACATCAATATGCTGATCATATCTACTATATGTTTCACGCTCGACCTTTCGGTCTCTGTGTTCCGAGGCCATATCTGCATATGCTAGGCTCGTCAAGTTTAACCTGAGTATTCTGTGTGTGCAAAACTGGCTTGCACCCGTTGTAGATGGACGTAGAGCTTATCACACCCGATCATCACGTGGTGTCTGGGCACGACGAACTTTGGCAACGGTGCATACTCAGGGAGAACACTTTTAGTGAGAGATCATCTTAAAATGCTACCATCAATCAAAGCAAGATAAGATGCATAAAGGATAAACATCACACGCAATCAATATAAGTGATATGATATGGCCATCATCATCTTGTGCTTGTGATCTCCATCTCCGAAGCACCGTCGTGATCACCATCGTCACCGGCGCGACACCTTGATCTCCATCGTAGCATCGTTGTCATTTTACGCCATCTATTGCTTCTACGACTATCGCTACCGCTTAGTGATAAAGTAAAGCAATTACAGGGCGTTTGCATTTCATACAATAAAGCGACAACCATATGGCTCCTGCCAGTTGCCGATAACTTCGGTTACAAAACATGACCATCTCATACAATAAAATATAGCATCACGTCTTGACCATATCACATCACAACATGCCCTACAAAAACAAGTTAGACGTCCTCTACTTTGTTGTTGCAAGTTTTACGTGGCTGCTACGGGCTTAGCAAGAACCGTTCTTACGTACGCATCAAAACCACAATGATAGTTCGTCAAGTTAGTGGTGTTTTAACCTTCGCAAGGACCGGGCATAGCCACACTCGATTCAGCTAAAGTGAGAGGGACAGACACCCGCCAGCCACCTTTAAGCACGAGTGCTCGTAACGGTGAAACCAGTCTCGCGTAAGCGTACGCGTAATGTCGGTCCGGGCCGCTTCATCTCACAATACCGCCGAACCAAAGTATGACATGCTGGTAAGCAGTATGACTTGTATCGCCCACAACTCACTTGTGTTCTACTCGTGCATATAACATCAATGCATAAAACCTAGGCTCGGATGCCACTGTTGGGGAACGTAGTTGAGGGAGTCCTGGACTAGGGGGTGTCCGGACAGCCGGACTATCATCGTCCGCCGGACTCCAAGACTACGAAGATACAAGATTGAAGACTCTGTCCCGTGTCCGGATGGGACTTTCCTTGGCGTGGAAGGCAAGCTTGGCGATACGGATATGTAGATCTCCTACCATTGTAACCGACTCTGTGTAACCCTAGCCTCCTCCGGTGTCTATATAAACCGGAGGGCTTTAGTCCGTAGGACAACATACATTACAACAATCATACCATAGGCTAGCTTTAGGGTTTAGCCTCCTTGATCTCGTGGTAGATCCACTCTTGTACTACCCATATCATCAATATTAATCAAGCAGGACGTAGGGTTTTACCTCCATCGAGAGGGCCCGAACCTGGGTAAAACATCGTGTCCCTCGTCTCTTGTTACCATCAGCCTAGACGCACAGTTCGGGACCCCCTACCCGAGATCCGCCGGTTTTGACACCGACATTGGTGCTTTCATTGAGAGTTCCTCTGTGTTGTCACCGATAGGCTTGATGGCATCTGCAACCAACGACGCTGTCTAGGGTGAGACCTTTCTCCCCGGATAGATCTTCGTATTCGGCGGCTTCGCACTGCGGGCTAATTCGCTTGGCCATCTGGAGCAGATCGAAAGCTACGCCCCTGGCCGTCAGGTCAGATTCGGAAGCCTAAACTTCATGGCCGATGTCCGCGGAGACTTGATCTTCGACGGACCCGAGCCACAGCCAAGCGCGTCGCACTGTTGCGATGGGCATGATCTAGCTCTGCCGCCGAACAGTGCCTTGGTGGCCGCACACGAATCCGCTCCGGCCATTAGTCCGGAGCCGATTGCCCAGATAGAGGATCGGTGGATGGACACCGCCTCGGGGGCTTCAACTTCCACGGCGATGGAGCCAAACACTGATCTTGTCCCTCGCAAAACTCGTGATTCCGAGGTGCCGGACTCCTCGCCGGACTCCGAACCTCCCACGCCCCTACCAACCAAATCAGATTGGGTGTCGGTTATGGAATTCACCGCCGCGGACATCTTCCAATACTCGCCTTTTGGCGACATCCTGAATTCACTAAAGCATCTCTCGTTATCAGGAGAGCCCTGGCCGGACTATGGCCAGGATGGTTGGGATGCGGACGACGAAGAAATTCAGAGCCCACCCACCACCCACTTTGTAGCCACTGTCAACGATCTAACCGACATGCTAGACTACGACTCCGAAGACATCGACGCTATGGACGACGATGCCGGAGACGAACAGGAACCAGCGCCTACAGGGCACTGGAAGACCACCTCGTCATATGACATATACATGGTGGATACCCCGAAAGACGGGGACGGCGAAGAAACAGCGGAGGCAGATTCTTTAAAGAAACAGCCCAAGCGCCGGCGTCAGCGGCGCCGCTCTAAATCCCGCCACAGCAAGAATGGAGATTCTGGTACAGGAGATAATAATACCCCAGAAAGTGCCGAAGACAACCCCCTCCAGCAAGACTCAGCGCAGGAGGATGCAGAAGCAAGCCCTCACGAGAGGGCGGCAGACGAAGAGGTTGAGGATTACAACTATATGCCTCCCTCCGAAGACGAGGCAAGCCTCAACGATGACGAATTCGTCGTGCCCGAGGATCCCATCGAACAAGAGCATTTTAAATGCAGGCTTATCGCCATGGCAAACAGCCTAAAGAAAAAGCAGCCACAGCTTCAAGCTGATCAGGACCTGCTGGCCGATCGATGGACCAAGGTCCTCGCGGCCGAAGAGTATAAACTCGAACGCCCCTCCAAAAGCTATCCAAGACGCAAGCTGCTCCCCCGATTAGAGGAGGAAGCATACATACCTCCATCACCAGCGCACGATACGGCTGACCGACCACCCCGCGGTCGTGACAGAGAGGCATCCAGGCCCCCAACCAAGACCATACCCCGGCATCGCTCCAAAAGTATGAAGCCAAGAGGGAACGTGCCGGACTTGCGAGATATATTGGAGGACAAAGCAAGGCAATCCAGATCCATCTACGGATCACGTGGGCGCCCCACGACCCATGACGAATACTGTCGCACCGGATATAATAACCCCGGCCTGGCCGAACACGGCAGACAGCGCTCTCTCGAGCTTCGTCGTGATATTGCTCAATACATAGGCGCCGCACACCCGCTATGCTTCACTGACAAAGTAATGGATCATCAAATCCCTGAAGGGTTTAAACCCGTAAACATCGAATCCTACGATGGCACAACAGACCCCGCGGTTTGGATCGAAGATTATCTTCTCCACATCCATATGGCCCGCGGCGACGATCTCCGCGCCATCAAGTATCTCCCACTCAAGCTTAAAGGACCAGCTCGGCACTGGCTTAACAGCTTGCCCGCAGAGTCAATTGGGTGTTAGGAAGACCTGGAAGCCGCATTCCTTGATAACTTCCAGGGCACGTATGTGCGACCACCAGACGCCGATGACCTAAGCCACATCATTCAGCAGCCAGACGAATCGGCCAGACAATTCTGGACACGGTTCTTGACGAAGAAAAATCAAATCGTCGACTGTCCGGATGCAGAAGCCCTTGCAGCCTTCAAGCATAACATCCGCGACGAATGGCTAGCCCGGCACCTGGGACAGGAAAAGCCGAAATCTATGGCAGCCCTCACATCATTAATGACCCGCTTCTACGCGAGACAGGATAGCTGGCTAGCTCGCACCAACAATATCCGTAAAAATTCTGGCAGTCCGGATACTAAGGACAACAACGGCAGGTCACGTCGAAACAAAAACAAACGCCGCATTAACAGCGACGACAAGGAGGATACGGCAGTCAACGCCGGATTCCGAGGCTCTAAACCCGGTCAACGGAAGAAGCCATTCAAAAGAACCACTCCGGGTCCGTCCAATTTGGACCGAATACTCGACCTCTTATGCCAGATACATGGCACCCCTGAAAAACCAGCCAATCACACTAATAGAGACTGCTGGGTGTTCAAGCAGGCAGGCAAGTTAATTGCCGAAAACAATGACAAGGGGCTAAATAGCGACGACGAGGAGGAGACCCGACCGCCAAACAATAGAGGACAGAAGGGTTTTCCCCCACAAGTGCGGACGGTGAACATGATTTACGCGACCCATATACCCAAGAGGGAGAGGAAGCGCGCACTAAGGGACGTCTACGCGATGGAGCCAGTCGCCCCGAAGTTCAATCCATGGTCCTCTTGTCCGATCACTTTCGATCGAAGAGACCATCCGACCAGCATACGCCATGGCGGATTCGCCGCATTGGTTTTAGACCCAATCGTCGATGGATTCCACCTCACGAGAGTCCTGATGGACGGCGGTAGTAGCCTGAACCTGCTTTATCAGGATACAATGCGCAAAATGGGCATAGACCCCTCAAGGATTAAACCTACAAAGACAACCTTTAAATGTGTCATACCAGGTGTGGAATCCAACTGTACAGGCTCAGTAACACTGGAAGTGGTCTTCGGATCCCCGGACAATTTCCGGAGCGAGGAGTTAATCTTCGACATAGTCCCGTTTCGCAGCGGCTATCACGCTCTGCTCGGACGAACCATGTTTGCAAAATTCAACGCGGTGCCGCATTACGCATACCTCAAGCTCAAAATGCTAGGCCCTCATGGAGTCATCACGGTCAATGGGAATACGGAACGCTCCCTCCGAACGGAGGAACATACAGCGGCTCTCGCGGCAGAAGTACAGAGCAGCCTCTTCAGGCAATTCTCAAGTCCAGCCGTTAAACGGTCGGATACAGCAAAACGCGCCTGAAGCAATACCAACCAAGACCACCTGGCGCGATCAGAGCACGCGTAGCAATGCGGCCCCTACCCCCGCCCGCGCATGATCGCAAGAATAACACTCCGCGTACATCATTACGCTTTGGAGATACCATGGGTGTCGTGGTTCTAAGTCTGACAGTAGAGTGGGGGGTAGGTATGGAGTAAGTAAAAGCCCTACGTCTCGGAGCCTGGAGGCGGTCGAGTGGATTATATGAGTATGGATTACAGGGGTGTGAACCCTTCTGCCTGTGGAGGGGGGTGGCTTATATAGAGTGCGCCAGGACCCCTGCCAGCCTACGTAATGAGGGTTTAAAGTACATTAAGTCTGGGGCGTTACTGGTAACGCCCCACATAAAGTGTCTTAACTACCATAAAGTCTATTTAATTATAGACCGTTGTAGTACAGAGTGCTTCTTGACCTTCTGGTGGTCGAGTGAGCCTTCATGGTCGAGTCCTTCAAGTCCGTCGAGTGAAGTCTTCCTTGGTCGACTGGAAGATGATCTCTTCTAAGGGTGTCCTTGGGTAGGGTATCTAGATCAGGCCTATGACCCTACCCTAGGTACATGACTCCATCATTAGCCCCCGAATGGATTGAGGCTTGAGTGAGGAAGGAGTTGATATTATTTCCGACTGGCTTTTGTGTGCTGGTCCTGCGCTGTCTTGGACCAATAACTTCTCTGTCGTTAGCTTAGCAACTTTTCTTTAGTCGACTCGATCCATTCTTTTCTTTCGTCGAGTGATCTTCCGTACTTTGACAATTTTCGAGCGACGGATCACAGGAAATCCCGCGTCTGACAGACCGATCTGTCGTTCGCGGATTCTGCAGGATATGAAATTTGGGGAAGCGCGCGAAGCGGGGCGGACCGCGGCGCTCGGATGGGATAGGGCATAGACGCCTCGATTCTCGCACCGACTTTTTCGCCACGTATCGCGTCCGCGCGACTGTTTCAGGATATGATTAGATCGACCGGGCCCACCTGTCATCCACTCGGAAGGGATCTTATAAATGCGCCCGGCGAGGGTTTTTGAACAGTGCCTCCGCATTCCCTCTCTGCTCTCCTCGTCTCCGCCCAACGCGCCCGCTCTCGTCTCCGCACAACCTCTCCTCGCGCATCTCGCCGGCAGCCATGGTCAAGGAGAAGACGGCGACGCTGGAACGCGCGAAGAAGGCGTCGGCGGCGGAGAAGGCGAAGGGGAGATCCACCAGTCGCGGCAGGTCTTCGTCTAGATCTCATCTGCCGAACGGCTGGGTCCAGGGAGATTGGATCCGGTCGACCATCACGGAGACGGATCTCCTTGACATGGCCAACGACGGTCTGGTCCCCCACGGAGCCGCAAGGCTTCCGGGGAAAGAGTGGCAGCCCCAGCCGGAAGAGGGTGAGTGCGTGCTTCTGGCTACCCATGTCGACCGTGGATTTTCTTTGCCACCGAGCATTTTCTTCCGTGGTTTCTTGAACTTCTTTGGAGCGCAACTCCACCACTTCACTCCGAATTCTATCGCCTATCTTGCCGCGTTTGTGTCCATGTGTGAGAATTTTCTGGGTTGTCGACCGCACTGGGGCTTGTTCAAGCACATATTCACGTGTCGCTCTCAGACCGTGAAGAAGGCGAGCCCAGGCGATGATAAAACCAAAGTTGTCCAGATGTGTGGAGGCTTGGGGATCCAGATGAGGAACAAGAGCACCTTCCCAGCTATGACGTTCCCCGAGTCGGTCAGAGGCTGGCAGTCGACCTGGTTCTATTGCCAGAATGAGTCGACGCCGGGGCAGTCGAGTGGACTTCCTCAGTTTACCATGGACCGAGTGAACAAACCCTCCTCTCTGAAGGTGATTCCGGAGGAGAAAGCCGATGTGAATATGCTGATGGAGCGCGTAGTTCAGTTGGTTCGAAATGGAGTAACTGGTATGGACCTCTTGGAAGTTTTTCTTAGGCGGCGTATCCAGCCTCTTCAGTTCCAGAGCCATTGCATGTGGTTGTACTGCGGAACCGAAGATGAGACTCGGATCCACCCAGAAGCAGTCGACGATGCCACGGTGGAAAGGTGGATGGCCGCGGTCACTGGGAACAAGGATAATCCCCGTGGAGCCAGAAGGATTCCTCGACTCGACCATCACAGCGTTCCAGACAAGGTATGTCCGCTCTATCTTCCATTGTATTCTTGTCATGTTTATTTCTGTTTTCTCCGCAAATCGGTCGATTGATCTTTGTCTTGATGTCTATCAGGCCCTCACCGAGCTGTACTCGATGCCCAATGGAGCACAGGCTCCGACTGAAGAGGGAGAAGCGAGTGGGGGCGAGAGCCAGGAGGAGTGGGACTCGGATGCCGCTGAGGATGACGATGATGATGACGACGATGAGGAAGACGAAGAAGAGGAGGAGGAGGAGGTCGCACCACCGCTCTCGGAAAGGCGGTCGAAGCTTGTCCATGACCCTGCGACTGAACATGGCAAGGGGGTTGCGACTGTCGTGCAGTCGACCAAACGCCCTCGGACCACTTCTCCGGTGCCGACCAAAAAGGCGCCGAAGCAATCCAAGGTGGCCCCGTCAAAGCCGACCAAGCTCCTACCAAAGATGAAGGTGTCCATCCCCACCATATCAGGGTAAACATGCTGCTTAAGTCTTCTTGTTTTGTGTGAGCTTTATCTCTATTTGACACTTGAGCCAGTCGACTGATTCTTTGGAATTGTAGTGCTGCTACTTCTGAGACCTCAGCCAGGGCTGACGACCATGAGATGGAGGACGCAGCAACCTCAAACCCTGGTACTGTACTCTTAATTCCGTTCTTAGTCGATTGACTCATGATCTCTAACTCTGATTCTTTTCTGTAGCTCCATCCAATGTCGTTATCACTCTTCCTGATGATGATGATGATGAGGAACCACTGAAGCACAGGAGGAGCAGGAAAGCATCTGCCGGCAGGGTGGCCCAGGATGTGACAGCGCCCGAGACTCTGGTCGCGGAGGAGGAGAACACCACTCGACACACCGTGTCTTTCGCGGTGCCGTTGACGAGTGCTCATCCTGCTTCGTCGAGTGCCGCACAACCTTCTCTCTTCACGACGCACCACGTCCCAGAGGACCAAGCCAGTGCTGCTAAGGAAGCGATATGCCAAGCGGGGATCATGATGGAGCAGGTGAAGGCCATCCGAGATGCGAGCCAGGCAGCTTACGACGCCAGTTCTGCCCTTCAAAGCAATGTTCAGGTCAGTCGGACTGCCTGTTCTGTTAGCATATGCTATCAAAAAGCTTTTCTTTCCGGAATCCATAGCAATCACCCACTGGGTGTGTCCATTGAAACTCCGTGTTAGCGGGGGCACGCTGAGTGCACCCGCTGGGTGTAGTCCCCAAGGCTAAGGTCGACTGCTGGCAGTCGGCCTTAGGCTTTATAAGTTCAGTCTTTCCGTCATTCGACTGAGGCGAATGGATTTCCCAGACCGGTGGGGGCACGCTGAGTGCACCCACTGGGTGTAGTCCCCGAGACTGTGGTCGACTGGTTGCAGTCGATTACAGTCTAAAGAGTACGTCTTGTTTTTTTTGGGGGGGGGGGGTCGACTGGTCGACTCTATCTTTAATAGAACTAGTGGGGCCACGCTGAGTGCACCCACTGGGTGTAGTCCCCGAGACTACGGTCGAATGTTTGTATTCGGCTGTAGTCTTAGAAATGCATGATTTTCTCTTATCCACTCGGAAGTGAATTATCCTTGATATTTTGTCGATTGGTTCTTCGCAGAAATCCTGTGATCTTGCGGCTCGTTATACCGAGCTGGAGCACAAGCACATTCAACTCGAGCTGGATCTGAAGCTGGTTCAGGAGAATCTGACGGAGGCGAAGGAGGAGACCAAAGGTATGTTCGGTGAGACCTCGACGACTCCTTTTTCCCTTCACTTGTTTCAAAATCTGACCTTGCTGTAACTTGCAGGAAAGGTGAAGGAGGCCCGGAAGAAAAAAGACCTTGAGCTAGCTGACAAGATCAAGCTTGCTGACGAGAAGTTAGCTTCAGTCACCAAGCTCGAAGAAGAAAATACTAATCTGAAAGTTGCTCTTGGGATTGCCAACAAGGAAGTCAGTCGACTGAAAGATGACAAAGCTGCCTTGACCGACAAGGTCAGTCAGTTGACTGGGAAGAAAAATGATCTGGAGGCCTTCCTGAGTGGACTTGCCAAGAAGCTGTTCCTTATGCTCGAAGGTAATCCTTTACGCTTCGACAATCATTTTCAACAGTGACCTTTCCATTCGATCGTTGCCTTGACTCTGTGATTGTCCTTGCAGAATTCTGCCAAAACTTTGAAGAGGAAACTAGTCGACTGGAACCGAACTTGGACCCCATCAACTCTCCAGTGACCGATGAAGCAGCCATGAATGTGTTCCGCCTTGAGTCTCGCGTTGCCGCCGTTGTCGACTATCTTGCAAGGCTGAAGGTCGCCACTTCTCGCATCGACACCACGCTCTGTCCTAGGGAGACACTCCAGAATGACCTCGAGTCGCTGATGGCTCGACTAAACACAGTTCCTGGTCGAGTGCAAGAGTGGAAAAATTCCTCTGCGAGGTGTGGTGCAGATGTTGCTCTGTGTCTGGCCCGAGTCCACTACAAAGATGCGCGAGAAGATAAGTTGGCGGCTCTTCGGGTGGCCAACACTAAGAAGCACGACTTCAGGTTCTTCATGGAGACCTTCATCGCTGCCGCCACTCGGATTGCTGACGGAATTGACCTTGATGAGTTTGTTGCGCCTTCCAGCCCTCCACAGGAGGGGTAAAAAACTTCTTTGAGCTCGACCCTTTAAATTTGCCTCGGTATGCCGAGTGATTTTGTAACCGATAAACCTTAACAGGCTTAGCGCCTGGGCACTTTCGGTTCCTTTAGGTATCGATCTGAACTCGAATTTGATGTTTCAATATGCTTGCTTTTCGTCCTGAATTGTCTTTTGCAGGTTTAAAGCAAGACGCTTATTGCAGTCGACTTATTCCTTGATTTACTTAGGCGAGCACTGGGCTGCGGCTAAGCCCCCGAGTGAGAGGTTTGCTCTTCACTCGGTAGGATTTTTATACCTTAGGCGAGCACTGGGCTGCAGCTAAGCCCCCGAGTGACAGGTTTGCTCTTCACTCGGTAGGATTTTTATACCTTAGGCGAGCACTGGGCTGCAGCTAAGCCCCCGAGTGAGAGGTTTTCTCTTCACTCGGTAGGATTTTTATACCTTAGGCGAGCACTGGGCTGCAGCTAAGCCCCCGAGTGAGAGGTTTGCTCTTCACTCGGTAGGATTTTTATACCTTAGGCGAGCACTGGGCTGCAGCTAATCCCCCGAGTGAGAGGTTTGCTCTTCACTCGGTAGGATTTTTATACCTTAGGCGAGCACTGGGCTGCAGCTAAGCCCCCGAGTGAGAGGTTTGCTCTTCACTCGGTAGGATTTTCAGGTTGTACTTGTGGCGTAGCTCAGAGGAGAGGGTTGCAGTCGACCTGCGCCTCGTCCTCCTTACGACCGCATATTGTACTTATGGCGTAGCTCAGAGGAGAGGGTTGCAGTCGACCTGCGCCTCGTCCTCCTTACGACCGCACATTGTACTTATGGCGTAGCTCAGAGGAGAGGGTCTCAATCGACCTGTACCTCGTCCTCCTTGCGAGTGCACGTTGTATTTGTGGCGTAGCTCAGAGGAGAGGGTCGCAGTCGACCTGTACCTCGTCCTCCTTGCGAGCGCATGTTGTATTTGTGGCGTAGCTCAGAGGAGAGGGTCGCAGTCGACCTGTACCTCGTCCTCCTTGCGAGCGCACGTTGTATTTGTGGCGTAGCTCAGAGGAGAGGGTCGCAGTCGACCTGTACCTCGTCCTCCTTGTGAGCGCACGTTGTATTTGTTCTTAGGCGAGTGTTTAGACTGCATCTAAGCCTCCGAGTGGGAGTCTGGCTCAACACTCGGTAGGATTTTATTTGAACTTAGGCGAGTGCTTGCACTGTGGCTAAGCCTCCGAGTGGGAGTCTGGCTCACCACTCGGTAGGATTTTATTTGAAGTTAGGCGAGTGCTTGCACTGCAGCTAAGCCTCCGAGTGGGAGTCTGGCTCACCACTCGGTAGGATTTTGTTGAAACTTAGGCGAAACAGATTCGCAGCTAAGCCCCCGGGTGGGAGGCTGGCTCACCACTCGGTAAGGATTTTTTTTACAAACTTAGGCGAAACGGATTCGCGGCTAAGTCACCCATTGAGGGGAAAATTTTACTAGATAAATAAAAAGTGACAAAAATTATGGAGAAATTATGACACTATTTTTTGTAATCCATGAACTACAGAAGTATTTTATTACAACTCATCCGAGTGAAAACTTTAAGAGTAAAATGGGCGGAGTAGTTCCGCGTTCCAAGCCCGGGGCTCGTCGATATTGTGCTTGACATTGTAGAGACGGTATGCTCCGTTGTGGAGAACCTTGGTGATGATGAAGGGTCCTTCCCAAGAAGGAGCAAGCTTGTGTTGTTTCTGCTGATCCACTCGGAGAACCAGATCTCCTTCCTGGAAGGCTCGACCTCTCACATTTCTGGCATGGAAGCGACGCAAATCTTGCTGATAGATAGTCGATCGGATCAGAGCCATCTCCCTTTCTTCCTCTAAAAGGTCGACTGCGTCCTGCCGCGCTTGTTCAGCTTCTGCTGCTTTGTAGAGTTCAACTCGAGGAGCATTGTGAAGAAGATCACTCGGCAAGACTGCTTCAGCTCCGTAGACCAAGAAGAATGGACTTCTTCCGGTCGACCGATTAGGCGTGGTCCGCAGTCCCCAAAGCACTGAGGGAATTTCGTCGACCCATGCTCCAGCTGCATGCTTGAGATCGCGCATCAGTCGGGGTTTCAACCCTTTGAGGATCAGGCCATTGGCTCGCTCTGCTTGTCCATTCGACTGCGGATGGGCGACTGAAGCGTAGTCGACTCGTGTGCCTTGAGAGTTGCAGAAATCCCTGAATTCCTCCGAGTCAAAGTTCGACCCATTATCTATAATGATGTTGTGCGGGACTCCATATCTAAATATCAGTTCCCTGATGAAGCTAACAGCAGTACCGGCATCAAGGTTCTTGATGGGCTTAGCTTCAATTCACTTGGTGAACTTGTCGACTGCCACCAGTACATGCGTGAAACCACTTCGACCTGTTCTCAAGGGACCGACCATGTCCAACCCCCATACTGCGAAAGGCCAGACGAGTGGAATGGTCTTCAGAGCTGACGCAGGCTTGTGTGACATATTTGAGTAGAACTGACATCCTTCGCACTTGTCCACTATTTCCTTTGCCATCTCATTCGCCTTTGGCCAGTAAAATCCGGCTCGGTACGCTTTGGCCACGATGGTCCGAGAAGACGCATGATGACCATAGGTCCCCGAGTGGATATCATCAAGGATGATTCGACCTTCTTCTGGCGTTATGCACTTCTGACCAGCTCCAGTCGCGCTTTCTCTGTATAACTGTCCTTTGATTACGGTAAAGGCTTTGGATCATCGGACGATCTGTCGAGCCTCTTCCTCATCCTCTGGGAGCTCTTTTCTCAGGATATACGCGATATATGGAACTGTCCAGTCGGGAATGACCACTAAGACCTCCATGACCAAGTCGACCACTGCTGGGACCTCAACCTCAGTCGGATCCGTGGCACTCTTGGGCTATGGAGCTTCTTCGGTGAAAGGATCTTCTTTGACTGACGGAGTGTGTATATGCTCCAAGAACACACCACTCGGAATGGCTTCTCTCTTGGAACCTATCTTTGCCAGATCATCCGCTACTTGATTTTTCAGTCGGGGTATATGATGGAGCTCTAACCCCTCAAACTTCTTTTCCAGCTTCCTCACTGCATTGCAGTATCCAGTCATGGCTGGGCTTCTTACGTCCCACTCCTTCATCACTTGGTTGACCACCAGATCTGAGTCGCCATAAACCATAAGGCGACGGACGCCGAGTGAAATGGACATGCGCAACCCATACAGAAGGGCCTCGTACTCTGCCTCGTTGTTGGAGGAATCAAAGTGAATCTGAAGCACATATCTAAGCTTATCTCCTCTGGGGGAAACCAAGACCACCCCAGCACCGGAACCATTCAGCATCTTAGAGCCATCAAAAAACATGGTCCAATGCTCCGAGTGAACTTCAGTCGGCTGCTGTTGTTCAATCCACTCGGCGAGGAAATCCGCTATTGCCTGGGACTTAACGGCTTTCTTTGCCTCAAACTTGATATCAAGGGGAAGAAGTTCAATCGCCCATTTCGCCACTCGACCAGTTGCATCTCTGTTGTGCAGAATCTCTGAAAGTGGAGCGTCGCTGACGACTGTGATGGAATGATCAGAGAAATAGTGAGCAACCTTCTTCGTGGTCATGTATATCCCATACACAAGCTTCTGATAATGAGGGTATCTCTGCTTGGATGGAGTTAAAACTTCAGACAGATAGTATACTGGGCGTTGAACTTTGAAGGCTTTCCCTTCCTCTTCCCGCTCGACCGTAAGTACTGTACTGACGACTTGTCCTGTAGCTGCGATATAAAGCAACAGAGGCTCTTTACTGATTGGAGAACCAAGCACCGGCTGGGTGGAGAGCAGAGCTTTTAGCTCGGCAAACGCTGCATCAGCTTCTGGAGTCCACTCGAACTTGTCTGCCTTCTTCATCAGTCGGTAAAGGGGCAACGCCTTTTCATCGAGTCTTGAGATGAATCGACTTAATGCGGCCAAGCATCCAGTAAGCTTCTGGACATCGTGCACTCGCACAGGGCGTTTCATTCGGAGAATGGTGCCGATCTTCTCTGGATTAGCGTCGATCCCTCGCTCGGAAACGAGAAAACCGAGTAACTTGCCACCAGGAACTCCGAATGTGCACTTTGATGGATTGAGCTTGATATCATACCTTCTGAGGTTGGCAAATGTTTCGGCGAGGTCAGCGAGCAGGTCGGAACCTTTTCGTGATTTGACCATGATATCATCCATATACGCTTCCACATTCTGACTGATTTGAGTGAGTAAACACTTCTGAATCATTCGCATAAATGTCGCTCCGGCATTTTTGAGACCGAATGGCATGGTGATATAGCAGAAGCACCCGAATGGAGTGATGAAAGTTGTTTTTATCTCATCGGGTCCGTACAGACGGATCTGATGGTACCCGGAATAGGCGTCTAGAAAAGACAATCTCTCGCATCCCGCGGTTGAGTCAACAATTTGATCAATGCGAGGAAGAGGAAAATGATCTTTCGAGCAGGCCCGATTGATGTGCTTGAAATCAATGCACATTCGGAGCGATTTGTCCTTCTTAGGAACCATGACGACATTAGCGAGCCACTCGGAGTGGTATATCTCTCGGATAAATCCTGCCGCCAATAGTCGAGCCACTTCCTCACCAATAGCCTTTCTCTTCTGGACGGCGGACCGCCGAAGATGCTCTTTGACTGGCTTTGCTAATGAGTCGACTCTAAGGCGATGCTCAGCCTGTTCCCTGGGAACACCTGACATGTCAGCTGGCTTCCATGCAAAAATGTCCCAGTTCTCACGGAGGAACTGGATGAGCGCTTCTTCCTATTTCGGGTCGAGTGTAGTGGAGATGTGGGTCGGGGCTGCATTGGGGTCAGTCGGGTGAATGTGAACAGGCTTCGTCTCACCGGACGACTGAAATGCAGATTCTATGGCGGGTCTCTTGGATCGCAGCAAATCACTCGGATCTGCGTTTTGCTTGTATTCTTCAAACTCGACCGTTGTCACCTGGGAATCGGCAATCTTTGAGCCCTTCTGAAAGCACTCTTCTGCCTTCTTCCGATCACCGGTGACAGTGATCACTCCTTTGGGACCGGGCATCTTCAGTTTGAGGTACACGTAACATGGTCGAGCCATGAACCGTGCGTAAGCTGGTCTCCCCAAAATGGCGTGATACGCGCTCTGAAAATCCACGACCTCAAACGTCAACTTTTCCTTGCGAAAATGTTTTGAATCACCAAACACCACGTCCAGAGCTATTTGGCCGAGTGACTTGGCCTTCTTTCCTGGTATAACTCCATGAAAGCTCATGTTACTGGTGCTCAGTCGGGACATCGGAATGCCCATTCCTTTCAGTGTGTCTGCATATAACAGGTTCAGTCCACTACCACCGTCCATCAGCACTTTCATCAGTCGAGTGCCTTCGACAACTGGGTCGACCACCAAAGCTTGCCTCCCGGGGGTGGCAATATGAGTCGGGTGATCAGACTGGTCGAATGTGATGGGTGTCTGGGACCATCTCAGATAACTTGGTTTCGCTGGGGCAACCATGTTCACCTCACAATTAATGACCTTCAGTCGACTCTTGCTTTCCACATCTGCGAAGATCATCAGAGTAGAGTTGACATGCGGATATCCTCCCTCACTGTCCTCCTTGTCTTCGGCTTTGTCCGACTCCTTCTCCTTGTCCTTGCACTGTTTTCCTTGAAACTGCTGGATCAGGATTCGACATTGGCGAGTGGTATGCTTCGGGTAAATGATATTGCCCTCTTCATCTTTCTTCGTGTGGATGTGACACGGCATATCCATCACGTCGTTCCCTTCTTTGTCCTTCACCTTCTTAGGGTTCCAGGATCCTTTTGGTTTCCCTTTAAACTTTCCCTGAGTCACGGCCAGAGCCTCTCCAGGAGCTGCTGGTTCAGCCTTCCGCTTTTGTTTCCGACTGGTGTTTCCCTTCTCCGACTGACTCGGCTTGTACTTGCCGCTTCGGAGTCGGTCTTCCTCTTCGCCGTTGGCATACTTGGTAGCAATCTCCATCATCCGACTCAGGGTCATATCTCCGGTTCGACCAAATTTCAGACTCAATTCTCTGTTCTTGACGCCATCCTTGAAGGCGCAAACTACCTGATGGTCAGACACGTTCTCCATGGTATGATGCAAAGTGATCCATCTCTGAATATACTCTTTGAGAGTCTCATTCGTCTTCTGCACACAGACTTGCAGCTCTGTCAATCCAGCTGGTCGCTTGCAAGTCCCTTCAAATGTTCTGACGAACACTCGGGACAAATCTTCCCAAGTGTAAATGCTGCTAGGAGGTAACTGATTCAACCATGCTCTGGCAGAACATTCCAACATGAGGGCCAAATGCTTCATGGCCACCTCGTCATTCCCACCTCCAATCTGAACCGCCACTCGATAGTCCTCTAGCCAAGTTTCAGGCTTAGACTCACCGGTGAACTTGCTGACTCCTGTTGCCAACCTGAAATTGGGGGGAATCACTGCGGCTCTGATAGCCCTGCTGAAACATTCTGGACCAGAAACATGCACTCGACTGCTTGTGGGCGCATCTCTGTCGGGCCCGCCCCGATGGGCCCTGTTTCGGTTGACCAAGCCTTGCACGATAATGGATCGCGCGTCGAAGCCTGGTTCTCGGGGGTCGACTGGAGCTCTTCGCCCCACACTGAGTTGACGCCTGTCATCTTGCTGCCGAGGAGCGTAAGACCCACCCCTCGGAGGGGAAGTGGGCACTCGACGCCTATCATCGCGATCGTGTCAGTCACCGTACTGGTCTCGCCGATTCTTGCGTCCTTCATGCCGCGGAGGCAATCTGGGACTGTGAGCCGACTGAACCGTATTCGCAGCGACGGATCGACTGTGAATTCTGTTACGCGACTGCGACACGGCTGAATTCTGGTCTCCTGCTGCCCGTAGCAAATCCCTGATCTGCATCAAGCCTCTGCTGGCTTCCGACTGAGAGGGCTGGATGGACTCTGCTATGCGGGTTGCAGCTGCTAAATTCTGAATTGGGGTTCGGTATACCTGAGTCGGCGGGAAGAGCTGACGTCGATTGCCGTCGGGTGCTCGTTGCCGCGCGCGCTCGTCGAGTGCTTGCTAAAGATTCTCCAGACGAGTGCGTTCAGCCAGATTGGCCAAACGTGCCTCCTCCAAGGCGCGGGCCCCAGGGGTTTCTCCCGCGATGGGAGTATGCAGGGCATCCATCTTCCTGCGGCGAAGCTCTTCTCTCTGCAGAGAGTCGAGTGGCTCGGGCTGGTACTCTTCGTGGTCCCGTACTGGGTCGCCTCCACCGCCTGCCCCGCCCTCATGGGCGAAGCCAGGAGGACTGCGAGGTCCGTTGACCATCAAAATTTCCACCGCCGGATCACTGCTATCGCACTCGGATGCAGTCTCTACGGAGCCAGTCGACAGATCGAACAAGCCGTAGAGGGATTCGTCGGGCTCGATTGCCGCAACTTGAGCGGTGGCCATCTGGCGAGCCACCGCGTGCTTCACCCACCGCTGAAGCCTCGACCGACCAGAGCGCTTGCGCTGATGGGAAACCGGGAGGGTAGCCGATAGGGGAGTCGACCGATATGGGGTCGACGGTTGTCGCAGCAGAACGCCGCGGACACATGCGTGAAAGTGCGTCGCACCGCGGACGGGGAGCGCATCAACGTCGAGTGGAGCCTCCTGGAACCATGCAGAGTCGTCGGCGATGAAGGTGAGAGCACCAAGACGGATCTCGCGGCCCTCGACCAAAACTCCAGTAGCAACCATGATGAAAGTACTCGGAAGAATCACAACTTCTCCAAAAAATCGCTAAAACACCGGCCCCACGGTGGGCGGCAACTGTCGTGGTTCTAAGTCTGACAGTAGAGTGGGGGGTAGGTATGGAGAGGCAATGTCCTAGCTATGGAGAGGTTGTAAACACAAGAGATGTACGAGTTCAGGCCCTTCTCGGAGTAAGTAAAAGCCCTACGTCTCGGAGCCCGGAGGCGGTCGAGTGGATTATATGAGTATGGATTACAGGGGTGTGAACCCTTCTGCCTGTGGAGGGGGGTGGCTTATATAGAGTGCGCCAGGACCCCTGCCAGCCTACGTAATGAAGGGTTTAAAGTACATTAAGTCTGGGGCGTTACTGGTAACGCCACACATAAAGTGTCTTAACTACCATAAAGTCTACTTAATTACAGACTGTTGTAGTACAGAGTGCTTCTTGACCTTCTGGTGGTCGAGTGAGCCTTCATGGTCGAGTCCTTCAAGTCCGTCGAGTGAAGTCTTCCTTGGTCGACTGGAAGGTGATCTCTTCTAAGGGTGTCCTTGGGTAGGGTATCTAGATCAGGCCTATGACCCTACCCTAGGTACATTACTCCATCAATGGGCGCAGGGGAAGGGGCACGATCGCAATGGACCCATAGTGCGGTTCGACCACACCAAGGGCTCGCAAGTGCGCCCCCCTTTTTTTATTATTTATTATTTTCTTTCTTTGTGTACACAGGACTCCGGTAACCAGAGGCCCTGTCCGGCGGCGAACTTGCCGAACTCGTGATGCAACAGTCAGGGACGAAAGAAGGCTGCGACGAACACTCAGGTGGTCTCAATTACGAGCATTAAATTCGATTATATACACCAAGTCCGCAGCTCACCCCTGGAGGGGGACATGTTTACTTAGTCCAAATCCCTTGCTTACTACACTATTTGTATCAGTCCGCACTCATAGCAGACTTCTTTTCATAAATAATGCAGCACTTTTTCGACTGCAATTACATTACCTTTTATATATATGTTCATTACATGACATCTTGCACCCGTATATTCTGGTACGGCCTAATACACCAGGGGCATATGTTCCCCACATTGTGGTGTGATAAGTCCGAACACTTTCATAAGTGCGGCACCCCGAACTTTATATGAATCAGCTCCGAATCATGTCTTGGGTCAATAGTTGGGTTTGCCCGGCTCCCACGTTTTGGTGCCTTATGTTCCGTTCTGTCAGCTAAGGTGGCACTGGGAGAACCACTGCGATTGCGCCCCGGTTGAGCCAGGCGAGCGCCTCAGTGGAGAAAG
The DNA here is from genome assembly GCA_963921465.1 of Triticum timopheevii. Classification (NCBI taxonomy): domain Eukaryota; kingdom Viridiplantae; phylum Streptophyta; class Magnoliopsida; order Poales; family Poaceae; genus Triticum; species Triticum timopheevii. The sequence continues at coordinate 422,339,675 of OY997272.1, forward strand.
CTAAAACTGACCGGCATGATAAGGCGAGAGACTGGTCGCTGTTCGAGAGGTTTCTTCGGGTCCTTAAAGACTCACGCCGCTTCGAGCGAAGTTCCGGACCATGTCAGACGAAGGCGTGGATAGCGCCCCGGATTCGGCCTTCCGAATACCAGGGGCTTCGCCGAAATTTAAAATTATAGAATTCTATGGCTAAGTGAGAGTGTTCAAGCATTATAAGTCCGGTCGCCTTGTTCGTCGTGTTGAGCGCCTCCCTAGATGGACCCAAAAATGGGAACAAGAGTGCTCAAGGTTATCCCGAACACCCCAGCACTCGTGGCTCGGGGGCTGAAGCCAACGACTTGCCATCTCTCAGATTTTATAAACGGCCGAACAGAAGGTAATATTTTAAATTAAAACAAGCGTTGCTCAAGGCGCATATGAATGCAGTTTTCAGCGCACAGGATAATACACAGCGAGTTTACTCAAAGATTACATTTCTGGGGCACTCATCCGCAATATCGCGGGCTCCCTTCAGGACAGTTTTATAATACATTTCAGGCGTGCGATACCCCTTGCCCGGTGGCGGTGGGTCCGTGAGAAGCTTCTCCGCATCCAACTTGCCCCAATGCACCTTTGTGCGGGCAAGGGCCCTACGAGCACCTTCAATACAGGCGGAGCGCTTGACGACCTCCACCCAGGGGCATGCATCCACCAGTCGCCGCACGAGGCCAAAGTAGCTCCCAGGCATGGCCTGTCCAGGCCACAGCCGGACTATAAGGCCCTTCATGGCCTCCTCAGCTACCTTGTGGAGCTCGACCAGCTGCTTCAGCTGGTCGCTTGGGGGCACCGGGTGTCCGGCCTCAGCGTACTGAGACCAGAAGACTTTCTCCGTCGAGCTCCCCTCCTCGCCACGATAGAATGCGGCGGCATCGGACGCACTACGCGGCAGATCTGCAAATGCCCCTGGAGAGCTCTGAATGCGGGTAAGTGTCAGGTATTTTACATTAACATGCTTGCTTTGCATGAAAAATGCCTTACCCGCCGCTATCTTCTTCACATCTTCAACCTCCTGACGGGCCTTACGGGCCTCGGCCTTGGCGGACTTGGCACTTTCGAGAGCCGAGGCAAGCTCGGACTCTCGAGTCTTGGAGTCACGCTCCAAACTCTCATGCTTCTCCATGAGAGCCTGGAGCTCTTGCCGCACTTCCGCCACCCGTGCCTCCTGCTTCTCTCGCTCTTCCCGCTCCGCGGCCGCACTGCGTTCGGCCGCGGACACAGCCTCCTTCAGGGCTGCCACCTCGTTCGTGGCCCTTGCAATACCCATATTATCCGTGTTAATTTTATTGCAACCAAAATCCTTTTTTGTAAGGTAACTAGTCAAAGTGGTGTGACTCACCTTCTTTGTCCTCGAGCTGCTTCTTGGCATGGCCGAGCTCTTGCTCGGACCGCTCGAGATCCTTCTTCAACACATCGACCTCCGCCGATAGTGCGGCAGAGGTCAGCAAAGCAGCCTGCAAACCCATATTGACATATTTTAAGCAACCCTGCGTATATCTTGTTAGATCCTCAGTCCGGCTTTTCTTTCCGAACACCGAACTAAGCATCAGGGGCTACTGTCTATGCGGTATTACATTACATAATTTTAACTTCTTACCTCAAAGCCTGTTAGAAGGCTGCTGCAGGCTTCGGTCAGCCCGCTTTTGGCGAGCTGAACCTTTTGAATCACCGCACTCATGATAGTGCGGTGTTCTTCCTCGATGGAAGCGCCTTTAAGCGCCTCCAACAAGTTATCTGGCGCCTTCGATTGGACGGAGGTCGCCGGTGTCACGGTCTTGCCCTTCTTTCGAAGGGGCCGCCCGCCGGACTCTGGAACCACTGCGGGTTCCGATGTAGAGTCCGGCACAAAGTCCGGGAGGCAGCCTGACAGCGCCTCCGGAGCCTCCTCCTGATGGGTCCTTCTCTGGGATCCCACCTCGGCGTCCTCGCTGGCGCGGGGGGTAGAGGCGGTCGGAAGTGAATCCACATCCGACGGGGCCAGCGACCCACTCGATGAAGCGGGGAGATCATCATCGGCCGGGCTACGGACAGAACGCGGTATTAGAAGGACGCTGTGCGACACGAAAGAAATTGCACATCAAGGATCCGGATACTTAGGATCTTGCTGGACGCCTGGCCCTTGGAGGCCACTCATCCTCGCCAACGGTGGTTTTGGCGAAACTGTCTGGGGGGATAGTCCTCCCCCTCTTGGACCCTTCGGTCTCCCCTATTGGGGAAGCCTTCCTCTTCTTCTCTCCCTCCTCCGGGAGAGAGTCCTCCTCCTCCTCGTCTTCGGGGGAGGAGTCCGCCTCGTCGTCGGACGCCTGATTGCGGGAACTCTTTCGAGTCCCCGCGGCCACCTTCTTGGCCTTCTTCTCCGGCACCACGTGCGGTGCCGGAACCAGCAGCCCTGCTAAACGGGCGTTCTCTGGGTCTTCTGGCATGGGAGCCGGGCTGATTAGCTGCTTGGCCTTCTCCATCCATTCCTGTCAAAGGAAAAGAGAGATTGAAACCCTCTTAGAATCGGTTTAATTACCACAAGTGTCCCGTAACGGGGTTGAATCACTTACCTCGTCAGCTGGATGCTGCGAGCGAAATCCGTGATCTTCCGTCGCGGATGCGGGGGCTTCGGCGCCCTTAAACAGCACCCTCCAGGCGCCTTCGTATGTCGTATCGAAGAGCCCGCTCAGCGCCTGGTGCTGTTCCGGATTGAACTCCCACAGATTGAATGCCCGTTCTTGGCATGGGAGAATCCGGCGGATGAGCATGGCTTGGACCACGTCGACGAGCCTGAGCTTATTGTTCACCAGCTTCTGGATGCAGGCTCGGAGTCCCATCACCTCCTTAGGATTGCCCCACTGCAAGCCCTTCTCTTTCCAGGAGGTGAGCTGCGTGGGGACGCCAGATATAAACTCGGGGGCCGCTGCCCATGTGGGCTTGCGCGGCTTGGTGATGTAGAACCACCCCGATTGCCACCCCTTGACGGAGTCCACGAAGGACCCTTCGAGCCAAAGGACGTTGGGAAACTTGCCCAACATGGCGCCTCCGCATTCCGCTTGCGTGCCCTTCACAACCTTCGGCTTGACGTTGAAGGTCTTGAGCCACAGGCCGAAGTGGGGCCGGATGCAGAGGAAGGCCTCGCACACGACGATAAACATCGAGATGTTGAGGATGAAGTTCGGCGCCAGATCATGGAAATCCAGGCCGTAGTAAAATATGATCCCCCGGACGAATGGGTGCAGTGGAAAACCCAGTCCGCGGAGGAAGTGGGGAAGGAAGAAGACCCTCTCATGGGGCCCAGGGGTAGGGATGAGCTGCCCCTCGTCGGGCAGCCGATGCGCGATATCGCCGGAAAGGTATCCGGCGCTGCGCAGTTTGGTGATGTGCTCCTCCTTAATGGTGGAGGCCAACCATTTGCCTCCCGCTCCGGACATATTCGGAGAAGGTCGGGGCGAGATGCGCGAGCTTGGCGTTGGAGCTTGAGTACGCGGGGATGGATAAGCAAAGGAGGAAGAAGGCGTAGGTGAGAAGGTAAATCCTTATCCCTTATATATAGGCGGACGAAAACTATGCGTCCCCACCGGCCTGATAGAACTCGCTCATCTCCCGAGCGCCACCATCAATGGCGCGGTTGGGTTACCCACGTCCGTATTGACGAGAATCCCGGAATAAGGGGAACACGATCTCTGCTTCGACAAGACGTGCCAAGGAAACCGCTTCGCTAAACGTGCTGAGGTGGTATAGTAGAAAACGATTCAAACAAAGGCTTGGTAGCGGTGTGATGTCACGCCGCATAATACGTCAGCAGATTGGACTGGTGTACATTTTATTCTCTCTAAGGTGGAATGTGGAATTTATTTTGCAGAGCCGGACACTATCCTGGTGTTCATGATCTTCTCTGGATTATTCAAGGGAGGAACCCGCCTTGCAATGCCGAACATTATGCGCGCCGGACTTATCGTCATTGAAGCCTGGTTCAGGGGCTACTGAGGGAGTCCTGGACTAGGGGGTGTCCGGACAGCCGGACTATCATCGTCCGCCGGACTCCAAGACTACGAAGATACAAGATTGAAGACTCCGTCCCGTGTCCGGATGGGACTTTCCTTGGCGTGGAAGGCAAGCTTGGCGATACGGATATGTAGATCTCCTACCATTGTAACCGACTCTGTGTAACCCTAGCCTCCTCCGGTGTCTATATAAACCGGAGGGCTTTAGTCCGTAGGACAACATACATTACAACAATCATACCATAGGCTAGCTTTAGGGTTTAGCCTCCTTGATCTCGTGGTAGATCCACTCTTGTACTACCCATATCATCAATATTAATCAAGCAGGACGTAGGGTTTTACCTCCATCGAGAGGGCCCAAACCTGGGTAAAACATCGTGTCCCTCGTATCTTGTTACTATCCGCCTAGACGCACAGTTCGGGACCCCCTACCCGAGATCCGCCGGTTTTGACACCGACAGTAGTAATTTCAAAAAATTTCCTACGCACACGCAAGATCATGGTGATGCATAGCAACGAGAGGGGAGAGTATTGTCCACGTACCCTCGTAGACCGTAAGCGGAAGCGTTATGACAACACGGTTGATGTAGTCGTACGTCTTCACGATCCGACCGATCCAAGTACCGAACGTACGGCACCTCCGAGTTCAGCACATGTTCAGCTCGATGACGATCCCCGGATTCCGATCCAGCAAAGTGTCGGGGATGAGTTCTGTCAGCACGACGGCGTGGTGACGATGATGATACTCTACCGACGCAGGGCTTCGCCTAAGCACCGCAACGATATGACCGAGGTGGAATATGGTGGAGGGGGGCACCGCACACGGCTAAGGAACGATCACGAAGATCAACCTGTGTGTCATGGGGTGCCCCCCTTCCCCCGTATATAAAGGAGGGAGGAGGAGGTGCGGCCGGCCAAGGAGGGCCCGCCAAGGAGGAGTCCTACTCCCACCGGGAGTAGGATTCCCCCCCTTCCAAGTAGTAGGAGTAGGAGTCAAGGAAAGGGGGAAGAGAAGAGAAGGAAGGAGGGGGAGCAGCCCCTCCCCCTAGTCCAATTCGGACTAGGCCTTGGGGGGCGCCCAACCTCTCCTCTCTCTTTCCCCTAAAGCCCAATAAGGCCCATATACTCCCCGGCGAATTCCCGTAACTCTCCGGTACTCCGAAAAATACCCGAATCACTTGGAACCTTTTCGAACTCCGAATATAGTCGTCCAATATATCGATCTTTACGTCTCGACCATTTCGAGACTCCTCGTCATGTCCCCGATCTCATCCGGAACTCCGAACTCCTTCGGTACATCAAAACTCATAAACTCATAATATAACTGTCATCGAAACCTTAAGCGTGCGGGCCTTACGGGTTCGAGAACTATGTAGACATGACCTAGAACTATTCTCGGTCAATAACCAATAGCGGAACCTGGATGCTCATATTGGCTCCTACATATTCTACGAAGATCTTTATCGGTCAAACCGCATAACAACATACGTTGTTCCCTTTGTCATCGGTATGTTACTTGCCCGAGATTCGATCGTCGGTATCCAATACCTAGTTCAATCTCATTACCGGCAAGTCTCTTTACTCGTTACGTAATGCATCATTCCGTAACTAACTCATTTAGCTACATTACTTGCAAGGCTTATAGTGATGTGCATTACCGAGAGGGCCCAGAGATACCTCTCCGACAATCGGAGTGACAAAACCTAATCTTAAAATACGCCAACCCAACATGTACCTTTGGAGACACCTGTAGTGCTCCTTTATAATCACCCAGTTACGTTGTGACGTTTGGTAGCACCCAAAGTGTTCCTCCGGTAAACGGGAGTTGCATAATCTCACAGTTACAGGAACATGTATAAGTCATGAAGAAAGCAATAGCAACATACTAAACGATCAAGTGCTAGGCTAACGAAATGGGTCATGTCAGTCACATCATTCTCCTAATGATGTGATCCCGTTAATCAAATGACAACTCATGTCTATGGTTAGGAAACTTAACCATCTTAGATTAGCGAGCTAGTCAAGTAGAGGCATACTAGTGACACTATGTTTGTCTATGTATTCACACATGTATTATGTTTCCGGTTAATACAATTCTAGCATGAATAATAAACATTTATCATGAAATAAGGAAATAAATAATAACTTTATTATTGCCTCTAGGGCATATTTCCTTCACTCTGATTCTCGTTGTGGCCCATATACTCCCGTGAGCCACCATAACGGTGCTCCCTCCTGTTTGACAAGGGCAGGGAGCGTGTTCATCGTTATGTGCCTATTAGTGAACGATGCCACCAAATGATACCATGCAATAAGAATTCCACCCCTAGTGCCATTAGCTGAGACGTAAAAGAAATTTTCGAATCTATTTCCAAGACATTGTCGTACAACTTCATCTGAAACCACCGCCATCTTTGTCTCTTGGAGACACACAATGTCCACATTTGCCGCTTCTACTGCTTGATAAATTGCGGTACGACGCGCCAGCGAGTTTAGGCCCCACATGTTCCACACGAGAATCTTAGGGGGTTGTGCGGACATGACTCCATGCCCACCTTCAACCACCCGTACAAATCTACTGGCCTACAATCACCACATCCTCATTGTTGGGGAACATAGTAATTTCAAAAAAAAAATCCTACACACACGCAAGATCATGGTGATGCATAGCAACGAGAAGGGAGAGTGTTGTCCACGTACCCTCATAGACCGAAAGCGGAAGCGTTAGCAAAACGCGGTTGATGTAGTCGTATGTCTTCACGATCTGACCGATCAAGTACCAAACGTACGACACCTCCAAGTTCAGCACACGTTCAGCTCGATGACGTCCCATGAACTCCGATCCAGCAGAGCTTCGCGGGAGAGTTCCGTCAGCATGACGGCGTGATGACGGTGTTGATGATGCTACCAACGCAGGGCTTTGCCTAAGCACCATTACGATATTACCGAGGTGGAATATGGTGGAGGGGGCACCGCACACGGCTAAGAGATCCATGATCAACTGTTGTGTCTAGAGGTGGCCCCATGCCCCTGTATATAAAGGAGGGAGGGAGAGGCCGACCCTAGAGGGGGCGCGCCAAGTGTGGGGAGTCCTACTAGGACTCCCAAGTCCTAGTAGGATTCCCCTTTCCTTTTCGGAGTAGGAGAGAAGGAAAGAGGGGGGAGGGAGAAGGAAAAGGGGGCTGCACCCCTTGTCCAATTCGGACCAGAGGGGGGGCGCGTGCCTCCTTCCTTTTGGCCTCTCTCCTCTATTCCCGTATGGCCCAATAAGGCCCAATACTTCTCCCGATGAATTTCCGTAATTCCCCGGTACTCCGAAAATACCCGAATCACTCGGAACCTTTCCGATGTCCGAATATAGTCGTCCAATATATCGATCTTTACGTCTCGACCATTTAGAGACTCCTCGTCATATCCCTGATCTCATCCGGGACTCTGAACTACCTTCGGTACATCAAAACACATAAACTCATAATATAAATCATCACCAAACATTAAGCGTGCGGACCCTACGGGTTCGAGAACTATGTAGACATGACCGAGACACGTCACCGGTCAATAACTAATAGCGGAACTTGGATGCTCATATTGGCTCCTACATATTCTACGAAGATCTTTATCGGTCAAACCGCATAACAACATACGTTGTTCCTTTTGTCATTGATATGTTACTTGCCCGAGATTCGATCGTCGGTATCTCAATACCTAGTTCAATCTCGTTACCGGCAAGTCTCTCTACTCGTTCCGTAATGCATCATCCCGCAACTAACTCATTAGTCACATTGCTTGCAAGGCTTATAGTGATGTGCATTACCGAGAGGGCCCAGAGATACCTCTCCGACAATCGGAGTGACAAATCCTAATCTCAAAATATCCAACTCAACAAGTACCTTCAGAGACACCTGTAGAGCACCTTTATAATCACCCAGTTACGTTGTGATGTTTGGTAGCACACAAAGTGTTCCTTCGGTAAATGGGAGTTGCATAATCTCATAGTCATAGGAACATGTATAAGTCATGAAGAAAGCAATAGCAACATACTAAACGATCAAGTGCTAAGCTAACGGAATGGGTCAAGTCAATCACATCATTCTCCTAATGATGTGATCCCGTTAATTAAATGACAACTCATGTCTAGGCATACTAGTGACATTATGTTTGTCTATGTGTTCACACATGTACTAAGTTTCCGATTAATACAATTCTAGCATGAATAATAAACATTTATCATGAAATAAGGAAATAAAAAATTAATTTATTATTGCCTCTAGGGCATATTTCCTTCACTCATCCCCTTGTAGGGGTCGGGCCAACGCATCCCAACCGAAGATAGCCAAGATTGCTTGGACGTGGCAATCTACCAGTGACTTGTCGAACAACTTCACATACGATTGGAGGGATTCATCACTAATCTGGTCTCCTTCATTTGCGAGGCAAAGCTTCTTGATTATGGCCACTTGTTGCTTTGATGCCTTAGAGCCGCGTCCCCCTTTGGCCAGACGAACGCTCCACCTGGGAGTTGCTACTGCATCACGTTTTTTATGTGGCCTCCTCTGCTTGGCTTCTATGCTTCAATTTGTAGGCTGCGCCAATAATGGCGAGATGGCTCATATGAGCTCTGAGCAAAAGCTGTCTACTTGGTGTTGTGGGGGTTGCCTTTGCTCAACTTGGGTAGCTGTACCATCATCCCCGTCCTGTTGTTCCGAAAGGCTCCCCAGAAACCATCCGAATTCTCGCATGCATGGCGGTGTCCCATCCCCCTGCAGGGTGGGCCCCATCTCCATTCTCTAATCCCCCACCTGGTCTATCGAGTCCTCCAATAGATAAGTGCCAAAGTTGGCCCTATCCTCCTCGTTCCGCGTGAGATCCCTACCAGTTGGTGTCTCTGTCTCCTCCTGGGGTAGGTGCAGATCCCACATCCCCACTCTAACCGTTGGGGAATCCCCAAGCCTTGTGTCTTGCGCAGCACATGGGGAGGCAAGCGGGGGAACATGCATCGGATCCTCCTGTTGGCCGCTTGAGCACATGAGCCCTGCCAGCTGCCCCCCTAGTCCATTGGACCCAACAGGTTCTCTCGAAGCTGCAACCCCGGTCCGTCTTGTCTTGATGCGCTCCGCACGCAGGGACTGCTTTGCTCCATCGCAGGCCCAACCGTGCTTTCCGCCGAGAAGCCATCCCCACAGTATCCCTCGTCCCCCATGTGGTCGACAGGAAGTGGGCACGCCATGCTGCCTGTATCCGATCGGCTGACCTCACTCATGATAAGGATCACACCTGTCATCCCGTTTGACTCTGCCTCCATACAGTCCACCCTGTCTTGTTGACCGTGCCGGACTCGAACACCCCTCTGGGCCGCCGGCAACGGGGCCGACACCGACGAGGAGGCCGCCGGGGATCCCCTTGGCTGCGGTGCTGGAGCGTGAGACCTCCGACCTTGTGACTACCCAGATCTGGCCCAGCACCCCCATCCTCAGGACCATTATCCTCTGACGGCGGAGACGGGGGCAGCGGGGTGGCGGAGCATCCCTAGCCAGATCTCCAACCCAGGATGGCATTGCCCCCGTGGGTGATGCGCACATGGTACTAAAGGGCATCCTCTCCACCTGCAGCGGCCACCAAAATCTCACCGCGACTGCCCTGCTCCTCGACGACGAGAATGTGCTTGGATGGAATACGAGCTGGATCGTCCATTTGCAGCCACACCTTGAAACCCGCCATGTCACTATGAGATATAGTGGAAGTCGCGACCTTGACTACAATGCGTAATCCATGCAGGAGCACCTCCGCCGTTCTTCGCGTCCACGTGTTTGCCGGCACACCCCACAACGCTAGTGGAACCAGATGTGGCATGGAGATTGCAGTAGCACCGGTGCGGTGAGACCATGGCCAGAACACAAGGTAGAACGGCAGCATCCCCGCACGAACGCGCCTGAGCATCCTATTCCTCAGCTCCACCGAGCGACATAGGACAGGAAAATCCTCCAGAAAGTACTATGTGATCGACATATCCTGGGGCAGGAACTCCAGTTGCTCAAAAATGGCGGCTGCGGCCAAAGCCAGATCTGCAGCCAGGCGCGAGCCCACTACAGTGACAAGCATCGCCCTTAACGGTTCCTCCTCCATTGCCCACAGGTCCGGGCCCGCCTCCAGGAACACAGTCCACCTGGGATACCACATTGCCACACGGCATCTCCGAGACACCACCGGCGTGAATGGGACTGAGAAGCCTGCCCCGCGACGCTTGCAGAGGATTCCGCGCGAACGACTTGGCTCCACGAGACCCCAAACCGGACAGCCCCAGTAGGCGGTGGTCCAGGCGGCAGTGGTGGGAGACGCGAAAGAGGGGTGCGGCCTGAGGTGAAGGCAGTCGAGCTGGCACAGCCGAGGGAGGCAGCGGAGCGGGGATACGATGGTGTAGGGCTGGCGGGGGGCAGGAGGGCACCAGAGAGGAGCTGATGGTGCAGTCATGCGAGATATGGCCCTCCCCGCCACACCGCACACACCAGCAGCCTCGTGCACATGGCCGAGATGTGGTGGTTGTCCCCGCAGTTGTAGCAGCAGCCGATGAGCTCCGCCGGAATGCGATCCCTCAGAGGTCGCATCAAGGGCATGATATTCGGCCACCTGCCAGGGGGGCGCCTCGCTGGAGCAGATGGAGGGCACCGATATGGATCCGCCGGGCGACGGTTGGCCCTGGACTGTCAGGCCTCCACCGGCGCCGCCCTCGCCGGGGGGGGGGGGGGCGACGATTCCCCACGCACGATGGGGCTGTGCGCCGTACCGTCGACATCAGGGACCAGAACCATGGAGCGCAGAGGCGGCCGGGACGATGCAAGGGCGTGGCGGAGGGCGAAGAGGAGCGAGAAGATGCCGCAGAGAGTGAGACCCGAGAAGCCATGAAGGATGCTGGGTCCGGAGTGGAGGACGGCGGGTTTGGGTGGGCGTCGGGGCCGGAGTAGCCGCCGGTGCAGGCTCAGGGGAGGGGCTTAGGGGGTGAAGTTAAGTTAAGTTAGTTCTGCTATTACTTCTGCTATTTTTTTACTACCTCGATGACGAGTAGATTGGATGTTTTAAAAACAAGATCCGGACACATCTTCGGTCTGAGCATATAAATACAAATCATACTTGTAAAACATAGGTTTTTGGGGAACTGGCTCAACCCTCTATGGAGTGGCCTATCACATATATATGGTATGAATTACACAATAAGGCTACAATACGAAGCCTAACACCCTCCCTCAATCTCAGGTTACTCCTGAAGCATCTAGGAGGTTGAGATTGTGCCTACATACCTCAAACATGGGAGAAGGTAGAGGTTTGGTGAAGATGTCTGCAAGTTGATCTTTTGAAGAGATAAACCTGACTTGTAGTAGCTTCTGTGCAACACGTTCCCTCACAAAATGATAGTCAATCTCAATGTGTTTAGTCCGTGCATGGAACATCGGGTTTGATGACAGAAACATAGCACCGATGCTGTCACACTAGAGGACCGACGGATGTGGCCGAGCAACTCCTAGCTCTCGAAGTAGGGACTCAATCCATATAAGTTCAACAGTCGCATTGGCAACTGACTTATACTCAGCCTTTGTGTTGCTGCGGAAAACAGTGGCTTGCTTGCATGCACTCCAGCCATCAGATTAGGCCCCAGGAACACTGCATGTCCCCCCGTAGATCGCCTATCATCTGGACACCCAGTCCAATCAGCATCTGAGAATGCAGAAAGAACTCCAGAGGAACTCGGGTGCAGATGAAGACCAAAGGAGACAGTTAGGGCTGGACATAAAGCTCGAAGCTTGGTGAGCTTAATGAGCTCTTGGTAACTCGACTCATTTGAGCTCGACCTGTTTTCTTAATGAACCAAGCTAAGCAGCAATTTTAGCTCGTTAACACTATCGAGTTAAACAATCAAACTAACGAGTTTCACGAGCTACTCGTTAAGCTCATTAGCAACATGCCAGTAGGCTATAAATCGTGGCAGCAGGCTACAACTCTGCATCTTTTAAGTATTTTTGCACACGGTAGGTCTTTGACAAATGCATGTCAACATATTTTTGTAAGTATATCTATGTCCAAAAAATTTGTTGCTCCTGGTACTTCCATGATAGCTTGCTTCATTAGCTGAATACCCTGATACATCTTCTTAATGAGTTTTAACGAGCTGCCCGCGAGCGCTTGCGAACATATAACGAACTGAGCCAAACCTTAAATTTAGCTCGTTATCCTTAACAAGATTAATGATTCGAGCCTTAACAATCACGAGTCATAACAAGCCGAGCCTTAACGATCCGAGCAGCTTGTTAGTCCAGCCCTAGAGACAGTGAGACGCACATAGCGCAATATGCGCTTCACATCAGACCAGTGCACGTTAGTAGGTGCATGAAGATACTGGAACACCCTGTTAACCGCAAAGGAGAGATCAGGACGTGTGATCGTCTGATACTGTAGGCCACCAACAATACTCCTGTACTCGATAGCATCCTCAGGAGATAGATGAGTACCATCAGCAGTTGAAAGTTTGTCAGTGGAGGACATGGGCGTAGGCGATGTCTTGCACTTGAGCATACCAGCACAGCGCAGAAGATCAAGAGAGTACTTCTTCTGGGTGAGAGCCAAACTGCCACGAGACTGATGAGCGACTTCAATACCCAGGAAGAAATGAAGTTGTCCCAAATCCTTAACTACAAAATCACGACCAAGCGCAGTCACAAGAGCATCAGCAGCCGTCGGAGAGGAGCTAACGAGGACAATATCATCCACATACACAAGAAGGTACATGGTCACACTCGGTCGCTGAAACAAGAACAGTGAAGTATCAGCCATCGAAGGAATGAATCCATGAGTGCGTAAAGCTGAAGCCAGGCAAGCATGCCAAGCGCGAGGCCCCTGTTTCAGTCCATAGAGAGCCTTCGTCAGACGACCGAGGTGATAAGGTTGAATGTGATCGACAAATCCAGGTGGCTACCTCATGTAAATCTCCTCTTCAAGCAGACCATGTAGAAAAGCGTTTTGCACATCAAGCTGGCGGAGAGACGATCCACGAGAAATTGCCAGAGACAGAAGAAGCCGAATAGTATTAGGCTTGACAACGGGGCTGAATGTATCCTCATAGTCCAGTCCCTGACGCTGTTTAAAGCCCTTAGCCACAAGACGCACTTTGTAGCGCCCAATGGAACCATCTGCATGTTTCTTCACCTTGAAAACCCACTTCGAATCGATGATGTTGACACGAGACGGAGGTGGAACAAGTGTCTAGGTCTTATTCTGCATAAGAGCATGATATTCTTATTCCATGCCCTCCAGTGTGGGATACTCATAGCGGCTTGATAACTGCGGGGCTCGGCGGTTGGATCAGCCACAGCATGAGCCACACAAGTAGCAAGGTATGTGACCGTGCCATCGGTGTGCTCCTTGGGACGAACGATGTCGCTGCGACTGCGCGTGTGTGGACGCCGCAGAGCAGCGACCACCAAAACAGGCGGGGCGTCCGAAGAAGGAGAGGTCGGTCCAGTGAACTCCGGCGAAGAGGGACCGGGTGACAGCGGGCCGGGAGACGGCGGACTGGGCGACATGGGCCCAGGCGGCGTGTGAGTCACTATAGGCCCAGGTGAAGTGGTCGGCAGCGACACCCACGCAGATGGCGGAGGTGATGATGGAGGGGAGGCCAGGCGAGGAAGCGGCGACGTTGGCCACTCCGTCATGGTCTCCGACCCAGCCATAGTAGCCAACGCAGGCTTCGGCCCAGTGGTAGACGGGGCTCTCGAGGCGGGGTCGAGGGCAGGAGGCGGTGCATGCACATGCACCGGCCGATTGACGTGTGCCACGGGCAGCGTAGTAGGTCCGTCAGGGAGAAGTTCCAGGCGAGCTCCACGTCCAGTTCCTGCACCATGATTAGGTAACAACATAGGCAAATATGCAACATCTTCAAATTGTCCAGGCATAGGAGGAGATGAATGCATAGATGGTGCTATGGTGGATGACTGAGGCATGGCAGAAAAAGGGAAGACATTCTCATCGAAAACAACATCCCGAGATATGTAGACTCGATTAGTTGGGACTTAGAGACACTTTTAGCCTTTATGGAGAGAACTATACCCCAAGAACACACAGTTTTTGGAGCGAAACTCAAGTTTGCAATCATTATAAGGACGAAGATGAGGCTAGCAAGCACACTCGAATACCTTGAAAAAGGTGTAGTCAGGAGTTTCATCCAAGAAAAGCTCAATTGGAGTTTTCATATTAAGAACACGCGTAGGTAATCTGTTAATGAGAAAACACGCGGTGGCAAAAGCATGACTCCAAAAGCGAAAAGGTATAGAAGCATGAGCAAGAAGTGTGAGGCCGGTTTCAACTATATGGCGATGTTTGCACTCAACAGTGCCATTCTGCTGATGTGTATGTGGGCATGACAAACGATGGGAGACCCCAAGCTTATTAAAGAAAGTGTTCAGGTTGTGATATTCGCCCCCTCCCCCCAATCTTACTAAACATTGATAATTTTATGCTTGAGTAGACGTTCAACATGCAATTGAAACTGAATGAATATATCAAACACATCAGATTTGCGCTTAAGAAGATAAAGCCATGTGAAATGACTATAAGCATCAACAAAACTGACATAATAGTTGTGACCACTAACAGATGTTTGTGCTGGACCCCACACATTAGAAAACACAATTTCAAGAGGACTCTTTACTTCTCTAGTAAATGAAACAAAAGGTAGCTGATGACTTTTGCCTTGTTGACAAGCATCACACACGGACATCTCTTTATCGCTAGACTCTAATGGCAGCTCATGGTAGTGGAGTATGTGGCGAATGATGGGTGTGGCAGGATGACCAAAGTGAGAGTGCCACTGGGAAGGTGACACACGAACACCACTGAAGACGCACGGGATGGATGGATCCTCCAAATGGTACAAGCCTTGGCTCAAGCGGCCTCTAAGCAGAACGTCCCGGGTTGCTCGGTCCTTAACAAAAAGATTAGAAGGGTGAAATTCACATAGGGACATGATTATCAAGGGTGAGCTTAGGGACAAATAAAAGATTACGAGTCATCGAGGGAACCTGCAAAACATTACGAAGATGAAGCTGCCTAGAAGGATGACTAGTTAAAAGAGATGCTTGGCCAATGTGAGAGATGGGCATACCTACACCATTGGTAGTGTGAACCTGATCGTGCCCGTAGTAGGGCTGGTAGGTGGAGAGTTTGTTGAGCTCGTTCGTCATGTGATATGTGGCACCGGTGTCCATGTACCACGCTGGATCAATAGAATAGGACGACGTGTACCCCTTGTCGATGCGTGGGTCCTTGCCCTTGGCGGCAATGTGGGCAGCCGGGCGGGGGTGGGGGACCAAAGTCTGCCATCGCAAATTGGCGCTCGTTGCCCTTGCCGTTGTTGCCGATGCCAAGGAAGCTCCTCTGAAAGCGGCGGTGACACTTGGAGGCGACATGGCGTTCACGACCACATAGCTGGCATACCACCCAAGTGTTAGGGCCCCCACTCAGGGTCGATGCAGGGGCCGGGGCCAGATGACGGGGCAGGGAGACGCTGGCCGCGAGAAGCGCTGAAGGCCGCCGGCTGTGAGGTGATGATGGCGGAGAAGCAACGAGTCTCGACGCGCTGCTTGGTGAAGAGAAGTCATGAGTAGAGCTCGTGCGGGGGCATCGCTGGCTTGGCATTGTGAACAGCCTTGGCGAGATTGTCATAGTCGGCGTTGAGGCCTTTGATGACAAAGCCAGCAAACTCCTCGTCGTTGAGCGGCCGACCTATAGAGGTGAGTGTGTCCGCCAGCACCTTCATCTTGTTGAAGTAGGTCGTCGCGGAGGAGTCCAACTTCTTAATGTCGGCGAGCTCGCTGCGAAGGGCCATCGAGCGGGAGGTAGAGACCTGGGCAAAGGCGTGCTCCAGGGTCGTCCAGGCGTCCATGGAGGTGGCGGCAAAGAGATAGAGACCGGCGACCCCGTCGCCAAGGTAGCCCTGGATGGCAGAGAGGATCGCCTGGTCCTACTGCACCGACATACGGTATTCCGGGTTAATGGTCGGGCCGTGTACAGTGGGTATGACCTGCGGAGGACACGGTAGCGAACCGTCCACAAACCCTAGGAGAGACCGGTTGTAGAGCAGCGGTAGGACCTTGGCGCGCCAGAACAGGTAGTTGTCCGGCGTGAGTCTGATGGCGATCAAGTTGTCGAAGTGGAACGGCCCGGCGGGCGTGATAACACCAGCAGCAGGGACGGCGGTCAGCAGAGCCGCGGCAGGAACCACAGCCGCGACTGATGTCGCGGGTGGCGGCGCGGGAACGATTGGGATCACGGCCGCGGGTGCTGCCGTGAGCGAGGCTGTGGGTGGCTCCGCGGGCAGCGCCTCCCCCGAGGTCGCCGGGATGACGGCGAGTGTCGAGGAGGATCCAGAGAGGGCCATCGCGGGTGGCGGCGGCGCGACTGGTGCTGAGGCCGTCGCGGGCGGTGACGGTGGGGTCGGCGCTGAAAACATGGAGCCGACGGTGGTGGTGCCGAAGAACTGAGGCACCGACGGAGCCAGAGGGCGAGGTGGGAGGTTGAGGAGGGCGGCAAGCAACGCGGGGATTGACCCGGAGCTGGCGGCGCCGAAGTGGAAGCGGTCATGGCGCCGGCGGCAGCAACCCTAGGGTTTAGGATTTTGGTGGTGCGGCGGCAGCGGATGGAGTAGAGGACCTAGGTTAGACTCGATACCATGTAAAATGTAGGTTTTGGGGGAACTGGCTCAACCCTCTATGGGGTGGCCTATCTCACACACACACACACACACACACACACACACACACACATATATATATATATATATATAAAGGATCGTGATATTTGGCACATGTGTGGTGGATAGCAAAACTACCACACTCCTCCTTCCTCTCATATAAATACACGCATGCATGCATTAGGATATAGATTAGGGTGTGACTAACTCTCTTTCCACGTCCATCCCTCTCTCTAATTACATACATGCAGTAGAGGACAAAAAAGTTGATGTCATCCTAGATTCTCTCCTATTTCAAAAATTCAAAATGTTTTGTAGCTTAAACCGTTGGTCCGATGCAAAAACCGTTTTCACATAAAAGATTCGTCACGGTGAGATCTTCGAAACTAGATCCCATGTTGGTATGTTTCGACGAATCTTTCTTCCGGGTCAAAAGTTACCACGCCTCGGCTACATAAGTTACCAAGCCTGTGGTATGCAACTTACCGTGCTATTTCCACATAAGTTACCGGGGTTATATTTTTCAGCAACCCCCACCCCCCACCCCCCGGGTCAAAAGTTACCGAAGGTATTTGTACTTAATTTAGTAGGTATGTGGTTCATATATTACCGTGCTATTTTCATATAAGTTATCAGGCCTGCGGTTTTTAGGTTTGTGGTTCGTATGTTACCATGATGTTTTCATATAAGTTACCGGGGGGATGGGGGTGTATGTTTCTAACATTTTTTCCGCTTGATCAAGATTACCGTGGTGTTTGTACGTAGGTATGTGATGCGTATGTAACCATGCTATTTACACAAAATTTACGGGGTTATGTTTTTAACAATTTCCCCACAGAGTCAAATATTACCATGGTATTTGTACGTCAGTTATCAGGTATGTGATGGGTATATTCTATGCTATTTACATAGAAGTTACCGGGGGTATCTTTTCAATATTTTTTCTCCAGATCAAATTTACCGTGGTGTTTGGACCTAAATTATCAAGGTTGTGGTGTATAATTTCTATGCTACTTACATACAAAAAGTTACCATGTGTATTTTTCGATCACTTTTTACTACTTTTCCCCAAATCAAGATTATTACCGTGCTATTTACACATGAGTTCCTGAGGTATATTTTCAACAACTTCATCCACTCGAATCAAACTTATCATGGTATTTGTATGCAAGTTATCGGGTTTTGTGGTTCATATATAACCGTGCTATTTTCACTTAAGTTATCGCGGGTATGTTTTTTGACAACTTTTTTTGCCCTTTAGTCAAAGTTACCGTGGTGTTTGTACGTAACTTATCGGGTATACGACTCGTATATTAACTCTCTATTTGCACGTAAGTTATCAAGGTATATTTTTCAACAATTTTCCCCTTTTGGGCAAAGTTACCATGGTGTTTGCACCCAAGATATCAAGTCGGTGTTTCCTATTTTACCAAGCGATTCGCACATGGATGAACTCATGGATTTGGATGGTGGGCGTCTGGGCGACAGAGTAAAAAGGTAGGGGTTAGTTGGGCGCGATCTATTTTGTGTTTGCAAAATAATTCCATCCACCATATAGGAACAATTCAATCAGTTTCAATCAGGAGAGGGCCAATGTAGCGATTAAAAGAGTCAGTAATTACCGGGAAATCTTTTCAACAATTTTTTTCCCATGGTTAAAATTACCACTCTGTTTGTACCTAAGTTATCAGGTTTGTTACCGTGGGTATGTTTTTAACAACCTTATTCCTCAGGTTAAAAGTTACCGTAGTGTTTTTGTGCAACTTATCAAATGTGCATTGCGTATATTACCGTCTATCTATTTACTAGAAATTACTAGGGATTTGTTTGCAATAATTTTTTTTTCTGAGTCAATAACTCTTTAAGGCCCAAAAGGTGTCCTAGGTGCAATCAAGAATGACTAGTGTGGATGCATGCATGGATCATACTAGTCACCAAGCTTGCCTCTTGTCTCAACATGAAAGAGAGAGACTATTGGCCTAATAATGTCATGACAGATTATCATATGAATAACAATGTCAAAGGTCATAAGGTTGTGTTGATTCGACCTATTTATACACATGTAATTGTTGTGTTGCCACATTCAGTAATGTTAGGAGCTCTACTCCATAACATTTTCTCTTCTTTCTCTTATGGAGGCATACAAAGATAAAGTTGCAATTAGAATAGTACTAGTAGCTATCCACGTTAGATCAGGTTACACCACCTCGTTTCTTCCTTCAGACTAAAGACCTTATATGCTGCTTTTGCCATTAATTCAAGGAGAAGGTTATTGAATGAACTATAGTATTGTTTGATTTTTATTTTTTTTACATTTACTTGCTATATGTTTCAACCATCACAATCCTTCTCCTTCAACACTTGGATCATCCTGTCCTACTGAATGACGGTATTGTTTGAGCCTCCTTAATCACCCCCAGTCTGGAGTGTTTCAGCGTGGAGGTGAACAAAAATAAGAACCAATGTTGAGATGGAAAATGGCATTTAGCCCAGTAAGAAAAATAGGCAAAAGGTTGGTTGGACTTTGAAATCTGTACTTCTGGCTACACATGATAGAATTACATCCAGCTACAACTTACTATCAAAAAACCACTCCGTCATCTTAGGCGCAAGAGACTGTTGAGCTAATAATGCTAGGACCAGTAATAAGATCAATAATAATGTGACAATCCTCGGTTTCTGTTAGTTCATTCAACCTATGTACACATGTGTAAAGGTTCTGTTGCCACATTCAGTAAACGATTCAGGCGCCGTCATACCCAGATCAACAGCAGAGACCGGATCACTGAACCCGCCCTCCGAGTTAGCTCCGTCGTGGCACCCAGAAAGAGATGCGAGAGAGGGGGGATGCGGGTGTACCGACGAAGTGGGTGCCGACAGCGACGGCGACGATTGCCTGGCAGGTGCGGAAGGCGGCGGCATGCGGCTGCAGCAGGCGCTGGGGCACCGACCCCGCAACGGCTCCCATCGCGCCACCCGGAGCATCAATTGGGGAGGTTACGCCGGGGGATCCCGGCCGATGGCCTGGCATAGCTCACGATGCCGACAGGAGGAAGGAGGAAAAAGGCATAGGCGCACAGGCGGAGCGAGCGAGACCGGACCTGGAGAGAAAAGTGGAAAAAAAGGAACTAACGACGGGATAGCGCGAGGCATATCCAGCGACCGAAGCGTGTGAGGCCGGATCGGACGGAGATCAGGTCGTGTGGCGATTTTGCAATCGGGCACAGGGTTGCCAAATACATATTTCGATATATATATATATATATATAATGGTGTCATACAAGTCCTATACCAATATGATATGGATTACACAATAAGGCTACAATACGAAGTCTAACAATACGGTGGCTTCGTAAATCTCAAGATAATATGCCGGCTCAGTCTCTCGGAGGTGCTCATAGGGGTAGGGTGTGCGTGTGTGCGTTCATAGGGGTGAGTGTATGCGCATGTATATGAGCGCCTGTGTCTGTACTGATGCTAAAAAAAACAATACTATACACATTATGGGGAAAAGGCCGAGACACGTCATATATGACACATGCTTGTACAGCTCCAAGAACCAAAAAATCAAACCATGTTCTGTTCTTGCCGGTGGTGCGTCACCGTTGGATGGACGGGCCTACCATGCACATGACGATCTGGTCGCTACAACTTTATACGTGGCACAAGTCTGGTCAAAGGGACCGAGCTTCAATGGTTTATTTATGTAAATTTCCCATCCTGGCTTCAGCTCTCTAGATCTGGGCAGCCTTCCTCGCGCCAAAGAAAGACTTGCTGTCCACGCAGTGCAACGTGGGTAGTAGGAGTAGATGAGAGGCCTTGCCCATGTGCAACAATCAAAATCTGCACAATTTCGGGGGCCACAGTCAGAACTCTCTAGCCTGTACACGTACCCGTCTAGCCTAGCCATCGCAGCTCAGTCTCCACCCCTACACGCCTAGCAACGATTTTGAAACGGATAGGGTCAAATGGTTGTACGGCCGACGTACGGTTCACGTGCATGCAGGCACGCGTTCACGCGCCACGACATGCATGTCGATCGATCGCCATGAAACGAACGAAACAAAAATACGAGGCCCTGAACAGCCTGCCGGTCATTTCATACGTGTGATGCGTCCATGGAGTAATGGATGGAGGCGATCGGTGCGCCTCCTCCCTGCCAAACGTGCGAGGACAACACTTGCACATGCCCAGATAGCCAGAGTGCGTACGTAGTCCGCCGACGTGGTGCGCGAGTCGAGTACTCGTTTCAGCGGCCGCAGCTTTCTCCAGACGATGGATCGATGCATGGCGTGCCGCGGGGATGGACGGTGATGGACGGCATCGGTCACTGCTCACGCGTAAAATCGTGCGCCGGAGTTGGGAGGAAACCTCCGGCGATGTGATGCGATAGTAATCAAGACTGGATGGACGAGTTTAACTAGGACTCTAGAGACAGGTCTTGTAATGTTCCCTTTGTCCGTGTTTGGTGTGACGACTCGAGAGTCGAGAGGGAAGGTTGACGCTATGAATTTAGGAGATAAAAGGTGATGGATCTAGAAAAGTGATGGATTGATTTGATTCAGACATATTTTGTTTTCGAGGCAATTTTATATTATCAAAGGGTAGTCTGCGCCTGCGGTGGTGATAATACGTGTTGTTTGGTTTCGCATGTTTTTTGGTTTCACATTAATTTTAGAGAGTGTCAGTCTCTTGACAAATACCTGGCCATCCGTCGGGTCAGGCCGGACCTATCAAAGCCCGACGCAGAAAATATAGGCCTGAGCCCAGCCCAGTCTGGCCGTCGGGCCTAAAAAGTAATTTCATAGTACGATAATATGACTGTGCGGAACAGTTGCTTTCCACATTGTTGAATGCTTCTGCATGATGAAAAAAATGATATGAATCCCATACACTCACGCGCTCACAGACCGACCCACCAGGCACCAGCAGCGAATTACTTTTTTCCAAAAAAAATCTTCTGTTTTCTTGCATTTTGCCCTTTTTCAGTTTTTCGCCTTTTGTTTTTTCTTTCGTTTTTTTATTTTATTTATTTTCTGGTTTCATTTTTCTATAGCCGGTTTTAATTGTTTTTGTATGGTTTTTTCATTTCCCTTTTCACTAGTTTTCTTATTTTTATCTTTTCTATTTTTGCCTGCAGGTTTCTTCTGATTTTTAAATTCCTGAATAAACTTCATATACTAAGGGCAGTCCCAGCGCGGTGACGAGACGTCCTCCTGAGTGCTTAGAGTGCGGGTTAATGGGGGCTCCTATACAGCGCCTTCAGCGGCAGTTGTTGCAACTGGCGCTCACACGCAGCGCTCCTGGGCAGGCTCAACAATCTGCTCAAATTCCCTTCAAAGAAAAAAGCAATCTGCTCAAACACAGCGGAAAGAACTAAAGGTTTTATTCCCATCGATATTCTGGGAATAGTGTGATTCAAACTCCAAACGGGAGCCTTGAGAGTAGTCGCTCGTAACCACTAGGTCGAGCTCATTCCATTGACCACACATAGGAAAAACTAGTATAAATTATTTAAAAAGAAAGTATAGATTCAAACTACAAGAATATTGAAAACAGGCATGAATATGAAAAAAAAGGATCATAGAAATTGGAAAGAGTTCATGGAAGTGAAGAAGAGTTCATGGAAGTGAAAAAGAGTTCATTCAATTTGAAAAAAAGTTCATCATCTCGAGAAAAAGTTCACAAAATTGAAAAAAAGTTCATCGACTTTGGAAATAAATTCACAAATTTGGAAAAAGTGTATCTATTTTGTTTTCAAAAAATCATTGATTTTAAAAATAAGTTCATCAATTTGAGATAAATTTCATAGATTATTCAAAACGTTCATCTGAATTTGAAAAAAAAGTTTCATCAGTTTTGAAAAAAGTTCATCAATATTGAAAAAGTTCATGAATTTGAAAAAAAAAATTGAATTTGAAAAAAATCATCTATATTGAAAAAGATCATGAATTTGAAATAAAGTTTCATCCCATATGATTTTTTTTGTCGAATTTGAAAAAAGTTCATCAATTATGAAAAAAAATCGTCAAACCAGGAAGAAGAAAAAACTAAAAAAATGAAAACAGGAAATAGAACCAAAAAAGAAAAAAAGAAAACAAAGGAAGATAAGATGAGAGAAAGAGGGAAGTAAGCACATGTAGTTGTGGTAGCGGGGTGGTTACTGCACCGTGCAACTAACCAGGAAGTCCCCGGTTCCATTCGCGGTATTAGCGTTGCGTTTTGGAAAATAGAAAAAAAACTTGATGAGCCAACCCAGCTTGCGGGAGGAGGTATGAGCGCCCGATTGCAAAATGGCCTATAATGGGCGCATGAATCGCCGAATAGGAAACACCCTAGCTAAGCGCCGCAACGCATAGAGACTTGTTAAGCGCTTTAGGCGCTCGATTGCAAAATGGCCTATAACGGCCACAGATACTTGGTATGCGCTTAAGGTATGCTTGTTCCAATGGGGCAGTCGACGTCCACATATGTGTTTGCTTGCCTTTATTTTTATTTTATTTTTTGCTCTCCTCTTTTCTTTTTTCTGATGTTGTTGTATTGTTCAAGAAAAAACCGACTACCAGTTCTCCAATTTTGAAAATATATTTTGGAAATAAAAATGTTCACGAATTTGAAAAGGTTAATAGATTTTAGTAAAAGTATTTCCAGAATTTTAAAAAGTTTGCACATTTGAAAAATATTCATGGATTTGGAAAATTTAATGGATTTGAAAAGTTTGTAAATTTGAAAAGATTCATATATTTGAAAAAATTACAAATTCAAAAAATGTTCATGAACTCTGAAAAAGATTGTAAAGCTGAAAACAAATTAAAATTCCATGAATTCGAGAAAAGAAATGAAAATTTTCAAAAATATTCATGATCTAAAAAAATAATAAAACGTTCATAAAATAAGAAAAACGCAAAAAATTGAAGGTTGGAAAATTAGAAAAAGAACACAAATTTAAGAAAATTTCACGGATTTGGAAAATGCTCACAAATTTAAAAAATTCACGAGTTCTAGAAATGTTCGCAAAGAAGTGCACACGTTTGAAAAAGGTGAAAAAAATGGAAAAATGTTCGCTGATTCAGAAGAAGTATACAAGTTTAAAAAAATTATGAATTAAGAATTGTGAACATAAAATTGTTTGTGATTTTCAGAAAAAATATTCATATTTTTAATAAAAATGGAAATAGAAAGAAAGAATGAAAAAGAAAAAACAATCTGAAAGGAAAAACAAAGAAAAACAAAGAATGCGCCGGCAGCCCACTTAAACTAGCGAAGCAGGGGATGTGCGCCTTTGACCGTTTACCCTTTATTTGGAGCGCCAAATAGGATTCGGGTGCGGTGATGTAAGCCTATATCTAAGAGTGTCATGCAGTTAAAAAAAACTCAGATATGGTAGCTCAATTAATGATGAGAGAGACTTAAACTATATCATGAGGATGATACAACTCTTATCTCCGGAACCAGTGCATAGTAAGGTCAAAACTGAACATGTGTGGAAACTCTTTTTCTATTTCTCCCTCTACTACACGAGGCCACTGCACAAGAAAACCACATATTAATCTCACCAGATGCAATGTTTTAATTACCATATACAAGTTTTATATACTCCCTCTGTTCCTAAATATAAGACCTTTTAGAGATTCCAATACGGACTACATACGGAGCAAAATGATTCCACACTCTAAAAAATGTCTACATACTTTCGTACGTAGTTCGTATCGAAATATCTAAAAGGGATTATATTTAGAAACATAGGGAGTATAAGGTAGTGGATTGTTGTATTTGTATCTCTATTTAATGCTAGTTGATACGGTTTTACATATGAAGCATCCAAAGTGCCCTAATTTCCCACGCTAGCGCGAGTGCATATGCACCTAGGAGCCAAAGGCAATTACCGCTTTACCTTATCGTTTTTGAGCAAATGATTGTGGAACCGGGCCTGCATTGCGGAGCCTTTGTCTCATGAATGACAATCTGCAGCTGTTGATGGCTGACTGTCTTCGTTACACACGGTTGACCGTGGTACACATACATGTAGGCTCACTTTAGAACTGACATCTAAAGTTTGAAGAGAAGCTTGGATGACTTTTCTCTACTACTTAAAAAGGATCGTAAGATTCTCATTTCACCTTTCTTTCCATCACCCTTTTGTCCAAATGTATATGATAATCAATCACCTTAATTCAGCGTGTAAAGGAAGCGCTCGCGTCGCTCTCCAGGGAGGGCGACTCGGGCGAAGACCAACTCCACCGCCGCCACCCCCGCCTACTCCCGCCCCCCTCGCCGCCGTCGGGCACCTCCACCGGGCAAAGCCCATGCGACAGCCCGCGGCGGCGGGTTTTCTCTATCCCGGTCGCGTGCGGAGGCCGGCCCTGGACGGCGCGGCGCGCATCGAGGAGCTGCACATCGGGGCGGATCTGGCCTCCTGGCCCCATCTGCGGCACGGCGACGCTGGGCGCTGGGCCGGCGGCCCTAGGCAACGGCGGCCTCATCCTCTCCCTCTTTCGGCGGTGGAGGAGCATGGGCTCGCTGTTTTTTGGTGGTGGATCGGGGCTCCATGCTCAGATCCGGTGGGCGCGCAGCGTCGGCAAGATGCGGCGGTGCTGGCCGTCCTAGGCTGCGCGGGCGACAAGGTGGCTGTGCGTGGTGGAGGTGGACGGGGGGCAGCGGCCTGCGATGCCTGTGCAGCTTCGATTGGATCTGGTGCGAGGTGCATCGACTGGGTGCTGCGCTTCACAATGCGGCGTTGGTTCCTGCGGTGGTGATGGCTGCGGTGGTGCTGCGGTGGTGGACGGGGGGCAGCGGCCCGCGGTGCCTGTGCAGCTCTGATTGGATCTGGTGCGAGGTGCATCGATCTGGGTGCTGCACTTCGCGATGCGGCGTTGGTTCCTGCGGTGGTGCTGCAGTGGTAGACGGCGGCTTCGGCCAGGGGATGGTGTGTGTCTAGTCGCGGTGGATCATGGGATCCCGTGGTCAGAGTGAGGTCGGCCTCGGCTGGGTGGTGGTTAGTTGGCGGCGGGCGGTGGTGGCGGGCGGTCGGCACATCTCCGGGAGAAATCCTTGCTCTGGTCTTCACTAGAGCCGGCGACGGCGGCGCACGCGGGTGCCGTGATCTTTCTTGGAAGCGTCATAGTGGAGGTGCGCTCCTCCTCCCCACGGCTTTGGCTCTGGAGGAAAACCTCAGATTTGCTGGATTGGGCGATGGAGGCGTCTTCGCGGCTTTCTCCTCCCTGGGGGCATCGTCTTGGAGCAGGCTACAACTGGGAGACTGGTGGATGACGGCATCTTCGCCGTCGAGGGTGGCATCTTCTCCGCGTTGTTGGGGATATAACTATTTGTGTAAACCGCCCAGGAGGGGTCGGGTTACGCAAAGAAAACTCACCAGAAAGAAGCCCAAGACCAAGCATGAAGATGGGGGCCCACAGGCGACTTAAGGCCCGTTGTAGTAAACCGCCATAATGGCATGACTTGTATCATAAGGTAGATTTAACTAGTCACCGAGCCGGACACTGTTTATAAGCCGGCCGGGACTCTGTAAGCCAGAGGGCGTCAACCCGTGTATATAAGGGGACGACCTGCTGGCAGCTTAGGGCAAGAAACAACTGATCGAGAGCCGGGCATAGCGTATCTCGCTCCCTGGTCATCGAAACATCAATACCAACCCAACTAGACGTAGGCCTTACCTTCACCGTAAGGGGCCGAACTAGTATAAACCTCTCGTGTCCTTTGTCCCGATTAACCCCTTCAAGCTTCCTAGTTGCGATGGCTCCACTAAGTCCTTTCATGAGGACATCTGATGTGACAATTCCACGACAGTTGGCGCCCACCATGGGGCCAGCGCACGGTGGATTTGAGTTCTTGAAGGGCAACTTCGAAGGGCTCAAGGGATACGTAGTGGGCCGGATGACCAAGAGTCGTCGCGGCAAGATCTACATCGACGACGAAGACTGGGGTCTCGATGCTGGCTCAATTGAGTACGGGTACCGGGTCCCCTTCGGCGGAATCCACGTCTTCATCGGCCGGATCGGTGAGCCGGGCCTTGAGCCGGACAACTGCACCGACCTCGTCGAGACGGCTCAACGTGCGAGGAAGACCCGAAATCAACCTGTTATGAAGCGTGCCTTCGTGGGCTGCATCCAGGGAGAGGAACTCTCTGAAGGATCTGGAGATGGTGGTGAGACGGCCGTCCTCTCAGACGGTGATTCGTCCGCCGGCTCAACAGATTCGTTGTACCAAGTGCAAGACGGCGTGCTCGGGGGTTGTTCCGATGGCACCAGTATTCCGGACCCCTGTGAGCCGCCAAGATGGGCAGGAGTCTTTATGGCTGGGACTCAGCCCGGCTCAAACTCTACAGCTGCTACAGCAATAACGTCCGGGATAGGAGCAGCCGGGGCAGGTGGCCCCGTGCGCCTGCCGGCTCAGGTGCTGATAGATCTCATGGACAAGCTTACGACCCTGTTAACCGCAACGGTTATTCCCGCAGATAAAGATGAGCATGACGCAGAGGTGGCACGGGTGCGTGAGGAAATAGCTCAGGCCAAGGAGGCCTTGGCAGCTGAGGACACTAGATTAGCCACAGAGTGGGCGGCTCTAGATGCCCGGGCGCAGCGGCTACAGTCAGAAGCTTACCAGCTCACGATGAGCTTAAACGCGTCCAATGAGGTGATGAGGAGGAGACATCAGAAAACCCAGACCTGTTTACCTCCGAATTACGACCCTCGGGTTCTTTTTGCTACACCTGGAGCCGGCCCAAGTAACCCACCAGAGACCAATCAGTTTATGACAGCCGGAATAGGGGGGCCGGCTCAGCCTCAGGAGATGGCACCTCCTCATGTGAGCATGGCACCGCCGCGTTATGTGCCGATACCGCCGGGTCACTTTTCCAACCCCATGGAGAACTTAATCGCGGCTTCAGCGCGTTTGGCAGCTCTTCCCATGGACGGTGATGACCCGACAGCAGTGGAGACCCGGAGGGTCAGAGAACTTCTCCAGACGACCTTAGCTTAGTAAGAGACCTATTCTTATAGCCGGGACATGATTCATTCAACTCCTCCGCCTTGGTTAGCACCGCCTCGTCAGAAACGGAGCCCGAGTTACAGCAGGCACATGGAGTCTGAAGCTTTGTCAAGCAACGCCCAACGCCGTAACCAGCCCGGTGGCTATAATCCGGTGCAAGACCGAGTACGTCAGGAGAACGAGCGGGCGGCTCAGCTAGCAGCTCAATAGACGGCACATCAGGATTTCCTAGAGTATCCAACGACTTCCGTTGAGACAGGAGTAGCCACTAGAACCGGCGGTGTTCCTTGTCTGGTACCAGCTTTGCGTAATGTGCGTTTACCCAAGGACTTCAAGGGACCTCGAAAGGTGCCGAATTACACGGCCGACTTGCAGCCCAGAGCTTGGATCGAAAGTTATGAGATGGCTATGGAGTTATTGGAAGTCAGCGACGCGGCGATGGCTAAGTACTTCACCATGATGTTAGATGGAACAGCCCGATCTTGGTTAAAGGGTTTGCCACCCAATTCCATTGGTTCATGGGCAGAACTAAAAGCCCGTTTTATCCAAAACTTCAAAGACACTTGCAAGCAGTCTATGTCGATTGTGGATTTGACAAATTGTAAACAGGAGGAAAGTGAATCTACGACTCATTGGGTACGCCGGGTCAAGGAGATAATACATTCAACTGACAAGATGGATGCCGGCTCTGTAGTCCTCATGTTGGAGAAGAATTGTCGTTTTGAGCCGCTGAGGCAGAAACTGGGGCGCCTTAAGCGTGATTGCAATGATATGGGTACGCTGATGGTAGCTTTAGTCAAATATACCGATTCTGATAGTACTAAGGATCCCGCGTCTGATGAGGAAAAGACCGGGAAGGGAAAGAAGAACGGCAATGGAAAGGGTCAGCAGCATAACACGATGAATCAAGGAGGCAATAAGCGTAAGGCAGATGGTAACCCGGAATTTGTGGCCAATGCCAATGCGCAAGGTAACAATCAGAGACGTAAGAGTAAGCCGCCTCGATCCGGCGGGTCAGGCCCATCTCTTGAGCAGCTACTCAATGAGCCCTGCCCGAGAAACGACACCAGGGAGCGGCCCGCCACACACCTGTGGAAAGATTGCGCGATCATGAAAGCGTTTAAGAATTCCAACACCTTTGATGGCAATAATGGGTCTGGTGGCGGCTCAGGGCTGGCGGTTTTCATGGCCCGGGTGGTGGTTCAGGTTCCAGCTTTTAGGGACGTCAAGGCGGCTATAATCAACAGCAGTCTGGTCAAGGAGAGCAGCAGCAGCAGCAGTCAGGTTATCAAAGCAATCCGAAGCAGTTGAATAGTGGGCAGTACCACGTGTTTACCACTAGCTTATGCAAACGCGGTCAGAAGGTTCATAAGAGGGCCGTGAATTCTGTTGAGCCGGCAGTTCCTCGTTACTTGAGGTGGTCAGAACAGCCCATTGTATGGAGCAGAGAAGATCACCCTCCACGGGTCGATAATCCGGGTCAGTTGGCCTTGGTGGTAGAACCTCAGGTTGGTGGATATAAATTCACTAAGGTACTCACGGACGGAGGTAGTAGCATCAATATCCTCTATTATGAGACCTTTCGACGCATGGGGTTAACTGATAAGAATCTGAGGACATCCAACACTGTTTTCTATAGAGTGGTTCCTGGTAAGTCGGCTTACCCAGTTGGCAAGATTGAGCTGGAGGTGGCCTTTGGAGATGAATATGACTCCAGGGCTGAGAAATTGACATTTGAGGTGGTCAAAATCAGGAGCCCATATCATGCTCTGTTTGGGCGGCCGGCTTATGCTAAGTTCATGGCACGGCCGTGTTATGTTTATTTGCAGCTCAAGATGCCGGGTCACAAGGGCACCATCACTGTGCATGGAAGTCGGAAGGTAGCGTTGGAATGTGAAGAAGGCGACGCGGCTTATGCTGAGTCTGCCTGTGCAGCCAAAGAGCTCAAATTTTATCAAGATAATGTTGACCCAGCGGATATGACCTCCCTGAAGAAACCAACTACAGAGCATGACCCGGCGTTGAAGTTTAAATCGGCCGCCGAGACGAAGCTTGTTGACTTTACCCCAGGTGACTCTTCTAAGCAATTCAGCATCAGCAGCAATTTGGATCCCAAATAGGAAAGCGGGCTCATCGAGTTCATCCGTGAGAACCGGGACATCTTTGCATGGAAACCTTCTGACATGCCGGGTGTACCGAGGGAACTCGCTGAGCACACTCTCAATATTGATCCGAAGTATAAGCCGGTCAGGCAGTTTCTTCGATGTTTTAACGAAGAGAGACGGAAAGCTATTGGAGAGGAAGTTGCCCGGCTCTTAGCGGCTGGGTTCATTGTTGAAGTTTTTCACCCGGAGTGGTTGGCTAACCCGGTGCTTGTGCTTAAAAAGAACGACACTTTGCGGATGTGTGTGGATTACACGGACTTAAACAAGGCTTGTCCGGCTGATCCCTTTGCTCTCCCCCATATTGATCAAATCATTGATGCTACAGCGGGTTGTAAACGTTTGAGCTTCTTGGATGCTTACTCTAGTTATCATCAGATCAAAATGGCAGTTAAGGACCAGGAGAAGACGACTTTCATCACTCCGTTTGGAGCCTTCTGTTATGTATCTATGCCGTTTGGACTCAAGAGTGCTCAGGCGACTTATCAGCGATGTGTGCAAAACTGTTTACACGATCAAATCAGGCATAATGTCCACGCTTATGTAGATGACATCGTGGTAAAGTCCAGAGAGAAGGAAACCTTGATATCCGACTTGAAAGAAACCTTTGATAATCTCCGGGTTTACAAGATGATGCTTAACCCGGCCAAGTGTGTATTTGGTGTACCTGCAGGCAAGCTTTTGGTTTTTCTGGTATCAAACAGAGGCATTGAAGCTAATCCGGAGAAGATTAAGGCAATTACCTCTCTGGCTAAACCGGCGTGCATCAATGATGTTCAGCGACTGGCGGGTCGTGTTGCCGCTTTAAGCCGGTTCATAAGCCGGTTAGGTGAGAAGGCCCTACCGCTATATCAGATGATGAAGAAAACAGACACTTTTGTCTGGAGTGATGCTGCTGATGCTGCCTTTGAAGACTTGAAGAGACAGTTGTCTGAACCACCGGTTCTTGCGGCTCCCATTGATAAAGAGCCGTTGTTGTCATACATGGCTGCCAATTCACGAGCCGTCAGTGTTGCCATCGTGGTGGAGCATAAGGAAGCTGGCAAGGAGCATCCGGTTCAACGGCCGGTTTACTACATCAGTGAGGTGCTCATTGAATCTAAACAAAGAATAGGGAGGCCACAGGATGAGTCGCCAAGTGGGCCATCGAGCTTGGGCCTCATGGTTTGAAGTACATGCCACATACTGCTATTAAGTCTCAGGCCTTGGTGTACTTTATCAATGATTGGACAGAGTTGCAGGCACCTGAGGAGAAGCCAGATAACACATATTGGACTATTCACTTTGACGGGTCCAGGCAGCTAGAAGGCTCGGGGGGCTGGAGTTGTTTTAACTTCCCCTCGAGGTGACAAATTTTGTTATGTACTCCGGCTTATGTTTCAGTGTACTAACAAGGCAGCTGAGTACGAGGCCTTACTCCATGGTCTCCGGATGGCCAAGGAGATGAACTTAAGCCTGGTAAGGTGTTTGGGCGACTCAGATCTCGTGGCTCAACAGGTGTCAGGCAAGTGGGATTCCAAGGATCCCCTTATGGTGGCTTATCGTCGTGAAGTAGATGCTGTGGCTGGTGACTTCAAGGGTTATCAAGTGGAGCACATTGATCGAAGGAAGAATGAGGCGGCTGATGCTTTAAGCCGGTTAGAATCTCAATGTAAGCCGGTGCCGCCTAACACCTTTCTCAATATTTTACATAACCCTTCTGTCAAGGTGCCTACCGAGGAAGAACTAGCGGTGCCAGACCCGGAGGCACAGCTGGTGGCAGCTCTTCATGTTATCCCGGATTGGACAGTGCCATATTTGGCTTATATGACCCGGGGAGAATTACCTGAGGATGAGACCTTGGCAAGACAAATCAGCAGGCGCTCCAAATCTATGACGATTGTTAACGGCGAGTTACATCACCTAAGCGTCACTGGAGCATTTCAACGCTGTGTGTCACCTGCAGAAGGCCAAGAAATACTTTGTGAGGTCCATGAAGGGGATTGTGGCCATCATGCCGGATCAAAATCTCTTGTAGCCAAAGCTTTCCGTCATGGTTTCTACTGGCTGACGGCTCATGCTAATGCGGAGGATCTGGTCAGTAAATGTGACGGTTGTCAAAAGTTCTCACGACGAGCTCATGTGCCAGCTCAAGAGTTGAGGATGATCCCAATCACTTGGCCGTTTGCAGTCTGGGGGCTTGACATGGTTGGACCTTTCAAGAGGTCTAAGGATAAAAAGACACATCTCCTGGTGGCAGTGGATAAGTTTACAAAGTGGGTTGAGGTAGAGCCAGTCAGTAAGTGTGATGCAGCCATGGCGGTTCAATTCATGAAAAAGGTGATCTTTCATTTTGGTTTCCCACACAACATTATAACTGATAATGGCACTAATCTCTCCAAGGGTGCCATGGAAGAGTTCTGTCAACGAGAACATATCCGGCTTGATGTTTCGGTTGTTGCTCATCCTCAATCCAATGGTCAAGCAAAAAGAGCTAATCAAGAGATCCTGAAGGGTATCAAGCCCCGGCTCTTTGTCCCCTTATAGCGGACTCCGGGTTGTTGGGTGGAGGAGTTACCTTTTGTGTTATGGAGCATCAACACTATGCCTAACAGATCTACAGGCTACACACCTTTCTTTATGGTGTATGGTGCAGAGGCGGTCCTGCCAAGTGACATCCGGCACGATTCACCCCACGTGGTAGCTTATGTTGAGGCTGACAATGAAAAAGCTCGTCAGGATGCGCTTGACTTGTTGGATGAGGAGCGAGACTTGGCGATAGCCCGCTCAGTGATTTATCAACAAGACCTGCGCCGCTATCACAGCCGCCGGGTTTGGAGCAAGACCTTTCAGGAAGGCGATTTTGTGCTCCGGCTCATCCAGGATCAGTCTGACATGCACAAGCTATCCCCACCTTGGGAAGGACCCTTTGTGGTCAGCAAGAATTTGCACAACGGATCACATTACCTCATCGATGTTCGAGAGCACAAAGACTCACGTAAGTCGAAGGAGGAGACCCGCCGGCCGTGGAATATTGCTCATCTCCGGCCTTACTATACTTAAGCCACCGGCTCTCAAGATGTATATATTTTGACAATGTATATATTATATAAAGAAATAAAGCAGAACCTCTGTCCTTTTTACACTCAAAGGTTTATGTGTCTTCTTTATCAGGTGGTGGAAACAACCAACAGAGAGCGGATCACATTTGAATCCGGCTTTCCCTTTGGTCTGGCTTATGATCATGTCTGAATCTAGCCATGGTCACTTGGGGGCTTCCTGTTCAAACATAGGTCGTATTCGAACCAAAGAGAACATAGCTGTCGATACCCACTTGATCAGCATATTGCCAAACCCACTTGGGGGCTTCTTGATCATACTTGAATCACAGCTTAACCCCTTTGGGTCTGACGTGGATCATATTCGAATCAGCATCATTAAACAACTCTTATGGTCACTTGGGGGCTTCCTGTTCAAACATAGGTCGTATTCGAACCAAAGAGAACATAGCTGTCGATACCCACTTGATCGGCATCACCAAAGCCACTGGGGGCTATATGATCGTATCCGAATCTTAGCTTAACCCCTTTGGAACGGTTTACTGATCGTATTCGAATCAGAAGCCTTTAAATGTTGTTTATCATCCAACAAAAGGATAAATTATTTTGACTATCTTGAGACCTTCTTGAAAACATTATGAGATGGTTTTTTCTTCCGGTTTAATATTGATTACCCCAGGTTCTTAAGTACCAGGTAAACATCATATGAGCAGGGAAGATTATCAAAGGGATCGCAGGTAGCTATTGTGATTATATTTAACAAATATAATCATAAACCGGCCTGTATATGATGTCGTTGGGTCATGTTCTGGGTTATTAATACTTTATGTAACCCCCAATGCGATAAACCGCCAAGGAAATTTTGCTTGTTTTATGTGCAGGATAAGGCAAAGTAAAGTGAAACATCAAGGAAAAAAACGGTCAACATAAGCCGGAAACATATAGCGATGGCGGCTTACGAAAGTATTAAGCACCAGGAACATGCGCAAAGGCATGACAAACATTGAGAAGTTTTTACTACCCTATTACAAGACTTCCCGAGTCTGAATAAATGAAGCATTATTTTTTGCAAAGTTATAAAACGCCTGGCGGTTCATTCCTTCGGCGGGCTCGACGACTCCGGGTTATCCTTCTCCGCCTCTCCGTCGGTTTCTTTGTCCTGGAAGGTTGACGAGGCCCAGTCAATGCCACTCAAGGCTTCAAACTCAGCTTCATCATCTATTAAACCGGCTGGGTCTACTTCAGGGGCAAAAGTATGCTTACGCGTTGGAGGGATCAGGCTGACTTGATCATATGGAATGTTTGGAATTCTCCAGTTCTCACTATCATAGCCCGGCGAATACTTGGTAAGATCAGTATCATTCCCAATAAGGGTAGCCACGAGATGTATGATTTTGACACAGGCGGTGAAATCATGATCATCAAATACAGTACCATCCTCCTTCAGGCTCGGGTATCCAAGAGCGAGGTCAGCCGGGTCTAGCTCTGGCATCCATGCCTTTGCCCGGCTCAATGCGGCCACGGCCCCGGCTCTTGAAGATGCCCGCCTTAAATCCTGGATTCGCTGAGGTAGCACAGCGAGATGCTTCAACACGTCTTGAAGAAGGTGAGGAGTGGTATTTGATAAGGCTACAATGGCCAAGGCACGTTGTGACTCGGAGTACAGTTTGTTCCACTAATGTGTAAACCGCCTTAAGTTTAATCAGCATGCTCTGCTTGAGGTTGGTGCTCCTGGGGCCTGTGTGTTCACAAGTATAACAGTGAGTCGGAGATAACGATTACAATAGTCATTGAAAGATTACAACGTTTGAGGTTTTGTACAGTAACTTACCGAAGATGGCTGAGACCATTTGGGATATCTGCTGTTTTAAGTCAGACAGCTCGGTTGTTGCCTCTGCAAGAGATGCTTCTGCCGTCTCGGCCTGAGTCACCAGTGAAGCCTTCTCATCAGCCCAGATTTTCTTCTCTGACTCAAAAAAATTCTTCAACTTCTCTTGTTCAGAGACACTAAATTCAAATTTGGAGTTGGCCTTCTGAGTTTCAAGTTCTTGAGTTTTTAGCCGGCTCTTCAGGTCAGCAAGCTCCGACTCAAATTGACTTATGGTGGCCTGCATTGATACCAGGTTATGGTAAGGATCACGGTAAGGTAACATTCAAGTCCCAAGCATTTTACAAGTAAAGATACTTGGCACTTGGGGGCTAATGTATGTTAAAGAATTTTTTAACCTACAAATCCGGGTCATGCATATTAAGTCCCAAGCATTTTACAAGTAAAGATACTTGGCACTTGGGGGATAATGTGTATCGCAAGTTCAAAGTATCATGCTATCACCGGGTTAAATATATTCTCTTTAAACCGAACAAACCAACAGTAAGCAGATTTTTAAGTCTACAGCATATTCATTCATAAGCAATAGACTTGGGGCTGGTACAGTAAGTAAGATTCAGGAAAATAGCATAAGTTATACCTCAGATTTGTGCTGTATTTGTTTCACCATGTCAATTTCCAGGTCACGACTATTATGCACTTGATTCAGATAGCTCGAGACTATATCACCAATGCTTAAGTGAGTATAATCAGTAATGTCCTGCTTGGCCTTTCGGCGTTCGGCAAGTTCTTCCTTGGCAGTACATTTGGCAAGGACAGTAGGCCGCCCCGGTTCAACAAATTGACTTTTCAGAAATTCAACTTCCGGGTCAGTCGTCTTGACCGGGCTAGGAGCTTCCGGATTATCAGAGCTATTGATAGCATCTTTGGCAGGCGGGTCAGAGGTTGGCACCGGAATGTCAGAAGCCAGTTCAGGCGGCGGCTGGTGGGTGGAGCTGTCAGGAGCAGACATGTCAAGCGTCGGTTCAGTAACAATCGGGTCTTGGGACATCTTATTCTTCCTTGCCCTCTTGCTGGGCTTCACTTGCATGCTATCAATAAAGGTAGAAGGATGAATACTAAAGCAAAAGTAAGGTAAAGCCTAAAATAAATAAGGTTACATTACCCGGGAGCAGTTTTGAAAGCCGTCATGTTTGATTGCATAGACTCGCCGGAGGAAGGAGAGGTATCCTGATAATTAGAGTCAGATGAATTGAGAGGTTGGCGAATTAAACCCGCCAAAGGTAAAACAAAATGTAAATAGGAGATAACCTCGGTCCGACGCTTCCTAGTTACATCAGGTAAGCCGGAGGAGAGTTCTGCATCCTTGTTGGTCCGGGTCTGCCTCTGGTTTTCAAGCTGTTGTTGCTTCAAAAGAAATTGAGGATCTTGATAAGCTAGAGGATGTGAAAATCTTACTTTCCGGGTCACCCTTCGGATTTTTTGCTTTGGCAAAGGCTCTGAGTCGGAGGACATTATAGTTACCTCTTCGTCAACTGCTTGACTGTTCCCCGTATCCTCCTGAAAGGATAGAATGTCAATAAAATAACGACAAAGGAGTTAAGAAAATTAAAGGATTACCTCTTCATCATCCGAAGAAGTATCATCCAATTTGAATAAGTCGGAGGCGCTGGGTTTCTTCTTCTTTTAGGTTCCCGTCTTGGCGGCTTTCCTTTCGGTTTTCTTGGCTGTTCTGGCTTGTTTGGCAGCCTCATGGTCATACTTGACCTTCCAGAAGTTGTCATCGGCCTGTGGAAAAGGATAAGGAACTATGAGTACAAATAAGGTATAACATAGCAAAGAGTATTTATTAAGATTGATAACTCACTGCAGGGGCCGGTTTCTTCTTGCAGAAGGGAAGTAAGCCGAAGGCATTACTAGTTACAGTGCCCTCCTTCAGCAGTGACTGGGTTGTAGCATCCACCACATCATCTGGTAAGTCGTCAGGACTATGACGCAGTGGGTCATCCTTCTCGCCTG
This sequence comes from Triticum timopheevii, assembly GCA_963921465.1. Lineage (NCBI taxonomy): Eukaryota > Viridiplantae > Streptophyta > Magnoliopsida > Poales > Poaceae > Triticum > Triticum timopheevii. The sequence continues at coordinate 422,376,484 of OY997272.1, forward strand.
TGTAAGTACACATTAAGCCGGAACGGCGGCTTAATGGAAGTACTCGCCAAGTGACCCAGACTCGGACCAGATCGATGCCGTTTAAGCCGTTTCCCAAAAGATCTTTGATCTTCTTGATGGTGGGATTGAGAGGCAGACGCTCGACAGCAGTCAGTTTATCCGCCAGCGGATGGTTGGACTCAAGGCGCAGGGCGCAGAAGCCGGGCAGAGGGCTCTCATCAGCCGATGATGTGTCCTGACAATAGAACCACGTCTGATTCCAATCTTTTGGATGACTCGGCAGTTCAGCGTAAGGAAAAAGGCAATCTCTCCGCCGCTGAATCGAGATGCCGCCAAGCTCAAGACTAGGCCCGTTGGCACGTTCATTCTACCAGTTCAAGTAGAAAAGCTCTCTGAACAAAAGCAGACTTGGCTCCTCTCCTAGGTACACCTTGCAGAAGACTTGGAAATTGCAAATATTTGACACGGAATTGGGTCCAATGTCTTGAGGTCTAAGATCAAAGAAATTCAAAACCTCCCTGAAGAATTTTGAACCGGGAGGGGCAAATCCCCGGTTCATGTGATCCGTGAAAATTATTACCTCCCCTTCTTTGGGTTGAGGCCTCTCTTCAGACGGGTCAGGGGCACGATAAGACATGACCTCCTTTTTTGCCAGATGGCCAGACTTCACAAATTCAGACAGTTTACTCTTAGTGACTATGGATGGGACCCAATTGCAGGTCACAGGGGCCTGGGTTGCCTTAGGTGCCATGACAACAGTTGGCCTACGACAAAATAAGAGGTTCCGGTTCAATTTTAACCCGGGAGAAAATATCTTAATTATTCAAGGAGGCGGCTTAAGAAGGAGCCTAATGATATAAGGATAACTATGCAACAGTATTTAAGCCGCTACATGTATCAAAAGCACTTCAAACTTCTTAAGGTCATGAGAAGCAAGCAAGGCTCACAGATCAGTGTCATTTATTTAAGCCGACTACATGGACAGTTGTGTTTAAGGGTATTTGATAGAAGTAGTTTGCCGGGTGATACAAACAGGTTTCATAATCTGCCACTGTTATTTGAGATCAAAAAGCTGTTCTAACAAGAAATATTTCTAGACCTAAGACCGGTGTAGATGAAGCTCAATGGCTTGAATGGGGCCTCTGTGTGACAGAAAGGGATCTATTTGCGTTCAAAATAGGTGCGGAAAATCTACTGCATCAGTTTTTTACCATCTTCAAGATCAAGAAACTACTGAACATCGAAGAACGCGAAGAACTCGAAGGTCCTAATGTGGATCTAAGAAGCAGGAAAGAGGAGACTTACAGATGCGGGGTTGCAGTGGAGGGTTGTCGCGTTTTTCTGGTCAAACCAGGTTGATGCAGCGGCCTGAGTTGGTGAGGACGAGAAGATCTGCGACGGCGGCGGCGGCAGAGCTCGAGTGACAGAGAAGCAGGGAGAGGAAGAAGACGACTGAAGTAGGAGAATGGGAAGACCTAGGTCGCGCCTATTTATAAGGAAAGGATAACTAAGACGGTGCAGGAAACGAGGAGATAAAAGTTATTATCCAGCGGCCCCAACGCCTCGGTTTTCGGAACAGTTAATAAAGGCAGAGATCCGTTGGAGGACGGTGGAATAAAAAACGAATTTAAGAAAAGATGACGTCACGGCGGGTTAACACAGATCCAAAAGATGACGTCATGGCGGGTTAAAGAAAACCTTTTGCACAGTCAGAAGACTGAAGATTTATTTCTTAAGGTATTTTAAGATTGACATGAACCGGTTCAAATCAATCTGGGGCCTAATGTTGGGGATATAACTATTTGTGTAAACCGCCCAGGAGGGGCCGGGTTACGCAAAGAAGACTCACCAGAAAGAAGCCCAAGACCAAGCATGAAGATGGCGGTACAATAAAGGGCTTAAGGCCCACAGGCGACTTAAGGCCCGTTGTAGTAAACCGACATAATGGCATGACTTGTATCATAAGGTAGATTTAACTAGTCACCGAGCCGGACACTGTTTATAAGCCGGCCGAGACTCTGTAAGCCAGAGGGCGTCAACCCATGTATATAAGGGGACGACCTGCTGGCGGCTTAGGGCAAGAAACAACTGATGAGAGCCGGGCATAGCGTATCTGAAGGAAATATGCCCTAGAGGCAATAATAAAGTTATTATTTATTTCCTCATATCATGATAAATGTTTATTAGTCATGCTAGAATTGTATTAACTGGAAACATGATACATGTGTGAATACATAGACAAAACTATAGTCACTAGTATGCCTCTACTTGACTAGCTCATTAATCAAAGATGGTTATGTTTCCTAACCATAGACATGTGTTGTCATTTGATTAGTGGGATCACATCATTAGAAGAATGATGTGATTGACATGACCCATCCCGTTAGCCTAGCACTTGATCGTTTAGTATACTGCTATTGCTTTCTTCATGACTTATACATGTTCCTGTAACTATGAGAATTATGCAACTCCCGTTTACCGGAGGAACACTTTGGATACTACCAAACGTCACAACGTAACTGGGTGATTATAAAGGAGTACTACAGGTGTCTCCGAAGGTACATGTTGAGTTGGCGTATTTCGAGATTAGGTTTTGTCACTCCGATTGTCGAAGAGGTATCTCTGGGCCCTCTCGGTAATGCACATCACTATAAGCCTTGCAAGCAATGTAGCTAATGAGTTAGTTATGGAATGATGTATTACGTAACGAGTAAAGAGACTTGCCGGTAACGAGATTGAACTAGGTATTGGATACCGACGATCGAATCTCGGGCAAGTAACATACCGATGACAAAGGGAACAACGTATGTTGTTATGCGGTTTGACCGATAAAGATCTTCGTAGAGTATGTAGGAACCAATATGGGCATCCAGGTCCCGCTATTGGTTATTGACCGAGAATGGTTCTAGGTCATGTCTACATAGTTCTCGAACCCGTAGGGTCCGCACGCTTAACGTTTTGATGACAGTTTTATTATGAGTTTATAAGTTTTGATGTACCGAAGTTTGTTCGGAGTCCCGGATGTGATCACGGACATGACGAGGAGTCTCGAAATAGTCGAGACATAAAGATTGATATATTGGAAGCCTATGTTTGGACATCGGAATAGTTCCGGGTGAAATCGGCATTTTACCGGAGTACCGGGAGGTTACCGGAACCCCCCGGGGGGTTATTGGGCCTACATGGGCCTCGAGGGAGAAGAGGGAAGGAGGCAGGAGGGGGCCACGCGCCCCTCCCCTTCCTAGTCCGAATAGGACAAGGGAAGGGGGGCGGCGCCCCCCCTTTCCTTCCCCTCTTCCTCCTCTTTCCCCCCCTTCTCCTACTCCTACTTGGAAAGAGGGAGTCCTACTCCCGATGGGAGTAGGACTCCCCCCTTGGCGCGCCCTCCTTGGCCGGCGGCCTCCTCCTCCCTGGCTCCTTTATATACGGGGGCGGGGGGCACCCCATAGACACACAAGTTGATCTATGGATCGTTCCTTAGCCATGTGCGGTGCCCCCTTCCACCATATTCCACCTCGGTCATATGGTCGCGGAGTTTAGGCGAAGCCATGTGCCGGTAGAACATCATCATCGTCACCACGCCGTCGTGCTAACGGAACTCATCTCCGGAGCTCGGCTGGATCGGAGGCCGGAGATCGTCATCAAGCTGAACGTGTGCTCAACTCGGAGGCTCCGTACGTTCGGTGCTTGGATCGGTCGGATCGTGAAGACGTACGACTACATCAACCGCGTTGTGCTAACGCTTCCGCTTACGGTCTACGAGGGTACGTGGATGAACACTCTCCCCTCTCGTTGCTATATCATCACCATGATCTTGCGTGTGCGTAGGAATTTTTTTGAAATTACTACGTTCCCCAACAGTGGCATCCGAGCCTAGGTTTTATGCGTTGATGTTATATGCACGAGTAGAACACAAGTGAGTTGTGGGCGATACAAGTCATACTGCTTACCAGCATGTCATACTTTGGTTCGGCGGTATTGTGAGATGAAGCGGCCCGGACCGACATTACGCGTATGCTTACGCGAGACTGGTTTCACCGTTACGAGCACTCGTGCTTAAAGGTGGCTGGCGGGTGTCTGTCTCTCTCACTTTAGCTGAATCGAGTGTGGCTACGCCCGGTCCTTGCGAAGGTTAAAACAGCACCAACTTGACGAACTATCATTGTGGTTTTTGATGCGTAGGTAAGAATGGTTCTTGCTAAGCCCGTAGCAGCCACGTAAAATTTGCAACAACAAAGTAGAGGACGTCTAACTTGATTTTGCAGGGCATGTTGTGATGTGATATGGTCAAAACGTGATGCTATATTTTATTGTATGAGATGATCATGTTTTGTAACCGAAGTTATCGGCAACTGGTAGGAGCCATATGGTTGTCGCTTTATTGTATGAAATGCAAACGCCCTGTAATTGCTTTACTTTATCACTAAGCGGTAGCGATAGTCGTAGAAGCAATAGATGGCGTAAATGACAACGATGCTACGATGGAGATCAAGGTGTCGTGCCGGTGACGATGGTGATCATGACGGTGCTTCAAAGATGGAGATCACAAGCACAAGATGATGATGGCCATATCATATCACTTATATTGATTGCATGTGATGTTTATCCTTTATGCATCTTATCTTGCTTTGATTGACGGTAGCATTTTAAGATGATCTCTCACTAATTATCAAGAAGTGCTCTCCCTGAGTATGCACCATTGTGAAAGTTCTTCGTGCTGAGACACCACGTGATGATCGGGTGTGATAGGCTCTACGTTCAAATACAACGGGTGCAAAACAGTTGCACACGCGGAATACTCAGGTTATACTTGACGAGCCTAGCATATACAGATATGGCCTCGGAACACGGAGACCGAAATGTCGAGCGTGAATCATATAGTAGATATGATCAACATAGCGATGTTCACCATTGAAACTACTCCATCTCACGTGATGATCGGACATGGTTTAGTTGATTTGGATCACGTGATCACTTAGATGACTAGAGAGATGTCTGTCTAAGTGGGAGTTCTTAAGTAATATGATTAATTGAAATTAAATTTATCATGAACTTAGTACCTGATAGTATTTTGCTTGTCTATGTTTGTTTGTAGATAGATGGCTCGTGCTGTTGTTCCCTTGAATTTTAATGCGTTCCTTGAGAAAGCAAAGTTGAAAGATGATGGTAGCAATTACACGGATTGGGTCCGTAACCTGAGGATTATCCTCATTGCTGCACAGAAAAGTTACGTCCTGGAAGCACCGCTGGGTGCCAGGCCTGCTGCTGATGCAACTGATGATGTTAAGAACGTCTGGCAGAGCAAAGCTGATGACTACTCGATAGTTCAGTGTGCCATGCTTTACAGCTTAGAACCGGGTCTTCAACGACGTTTTGAATGTCATGGAGCATATGAGATGTTCCAGGAGTTGAAGTTAATATTTCAAGCAAATGCCCGGATTGAGAGATATGAAGTCTCCAATAAGTTCTATAGCTGCAAGATGGAGGAGAATAGTTCTGTCAGTGAACACATACTCAAAATGTCTGGGTATAATAATCACTTGATTCAACTGGGAGTTAATCTTCCTGATGATAGTGTCATTGACAGAATTCTCCAATCACTGCCACCAAGCTACAAAAGCTTCATGATGAACTATAATATGCAAGGGATGAACAAGACTATTCCCGAGCTCTTCGCAATGCTGAAAGCTGCGGAGGTAGAAATCAAGAAGGAGCATCAAGTGTTGATGGTTAACAAAACCACCAGTTTCAAGAAGAAGGGAAAAGGGAAGAAGAAGGGAAACTTCCAAAAAAACGGCAAGCAAGTTGCTGCTCAAGAAAAGAAACCCAAGTCTGGACCTAAGCCTGAAACTGAGTGCTTCTACTACAAGCAGACTGGACACTGGAAGCGGAACTGCCCCAAGTATTTGGCGGATAAGAAGGATGGCAAAGTGAACAAAGGTATATGTGATATACATGTTATTGATGTGTACCTTACTAATGCTTGCAGTAGCACCTGGGTATTTGATACTGGTTCTGTTGCTAATATCTGCAACTCGAAACAGGGACTACGGATTAAGCGAAGATTAGCTAAGGACGAGGTGACGATGCGCGTGGGAAATGGTTCCAAAGTCGATGTGATCGCGGTCGGCACGCTACCTCTACATCTACCATCGGGATTAGTATTAGACCTAAATAATTGTTATTTGGTGCCAGCGTTGAGCATGGACATTATATTTGGATCTTGTTTGATGCGAGACGGTTATTCATTTAAATCAGAGAATAATGGTTGTTCTATTTATATGAGTAATATCTTTTATGGTCATGCACCCTTGAAGAATGGTCTGTTTTTAATGAATCTCGATAGTAGTGATACACATATTCATAGTGTTTAAACCAAAAGATGCAGAGTTGATAATGATAGTGCAACTTATTTGTGGCACTGCCGTTTAGGTCATATCGGTGTAAAGCGCATGAAGAAACTCCATACTGATGGGCTTTTGGAATCACTTGATTATGAATCACTTGGTACTTGCGAACCGTGCCTTATGGGCAAGATGACTAAAACGCCGTTCTCCGGAACTATGGAGAGAGCAACAGATTTGTTGGAAATCATACATACAGATGTATGTGGTCCGATGAATGTTGAGGCTCGTGGCGGATATCGTTATTTTCTCACCTTCACAGATGATTTGAGCAGATATGGGTATATCTACTTAATGAAACACAAGTCTGAAACATTTGAAAAGTTCAAAGAATTTCAGAGTGAAGTGGAAAATCATCGTAACAAGAAAATAAAGTTTCTATGATCTGATCGTGGAGGAGAATATTTGATGGTCTGCACTTGAAACAATGCGGGATAGTCTCGCAACTCACGCCACCTGGAACACCACAATGAAATGGTGTGTCCGAACGTCGTAATCGTACTTTACTTGATATGGTGCGATCTATGATGCCTCTTACCGATTTACCGCTATCGTTTTGGGGTTATGCTTTAGAGACGACCGCATTCACGTTAAATAGGGCACCATCAAAATCCGTTGAAACGATGCCTTATGAACTATGGTTTGGCAAGAAACCAAAGTTGTCGTTTCTTAAAGTTTGGGGCTGCGATGCTTATGTGAAGAAACTTCAACCAGATAAGCTCGAACCTAAATCGGAGAAATATGTCTTCATAGGATACCCAAAGGAGACTATTGGGTACACCTTCTATCACAGATCTGGGGGCAAAATTTTCGTTGCTAAATTCGGATCCTTTCTAGAGAAGGAGTTTCTCTCGAAAGAAGTGAGTGGGAGGAAAGTAGAACTTGATGAGATAACTGTATCTACTCCCTTGTTGGAAAGTAGTTCATCACAAGAACCGGTTCCTGTGACAACTACACCAATTAGTGAGGAAGCTAATGATATTGATCATGAAACTTCAGATCAAGTTTCTACTGAACCTCGTAGGTCTACCAGAGTAAGATCCGCACCAGAGTGGTACGGTAATCGTATTCTGGAAGTCATGTTACTTGACCATGATGAGCCTACGAACTATGAGGAAGCGATGATGAGCCCAGATTCCGCAAAATGGCTAGAAGCCATGAAATCTGAGATGGGATCCATGTATGAAAACAAAGTATGGAATTTGGTTGACTTGCCCGATGATCGGCAAGCCATTGAGAATAAATGGATCTTTAAGAAGAAGACTGACGCTGATGGTAATGTAACTGTCTATAAAGCTCGACTTGTTGCGAAAGGTTTTCGACAAGTTCAAGGGGTTGACTACGATGAGACTTTCTCACCCGTAGCGATGCTTAAGTCTGTCCGAATCATGTTAGCTATTGCTGCATTTCATGATTATGAAATTTGGCAAATGGATGTAAAAACTGCATTCTTGAATGGATTTCTAGAAGAAGAGTTGTATATGATGCAACCAGAAGGTTTTGTTGATCCAAAAGGTGCTAACAAAGTATGCAAGCTCCAGCGATCCATTTATGGACTGGTGCAAGCATCTCGGAGTTGGAATAAACGTTTTGATAGTGTGATCAAAGCATATGGTTTTATACAGACTTTTGGAGAAGCCTGTATTTACAAGAAAGTGAGTGGGAGCTCTGTAGCATTTCTAGTTTTATATGTGGATGACATATTATTAATTGGAAATGATATAGAATTTCTGGATAGCATAAAAGGATACTTGAATAAAAGTTTTTCAATGAAAGACCTCGGTGAAGCTGCTTACATATTGGGCATCAAGATCTATAGAGATAGATCAAGACGCTTAATAGGACTTTCACAAAGCACATACCTTGACAAAATTTTGAAAAAGTTCAAAATGGATCAGGCAAAGAAAGGATTCTTGCCTGTGCTACAAGGTGTGAAGTTGAGTCAAACTCAATGCCCGACCACAGCAGAAGATAGAGAGAAAATGAAAGATGTTCCCTATGCTTCAGCCATAGGCTCTATCATGTATGCAATGATGTGTACCAGACCTGACGTATGCTTAGCAATAAGCTTGGCAGGAAGGTACCAAAGTAATCCAGGAGTGGATCACTGGACAGCGGTCAAGAACATCCTGAAATACCTGAAAAGGACTAAGGATATGTTTCTCGTATATGGAGGTGACAAAGAGCTAGTCGTAAATGGTTACGTCGATGCAAGCTTTGACACTGATCCGGACGATTCTAAATCGCAAACCGGATACGTGTTTATATTAAACGGTGGAGCTGTAAGTTGGTGCAGTTCTAAACAAAGCGTCGTGGCGGGATCTACATGTGAAGCGGAGTACATAGCTGCTTCTGAAGCAGCAAATGAAGGAGTCTGGATGAAGGAGTTCATTTCCGATCTAAGTGTCATACCTAGTGCATCCGGACCAATGAAGATCTTCTGTGACAATACTGGTGCAATTGCCTTACAAAGGAATCCAGATTTCACAAGAGGACCAAGCACATCAAGAGACGCTTCAATTCCATTCGGGACCAAGTCCAAGTGGTGGACATAGAGATTTGCAAGATACATACGGATCTGAATGTTGCAGACCCGTTGACTAAGCCTCTCTCACGAGCAAAACATGATCAGCACCAAGACTCCATGGGTGTTAGAATCATTACTATGTAATCTAGATTATTGACTCTAGTGCAAGTGGGAGACTGAAGGAAATATGCCCTAGAGGCAATAATAAAGTTATTATTTATTTCCTCATATCATGATAAATGTTTATTATTCATGCTAGAATTGTATTAACCAGAAACATGATACATGTGTGAATACATAGACAAAACTATAGTCACTAGTATGCCTGTACTTGACTAGCTCATTAATCAAAGATGGTTATGTTTCCTAACCATAGATATGTGTTGTCATTTGATTAGTGGGATCACATCATTAGAAGAATGATGTGATTGACATGACCCATCCCGTTAGCCTAGCACTTGATCGTTTAGTATACTGCTATTGCTTTCTTCATGACTTATACATGTTCCTGTAACTACGAGAATTATGCAACTCCCGTTTACCGGAGGAACACTTTCGGTACTACCAAACGTCACAACGTAACTGGGTGATTATAAAGGAGTACTACAGGTGTCTCCGAAGGTACATGTTGAGTTGGCGTATTTTGAGATTAGGTTTTGTCACTCCGATTGTCGGAGAGGTATCTCTGGGCCCTCTCGGTAATGCACATCACTATAAGCCTTGCAAGCAATGTAGCTAATGAGTTAGTTACGGAATGATGTATTATGTAACGAGTAAAGAGACTTGCCGGTAATGAGATTGAACTAGGTATTGGATACCGACGATAGAATCTCAGGCAAGTAACATACCAATGACAAAGGGAACAACGTATGTTGTTATGCGGTTTGACCGATAAAGATCTTCGTAGAATATGTAGGAACCAATATGGGCATCCAGGTCCCGCTATTGGTTATTGACCGAGAATGGTTCTAGGTCATGTCTACATAGTTCTCGAACCCGTAGGGTCTGCACGCTTAACGTTTCGATGACAGTTTTATTACGAGTTTATAAGTTTTGATGTACCGAAGTTTGTTTGGAGTCCCGGATGTGATCACGGACATGACGAGGAGTCTCGAAATAGTCGAGACATAAAGATTGATATATTGGAAGCCTATGTTTGGACATCGGAATAGTTCCGGGTGAAATCGGCATTTTACCGGAGTACCGGGAGGTTACCGGAACCCCCCGGGGGTTATTGGGCCTACATGGGCCTCGAGGGAGAAGAGGGAAGGAGGCAGGAGGGGGCCGCGCGCCCCTCCCCTTCCTAGTCCGAATAGGACAAGGGAAGGGGGGCGGCGCCCCCCCTTTCCTTCCCCTCTTCCTCCTCTTTCCCCCCTTCTCCTACTCCTACTTGGAAAGAGGGAGTCCTACTCCCGGTGGGAGTAGGACTCCCCCCTTGGCGCGCCCTCCTTGGCCGGTGGCCTCCTCCCCCTGGCTCCTTTATATACGGGGGCGGGGGGCACCCCATAGACACACAAGTTGATCTACGGATCGTTCCTTAGCCATGTGCGGTGCCCCCTTCCACCATATTCCACCTCGGTCATATCGTCGCGGAGTTTAGGTGAAGCCCTGTGCCGGTAGAACATCATCATCGTCACCACGCCGTCGTGCTGACGGAACTCATCTCCGGAGCTCGGCTGGATCGGAGGCCGGAGATCGTCATCGAGCTAAACGTGTGCTGAACTCGGAGGCTCCGTACGTTCGGTGCTTGGATCGGTCGGATCGTGAAGACGTACGACTACATCAACCGCGTTGTGCTAACGCTTCCGCTTACGGTCTACGAGGGTACGTGGACGAACACTCTCCCCTCTCGTTGCTATATCATCACCATGATCTTGCGTGTGCGTAGGAAATTTTTTGAAATTACTACGTTCCCCAATAGTATCTCGCTCCCTGGTCATCGAAACATCAATACCAACCCAACTAGATGTAGGCCTTACCTTCACCATAAGGGGCCGAACTAGTATAAACCTCTCGTGTCCTTTGTCCCGATTAACCCCTTCAAGCTTCCTAGTTGCGATGGCTCCACAACTAAGTCCTTTCATGAGGACATCTGACGTGACAATTCCACGACACGCATGGTTTGTTGAGGCGGGGCGCTGGTTTCTGTTTGGCAACGATGATGGCATCGAGTGAAGCTTGGGTCGCGGAGTGGTCTTCGGTAGTCGGTTCTTCCCGGCGTGTCCGAGGTGCTCTTTCGTGGTTGCTGGTTGCTTTGAAGTCGGAGCTGCGTTGGAGCGAGTCCAGGTGGTGACGATGACAGGCATTTGGTGGTGTTTGCGGGGGGCACGGTCGATGCAAGTCCTGCATATTTCCCTTGCATTGCTCGTCATCAAAGTCGGAGCTGTCGGTTGCTTGCGCGTGTGGCCAGCTGCTGGCATGTGTTGTCGTGGCTTTGGTTCCATGTTGGTGGCCAGGTTGGCCAGTGGTACCCATGTCATGTGGGTTGTGTTGTATCGGTATTAGCCCGGTTTTCCGTCAATTAACCGGGCAATTCTCTTCTTCTTAATCAATGAAAATGGCAAGCCTTTTGCCTCGTTTCAAAAAAAATCCACTTTAATTTACTTACCAAACTTATAATCAAAATATAAGATAATTCACGGTCAGAATTTGATGACCATTTATTTACACAATCATATTATTATTGACAGGTAAATCACAAGCTAACGTACTAAAATATTTATATTCCGTTGCAAAGCACGGGCATTGTTCTAGTGTAAAAAAAGAAGAAATGGAAACAAGGCCTCTCCATCTGTTGATGCAAACAAGCATCTTAGGACGTGTTTGATTGCTCGCATCTTTTTTTCCTGCATTGCATGCTTATCTCAGTTGGGCTTGATTGAGAAAAACAGTCTAAAAGCAACATATGCATGTTGTTTAGTTGCCTTCATACCCTCTGGACTGGCTGCGATGAAAGGGAAGGCAAATTGTTTTGTTGCCTGGTTGTTTAGGCAGAAACACAAGTTAAGCTATTTGGTTACATGCAACATATGTTGCCTGGTAACATCCTCGTGGAGGTGAGGTGGTGAGGTTACCATCATACTAGCAGACATGACACAACCAAAATAGGCAGCATAGGAACCAGTTTAACTTAGTATGAATCTTAAACAAGCAGGACATAGTCTTAAACAAACAAGAACCAGTTTAACTCTTAGTATGAAGCAATCAGGCAATAGAGAGCGCTCCAGACATTGATGGTGAAGGCGTCGTCGCGCTTCTTGCACTTGGTCACCACCTCAATGCCATCGTCATCAAAGGCGATCACCTTCAGGGTGCCGGGAGTCAACAACTAGAAGGTGACTATGTAGCCGATCCTAATCTCGTGAACAACTGCGAAGGGAGCCCAACCCTATTCAAGGGTGACCCTGTCGTTCATCAGCCGAACCATCACCCTCCATGCACAGTCGGTGTTTGTCTTGAGCTTGAACTCCTGAGGAACGTCGCGGAAGTGCTTCGTGAACTATGAAGGCATCGACAGGCACTCCAGCTTTGGGACAAGGATCACCTTGCATAAGTGGGTTGGTCTGCCTCCTCATGGTAATGTCCGTAGTTCCTCCGCTTGCCGCTAGGGGGCTCCTCCATCGTCACCTCATCGTCTAAGGGTGCACCACCTCCTTTCTCTTGTCTAAGACCGGCACGACCTCCTTGCCCTTGTCTTCGGGCGCTACCACCTCCTTGCCCTTTGTGTTCCTCGTCTAGATCTACGTTATGAACAACACGAAGTTCAAAGGATGACCAATATTCATTCGTATCATGCAACACCCCTATATTTACCCACCCAAGGGCCACCTACTTACCCACCACCGCACTCAATTAAACCTCTCTATCTCTCACTGTCACTCCTCTTCCACATCTTTGTTTCACCACCTCTCCATCGCCATGAACCCCTTCCCCCTTCCCTCGTGGCATTGGATGGAGGGCTTTCTTCATTGGTTGCTCGTGCACTGACCGCACCAAGTTTGAGAACACCAAGAAAGTGTGCTCTAACTTCACCAGCACCGAGGACATGCATAAGAAGGTAGACGCTATGGTGGCAAAGGCGACAGAGGAGGAGTTGAAGACATTGATTCCTGACCTAGTCAAAGGCGCTATGCCCGTGGACATACTACACTGTGCGATGGATCAGGCTGAGCCCGGCGATGTCGGACAGAGAGCCAGATGGGCCAAGTACATGCAGTACAGGGCTCGTCAAGATCAATTGGCCGTAGCTGTGGCGCCGATCATCATTGTTCTGAGCCAGACGAGGACGAAGAAGCGGTGGAGGTGGTGATCAAGGTGTTGGATCCAGGCCACCGTATGGCAATCATTTTGGATGACGACAAGGATAAGATGGTGCATTCTATGGTCAAGCTAGAGGTGGAAAACTATAAGGGCAAGGGCCCCCGCCGCTCCAAGTGCCTCCAGGGGATTTAGAGTACCACGTGTAAGATTGATTTACCCCCATTCCCCAATCCCCTTGTACTCAATCCAGATCAAACCCTAAAATCCATCACTACTGCCTAAATCAAGATATGTTGATCAATCCTATCAAATCCCCACATCCAATCGTACCCTTAGCACGCGAATCCTATGCAAAATCAAATCTAATATGCGATCGAATGCAGAAAATCTAGAGCGAGGAGGTGAAACAATAGGGCTTACCGCCATTATCGAAGTGCTGCCGGTGAACGGCCCTGGTGCTCGCCTTGCTGTTCTTCGCTCCGTTGATCGCCACTGACGGTGTGGGAGTGGGGAGAGTGGAGAGAGGGGGGAGAGCAGTGAGGAAAGGTGAGGGTAATTATGTTGGCGCTTTGGGAAACAAAGCGGCGTCTCAAGCGTGGCACCCCGCTTGCAGCCACCACCGCCCCACATGCATCATGTGGTCATGGCAGTGGAAAAACTGTCAATTCGACCATTCACAACGGGCCTGGCCCGAAGGTGCTTTAACTTCCATGCTGATGCGGAGCATCCTTCCATCATCCCCATGGACTCTACATCAACACTTCCAACCCCACAAGGACCTATGACTCGAGCACGTGCCAGAGCTCTCGAAACCAAGGTGACATCACTCCTCTCGCAACTCTCTTTTGATTCACATGAGACATGGTTACTACCTCAAACGGAAACTCTATGCATACTCAGGTACCAAGGAGTCAACCATGAAGAAGCTAGGAGGCAAGGAGAACCGGAGGCGGAAGACATACGAGAAGACGGAGAGGAAAAACCACCAAGGACCAGGATGCCCGGACGATCCGGACCCCCGCCCGGACGATCCGGACCCCGGCCCGGACGATCCGGCTAAATCGCCCAATGACTCCCGAAGCTCAAACCCGAATCCGGATCATCCGGACCCAGGCCTGGATCATCCGGACACCGCCCGGACGTCCGGTCCGCCAGCCGGACATCCGGCCCGTCGCCACCGCCAGCCGAGCCTCCAGCTCATCCGGGTCCCCACCCGGATCATCCGGACCATCCCGGATCATCCGGACCCTCGTCCGGATCATCCGGCCAGCGCCTACGTGCGCGTGTTGGGCTGAGCCCATGTACCCCTTCGCCCCCAACTCTATATATAGGACCCCATCTCCTCACTTTGAGACTTAGCATTGGATTAGCTCATATTTGTGTGAGAGCCTTTGCTCATCCACTCGGTTACTTCTCCTCGGAGATCAGGACCTCCTCGGAGAAGATCCCCCTGTGGATTCAAGACCCCTATCTAGGGAAGAACATCAAGGCCTCCTCTTGGAGATGAACGGTTCCTTTGTATCCTTACCCTAGTTGACTATGTATCTTGTGGATCTCATGTGTGTATGTTGATCTAGCACTTGTGTGATCGATTCCTTGTTGGTTGAGTGATTCTCTCCCGTTTTCCCCGTGTTTCCCCGTGTGCTTCCGCGTGTTCTTCGTGTTTCCTCCGTAGGATCCCCTCCAAACGTGAAAGATCGACGCTATAGGGTTCCACCCTACATCACATGCTATGAAGGCCAAACAGTGAACTCCGACAACCAAACGGGCCATATTCTTTCTATACGGACCTGGTTGGGGTGTATACGAGCAACCAAACACGTCATTACTATGCAGTCTTAAACATTCAAATAGGAAAGCTATGGCCTCCCTAAGCACGGTCATCTCATTGTCCATTTGGAATGAGAGGAACGCGTTGTCTTTCGAAACAAAGGTGCGCCATTTGTCGATCCTACTCGACAACATTAAGAAGGAAGCCTCGCTTTGGGTGTCCTCGGGCGCTAGGAAACTAGGGACAATCATGCGAGGGAATAATTCATTTGTTGTATTAAGGGGTGTAATTTCGTAACACAATCTCTTCTTCTCTCTTGATTAACATACGAGGCAATTTTTTTGCCCCCGTTTTAAAAAACATTTAAATGAGAAAAAAGATTAAAAAAAAGCAAGACAGCATGCTCAACTGAACTAAACATGATTACACGACACATTCATGCAACACAAATCATATTGTTAGACCACGATCCATGTCAGGTGACTAATCGTGTTACCATGTCTTAAAAAGTGTTCGTTTGTTAGAAAAGTGGGAAAATATGACATATAAAAAGAAATAGAAATAAGTAAAAACACAAAAAAACAAACCAAAAGGAAATAAAATAAAGAAATAGACAAAAGTGAAAACTAAAACCAGTAGAATATTGGTGAACATGACAGAAACCGGCAGATGTTTTTTAGTACAACGTCACACTTTTATTCAATCACAATGTTCATAAGGACACACACATTAGGGGGGAGGGGAGGGGGGGGGGGGGGGCATTCGATAACCAAATATACCAAGCAACCTTGAAAGAAGTCGCCATTCTGGCTAAATTAGGTGCCTCCTTATTTGATGTGTGTTGCTCATAGCATATTTCACATGCCAAAAACTAAAGTTTTCAAGCATTGACCCGACGAAGGATAATGCAATAACCTTAATAACCCCAATAACCACCTGTGCACTTTTTCATGTTCAAATCTGTAACTAATTTCAGTCAATCTGAAGCAATGCAGATTTTAGCCAGGCCAGATCGGCTCCCGATGTAAAAGCTTTTCTGCATGCATCCACGCCCTCGAAGACAACTGCAGACGCCCTAATGAATGTTCCATTTTCATCATGGCAGACCACTCTAGCCACACCCTGACTCGTATACCCTGCCACACCCCCATCTACATTAAGCTTTGCTTCACCTGGTCGTCGTCCAGTTACGCGCTCCCTTGTGCGGCGTAGTTTGTCGCCCGCGGGCGACATATGTAGGGGATAAACGCCCAGTTACAAGGCAAATTTGGCCAGCCCACTTCAGCGTTCGCTACGTTGTTTCGTTTGCTAACTGTTGAATCGTTTTTTTTCCGTTGTTGTTTTTGTTCCACCTTTTTTCCTTTGTTTTGTTCGTTGCACTACTACAACGTTTTCTTTCTCCAGTTTCCTTGTTCTGGTCTTTGTTTTGTTTGTTTGTTCTTTTGTTTGTTGTGTTGTTGCAGCGTATCCTTGGTTTTTCTGTTGTGGGTTTTTTCCATTTTTCTATGGTTTACTTTTTTGCTTCTTCTGTTTTTTTTATTTTTTTATTTTTCTTTTGTCTTTTTTAATACATGTGTTTTAATACACAGCTAACATATTTTCAGTACATGCCGAACAATTTCATATTGCATGGCAGACAAATTTTAAACATGAAGAAACAATACATGGCAACCAATTTTTATTAAACATGATGACTGTTTTTTAATATATGGTGAACTTTTTAATTTTTTTTTTGCGAATAAAACTTTTAAATATATAGTGAACAATTTTTAAAATACATGATGAACTTTTAATATACAGTGAACAATATTTAAATATGTGCTGAATATTCTGTAATACACGTCAACATATTTTTTTTAAAAAATTGTATTTAAAATTTCGTACGGAAATCTGAAAACCAGACCGAAAAAGCCGCTACAAAGAGAAACAAAGGTTAGCACGCTTATTGGGCTGGCCCATTGCGCTCGCCTCAAGCGTCAACTAGGAGGTCTCTATTCCTTTCAAAAAAACAAACAAACTAGGAGGTCTCTATTTCTCTCTGTCTCTCTGTCTCTCTGTCTCTCTCTCAAAAAAAAAAAAAAAAGAGGTCTCGATTTACCTGCTCTGACCCTCCAAAGCCCGACGCCGGAGCCGTCCGCCCGTGGTAGGACAAAGGAGATGTCGTCGGCGGCGCAGCAGCTGCCGCGGACGGAGTTGCGGACGCTGTCGGGGCACGAGGGCGCGGTGCTCGCCGTCCGCTTCAACCACGACGGCAAGTACTGCCTGAGCTGCGGCAAGGACCGCACCGTCCGCCTCTGGAACCCCCACACCGGCGCCCACGTCAAGACCTACAAATCCCACGGTCGCGAGGTTCGCGACGTGAACGCGTCCTCGTACGCGCCCTCGCTCGCAACCCTTCTTCCCATCTGATTTGGAGGCGCACGGCTGGGGAATTTAACGGCGACTCCGTTCGCAGGGACAACGCGAAGCTGGTGTCGTGCGGCGGGGACAAGCAGATCTTCTACTGGGATGTTGCCTCCGGCAAAGTCATCCGCAAGTTCCGCGGTCACAACAGCGAGGTAATGTATCTGCCTTCGATTGATTGGGATATTGTTATGTGATGCTGATGCCCTCGCTAGTGCTGCTATTGAGGGCATGTTGTTTTCAGTTTTCACTTATATAAATTATTAAGCAAATTCGGTGTCATAGGGGCAAGCTGCTGGAAAGCATTATAACTATTTCTATACCAGTGTTACTTTATTTAGCTCTGTATCTTGTGTGAAGTAGTAGCAATATTATAGTGAAAACTACTGTATTTGGTTGTTCGTGATTGTAATTGAAACAGAGTAGTGCAGACCACTGTAATGTTTAGAAGGAATAGTGAGGGGATTGGTGGAATGTTGTTGTATTGCTTGAGCCTCCTGGGTATATAGATAGGAGTACATGATCAACTTGGAGTACAAGACAAGGTAGAAATAAATCCTAAGCTATCCTATGTTTCCTAACTAATCACGATACTCAACATAATTCAACAATGTGAATCCTGTAGTTTCACTATGATGTTGGGAACTTTTTGTTGTACCCTGGAGGGCGTCTTCACCTCTGTTCATTTTATGGTTGCTACTGTAACGGAGAACCTCATAGGGCAAGTACTCTACAAGCAAGCTGTAAAATGCTGAATTCTGCACATCGTGGTATTAGTACTGTTTTTAGAACTCAAATACCATGTCCAAATCAGTGCACCAATACCATACTTCTGTAATGGCACTCTTGTGGTGTTATGTTGTTGTTCAATTTACATGCATTACCATACATCGACAGTGTCATTATTATTAGGCCCATCAGGAATACCCAAAACCTGACAAAAGAGCAGGTTTATGACAGATGTTTGAATCTTGATGATTCTCCATTTTTGCTGAGATTTCTCCATTCTGCTTCCTTTAGGTCAATTCAGTGAAGTTTAATGTGCACAACACTGTTGTACTGTCAGCTGGTTATGACCGTTCTGTGCGTGCATTTGACTGCAGGTCACAGAGCAGTGATCCGATTCAGGTATTTATTTTTATTGTTAAAAAACATATGGATTTGTCAATCATAGTCATAGTTTTTTTTTCTCATATACTTGGTTATGTCATGAATTTTATCTCCTAGTGCAGACAATTGATACTTTTCAAGACAGCGTAATGTCAGTTAATGTAACCAACACCGAAATAATTGCTGGCAGTGTTGATGGTACTGTCCGAACATTTGATATTCGCATGGGCAGGTAAGTGCATACCTTGTTCCGTACTCAAGTCTCAACTGATTTGCTATATTTTCTAAATGAAAATTTCAGTCTTCTCTTTTATTAAACAAGGAAGTGTTGTTCGAATCCTAATCAATTCCTTGACTGGTTCTACATTGTTTAATGATCTATTTCTATCTCATTCTTAACAGGGAGACTGTCGATAACCTGGGTCATCCTGTCAACTGTATATCTTTGTCGAATGACCGCAATTGCCTCTTGGCTAACTGTTTGGATTCTACCGTGAGGCTTCTTGACAAGTAAGTACTCTTCAAAAGCTGACAATCTCAACTTGACAAAAAGTTGCTAGGGAGCCCTCTATTTAGCACTCAGGAGCAATTAGGGGCTATTTGAAATTTGAAGCAGTTAGACCCCCTATCCTTTGTAGAATGATGAAATCAGACCCTTCAATTAGTTTTCCTTGGAATTATGACATGGCCAGTAGTTATGTAACATGTACTTTCGGTTCCTTATCATAGGAATTTTTGTCACACATGAACTACAAACAGAGTCCAGTCCTTCACTTCACTTTACTTGACTGGATAGCTACCGATCTATTTCCTGTACTGAGTCAGACGACACATGGGGTCTTCTTTATCTTGCCATCAGAGCTCTTGCTGTCTAAATCAGTCCAACCAAAGAGTTTCATCTTCAAATGGCAGCTGTGGTCAACTCTTGTTCGTGCTTTGGAGATTCTTCGGATTTGAACCTGCTGTTTCATCTTCAAGTGTCTCAAACAATAGTTTGAGAAATTACAGTGCCTTCTTGGAAGTTAGCCGGTCAAACGGCCAGTTTTTCCTTGTTCATGGAGACAGATGTCCTAATTGAACGTACTTCCCCCCTTCCAAATTAATGGAAGTTCTACTTGAAAAATATATCAACATCTACAACATCTAATTACTCCCTCCGTCCCATAATATAAGATCGTTTTGCAAGCAGTTTTAGCTTGCAAAACGATGTTATATTATTGGACGGAGGAAGTAGTTTCCTTCGATTCATCATAAAATATTTTTTTCATACTACGTTTATACGTTGTAGATATTATCACAATTTTCTATGGACTTGGTCAATTATTGAGAAGTTTGAAATAGGACAAAGCTAGAACTTCAATTAATTTGGAATGGAGGAATTAATGAGGTATAGTTGTGCACGAGCGTTTTTTTTTTGGTGGTGGTGGTGGTGGTGGGGGGGGGGGAGTTGGTAAATCCTTGCACATCACAGCTTAGGAGCCATAGCTTGAACCTTGAAATAATGTCCGACATTGAATGACTTTCTTGTGCTTTTGGTATCTGCATTATTTCTGTTTTTGGGAGAAACGGCAAGCGACGAGATTAGGGTCATATACAGAGTTTTTGTTTTGTTTCCTAGCAAGTCTTAAGATTGACGAGGGATCGCAAATCTCTGTTGTACATGGAAGTACATGTTTGCATGAAATACAGCCATTTAATCTTTCCATACATGAAATGTAGCACCATTTTGTTGTGGAGGGGGTTTCATTGACCAAGTTCCAAATAGAGGAATCTCACTGCACTGTTGCCTTAAGCATGCATGACTTTTGGTAGTAATCAAACCTACTGGCTTTTGTTATTTATTAGGAACTCTGGGGAAATGTTACAAGAGTACAAGGGCCATATATGCAAGGTATCACCTGAACAAGTTATGATTGCATTGGTTACTTCAATATTGCAGAAAAGAAACACTGTCTCAGTTTTTTTGTCCTTACAATTTCCACAGTCCTTCAAGATGGATTGCTGCCTGACCAATGATGATGCATTTGTTATCGGCGGATCCGAGGACGGGTTTGTTTTCTTCTGGGAGTTAGTGGATGCACCTATTGTTGCGACTTTCCGAGCACATAGCTCTGTGGTATTATTTCCTTGTCAGAATTGCATCTTATGCTTCTTTGTTTTGTTATTATTGGCTAACTATTGTTTGAATTTTTTTTCTTCATAATTTTTTCTTATGCTACTCTTCTTTTGGCAGGTCACGAGCGTCAGTTATCACCCAACAAAGACCTGCATGTTGACGTCATCTGTCGATGGGACCATTCGTGTTTGGACCTGAAGATAGGAATTGTGCTGATGTGTGTTATCCCTACTGATGCGCCTATGACAGTGTTATCCCTATCATCCATCTATGTAGTTTCAAGGATTCAGAAGCATAATGTGTACTACTCCATGTGACATGCTGACATGAGAACAGACTCAAGGATTCAGATGCGCAATCCCTTTTTGAGAAACGTTGTTGCTACTATGTTGTATTGACTTTGACTCCATGGATACGTAGTTTTTTTTTTTTTTTGACATGGATATGTAGTAGGTTGCCTTGTGGAAGATAGTGTATGTTATTCTCTGTTTAAGTAAGAAGACCTTGATTGGCCGGCTATGGTGCGGGGTTTTTAATCTTTGCCGGGTGGTGACATAGTTTTTTGAGAAAGATCCAGCAAATTGCTGGCTTTGATTGATGTTTAGCACAAAGCAAGGGAAGATCAAGGGCGAAATTTAAACAAGCTGAAAATGAAGAAAACTACAGCCCACCTACAGCCCTGTTGGGTGCAAGACAAATAGCAATCTCTCATGGTGGATCCCCCAAAGGGCTCAATCTATTTTGCTCCAGCTAGGCGCCAAAGCTCCATTGATCGTCTGATTGCAGATTATGGGACAATTCCACTTCTGCCCCTAACTGGAACCCGCTATTCAAATTTGCCCCTAATTTTAATGTGTGCTCAAAGTTGCCCTTCTTCCGTTAGTTGCCCTTATAGGAATGCCCTTCTACGCCGTTACCGTCCGGTTAAACAGTTTTGACCATCTCGAAAAAGTAGCAAAAAAAAATCAAAAAAATCTGAAAATTTGTGAGATCAAAGATACTCAGGTTCGCAAGGTGCGTGCAATTTTTCATGCTATTTAGACATACCATGATGAAATTTGCACGCACCTGAGTATCTTTGATCCCTCAAACTTTTAGATTTTTTTGATTTTTTTTGCTATTTTTTTCAAGATGGTCAAAGTTGTTTGACCGGACGGTAACGACGCAGAAGAGCATTTCTATAAGGGCAACTAACGACAGGGGAACAAATTTGAGCACACATTGAAATTAGGGGCAAATTTGAGTAGTGGGTTCCAGTTAGGGGCAGAAATGGAATTGTCCCGCAGATTATTGACTTCCTGCCAAATCTCTCGTAAGACTAGTGTGGTCAAGGATTTTTATATATTCGTCTTCTATGCTTGGGTGCAACCTTGTTGTCGATTGACGTAGCGATGTTCGTGCAACAGCTCATCATCTGCCATGAAGCCGGTCCCAGCAAGGAGCATCCCTTCTAAGGGCATGCCCAACACTACAAGCTGGAGACGGGGAAGCTGCGCCCCCATGGACCATACCAGCTGCCTGGAGACGGGAAGCACCAGAACAGGTGGCGCGCGTCCTCTAGGTTCCTGAGGCAGAGCTGGCAAAAGTAGCTATTTGGCCAGCCATGGCGTTGCAGGCGAAGCGATGGTGAAATAGTAAGGGTGTTTTGTGTAGCACTAAGATATTCAGTCAACGACCTTGGATCTTTAGTGCTTTCATTCCT
Organism: Triticum timopheevii; assembly: GCA_963921465.1. Taxonomy (NCBI): domain Eukaryota; kingdom Viridiplantae; phylum Streptophyta; class Magnoliopsida; order Poales; family Poaceae; genus Triticum; species Triticum timopheevii. Next base: position 422,398,777 of record OY997272.1, read on the forward strand.
CGTTACTATCCAGGCAAGGTTTGGATTGCAAGAACTATGGTGATTATCAGCCAAAATGAAAATGAAGAACATGTGAGAAACATGTAAAACTATTTAATTTGAGGAGTGTTTACTCACGTATTCATAGTGTGCTTTAATTGGAGGAATGATTACTCGCATCTGCATAGTGTGCTTTAACTACACGAATGTTTACGGATAATTTTATTGTTCCTGTTGCATAACTCTTGATGGGTAGATCTAAAAAAAAATGTTGATCGGTAAGTGGTTTGGGTCTAACTGAGCTATGAATTAGAACTTGGAAATGACAATGAACAAGAAACCGAAGGTCTGATCTAAGAGAAAAGAGGATAGAAAAGCAAGAAAGTTGGTTGAATTGAAGAAGTTGCTTAAAGTTTCTGACTCCCAAGGCAAGTTTGTTGAAGATGCGGAAGAAGAAATGCAAGGACTGTCAGGTGCACCTCCCAGCTCCTGGGCCTAGTAGTCAGGTAACAGTTTTCTTTCTCACATGAGTACCTAAAGAAAGGCACAACCCTTGTTATCTAACAATTTTTTGCAAGATTTGCTCGCTTCCTCAAGTAGTCTTGTTTAGACTGTGTGTGTGTGTGTGTGTGTGTGTGTGTGTTTGTGTCTAGTTTCCCTTTATGGTGTCCTGTGTTGCAATCACCTTGTTTATAAGTGGTATATTTGTTTACTTTCGGTGCACACAATGCACTCCCATGGAACGTGTCATATAGTTGGTGTTCCCATGCTGCCTAATAATATGTACATTTGCATTCCAAAAGAAAAAAAGTACACACATGAAGTTATTTAAGCTATAGTTGAAGGAAATATGACCTAGAGGCAATAATAAAGTTGTTGTTTTCTATTTCCTTATTCATGATAAATGCTTATTATTCATGCTAGAATTGTATTAACCAGAAACTTGATACATGTGTGGGTACATAGACAAAACAACGTGTCCCTAGTAAGCCTCTACTAGACTAGCTCGTTAATCAAAGATGGTTAAGTTTCCTAAGCATAGACATATGTTGTAATTTGATGAACGGGGTCACATCATTAGGAGAATGATGTGATGGACAAGACCCATTCGTTAGCTTAGCATTATGATCGTTCAATTTTATTGCTATTGCTTTCTTCATGTCATATGCATATTCCTTTGACTATGAGATTATGCAACTCCCGGACAGAGGCGGAACCAGGATTTCGCAAAGCCTAGGGCTAAAACTATGACTACATCTAACAAAAAATAACTGACTAAATATAAAATCAAATACTGCGGACATCAATGTGCGTTATAGTATGCCAAAAAATCGCATTCAAAACGAAATATAAGTTTATTATTATCACGAGAGGAAATTCCATAAAACAAACTGTTTAAGAAAGTGCATCATCGCAAACATGGTTTGGTACCAAATTAGTGAAGAACTCAACAATAATCTGGTCAAGCACCACATTAAATATTTCATGATGGAAATAATGTAAGTGAGTTACCATATGGCCGCCACCACCCCTCGAACGACCTCCAGTAGCTAATGTTTCCGTCATGTTTGGAATAATGATGTTATGTTTGAGACAAAAGGCATTTACCTCTTCAAATAGCTCATCCCACCCCTGATGCCCTATCTCATTAAGTTTCTGCAATGTAGTATGAATCAAGCCCATAGCACGAACAATATTCTGGTTCTTCTTTTGCAAGCACTGTGATAGATCATTAGTTTTTTCCAACAATTTCATCATAAGATGCAGTATAAACATAAACTCAAAGCTTTGCATATGACGTATCAAACCTCGTGTTTTGGTCTTTTGTGATGTATTAGTGGCATCATCAGACATATTCTCCAATACCTCTAGCATTGCATACCACATGAGATGAAGACAGCACAAGGTTTTATGATGTGAGCCCCACCTAGTATCACTGGGTCTTGTAAGGTTAGTTTGTTGGTTCCTCCCTCTCCCTGTAAAAATTTCGCCAGTCTCTAATTTCTGCACAAGATCATCATGTTGCGCTTGGGCTAACTGGTCATGTCTCTTACAAGAACCATTAACATTGTTGACAATCATTGAAGTGTAACTAAAAAAAATCCATGACAGAAGGACAACACTTGGCAACGACAACTCTTCAATTGGTTTTCGGAGGCGGGGATCAGGATTAATGTCATTCGGATTAAGCTCCACATGTGGTTCACTTTCTTTTGCGTTAGTAGCTCCCATTGGTACTGATTCTGTAGGTGATCCATTAGTGTTGGTGTTGTTGGCTGAAGGCTGATTGGATGTTGACAGAAAGAAAGATTCAATTGTACAGGTCCTCTTGTTCATCTTGTATTTCTAATTTGCTGACAACAAATGAAATAAATTTGACTAACTAAATATAACTCATTGAGTTTGGCTGATATAAAAGAATTAGAGAAAACAAAATTAGATGATACAGATTCCCCGTGTGGCCAGTGTGTGTTGGCCTCAGTGATCATTCGTACACGGATGACCATTGTTTGCGTTGGCCTCAGTGATCGATCGATTGAGTTGGGCTAATGCCTAATGGTCTGAAGGCTTGTATGTGAGTACATCTATCTGAAGCCTGGGGCTGGGCTTCTATGTATCCCATATTCTGATTTTTTTCTACTATACATATAGATGTTAGTTGGGCCACGCCTGGGGCTACATCCCCAGTTGCCCCAGGCCCAATTTCGCCCCTGCTCCCGGATACAGGAGGAATACTTTGTGTGCTATCAAACATCACAACGTAACTGGGTGACTATAAAGATGATCTACAGGTATCTTTGAAGGTGTTTGTTGGGTTGGCATAGATCAAGATTAGGATTTGTCACTTCGAGTATCGGAGAGGTATCTCTGGGCCCTCTCGGTAATACACATCATAAGAAGCCTTGCAAGAAAAGTGACTAATGAGTTAGTTGCGGGATGATGTATTACAGAACAAGTAAACAGACTTGCCGGTAACAAGATTGAACTAGGTATGAAGATACCTACGATCGAATCTCAGGCAAGTAACATACCGTTGACAAAGGGAATAACGTATGTTGTCATTACGATTCGACCGATAAAGATCTTCGTAGAATATATAGGAGCCAATATGAGCATCCAGGTTCCGCTATTGTTTATTTACGGGAGATAAAGATCTTCGTAGAATATTGTCTCGGTCATGTCTACATAGTTCTCGAACCCGTAGGGTCCGCACGCTTAACGTTCAATGTGTTGGGGAACGTAGTAATTTCAAAAAATATCCTACGCACACGCAAGATCATGGTGACGCATAGCAACGAGAGGGGAGAGTGTGTCCACGTACCCTCATAGACCGAAAGCGGAAGTGTTAGCACAACACGGTTGATGTAGTCGTACGTCTTCACGGGCCGACCGATCAAGCACTGAAAGCACGACACCTCCGAGTTCTTGCACACGTTCAGCTCGATGACGTCCATCAAACTCCGATCCAGCCGAGTGTCGAGGGAGAGTTTCGTCAGCACGACGGCGTGCTGACGATGATGATGTTCTACCGTCGCAGGGCTTCCCCTAAGCACCGCTACGATATTATCGAGGAGGACTATGGTGGAGGGGGGCACCGCACAAGGCTAAGAGATCAATGATCAATTGTTGTGTCTCTAAGGGGTGCCCCCCTCCCCGTATATAAAGGAGTGGAGGAGGGGGAGGGCCAGCCCTCTCTATGACGCGCCCTAGGAGGAGTCCTACTCCCACCGGGAGTAGGATTCCCCCCTTCCAAGTAGTAGGAGTAGGAGTCAAGGAAAGGGGAGAAAGAAGAGAAGGAAGGAGGGGGCGCATCCCCTCCCCTAGTCCAATTCGGACTAGGCCTTGGGGGGGGGGGGGGGCGCCCAGCCTCTCTCTCTTTCCCCTAAAGCCCAATAAGGCCCATATACTCCCCGGCGAATTCCCGTAACCCTCCGGTACTCCGAAAAATACCCGAATCACTCGGAACCTTTCGGATGTACGAATATAGTCATCCAATATATCGATCTTTACCTCTCGACCATTTCGAGACTCCTCGTCATGTCCCCGATCTCATCCGGGACTCCGAACTACCTTCGGTACACCAAAACACATAAACTCATAATATAACCGTCATCAAACTTTAAGCGTGCAGACCCTACAGGTTCGAGAACAATGTAGACATGACCGAGACACGTCTCCGGTCAATAACCAATAGCGGAACCTGGATGTTCATATTGGCTCCCACATATTCTACGAAGATCTTTATCGGTCAAACCGCACAACAACATACATTGTTCCCTTTGTCATCGGTATGTTACTTGCCCGAGATTCGATCGTCGGTATCTCAATACCTAGTTTAATCTCGTTACCGGCAAGTCTATCTACTCGTTATGTAATGCATCATTCTGTAACTAACTCATTATCTACTTTGCTTGCAAGGCTTATAGTGATGTGCATTACCGAGAGGGCCCAGAGATACCTCTCCGACAATCGGAGTGACAAATCCTAATCTCGAAATACGCCAACTCAACATGTACCTTCGGAGACACCTGTAGAGCTCCTTTATAATCACCCAGTTACGTTGTGACGTTTGGTAGTTCACAAAGTGTTCCTACGGTAAACGGGAGTTGCATAATCTCATAGTCATAGGAACATGTATAAGTCATGAAGAAAGCAATAGCAACATACTAAATGATCAAGTGCTAAGCTAACGGAATGGGTCAAGTCAATCACATCATTCTCTAATGATGTGATCCCGTTAATCAAATGACAACTCATGTATATGGCTAGGAAACTTAACCATCTTTGATTCAACGAGCTAGTCAAGTAGAGGCATACTAGTGACACTATGTTTGTCTATGTATTCACACATGTATTATGTTTCCGGTTAATACAATTCTAGCATGAATAATAAACATTTATCATGAAATAAGGAAATAAATAATAAATTTATTATTGCTTCTAGGGCATATTTCCTTTAGTCTCCCACTTGCACTAGAGTCAATAATCTAGTTCACATCACCATGTGAATTAATACCAATAGCTCACATCACCATGTGATTAACACCCATAGTTCACATCGTCATGTGACCAACACCCAAAGGGTTTACTAGAGTCAATAATCTAGTTCACATCGCTATGTGATTAACACCCAAAGAGTACTAAGGTGCGATCATGTTTTGCTTGTGAGAGAAGTTTAGTCAACGGGTCTGCCACATCCAGATCTGTACGTATTTTGCAAATTTTTGTGTCAACAATGCTCTGCACGGAGCTACTCTAGCTAATTGCTCCCACTTTCAATATGTATCCAGATTGAGATTTAGAGTCATCTGGATCAGTGTCAAAATTTGCATCGACGTAACCCTTTACGACGAACCTTTTTGTCACCTCCATAATCGAGAAACATATCCTTATTCCACTAAGGATAATTTTGACCGCTGTCCAGTGATCTACTCCTAGATCACTATTGTACTTCCTTGCCAAAATCAGTGTAGGGTATACAATAGATCTGGTACACAACATGGCATACTTTATAGAACCTATGGCCAAGGCATAGGGAATGACTTTCATTCTCTTTCTATCTTCTGTCGTGGTCGGGCTTTGAGTCTTACTCAATTTCACACCTTGTAACACAGGCAAGAACTCTTTCTTTGACTGTTCCATTTTGAACTACTTCAAAATCTTGTCAAGGTATGTACTCATTGAAAAACTTATCAAGCGTCTTGATCTATCTCTATTGATCTTGAAGCTCAATATGTAAGCAGCTTCACCGATGTCTTTCTTTGAAAAACTCCTTTCAAACACTCCTTTATGCTTTGCAGAATAATTCTACATTATTTCCGATCAACAATATGCCATTCACATATACTTATCATGAATGTTGTAGTGCTCCCACTCACTTTCTTGTAAATACAGGCTTCACCGCAAGTCTGTATAAAACTATATCCTTTGATCAACTTATCAAAGCGTATATTCCAACTCCGAGATGCTTGCACCAGTCCATAGATGGATCGCTGGAGCTTGCATATTTTGTTAGCACCTTTAGGATTGACAAAACCTTCTGGTTGCATCATATACAACTCTTCTTTAATAAATCCATTAAGGAATGTAGTTTTGTTTATCCATTTGCCAGATTTCATAAAATGCGGCAATTGCTAACATGATTCGGACAGACTTAAGCATAGATACGAGTGAGAAACTCTCATCGTAGTCAACACCTTGAACTTGTCGAAAACCTTTTGCGACAATTCTAGCTTTGTAGATAGTAACACTACTATCAGCGTCCGTCTTCCTCTTGAAGATCCATTTAATCTCAATGGCTCGCCGATCATTGGACAAGTCAATCAAAGTCCATACTTTGTTCTCATACATGGATCTCATCTCAGATTTCATGGCCTCAAGCCATTTCGCGGAATTTGGGCTCACCATCGCTTCTTCATAGTTCGTAGGTTCGTCATGGTCTAGTAACATAACTTCTAAAACAGGATTACCGTACCACTCTGGTGCGGATCTTACTCTGGTTGACCTACGAGGTTCAGTAACAACTTGATTTGAAGTTTCATGATCATCATCATTAACTTCCTCACTAATTGGTGTAGTAGTCACAGGAACAGATTTCTGTGATGAATTACTTTCCAATAAGGGAGCAGGTACAGTTACCTCATCAAGTTCTACTTTCCTCCCACTCACTTCTTTCGAGAGAAACTCCTTCTCTAGAAAGGATCCATTCTAAGCAATGAATATCTTGCCTTCGGATCTGTGATAGAAGGTGTACCCAGCTGTCTCCTTTGGGTATTCTATGAAGACACATTTCTTTGATTTGGGTTTGAGCTTATCAGGATGAAACTTTTTCTTATAAGCATCGCAACCCCAAACTTTAAGAAATGACAACTTTGGTTTCCTGCCAAACCATAGTTCATATGGTGTCGTCTCAAACGAATTTAGATGATGCCCTTTTTTTACGTGAATGCAGCTGTCTCTAATGCATAACCCCAAAACTACAGTGGTAAATTGGTAAGAAACATGATTGATCGCACCATATCAAATAAAGTGTGGTTATGACGTTCGGACACACCGTTACGCTGTGGTGTTCCAGGTCGCATGAATTTGTGAAACTATTTCACATTATTTTAACTGAAGGCCAAACTCGTAACTCAAATATTCATCTCCACGATTAGATCGCAAAAACTTTATTTTCTTGTTACGATGATTTTCCACTTCACTCTGAAATTCTTTGAACCTTTCAACTATTTCAGACTTATGTTTCATCAAACAGATATACCCATATCTGCTCAAATCATCTGTGAAGGTCAGAAAATAACGATACCCGCCACGAGCCTTAATACTCATTGGTCTACATACATCAGTATGTATCATTTCCAACAAGTCAGTAGCTCGTTCCATTGTTCTGGAGAACGGAGTTTTAGTCATCTTGCCCAAAAGGCACGGTTCGCAAGCATCAAATGATTCATAACCAAGTGATTCCGAAAATCCATCTTTATGGAGTTTCTTCATGCGCTTTACACCGATATGACCCAAACGGCAGTGCCACAAATAAGTTGCACTATCATTATTAACTTTGCATCTTTTGGCATCAATATTATGAATATGTGTATCACTACGATCGAGATCCAACAAACTATTTTCATTCGGTGTATGACCATTGAAGGTTTTATTCATGTAAACAGAACAACAATTATTCTCTGACTTTAAATGAATAACCATATTGCAATAAACATGATCAAATCATATTCATGCTCAACGCAAACGCCAAATAACATTTATTTAGGTTTAACACTAATCCCGAAAGTATAGGGAGTGTGTGATGATGATCATATCAATCTTGGAACTACTTCCAACACTCATCGTCACTTCCCCTCAACTAGTCTCTGTTTATTATGTAACTCCTGTTTCGAGTTACTAATCTTAGCAACCGAACAAGTATCAAATACCCAGGGGCTACTATAAACACTAGTAAGGCACACATCAATAACTTGTATATCAAATATACCCTTGTTCACTTTCCCATCCTTCTTATCCACCAAATATTCAGGGCATTTCCGTTTCCAGTGACCATTTCCTTTGCAGTGTAAGCACTCAGTTTCAGGCTTTGGTCCAGTTTTGGGCTTCTTGCGGGAGCTACAACTTGCTTGTCATTCTATTTGAAGTTCCCTTTCTTTCCCTTTGCCCTTTTCTTGAAACTAATGGTCTTGTCAATCATCAACACTTGATGCTCTTTCTTGATTTCTACCTTCGTTGATTTCAACATCGCGAAGAGCTTGGGAATTGTTTTCGTCATCCTTTGCATACTATAGTTCATCACGAAGTTCTACTAACTTGGTGATGGTGACTAGAGAACTCTGTCAATCACTATCTTATCTGGAAGATTAACTCCCACTTGATTCAAGCGATTGTAGTACCCAGACAATCTGAGCACATGCTAACTAGTTGAGCAATTCTCCTCCATCTTTTAGCTATAGAACTTGTTGGAGACTTCATATCTCTCAACTCGATTATTTGATTGAAATATTAACTTCAACTCCTAGAACATCTCATATGGCCCATGACGTTCAAAACGTCTTTGAAGTCCCGATTCTAAGCCGTTAAGCATAGTCCACTAAACTATCAAGTAGTCATCATATTAAGCTAGCCAAACGTTCATAACGTCTGCATCTGCTCCTGCAATAGGTTCGTCACCTAGCGGTGCATCAAGGACATAATTCTTCTGTGCAGCAATGAGGACAATCCTCAGATCACGGATCCAATCCGCATCACTGCTACTAACATCTTTCAACATAGTTATCTCTAGGAACATATCAAAATAAACATATGAAAACAACAACGCGAGCTATTGATCTACAACATAACTTGCAAAATACTACCAGGACTAAGTTCATGATGAATTTAAGTTCAATTAATCATATTACTTAAGAACTCCCACTTAGATAGACATCCCTCTAATCATCTAAGTGATCACGTGATCCAAATCAACTAAACCATAACCGATCATCATGTGAAATGGAGTAGTTTTCAATGGTGAACATCACTATGTTGATCATATCTACTATATGATTCACGCTCGACCTTTCTGTCTCAGTGTTCCGAGGCCATATCTGCATATGCTAGGCTCGTCAAGTTTAACCTGAGTATTCTGCGTGTGCAAAACTGGCTTGCACCCGTTGTAGATGGATGTAGAGCTTATCACACCCGATCATCACATGGTGTCTGGGCACGACGAACTTTGGCAATGGTGCATACTCAGGGAGAACACTTTTATCTTGAAATTTAGTGAGAGATCACCTTATAATGCTACCGTCAATCAAAGCAAGATAAGATGCATAAAAGATAAACATCACATGCAATCAATATAAGTGATATGATATGGCCATCATCATTTTGTGCTTGTGATCTCCATCTCCGAAGCACCGTCATGATCACCATCGTCACCGGCGCGACACCTTGATCTCCATTGTAGCATCGTTGTTGTCTCGCCAACTATTGCTTCTACGACTATCGCTACCGCTTAGTGATAAAGTAAAGCAATTGGATGGCGATTGCATTGCATACAATAAAGCGACAACCATATGGCTCCTGCCAGTTGCCGATAACTCGGTTACAAAACATGATCATCTCATACAATAAAATATAGCATCATGCCTTGACCATATCACATCACAACATGCCCTGCAAAAACAAGTTAGACGTCCTATACTTTGTTGTTGCAAATTTTACGTGGCTGCTACGGGCTTAACAAGAACTGTTCTTACCTACGCATCAAAACCACAACAATAGTTTGTCAAGTTAGTGCTGTTTTAACCTTCTCAAGGACTGGGCGTAGCCACACTCAGTTCAACTAAAGTTGGAGAAACTGACACCTGCCAGCCATCTGTGTGCAAAGCACGTCGGTAGAATCAGTCTCGCGTAAGCGTACGCGTAATGTTGGTCCGGGCCGCTTCATCCAACAATACCGCTGAACCAAAGTATGACATGCTGGTAAGCAGTATGACTTGTATCGCCCACAACTCACTTGTGTTCTACTCGTGCATATAACATCAACGCATAAAACCTGGCTCAGATGCCACTGTTGGGGAACGTACTAATTTCAAAAAAGTTCCTATGCACACGCAAGATCATGGTGACGCATAGCAATGAGAGGGAAGAGCATGTCCACGTACCCTCGTAGACCGAAAGCGGAAGCGTTAGCACAACGCGGTTGGTGTAGTCGTACGTCTTCACGGCCCGACCGATCAAGCACCAAAACCACGACACCTCCGAGTTCTTGCACACGTTCAGCTCGATGACGTCCCTCGAACTCCGATCCAGCCGAGTGTTGAGGGAGAGTTCCGTCAGCACGACGGCATGGTGACGATGATGATGTTCTACCGTCGCAGGGCTTTGCCTAAGCACCACTACAATATTATCGAGGAGGACTATGGTGGAGGGGGCACCGCACACGGCTAAGAGATCAATGATCAATTGTTGTGTCTCCAAGGGGTGCCCCCTCCCCGTATATAAAGGAGTGGAGGAGGGGGAGGGCCGACCCTCTCTATGGCGCGCCCTAGCTAGGAGGAGTCCTACTCCCACCGGGAGTAGGATCCCCCCCTTTCCATGTAGTAGGAGTAGGAGTCAAGGAAAGGGGAGAAAGAAGAGAAGCATGGAGGGGGCGCAGCCCCTCCCCTAGTCCAATTCGGACTAGGCCTTGGGGGGCGCCCAGCCTCTCCTCTCTCTCTCCCCTAAAGCCCAATAAGGCCCATATACTCCCCGGTGAATTCCCGTAACTCTCCGGTACTCCGAAAAAAATACCAGAATCACTCAGAACCTTTCCGATGTCCGAATATAGTCGTCCAATATATCGATATTTACGTCTCAACCATTTCGAGACTCCTCTTCATGTCCCCGATCTCATCCGGGACTCTGAACTACTTTCGGTACATCAAAACACATAAACTCATAATATAACCATCATCGAAAAGCGTGCGGACCCTACGGGTTCGAGAACAATGTAGACATGACCGAGACACATCTCCGGTCAATAACCAATAGCGGAACCTGGATGCTCATATTGGCTCCCACATATTCTACGGAGATCTTTATCGGTCAAACCGCATAACAACATACGTTGTTCCCTTTGTTATCGGTATGTTACTTGCCCGAGATTCGATCGTCGGTATCTCAATACCTAGTTCAATCTTGTTACCAGCAAGTCTATTTACTCGTTACGTAATGCATCATTCTGTAACTAACTCATTAGCTACATTGCTTGCAAGGCTTATAGTGTTAGAAATATGCCCTAGAGGCAATAATAAAATGGTTATTATTATATTTCTTTGTTCATGATAATTGTCTATTATTCATGCTATTACTGTGTTATCCGGAAATCATAATACACGTGTGAATACATAGACCACAACAAGTCCCTAGTGAGCCTCTAGTTTACTAGCTCGTTGATCAACAAGTAGTCATGGTTTCCTGACTATGGGCATTGGATGTCATTGATAATGGGATCACATCATTAGGAGAATGATGTGATGGACAAGACCCAATCCTAAGCATAGCTCAAAGATCGTGTAGTTCGTTTAGCTAGAGCTTTTCCAAATGTCGAGTATCATTTCCTTAGACCATGAGATTGTGCAACTCCCGGATACCGTAGGAGTGCTTTGGTTGTGCCAAACGTCACAACATAACTGGGTGACTATAAAGGTGCACTACGGGTATCTCCGAAAGTGTCTGTTGGGTTGGCACGAATCGAGACTGGGATTTGTCATTCCGTATGACGGAGAGGTATCTCTGGGCCCACTCGGTAATTCATCATCATAATGAGCTCAATGTGACCAAGTGTCTGGTCACGGGATCATGCATTACGGTACGAGTAAAGTGACTTGCCGGTAACGAGACTAAACGAGGTATTGGGATACCGACGATCGAGTCTCGGGCAAGTAACGTACCGATTGACAAAGGGAATTGAATACGGGGTTGATTGAATCCTCGACATCGTGGTTCATCCGATGAGATCATCGAGGAGTATGTGGGAGCCAAGATGGGTATCCAGATCCCGCTGTTGGTTATTGAACGGAGAGGCGTCTCGGTCATGTCTGCATGTCTCCCGAACCCATAGGGTCTACACACTTAAGGTTCAATGACGCTAGGGTTGTAGAGATATTAGTATGCAGCAAACCGAAAGTTGTTCGGAGTCCCGGATGAGATCCCGGACGTCACGAGGAGTTCCGGAATGGTCCGGAGGTGAAGAATTATATATAGAAAGTGCTGTTTCGGCCGTCGGGAAAGTTTCGGGGGTCACCGGTATTGTACCGGGACCACCGGAAGGGTCCCGGGGGTCCACCGGGTGGGGCCACCTATCCCGGAGGGCCCCGTGGGCTGAAGTGGGGAGGGGACCAGCCCCTGGTGGGCTGGTGCGCCCCCCCTTGGGCCCCCTGCGCCTAGGGTTGGGAACCCTAGGGGAGGGGGCGCCTCCACTTGCCTTGGGGGGCAAGGCTCCCCCCTTGGCCGCCGCCCCTGGAGATCCCATCTCCAGGGCCGCCCCCCTGGTGACCCTATATAAAGAGGGGGGAGGGAGGGCAGCCGTACCTTGCCCCTGGCGCCCCCCTTCCCCTTGCTACACCTCTCCCTCCCGTAGACGCTTGGCGAAGCCCTGCCAGATCCCTGCTGCATCCACCACCACGCCGTCGTGCTGCTGGATCTTCATCAACCTCTCCTTCCCCCTTGCTGGATCAAGAAGGAGGAGACGTCACGCTGACCGTACGTGTGTTGAACGCAGAGGTGCCGTCCGTTCGGCGCTAGGATCTCTAGTGATTTGGATCATGACGTGTACGACTTTCTCAACCCCGTTCTCTTGAACGCTTCCGCTCGTGATCTACAAGGGTATGTAGATGCACTCCTCTCTCTCGTTGCTGGATGAACTCATTGATTGATCTTGGTGAACGTAGGAAATTTTTAATTTTATGCAACGTTCCCCAACATATAGTGATGTGCATTACCGAGAGGGCCCAGAGATACCTCTCCGACAATCGGAGTGACAAATCCTAATCTCAAAATACGCCAACTCAACATGTACCTTCGGAGACACCTGTAGAGCTCCTTTATAATCACCCAGTTATGTTGTGATGTTTGGTAGCACACAAAGTGTTCCTCCGGTAAACGGGAGTTGCATAATCTCATAGTCGTAGTAACATGTATAAGTCATGAAGAAAGCAATAGCAACATACTAAACGATCAAGTGCTAAGCTAACGGAATGGGTCAAGTCAATCACATCATTCTCTAATGATGTGATCCCGTTAATCAAATGACAACTCATGTATATGGCTAGGAAACTTAACCATCTTTGATTCAACGAGCTAGTCAAGTAGAGGCATACTAGTGACACTATGTTTGTCTATGTATTCACACATGTATTGTGTTTCCGGTAATACAATTCTAGCATGAATAATAAACATTTATCATGAAATAAGGAAATAAATAATAACTTTATTATTGCCTCTAGGGCATATTTCCTTCACAATGATGATTGTATTATATGAGTTATGTGATTTGGTGACCGAATGTTGTTCGGAGTCCCGGATGAGATCACGGACATGACGAGGAGTCTCTAAATGGTCGAGAGGTAAAGATTGATATATAGGACGATAGTATTCGGACATCGAAAGTGTTCCGAAGGGTACGGGTTACATATCGGGTCACCAGAAGGGGTTCCGGGACCCCCCGGCAAAGATATGGGCCTAGTGGGCCAAGAGGGGAAACACAGCAGTTAGAAGGGGCTGACGCACCCCCCATATGGGCTGCACCAGAGGAGAAAGGAAAGAGGGGAAGAGAGAAGGAAGGGGAGGGATTCGGACTCCCCCTTCCTTCCCTCCTCCCTCCTCTTTCCTTCCCCCTTTGGTGAAAAAGGAAGGGGGGTGAATTGGGGAGGAACCCCAAGTAGGATTCGGCCTACTTGGGGCGCCCCCCTTGGCTGCTCCCTCTCCCTCCCACCTATATATATGAGGGGGGAGGCGCCTAGAACACACAACAACATCTGTTAGCTGTGTGCGGCGCCTCCCTCCATAGATTACACTCTTGGTCATATTCTCGTGTGCTTAGGCGAAGCCCTACGCATATCACTTCACCATCACCATCACCATCACCATGTCGTCGTGCTGATGGAACTCTTCTACTTCCTCAACACTTTTCTAGAACAAGAGTTTGAGGGACGTCATCGAGCTGAACGTGTGCAGAACTCGGAGGTACCGTACGTTCAGTGCTTGATCGGTCGGAATGAGACGAAGTTCGACTACATCAACCACGTTGTTAAACGCTTCTGCTTTCGGTCTATGAGGGTATGTAGATACACTCCCCGCTCTCGTTGTAATGTGTCTCCTAGATAGATCTTGCGTGAGCGTAGGAATTTTTTTGAAATTGCATGCTACGTTCCCCGATAGTGGCATACGAGCCAGGTCTATGTGTAGATGATATGCACGAGTAGAACACAAAGAGTTGTGGGCGGTATTGTTGCATGAAGCGACCCGGACCAAACCTTACATGACCATGTTCATGAGACCAGTTCCACCGACAGACATGCAACTAGTTTTGCATAAAGGTTGCTGGCGGCTGTCTGTTTCTCCTACTTTAGTTGAATCGAATTTGACTACGACTGGTCCTTGTTGAAGGTTAAAACAACAAACTTGATAACTCACCTTTGTGGTTTTGTGCCGTAGGTAAGAACGGTTCTTGCTAGAAGCCCGTAGCAGCCACGTAAAACTTGCAACAACAAAGTAGAGGACATCTAACTTGTTTTTGCAGGCATGTTGTGATGTGATATGGTCAAGACATGATGTGATATACGTTGTTGTATGATATGATCATGTTTTGTAAAAGTTGTCGATAACTGGCAGGAGCCTTATGGTTGTCTCTTTATTGTATGAAATGCAAACGCCATGTAATTGCTTTACTTTATCACTAAGCGGTAGTGATAGTTTTAGAAGCGATAGTTGGCGAGACGACCACGACGCTGCGATGGAGATCAAGGTGTCGAGCCGGTAACGATGGAGACCATGGTGATGCTTTGAAGATGGAGATCAAAAGCACAAGATGATGATGGCCATATCATGTCACATATTTTGATTGCATGTGATGTTTATCTTTTATGCATCTTATTTTGCTTAGTACGACGGTAGCATTATAAGATGATCCCTTAACTAAAATTTCAAGGTATAAGTGTTCTCCATGACTATGCAGCGTTGCGATAGTTCTTCGTGCTGAGACACCACGTGATGATCGGATGTGATAGGCTCTATGTTCACATACAACGGGTGCAAGACAGTTTTGCACATGCGGAATACTCGGGTTAAACTTGAGGAGCCTAGCATGTACAAACATGGCCTTAGAACACTGGAGACCGAAAGTTCGAACGTGAATCATGTAGTAGATATGATCAACATAGAGATGCTCACCATTGATGACTACTCCATCTCACGTGATGATCGGACATGGTTTAGTTGATTTGGATCACGTATAATTTAGATGACTTGAGGGATGTCAATCTAAGTGGGAGTTCTTAAGTAATATGATTAATTGAAGTTAATTTATCATGAACTTAGTCCTGGTAGTTTTTGCATATCTGTGTTGTAGATCAATGGCCCGTGCTATCGTTCCCTTGAATTTTAATGTGTTCCTAGAGAAAGCTAAGTTGAAAGTTGATGGTAGCAACTACACGGACTAGGTCCATAACTTGAGGATTATCCTCATTGCTGCACAGAAGAATTATGTCCTTGATGCACCGCTAGGTGTACCACCCCCTCCAGCAACTGCAGACGTTGTGAACGCCTGGCAATCGCGTGTTGATGACTACTCGATAGTTTAGTGTGCCATGCTTTACGGCTTAGAATCGGGACTTCAAAGATGTTTTGAATGTCATGGAGCATATGAGATGTTCCAAGAGTTTGAAGTTAATATTTCAAGAAAATGCCCGAGTTGAGAGATATGAAGTCTCCAACAAGTTCTATAGCTACAATATGGAGGAGAACAGTCCTGTCACTGAACAGATACTCAGAATGTCTGGATATCATAATCACTTGACTCGGCTTGGAGTTAATCTTCCAGATGATAGTGTTATTGACAGAGTTCTCCAATCACTGCCGCCAAGCTATAAAGGCTTCATGATGAACTATAATATGCAAGGGATGGAGAAGACTATTCCCGAGCTCTTCACAATGCTCAAACTTGCAGAGGTACAAATCAAGAAGGAGCATCAAGTGTTGATGGTTAACAAGACCACTAGTTTCAAGAAAAAGGGCAAGGGAAAGAAGGAGAACTTCAAGAAGAATGGCAAGCAAGTTGCCACTCCCGGGAAGAAGCCCAAAGTTGGACCTAAGCCTGAAACTGAGTGCTTCTACTGCAAAGGGACTGGTCACTGGAAGCGGAACTGCCCCAAGTATTTGGCGGATAAGAAGGATGGCAAAGTGAACAAAGGTATATTTGATATACATGTTATTGATGTGTACCTTACTAATGCTCGTAGTAGTGCCTGGGTATTTGATACCGGTTTGGTTGCTCATATTTGTAACTCGAAACAGGGACTATGGATTAAACGAAGATTGGCTAAGGAGAGGTGACGATGCGCGTCAGAAATGGTTCCAAGGTCGATGTGATCGTCGTCGGCACGCTACCTCTACATCTACCTTCAGGATTAGTTTTAGACCCGAATAATTGTTATTTGGTGCCAGCGTTGAGCATGAACATTATATCTGGATCTTGTTTAATGCGAGATGGTTATTCATTTAAATCAGAGAATAATGGTTGTTCTATTTATATGGGTAATATGTTTTTTGGTCATGCACCCTTGAAGAGTGGTCTATTTCTGTTGAATCTCGATTGTGGTGATACATGATAACCCACAAGTACAGGGGATCGCAACAGTTCTCGAGGGTAAGTATTTAACCCAAATTTATAGATTTGATGCAAGGGGAGCCAAAGAATATTTGAAGGTATCAACAGCTGAGTTGTCAATTCAACCACACCTGGAGATTAATTATCTGCAGCAAAGTGATCAGTAGCAAAGTAGTTTGATAGTTTTGATAGCAGCAGCAGTAGTAACAGTAAAGGTAACAATGGTAGCAGTGATATTGTAGAAGTAACGATAGCAGTACCAACGGTAGTAACTTAGCAGAAACAATATAAGATAAATTTGTAGGCATTAGATCAGTGACTTGTTGGATGATATTCATCATGTGACAGTTATAACCTAGGGCGATACGACACTAGCTCCAGTTCATCGATATAATGTAGGCATGTATTCCGTAAATAGTCATACGTGCTTTATTAAAAGAACTTGTATGACATCTTTTGTCCTACCCTCCCGTGGCAGTGGGGTCCATATTGGAAACTAAGGGATATTAAGGCCTCCTTTTAATAGAGAACCGGAACAAAGCATTAACACATAGTGAATACATGAACACCTCAAACGACGATCATCACCGAGAGTGGGCCCGGTTGTTCTCACTCCGGGGTTGTCGGATCATAACCATAGTAGGTGAATATAACTTGCAAGATTGGATCTAAAACATGGATATAATGATGAATTCATAAATGGTTTAGATCTGAGTTCATGGCACCCGGGCCCAAAGTGACAAGCATTAAGTATAACAAAGTCATAGCAACGTCAATCTAAGAACACAGTGGATACTAAGGATCAGGCCCTAACAAAACTAACTCGATTACATGATGAATCTCATCCAACTCCTCACTGACCAACGAGCCTACGAAGGAATTACTCACTCAGAGTGGGGAGCATCATGGAATTGGTGATGGAGATGGGTTGGTGATGACGAAGAACGAAGATCCCCCTCTCCGGTGCCCCAAACGGACTCCAGATCTGCCCTCCCGAGGAAGAACAGGGCTTGGTGGCGGCTCCGTCTCGTGGATCGCGATAATTCTTTCTCCCTGATTTTTTTTCTGGAAAATATGAATTTATAGTATCAGCAGGGTCGTCTGCGGGGCCACCAGGTGGGGACAACCCACCTGGGCGCGCCAGGAGAGAGGGGCGCACCTTGGTGCGTTGTGCCCACCCAGGTGCCCCTCTCCTGCAGGTCTTGGCTCCAGAAATTCTTATTATTGATATATAAAAATCCTCGCAAAGTTTCATTCCATTCCGAGAACTTTTATTTCTGCACAAAAACAACACCATGGTAGTTCTGCTGAAAACAATGTCAATCCGGGGTTAGTTTCATTCAAACCATGCAAATTAGAGTCCAAAACAAGGGGAAAAGTGTGAGAAAAAGTTGATACGTTGGAGACGTATCAACTCCCCCAAGCTTAAACCTTTGCTTGTCCTCAAGCAATTCAGTTGATAAACTGAAAGTGAGAAAGAAAAACTTTTACGATCTCTTTTGCTCTTGTTTGCATAAATAAGCTTAAACAACACCCAGGTTTGCAGCCAACATTATAACTAACCATGTCAACAATAACATTTAAAGATTATAATGACTCATATCAATGACATAATCAGCTAGCGAGCAATAATAAAATATCTCAAACAGCAACACATTGTCAAAACAACCATGATATAATATGACAATAATGGTATCTCGCTAGCCCTTTCTGAGACCGCAAAACATAAATGCAGAGCACCTCCAAAGTTCAAGCAGCGACTAAACATTGTAATTCATGGTAGAAAAGATCCAGTCATGATGCACCCAACAGTAGCTACACATAATGCATAAATCATGACAGCTGTGCCCTACTTAGTTTCTGGCGCTTGTTTTAGAAGGTGGTGACACAACATAAAAGTAAATAGAAAGTTCCTTCGCAGAGGGAAGCAGTGATTTGCAGCGGGGCCATAGCTCAATTTTTAAAACAGAGATAAATGATATTTTGAGACATGCACCCTTCTTATTCACTTCACGACCATCAGTTATCAATATCTTCCATGCAAGCACTCTAGTGGCGGATCCCAAGCGATAAAAGTAAAGGTTTACTCCCCCTCCACCATCAATCACACTCCACGGCTTGTCCGAAACAACGGGTGCCATCCATACCAACATCAGTCCCGAGGGAGTTTTGTTCAATTATTTGCGTTTTTGAGTTCCGGACTGGGAATCCCTATTACCGCCTATTTTCTCATGCGATGGCGAGTGAATAAACAATCGACCAGGGAATAACCCTCTTAGCATGGAAGATACCGACCACCTCCTGTCTTTCCATGAACAATCCAGGCACACAAAAAGGATATTTTTTAGAAGTTTTTAGAGGTGCACAAGCAAATTTACTAAGGACGGCAGGGTAATACCGCATATAGGTAGGTATGGTGGACTCATCTAGAATAACTTCGGTTTCAAGGTTTTTGATGTACAAGCAGAGTTCCCACTTAGTACAGGCAAAGTCTAGCAATTAAGATTGAGAAGCGGCCAGCTAGAGAGCAACAACGATCATAACATGCATTATGCATAAGTAACATTGGACACTAGCATGAATAGGATATGAACACCATGAACATAAATATGATAGAGGCTATGTTGGTTTTGATTCAACTACATGCATGAACATGTGCCAAGTCAAGCCACTCGAACATTTAGAGGAGGATACCATATCATAATACTACATCACAATCATTTTAACGCTATGTTGATATCCAAGATAAATCATTATTCACTCCCAGCTACTTATGCATGGCATGAGAAACTATAATCTCTAATTGTCATTGCAAACATGTTTAATCATAATGGGCTGAATCATGGATACTAGGTTAAACATATTTACACAAACAGAACAAGTCGAGTTCATACCAGTTTGTCTTTGCCATGGCCAGTTCATCGAATATCGTCATTATTGCCTTTCACTTGCACGACCGAATGATATGAAAATAATAATAGTGCAAGAATTCCATGGACTAAGCTGGAATCTGCAAGACATTTTATTCAACAGGAGAAGACAAGGTAAAATGTGCTCTTATTAGTTCTACAATTATTCATATGAGAGCCACTCAACATTTTTATCGTGGTCTTCTCCTCGGTACAACTCGAATAAAAGGAAAAGAAATTCAGAGAAACATACTGAAATATTTTTGGAGTTTTTGGTTTTCTTGAACAAGCAAATAAAAGGGAAAAGCAAAAACAAGAAAATATTTACATGGGAAAGCTCCCAACAAACAAAAGAAGAACAAGGAAATCTTTTTGGATTTTCTTTTTAATACTACTACTAAGCATACATAGAAAGTAAATTACTACAACTAAATTTTTTTGGTTTTTCTAAAGTTTTTTCAAACACACAAGAAGAAAGCAATAAAATAAATCTAAGCATGGATGATACAATGAAAAAGTATGAACACCGACTAATGAAATATGTGGACATGAATGTAAGGTCGGTGGAAACACATACTCCCCCCAAGCTTAGGCCTTTGGCCTAATGTTGAAAATCGATCAGTAGCCTGGAGGGTAAAAGTCTACATGGAAGCTCACAGAGGCTCTCGGTGCGGATGCCTCGGCACGCCGTGCTGCCACCACAGCCGCGTTATGAGCTCGGGCCTCGCTCTCAAGAACAAAATATCTCCCCTTGCTGTGATAATTGTAGCGACCAGACCTCAAATAGTATAGTCTCTGTGCATCAGTGCCATCCCTGGATCGGTAATGCTGACATGCACAATACTTGAGGATTTATAACAGAGTTTCAATCACACACTTATTACATCGAATGTCTCAAAAGAGAACTTATTACAACAAATATGGCTTAAGGCCATCTAAAAACAATAACAGCAGAAGGCTTGGAAGATAAAGTGAGTCCATCAACTCCAACGGCATAGGTGAGTGAAAGACAACGACCCATGGCACCTTACTCGTCGTCTTAAAAGTCTGCAACATGAAACGTTGCAGCCCGAAATGGGTTAGCACATGGAATATGCTGGCAATGTAACACGTAGAGTAATGAACAGAAAGAATACTATCACTACATGCATATTTGGCTGGTGGAAAGCTCTATGGTTACAGTTTTGCATAAAGCCAATTTTTCCCTACAACAAAGGAATAAAATTTGTTTAACTATCATGCTGGGTTTAAACATTGAGAAGTTTCCTCCAACTCAATCCCAATTAAATATCATCATTAAACCCAATCAAATTAAATGTAGAGTGATGAGATCAACATGATAATCCAAGAATCAGATACTCAAGATGTCCATAACCGGGTACACGGCTAACCATGATTAGTTTGTACACTCTGTAGAGGTTTGCGTACTTTTCCCCACAAGACTCGAATACATCCATGGTCGGAGATTCGAGACACAGTCTTTCTGAAGTATTAACTCTCTACTCTGGATAGACAGTACCACCTACAACCCACTACATCTGCTAGTCTACCTCTTCAAGAGCTTCACACAACTTACTCAACTATGCCAGAGCCCATATTGGCTTGTGGCTGCACACGGAAGTTTCTAGCATGAATAATCTTATGATTCCTTTGAGCCTGGGTGGCGGACCGTAGGATGATCTCACGGGTACTCCGGGATATCCTAGAACAACACTGGATTCTCCAGGTGCCCTGACAACCACTGGGTACTCCAGGGTGCCTCAAGCAATCCACCCAGATGTGTATTTAAGTAGCCACCTTAAGTTAACCATTAAGTAACAATACTCACATCTGTCATGGATACACTCACCCAAACCACGTCTACGAGCATAGCATAGTAGTATAAGCATCACGTAGAAGTAACTCCCAAAGGTTGATAATAAACAGGCAATGGGTACTACCTCAATCTACTTCCCAAAACCCACCTGTTAATCAGATCCTAACCATGCAATGTTTGAGGGTTGATCTAAGCAAAAACTAGGTAGTAAAGAGGTATGATCAAAGTGTTACTTGCCTTGCTCATGATCCGCAAAATCTAGAGACTCGTAGTAGCATGCTTCGCACTCCGGGTACTCTATCGCAAACAAACAATAACATACATAAGCACTCAACTAGAAGCACGAGTAAAACTAAAATAAGAGATCTAACCAGAAAGTTCAACTGAAGAACTCCGGTTTGCAAAAAGAATCAAAACAAACGAAGCAACGACACTCAAACTACGAAAGAAACAAGATCCGTTTACTAATCTGGACTAGAGTCAAATTTTACAGTACCAAATCTTGTTCAAGTTGTTTAAATGGAAAGAGGGCTTCGAGACGAAGATCTAGGCGCTTGAATCGCCTGATTCCGATAAACGAGCGAAATGATAAACTAAAATGAAGATCAGGGCAGAAATCACGATGGAAAATAATCGCGGAAAAACCTTGGAAAAAGAAAACTGACGAACAGGCTAACGAACAT
Organism: Triticum timopheevii; assembly: GCA_963921465.1. Lineage (NCBI taxonomy): Eukaryota > Viridiplantae > Streptophyta > Magnoliopsida > Poales > Poaceae > Triticum > Triticum timopheevii. The sequence goes on from OY997272.1 coordinate 422,421,022, forward strand.
ACGTTCGCTGTCTGCGGCTCACGGGTGAACAGCGTTCGTTAAAATGAACGTACGGACGAACGTCTGTTATTTAACTAAACCGAGAAAACCGAACTGATCTAATAAATTAAATCCGGAAAATTAAAAAAAAGGATCTAGATCTAGATCTAGGGTTTACCTAAAAATCAAAAAAAATGTGGCAACTCCGGCGACGGCGGCGGTGGTCGGCGGCAAGACAGCGCGGTGGCAGCGAGACGGCGCGGCGGCGGCGGCTAGGGTTTGGGGTAGCGGCGCGAGCTGGCGGCGGGGTGGGCTGGCGGCAGGGTGGGCTGCGGGTCAGGGGGGCGGCTTATAAGGCCCGTGGCGGCGGGGGAGTCCGGGTCGCCCACGGCCCGTAGGTCGGTTTGACTTTTTTTTTAAATAATTTCGACGTGCCGAAAAACGAATAAAAGAAATACTAAACGGACTCCAAAAATCCTGAAATAATTTTTCTCCGTCCTCTAAAAATATAGCGGACAAAGTGAACACTTATTTGGGCCTCTAATGCAATTTTGAAAAATGCACTTTTTCCCTAATTCAAATAAAATAGCAATAAAACTCCCAATAAAATACTTATTTGATTTTAATATTTAACCTTCAATATTTCTTTATTTTGGGGAAGTCATTTTACCCCCTCTCTTTTATTTTCATATTGGAAATATTCGAAGAGAAAAGTAATTAAAATCAAATGATCCTCTTTTCAAAATTTGAGAAAACTCAAATATGAAAATAACAAAATCCCCAACTCTCTCCGTGGGTCCTTGAGTTGCGTAGAATTTCTAGGATCAACCAAAAATGCAATAAAATATGATATGCAATGATGATCTAATGTATAACATTCCAAATTGAAAATTTGGGATGTTACAAACCTACCCCTCTTAAGATGAATCTCGCCCTCGAGATTCGGGTTGGCTAGAAAATAGGTGCGGGTGATCCTTCCGTAGGTCTTCCTCTCATTCCCAGGTGGCTTCATCCTTAGTATGGTGGCTCCACTGAACATTGCAGAACTTGATAACCTTGCTGCGTGTGACTCGGCTGGCAAATTCGAGAATCTTCACTGGTTTTTCCTCATAAGTCAAATCGCTATCCAACTGAATCGCTTCCAGCGGCACTCTATTTCTTAGAGGAATATCAGCCATCTCTGCGTGACACTTCTTCAGCTGGGAAACGTGGAACACATCATGAACTCCTGATAATCCTTTTGGCAATTCCAACTTGTAAGCAACTTCTCCCATACGCTGCAAAACTTTGTAGGGTCCCACAAAACGTGGTGCTACCTTTCCCTTAACACCAAAACGCTTAACTCCTCGAAGTGGGGACACACGAAGATAAACTCTGTCTCCGACTTCGTAAACTGTCTCCTTGCGTTGAGAATCCGCATAGCTCTTCTGCCTGGACTGGGCTACCTTGAGTCTATCGCGAATCAGCTTAACCTTCTCTTCAGACTCCTTAATCAAATCTGGTCCAAACAATTGATAGTCTCCAACTTCATCCCATAGCAACGGTGTCCTGCGCCTCCTTCCGTACAAAGCTTCGAAAGGGGACATCTTCAAACTGGCTTGATAACTGTTATTGTAAGATAACTCGGCATATGGTAAATTGTCATCCCAACTAGATCCATAATCTAGCGCACAATCTCTCAACATGTCCTCCAGAATCTGATTGACTCTCTCAGTCTATCCATCTGTCTGTGGATGAAAGGCTGTACTAAACTCTAGCCTGGTACCCAAAGTCTCATGCAACTAATTCCAGAACTTTGAGGTAAACTGGGTTCCACTATCTGATACAATGGTCCTCGGAACTCCATGCAAACATACGATCTTGGTCATGTATATCTTGGCCAACTTAGCACTGGTGTAAGTGGTCTTCACTGGGATGAAATGAGCTACCTTCGTCAAACGATCAACTACTACCCATATCGAGTCATAGCCTGAACGAGTTCTGGGCAATCCCGTGATAAAATCCATGCCTAGCTTGTCCCACTTCCATTCGGGTATTGGCAATGGCTGTAACAAACCTGCTGGCTTCTAATGCTCTGCCTTCACTCTCTGACATACATCACAATCTGCTAAATACTCAGCAATATCCTTCTTCATTCCGGTCCACCAGAAACTGTCCTTCAAATCCAGATACATCTTGGTATTTCCTGGGTGAATCAACTTCCTGATCTCGGGGTCATTAGGCACATATACACGATCCTCAAACCATAGGGTATTGTGCTCATCCTCACGGAATCCTTTAGCCTTTCCTTTGCTCATACTTTCCTTTATCTCAGCAATCTCCTTGTCAGTCTTATGAGCTTCTCTGATCTTATCCATCAAAGTAGACTGAATTTCCAATGCTGCTACATAGCCTCTCGGGACTATTTCCAAACATAGCTCGCGAAGATCCTCTGCTAACTCCTTGGGTAATCCTCCGATCATGAGAGTATTGACATGATTCTTGCGACTCAACGCATCGGCTACTACATTAGCCTTTCCGGGATGATAATGCAACCTCATATCATAATCCTTAATGAGCTCCAACCATCTCCTCTGCCTGAGATTCAACTCCTTCTACGTGAAGATATACTTCAAACTCTTGTGATCCGTGTACACCTCACAATGGTTTCCTATGAGAAAATGTCTCCATGTCTTCAACGCATGCACTACGGCTGCTAACTCCAAATCATGTGTAGCATAATTCAACTCATGGGGTTTAAGCTGTCGTGAGGCATATGAAACAACTCTTCCCTCCTGTATAAGCACTGATCCAAGCCCTCGACAAGAAGCATCACAATACACTTGATAATCCTCACGTTGATCTGGGAGAATCAACACTGGAGCTGTAACCAAATGTTTCTTTAATTCCTGAAAACTGGCTTCACACTCCTCAGTCCATTTGAACTTGGTGCCCTTCTTCAATAACTCCGTCATGGGCTTTGCAATCTTCGAGAAATTCTCAATGAACCTCCTGTAGTATCCTGCGAGTCCAAGAAAACTCCGGTTCTCTCCAACTGACGTGGGTGCTTCCCAATTAGTCATAGTGACAACCTTGGTGGGGTCTACTGCTATTCCTTCTTTGGTTATAACATGTCCGAGGAATCCAACTTCCTTCAACCAAAACTCACACTTGCTGAACTTGGCATACAACTGGTGTTCTCTGAGCTTCCCAAGTACCAAACGCAAATGCTCCTTGCAACTGGTCAAACAAATCATTGATCATCGGCAGTGGGTACTTGTTCTTGATCGTTACTTCATTCAATCCATGATAATCAACAACAATCCTCAACGATCCATCCTTCTTCTCCACTAGAAGCACCGGTGATCCCCAAGGTGACGAACTTGGGCGAATATAGCCTTTATCCAGTAACTCCTTAATCTACTTCTTAATTTCTTCCAAATCCTTTGCGGGCATCCGATACAGTCTCTTAGATGTTGGCCCTGTGCCTGGCAAAAGCTCAATCAAAAACTCAATGTCTCTATCCGGTGGCATACCTGGAAACTCCTCTGGAAATACATTAGGGAAATCCTTCACCACTGGTACTTCCTCCTGTACAACTCCTGATGAAGAATTCACTTGAGTCCTCTTCAGCACATGCCGGGATACATACTTAATCCTCCTTCCTTCTGGGGTGGTGAGAAAAATCGACTTACTGGAGCAGTCAATGTTCCCTCCATACTTCAATAACCAATCCATGCCTAATATTACATCCAGTCCGTGACTCCAGTACTATTAGGTCTGAGGGAAACACGTAGTTACCAATCCTTAATGGTAACCGATCACACCATAGGCTAGCCATATACTCTGCTCCTCGCGAGGTTACTAACATGGGTGACCTAAGGGCTTGGGTTGGCAGGTTATATATATCCACAAATCCCCCTGATATGTATGAACGCGATGCACCAGTATCAAAAAGAATGATTGCAGTAAATGACTTAACCAAAAACTTACGTATTACTGCATCAGGTTGCGCTTCAACCTCCTCCACGCTAACGTGGTTCACTTGTCCCCTGTTGAAAGGGTTGGGCTTCTTCCCAGAGCTTCCATTGCCATTTCCATTCTTTGCCTTAGAACACTCCGTGGCGTAATGTCCATTCTTCCCGCACTTGAAACAAGTAATGTGACTTAGATCTTTCTTGGCGGGCATTGCTGGGTTGGAATGGTTCTGGCTGTTGCTTCCTCCGTTCCCATTCCCATTCTTGGGGCCACTATGGTTATGCAAACTCCCTCCATTGGAATTATGGCCTCCATGGTTATGGTGAATGTGTCCTCCCGAGTTCGGGGTAAAACGAGGTCTCTGCTGAGCTCCTGAATTGTACTCCCCTTGTCCATACTTCCTCTTGCGGTTGTCAATCTGTTGCTGCTTCCCTTCAATCATGAGAGCTCTATCTATCAAATCCTGGTAGTTGTTGAAGGTTGCCACCATCAACTGCATGCTCAGCTCATCATTCAATCCTTCCAGAAACTTCTCCTGCTTAGCAGCATCTGTAGCTACATCATCAGGGGCATAACGTGCTAACTTACTAAAATCATCCACATACTGGCCCACTGTGCGACCTCCTTGGCGCAAGTTGCGAAACTCGCGCTTATTCATGGCCATAGCTCCTGCTGAAACATGGGCAGTGCGAAAAGCCTGCTAGAACTGGTCCCATGTAACAGAGTCGATGGGGTAAGTGGTTGTGAAATTCTCCCACCATGATGCTGCGCGTCCATCAAGCTGATGTGCGGCAAAACGCACTCTCTCTGCATCTGTGCATCCTGCAGTGGTCAACTCCCTTCCAATCTTGTGGAGCCAATCATCTGCAACAATCGGCTCGGTGCTACTGGAGAACACCGGAGGGTTTAGCCTTAGGAAACGGGCTAAGTGATGGTGGTGGTGGTGGGTTGTTGTTGTTGTTCCCCTGGTTCTGATTCTGGACTAGTAGCTACATTAGGGTATTCTGCTGCTAGATCAACTGAGTGAGCTCCGGCCGGAAAGCAAATCCATTGTCACGTCTCGGAGGCATCTGATGGGTTTAGAAAAGATGAGAAAATAGAATAGAATGAGGTCTAGAGGGAAAAACACTACCCATATGCACATGAGACAAACACAAACATATCACTTCAATCAATTCAAACAAGGGCATACAATTGGTCTAATTGTCGTTACAAAAGTGCTCGGACTATACTATATACATGGGCGAATACTACTACTGATATGGTGGTCGACTAGAAGTTTTAATCGGTGGAAGACTCCATGATATCTGCTCCAGCTTCATCAACATAGTCATCATTGCTATCGTCTGGATCTGAGCCGGTATCGTCGATGATGATGTAGTTCTCCGGGCAAGTGAAATCAGCGTCTTCTCCTCCTGGCGCGGGGCCTCCCATGAATACTCCTAGTTCCTTGTTAGATCGTCATTCTTCTCCACGAGTATCGTCATTTCCTCCTCATATCCATCGCGTGTAGACTTGAGTTCCTCCTCCAGCTCCGCGATCCTGGTCATTGCCTTCTTCAGATCTATCATGCCTGCGCACATCTGGTTCTCCTGGCAACGAATGTGCTGGTTTAACTCCTGGATGAAAGTTGCAATGGATCTATCCCTCCTAGTGCGGATCATCTCCCATTGCTCATCTCGGCACCCACAAATCTGGTAGATAGTATCCTAGAGATCCTCGTGGTAAACTTCTCCAATGCGTCCCATAGTGATGTGGGCTGCCATGCTCTTTCCTAGACTCCAGGTTGGTGCATCAAAGGAAAACTCTATGGGCTCAGTGACTGGCATGAATGTCCTTCCTGGAACATGTACTCGAATCATCCAACGCTCCTCTTCTGGTAAAGTGGCGATGTAGGTCTCGGTGAAGCTTGGTATTCCAATGTTCAGGTACCTAGTAACTTCTTTCAAGTGTCGTACAAAAGGTGTATCTTCATCCGGTTGTGTGAACTTGTTCCTTGCATCCGCCATCCAATAGAGTAGAAAAGAGGAGAGAAGTCAGAAATGAGAAGAGAGGAGTGACCTATGGTTTTAGCTTAGTGGTCGTGTCTTATAGTCAGAGTGTGCTCTGATACCATCTTGTAGTGACCAGACCTCAAACAGTCTAGTCTCTGTGCATCAGTGCCATCCCTGGATCGGTAATGCTGACACTCACAGTACTTGAGGATTTATAACAGAGTTTCAATCACACACTTATTACATCGAATGTATCAAAAGAGAACTTATTACAATAAATATGGCTTAAGGCCATCTAAAAACGATAACAGCGGAAGGCTTGGAAGATAAAGTGAGTCCATCAACTCCAACGGCATAGCTGGGTGAAAGACAATGACCTATGGCACCTTACTCATCGTCTGAAAGTCTGCAACATGAAACGTTGTAGCCCGAAACGGGTCAGCACATGGAATATACTGGCAATGTAACACATAGAGTAATGAACAGAAAGAATACTATCACTACATGCATATTTGGCTGGTGGAAAGCTCTATGGTTACAGTTTTGCATAAAGCCAATTTTTTCCTACAACAAAGGAATAAATTTTGGTTAACTATCATGGTGGTTGTTAAACATTGAGAAGGTTCCTCCAACTCAACCCCAATTAAAAATCATCATTAAACCCAATCAAATTAAATGTAGAGTGATGAGATCAACATGATAATCCAAGAACCAGATACTCAAGATGTCCATAACCGGGGACACGGCTAACCATGATTAGTGTGTACACTCTGCAGAGGTTTGCGCACTTTTCCCCACAAGACTCGAATACATCCATGGTCGGAGATTCAAGACACAGTCTTCCTGAAGCATCAACTCTCTACTCTGGATAGACAGTACCACCTACAACCCACTACATCTGCTAGTCTACCTCTTCAAGAGCTTCGCGCGACTTACTAAACTATGTCAGAGCCCATACTGGCTTGTGGATGCACACAGAAGTTTCTAGCATGAATAATCTTATGATCCATTTGAGCATGGGTGGCGGACCGTAGGATGATCACACGGGTACTCCGGGATATCCTAGGACAACACTGGATTTTCCAGGTGCCCTGACAACCACTTGGTACTCCAGGGTGCCTCAAGCAATCCACCCAGATGTGTATTTAAGTAGCCACCTTAAGTTAACCATTAAGTAACAATACTCACATCTGTCATGGATACACTCACCCAAACCATGTAGAAGTAACTCCCAAAGGTTGATAATAAACAGGCAATAGGTACTACCTCAATCTACTTCCCAAAACCCACCTGTTATTCAGATCCTAACCATGCAATGTTTGAGGGTTGATCTAATGCAATAAAAACTGGGTAGTAAAGAGGTATGATCAAAGTGTTACTTGCCTTGCTGATGATCCGTAAAACCTAGAGACTCGTAGTAGCACGCTTCGCACTCCGGGTACTCTATCGCAAACAAACAATAACATACATAAGCACTCAACTAGAAGCACGGGTAAAACTCAAATAAGAGATCTAACTAGAAAGTTCAACTGAAGAACTCCGGTTTGTAAAATGAATCAAAACAAACGAAGCAACGAAACTCAAACTGCGAAAGAAACAAGATACGTTTACTAATCTGGACTAGAGTCAAATTTTACAGTACCAAAATCTTGTTCAAGTTGTCTAAACAGAAAGAGGGCTTCGAGATGAAGATCTAGGCGCTTGAATCGCCTGATTCCGATAAATGAGAGAAAAGATAAACTAAAACGAAGATCAAGGCAAAATTCGCGATCGAAAATAATCGCGCAAAAACCCTGGAAAAAGAAAAACTGACGAACAGGCTAACGAACGAACGTTCGCTATCTATGGCTAACGGAACACCGTTCGTTAAAACGAACGTATGGACGAACATCTGTTATTTAACTAAACCGAGAAAACCGAATCGATCTAATAAATTAAACCGGGAAAACTAAAAAAACGGATCTAGATCTAGATCTAGGGTTTACCTAAAAACCAAAATAAAAACCGCGGCAACTCCGGCGACGGCGGCGGTGGTCGGCGGTGGGATGGCAGCGAGACGGTGTGGCAGCGGCGGCAGCTGGAGGTAGCAGCTAGGGTTTGGGGCAGCAGAGCAGGCTAGCGGCGGGGTGGGCTGCGGGGCAGGGGTCGGCTTATAAGGCCCGGGGCGGGGGAGTCCGGGTCGCCCACGGCCCGTAGGTCGGTTTGACTTTTTTTTAAATAATTCCGATGCGCAGAAAAACGAATAAAATAAATACTAAACCGACTCCAAAAATCCTGAAATAAATTTTCCCCGTCCTCTAAATATATAGCGGACAAAGTGAACATTTATTCGGGCCCCCAATGCAATTTTTAAAAACACCTAATTCAAATTAAATAGCAATAAAACCTCGAATAAAATACTTATTTGATTTTAATACTTAACCTCCAATATTTCTTTATTTTGGGGAAGTCATTTTATCCCCTCTCTTTTATTTTCATATTGGAAATATTCAAAGAGAAAAATAATTAAAATCAAATGATCCTCTTTTCAAAATTTGAGAAAACTCAAATATGAAAATAACGAAATCCCCAACTCTCTCCGTGGGTCCTTGAGTTGCGTAGTATTTCTAGGATCAACCAAAAATGCAATAAAATATGATATGCAATGATGATCTAATGTATAACATTCCAAATTAAAAATTTGGGATGTTACAATGATAAAAAACAGCATGCGCAGGCAAATGTGTGTGCACAACAGAGGTTTGGTTAAACAACAAATTATAAGTGAAGTCATGAATTTTTCCTTTGAGGATCTTATGGCTTTTTAAAGCCACAAAATCTAAACACTGCGTGGGTAGGACAGGGTTAAAGGTGAAAGGTGAAACACCCAGCTCTCGTGCCAGACGTGTGGCATAAATTCCCCCATAGAACCAGCCACTATTAGCATTATTCTGAAGTCTACGTGCAACAATCGCTCCAAGGTTATAATTCCATTCACCAGTGAGAGCGGTGTGAATGAGGCTCAAGTGTGGCGCACAAAGTATGCTACAGCCTTGCTTGCCTACTATGCATTTCCCATTAAATAATGCAAAATACTGAATTGCGGGAAAGTGAATGCTCTTTGTTCTGCCTTGTGTCACTCCCCTATTTAAACTGTAACAAAGGCTAATCAAGAAAGACTCGTACTCAGCCTTCGGTGGTTCATCAAGCAAACCCCAATATGGCAGTTTGCAATGGTAAGCAAAATTCTCCAGTGAGATGGTAAATGGATTATCGTAAAGCTAAAAAGACACCCTAAACTCACGAGGAAAAAAATGTAAATCCTTTGACAAATGACTTAGTGAGAAGCTGGCGTTGTTCACACTTATCTGAAAGGTAGGGACCAAGGCCAGCATTGTGAATATATTGCTCAAATTCCTCCTTAATGCCCACACGCACCATATATTCATCGCAAGGCCATAAGCATGTTTTGGTGGCGGCATCGCGTGGAACTTTCACTTGGTTCAACATAAGACCGGCGAGCAGAACTGTTACTAGAAGATGCCCCCGAGGATCATCTCCTCAAAGAGCTCCTTCCAAATAGGTTCATCGTGTCCGCGTACAATTTTTTGAAAATAAAATTTTGAGGTGACAAAAATTTGTCAACAAAACTTCACAAGATTGATAGCAACTACTCCTAGGGATACATAGAGGCCATAACAAGCATTCAGACTGCTTAGAAAACTAAGAATTCAACATGCAAGCTCATCTACAGCAGCACCAAGAGTAGCTAATTATTCACAGTATAAACCACTAAAACAAAAACTAATTGGACAAATGGTGGAGTCACATACCAAGCAACAATCCTCCGAAACAGTTTCGGAAACGGAGCTTCGAGCTAAGAGATCGAAATCCGCGGGTTTGAGCTCAAGAACATGGGAGAGAGAGCAGTGGGGATTTTTTTTCTGAAGGTAAGTGATGATGTGGGCTAACGAGATAAGTGAGGGGGCCCACGTGGGACCACAACCCACCAGGGAGCGCCTGGGGGTCCTGGCGCGCCCAGGTGGGTTGTGCCCACCTAGTGCACCTCCCTCTGGTATTATTTGCACCAAAAATTCTTAAATATTCAGGGGGAAAATCGTATCAGGTTTCAGAGCATTCTGAGAACTTTTATTTTTGGGTCATGTTTTTATTGCACGAGAAATTCAGAAAACAGACAAAACATGCCATTTTATTTTATTTAACTAATAAAAATAGGAAACAAAAAGTAGGGACAGAAGGTAGTGCTTACTAAATTCATAAACTTCATACCGTTCAAATAATTCATTAATAAGGTTGATTAGGTCTTATTAACAAGCACTTTCGATTAGCATGAAACCGAAGAACTTCCGTAATCACTAAGTTACCTCAATGGGGATATGCATTTCCCCAACAATAAGCATTTCATATTTCTTTTTGATAGTAGGTAGAGGTATTTCAAAACTTCCAATAGTGATTGTCGAAGATTTTTCAATAACATTAATACCATTCACTTGGAATTGTTTCTTCGGAAAGTGCACTATATGCTCATTACCATTAATATAAAAAATGACCTTGCTTTTATTGCAATCAATAACAGCCCCTGCAATATTCAAGAAGGGTCTACCAAGGATAATCGACATGTTGTCGTCCTCGGGCATCTCAAGTATAACAAAGTCAGTCAAAATAGTAACATTAGCAACAACAACAGGAACATCCTCACAGATACCGATAGGTATGGCAGTTGATTTGTTAGCCATTTGCAAAGATATTTCAGTAGTGTGAGTTTATTCAAGTCAAGTCTTTTATATAAAGAGAAAGGAATAACACTAACACCAGCTCCTAAATCACACAAAGCAGTTTTCACATAATTCTTTTTGATAGAGCAAGGTATAGTTGGTATACTCGGATCTCCAAGTTTTTTAGGTACTCCATCCTTAAAAGTGTACTTAGCAAGCATAGTGGAGATTTAAGCTTCCGGTATTTTTCTCTTAGTTGTGACGATGTCTTTCATATACTTTGCATAAGGAGGCATTTTTAAGATGTCAGTCAAGCGAGTATGCAAAAAGACTGGCCTCAGCATTTCAGCAAAGCGTTCAAATTCTTCATCATCTTTCTTTTTAGTTGACTTGGGTGGAAAGGGCATAGGTTTTTGAACCCACAGTTCTCTTTCTTTACCGTGTTTTCTAGCAATGAAGTCTCTTCTATCATATCTTTTATTCTTAGGTTGTGGGTTATCAAGATCAATAGGTGGTTCTATCTTAACATCATTATCTGGTTCTTTATCATTATTTGGTTGAGTGTCTTCATGAACCTCATCATTGTCTTTTTCATTATCACTAGGTGGATGTTCATTACCAGATTGAGTTTTAGCATCAGAGATAGAAGTTTCATTTTCATTATCAGGAGGTTTGTCTATTTCAGGTTCACTATAAGCATGCAAAGTCCTATCATTTTCCGTTTTCTTTTTCTTTTTAGAAGGACTAGGTGCACTAGTGTTATTTCTTTGCGAATCTTGTTTAATTCTTTTTGGGTGTCCCTCAGGATAAAGTGGTTCCTGAGTCATTTTACCTCCTCTAGTTGCAACTCTAACAGCAAAGTCTTGTAGATTATGATTCATTTCATCAAGTAATTCTCTTTGTGATTTAGCAACTTGTTCTAAGTGGGTTTGAACCATAGAAGCATGTTTTCCAACACCTCTAACATCATTTGAGATTATAAATAACAAGTCACTCAAGCGAGCAATCATATCAAAATTATATTTCAATTGTTTCATAACATTTGCATTGAAGTGGTCTTGTTTTCTAATGTAATTATCAAACTCATAAGGGCATTGGCTAAGATGCATATTGTGAGGATTATCATTTTCATTGAACTTCATAAGAAAATTTACCTCTACTACCTTCAGCAGTGGTGGTGTATCAAGCCCATGTATTTCTTCAATAGGAGGTAAATTTTTAACATCCTCAGCTTTAATACCTTTTTCGTTCATAGATTTCTTTGCCTCTTGCATATCTTCAGGACTGAGATATAATATACCCCTCTTCTTCGGAGTGGGTTTAGGTGGTGGTTCTGGAATAGTCCAATCATTATAAGTTTTCAATATGTTATTCAATAATTCTTCAGCTTGAGCAATAGTTTGTTCCTTGAAAACACAACCAGCACAACTATCTAGGAAGTCCCTAGAAGCATCGGTTAGTCCATTATAGAAGATATCAATTATTTTATCTTTCTTAAGAGGATGATTAGGCAAAGCATTAAGTAACTGGTAAAGCCTCCCCCAAGCTTGTGGGAGACTCTCTTCTTTAGTTTGAACAAAGTTAAATATTTCCTGTAAGGCAGCTTGTTTCTTATGAGCAGGAAAATATTTTTCAGAGAAGTGGTAAATCATATCCTGGGGACTACGCACACAACCAGGAGCAAGAGTATTGTACCAAGCTTTAGCATCACCCTTTAATGAGAAAGGAAATAATTTGAGAATAAAGTAGTATCGAGTTTTCTCATCATGAGTAAAAAGTGTGGCTATATCATTCAACTTAGTAAGATGTGCCACAATAGTTTCAGTTTCATAACCATGGAAAGGATCAGATTCAACCAAAGTAATTAACTTTGGGTCTACAGAGAATTCATAATCCTGATCAGCAATAGCAATAGGTGAAGTACCAAACTTAGGATCACATTTTAGGGATTTTTCTTTATACTTGTGTAATAATTTCTCTAGATCATCTCTATCCTTACAAGCAAGAATATCTCTAGTTGCCTCTTCACTCATAACATAGCCTTCCGGTACCTTAGGCAATTCATATCTAGGAGGGCTAGGTCTAGCAAGTGTTTCAGGAGTTTCAGTTTCAAGCTCATCATCAGATTCAACAACATCATGTTGTATCACTCTAGCAATTTGTTCATCAAGAAATTCACCAAGTGGCACATCATCATTATCAAGCATGGTACTAGCATCATCATAAGCATCATTCATAGTAGAAGTAGCATCATAAATAACTTGCGACATATTAAAATTAATAGCATGTGGTGGTGTTGCAAGTTTACTCATAATAGAAGGTGAATCTAAAGCAGAACTGGATGGCAGTTCCTTACCTCCCCTCGTCCTTGAGGGAAATATTTTAGTCTTTGGATCCTTCAGATTCTTCATAGTGATAAATTGATAATAATCCCAAGTGACTCAACAAATATAGCTATGCTCCCCAACAACGGCGCCAGAAAAAGGTCTTGATAACCCACAAGTATAGGGGATCGCAACAGTTTTCGAGGGTAAGTATTTAACCCAAATGTATAGATTCGACACAAGGGGAGCCAAAGAATATTTGAAGGTATTAGCAGCTGAGTTGTCAATTCAACCACAACTGGAGATTAATTATCTGCAGCAAAGTGATCAGTAGCAAAGTAGTTTGATAGTTTTGAAAGTAGTAGCAGTAGTAACGGTAACGGTAATAGGGGTAGCAGTGATATTGTAGCCGTAATGATAGCAGTACCAACGGTAGTAACTTAGTAGAAACAATATGAGATAAATCTGTAGGCATTGGATCAGTGACTTGTTGGATGATATTCATTATGTGACAGTTATAACCTAGGGTGATACAGCACTAGCTCCAGTTCATCGATATAATGTAGGCATGTATTCCATAAATAGTCATACGTGCTTTATTAAAAGAACTTGCATGACATCTTTTGTCCTACCCTCCCGTGGTAGCGGGGTCCATATTGGAAGCTAAGGGATATTAAGGCCTCCTTTTAATAGAGAACTGGAACAAAGCATTAACACATAGTGAATACATGAACTCCTCAAACTATGTTCATCACCGAGAGTGGGCCCGGTTGTTGTCACTCCGGGGTTGTCTGATCATAACCGTAGTAGGTGACTATAACTTGCAAGATCGGATCTAAAACATGGATATAATGATGAATTTATAAACGACTCAGATCTGAGTTCATGGCACCCAGGCCCAAAGTTACAAGCATTAAGCATAGAAAAGTCATAGCAACATCAATCTAAGAACATAGTGGATACTAGGGATCAGGCCCTAACAAAACTAACTCGATTACATGATGAATCTCATCCAACTCCTCACCGACCAGTGGGCCTACGAAGGAATTACTCACTCCCGGTGGGGAGCATCATGGAATTGGCGATGGAGATGGGTTCGTGATGAAGAAGAATGAGGACCCCCTCTCCGAAGCCCCAAACGGACTCTAGATCTGCCCCCCGAGGAAGAACAGGGCTTGGCGGTGGCTCCGTCTCGTGGATCGCGATAATTCTTTCTCGATGATTTTTTTCTGGAAAAATGTGATTTTTTAGTATCAGGGGGTCGTCTACGGGGCCACCAGGTGGGGACAACCCACCTGGGCGCGCTAGGAGAGGGGGCGCGCCCTGGTGGGTTGTGTCCACCCAGGTGCCCCTCTCCTACGAGTCTTGGCTCCAAAATTCTTATTATTGATAAAAAAATCCTCGCAAAGTTTCGTTACATTCCGAGAACTTTTATTTCTGCACAAAAACAACACCATGCTAGTTCTGCTAAAAACAACGTCAGTCCAGGGTTAGTTTCCTTTAAATCACGCAAATTAGAGTCCAAAACAAGAGGAAAAGCGTGAGAAGAAGTCAATACGTTGGAGACGTATCAATACACATATTCATAATATTGATGCCAAAAGATGCAAAGTTGATAATGATAGTACAACATATTTGTGGCACTGCCGTTTAGGTCATATTGGTTTAAAATGCATGAAGAAACTCCATGCAGATGGACTTTTCGAATCACTTGATTACGAATCACTTGATACTTGCAGACCATGCCTCATGGGAAAGATGACTAAAACTCCATTCTCCGGAACAATAGAGCGAGCCAATGACTTATTGAAAATAATACATACCGATGTATGTGGTCCAATGAGTGTTGAGGCTCGCGGTGGGTTCATTATTTTCTGACCTTCACAGATGATTTGCACAGATATGGGCATATCTACTTAATGAAACACATGTCTGAAACATTTGAAAAGTTCAAAGAATTTTAGAGTGAAGTGGAGAATCATTGTAACAAGAAAATAAAGTTTCTACGATCTGATCGTAGAGGCGAATATTTGAGTTACTAGTTTGGCCTTCATTTAAAACAATGTGGAATAGTTTCACAACTCATGCCACCTGGAACACCATATCGTAATGGTGTGTCCGAACGTCGTAATTGTACTTTATTAGATATGGTGCGATCTACGATGTCTCTTACTGATTTACCACTATCGTTTTGGGGTTATGCATTAGAGACAGCTGCATTCACGTTAAATAGCGCACCATCTAAATCCGTTGAGATGACAACATATGAACTGTGGTTTGGCAAGAAACCTAAGCTGTCGTTTCTAAAAGTTTGGGATTGTGATGCTTATGTGAAAAAACTTCAGCCTGATAAGCTCGAACCCAAATCGGAGAAGTGCATCTTCATAGGATATCCAAAAGTAATTGTTGGGTACACCTTCTACCACAGATCCGAAGGCAAGATCTTTGTTTCCAAGAATGGACCTTTGTAGTGAAGGAGTTTCTCTCGAAAGAAGTGAGTGGGAGGAAAGTAGAACTCAATGAGATAACTGTACCTTCTCTCAATTTGGAAAGTAGCTCTTCTGAGAAATCCGTTCCCATGATGCCTACACTAACTAGAGAGGAAGCTAATCATGATGATCATGAAACTTCAAATCAAGTTACTACCGAACCTCGTAGGTCAACCAGAACACGATCGACACCAGAGTGGTAGGGTAATCCTATTCTTGAAGTCATGTTACTAGACCATGGCGAACCTACGTACTATGAAGAAGCTATGATGAGCCCACATTCTGATAAATGGCTTGAGGCCATGAAATCTGAGATAGGATCCATGTATGACAACAAAGTGTGGACTTTTGTGGATTAACCCGATGATCGGAGACCAATAGAAAAGAAATGGATCTTCAAGAAGAAGACTGACGCTGATGGTAATTTTACTATCTATAAAGCTTGACTTGTCACAAAAGGTTTTCGACAAGTTCAAGGAGTTGACTACGATGAGAATTTCTCACCTGTAGTGATGCTTAAGTCTATCCGAATCATGTTAGCAATTGCCGCATTTTGTGATTATGAAATCTGGCAAATGGACGTCAAAACTACATTCCTTAATGGATTTCTAAAAGAAGAGTTGTATAGATGCAACTAGAAGGTTTTGTCGATCCTAAGGGTGCTAACAAAGTGTGCAAGCTCCAATGATCCATCTATGGACCGGTGCAAGCATCTCGGAGTTGGAATATACGCTTTGATGATGTGATCAAAGCATATGGTTTTATACAGACTTTCGGAGAAGCCTGTATTTACAAGAAAGTGAGTGGGAGCTCTGTAGCATTTCTAATATTATATGTGGATGACATATTGTTGATTGGAAATGATGTAGAATTTCTACATAGCATAAAAGAATACGTGAATAACCTTTTTCAATGATAGACCTCGGTGAAGCTACTTATATATTAGGCATCAAGATCTATAGAGATAGATCAAGACGCTTAATAGGACTTTCACAAAGCACATACCTTGATAAAGTTTTGAAGAAGTTCAAAATGGATTAGTCAAAGAAAGGATTCTTGCCTGTGTTACAAGGTGTGAAGTGAGTTAATCTCAATGCCCGACCGCTGCAGAAGATAGAGAGAAAATGAAAGTCATTCCCTATGCCTCAGCCATAGGTTCTATATGTACACTATGCTGTGTACCAGACCTGATGTGTGCCTTGCTATAAGTTTAGCAGGGAGGTACCAAAGTAATCCAGGAGTGGATACTTGGTCAGCGGTGAAGAATATCCTGAAGTACCTGAAGAGGACCAAGGAAATGCTTCTCGTTTATGGAGGTGACAAAGAGCTCGTCGTAAATGGTTACATCGATGCTAGTTTTGACATTGATCCGGACGACTCTAAGTCACAAACCGCATACGTATTTATATTGAATGGTGGAGCTGTCAGTTGGTGCAGTTCCAAGCAAAGCGTCTTGGCGGGATCTACGTGTGAAGCGGAGTACATAGCTGCTTCGGAAGCAACAAATGAAGGAGTCTGGATGAAGGAGTTCATATCCGATCTAGGTGTAATACCTAGTGCATCGGGTCCAATGAAAATCTTTTGTGACAATACTGGAGCAATTACCTTAGCGAAGGAATCCAGATTTCACAAAAATAAAAAACACATCAAGAGACGCTTCAACTCCATCCGTGATCTAGTCAAGGAGGGGGACATAGAGATTTGCAAAATACATACGAATCTGAATATGGCAGACCCGTTGACTGAGCCTCTTCCACGAGCAAAACATGATCAGCACCAAGACTCCATGGGTGTTAGAATCATTACAATGTAATCTAGATTATTAACTCTAGTGCAAGTGGGAGGCTGAAAGAAATATGCCCTAGTGGCAATAATAAAGTTGTTATTTTATTTTTCCTTCTTCATGATAAATGTTTATTATTCATGCTAGATTGTATTAACCGGAAACTTGAAACATGTGTGGATACATAGACAAAACACCGTGTCCCTAGTAAGCCTCTACTAGACTAGCTCGTTAATCAAAGATGGTTAAGTTTCCCAACCATAGACATGTGTTGTCATTTGATGAACGGGATCACATCATTAGGAGATGATGCGATGGACAAGACCCATTCGTTAGCTTAACATTATGATCGTTCAGTTTTATTGCTATTGCTTTCTTCATGTCATATACATATTCCTTTGACTATGAGATTATGCTACTCCCGGATACCATAGGAATACCTTGTGTGCTATCAAACGTCACAACGTAACTGAGTGATTATAAAGATGCTCTACAGGTATCTCCGAAGGTGTTTGTTGGGTTGGCATAGATCAAGATTAGGATTTGTCACTCCGAGTATCGGAGAGCTATCTCTGGGCCCTCTCGATAATACACATCATAAGAAGCCTTGCAAGAAAAGTCACTAATGAGTTAGTTGCGGGATGATGTATTACAGAACGAGTAAAGAGACTTTCCGGTAAAGAGATTGAACTAGGTATGAAGATACCGACGATCAAATCTCGGGCAAGTAACATACCGATGACAAAGGGAATAACGTATGATGTCATTACGGTTCGACCGATAAAGATCTCTGTAGAATATATATGAGCCAATATGAGCATCTAGGTTCCGCTATTGATTATTGACCGGAGAGGTGTCTCGGTCATGTCTACATAGTTCTTGAACCCGTAGGGTCCGCACGCTTAACGTTCAATGACGATTTTGTATTATGTGATTTGGTTACCGAATGTTGTTTGGAGTCCCAGATGAGATCACGGACATGACGAGGAGTCTCGAAATGGTCGAGAGGTAAATATTGATATATAGGACGATAGTATTCAGACACCAGAAGTGTTTTGAAGGGTACCGGGTACATATCGGGTCACCGGAAGGGGTTCCGGGCACCCCCGAGCAAAGATATGGGCCTAATAGGCCAAGAGGGGAAACGCGGCAGCTAGCAGGGGCTGTTGTGCCCCCCATATGGGCCGCACCAGAGGAGAAAGGAAAGAAGGGAAGAGAGAGTGAAGGGGAGGGATTCGGCCTCCCCCTTCCTTCCCTCCTCCCTCCTCTTTCCTTCCCCCTTCGGTGAAAAAGGAAAGGGGTGGTGAATTGGGGAGGAACCCCAAGTAGGATTCGGCCTACTTGGGGTGCCCCCCTTGGCTGCTCCCTCTCCATCCCACCTATATATATGAGGGGGGGAGGCGCCTAGAACACACAACAACATCTGTTAGGCGTGTGTAGCGCCTCCTCCACAGATTACACCCTCGGTCATATTCTCGTAGTGCTTAGGCGAAGCCCTACGTGGATCACTTCACAATCACCATCACCATGTCGTCGTGCTGACGGAACTCATCTACTTCCTCGACACTTTGCTGGATCAAGAGTTTGAGGGACGTCATCGAGCTGAACATACTCGGAGGTACCGTACGATCGATGCTTGATCAGTCAGAACGAGAAGAAGTTCGACTATATCAACCGTGTTGTCAAACGCTTCCGGTTTTGGTCTATGAGGGTATGTAGACACACTCTCCCCCTCCGTTGCTATGCATCTCCTAGATAGATCTTGTGTGAGCGTAGGAATTTTTTTGAAATTGCATGCTACGTTCCCCGACAATAGTCCTATTACTTCAAGTGGAACATTAGTGGTGAGCCCTACCTATACAAAAGTTGTTCTCTACCTCAAGCTCTTAGATTGTATTTGATCGGCTTTGGTGAATCCAATATTCACATTGAATGAAGGACAAACTCCATGAAAGTTCCAAAACTAAAACCCTCAAGATAAGTAGTTGCTTGACGCTTGTGGCCCTCAAGAGGTCACCTGAGTGGCTGCCTGAATGAACCAATTGCCGAACTACTCTGGGTACCCCCAGGAAGAAAATGAGCTCTCGCACATAATCGTATACCGGGGATCCCACACTTGCTTGGTTTCAAGCTCGTGTTTGAAGATTCTTTGTCATGGCAAAGGTGATCAGTAATCACAATATCGTGTGCTTTCTGGGACTGAGATCGGTCACTTCTTGACCCACTAACCGGTGGTTTCCATTCGCTACCATGATACGTCTCCAACGTATCTATAATTTTTTATTGTTCCATGCTATTATATTATCTGTTTTGGATGTTTTATATGCATTAATATGCTATTTTATATTATTTTTGGGACTGACCTATTAACCTAGAGCCCAGTGCCAGTTTCTGTTTTTTCCTTATTGTTGAGCTACGCAGAAAAGGAATAATAAATGGAGTCCAAATGGAATAAAACTTCACGATGATTTTTCTTGGACCAGAAGACACCCAGGAGACTTGGAGTTCAAGTCAGAAGAACCACGAGGCGGCGACAAGGGTGGAGGGCGCGCCTCCTACCTTATGGGCCCCTCGGTGACCCCCTCACCTAGATCTTCCTCCTATATATTTGCAAATATTCCCAAACCCATAGAAGCATCCATGAAAATACTTTTCCACCGCCACAACCTTCTGTTCCCGTGAGATCCCATCTTGGGTCCTTTTCTGGCATCCTGCCGGAGGGGGATTCGATCACAGAGGACATCTACATCAACTCTATTGCCCTTCCGATGAAGCGTGAGTAGTCCACCTCAGACCTACGTGTCCATAGCTAGTAGCTAGATGGCTTCTTCTCTCTCTTTGATTCTCAATACCATGTTCTCCTCGATGTTCTTGGAGATCTATCCGATGTAATCTTCTTTTGCGGTGTGTTTTTCGAGATATGATGAATTATGGATTTATGATCAGCTTATCTATGAATATTATTTGAATCTCCTCTGAATTCTTATATGCATGATTTGGTATCTTTGTATTTCTCTTCGTATTATTGGTTTGGTATGGCCAACTAGATTGGTTTTTTTGCAATGGGAGAGGTGCTTAGCTTGGGTTTAATCTTGTGTGATTTCACTCGGTGACAAAGTAGGGGTAGCGAGACACGTATTGCATTGTTGCCATCAAGGATAAAACGATGGGTTTACATCATATTTCTTGAGTTTATTCCTCTACATCATGTCATCTTACTTAGTGCGTTACTTTGTTCTTTATGAACTTAATACTCTAGATGCAGGCAGGAGTTGGTCCATGTGTGGAGTAGTAGTAGTAGTAGATGCAGACAGGAGTCGGTCTACTCGATACGAACGTGATGCCTATATTGCATAATCATTGCCTTGGATATCGTCATAACTTTGTGCTTTTCTATCAGTTGCTCGACAGTAATTTGTTCACCCACCGTATTATTTGCCTTCAAGAGAGAAGCCTCTAGTGAAACCTATGGCCCCCAGGTCTATTTTCCATCATATTAGTTTCCGATCTAGTATTTTGCAATCTTTTACTTTCAGATCTATAAACCAAAAAACCAAAAAATATTTTATCTTTTGTTTAGTTCTATTTATCTATCTCTGTCAGATCTCACCTTTGCAAGTGACCATGAAGGGATTGACAACCTCTTTATCGCGTTGGGTGCAAGTGTTTGATTGTTTGTGCAGGTATTGGTGATTTGCGTGTTCTTTTCCTACTGGATTGATACCTTGGTCTCAAACTGAGGGAAATACTTATCTCTACTTTGCTGCATCACCCTTTCCTCTTCAAGGCAAAACCAACGCAAGCTCAAGAAGTAGCAAGACATGAAGTTGAAAACCACCGAGGTCAATTATTACCTACCCTTCTTCCAAAGGGAGGTGGATAGGAGCGCCCCTAAGGGGTCTTTGTTCAGCTTAAACAATGGCCGCACGGGTTGACCACCGCATTTTGGTGCTCAGCCTTGCGGTGGCGTTGTGTTTTCATTTGCCTTCGGCGATCTAGGAGGCTCCTACCACATTGAGGTGTGAGATATCTTCAAGGCCATCTAGGGGATTACTAAGCTTAACGTGCCAGGCATAGGAGGGGTCACCTCGATGGCGAGGGAGGAGGAGGGGTGGCAGATCCAGAAAAATAGATAGGATCAAGTAGCTAATCGAGCTCGGCAACGTCCCATGGGCCTATGCCCCTCCCGCTGGCCTATCGAAGAAGTATCCCATCAAAAGGTGAAGATAGTTATGCAGGTGCACAAGCGCGAGAGTCCAATTATCTGCGCGCAAAGCCTTTTCAGTGTGGCATTGGTAGGTCATTGACGAGTGGATATGGTGAACTTACTCGGTAATTGCCTTTGGCTCCTAGGTGCATATGCACCCATTGTCGAAATAAAGAACAAAAGGCGCCTTATTAAACAAGAGCATGCCACGCTGGAGTGTTGCCACTGAATACATAATCAAGGGAGCAGGACAAGCGGACAGCAAACCTAATCCCTGCAAGTTAGTGCCCATGAGACCCCCGTCCGTAGCCAAAAAGCGCTACCCACTGCACCGCCAAAACGTTTTTCTAGCAAGTCGCAAATTTGCTGGCGTCGCAGAGCGGCAGAATACTATGAAAAATTGCGAAAGATTCTTGCAATTTTCTCAAGCCTATTGTACCGTGTTCGGATGATATCATGATATGCGCATGGCTTGCGTGACAGGAACACAAGACCTTGCATCTTGAACTTATTAAGACCTTGCATCTCTGGCAAGACCTTGACTTACTGGGATTAGGAAAGAGATAATTGCTGAAGAAAAGAGCTAGTAGCTGGATGCGCTTTAGTATGTCACAGTGGTTTTGAACTTTTATTTTAGAAACATTCCAGCTACTGTCGAAACTATTGAATTTCACGGAAATTCAGTAAAGCTGGTTTTCATTCCGGCCAAAGGGCTGAAATTTTCACTTGAATTTGACTGTGATCCAACCAAATATTTTGAAAATTCAAAAAAAATGTAAACTTTATTTGATTTTTTGTGTACTGCCGAAATTAAAGAAATACTTTGACCGAAAGGCAATTATTTTGGCGTGTACCAAAATAATGATTTTTTTCTCAAATTCCATTGAAATTACACCGAAAGTGAAAACCACAGGAACAATCGGTCATTGCAGGGCGTCCACCCTTGCTGCAAAAAGTTCATTTCTATTGATTATCACCACCCCACAACCGTAGTTTTGACAATTGAAAACTCTGATATCAGCACGATATGAACCCTCTCTGAAACCCCAATTTTCTTTCAAGGAAAGGCATTAGAAATCTCCAATAAAATAAACCAAGGGACCAAGTCTTAATCATCACTGCAGTTTTTCAATTGCTGTACCTGATGCTAACTTGGCAGAATTAACATTGTTTGACTCGCCGACTTTGGAGAACGCCGAGTTCTCGATTGGTTCTTGTCATGATCACTTTAGCCAAACTATTTCACATGTTCACTTTTCTCACCATATTTTAGTTAGTGTATCTAGTAAACATTGTTTAGCTGAACTGAGAATAACTCTTCCTGGTCTACTGTTAAACGATATACTCCCCAAAAGAGTAGACAGTTTCCGACATTGTTTGGAACAGACATGCTGGGTGAAATTGAGTAAAGTGATGACAATATGCGACTCCCCGAAGGAGCAATTTTGTTTGCTACACCACATGAACTCTCGCCAGCTATTAATGCATGTTAAGTACTCCCTCCGTTCCTAAATATAACTCTTTTTAGACATTTCAAATGGACTACAACATGTGGATGTATGTAGACATATTTTAGACTATAGATTCACTCATTTTACTCCGTATGTAGTCACTCGTTGGAATCTCTAAAAAGACTTATATTTGGGAACGGAGGGAGTAGTACCACAGAGAGTGTTTTTTTTTCTTTGCTAAAACATATTCCGAAGTTCCATGGATTGGCTTCTCTTTTTTTTTTCTTAAAGATGCAAAACCTTTGCCAATCTGGCAACAGAGCAGAATACAATGATTTACAAAGCACACACGAATGCAGAAATCAACATCGAAAAGAGGACCAACAATATTGGGTTGGTGCCCAGGGAAGCCCATGTCCAGTAAAGAAAACTAAAGAAAATAATGTTCCAAAACATCACCAACAAAACTTATTAATACAGTATGCACATAGTTGCATAATGATGCGATTTTTCAATATTAATATTACCCTGTTATGGAGAGAACCATAGAAGACATGTTTCTGTCTACAGTACACACTACCAAATGGCAGTTCAGTTCTTTTTATACCAGGACGAGTTTGGTATTTGAAATCTGCATGATCCGACAAAACTGCTTGCAGTGTTGGAACTCATGAACATTGTACATGGACTTTATTGGGATTTTTGCAAACAGCCGAAACATTGACAACATATGGGAAAGTTCATTGTACCAGCCGCATAATACTTTTGAGCAACTCTTTAGCAATAGTTATTGATCAATCAAGCGGATAAAGTGCCATTTAAAACGAACCTGATTTCAACTTTACAAAGTATATAAAAATTCAGAAAACATTGAGAGAACTGAAAAACTTGGCATGGTTTCATAAGAAACACAAACAGAGGCAACAACCAACAAGGACGGCGCAGCGAACCCTCCCAACGATCTAATTGCTCCCCTTAACCAAATATTATTTCATCACAGGATGAGATAAAATACTGTCTAGAAGTTCATAATAGCAACGGAACATTTGAACAAAGCAAAGTGCGGTTGGGCGGCCTAGTAGTGCCAATCATAGACCAAGCTAATCCTTAAATTAAACAGTTTATGATAATCATCCGCACCGCCCAGAAATACTCTAGTCCGCAATTGGAGCTGGCCATTAAGCTGTTAGCACGATTTCGCGTGTATAAAAGGGTCCTAATGGTGAAGGGACTTCGCTCATCAGTGTTAAGCCATCAGCCCTCTTTGAGTGTGTGGTACAGACATTAATTTTCCAGGGTAGCAAGAGAGAGTGAAAGCATAATGGTGAAGCTCGCATTCGGGAGCTGCGGTGACTCCTTCAGCGCCACGTCCGTCCGGGCCTATGTGGCGGAGTTCATCGCCACCCTCCTCTTTGTGTTCGCCGGCGTTGGGTCCGCCATTGCCTATGGTTAGTCACCGTGTCTCTGTGAATCCAGTACCGACCATATGATACGTAGAGTTCAGTACTTCAGTGCTAATTGGCAATTTGCGTCGTGCAGGGAAAATCACCGATGATGGCGCCCTCGACCCGGCTGGCCTTGTGGCGATCGCGATCGCCCACGCCTTCGCCCTCTTCGTCGGTGTCGCGATCGCCGCCAACATCTCCGGCGGCCACCTCAACCCCGGCGTGACCTTCGGCCTTGCCGTCGGCGGCCACATCACCATCCTCACCGGGATCTTCTACTGGGTGGCCCAGCTGCTCGGCTCTACCGCCGCCTGCTTCCTCCTCAAATTCGTCACCCACGGAAAGGTCGGTACTCGCCACGTGATATGATCAGAATATAGCCGTGCAATTTACCGTCCAGCTTACCGGTGAACTGTAAACGCAGGCCATCCCGACGCACGGCGTGGCGGCGGGCATGAACGAGTTCGAGGGCGTGGTGATGGAGATCGTCATCACCTTCGCGCTGGTGTACACAGTGTACGCCACGGCGGCGGACCCGAAGAAGGGGTCCCTCGGCACCATCGCGCCCATCGCGATCGGCTTCATCGTCGGCGCCAACATCCTCGCCGCCGGCCCCTTCAGCGGCGGCTCCATGAACCCCGCCCGCTCCTTCGGCCCGGCAGTCGCCGCCGGCAACTTCGCCGGAAACTGGGTCTACTGGGTCGGGCCGCTCATCGGAGGCGGCCTCGCCGGGTTCGTGTACGGCGACGTGTTCATCGCGTCCTACCAGCCAGTCGCCGACCAGGACTACGCGTAAATTAGCGCGTGAGCCGAACGCTCGAACCCGTCTCGGATTTGCATCGTTGCTTTGCTCTTCGTCGTGTGATGTGATGGTCAAGGTTGTGTACAAATGGTGTGTCACGGTCACGGCCTTCGTGTTTCCCTTTCCATTCAATCCATGTAAAATATTTTCGTTCGGCAGTCATCGTTTGGAACAAAAAGAAAAATGAATATGAACTGAATTTTTTTCTTCTCAGAATGGCTTTGAGATGTTGGATTGTAAACGAGCGGCCAAAACGTCTTCGTCTCCACGCATTGTTCATCTTCTTAAAAGCATCTCCAACAGGCGCCCAACGCGCGGCGCGTTAAATTTGGTTTGCGGCGCACGCAACGCCAGGTTTAGCGCGCCACACAGCGCTTGCTCCAGCAGGAGCGCTAAAATGCAGCGCGCGCGAGCAGCCGACGCACACATTTTAGACACAAATTTCACACTTCACATAAAACACATGGCATATACTGAATCAAACATCATTCCAACCAAGTTCGTGCCCACAAGTTCAAATTCATGCCCACAACATAGTTAAACCAAGTTTAACATGCAAACCAAGTTTATATGACACAAACGAAAGACACAAGAATCAAGCCTCGTCCTCGTCTTCGTCTTCATCCTCTTCCTCCGAAGACGATTCTTCCTCCTCTTCATTGTTGCGCGCCGTATAATCATCGCGTGGAGCTCGAATGGTGTTGCCAATATCTTGAACGGATCTTCATGCGAAGGTGGCACACCGGCGCCCGGAGGTGCACCCATGCCCCCAACGAGAGATGCAAAACTCATGTCACCCATGCCATCCATGCCGTCCAAGCCGCCCGGAGGTGCTCCAAAGCCACTCATGACTCTCATGGTCTTCATGGTAGCTCCAAAGTCACCCATGAAACCCATGCCGCCCACGGTAGCTCCAAAGCCACTCATGGAACCCATGTCGCCAAGGCCACCGGCACCCATGCCGCCAAGGCCACCATGCCGCCAAGGCTACCGCCACTCATGCCGCCAAGGCCACCACCACCCATGGCGCCACCGCCACCCATGCCGCCAAGGCCACCGCCACCCATGCTGGATCAAGACTTCTTCACGGGCAAGGTTGACATACTCCTTTTGCGCATCATTGAACAAAGATGTGTCCAAGAAGAACAAGTACTTCTCCCATTCCAACAACTTGGCTCGCTCCTCCATGGCCATCTTCCTCTCATGTTGCGAAGATCAAAGTGTTCTTTCATCCGGAGCAAATAAGCGTCTCTACTTTGATCACCTCCAACGGATGGATCCCTCGACACTTGCAACCAAGTATTGCATAGTAAGATGTCTTCAGCGTTGGTGTAATTGCCCGCTCTTCTTTTCGGTGCGTCGACAATGCCCTCACCATCCTCGTCCACCTCGAACTCATGGTCTTCAAAGTGCATGTCATTGGTTTGAGACCAATGCGAATTGTTCGAGCCAACACCCATAGTTGACATGTATGCATCATCGTTCACACTACAAAGTATATAGACAATGCAATAAGCTATCTATATGTATGCATTCAAAAAATAAAGAAGAAAAAAAGTTTCGGAAATTTTTCACCTTTGGGGCATATCGTCGAACACATGGTGCACGCCGGCCGCCGGCTCAACAAGTGAGCTTGCCGGCGCTTCGGTAGCCGTCGCGCTCGTCACACACCCTGCAAGCTTCTTCCTCGACGCCTTCGAGGTGCCGGAGCCATCCGCCGCCTTCTTCTTCTTCGCGGATGTCTTTCCCTTCTTCGGCCGCGGCGTATTTGGGAGCTTCGAGGTGCCAGAGCCGTCGAGGTGGGCGCCGGCGCGACGCCACCAGCCGCCGAGGTCATCCACGGCGGCATGAAGAGGGTGCGCGCGAGGCCGATCCTCGGAGGAGCTCTGGCGGAGGCGTGGCTACCGCTCCCAGCGCTAGGGTTTGCGGCGGCGACGACGGCGGCGGCGGCGGCGCTGGAGGTTTCACGGCTGAAGGATGGGGTGAGGGGAGTGCCGGCGCGTGGGTTCATCAGGTCAGCTCGCCAGCGTCGGCGCGTGCGGGGCGAAGGTGGCGCGGGGGAGAGAGTGCGGCGCGAGCGCTCGTGTGTGCCGCGTGCAGAAGCGGGCGCCCCCAATACGCAGCGCGCGATAGCGATTCAGACCGCGCGCCCAACTTTATATGCCGCGCGCGCGGTTGTTGCGCGCCCGCTGGAGACAAATTAACGATAGCGCGTGCTCTAAAATGGGTAAATTTGCGACGCGACGCTTGTTTAGCGCGCCTGTTGGAGATGCTCTTAATCACCTCTCCCATGACACATACGCAATTCTCCCCCTCTCTCCCAGCCCGCCCTGCCGCATCCTCGGCGAGTTTCCATCTCGAGCTCAACCTCCATCTAACATGAGGGGAACAAAAACGAAAAACCCACACCTGAAGCTCCTTTTCTCCCCTCCGCATGCGATGTTGTTGTTATTGAAAATATACCCTAAAGGCAATAATAAATATATTATTACATTTTCATGTTCATAATGAAGTTTATATTTATGTTGTATAATTTTGGTTCTTGAATAGGAGATTCAGAGAAAAGCTCAATTGCATGTGTGGAAAAATAAACATCGAATGGATCCCTAGTCATGCTTCTAGGACTAGCTCGTGTATTGATGATGATCTTGTGTTCCAGGTCATGAGAATGATTAAAGTAACAAGGATGACATCACTAATTAGTACACTGTTGGGAAACGTAGTAGAAAAAAGCGTCCTACGATCAACTAGGAACACTATGAAGATGCAATAATGGTTTAGATCGGATCATTACCAACTCCGAGTTGCAGTGGAAGAAGTCGAGTCAGTATAGATCGTACATGGAGTCCCTCGAACCATCGATGAACAATCCCTCGGACGTAAGACCGAAAACACGGCCTCTCCACAGATTGCAAGCGTGCGGTCTTCACGATGTGGCAACGTTTAGCCGTCCAGAGCTAATCGTCGTTGAAGAATTAGAGCAAGGAGATTAGGACCACCGTGGGCTTCTAATTACACACACACACACACACACACACACACTGTTGGGTAACGTAGCAGAAATTCAAAATTTTCCTACGTGTCACCAAGATCTATCTATGGAGAGACTAGCAACAAGGGGAAGGAGAGTGCATCTACATACCCTTGTAGATCGCTAAGCGGAAGCGTTCAAGTGAACGGGGTTGATGGAGTCGTACTCGTCGTGATTCAAATCACCGATGATCTAGTGCCGAACGGACAGCACCTCCGCGTTCAACACACGTACAGCTCGACGATGTCTTCCATGCCTTGATCCAGCAAGGAGAGAGGGAGAGGTTGAGGAAGACTCCATCCAGCAGCAGCACAACGGCGTGGTGGTGATGGAGGAGCGTGGCAATCTTGCAGGGCTTCGCCAAGCACCTACGGGAGAGGAGGAGGTGTCACGGGAGGGAGGGAGGCGCCAGGGGCTCAGGTATGGATGCCCTCCCTCCCCTCCACTATATATAGGGGCAAGGGAGAGGGGGAGGCGCAGCCTTGCCCCTTCCTCCAAGGAAGGGATGCGGCCAAGAGGGGGGGAGGAGTCCATCCTCCCCAAGGCACCTCGGAGGTGCCTTCCCCCTTGAGGACTCTTCCCTCTAGGGTTCCCTAGGCGCATGGGCCTCTTGGGGCTGGTGCCCCTGGCCCATGTCGGCCAAGGCGCACCCCCTACAGCCCATGTGGCCCCCCGGGGCAGGTGGCCCCACCCGGTGGGCCCCCGGGACCCTTCCGGTGGTCCCGGTACAATACCGATGACCCCGAAACTTGTCCCGATGGCCGAAATAGGACTTCCTATATATAAATCTTTACCTCCGGACCATTCCGGAACTCCTCGTGACGTCCGGGATATCATCCGGGACTCCGAACAACATTCGGTAACCACATACAAGCTTCCTTTATAACCCTAGCGTCATCGAACCTTAAGTGTGTAGACCCTACGGGTTCGGGAACCATGCAGACATGACCGAGATGACTCTCCGGCCAATAACCAACAGCGGGATCTGGATACCCATGTTGGCTCCCACATGTTCCACGATGATCTCATCGGATGAACCACGATGTCAAGGACTTAATCAATCCCGTATACAATTCCCTTTGTCTAGCGGTACGATACTTGCCCGAGATTCGATCGTCGGTATACCGATACCTTGTTCAATCTCGTTACCGGCAAGTCTCTTTACTCGTTCCGTAACACATCATCCCGTGATCAACTCCTTGATCACATTGTGCACATTATGATGATGTCCTACCGAGTGGGCCCAGAGATACCTCTCCGTTTACACGGAGTGACAAATCCCAGTCTCGATTCGTGCCAACCCAACAGACACTTTCGGAGATACCTGTAATGCACCTTTATAGCCACCCAGTTACGTTGTGACGTTTGGTACACCCAAAGCATTCCTACGGTATCCGGGAGTTACACAATCTCATGGTCTAAGGAAAAGATACTTGACATTAGAAAAGCTTTAGCATACGAACTACGATCTTTGTGCTAGGCTTAGGATTGGGTCTTGTCCATCACATCATTCTCCTAATGATGTGATCCCGTTATCAATGACATCCAATGTCCATGGTCAGGAAACCGTAACCATCTATTGATCAACGAGCTAGTCAACTAGAGGCTTACTAGGGACATATTGTGGTCTATGTATTCACACGTGTATTTACGATTTCCGGATAATACAGTTATAGCATGAATAAAAGACTATTATCATGAACAAATAAATATAATAATAACCAATTTATTATTGCCTCTAGGGCATATTTCCAACAGTCTCCCACTTGCACTAGAGTCAATAATCCAGTTCACATCGATATGTGATTAACACTCAAGGTCACATCCCCATGTGACTAACACCCAAAGAGTCTACTAGAGTCAATAATCTAGTTCACATTACCATGTGATTAACACTCGATGAGTTCTGGGTTTGATCATGTTATGCTTGTGAGAGAAGTTATAGTCAACGGGTCTGAACCTTTCAGATCCGTGTGTGCTTCGCAAATTTCTATGTCATCTCCTAGATGCAGCTACCACGTTCTATTTGGAGCTATTCCAAATAACTGTTCTACTTGGAGCTATTCTAAATTGTTGCTCCAATATACGTATCCAGTATCTCTACTC
The DNA here is from genome assembly GCA_963921465.1 of Triticum timopheevii. NCBI lineage: Eukaryota > Viridiplantae > Streptophyta > Magnoliopsida > Poales > Poaceae > Triticum > Triticum timopheevii. The sequence goes on from OY997272.1 coordinate 422,451,305, forward strand.
AGAGCTATCCGGATAGGTGTTAAGCTTGTATCGTCGTAACTCTTTACGTCGAACTCTTTATCCACCTCCATAATCGAGAAAATTCCTTAGTCCACTAGTTACTAAGGATAACTTTGACCGCTGTCCTGTGATCCATTCTTGGATCACTCTTGTACCCCTTGACTGACTCATGGCAAGGCACACTTCAGGTGCGGTACACAGCATAGCATACTGTAGAGCCTATGTCTTAAGCATAGGGGACGACCTTCATCCTTTCTCTCTATTCTGCCGTGGTCGAGCTTTAAGTCTTAACTTCATACCTTACAACTCAGGCAAGAACTCCTTCTTTGACTGATCCATCTTGAACACCTTCAAGATCATGTCAAGGTATGTGCTCATTTGAAAGTACCATTAAGCGTTTTGATCTACCCTTATAGATCTTGATGCTCAATGCTCAAGTAGCTTAATCCAGGCTTTCCATTGAAAGACACTTTCCAAATAACCCTATATGCTTTCCAGAAATTCTACATCATTTCCGATCAACAATATGTCAACATATACTTATCAGAAATTCTATAGTGCTCCCACTCACTTCTTTGGAAATACAAGTTTCTCATAAACTTTGTATAAACCCAAAATCTTTGATCATCATCAAAGCATACATTCCAACTCCGAGATGCTTACTCCAGTCTTTAGAAGGATTGCTAGAGCTTTGCATACTTATTAGCATCTTTCAGGATTGACAAAACCTTCCGGTTGTATCACATACAACCTTTCCTCAAGAAAATCGTCGAGGAAACAATGTTTTGACATCCTATCTGCAAGATTTCATAAATAATGCAGTAATCGCTAATATAATTCCAACAGACTCTTAGCATCGCTACGAGTGAGAAAGTCTCACCATAGTCAACTCCTTGAACTTGTCGGAAAACATCTTAACGACAAGTCGAGCTTTCTTAATGGTGACATTTACCATCATTGTCCGTCTTCCTTTTAAAATCCATCTGTACTCAACAGCCTTATGACCATCAAGTAGTTCTTCCAAAGTCTACACTTTGTTTTCATACATGGATCCTCTCTCGGATTTTATGGCCTCGAGCCATTTATCGGAATCCGGGCCCACCATCGCTTCTCCATAGCTCGTAGGTTCATTGTTGTCTAGCAACATGACCTTCAAGACAGGATTACTGTACCACTCTGAAGTAGTACGTATCCTTGTCACCCTACGAGGTTCGGTAGTGACTTGATCCTAAACTTCATGATCACTATCATAAGCTTCCACTTCAATTGGTGTAGGTGCCACAGGAACAACTTCCTGTGCCCTGCTACACACTTGTTGAAGTGACGGTTCAATAACCTCATCAAGTCTCCACCATCCTCCCACTCAATTCTTTCGAGAGAAACTTTTCCTCGAGAAAGGACCCGATTCTAGAAACAATCCCTTATTGCTTTCGAATCTGAGACAGGATGTATACCCAACTGTTTTGGGTGTCCTATGAAGATGCATTTATCCGCTTTGGGTTCGAGCTTATCAGCCTGAAACTTTTTCACATAAGCGTCGCAGCCCCAAACTTTTAAGAAATGACAGCTTAGGTTTCTCTAAACCATAGTTCATACGGTGTCATATCATCGAAATCACGTGGTGCCCTATTTAAAGTGAATGTGGTTGTCTCTAATGCCTAACCCATGAACAATAGTGGTAATTCGATAAGAGACATCATGGTACGCACCATATCCAATAGGGTGCAACTATGATGTTCGGACACACCATCACACTATGGTGTTCCAGGCAGTATTAATTGCGAAACAATTTCCGCAATGTCTTAATTGTGTGCCAAAACTCGTAACTCAGATATTCATATCTATGATCATATCATAGACATTTTATCCTCTTGTCACAATGATCTTCTACTTCACTCTGAAATTACTTGAACCATTCAATTCAGACTTGTGTTTCATCAAGTAAATATTCTCAACATCTACTCGAATCATTTGTGAAGTAAGAACATAACAATATTCACTGCATGCCTCAGCACTCATTGGACTGCACACATCAAAATGTGTTACTTCCAACAAGTTGCTATCTTGTTCCATCTTACTGAAACCGAGGCTTTTCAGTCATCTTGCCCATGTGGTATGATTTGCATGTCTCAAGTGATTCAAAATCAAGTAAGTCTAAACGGTCCATTTGCATGGAGTTTCTTCATGCATATACACCAATAGACATGGTTCGCATGTCTCAAACTTTTCAAAACGAGTGAGTCCAAAGATCCATCAACATGGAGCTTCTTCATGCGTTTTATACCGATATGACTTAAGTGGCAGTGCCACAAGTAGGTGGTACTATCATTACTATCTTTTGGCATGAACATGTGTATTACTACGATCGAGATTCAATAAACCATTCATTTTTAGGTGCATGACCATTGAAGGTATTATTCAAATAAACAGAGTAACCATTATTCTCCTTAAATGAATAACCGTATCGCAATAGACATAATCCAATCTTGTCTATGCTCAACGCAAACACCAAATAACAATTATTCAGGTTTAACACCAATCTCGATGGTAGAGGGAGCGTGCGATGCTTGATCATATCAACATTGGAAACACTTCCAACACATATCGTCAGCTCACCTTTAGCTAGTCTCCGTTTATTCCGTAGCTTTTGTTTCGAGTTACTAACACTTAGCAACCGAACCGGTATCTAATACCCTGGTGCTACTAGGAGTACTAGTAAAGTACATATCAACACAATGTATATCCAATACACTTCTATCAACCTTGCCAGCCTTCTAATCTACCAAGTATCTAGGGTAATTCTGCTCCAGTGGCTGTTCCCCTTATTACAGAAGCACTCAGTCTCGGGTTTGGGTTCAACCTTGGGTTTCTTCACTAGAGCAGCAGCTGAATTGCCGTTTCATGAAGTATCCCTTTGTTCCCTTGCCCTTCTTGAAACTAGTGGTTTCACCAACCATCAACAATTGATGCTCCTTCTTGATTTCTACTTTCGCGGTGTCAAACATCGTGAATACCTCAAGGATCATCATATCTATCCCTGATATGTTATAGTTCATCACGAAGCTCTAGCAGCTTGGTGGTAATGACTTCGGAGAAACATCATTATCTCATCTGGAAGATTAACTCCCACTCGATTCAAATGATTGTTGTACTCAGACAATCTGAGCACAAGCTCAACAATTGAGCTTTTCTCCCTTAGTTTGCAGGCTAAGAAAATCGTCGGAGGTCTTATACCTCTTGACGTGGGCATGAGCCTGAAATCCCAATTTCAGCCCTCGAAACATCTCATATGTTTCGCGACGTTTCAAAAACGTCTTTGGTGCCTCAATTCCAAACCGTTTAACTGAACTATCACGTAGTTATCAAAATGTGTATGTCAGATGTTCGCAACATCCACATACAACGTTCGAGGTTCAGCACACTGAGCGGTGCATTAAGGACATAAGCCTTCTTTGAAGCAACGAGGACAATCCTCGGTTTACGGACCTAGTCCGCATAATTGCTACTATCAACTTTCAACTAAATTTTTTTTAGGAACATATCTAAACAGTAGAACTAAAGCGTGAGCTACGACATAATTTGCAAAATCCTTTTTGACTATGTTCAGGATAATTAAGTTCATCTTATGAACTCCCACTCAGATAGACATCCCTCTAGTCATCTAAGTGATTACATGATCCGAGTTAACTAGGCCGTGTCCGATCATCACGTGAGACGGACTAGCCAACGTCGGTGAACATCTTCATGTTGATCGTATCTACTATACGACTCATGCTCAACCTTTCGGTCTCCGTGTTCTGAGGCCATGTCTGTACATGCTAGGCTCGTCAAGTTAACCCTAAGTGTATTGCATGTGTAAAACTGTCTTACACCCGTTGTATGTGAACGTAAGGATCTATCACACCCGATCATCACGTGGTGCTTCGAAACGATGAACTGTAGCAACGGTGCACAGTTAGGGGAGAACACTTCTTGAAATTTTAATGAGGGATCATCTTATTTACTACCGTCGTTCTAAGCAAATAAGATGCATAAACATGATAAACATCACATGCAATCAAATAGTGACATGATATGGCCAATATCATTTTGCTCCTTTTGATCTCCATCTTCGGGGCTCCATGATCATCATCGTCACCGGCATGACACCATGATCTCCATCATCATGATCTCCATCATCGTGTCTCCATGAAGTTGTCACGTCATCTATTACTTCTACTACTATGGCTACCGTTAGCAATAAATTAAAGTAATTACATGACGTTTAAGTTGACACGCAGGTCATAAATAAATAAAGACAACTCCTATGGCTCCTGCCGGTTGTCATACTCATCGACATGCAAGTCGTGATTCCTATTACAAGAACATGATCAATCTCATACATCACATATATCATTCATCACATACTTTTGGCCATATCACATCACATAGCATACCCTGCAAAAACAAGTTAGACGTCCTCTAATTGCTGTTTGCATGTTTTACGTGGCTGCTATGGGTTACTAGCAAGAACGTTTCTTACCTACGCAAAAACCACAACGTGATATGCCAATTGCTATTCACCCTTCATAAGGACCCTTTTCATCGAATCCGATCCGACTAAAGTGGGAGAGACAGACACCCGCCAGCCACCTTATGCAACTAGTGCATGTTTGTCGGTGGAATCGGTCTCACGTAAGAATACGTGTAAGGTTGGTCCGGGCCGCTTCATCCCACGATGCCGCCGAATCAAGATAAGACTAGTAACGGCAAGCATATTGAACAAAATCAACGCCCACAACTACTTTGTGTTCTACTCGTGCATAGAATCTACGCAGTAGACCTAGCTCATGATGCCACTGTTGGGTAACGTAGCAGAAATTCAAAATTTTCCTACGTGTCACCAATCTATCTATGGAGAGACTAGCAACAAGGGGAAGGAGAGTGCATCTACATACCCTTGTAGATCGCTAAGCGGAAGCGTTCAAGTGAACGGGGTTGATGGAGTCGTACTCGTCGTGATTCAAATCACCGATGATCTAGTGCCGAACGGACAACACCTCCGCGTTCAACACACGTACAGCTCGACGATGTCTCCCACGCCTTGATCCAGCAAGGAGAGAGGGAGAGGTTGAGGAAGACTCCATCCAGCAGCAGCACAACGGCGTGGTGGTGATGGAGGAGCGTGGCAATCTTGCAGGGCTTCGCCAAGCACCTATGGGAGAGGAGGAGGTGTCACGGGAGGGAGGGAGGCGCCAGGGGCTCAGGTATGGATGCCCTCCCTCCCCTCCACTATATATAGGGGCAAGGGAGAGGGGGGAGGCGCAGCCTTGCCCCTTCCTCCAAGGAAGGGGTGCGGCCAAGAGGGGGGGAGGAGTCCATCCTCCCCAAGGCACCTCGGAGGTGCCTTCCCCCTTGAGGACTCTTCCCTCTAGGGTTCCCTAGGCACATTGGCCTCTTGGGGCTGGTGCCCTTGGCCCATGTAGGCCAAGGCGCACCCCCTACAGCCCATGTGGCCCCCCGGGGCAGGTGGCCCCACCCGGTGGGCCCCCGGGACCCTTCCGGTGGTCCCGGTACAATAACGATGACCCCGAAACTTGTCCCGATGGCCGAAACAGGACTTCCTATATATAAATCTTTACCTCCGGACCATTCCGGAACTCCTCGTGACGTCCGGGATCTCATCCGGGACTCCGAACAACATTCGGTAACCACATACAAGCTTCCTTTATAACCCTAGCGTCATCGAACCTTAAGTGTGTAGACCCTACGGGTTCGGGAACCATGCAGACATGACCGAGATGACTCTCCGGCCAATAACCAACAGCGGGATCTGGACACCCATGTTGGCTCCCACATGTTCCACGATGATCTCATCGGATGAACCACGATGTCAAGGACTTAATCAATCCCGTATACAATTCCCTTTGTCTAGCGGTACGATACTTGCCCGAGATTCGATCGTCGGTATACCGATACCTTGTTCAATCTCGTTACCGGCAAGTCTCTTTACTCGTTCCGTAACACATCATCCCGTGATCAACTCCTTGATCACATTGTGCACATTATGATGATGTCCTACCGAGTGGGCCCAGAGATACCTCTCCGTTTACACGGAGTGACAAATCCCAGTCTCGATTCGTGCCAACCCAACAGACACTTTCGGAGATACCTGTAATGCACCTTTATATCCACCCAGTTACGTTGTGACGTTTGGTACACCCAAAGCATTCCTACGGTATCCGGGAGTTGCACAATCTCATGGTCTAAGGAAAAGATACTTGACATTAGAAAAGCTTTAGCATACGAACTACGATCTTTGTGCTAGGCTTAGGATTGGGTCTTGTCCATCACATCATTCTCCTAATGATGTGATCCCATTATCAATGACATCCAATGTCCATGGTCAGGAAACCGTAACCATCTATTGATCAACGAGGTAGTCAACTAGAGGCTTACTAGGGACATATTGTGGTCTATGTATTCACACGTGTATTTACGATTTCCGGATAATACAGTTATAGCATGAATAAAAGACTATTATCATGAACAAAGAAATATAATAATAACCAATTTATTATTGCCTCTAGGGCATATTTCCAACACACACACACACACACACACACACACACACACACACACACACACACACACACACACAGGTTGGAGGAGGGGGAGGGGGCACCACACAAGGGAGAAAAGCCCCCCCTCCCGGCCGGCAAAGAGAAGGGGGAAACCGCCTCCAATTTGGCCTCCTCCTTCCATCCTAAAAGGGGGAAGGGGCACCACCTCCTATTTGGGCCCAAGAGGCCCAAGTAGCTTTCCACCACTTGGTCTTTAAGGTCTATTGATATTTAAATAAATATAAAAGCCTCCTTGTCATATTTAGAGCCTTTTAATATTAAATTTAGCATCACTATAAACTATTTCCACCTATATATAATTTATCAGTATTTACCCAGTAAACCCCGAAACCCTTCCGGTGACCCCGAAACACTTCTAGTTCCTCTCGAAACTATTTTAAATATTAATAAAACTATTTCATAATTATTTTCTCATTACTTATGTCCTACTAACACCCAACTTATCGTGATTACCTTAAGCTTGTGACCCTATAGGGGTAAAACAGAGACATGAAAAAAAATCCGAGGTGAGATATATCGGTATACTCTTGAGTCATACACATGCTCACTATACCGTTCTCCTTGTTATCGGTTTTGTTCTTCTTTATTGTTAACATGTCCCGACATTCCCGTGACATAGTCACCTGTGTCTGGCCAGACGACGACGGATGCCGTCACACCGAGAGGGCCCTAAGAGTATCTCTCCATCATCGGAGGAGCAAATCCCACTCTCGAGTTACGTAGTCCCTTGTCAAACTTTTCGATGAACCTATAAGTTGTCGTTATGATCACCATGTTACAGATGACGTTTGAACAACCCCAAAGTTCATCATACGGTAAGAAGTGACTACGATACTCTTGTGGTCTAAGGAACTAAATCACACGTTAAAACTTCATGTTATAACAATTGACTTCTGACGATATTATCTCAAAGTATAACAAACAAGTTTGAGTCGAGTCAATATGATCGTTCTTCCAATGTCATCCTCTCAATGTTGTTTTAGGACTATCATTACACTTAACGATATCCTAAGATCCAAAAAACATGATCACCAAAAACACTTGAACTAGTCTTAGAGGCGAGACTAGGAATCGTATTTTGCCATTTATCATTCACATGCATATGATTTTTGCATTGAATTGTGTATTCTAGGATCATAGCAGTTATAGTGTAGAATATAAACTCTTAATTATGAAAATGAAAATATAATAGTACAATATTATTGCCTCCGGGGTATATTTTCAACATACACATTGTTATCAGAATAATGATGTTGGATAGACCCAACTTATGAATTACTATGAAATCACATCATTATTATGTTGTCGGTACTTTCATAGAACATGTTAGCGTTACTTACGTCCTTAGACTATGAGAATGTTGTATACCAACATACCAAATGCTTACTTTGGGGTTTTCAAAGGTCACATCGTAACTGAGTGATAATAAAAATAATTTACAAGTATACCAGAAAAGTATGACTTGGTATCGATAGTTCCAGACTAGGATTTGCTTCTCTGGTGATAGAGAGATGCTCTTCGAGCTCACTCGGTACTACGGTATCATCATCATTTGGCCAGGCACACGTGACTGAGATCACAGGGATACAGGAATACATAAACAAGTAAAGAGAACAAAAGCAACAAGGATAACTGGTATAGTGATCAAGGTGTTGATCATGAGCATACTGACAATAGTCTCAACTAGGGTTTTGTAACGTATGACAAAGCAAAGGAAATTGTATGTGGGAACAAAGGTTCGCTCAATAAAGATATTTGTAAATATTTGGGAATTATCAGTGGTGTCCAGATCCCGCTATTAATTATTGACCGGAAGCTGCGGAAAGTGAGTTATAATCAATATTGAAAAGTATCGGCAACAAAGGATCACCTTGTTATAGACCTTGCTAGATTTGAAAATAGTGCACAATGTCCTCATTGACCTTATCCCCACATTACCTTCACGAACAAAAGTTTGAACCCGTTACCACCAAGCAAGATCAAAACCCTTCATTTGCAATGTCTGTTGCAAGAAAGGCCACTTCACTTTATTGCAAGTCTTGTCAAAATCTACTTCAAGATAACTCTGTCGAGTTTCCTAAAAAGGATCTCATGTATAGTTTCATGCAAAACAACCACCCCCGCTAGTATGTGATGCCTAGGCATGAATGCAGTCTGTGTAGGGCAAGCTATTGCAGTTAGCCGACTTGTACTCACTTCGGTAAAAAAGATGTTAAAACTAACATTAACCAAACAAATAGGCACAAATTTGTCAATCCTCACCGCATCTTCCTTCTTAGGTAGCAAGGTAATTGTTTCAAACTTGAGCTTACACAACTGAAGCTCGGTATTAAACGAATCATGAAACATGGACAATAGGTCTCCGTTAATTGTAAACCAACATTCGGGAAACTTCTGCGGGAAATCCATCAGGTCCAGATGCCTTCTTATTTTTCATTCACAATATGGTCTTTTGAACTTCCTTCTCGGTGAAGGGTGTTGTCAACCCAGTATTCTCTTCCAAACAGAACCACAAAATACCCCCCGCCCCCACACACACACACACACACAATGTTTGCATTCATCGTCACAAACTTAGACACAGGGGCTGCGGAAAGCTCCTTATAAAAGTTTCAGATGTAGGAAGTAAGGTTATCTTGACCTGCAATGGTGCCCGCATCTTGTTTAAGTTGAACATTCTTCTGTCTGTGTTTTCCATTTGCAGTCAAATGAACAAATGGGTATTTTTATCCCCCTGTTGCACCCCCTTCTCTTTGGCCCATTGGGCCCATTTGATCTCCTCCTCTCTCAAAAGTTTAGCCAAACACACTTCAGCCTCCTTTTTATCAGGGCACTTTGATAACAAGAGGGGTGCCACTTCAACCTTAATGTCTAAGTCATCAATAAGGCTAATGAATCTGTCTTTTTCAACTTTATAAAACCGACTCACATTCTTAGCGTAGCCGTGCCAAACCTTTCTGAGATGCCTGATTTTGTACAGCCATCGTTCAACATTCGTGTTACCTCTATTTTCTTTAGCCCATTCTCAAGCCACCAACTCCAGAAATCCTTCCTTTTCATACCATGACAATTCAAAAGTAAAGGTTGTCTTGTTCCCCACATGAGTTGCCTCACCAGAGTCAATGAGTGAACATGTATTATCAGACAAACCCCTTTGTAATGCCCGCGCCATTATGAGAGGAATTTTTTGTTCCCATTCCACACTTGCTAAAGCACCGATCCAACTTTTCATAAGTTGGACTCTCTAGATTACTAGCCTAGGTACATTGTCGACCTGTAAGGGCTATCTCTTGCAAGTCAAGATTCTCAAGAATAGCATTAAACATGAATGATCATCTACCATCAAAATTATCATTATTCTTTTTGTTGCTCCGATGAAGAGTATTAAAATCTCCTCCCATCACAATGGGCAAATTCTCATCCCCGCGGATACTTTCTAGTCCAGTCAGCAAGGTGGGCTTGTCCTCAGGTTGCACCGCTCCATAAACCGCAATGAGAGCCCAATCAAAACTTGTTAACTTTTGACAACACGTGAAATTTGATAACATAATCACCCACATCCATCTTCCCGAAATGAAGAGAAGCCTTATTAACCCAAAGTAAGATCTCACTGGATCTCCCCTGAGGAGGATGGCAATACCTAACAAAATTCAAACCACCCGAAATAGTGCCCAAAAACTTTGAAGTAAAATTGGGTTTACCGGTAGGGATGAAAACAGAGTGAAAACAAACGAAACTAGGTGCTACAATTTTTTTTTTTGCAGAAGTGAAAATGAATACAATGAATACATAAACAACGAAAATGAATATGAAACGATAATAGGAAAAACAAACACGGAGCGAATACGAAGTGGACATGACACAAAACGGGTGTTGACCGGAACTTTAAAAACCCTTCAACCGATAAGGAAATAGAAACAAACAAACAAACTTAATCAATTGTCAACATGGCTACAAACTAATATGATTAGGCTAGTGACTTAGCGTAGTATTATATTAGTACTAGACAATTGTGTGTGTCTATTTAAATATGTGCGTTGTAGTAGAAGTTGGCCTCACATGAGCCATTATGCCATCGTGTCATTGTCTGTTACTTACTGGTTGGGCTACAAAGCAACCATAGTTCCGCAGTAAAAAGGGAAATTTCATATTCACGGAAATGAAAAGAGTCAGTTCCATCTGAAAACGCCGTTTCATTTTTATACCTGTTTTCACGTAAAAAGATCCATTTTCGCTTTCCTTTTGCAAATTCCCGTTTTCGTCTTCACATTTTCTCTTTGTTTCCGTTTTTCTTCGGAGAAAGCGAAAGGTTTCCGCTCTGTTTTGATCTCTATATTTACTTTGGTCTCCAAAAGAGCAATAAAATTCAACCATTGTTCCATCGCCGTTTCAGCCAAAACCTATGCTTAGCCAAGTCGAATTCACCCCTTAATCCCTTATAATTCATTGTGAAATTTAACTCTGAACTTATTCCTAAAACTACGCCACACTACAGAAAGATCGTATCGTCTTCGCTTACGAGTGCGGACGTCATTTTGCCACGATAATGTACGTTGTATCAGATTGTGGAGACATGTGGCAAGTCAAGTGACAAATTGGATGTTTAGGAGCCCGTCCCACGTTCTGACTCATGTCCGTTTGCTCCGACTTGAGAGTCATCTCTGGGCTGGCCGGTCCAGATAGCACAAAACTGAACGAATAAATTAGCAAAGAATATAGGACTGGCTGGCTCACGATTCCTAGGTGTCCCTTCGTTCCTTCAACATTTTATACTCTCACGAGGCAAGAGAAGTAACCAAATCCCGACGAGCCTGTCTCCTACAACACCGTCCCATCTCTCCGGTGCAGCGTACACGGACCGCAATGGCTACTCCGCATCCGCAAGCGACGCCGTTACAGTGCTACGTGTCGCCCGCCCCGACGCTGCGACGCGACAGGGGCGGCAGCTCCGTCAGAAACCGAAGTCTTGGTGTGTCCTGCCGCCCAAGCAGCCTCTTTCCCGTGCTTCGTGCGGCCTCCGCTCGCCGGGCTCCATAAGTAGCCGGCGAGGCACGCATCAGCGACATATCGATCACCAGCAGGAGGCAGCAAAGAACACGCAGCGCGACAGCTAGCGAACGGCACGAAAAGTGAGGATGGAAGGGTACCTGCTGGGGAGGACCAAGAGGAGGGATCACCTGCTGCTCATGGACGGCGCCTTGGCAGTGCAGTCGCCGCAGACGCCGGTGGAGCCCATGGAGTTCCTGTCGCGGTCGTGGAGCGTCTCCGCGTCGGACCTATCCAAGGTGCTGGCGGTCGGCGGCGGCAGGCGGAGCTCCAACTTCGTCGTCGATCGCCTCTCCGGGATGCTCATGCCGGAGACGCTCGCGCTCGCCGCCGCTTCCGGCGCCGGCAGCCCCACAAAGCGTGTAAGATCACAAGCAAATGCCAAGTGCTCTGCTCACTTACTGTACAGTAGAGCTGTGTAATAAGCTGACATGTATCACAATTTGCATGCGCAGACTTGCAGGAGCAGGAGCGCCATCTCCGCGCACCATCGCACGATCGGCAGGTGGTTCCACCACAAGGACGGGGGCAGCAGGGTCGACAAGGCCCGTGCCGAGCGGGCGCGCGTCCATGCGGCGGTCTCCGTGGCCAGCGTGGCTGCCGCGGTCGCTGCCCTCGCGGCGGGAGCCGCGAACCCGGAGGACGGAGAGGACGCTAAGATGGACGCCGCGCTGGCATCCGCCACGCAGCTTCTGGCCTCGCACTGCATCGAGTTTGCCGAGCTCGCCGGGGCAGACCACGACCAGGTGGCCTCCGCCGTCGAGGGCGCCGTCGACGTCCGGAGCCCCGGCGATCTCATGACCCTCACCGCCGCCGCTGCCACAGGTGAGCAAACATGCACGCCTTACCCGTCCCTCCTGCTGTCTGTATACTATATGAGATGTTTGTTCACGCGTGCCGGAGTGTGACATTGCTAAATGGCGGCAGCTCTACGAGGAGCCACGGCGCTGAGGCTGAGAGAGCAGCGGGAGGCGAGGAGCAAGGCGGCGGTGGCGCCGTTCGAGAAGGCCGGCAGCTGCGGCGCGGACATATGGTGCAAGGAAGGGACGCTCCTCAAGCGCAGCCGGAAAGGCGGCGCTCTGCGCTGGAAGCGAGTGTCCGTGTACATCAACAAGAGGTCGCAGGTGATCGTGAAGCTCAAGAGCAAGCACATCGGCGGCGCCTTCTCCAAGAAGAAGAGGAGCGTCGTGTACGGCGTGCACGACGACATGCCGGCGTGGCCGCCGGGGCACGAGCCCTGCGGCTTGCCGGACTCTGCGACGGCGGCGCCGGAGAAGCGCCACTTCGGGTTGAGGACGGCGCAGGGCCTGGTCGAGTTCGAGTGCGAGAGCAGGATGCATAAGCAGGAGTGGGTGGAGTCGGTGAAGAATCTGCTCCGGCAGGCGGCCGGCGGGACTGCTCAGCTCGAGCACTCCTTCGAGTCGCTCAGGCTTAGCGCTTCGTAGGCCTGAAGGTTGTTTCTATGTTTGTCTTGCCTGCAGCTGTTCCTGGGAAGCCCGTTTGTTTTAGCACAGGGAGCGACCGAGGTGTCCACGTGGAAGAATAAAATGTGCAGACCTGTATGAGTTCCATGTAAATATAAGGCGGACAATAATCGGTACATAGATCGCTGTGTTAAGATGTTTTGTTAACAGTACCATGCAGATGTTGATGTACAGAAAGTTGCTGTGATGTTGATTTTGTATCAAAATATAAATTTAGTTATTTTTGTTATATATAGTGAACCTATTTTTTTTTATTTTTGTGAACACAGTACAATCGAAGTCGCTCAAAAACTCTCAACTTATGAAGGCACGCACACACACACGTTACCTCTATAAGCACCTCTGAGAGAATGAGCCGGCATAGCATCTTGATATTTTACACACATAGCTTAATGGTTTTAACAAAGTCACCATAGGCGCATCGCAGTCGACGGGAACGTCTCCTTCCACTGAATAAATATTGTCGGAAGACTGAAATAAATTCGGAAATAATGCAAGTACCACCCTGGTGGGCTATGGATGCCACTGTCCTCTTAATCATCCAACCACAAGTTGATTCACGAACCTATTTTTATTTTGTAAGACTTATCCTTAGGAGTTTAGATCATTTGAGCCTTCAGTCAGTTGGATCTCCGAAGCTCTCTCGCCTCATTGTGAACCAAACGTCAATTATCGGCATTAGCTTGTTCAACTAATTTATATATGTCTTTCTCCTTTCTTGTTGGCCGTCGCACACCAACTTAGCACCTGATCGACATTTGTTCTAGGGTGTCTAACAAGTGACATGAAAAGTTCACGTCAGAATTCCGATGACTGCGTCGAGGTGATATCGGAGTTGGCAACATCCGATTCATGCCCACGGATGACATGGATCATGATGCGCATGGCCAATGTTGACATACGACCCATGGACAATGTCTAGAAAGTTAGCAGCATCTAGATGTGTAGATGCAGTAGCGGAGCTTGACAAAGTTGTCTGGGGGAGGGGGAGGGGGGCAATCACATAAACAATTCTAATATAAGAAATGTGCACACATGTGACGTTTTCTCTTTGTGTGTGAGGGGGTGGCCCCTTGATGCACTAAGCTCCACCGTTGAGTATATGGGTGCGAGTAATTGAAAAAATTTCTCACCGAGCGTGATTTAGTGTTATGGTGTTTGTTGTAGATTGAACGATGAAATTCATCCTCCACGATGCACGATTTGAGCTCTTCCTCATCTGATTAGATTCTCATCATTGATGTGGTCTTGCTGGCACAACTGTTCGGCCAGGGGAGCTCCGACACGTGAATCTTGGATCATCGTCCTCGCTGCGAGGTTGGGTTTTAGTCTGACCCTCTGTTGATACCTGTCAACATGTTTAAAGACTCAACAGTTCCTGTTAGTGTGGGTTGCTAGTTTGTCCGAGGTGCCATGGATTTGGCACGGCCAATCCATGATTCTGTCTAGCTGGCTAGGTCCATCATTGTTCCCTTTAAAGGGCTTTCTTTTATGTCCGCATCTAGGTCCAGTGAACCCTGCATTGACTGCGGCGTCCTCTGTTTCGCTCCCGCCATTTTTATGCATGCGTTTGTTTTTATTACGTCAAGGCTTTCCACTGGCGTCGCTTGTCTCCAAGGTGCCTGCTTCGCAGTTTTGGGTACTGCGGGCAAGCCAGCTGTCTTCTTCCGTGCAAAAGTGGGTCATTAACGAGGTAAGGGCTGCCATGGTCCTCGGCTTATCCTGGCCGAGATGGCGGGCAAGCCATTCATCTCAGATATTATTCTTGAATGCAATTATGGCTTCGACGTCGGAGCAGTCTATGATCTGCTTCTTTTTACTAAGGAACCTACTCCAGAACTTCCAAGCTGACTCACCGGGTTGCTAGGTGGCGCGGCTGAGGTCGTCAGCATCCGGAGGTTAGACGTAAGTGCCTTGGAAATTTGCCCTAAAGGTGTCCCTTCTCAGCTGCTAATGGAGTGAGGAGGCAAGCTATTTAGCCAATGCCTTGCCAGCCCCTTTAACTTGAGTGGCAAATATTTGATAGCATGGAGGCCGTCTCCGTTGGCCATGTGTATATGGAGAAAAAAATCTTCGACGCATACAGTTGGGTCCGTGGTGCCATCGTATGACTCTATGTTGATGGGCTTAAACCCATCCGGGAACTGATGTTCCATTACCATGTCTGTAAAGCAGATCGGGTGGGATAGTCCTCGAAACCAAGCAGTATCATGTCAGACGTTGGGGGAGAGCTGCGTGTGAAAGGACATGCGGTACCCCCATGTGTGGTTTTGGTAATTGATGACATTCTCTATGGACTAATGATTGCATTGAGTTATATTTGAAGGATTTGTCCATAGGCATTTCTTGAAGTCCATGTGTTGGTTTCAAGGAGTTTATGAGTTGACCAAAGTGCTATTAAGGAATTATCCAAAGATTGGTCATGTGAGTATTGAGCTTATTGCAAGCATGTCTTGAAGAAGAAGATTGTGTGATCATTCGTGTTTACCTTCGAGACATCATCCAAATGAAGAGAGTTGGAAAGAGTCAAGGTTGATCAAGACTAAGTATAGAGAGTGATTCAAGTTAATCATCACACAAAGCGTAGAAGGTACACCGAGTGGGATCAAGTGATCTCACGGTTTGGTAAGCATTGTCCATTGCACTTTGTGTACTAACCCATGGTCTTTGTGAGAGTTCTATGTGGGGTTAGGTTTGCTTCCATGGGCTTGTGTCAAGAGGAAGATCACATACAACCCATGAAGGATGACATCAAATCAAGGTTGTGTTGTGCAAGTTCAACTGGAGCATCACGAAGAAATCATGCTTGTAGCTTGGCATCCATTATGGTAACAATGGGCTTGTGAAGGTGTGTCGAAGAGTGAATCACCCATAGTGGAGTATGGGGGAGCAGTCAACTAGCCTTCGTCGAGCCAAGGCAATCACGAAAGGTGGTCCAACTTGAGGGAGTCAAGATCGTCATAATCTATCTCAAGTGGACTTCGTGCAAGGCAAAGGTTTGCCCTTGATAGGTTTTATATTTTTCCGGTATCATGGTGATAGTTTGGAGACCGGGTTATAGGATCGATAGTCGTACTATCAAGGGGGGCTCTCAAGTGAGTAGCTTGATCGTATTGTTCGTCGAGAGCTCAAACCATTGCATCCTTTGCATCATATTTCTTGATTATTATTTGTATTTTCTATTTTTGAGGTTTTAGATCTTGTGATTATCTTCGTGACAAGCTCTAGTACAACGAAAGTGGATTTCATATGCTTCTTCTATTGCGTTTTCGGTGTTGGAGGTTTTACAGGTCTTGTTCGAGGAAGGGTTCTCAACATTTTCTTATGGGCCTTTTCTCATTTGCTCATTATGGTTATTTCTATCAAGATTGCGTTAGCCCTTGTCGTTATCTTTCCAACAAACTTGGTTTCGTTGAATTCGGAGTCCGTTTGCAGAAGTTGTGGTAGTTTTGGTGTCCTTAAAAGGCTGCAGAGGTACTACCGCGGCTACTACCGCTTGGAGCGGATGTAATTTTTTACTACTGCTCCAGAGCAGTACTATAGTGGCTACTACCGTTGCTACTTCCTCTCCAGACCAAAATCTCGTTTTAAGTCCAGCGGTGGTAGGCACGGATGTATTTTTTTTAGTACCGCTCGCAAGCAGTAGTACCGCTACCCTTAGCGGTAGTACCGTGAGGACGAGCGGTAGTACCGCTCTGGCGGTTCTACTGGCCTTTTGCCTCCTCGCTGTTGTTTTTCAAAGGTCTTCCACCGCCCTAGCGGTAGTACCGCTCCCATGAGCGGTAGTACCACTCTGTGCGGGCTATGAGCATAACAGTTGGATTTTCCCCCACCCATAAAAGGGGGTCTTCTTCCCTAATGAACCTTAACCCTTGAGCTCGTGCTCTTCCCCCATTGTTTACCTTCTTCAAGCTTGCTATCTATTAATCCCTCCATGGATTCTTGCTAGTTTTGGGGGGAAAAGAGAGAGGAGATCCAGATCCACATTTCCACCAATCACTTTCTCCTCTATGTGAGGGGAACCCCTTGGATCTAGATCTTGGAGTTCTTGGTGTTCTCCTTCTTGTTCTTCCTCTCATTTTCCTCCATAGCTTTCGTTGCTTTGGAGGGATTTGGGAGTGAGGGACTTGGGCACTCCGTGTGCCCTTGCCATTTCATTTGGTGCATCGGTTTGAGTTCTCCACAGTGATACGTGGAAGTTTCAAGTTGAGAAGCTTATTACTCTTGGGTGCTTGGTACCCTTGAGCTTGTTCCTCTTGGGTGACTTGGTGCCCTAGATGGTTTGTGGTGTTCGGAGCTCAATCATTATGTTGTAAAGCTCCAGACAAGCGTCGGGGTCTCCAATTAGGTTGTGGAGATCACTCCGAGCAATTTGACGGGTTCCGGCGACCGCCCCCAAGGGTTGCCAAAGTGTACGGGTTCGGTGACCGCCCCCAATGGTTGCCATTTGTACGGGTTCGGTGACCACCCTTAAGGGTCCCTTAGTGGAATCACGACATCTTGCATTGTGCGAGGGCGTGAGGAGATTACGGTGGCCCTAGTGGCGTCTTGGGGAGCATTGTGCCTCCACACCGCTCCAAACGGAGATTAGCATCCGCAAGGGTGTGAACTTCGGGATACATTATCGTCTCCGCGTGCCTCGGTTATCTCTTATCCGAGACCTTTACTTATGCACTTTACTTTGTGATAGCCATATTGTTTCTAGTCATATATCTTGCTACCACCTAGTAGTTTATCTTGCTTAGCATAAGTTGTTGGTGCACATAGGTGAGCCTAGTTGTTGTAGGTTTTTGTGCTTAACAAATTAACTGCTAGGTTTATTACGCATTTGTTCAAGCCTAAATCGTAATTATTTTAAAGCGCCTATTCATCCCCCCTCTAGGCGTCATCCATGATCTTTCAGCGTGTAAGCTTGATCTCGTGCGCGACTGTTCCTGTCCAATCAGGCATCGTAGCCATCGGGCCCAGCAGGCGCACATCCTCTTGATTCGTAAATGGACCAAGGAGGTGCCCGGTTTGCCTCAATGTGATGTCGAGCGTCATGAGGGTCTAGGTAGTCAACGAGGTCCTTGCCATGACAGCATGGAGTCATTTGGGTGCGGAAATCCTCTTGTGTTGTCCTGTCACATCCTCTAGGGGGTCGGTCAGGTTGGTCCGCCCGTCCACGCATCAAGAGCACGTCATCAATTAATTCTTCATCAAACTCGGGCAGCAAAAACCTACGCGGGTAAGACTTGGGCGCACTTCGGGGCCGTTCCTCAAGATCCTGTTCGGCCGAGAGTATTTTGACCCATTTGTCATTTAAGGCGTCCTTGTTGGCCTGCACTGCTGCTGCTTCCACTTCATACTTCGGGCGGTGGCTATGAGGCGCCGCCGAAAGCGCTCTTGCGCAAAAGGATCCTTGGGGACTATGTAGTCCTTGGTGTCGAGGCTCTCGTCCTCCTCGGATTCCGGCATGTAATTGTCATCATCCCCTTCAAAGAGTTCTTCGTCGGAGTCCTCCTCCCCAGGAATTCCTCTGGGGCTGGCATGTCGCTCCAAGGTGGCTTGAAGGTCATGCTCGGGATTGCCGACATCGTCATCCGCTGCCGCACCATTATCTGTGGTGGCATTGTTGTCGTTGGTGTCCCCTGTAGTACCCCTTTTGTGTCTACTCCGACGTCTTGGAGGGGAGTTGGGAGTATTGACCATGTATACACCATAAGTGGATGTTGCGGTCCACTTGCCGGTGTTTTTAATGGTGAAGTGGTCTCAGAGAGTCCGTCGATGTCTTCATCCATGTATGTGGCCCCGTCGTAGTCTAACACGTCGGTTAAGTCATCGATCGTGGTGACTAGGTGGGTGGTGGGTGGGACCAAAATTTCCCGGTCATCGGCTTTAAGTCTGATCTTGTCATAAACCGAGGTCTTATCGTCCAAGATTGGCAGGCTCTGGATTCAGTCAAGCATCTCATGAAGGTGAGATAACTCCTCGGAGTTCATGGCTTGGCCATAGGCCGGGTTGATTCGCAGCGGCACGCTTGAAGTGTCTTCGTCTCGTGCCTTCGTCCATACGAGAAGGTGAGGTGGATTCATATCCGCCACCGGGATTGGTTATAAACCCGATATCGTGTCCAAAGTCGAGCTCCGATCTATGTCGGAGCTGGGCTGTGATGGGGCCAACCAGGGCGGCGGCAGAGGGTAGTTATCCTCCAATGTTTGCTAAGCCCTAAATCCGACCAGGCGTCGAGCTCGATAGGACGAGCTCGCGGCGGGAGACCGCGATGTACTCCAAGCCTCCGAAGGTTACGATCTGGTCAGGAGCATAGTTCTCAATGGAGGCCAGATGGCCTGCCGAGTTGGCATAGAAAATCATGCTGTTGAACACAAAAAGCTGACTGGGGACGTAAACATCCCCATAGCCACCACCGCAGTTGATCTGCGGATGAGCCATCAATTCTTCTATTGATCTCACAGCGGAAATCTCAATGAAAGCACCAGTGTCGGTGTGAAAACTGGCAGACCTCGGGGTAGGGGGCCCGAACTGTGGATCTCGGATAGATGGTACTAGGAACAAGGAGACGATGTTTACCCAGGTTCGGGCCCTCTTGATGGAGGTAAAACCCTACGTCTTGCTCTTATTTATATTAATGGAGATGTATCGAGTACAGAGTTGATCTACCTCGAGATCATGAGATGTGTTCTAACTCTAGGGCTAGGTGAACGAGATTGCGTTGAAGTCCCTTCTACGGCTAAACCCTTCGGCTTATATATACACGCCAAGTAGGGTATCTAGGGTTACAAGGTCGGTATCTAGTCATGGAGGCGGCAGGAGAAGTCTTGGAGTATACGGCAAGTCTCCGGCAGACGCAGTGTTGATCATGCCTCCAGCATGCGGCTTCTGGAGTCTACTTCGAGGAGAATGAAGGCCTACCAGCCCGACCCGAGGACCATGGGCCGACTAAGTTCATACCCCCTAGGCTAGGACAACGTCAGATGTTCTCATGTTCAGTTGTGTGCTTGCATGGCGCTAGGAGCCTCTTTTAGTTCCCGCCGATTAAGAGAGCAAAGTTTCGTTGCTTCTGGCTAGAACAATGATACGTCTCCAACGTATCTACTTTTCCTAATGCTTTTCCTCTTGTTTTGGACTCTAATTTGCACGATTTGAATAAAACTAACCCCGGGCTGACGCTGTTTTCAGCAGAACTACCATGGTATTATTTTTGTGCAGAAATAGAAGTTCTCGGAATGGAACGAAACTTTGAGAGGATTTTTTTATATCAAATAAGAGAATTTCTGGAACCAGGAAGGACCTGAGGGGGGCATCTGGGTGGGCACAACCTACCAGGGTGCGCCAGCCCCCCAGACGCACCCAGGTGGGTGCTGCCCACCTGGTGGCCCGCTGACCCTCAAACCGACGCTATAAAATCCCATATTTCAAGAAAAAAAGGAGGGAGAAAGAACTATCGTGTTTCATGAGACGAAGCCGCCGCCAAGCCCTGTTTTTCCTCGGGAGGGCAGATCTGGAGTCTGTTTGGGGCTCCGGAGAGGGGGGTCTTCGATCTTCGTCATCACCAACACATCTCCATTGCCAATTCCATGATGCTCCCCACCGGGAGTGAGTAATTCCTTCGTAGGCTCGCTATCGGTGAGGAGTTGGATGAGATTCATCATGTAATCGAGTTAGTTTTGTTAGGACCTGATCCCTAGTATCCACTATATTCTGAGATTGATGTTGATATGACTTTGCCATGCTTAATGCTTGTCACTTTGGGCCCGGGTGCCATGATTTTAGATCTGAATGGTTTATGTTATCACCATTATGTCCATGTTCTAGATCCCATCTTGCAAGTTATAGTCACCTACTACATGTTATGATCCGGCAACCCCGGAGTGACAATAGTCGGGACCACTCCCGGTGATGACCCTAGTTTGAGGGGTTCATGTATTCACCGTGTGTTAACACTTTGTTCCGGTTCTCTATTAAAAGGAGGCCTTAATATCCCTTAGTTTCCAATAGGACCCCGCTGCCACGGGAGGGAAGGACAAAAGATATCATGCAAGTTCTTTCCATAAGCACGTATGACTATTTACGGAATACATGCCTACATTATATTTATGAACTGGAGCTAGTGCTGTATCGCCCTAGGTTATAACTGTCTCATGATGAATATCATCCAACGATTCACCGATCCAATGCCTACGGATTTATCTGATATTGTTCTTCCTAAGTTACTACGGTTGTTACTGCTATTGTTACTGCTACAATATCACTGATATCACTGTTACAGTTACCGTTACTACTGCTGCTATCATCAAAACTATCATACTACTATGCTACTAATCACCTTGCTGCAGATAATTAATCTCTAGGTGTGGTTGAATTGACAACTCAGCTGCTAA
Source organism: Triticum timopheevii (assembly GCA_963921465.1). Classification (NCBI taxonomy): domain Eukaryota; kingdom Viridiplantae; phylum Streptophyta; class Magnoliopsida; order Poales; family Poaceae; genus Triticum; species Triticum timopheevii. The sequence continues at coordinate 422,472,839 of OY997272.1, forward strand.
TACCTTCAAATATTCTTTGGCCCCCCTTGTGTCGAATCTATAAATTTGGGTTAAATACTCTACCCTCGAAAACTGTTGCGATCCCCTATACTTGTGGGTTATCAAGACCTTTTTCTGGTGTCGTTTCCGGGGAGCATAGCTATATTTTTTGAGTCACTTGGGATTATTATCATATTATCACTATGAAGAATCAGAAGGATGCTAAGACTTAGATTTTTCCCTCAAAGACGAGGGGAGGTAAGGAACTGCCATCCAGTTCTGCTTTAGATTCACCTTCTGTTATAAGTAAACTTGCAACACCACAACATGTTATTAATTCTGATATGTCGCAAGTTATTGATGATGCTACTTATGCTATGAATGCTACTCATGATGATGCTAGTACCTTGCTTGATGATGTGCCACTAGGTGAATTTATTGATGAACAAATTGCTAGAGTAAGACAACATGATATTGTTGAATCTGATGATGAACTTGAAATTGAAACTACTGAAACACCTACTAGAACTAGTCCTCCTAGATATGAATTGCCAAAGGTACCGGAAGGTTATACTATGAGTGAGGAGGCAACTAGAGATATTCTTGCTTGTAAGGATAGAGATGATCTAGAGAAATTATTGTGTAGGTATAAAGAAAGATCTCTGAATGCTAAAATGAAATGTGATCCTGAGTTTGCTACTTCACCTATTGTTATTGCTGATAAGAATTATGAATTGTCTGTCGACCCAGAGTTAATCACTTTGGTGGAATCTAATCCTTTCCATGGTTATGAAACTGAAACTGTTGTGGCACATCTTACTAAGTTGAATGATATAGCTACCTTTTTTGCTCATGATGAGAAAATTCGCTATTACTATATTCTCAAGTTATTTCCGTTCTCATTAAAGGGCAATGCTAAAGCTAGGTACAATACTCTTGCTTCTGGTTGTGTGCGTAGTCCCCAGGATATGATCTATTACTTCTCTGAAAAATATTTCCCTGCTCATAAGAAACAAGCTGCCTTGCAGGAAATATTTAACTTTATGCAAATTGAAGAAGAGAGTCTCCCACAAGCTTGGGGGAGGCTTCTCCAATTGCTTAATGCTTTGCATGATCATCCTCTTAGGAAAAATGAAATACTTGATATCTTCTATAATGGACTAACCGATGCTTCTAGGGACTTCCTAGATAGCTGTGCTGGTTGTGTTTTCAGGGAATGAACTATTGAGCAAGCAGAAGAATTATTGAATAACATATCAAAAAATTATGATGATTGGACTCCTTCTGAAGCACCTATTAAACCCACTCCGAAGAAGAGGGGTATCTTATATCTCAGTCCTGAACATATGCAAGAGGCAAAGAAATCTATGAAGGAAAAAGGTATTAAGGCCGAGGATGTTAAATATTTACCACCTATTGAAGAAATACATGGGCTTGAAGAACCACCACCACTTAAGGTGGTAGAGGTAAAATATTTAATGAAATTCAATGATAGTGATGATCCTCGTAATAAACATCCTAGTCAATGCCTTTATGAGTTTGATAATTACATTAGAAAGCAAGATCACTTCAATGCAAATGTTATGAAACAATTGAAATATAACTCTGATATGATTGCTCGCTTAAGTGACTTGTTATTTAGAATCTCAAACGATGTTAGAGGTGTAGGAAAACATGCCTCTATGGTTCAAACTCAATTAGTACAAGTTGCTAAATCTCAAAGAGAGTTACTTGATGAAATGAACAATAATATAAATGACTTTGCTGTTAGAGTAGCAACTAGAGGAGGTAAAATGACTCAGGAACCACTTTATCCTGAGGGACATCCAAAGAGAATTGAACAAGATTCTCAAAGAAACAACACCACCCCACCTAGTTCTTCTAAAAAGAAAAGAAGAAGAAAAATGATCAGACTTTGTCTGCCTCCAGTGAACCTGAAATAGAAAACCTTCTGACAATGATAATGAAGTTTCTATCTCTGATGCTGAAACTCAATCTGGTAATGAACACTCACCTTTTGATAATGAAAAAGATAATGATGAGGTTCATGAAAACACTCAACCTAATGATAAAGAACTAGATAATGATGTTGAGATAGAACCAGCTGTTGATCTTGATAACCCACAACCTAAGAATAAAGGATATGATAAAAAGTGTTTGTTGCTAGAAAACATGGAAAGGAAAGAGAACCATGGGTTCAAAAGCCTATGCCCTTTCCACCTAAGTCAACTAAAAAGAAAGATGATGAAGAATTTGAACACTTTGCTGAAATGATTAGGCCAGTCTTTTGCGTACTCACTTGGATGATATCTTGAAAATGCCTCCTTATGCAAAGTATATGAAAGACATCATCACCAATAAGAGAAAAAATAACGGAAGCTGAAATCTCCACTATGCTTGCTAATTACACTTTTAAAGATGGAGTACCTAAAAACTTGGAGATCTGAGAATACCAACTATACCTTGCTCTGTTAAAAGAAATTATGTGAAAACTGCTTTATGTGATTTGGGAGCTAGTGTTAGTGTTATGCCTTTCTCTTTATATAAAAGACTTGATTTGAATAAACTCACACCTACTGAAATATCCTTGCAAATGGCTGATAAATCAGCTGTCATACCTATTAGTATTTGTGAGGATGTGCCCGTTGTTGTTGCTAATGTTACTATTTTGACTGACTTTGTTATACTTGAGATGCCCGAGGATGAAAACATGTCGATTATCCTTGGTAGACCCTTCTTAAATACCGCAGGGGCTATTATTGATTGCAATAAAAGCAAGGTCATTTTTCATATCAATGGTAATGAGCATACGGTGCACTTTCCAAAGAAACAATTCCAAGTGAATGGTATTAATGTTATTGAAAAATCTCCGACAATAACTATTGGAAGTTTTCAACTACCTCTGCCTACTGTCAAAAAGAAATATGAAATACTTATTGTTGGGGACATTCATATCCCCATTGAGGTAACTTAGTGATTTTCAAAAGTTTTTTGGTTTCATGCTAATCCAAAGTGGTTGTTAATAATTAAGACTTGATCAACCTTATTAATGGATCATTTTTGAGAGGTATGAATTTGATGAATTTAGTAAGCACTACCTTGTGTCCCTACCTTTTGTTTTCTGTTTTTTATTAGTTAAATAAAATAAAATGCCATGCTTTATCTGTTTTCTGCTTTTTCTGTGCAATAAAAAATGACCCAGAAATAAAAGTTCTCAGAATGCTCTAAAAACCTGATACGATTTTTTTTCTAAATATTTATGAATTTCTAGTGCAAATAATACCTAAGGGACGTGCACCAGGTGGGCAAAACTCACTTGGGCGCGCCCTGGTGGGTGTTGCCCACCTGGTGGGCCCCTCACTTACTTCTTCCTCCCACACCACTCCATTCACCCAGAAAAATCACCAACGCACTCTCTCTCGTGTTCTTGCCTCCGAAACCGCGGATTTCGATCTCTTTGCTCGAAGCTCCGTTTCCGAAACTGTTTCGGGGATTTGTTGCTTGGTATGTGACTCCTCTAGGTGTCCAATTAGTTTTTGTTTTAGTGGTTTATATTTACAATAATTAGCTACTCTTGGTGCTGTTGTAGATGAGCTTGCATGCTGAATTCTTAGAGTTCTAAGTAGTTTGAATGCTTGTTATGGCCTCTATACATCCCTATGAGTAGTTGCTATCAATCTTGTGAAGTTTTGTTAATAAATTTTCCATGACCAAAAATTTTCAGAAAATTGTACACGAACATTAGGAACTTCTTTGGAAGGAGTTCTTCGAGGAGGAGATCCTCAGAGGCATCCTCTAGTAGCAGCTCCGTTCGCTGGTCCTATCCTGAACCAAGCGAAAAATCCATTCAAAGTGCCACAACAAAACATGCTTATGGCCATGTGACGATTACATGGCAAGAGTGGCTATTAAGGAAGAATTTGAGCAACTAGTTCACAATGTCGAACTCGGTCCCTACATTTTAGATAAGTGCGACCAACACCTCATCCTCACAGAAACATTTGTCAAAGAATTTAAATTCTCCCCCCAGGAGTCTAGGGTGTCTTTTAAACTTTATGATAATCCGTTTACCATTTCTCTAGAAAGGTTTGCTCACCTCTGCAAAATCGCATTCTGGGGTTTACTCGATGAGCCACCTAGGTCTGAGTTTGAGTCTTTCTTAACTAGTCTTTGCTTTGCTGAAACTAGGGGGGTGGCGCAAGGTAGAATAAAGAGCATACATTTTCCTGCAATTCATTACTTCGCGTTATTTAATGGAAAATGTATAGTAGGCGAGCAAGAATGTAGTACACTATGTGCTCCAAACTTGAGCCTCATACGTGCCGCTCTCACCGGTGAAAAGGTTTATAACACTGCAGCAATTGTTGCACGCAGATTGCAGCACAACTCTAGCAGTGGCTATTACTATGGCGGAATTTATGCCATGCATTTAGCATGAGAGCTTGGTGTTCCACCTTTGCCCTTTGACCCTATCCTACCCACGCAATATTTAGATTTTGAGACTTTAAAAAGCCATAAGATCCTCAAAAGAAAAATGCATGACTTCACGTATAACTTGTTGTTTAACCAAACTTCTGTTGTGCACACATATTTGCCTGCGCCTGCTCTTTTTGACTATCACAGCAAGGGAATACATTATGTTCTGGAGAGCGAGGCTCGAGCTCACAACGCAGCAGTGGAGGCAGCACGGCGGGCTGAGGCATCGGCGCCGAGGGCCTCCGTGAGCTACCACGCCAACTACCATCCAGGCTACTGACTGATTACCAAGCTAGGCCAAAAGCCTAAGCTTGGGGGAGTACGTATTCCCACCGACAATACATTCGTATTCACACATTTCATTCCAGTTGTCGGTGTCCACACTTTTTCATTGTACCATCCATGCTTAGATTATTTTTCTCACTTTCTTCTTGTGTGTTTGAAAAACTTTGAGAAAATCCCAATATGTTTCTTGCTTCTTTTTGATTTTTCTTCCTAGTTTAAATTGCTGTAGTACTAAAAAGAAAACCCAAAAAGATTTCCTTGTTCTTCTTTTACTTGTTGGGAGCTTTCCCGTGTAAATATTTTTTCTCATTTTTGCTTTTCCCTTTTTTGTTTGCTTGCTTTCGAAAAACCAAAAACTCCAAAAAATATTTCATTGTGTTTCTCTGAATTTCTTTTCTTTTATCGAGTCATACCGAGGAGAACACCACGATGAAAATGTCGAGTGGCTCTCATTTGCATTATGTTGATCTAACAAAGAGCTCATATTACTTTGTCTTATCCTCTTGGATAAAATGTTTGCAGATTCCAGCTTAGTCCATGACACTCTTGCACTATTATTATTTCAAATCGTTCGGTCATGCAAGTGAAAGGCAATAATGACGTTATTAGATGAACTGGTCGTGGCAGGGAGAAACGGGTATGAACTCGACTTGTTCTATTTTTGTAAATATGTTTAACCTAGTATCCATGCTTCAGCCCATTATGATCAAACATGTTTGCAATGACAATTAGAGATTATAGTTTCTCATGCCATGCATAAGTAGCTAGGAGTTAATAATGACTTATTTTGGATATCAACATTGCGTTAAAGTGATTGTGATGTAGTATGATGATATGGTATCCTCCTCTGAATGTTCTAGTGGCTTGACTTGGTACATGTTCATGCATGTAGTTGAATCAAAACCAACATAGCCTCTATGATATTTATGTTCATGGTGTTCATATCTTACTCATGCTAGTTTCCAATGTTACTTATGCATAATGCATGTTCATGACCGTTGTTGCTCTCTAGCTGGCCGCTTCTCAACCTATTTGCTAGCCTTTACCTGTACTAAGTGGGAACTCTGCTTGTACATTAAAAACCTAAAACCCAAGTTATTCCAGATGAGTCCACCATACCTACCTATATGTGGTATTACCCTACCATCCCAAGTAAATTTGCATGTGCCACCTCTAAAAACTTCAAACAGATATCCTTTTTGTGTGCCTGGATCGTTCATGGAACGACAGGAGGTAGTCGGTATCTTCCATGCTAAGCGGGTTATTCTCAGGCCGAGTGTTTATTCACTCGCCATCGCACGAGAAAAGGGCGGTAATAGGGATGCCCAGTCCCAAACTGCAAAAAGAAAAGAGCACACAAATAATCAAACAAAAACTCCCAGGAGTCATAACATTTACCTTTCCGCTTGGGAACCGCCACTAGCGTGCTTAGCATGGAAGATATTGATAATTGACAATCGTGAAGCGAATGAGAAGGGTGCATGTCTCAAAATATCATTTACCTCTGTTTTAAAACATAGCTCTAGCACCTCTGCAAATCAATGCTTCCCTCTACGAAGGGACTATCTATTTACTTTTATGTTGTGTCATCATCTTCTCAAATAAGCGCCAAAACCCGAGAGCACTGCTGTCATGTTGATGCATTGTGTATAGCTAATGTTGGGTGCATCATGACTGGATCTTTTCTACAATGAATTGCAATGTTTAGTCGTTGCTTGAACTTTGGGGGTGCTCTGCATTTATGTTTTGTGGTATCAGAAAAGGCTAGCGAGATACCACTATTGTCATATTATATCATGGTTGTTTTGACAACGTGTTGCTATTTGAGATATCTTATTATTGCTCTCTAGTTGTTTATGTCATTGATATGAGTTAATATAATTTTTAAGAGTTATTGTCGACATGGTTAGTTATAATCTTTGCTGAAAACCTGGGTGCTGTTTAAGCTTATTTATGAAACAAGAGCAAAAGAGTTCGTAAAAGTTTTTCTTTGTCACTTTCAGTTTATCAACTGAATTGCTTGAGGACAAGCAAAGGTTTAAGCTTGGAGGAGTTGATACGTCTCCAACGTATCTACTTTTCCTAATGCTTTTCCTCTTGTTTTGGACTCTAATTTGCATGATTTGAATAAAACTAACCCCGGACTGACGCTGTTTTTAGCAGAACTACCATGGTGTTATTTTTATGCAGAAATAAAAGTTCTCGGAATGGAACGAAACTTTGCGAGGATTTTTTATATCAAATAAGAGAATTTCTGGAACCAGGAAGGACATGAGGGGGGCACCTGGGTGGGCACAACCCACCAGGGCGCGCCAGCCCCCAGGCGCGCCCAGGTGGGTGCTGCCCACCTGGTGGCCCCGCTAACCCTCAAACTGAAGCTATAAAATCCCATATTTCCAGAAAAAAAGGAGGGAGAAAGAATTATCGCATTTCACGAGATGGAGCCGCCGCCAAGCCCTGTTCTTCCCCAGGAGGGCAGATCTAGAGTTCATTTGGGGCTCCGGAGAGGGGGATCTTCGATCTTCGTCATCACCAACACATCTCCATCGCCAATACCATGATGCTCCCCACCGGGAGTGAATAATTCCTTCGTAGGCTCGCTGGTCGGTGAGGAGTTGGATGAGATTCATCATGTAATCGAGTTAGTTTTGTTAGGGCCTGATCCCTAGTATCCACTATGTTCTGAGATTGATATTGCTATGACTTTGCCATGCTTAATGCTTGTCACTTTGGGGCCAGGTGACATGATTTCATATCTGAACCGTTTATGTTATCACCATTGTATCCATGTTCTAGATCCGATCTTGCAAGTTATAGTCACCTACTACGTGTTATGATCCGGCAACCCCGGAGTGACAATAGTCGGGACCACTCCCGGTGATGACCCTAGTTTGAGGAGTTCATGTATTCACCGTGTGTTAATGCTTTTCTCCGATTCTCTATTAAAAGGAGGCCTTAATATCCTTTAGTTTCCAATAGGATCCCGCTGCCATGGGAGGGTAGGACAAAAGATGTCATGCAAGTTCTTTCCATAAGCACGTATGACTATTTACGGAATACATGCCTACATTATATTTATGAACTGGAGCTAGTGCCGTATCGCCCTAGGTTATAACTGTCTCATGATGAATATCATCCAACGAGTCACCGATCCAATGCCTACGAATTTATCTTATATTGTTCTTCCTAAGTTACCACTGTTGCTACTGTTATCGTTACTACTACAATATCACTGCTATCACTGTTATTGTTACCATTACTACTGTTGCTATCATCAAAACTATCATACTACTGTGCTACTAATCACCTTGCTACAGATAATTAATCTCCAGGTGTGGTTGAATTGACAACTCAGCTGCTAATACCTTCAAATATTCTTTGGCTCCCCTTGTGTCGAATCTATAAATTTGGGCTGAATACTCTACCCTCAAAAACTGTTGCGATCCCCTATACTTGTGGGTTATCAGACAACCGTCTTTATGTTGCTACCAATAAGGGCAGGGCAATGGTGTTGCAATTTCGTATTTTGGAGTTATAGATATAAGGTTTTGTAAATAATAATATTAAAAAAATCATATCAATATAACTTTAATCTTAACATTACACTAGATGACCCGTCGCGCCAACTAGCATGAAGCCCTCTTTAAACCAGACAATGAATTGTTTTGCAATTCTCCTTTTGCCTGACATAATTTCTGAGGAGTAGACTGCTTTTGTTCTTGTGGGGCTAATCATTGATAACATTATATGTGCTTATGAATGCTTGCACTTTATGAAGAGTTCTAGAGCCAAGACAAATAGCTCATGTGCGTTAAAGCTTGACGTGATGAATGCTTATGACAAGTTAGAGTGGTCATATCTCCAAGCTATTATGAGCAAGTTGGGGATTTGCGCTAGCATGGATTGACACAGTTATGGGTACGGTTAAGTCTATATCCTTCTCTATTCTTTTCAATGGAGAGAAACTTGAATAGTTTAACCCACGAGAGGCATTTATTAGGGAAACCCAGTTTCCCTTATCTTTTCTTGATTACAATAGAGGGAAATTTTTGCCTTTGAAAATTCAATTCTTAGTCATCAGTTCTTGGTGGTATTAAGGTGGCCCCCATGGCTCTACCATCTTTTGTTTGCAGATGACAACCTGCTGCTATTCAAAGCAAGTGTTGAGGGAGCAAATGCCATATCAAACCGGTTGAATACATATTGTGGTGCTTTGGTACAACAAGTGAACAAAGAGAAGTCATCTTTTTTTTAGTAGAGGGTGTCCATAACCTTTTACGTGAAACCGTGAAGGTGGCTCTAAATGTGCAAACCGAGTCTGATAGATATTTGGACATGCCTACAAATGTTGGACACTCAAAGTGGGACATTTAAATACCTCGGGGATTGTGTGTGGGGAATGATTAAAGGTTGGATGGAGAAGCTCATTTCAGTAGCTGGTAAGGAGGTTTTAATCAAGTTTGTGGCATAGTCTATACTTGTCTACTCCATGGCATACTTTAGGCTACCCAGGGGTTTACACGAGAGCTTAACCTCTATCATATGTTAGTTCTGGTGGGGGAGTAAGCAAGGAAGGAGAAAAACATCTTGCACTTCATGGGATGTAATGACACACCCGAAGTATCTAGGCTGACTTGGCTTTCGAGACTTGGAACTTTTTAACTTGGCTTTTCTATCCAAACAGGCATGGAGATTGTTACATCATCCCCAATCTCTCAACGCTAAAATGATGAAGGTTGTATATAATCCAGGTTGTTATTTACTTGAGGAGGAGTTGGGGTCACACCGTCATTAAAAAAGAGGGCAATCCTTGATGGTAGAGACATCCTTTCATAGGGAATCATTAGAAGGATTGGCACTGGCGAGACTACAAGGATTTGGGCCAAACTGGTTACTGAGACGGAAATTCATGCGCCCTCTTACATCTATGGTGGTTGACCCTCCTGTGCTCGTTTCAGAGCTTATGGATGCCCTCTCATCATCCTGGCGAGAGGATGTAGTTAAGACAATGTTCATTCTCATAGACGCTAAAGAGATTTTGAAGGTCCCGCTATGCATGAGGAGGGTAGATGATTTTTGTGGCATCGAGTAAGTTGTGGTGCCTTTTCAATTCGATCCGCCTATCGAATGATTTTGCATACTAAGTTGAGCAGAGAAATCTGGCTGGAAGGGAGACAAGGGTCATCAAATCAGGATTTAGAACATAACAGTTGGTATTCTTTGTGGAAGATCCATGTGCCAAGCAAATTCAGGGTGTTTTGTGGCATTTGGCGCAATACTCTATACTGACGGGCGAGCTCCTTCACCACCGAATATGGCCACAACGTCGATATGCCCTCTCTGTGAAGCTTAATTGTTCCATGGCCAGTAGTATTTGGACTCTTTCTCCTGTAGGTTTGGTTGTACACATGTGCCCTAACCATGATCCAAATGCAAAAGGTTGGATCTTCACATTACACGATTCTATACCACATGATGAGTTCATCGGAATGGTGGTCATGCTTTTGGGTTGTTTGGCATGATAGGAGAAAGACGATACACAAGGATGTATTCCAAGGCCCGTTATCGGCTCATTGTTTCATAAATTCTTTTCTGCCTGAGATACAAATTTTGGAGAAACCCGCCTCAATGAGCACTAGATCAGCCACACCATGGTCAAACCATTGGCCGACTCCAATGATAGCTTATGGAAAATAAATGTTGATGCAACACTAACAAGGAACAGATTGATTGGAGCTGTTGGAGTAGTATGGAGAGACCGTCTTGGACGTTTTCTGGGCGCATCTTCTATAGTTTTTGTGGGGATGGAGGATCCAACAATTTTTGAATCTCTAGCAATAAGGGTAGCTTTGGTATTGGTTGACGACCTGTATGTTCATTAGATCCATTTTGCTTTAGATTGCAAGGTGGTCATAGACGATATCAAGCAAGAAATCATGATCGTTCTAGAATTTTTGTTAGATGTAATTCCGTACATGATATTAGGAGCTCAAGCCGAGTCTCACAATTTAGCGATACATACTTATCTTTGGGGCTGGCCGCCATATTTAGTTAGATCAACCTAAATGCCTTACTTTTGCCCTTATAAACATTGTGATGATTTAATAAAGGTTTGCAAGATTCTCTCAAATAAAGTAAAGCTTTTGGTTAGTCAGTGAGTCAGTGACTGCCTGCCTGGTTACCTGTGTTGATAATTTCTACAGGTATGATTAATGCACGTTTTGACCATGTAGTAATGCAGTGCTCTCAGCAAGTTTTTCTTTTTTGCAGGTGGATGTATCCACTCGACTAAATTACTAAAGACACGTGTTTTCGCTACCGAAGTCTTTATTGGTTTCATAACTTTGGGGGCGTTGGGTTGATGTTTCAGCTGGTCTTGTCAGCTTGCATTCATACGCTAACGGTCCTGCACACCTATGTGCTAAGCGTGCATGTACGCTTAATGTGACTGAAAGCTGGTTGGACTCCACCCCTAGCTTCCTGATCAGCAGCCTTCTGGCTGACTGCCCAGCAAATGACTTTACTTAATAAAAGCTCTCTGAAGTTTCCCCAAAAAAAAGCTTGCGTTCCTACGCAATGGCTTGTTTGGTTAAACCGCTAATTACTCCCATATACTCCGTATATACTTTGACACATTTTTGTTACCCCGTGATCTCACGAACTTGTCTTCTAACCCAAAGAACACACAGCCGTCACGTCATCCGCATCGTTCCATCTTTGCGCATTCATCTCGGACTCTCACGCGGCCGTGTTTCCTCGGCACGCATGCGATCGGGACCGATCAAGGCTTCACGCGACGTACGACCTCGTACCCCCGACGACTCGTCAGCCCGTTCTCCCCGTCGGCCGCCACGCGTCGCCGCCGCCGCCGCCGTCCCGTTGCTTCTCCCCGTACATCCCGGGCTTATTCGGATTGCCGGTTCTTCCACGTATTACCAGCTGGCATCCCGGTGCACCACGGCGCCCGCTCACGGCTAAGCTCGGCGGCCGGGCCCGGTGCGTAATGGCGTGAAGACACCGGTCAGGCGCACGCGCTCGCGGTTTAAATCTTACAATTACGCACGCGCCATTTTGAAACTTTCGCCGCGGCCGGCACCGCCGTCTTTTGGTCGCCGGCGCGGGCAGCTGGCTGGAGTAGCGTGTCTGGATTCTGAAAGCAATGGCGATGGCGTGTGACCATGTGGGGTCGGACGGTCTACTTCTCGGGCTCCATGTCAGGCAAATTCGGTACATGCATAACGTCTTGCGTGATGGGGAAAGCGGTGACGTGGACAAATCGTACCCCGCAGGGGCAAAGCAACGCCCGACAAAGGAGGGGATGGAACGTAGTTCGTCCACGTCGGTTCTTAGTTCATGGCCCCATAAACTGTCTTTTTTTAATACAGTAATAGACGCGGACGTTCATACATACGTACATACACTCATCCCTATGAACACATACACATACACTCAATCTCTAGAGCATCTTCGAGAGGTCGAGCCGACACATCATTTTAAGATTGACGAAGTCACCACAGACACCTTCAAAGTCGACGAGAATGTCTCCTTCAACTGAACACACATCGCCGAGAGGCCTGAAATAAATCCAAAAAATGCAAGCATTAGTGTCAAGTCCAGAGAATCCTGGTGAGCTGGGGATATCACTATCCTCATAAACATCCAACTACAGGTTAGTTCGCCCCTATAAACAGTCTATTATGAAGATTTTTTTGGCCATGTTTGTCAATATTATTTGTATATTGTATCATGCAATTTTTTCTCAAGGATTCATTTGTACCAGAATGTTTCATAGAAAACTTAGCATCCAATCAAAACCTCGCCGAACAAAATTTCCGTAAATTCAAATGGGCATGGCATTGCAGTCGTGTGCTTTTACTATTCCTGCGTTTTTAGGTTCATGCTTATCGAAGATGCCCTCATTTTTTGTCGCAATAAAGAAACAAGCCCTCATTGCTTTGTTGTCCATTTATTCAAAGTACTACATGCATTACATATTCACCAGGGTGCATTAATAAATAGATAAAATCTCCAAATATGTTGGATAACTCTCTATTGTAACCTATTGCACATAAACATATTTTTGAACACCCAAATATTGACACTAGATTTCACAAGGACTTGTTTCTTCATTTTACCAACATGTATGCTTTAAATCCTTATCCTAAATTACGTTCATCTGAATTACAACTGTATGAATTCCACTAAGTTTCAAAAGAACAGCTCATATGTTTCTTCTTTTTCCGGGGATATGTATCAGATTCTAAAGATCGGCTATACTCCCTCTGTATCAAAATATAAAAGGTTTTTTGATACTATGGCAGTGTCAAAAAAGTCTTATATTTCTTATACAGAGGGAGCACTATTTAATTTTGTACACGAGCAGTTTGACATGGCTTCACGTGATGTTTTTCGCTAAACTAAAGCAAATTCAATTGAACCACAAAAACTGAAAAACAAAGCAACCAATGAGCACGCTCAACACCGCACGGAACCAAACGAGGTGGTGCAAGTTGGGTGACCCCAAGCAATACTCCACCTCTCCATATCCCTCCTAGATATGAAACCACACCGCAACGGGTTCCGCAACCAACTTCCCTGTCGATACTCCGTTCTCGTTACTATTTGTTATCCCCACACACGCCCCCGCACGGCGTGGGACGAAGCAGTCAGAACGCATCAGCAGCGGTAGAAGAAGATTGGATTGGATAGCGCAGGCGAGGGCGAGCCCTCACCGTCGTCACCGCCGATGAGGAACCCGCCCGGCCGGCACCTACTGCGCGTCGCCACCCGCGCCGTGCGCTCCTCGTCCGGGCTCGGCGGCGCCTCCACGTCCGCCACGTCCCCCGGCGCCGCCTCGTCCGGGGGCCGCCCGCGCAGCCGAGGCGGCGGCGGCATGCTCCTGCGGGCCACGTCCCCGCCCCCGCCCTCCGCCGTCGCGGCCGCCGCGTGCTGGGAGTCCCGCACGCTGCGCCGCGACGGGGAGGACGACTGGGAGGAGGTCGTCGTCGCCGCGGCCGACGGGGCGGCCCAGGGCGCCGGCGACGCGGAGGTGGACAGCGACTACAGGGTCGTGTTCTGGTCCCCGCCCACCGGGGACGAAGTCCGCGCCGCCTTCTCTAGCATCCAGGAGTAAGATTCCTTTGCTCCCGCTCGTCCGCTTGCTTAGATTGGATTGGAGGATTTGTATGTACGTTTCGGTGCTCCCTTTCCGTGTGCTGGTGATTGGCCTGAAGAGTTAACCTCGCTCGTATGGTTTCAATTCAGTTCCAGACTTCGGACTTCAGTATGATCTGAGAAACTTGGTTCCTCTCGGGCACAACGACAAAAACGTCTCCCACAACGTGTTATTTTGTCTGCGTGCTGTTTATGGTACTGATCGGTTCCTTTGCCATGATTGGATGGGGCTCAGGGGCAGTATCGTGTACGTCATTGATTTACGCGGATAGACGTTCGAACTTTCAGTCATCGGTTGAAACCCCACCAAAATGAGATACTCACGAGTCCATGATTTGGTTACAATGGTAATTAGTGGCTGTGGCTATGTGCTGTCTGGGACGTTATAGGGTGTTAGGATCCGCAAGTATCCAGCGGAGCAACTTTCAATCAGGGTTAGATGGTGCTTGTACCTTTAAATAGGAAATGATCAAACTCTCTACTTTTGATGATTGCTTCCCTTATTTTGTTGTTTTCTGACAGCCAATGCGACATACTCATTTCAATAGCGTAAAACGAGCAATTTTTCTGATGAGGTGTTATAGACCTTTATCCAAGAACTCATTATACTAAAAAGGGATAATTGAGATGCAGTTTCTGCTCGTACTCTTCATTTAATCGATTTACTGTTTTGCGTTTCAGGGTGTTTGAGGGTTCTTATTATGATGTGAATTCAGATGAAACTGAGAAACAACTAGCATTGCTGTCCAACTCGGAGCATTCTTCATCAACCAATTCATCAGGATCAGACGATTGGGTCGAACCTGCTGCATATGTTCTCAACTCTACTGCTCTTCTGACCAGGGAGCATAGGAATGTTTTGGATGCCTTCCGTCTATTGCAAAGAGACCCTAATGTTCAGGTGAATTATTCCTAACCTATCTTCATGTGCTCCGAAGCTGCATGTTTGATTGTAACACTTGTGTTATTGTGGACGGTCAAATTTCTGAATAGTTCTTCTCTACCTTGCAGAAAATGGTTATGTCCTTGTCATGTGATAGGACTGTATGGGATGCTGTAATGAATAACGAGGCAGTGCAAGAATTCAGGAGATCTTTTCAGGATGGTATGTTTACACTAAAATGTTTATTATCAGCTCTGTTTGGCATAAACCCCAGCGTCACATATATCTGTTTCTGTTTGAGAGTGTCTTTTTCCCCCTAGAACAGTAGTCAGGCAGATGCCATCTAATGACTATTTTGATCAGATTTGTGTACTCTTGTCAAAATTATTAATTATCACAGTTGTATTATTATTTTCGTCTGGTAAACATACATGCCTTGTCTTACTGCATTCTACCACATCTTTCAGGCAAAGAAGTTAATAGAAAGGGGAACCCTTGTGGCCCTGCTGCAGTGCTTAAGTGGATCCTGGCCAACACCCAGGCAAAAATAACGGAATTCTTCGATAATATAGCGAAGATTGTCAGCATGCTCTTCCACCCTGAAAGCGATGAAGATAAGCCCAATCTGTACAGCGATGCAGTGAAGGTGTCCTTCATGCTCTCGGTGTTCGTCTTCATCGTGGTGGCCGTTGCTCGTACCAAGTGAGCACAACAACCCGTCGACTTTAAATTTCAGCGTTTTCATGCCCTCTTAGTTATGGTGCAGGGGCACATCATCTAGTGAGCGTAGTTTAGTCAAGATTGATCACGGACTTGGTTTGAAAGGCCCCCGAATTTACATTGCCCGTGTGGTAACCATGGTTGATCGTAGTTAAATGTTTAAGCTTGCATGCAGTGTGCTTATCTTATTTTATTTCCTGGTGCTTTTGGATACAGTTATGAGCCGTGGGATTTCGAAGTGTGGTGATTGCAAGATTTCTACGAACACGTTATGTAGGACATCACAGGCACACGAAACTTGTACATTGATTATTACTGGGCTGTAATCATTTGCCCATGAAACTGTTGTAAAGGTATTGTTTGTTTTGAGTCTGTTTTTCGTTTCTGTAACTGAAAGTCAATGGGGATTCTTCATCGTGTAATGCTTTCCAACCCGGTGGCCCTGCGTATAGAGCTTGAGCAGCGCCAGCGAGTAGTTTCAGACGATAGATATAGAATGCTGAAAAGAATCGGAAAATCTTGCCACGAAATGTATATATTCTGCTTAAAGTTGCAATCTTTCACCATTCCTTGTTCATGATTCGAATAGAAAACACAGTTGCCACAAATGAGGGATGCAAAACCATCCAACCCAATGAATGAACCAAAAAAGAAAAGAAAAGAAACAACAAACAAACAAGTTTCAGCCGGTGATCATGGTGCCGGTGCCCTCGTCGGTGAGGATTTCGAGCAGGAGAGAGTGCGGGACGCGGCCGTCAATGATGCTGGCCGTGTGCACGCCCTGCGCCAGCGCGCGCACGCAGCACTCCACCTTGGGTATCATGCCCCCACCCACTTTCCCCTCGGCCACCATCTGCCGTACGCCGGCGATATCAATCTCCTTCACCAGGCTACCGGGGTCATCCCGGTCCGCGAGTATGCCGGACACGTCAGTGATCAGCAGCAGCTTCTCGGCGCCAATGGCAGCCGCGATCTCCCCCGCTGCAGTGTCGGCGTTGATGTTGTAGGCCTGCCCAGTCTCGTCGGCGGCCACGGTGGCGATGACCGGGATGTGGCCGGAGGCGATGATCGGGTGGAGCACAGAGGGGTCGACGCGCGTGACCTCGCCGACGAATCCGAGGGCTCCGGCGTCGGGGGAGGGGCGCGCGGTGAGGAGGCGCGCGTCCTTGCCGCAGAGGCCGACGGCGGTGGCACCGGCGAGGCTGATGAGGGAGACGAGCTGCTTGTTGACCTTGCCGACCAGCACCATCTCAACGACCTCCATGGTGAGCGCGTCGGTGACGCGGAGGCCGTTGCGGAACTGCGGCTCGACGCCGACGCGCTGCAGCCAGGAGTTGATCTCCGGGCCGCCGCCGTGCACGAGCACGGGGCGCAGGCCGACGCAGGAGAGGAGCACCAGGTCGCGGATCACCGACGCCTGCAGCTCCGGCGACTTCATGGCCGCACCGCCGTACTTGACCACCACCGTCTTGCCCTTGAACCGCTGGATGAAGGGGAGCGCCTCCGACAGGACGTCCACGCGGTTCAGCGCCGCGGACGCGGCCTGCGCTGGCGCCAGGGAGGAGGAGGAGGAGGCCGAGACGCGGAGCCCGCGGCGTCCATGGGGCGCGGACGAGGCGAGGGGCCGGACGCGGGCGGCGTTTAGGTTAGGATTTGGGAGGGACGCGGAGGGGAGGACGAGGGCGGGGTGGGGCTTGGTTAGGAGCATTGCTGCGGCCGACGGGGAGCCTTGGTGTTCGCGCCGCCGGGGTGCTTGCCCTAGACGGAAGGGGTTGGTGGTCGGCGCTGGGCGTGCGGTGCGGGGTGCGGCGCAGCGGAAGAGACGGTACTTGTAGATGGAAGAGGCGGGCGGGGTTGGTGGTGACTGCGGAGTGCGCTTCTGCGAAGTGCGAACCGGCTGCCGTTGACACAAGCACGTGGTTATTTCTTTGGTCAAAGGCTTGCAGAAAGGCGTTCGTGTTCTTTTTTCTTTTCATTCATGTTTTCAGGAGTCCTTTGACTAGAAATCTCAAAAAAGATCGAGCAAATTGATACAGACCTCTTGCTCCGAGCATTTCCAACCGGACTGGATAAATGTGACCCTATACTATGGCCCTGTTCGGATCCTCTCCGCTGCACAACTGCAGCTACCGAAGCGGAGGAAGCGGCATCACAATTGTAGGGTGTGGCTCGAACCGAGCTCCTCATGCGGAATGGAGTTTCGTGACTGAAGTGGTTTCGAGCAGGCATTATATATGTCTATGTCTCGGGACGTGGTGTATGTCCGACCTTACAATCAGAATCCTCATTTTCAAAACCTTGAATTCAATCAAAAACATGAATACATAGTTCGAACATAAAATTCACTAGAAGTATTGGGCGCGCTATGCTGCACAGTTGGTGTTGTTGGGTTTTCATTAAAAAAAAAGTATCGGTGTGTCTGTGGAAGATGGTGAAATGTTTTTTATTAACAATGTGGTATTTTGATGGTCTCTTTCTGGGGTATAATTATGTGTTATCTGCAAATTAGCACACATGTATACAGGGAAGTTTCTTGAAGCGATAACTGCCACACGTGTGGGCGTTAAGGAATCTGCCCACACGTTCTGTGTGGTGCCTAAGAGGACCAGCCCACACGCTTGTGTGTGGGCAAAACAACTAGCACCCACACACCTCTTTTTTCCCCTCCCGGTCCCTCTTACACGCGTGCGTGTGGGCGAAAATAGATAACGCCCACACGCCCGGTACGTCAGGCCTCGTACCTCGTGGTCCCGCACGCCCCACGTGACACTTTACCACGCGCACGCAGTTGCCATGGGCCGGACCCTCGTCTATGTTCGTTTAAGTGCAGTTGCCATGTCGCTGAACTACGGTTGCCATGTCGGACAACTACAATTGCCATGTCTGCTCAACTGCAGTTGCCATCTCAGGCCAAAGTTCCAGATTGCCATTTTTTGGACAACTACAGCTGTTGCCATGTGTGGTCTGGTCTACTGCAGTTGCCATGATTTCAAAACTTTAGGAATTGCCACCTACTAACACTAGGTAGTTGCCATGTAGCACTAAAAAAATGGCATGGCAAAAAAACATGTTCGGGTAAAAGAGAGAGTTGCCATGTAAAAAGAAAGAGTTGCCATATGCTTACGTGCACGCTAGGGCAGTTTGCCATGTACCATGCAAAACATATGGCAACTGACATGTTCGGGTAAAAAAAAGAGAGAGTTGCCATCTGCTTGCAATCACACTAGGGCAGTTGCCATGTACACTGCAAAACGCATGGCAACTGGCAGCTTGGGTGTGGAAGAGGAGGCGGACGTGTGGGCGAGATGGCAAACGCCCACACACCAGCCCTTGTGCGTGACTGAAAACTGATGTGTGGGTGAACTGCTAAACGCCCACACACCGGCCCCTCCGTGTGGTAAAACGGATGTGTGGACGAACTATGTCATACACCACACACACGCCTTGTCCTACGTGGCACAGAAAATCAGCCAGATTGTGCCAAGATTCGTGCATATAGTACGGAACGATGATGGATGCGTGTGGTCGAGATGGTCAACGCCCACACGTGTGGGCGTTAACATTTCCGTTCTTGAAATGGTGACCACATGTATTATATTGGTGCTATGGTGCCACATGTTGGCAAAAAAAATTTCAGGTGATGAGAGGGTGCGAGACTGATGTTTTTTATAAGCTGGTTGTTGCGGATTGATTTGAGTAGTCATTGACTTATCAAAATCGTGAACCAAATTCAAAATTTAGAACCTCACTTGAATGAGAGAGTTAGTTGAAAAACTGTTGACCAACTCAGAAAAATAGGAACTCAATCCAAAATCATATTGGTGTTATAGTGTTGCATGTTGGCATTTTTTTGTGAGATGATGAGTGCGTGTGCGAGTGATATATTTCTATAAGCTAGTTGCTGATGGTTGATTTGAGAAATCATTTACCAATTAAAATCATGAACCATATTTAAGACTGCTGAACACCTCACTTGAACGAGAGAGCTTATTAAAAATTGTTGACCAAGTCAAATTGGGAATCCAGTCCAAAACCAATATCCTCAATTGAATGATAGGTCTTCACCCTCTAGGGAGCTTAGTGATATAGTAGATTCTGAGTGTGTCGTGGAGTAGTCACGACAGATGTCCTAGTGTGAGGACTTAGTCGTGGAGCCATCGCAACTAGGTTAGCTTAAAGGGGTTAAACGGGACAAATGACACAGAGAGTTTATACTGGTTCAGCCCCTTGAGGTGAAGGCAAAGGCCTAATCCAGTTTGAGGTGGTATTGCTTATGTCTCGATTACCAGGGAGCGAATACGCTTGACCTAGCTTTTGATCTCTTGTTTCTTGACCTGAACCGCCGCCGGGTCGTCCCTTTATATACACAGGTTGACGCCCAGCGGCTCACGGAGTCCCGGCTGGCTCATAGACAACGTGTCCTGCTCGGTGACTAACTATACTTGCCTTACAATATAAGTCATACACCTATGGCGGTTTACCCTATGAGCCTTAAGTTGCTCTTGGGCCTTCGCCCCATGAACCGCCTGTCGTGGTACTAAGTCTGACAATAAGAATAGGGGGTACGTATGAGGAGGCGAGGCCCTAGCTATGGCGAGGTTGTACACACGAGTTTACGAGTTTAGGCCCCTCTCGGAGGAGGTAAAAGCCCTACGTCTCGGTGCCCTGAGGCGGTCGACTGGAATATGAGTGTGTGTTACAGGGGTGCGAACCCTTGTCCCACAGGAGGGGGTGGCTTATATAGAGTGCGCCAGGACCCCAGTCCACCTCCGTTACAGGGGTTCAATGTACATTAAGACAGGGCGTTACTGGTAACGCCAGCTATAAAGTGTATTCAATGATCTTTAAGACTATGGAGTGAACGCCTGACCGTTGTCCTCCTGAGTGACCTTAGGTCTTTTATACTCCGAGTGGTTTCCCGTATGGTCGAATGACTCCATCCAGGCGAGTGAAAGTGGGGGTATCCAAGTGAGGTGACTGGTGATAACCCACAAGTATAGGGGATCACAACAATTTTCGAGGGTAGAGTATTCAACCCAAATTTATTGATTCGACACAAGGGGAGCCAAAGAATATTCTCAAGTATTAGCAGTTGAGTTGTCAATTCAACCACGCGTGAATAACTTAGTATCTGCAACAAAGTATTTAGTAGCAAAGTAGTATGATAGTAATGGTAACAGTGGCAAAAGTAAAGATAACAGTTTTGTAGTAATTGTAACAGCGGCAACGGAAAAGTAAATAAGCAAAGCACAATATGTGAAAAGCTCATAGGCATTGGATCAGTGATGGATAATTATGTCAGATGCGATTCTCATGTAATAGTTATAACATAGGGTGACACAGAACTAGCTCCAGTTCATCAATATAATGTAGGCATGTATTCCGAATATAGTCATACGTGCTTATGGAAAAGAACTTGCATGCCATCTTTTGTCCTACCCTCCCGTGGCAGCGGGGTCCTAATGGAAACTAAGGGATATTAAGGCCTCCTTTTAATAGAGAACCGGACCAAAGCATTAGCACTTAGTGAATACATGAAGTCCTCAAATGTAACGCCCCTGATTCGTGGCGCCAGGTGTCTGCCAGTTATTCGCCGTCGTTGCCATGTCATTTGCTTGCGTGTTGCATTTTGCCATGTCATCATATGCATTTCATATCATGTCATCATGTGCATCGCATTGGCATACGTGTTCGTCTCATGCATCCGAGCATTTTCCCCGTTGTCCGTTTTGCAATCCGGCGCTCCTATGTCCTCCGGCATTCCCCTCTTGTCTCTTTCCGTGAGTGGGTGTTAAACGTTCTCGGAATGGACCGAGGCTTGCCAAGCGGCCTTGGTATACCACCGGTAGACCGCCTGTCAAGTTTCGTGCCATTTGGAGGTCGGTTGATACTCCAACGGTTAACCGGGTAACCGCAAAGCCCTCTTTTGTTGCAGCCCAACACCCCTTCCAAAGTGGCCCAAAACCCAGCCAATTCCCCTCCATGCTCTCGGTCGTTCGATTACGATCGCGTGGCCGAAAACCGCACCTCATTTGGACTCTCCTAGCTCCCTCTACCTATAAATAAGCCTCCCCCTCCGAAATCTCGGGCAAACCCTAGATCAAACTCCACCCGCCGCCGCCGGACAAAAATCCGGGCAGCAGACGTGTCCGCCCGCTCCGCCGGACCAACCCGCCGCCGCCACGTGTCCCGGGCCGATCCCCAGTTCGCCGCCGGCCCGCGAGGCCCGTGCGGGGCCCGTCCGGCCCATCCGCCGCCGCCGCCCACCGCGGGACGTCCGCGCCCGAGCGCCCGCTCGCCTCCGCACCTCCGCTGCCGACCTCCAGCGCCGTCGCCCGCGCGCCCACCGGAGGGGCCGCGCCGCCCGCCGGCCCCGCCGTCCTCCGGCGCCCCTCCGCCTTCGCCTCCTGCGCCGACGCCCGCCACCTCCACCGCGGGGCCGCAGGCGCCCTGCGCCCGGCTTCCGCCGCCCGCTGCCTGCAGCTCCGGCCGGTGCCCGCGCCTGCTGCTCCGGCCGCCGGAGCATGCCATCTCGTCGGCCACCCTTCGCCGCTAGCTCGCCGCCGACCATCTCCGGTGCCAGATCCGGCGGGGGCCCATCCTCCCCGACCTCTCCCGCAGCTCCGGCGCCCGTTTCCCCAACTCCGGCAAGGATCCGGTGAACCTCGGTTCGTGTGCCCGCAGGTTGACTCCCCCCCTCCGAAAATCCACGAAGTCCCGAGTGTTTTCAACATTATCATGCCATGTTCGTCATGCCGTATCTATGCATCTGTAGCTCCGTTTCGCGCGCGTAATATGTCAAATTGTTCGCCTCGACGAGTACTTCATTTCGTTCCATTGCATCATGTTCATTTGAGTCCATCTTGAGGCCCGAAATGCTGTTGGAAGAGTGCATGTTGATGTTAATCTGCTGAAACTGTTATAACTTGCTCATTTGTCATTTTTGCCATGTTTGATGTGTGCATCCTATGAGGTTGATGTCTACATATGTTTTGATCTATGATATGCCATCTTTCCGGGGGTGCTATCCATGTATTTTTGTGAGTTGTGTGCTGAGTGCATCGAGCTTGTTAAGTAGGGTACTTGCTGTTGCTGTTTTCCTGACAGATTCTGTTATATTTTGTTGCTATGTAAACATGCTTCTACAAGTCATTTCGTGCATTATTCTGGAGATGTTCACTAAGGATGTTTTGTTATACATGTCATCCTCTATCCATTCATGCCCCTGGTTGCATTTATAGCTTTCTGTAGGTTGTTCATATCTTGCTCCAAACTTGCTAAATAATGTTGCTGTCAGCCTGTTAACATTAAGTTTAATGTTTCCATGATTGTTTGCTAGTGATCCATGCACCCTATGAACTTGTTCTTGCCATGCTTAGATTCATAAACATGTCTTATTACTGTTGGTTGCCTTGCCATGCCATGTATTGCTCTGTGATGAGTGTTTCAAGCTCACCAACATGCCTACTTATTGTTGTTCCTGCCATGTATGAATCTGTAATATAACTTGCCATGTTTACATGGGTGCCATCTTATCTTCTGATCCTTTTTGGCTCATGGTCAGTAAGGGACTTTTGATCTATGAAATTAGTAGATTCATGCCATGCCTTTGTTTGCCATGTTAAGTTCCTGTAACATGTTGTTTGATAGCTCTAAACATTGCAACCTGATGTTATTTCTGCTAAAGTCTGAAACTGTTATTATTTGCCATCTAGCCAGGTGTTTTTGAGCATGTTCTAGTTGTTTCTGGAGATAGCTCAGTGTTCATGTTTTGTCATGCTTTACATGTAATTCATGACCATGCCTTTTGTTCTTATGTTGGGGTGCTGTAGCTTGTTGTTTTGATGCTTGCAATATGCCTAGTTGCTGTTATGGACAGATTGTTGCTATAACTTGTATAGTGTGTGTGTGTGTGTTGCACCGTTGCTCCGTTTTGTGTGTGCTCTATATGAAACTTGCTTAGAATTGCATGTAGTTTCATATTATCATGTTGCATCCTTGTTTTGGTGTGTTTGCTTGATGTTTGTATGCATTTTGCATCAATGCCATGTTTAACTTGTTTTGCTCATATCTTCTAGGCCGTAGCTCCAAATCTAATGAACTTTATATGTAACTTGACTAGAATCTCGTGTAGATCATCTTGGTGCATCTTAACTTGCTGTTTAACAACTTGAACATAATGTTTATTCAGATCTGGACCAATTTCGAAATTTGCATATGAGGACTTACCGGAATTGTTATATGTTGTTTCCGGCCTCATTTAAACTTGCCTTGATGTGTTGTTCTTGTTTGCATCATCTCTTGCCATGAGTAGCTTCATGTAGCTTTGTCATGCATCATGCTTGTTGTGCATCATGTCTTGCCTATGTGTGGTGTGTTTACCATGTTGTGTGCTTCTTCTCGATAGTTCCCGTTTCGTTGCGATCGTGAGGATGCGTTCGTCTACGTGTGGTTCGTCTTCGTGGCTTCATCTTCTTCATGGACTCGTTCTTCTTCCTTGCGGGATTTCAGGCAAGATGACCGCTACCCTGGATCTCACTACTATCATTGCTATGCTAGTTGCTTCGTTCTATCGCTTTGCTGCGTTACCTATCTTTTGCTATTCAAGCCTCCCAAATTGCCATGAACCTCTAATCTTTGACACCCTTCCTAGCAAACCATTGTTTGGCTATGTTACCGCTGTGCTCAGCCCCTCTTATAGCGTTGCTAGCTGCAGGTGAAGATGAAGTTTTTCTCCATGGTGGACAGGGTTATGTTGGGATATCACAATATCTCTTATATTATTAATGCATCTATATATTTGGTAAAGGGTGGAAGGCTCGGCCTTATGCCTGGTGTTTTGTTCCACTCTTGCCGCCCTAGTTTCCGTCATACCGGTGTTATGTTCCCGGATTTGTGCGTTCCTAACGCGGTCGGGTGATTTATGGGACCCCCCTGACAGTTCGCTTTGAATAAAACTTGTCCAGCAAGGCCCAACCTTGGTTTTACCATTTGCCTCACCACCACCTATACCCTTCCCTTAGGTCGGCCAACCCAAGGGTCATCTTTATTTTAGCCCCCCCGGGCCAGTGCTTGTCTAAGTGTTGGTTCGAACTGAGCTGCCTGCGGGGCCACCTCGGGGAAACTCGAAGTCTGGTTTTACTCATAGCTAGTCTCATCCGGTGTTGCCCTGAGAATGAGATATGCGCAGCTCCTATCGGGATTGTCGGCGCATCGGGCGGCTTTGCTGGTCATGTTTTACCATTGTCGAAATGTCTTATAAACCGGGATTCCGAGACTGATCGGGTCTTCCTGGGAGAAGGAATATCCTTCGTTGATCGCAAGAGCTTATCATGGGCTAAGTTGGACACCCCTGCAGGGTATAAACTTTCGAGAGCCGTGCCCGCGGTTATGTGGCAGATGGGAATTTGTTAATGTCCGGTTGTAGATAACTTGACACCAGATCCGAATTAAAACGCATCAACCGCGTGTGTAGCCGTGATGGTCTCTTCTCGGCGGAGTCCGGGAAGTGAACACGGTTTCTGGGTTATGTATGACGTAAGTAGGTGTTCAGGATCACCTCTTGATCATTGCTAGCTTCACGACCGTTCCACTTGCTCTCTTCTCGCTCTTCTTTGCGTTGGTTAGCCACCATATCATGCTTAGTCGCTGCTGCAACCTCACCACTTATCCATTCCTTACCCATTAAGCTTTGCTAGTCTTGATACCCATGATAATGGGATTGCTGAGTCCTCGTGGCTCACAGATTACTACAACAATAGTTGCAGGTACAGGTTATGCGATGATCTTGACGCGAGAGCGATGTTTGCTTGTTTGGAGTTCTTCTTCTGCTTCTTCTTCGATCAGGGGATAGGCTCCAGGTCGGCAGCCTGGGCTAGCAGGGTGGATGTCGTTTGAGTTTCTGTTTGTGTTTCATCCATAGTCGGATGGTGCTCTTAAGTAAGATGATGTTGTATTCGCGTGGCATTGTATGCCTTGTGTATGTATCCCCATCTATTATGTAATGTTGATGTAATGATATCCTCCTTGCAAAAGCGTCTCAATATGCGGGTCTATCCTTGGTGGGATCTTCGAGTTCCTTTTGGATAGGGTCGCATATTGGGCGTGACATCAAACTACGGTCATCACCGAGTAGTATCCCGATTATTGTCACTTCGGGGTTGTCGGATCATAACACATAATAGGTGACTATAGACTTGCAAGATAGGATCAAAAACTCACATATATTCATGAAAACATAATAGGTTCAGATCTGAAATCATGGCACTCGGGCCCTTAAGCATAGCAAAGTCATAGCAACATCAATCTCAGAACATAGTGGATACTAGGGATCAAACCCTAACAAAACTAACTTGATTACATGGTAAATCTCATCCAACCCATCACCGTCCAGCAAGCCTACGATGGAATTACTCACGCACGGCTATGAGCATCATGAAATTGGTGATGGAGGATGGTTGATGATGACGACGGCGACGAATCCCCCTCTTTGGAGCCCCGAACGGACTCCAGATCAGCCCTCCCAAGAGAGATTAGGGCTTGGCGGCGGCTCCGTATCGTAAAACACGATGAAACTTTCTCTCTCATTTTTCCTCCACGAAACGGAATATATAGAGTTGGAGTTGAGGTCAGTGGAGCAGCAGGGGGCCCACGAGACAGGGGGTGCACCGAGGGGGAGGGGGCGCGCCTCCCACCCTCATGGACAGGGTGTGGGCCCCCTGGCCTTGATTCTTTCGGCAACATTTTTTATATTTTCCAAAAGTTATCTCCGTGGATTTTCAGGTCATTCCGAGAACTTTTGTTTTCTGCACAATAAACAACACCATGGCAGTTCTGCTGAAAACAACGTCAGTCCGGGTTAGTTTCATTCAAATCATGCAAGTTAGAGTCCAAAACAAGGGCAAAAGTGTTTGGAAAAGTAGATACGTTGGAGACGTATCAACTCCCCCAAGCGTAAACCTTTGCTTGTCCTCAAGCAATTCAGTTGATAAACTGAAAGTGATAAAGAAAAACTTTTACAAACTCTGTTTGCTCTTCTTGTTGTAAATATGTAAAGCCAACATTCAAGTTTTCAGCAAAGATTATGAACTAACCAGATTCACAATAACACTTAGGTCTCATGTTTACTCATATCAATGACATAATCAACTAGCGAGCAATAATAATAAAACTCGGATGATAACACTTTCTCAAAATAATCATAATATGATATAACAAGATGGTATTTCGCTAGCCCTTTCTGAGATCGCAAAACATAAATGCAGAGCACCTTTAATGATCAAGGACTGACTAAACATTGTAATTCATGGTAAAAGAGATCCAGGGCCAGTTCTTTTGGGCAATTCTCCCAGAATTGACCCCTTCCCCAGCTTTTCCCAGAATTGCCACTTGATACTTTTTTACAATTCCTAGCTAATTAGACCTTAACTAGCTAGGAATTGTAAAAAAAGATGGAGTGACAATTCTGGGAGAAGCTGGGGAGGAGGTCAATTATGGGAGAATTGACAAAAAGACCAGTCAAGTCATACCCAATATAAACTAATAGTAATGAATGCAAATGACAATGTGCTCTCCAGCGGGTGCTTTTTAATAAGAAGGTGATGACTCAATATAAAAGTAAATAGATAGGCCCTTCGCAGAGGAAAGCAGGGATTTGTAGAGGTGCCAGAGCTCGATTTTAAAATAGAGATGAATAACATTTTGAGCGGTATACTTTCACTGTCAATGCAACAACTATGAGATCTCGATATCTTCCATGCTACATACATTATAGGCGGTTCCCAAACAGAATGGTAAAGTTTATACTCCCCCACCAGCAACAAGCATCAATCCATGGCTTGCTCGAAACAACGAGTGCCTCCAACTAGCAACAACCCTGGGGGAGTTTTGTTTTAACTATTTTGATTTGCTTTGATCTTTATGATCATGGGATTGGGCATCCCGGTTACCAGCCATTTTCTCGTGAATGAGGAGCGGAGTCCACTCCTCTTGAGAATAACCCACCTAGCATGGAAGATACAGACAACCCTAGTTGAAACATGAGCTGCTCGAGCATACAAAACCGAATTTCATTTGAAGGTTTGGAGTTTGGCACATACAAATTTACTTGGAACGACAGGTAAATACCGCATATAGGAAGGTATGGTGGACTCATATGGAATAACTTTGGGGTTTATGGAGTTTGGACGCACAAGCAGTATTCCCGCTTAGTACAGGTGAAGGCTAGCAAAAGACTGGGAAGCGACCAACTAAGGGAATGACAACAGTCATGAACATGCATTAAAATTAATTAACACTGAGTGCAAGCATGAGTAGGATATAATCCACCATGAACATAAATATCGTGAAGGCTATGTTGATTTATTTCAACTACATGCGTGAACATGTGCCAAGTCAAGTCACTTGAATCATTCAAAGGAGGATACCACCCTATCATACCATATCACAACCATTTTAATAGCATGTTGGCACGCAAGGTAAACCATTATAAGCTCCTAGCTAATTAAGCATGGCATAAGTAACTATAATCTCTAATTGTCATTGCAAACATGTTTATTCATAATAGGCTGAATCAGGAACGATGAACTCATCATATTTACAAAAACAAAAGAGGCCGAGTTCATACCAGCTTCTCTCATCTCAATCAGTTCATCATATATCGTCATTATTTCCTTTCACTTGCATGACCGAACAGTGTGTATAATAATAATAGTGCACATGCATTGGACTAAGCTGGAATCTGCAAGCATTCAATTCAAGGGAGAAGACAAAGTAATATGGGCTCTAAGTTAAATCAACAATCATGCATATGAGAGCCACTAAACATTTTCATTATGGTCTTCTCCTCTCGACCCCCAAAGGAAAGGAAAGAAATAAAACTATTTACACGGGAAAGCTCCCAACAAGTAAAAGAAGAACGAGAAATCTTTTTGGGTTTTCTTTTAATTACTATTACAAGCATGGAAATTAAACTAACTATTTTTTTGTTTTTCTTAAGGTTTTTTCAAACACAAAAGAAGAAGGCTAGAAAAAGAAATTAAACTAGCATGGATAATACAATGAAAGAGTATGAGCACCGACAACTAGAATAGTGTGTGAACATGAATGTAAAGTTGGTGAGAAATACGTACTCCCCCAAGCTTAGGCTTTTGGCCTAAGTTGGTGTGTGCCCAAGGATTGCGGCTACTCTCCCCGGTGTACTAAGGAGTGTCATCTGGATACCAATGGCTAGCGATCTCCTCCGGATCCCACTGATAACATGATGGATGATAAGGATCCAGTGGTGGTTCCGGCTCAGGCTCTGGAGCTGATGTCTGGCCTCGGTGCGCGTACACGGCCTTCGGCAAGACGAGGTTCTGGCCTGCAGTTAAATCAAACAAAGAAGGCGCAGGCAGGGTAATAATCTCATTGTGTTTCTTATTAAATCTTAGGTTATACAGGAGCATCTTATCATCATTGTCAACAATAAACTCATGCGCTACCATGCTCCTGTAATCTAAAAAGGTAAGGGGCAGCAGTGTCTCCTCTTTCTCATCATGCCTAATAGGTATCTCGAAATGTTTAGCAAGGCGTGCAGCATAGATACCTCCAAAGATGGGGCCCTTTGTACGGTTTAGGCTTAACCGTTTAGCAATAGGCATTTACATCTGTGCCCCTACTCGAACCCACTACTCATATTTGCCCCTAATTTTGAAGCATGCTCAAATTTGCCCCTCCGCCGTTAAGCCACTACTCAGAAATGCCCTTCCGTACAGTACTGTAGCACTTTCCGTCCAATACTGTAGCACTTTCCGTCTGCTACAATACACATGGGCCTTTGACGGTCAAAGGCCTTTGACTGGATGAAAGGGCATTTCTGAGTAGTGACTTAACGGCAGAGGGGCAAATTTGAGCATGCTTCGAAATTAGGGGCAAATCTGAGTAGGTGGTTCGAGTTAGGGCAGAAATGCAAATGCGGCACCCATACTAAAAGTGTTATCACCGAATAAGGCATGGAGCAGGATAATAATATCAGGAACATTGAAGTTTCCACTATTTCCATGACCAATTAAGCATCTACTAGCAAATATGGCAAAGTAGCGTAAAACAGGAAAATGTATGCTAGTGATTCTCGCATCGGAACCCTTCCTCGATCCCCCTATAGTAATAGTGTCAATAAAACCTTCCACATCTTTACGATGTGGTTCATCTAAGCTGCCCTCAAAGAGTATTCTACAAGCCGTGCAAAAATTACGTAATGACATTTCCTTGGCCTCATCATATAAATGAAAAGATACCGAAGGAGGTGAATTCTTAGGATAATAGTAAAAGTTTTGCACGAAAGTATTGGTGAGTAAGAGATACTGTTCGATCTGGTCGTGGAGGAAGTCGGTGAGGCCCGCATTTTCAGCCAAAGAATAAAAGTCTTCATAAATCCCGGCCGCTCTCAAGAAATTATCACATGGCCACTCACAAGGCCTTACTTCCGCTACGCGAGGAAGATTATACTTGGCATTTTCTTTCTCCTTAGCTTGTTTATCCTTGGAGCTTTGGCTAGAGGAGCCCCTCAAGAACAAACTCTTCATCTTTTTCTGAAAATTTCTGAAATTTTTAGTAACTTGAAAATAAAAGTGAATCAAACTAAACAAGATTGATAGAAACTACTCCCAGAAGTGCCTAGAGCCTATATCATGCATTAGAATTACTTGGGACCTCATAAATTTGACATGCAAGCTCAAGAACAGGGTCACCTAGGTAGCAAAAATTTGCAATGAATAAAGCACTAGAGCAAAAAATAATTAGACCAATGGAGGAGTCACATACCAAGCAACAATCTCCCAAAGCAGTTTTGTGAATGGAGCTTTGAGCAAGGAGATCGAAAATCGCAGCAAAATGAGCTAGAACTCGTGCTTGAGCTGGATGGGGATTTTTTTGGGAGGAAGATGGAGTGTGTGGGTGCAGGAATAAGTGGAGGGGGGGGGGGGGGGCACCATGGGCCCACAAGGCAGGGGGCGCGCCCTGGACCCTCGTGGCCAGGTGCTTGCCTTCCCTGCTGTGTTCTCAGTGCCTAAAATCCTCAAATATTCCATAAAAAATCATACTAAATTTGCAGGGCATTTGGAGCACTTTTATTTTTTGGGGTATTTTTATTGCATGGATAATTCAGAAAACAGACAGATAATACTATTTTTGCTTTATTTATTCTAAATAACAGAAAGTAAAAAGAGAGTACAGAAGGTTGTGCCTTCTAGTTTCATCCATCTCATGATCATCAAAAGGAATCCACTAACAAGGTTGATCAAGTCTTGTTAACAAACTCATTCTGAATAACATGGAACCGGAGAAATTTCGAATAACACTAAGGTTACCTCATGGGGATATGAACATCCCCAACAATAAGAATATCATATTTTTTCTTGACGGTAGGGAGAGGAAATTCAAAACCCCCAATAATGATAGTTGGAATTTTTCCAATAGAATTGATACTATAAACTTGAGGTTGTTTCCTTGGAAAGTGTACCGTATGCTCATTACCATTAACATGAAAAGTGACATTGCCTTTGTTGCAATCAATAACAGCCCCTGCAGTATTCAAAAAAGGTCTACCAAGGATAATCGACATACTATCGTCCTCGAGAATATCAAGAATAACAAAGTCCGTTAAGATAGTGACATTTGCAACCAGAACAGGCACATCCTCAAAAATACTGACATGTATAGCACTTGTTTTATCAGCCATTTGCAAAGATATTTCAGGAGGTGTCAACTTATTCAATTCAAGTCTATGATATAAAGAGAGAGGCATAACACTAACACCGGCTCCAAGATCACATAAAGCAGTTTTAACATAATTCCTTTTGATGGAGCGTGGTATAGTTGGTACTCCTGGATCTCCTAGTTTCTTAGGTATTCCACCTTTAAAAGTATAATTAGCAAGCATGGTGGAAATTTCAGCTTCCGGTATCTTTCTTTTATTTGTAATGATATCCTTCATATATTTAGCATAAGGGTTTACTTTAAGCATATCAGTTAAGCGCATACATAAGAAGATAGGCCTAATCATTTCAGCAAAGCGCTCAAAATCCTCATCATCCTTTGTCTTGGATGGTTTAGGAGGAAAAGGCATGGGTTTCTAAACCCATGGTTCTCTTTCTTTACCGTGCTTCCTAGCAACGAAATCTCTTTTATCATAACGTTGATTCTTTGATTGTGGGTTATCAAGATCAACAGCAGGTTCAATCTCTACTTCATTATTATTGCTAGGTTGAGCATCAACATGAACATTATCATTAACATTATCACTAGGTTCATGTTCATCACCAGATTGTGTTTCAACATCAAAAATAGAAATATCATTGGGATTCTCAGGTGTGTCTACAACAGGTTCACTAGAAGCATGCAAAGCCCTATCATTTTTCTTTTTCTTCTTTCTAGAAGGACTAGGTGCATCTACATTATTTCTCTGAGAAACTTGCTCAATTCTCTTAGGGTGGCCTACAGGATACAAAGGCTCCTGAGTCATTCTACCAGTTCTAGTAGCCACTCTAACAGCAAAGTCATGTTTATTATTTAACTCATCGAGCAAATCACTTTGAGCTTTAAGTACTTGCTCTGCTTGAGTGGTAACAATAGAAGCATATTTGCTAATGAGTTTAAGTTCACCTTTAACTCTAGCCATATAATCACTCAAGCGTCCTATCATGAAAGCATTACTCTTTAATTCTCTACCAACATAAGCATTAAAACTTTCTTGTCTAGCCATAAAGTCATCAATTTCATCTAAGCATTGGCTATGAAATTTAGTAGATGGGATTTCAACTTTATCATATCTATAGAGAGAATTTACCTTTACTACCTGTGTCGGGTTATCAAGACAATGTGTTTCTTCAACAGGCAGTATATTAAGACCATGTATTTCTTCAATAGGAGGTAAATTCTTAACATCTTCAGCTTTAATACCCTTTTCTTTCATAAATTTCTTTGCCTCTTGCATATCTTCAGGACTGAGAAATAGAACACCCCTCTTCTTCGGAGTTGGTTTAGGAATAGGCTCAGGAGTTGGTTCAATTAGCTCAGGAATTGGCTCAGGAAGAGTCCAATTATTTTCATTAGTCGACATATTATTCAATAGTAATTCAGCTTGGTCGACTATTCTTTCCCTGAAAACACAACCAGCACAACTATCCAAGTGGTCTTTGGAAGCATCGGTTAGTCCATTATAAAAGATATCAAGTATTTCATTTTTCTTAAGAGGATGATCAGGCAAAGCATTAAGTAATCGGAGAAGCCTCCCCCAAGCTTGTGGGAGACTCTCTTCTTCGATTTGCACGAAATTATATATTTCCCGCACGACATCTTGTTTCTTATGAGCAGGGAAATATTTAGCAGAGAAGTAATAAATCATATCCTGGGGACTACGTACACAACCAGGATCAAGAGAATTAAGCCAAGTTTTAGCATCACCCTTTAATGAGAATGGAAATATCTTAAGGATATAATAATAGCAAGACTTCTCATCATTAGTGAATAGGGTGGCTATATCAATCAACTTGGTAAGATGTGCCACAAGGGTTTTAGATTCATTGCCATAAAAAGGATCAGATTCAACTAAAGTAATTATCTCAGGATCAATAGAGAATTCATAATACTTATCAGTAACAAAGATATGCAAAGTAGCAAAAGCAGGGTCATATTTCATCCTAGCATTCAGAGTTTTCTGTTTAAGTTTAGCTAGTAATTTCTTAAGATCAGATCTATCATTGCAAGCAAAAATATCTCTAGCAGTTTCTTCATCCATAACATAACCCTCGGGAACAACATGCAATTCATATTTAGGGGGAGAACCTTCATCATCACTATCATCAATAATTTCATCTTCAATAATTTCATTCTCTCTAAGCCTAGCAAGTTGTTCATCTAGAAATTCACATAATGGCAAAGTAGTATCAAGCATAGAAGTAGTCTAATCATAAGTATCATGCATAGAAGTGGGCTATGCTCCCCGGCAACGGCGCCAGAAAATAGTCTTGATAACCCACAAGTATAGGGGATCGCAACAGTTTTCGAGGGTAGAGTATTCAACCCAAATTTATTGATTCTACACAAGGGGAGCCAAAGAATATTCTCAAGTATTAGCGGTTGAGTTGTCAATTCAGCCGCACCTGAATAACTTAGTATCTGCAAGAAAGTATTTAGTAGCAAAGTAGTATGATAGTAATGGTAACAGTGGCAAAAGTAAAGATAGCAGTTTTGTGTAATTGTAACAGTAGCAACAGAAAAGTAAATAAGCAAAGCACAATATGTGAAAAGCTCATAGGCATTGGATCAGTGATGGATAATTATGTCGGATGCGATTCCTCATGTAATAGTTATAACATAGGGTGACATAGAACTAGCTCCAGTTCATCAATATAATGTAGGCATGTATTCTGAATATAGTCATACGTGCTTATGGAAAAGAACTTGCATGGCATCTTTTGTCCTACCCTCCCGTGGCAGCGGGGTCCTAATGGAAACTAAGGGATATTAAGGCCTCCTTAGAGAACCGGACCAAAGCATTAGCACTTAGTGAATATATGAATTCCTCAAACTACGGTCATCACCGAGAAGTATCTCGATTATTGTCACTTCGGGGTTGTAGGATCATAACACATAATAGGTGACTATAGACTTGCAAGATAGGATCAAGAACTCACATATATTCATGAAAACATAATATGTTCAGATCTGAAATCATGGCACTCGGGCCCTATGTCACGCCCAATATGCGACCCTATCCAAAAGGAACTCGAAGGTCCCACCAAGGATAGACCCGCATATTGAAACGCTTTTGCAAGGTGGATATCATTACATCAACATAACATAATAGATGAGGATACATACAAGGCATACAAATGCCGCAAGAATACATCAATACATCAAACATAAGATCAACATCCGGCTACGGATGAAAACACAAACAGAAACTCAAACGACATCCACCCTGCTAGCCCAGGCTGCCAACCTGGAACCTATCCCCTGATCGAAGAAGAAGCAGAAGAAGAACTCCAAAACAAGCAAACATCACTCTCGCGTCATGATCATTGCAAAACCTACACCTGCAACTGTTGTTGAAGTAATCTGTGAGCCACGAGGACTCAACAATCCCATTACCATGGGTATCAAGACTAGCAAAGCTTAAAGGATAAGGAAGGGGTAAAGTGGCGAGGTTGCAGCAGCGTTTAAGCAAGTATGGTGGCTAACATACGCAAATAAGAGCGAGAAGAGAAGCAAAGGAATGGTCGTGAAGCTAGCAATGGTCAAGAGGTGATCCTGAACTCCTACTTACATCAAACATAACCCAAAACCGTGTTCACTTTTCGGA
This sequence comes from Triticum timopheevii, assembly GCA_963921465.1. Lineage (NCBI taxonomy): Eukaryota > Viridiplantae > Streptophyta > Magnoliopsida > Poales > Poaceae > Triticum > Triticum timopheevii. The sequence continues at coordinate 422,507,698 of OY997272.1, forward strand.
CTCCGCCGAAAAGAGACCATCACGGCTACACACACGGTTGATGCGTTTTAATTAAGTCAAGTGTCAAGTTATCTACAACCAGACATTAACAAATTCCCATCTGCCACATAACCGCGGGCACGACTCTCAAAAGTTTATACCCTGTAGGGGTGTCCCAACTTAGCCCATCACAAGCTCGCACGGTCAACGAAGGATATACCTTTGCCTAGGAAGACCCGATCAGTCTCGGAATCCCGGTTTACAAGACATTTCGACAATGGTAAAACAAGTCCAGCAAGACCGCCCGATGCGCCGACATCCCGATAGGAGCTACACATATCTCGTTCTCAGGGCAACACCAGATGAACAGTACGTACAACTAAACCAGACCTCAAGTTTCCCCGAGGTGGCGCTGCAAGTGGCTCTAGTTCGGACCAACACTTAGAGAAGCATTGGCCCGGGGGGGCTGAATAAAGATGACCCTCGAGAGAGCAAATCCCAAGGGGAAAAGTAGGTGGTGGTGAGGCAAATGGTAAAACCAAGGTTGGGCCTTGCTGGAGGAGTTTTATTCAAAGCGAACTGTCAAGGGGGTCCCATAAATCACCCAACCGTGTAAGGAATGCAAAATCCGGGAACATAATACCGATATGACGGAAACTAGGGTGGCAAGAGTGGAACAAAACACCAGGCATAAGGCCGAGCCTTCCACCCTTTACCAAGTATATAGATGCATTAACTAAATAAGAGATATTGTGATATCCCAACATAACCCTGTCCACCATGGGGCAATCTTCAACTTCACCAGCAACTAACAATGCTATAAGAGGGGCTGAGCAAAGCGGTAACATAGCTAAACAACAGTTTGCTAGGAAGGGTGAAAAGGTTAGAGGCTGACATGCCAATTTGGGAGGCTTGAGGAACAAGTGATAGGAAGCGCAGCATAGCGATAGAACAAAGCAACTAGCATAGCAATGATAGTAATGAGATCCAGGGTGACGGTCATCTTGCCTGAAATCCCGCTAGGAAGAAGAACGAGTCCATGAAGAAGACGAACGGAGGAAGCCGAACCAAGCATAGACGAACAAATCCTCACGATCGCAACGAAACGGGAACTATCAAGAAGAAGCACACAACAAGGTAAACACACCACACATATACATGACATGATGCTCAACCAAGTATGATGCAAGACAAGACTACATGAAGCTACTCATGGCAAGAGATGATGCATACAAGAACAACACATCAAAGCAAGTTTAAATGAGGCCGGAAACAACATATAACAAATTCGGTAGGTCCTCATATGCAAGTTTCGAAATTGGTCCAGATCTGAATAAACCTTATGTTCAAGTTGTTAAACAGCAAGTTAAGATGCACCAAGATGATCTACACGAGATTCTAGTCAAGTTACATATAAAGTTCATTTAATTCGGAGCTACGGCCTAGAAGATATGAGCAAAACAAGTTAAACATGGCATTTATGCAAAATGCATACAAACATCAAGAAAACACTCTCAAAACATGGATGCAACATGACAATATGAAACTTCATGCAAAATCAAGCAAGTTTCATATAGAGCACACTCATAACGGAGCAACGGTTCAACACATACACTCTATACAAGTTTAAAGGACAAGCTGTCCAAAACAGTAACTAGGCATCTTGCAAGCATCAAAACAATATGCTATAGCACCTAAACATAAGAACAAAAGGCATGGGCATGATGGACAGGTAAAGCATGACAAAAGATGAACACTGAGCTATCTCCAGAAAACAGTATAACATGCTCAAAAGGACATGGCAAGATTGCAAATAATAACAGTTTACAGACTTAACAGAAATAACATCAGGTTGCAATGTTTAGAGCTATCAAACAACATGTTATAGGAATCTATTATGGAAAACAAAGGCATGGCATGATATACTAAAGACAAAGAACAAAACTCCCTTACTGAACTAATTCCAAAGATCAACAGAAAACATGGTAGGATCCATGCAAACATGGCAAATGATATGACAGATTCATACATGGCAGGAACAACAATAAGTAGGCATGTTGGTGAGCTTGTACCACTCACCACAGAGCAACACATGGCATGTAAAGGTTACCAACAGTAAGATGAGATATTTAGGAAGCTAAGCATGGCAAGAGCAAGTTCATAGCATGCTTCTATCACTAACAACAATCATGGCAACATTGAACTTAATGTTAACAGGCTGACAACAACATTATTTAGCAAGTTTGGAGCAAGATAACAACAAGTTACAGCAGGCTATAAATACAACCAGGGGCATGAATGGATAGACCATGACATGTATAACAAAACATCCTTAGTGAACATCTCCAGATTATGCATAGAATGACTTGTAGCAGCAGGTTTACTTAGCATCAGGATATAGCAGATTCAGCCTAGCAAAACAGCAACAGCAAGTACCCTACTTCACGAGCTCAATGCACTCACTACAAGACTCACAAAAATACATGGATTGCACCACTATAAGGATGGTATGATGTAGCTCAAAATGCATGTAGACATCAAGCTCATAAGATGCACACATCAAATGCAAAAAAAATGACAAAACATCAAGTTCTGTTAACAGACAACAGATAACATCATATAGCACTCTTGCAACAATGATTAGGGCATCAAGATGGATTGAAATAAGAATGGCACAATGGAAAAAAATGGAGACCACATCATGATGAACATTCTGATATATTATACATGCAAAACGGATCTACGGGCATGGAGATATGGCATGATGAACAGAGCAATATAATGCAAAAATTACAGGACGGGGTGAAAAATCAACCTCCGGGAAAAAAATGGACGGGGACGAGCAGGACGGAGAGATCCAGGGGGGACGCGGCCGTTTGGTTCTCGGGGTTGGTGGATCTCATCCACCTTCCCCGGATCTGGCTAGGTCGCGGCCTCCGGCGAGGCGGAGGACTCCGGCGAGGGGAAGCGCGGGCGTCGGCGAGGGGAGGGCGTGGTGGAGGCGGCGGCGGAGGGGGCTGGCCGACCGGCGATGGCAAGGGGCGGCGCCGTGGGCTCGGGAGCTCCTCTCCCTGGAGCTTGGCGCGGAGGGGTGACGGAGGGAGCCGGGGCTGGAGCGGGCTCCGGCGGCGGCATGGGGTCGCCGGCAGGAGGACCTGGCGGCGGGGCGACGGGGAGCCTGGCGAGGGCGCGCGCGGGAGGCGGCGCATTCGAGGTGAGGCGGCGCACGGGGCGCGGCTCGGCGAGGCGGCTCCGGCGGAGCTCGCCGGCGGGAAGGCCGGGCGGCGCGCAAGGGCGGCAGGGCGCGAGGCGCGCAGGCTGGCGGCGGCGCAGCCGGTTCGGGCCCGGGCGGGCCCGCGATGGGCTCCGCGGGCCGGCGGCGCGGGGACGGCGGCGAAGGACAGGTGGCGACTCCAGATTAGGCAGAGGCGGTGGCGGACATGTCCGGGTGCGGTGCGAACGCGTCCGGCGACGCGAGGAGGAAGACGCTAGGGTTTGCACCGCGAATTTTAGAGGGGGGAGGTGTTTATATAGATAGAGGGAGCTAGGAGACTCCAAATGGAGTGCAGTTTTCGCCCACACGATCGTGATCAAACGACCGAGAGCATGGAGGTGACTTAGATGGGTTGTTGGGCCACTTTGGAGGGGTGTTGGGCTGCACACAAAAGAGGCTTTTACTGTTATCCGGTTAACCGTTGGAGTATCAGACAGACTCCAAATGGCACGAAACTTGACAGGCGGTCTACCGGTGGTGTACCAAGGCCGCTTGGCAAACCTCGGGCCATTCCGAGAATGTTTTGTAAGGTAACGCAGCAGAAAACAAAATTTTTCCGACCTACACACCAGCCCAGGACCACTATGGAGACTGCATACAAGGTTTGATCTTTTTCGTTACCGACTCGTAGCGCAGCGGGAAGTAGAGTCGATGACGAACGGCGGTGCAGATCCCCGCAGCTAGGATTTACAACCTCCCAACTGCGAGGATGTATACCCTCATTTGCTCCTCAGACAACCCTCCGGGAGGCGGTCGAACGCCTCCCCCCCCGGACGATGTCGCGGACAGCCCTTCGGGAGGACCTTCGAAACTCGAACGGTCACTCGGACAGCCCTTCGGGAGGACCTTCGAAACTCGGACGGTCACATGAACAGCCCTTCGGGAGGCACTCACGAACTAAGACCGAAACTACGATCTCTCTACAGAGTTGCACACATACGGTGTCATCTATCCGGCAGGGCTTCGCCGTCCAGAACTAGTTCCTGCCGGAACCCAGACAGCCTTACGGCTCTAAGAAACTCTTTTCGTGGGAGGGAGAGAAGAAGCCAGATCATTGCATGGCACTTGTATGTGAGAAGGGATGAAGGTTTGGGCAGCCCCTCACCTCTTATTTATAGGAAAACCAATGGGTAGTGTGCCTCCACAAATACCCAAAGTGCCCATGCTTTATGTCATACATAAGGGTAAAATGGGGAGGCAAGTGGAGCACCAAATGGTGGAAGGAAGCCTCATGGGGGGCCCCCAATGCCACCAACGAAATTGGAAGCCCTCTTGGGTGGCTCCACGACCTTCCTATCCATCCATGTCATCCCAAAAGATCTTGGGACAAAGCCCAAAATAATGGCTTTCCAGAAAGTAACCCAAAAAGCACTTTCACTATTCACGATGACATTTTTCGGCGTCCGTTCGAACTGAAAATATTCATGTGGGCTTAGAACATTTCTAGTACCCACCATAATTATTTTCAACGCGTTCTGGAACAATTCCAGTTTAGTGATTTTCATCTGCGAAAAGCATCTGAAGCGGTTTCGGCAGCTCCGGAACATTTCCGGTTTTCATCCCGGAAAATTCCAAAAAGCTTCTAGAATGATTCTGGCACCCTCCAAGAATTATCAGGCATGTCCGAAACCAATTTGACTTAATGGTATATCCCGAAACAACTTTTCGGTACCATCGAAACTTATCCGATGACCTCTCTCTGCGGTACGATTCCGCTGTCCGAAACCATTCCGGTGTCCGAAACTTTTTTCGGTGATTTTCTCTCAGACTCCCTTTCTAGTATTCAGCAGATAGATGACCCTTAAGCGTGTGACCCTATAGGTTCGGTGAAGTATAGACATGACCCGGAACCCCTTCCGATCAATGATCAACATCGGAGCCGTGGACACCCATATTGACCCCTATACCCACACGAATGAATATTCGAGTGAACCTCCAGTTGCCGTGTGCTATTCCTGTTGCTTCGCGATATGTTACAAAGACCCGAGGTGAGTTTTACTTGCATCCCCGTGGATCAACAACTTGTCCACTATGCTAGTTACCTTGTTACTGGTTTTGTTCTCTTTTCTCGTTTCCGTGTTCCGGCATCCCTGTGATCAAATCACACTGTGTCTGGCTAGACGATGATGGATATCGTAACACCGAGATGGCCCGAGAATATCTCTCCATCGTCGGAGGAGCAAATCCCAATCTTGAGCTATCAAGTTACTTGACACACTTTTCCATGAACCCGTAAGCCGCCGTAATAGCCACCCATTTACGGATGACGTTTAACAAACCCCAAAGTTCATGAAGCAAGCATGGAGAAACTCGATACTCTCATGGTCTAAGGAATCATGCAAATGTTAACCATCTCTGTGTTATTTACCATTAACTTGTGACGAATGAATCTCATAGCATAACATCAAACCGGGTCGATTCAACACAAATGTTTTCTTAACATTGTGCCCTCAAAGTTGCTGGCATAGACATGCCCATGATTAGGAAAACGGAACCATCATGCAACACTTGAGCTAGTCTTAGAGGCCAAACTAGGAATACTTCTTACCGTTTATTATTCCACACGTGCATATGAGTCTTCCTCCAAGCCTCGTGGATATTGTAGACTCGAGAATCATTGCAGTTATAGCATGGAACATAAACATAATTATGAACTCGGAGATAAATACTATCATTTATTATTGCCTCTAGGGCATATCTCCTATAGACTCCCACTTGCACTGGAGTCAATAATCTGGTCAATGCTAATGCACTTTACACCTATGGCACATTGGTGTAAATATGCTTCGCATGTGGTATAGCCTGATGTCCATCAGATCTGACAACTTCAGCTCTGTGTCTATCTCTGCATATCCTCGCGTTTTTATGCTTTCACAAAATTCATATTTTGTGCGGACTTGGCTTTGTATAAATGTGAATCACAGGTTGAACCTGGATTCCTCAGACTGAGTTATGGAGAAACTACCTGCAGTAGTGTCCCTTGACAAAAGGCATCTTGGAACCATACTAAGTTCATGAATGAACTATATGATTCAACATCTTGTTTGTCGCTTCTAATGCGTCAACATACTTAGTCATTTGTTATAGAATTCGCCACAATATCCTGTTGGGAATAATTTCCAACTACCGTGCCACCATATTGTGTATTGCACAAAACCCTTAACTTAAATCGAAAATCGCATGGAGAAAAGATGAAGACTGTATCGATGTAACATTTTACAACGAACTCTTCATGATCTCCGCTTGCGAGAAAACATATCATTAGTACTTACTCTAGTACTCAATGACATCTTTCACTATTGTCCCATGATCAGTACTTTGATCACTTTAGTATCCATACTCGCAACACCTTGGGAGTATCGAACGTATCTGGTTGTTTTACATACCATGGAATACATGATTAATCCAAACACAAAAGTGTGTGGAATCTGCATCTGTATTTTGCTCATCAGTGTTTTGGGACACTGATTCTTGCAAAAACTCTTTCCATGTGACTTCGGCAAGAATCACTCCTTGTTGTTCTTAGTGCTAAATGGTTTTAGCATCTTGTCAATATGTATTTATTGCTTAGCCCTATTAGGTAAATCTATCTCCATAGATCATCATGCCTAATATCAAGGCTATTTAGCCTAAGCACTTCATCAAAAAACTATTTTCAAATGAAGTCCTAATTTGTGTCAAGAAATTTATTTCCAATTAACAATATGTCAAGCACACAAGGTTTTTAGAAATATTATTACGCTCCCACTTACTTTATTGAATTACAAGCATCTTCATTACCCATTGATGAAGTCAAAACCCCTTTTGAGTATTTCATCAAAACACGAAGATTCCAACTCCATTTTGCTCTCTTCTGTCCATCGCGGGAACTCTGAAGTTTGCATCCTTACTAGCATCCTCTGGATCGACAAATTACTTTGAACTGTATCACATACAAGTCCTAGGTTTCATTTCCATCAGATGGAAATCCTTTTGTCATCCATGTTTCATATCTCAAGATTGAAATATGTATTAATTGCTAGTTCAACCCGAACCGACTTTAAGCATTGCTACGATGAAACAACCTCATCTTAGTCAACTCCTTGAACTTGTTATTGCAACAAGTCGAGCTTTATGGATAAATTTTTTATCCATATCAGTCTTAAGTTCCATAAATATTCGTTAGACTCTAAGTCTTCCGAAAGGTGTATCAAGGTTTTAATCTTGAATCACTTCTATGGAAACTAACTCGGTTTGTATTGGCATTTAGCCAATTCTGGAGTCAGGGCCCATCAATGTCTCCTTGTGTGTCGTAGGTATAATGTTGTCTAACAACAATATCTCGTTTGCGCACCTGAGAGGTTTGCACGAGCCTTGCCTACGTGGTTCAGCTGCAAGTTCGACCGAAGTTCATACATTTTATTGTAGAGACTTCCGTATCAGTCGCAGTAGGAAACTCTAGAATTACTTCCAAGGTCTCTTTCCTTTGATCTGATGACGAAGATACTGTTTATCTCGTCGAGTTGCACTATTCTCCCACTCACCTTTTTGAAAGAACCATTCTCTTTAAAAGCACACCGTTTTGCGGCAAAACTATTTGCCTCTGTATAGTGGTGGGGGAATACCCAATGACTTGGGATAACCTACAAAGTAGCACTTGTCTGATTTGGAATAGGCTTGTAACCTTTACACAAACCCCATATTCCAAATGTTTAAGAAAAGATATAACATGGTTGGGCGTACCATACCATGGTGTCATTTCAGCAGACCCGACGGAGCTCTTTTCAGTGTAAAAGCCGCAGTCTCTAAAGCATCACTCTTTAAAAGGGATAATGGAAATTTTATTTATGTCATCTTTGATCTTACCATGTCATAAATGGTTCGATTACATCTCCACGGACTTTCCACTTGCAGTGGTGTTCCGGGAGGTGCAAGTTTATATAACCCCTTTCACAACTCATCAGACATTCGCTAAACTTGTAACTCAAATATTCCTTTCTGCAATCAAATTGTAGAAACGTAATTTTCTTGTTACAATAACTTCTACTTCATTTTTGAAAACCTTTCGAATGATTTCAAAACATCCAGACTTACGTCTCATCAAGTAAATATCCATATATCTACTTGAGTCATTTCTGAAGATAGATAAATCCACTACTAACAACACTTATCGGACTACACACATCAAATGTATGATCACCAATAAGTTTGTTGTTCGTTCCTTATGGCCTGTGAACGTATTAGTCACTTCACTTTTCAGAGGAAAGTTGCAAGTGTCAGATGATTCAAAATCAAACGACTTCAAAATCCATCATAATGGAATTTTCCATGCGGGTTTCTCCAATGTGACCAAATGTAGTGCCACACTTGTGTGGTATTCTTTTAGTCTTGCGACATTTAGCGTCAGTGTTATGGATGTATCATATTACCATCAATATTCATAACATACATCCCATCTTGGATGGAAGCATGGCCCTTCATGTTATTCATAATACTTAACAACAATTGTTGTTTTTATGAACAATTATTTTGCAACAAACATTGTGCAGTGGGCTAGAGTGTATGAAACTCTAAAATGAATTATGAAAGTAAACCCAGAGGTATTTGTATTATTATCAATATTCATAACATACATTTCATTCATAATGAAAGTATGGCCCTTGTGTTATTCATAACATCGAACATAAAAAGTTCTCTTATGAACAACCTTCTTGCAAGATACCTTATGCAATGGGCTAGAGTTTGAAAAACTCTAAATGAATTATGAAAATAAATACAGACAATAATACACCGGTATAGTAACATTTACTATGTTCCCTATGTATACCTTAACCTCATTTCTGGCTAGCCTTTTAGGCCATAGTAGCTCTTGCATTGATTCGTAACAGAATGCAATCGAGCGGGTATCTTTGTGATTAACTCACAATACCCAAGAATTAGTGATTAACATGTTTAACCATAATTCCCAAGAACTATACCTTTGAGCAGCCTACTATACATCAAAAACTTGTATGACATTCATACATGAGCTGGATATTCCAGACTTCTTTTCTTTTTGCCATTTTACTTCTAACAGTTTAACTTTTAGTATTTCTCCTACTTCCAGAAAAAGCATCCAACTTCATCATATGAAAGGCTTTCTTCTGGATCCCTCTCTTATCAGTCAAATGCCTAGTAAACACTTTTACTAACAGTTTGCAAAACAAACATTGCTTTGGATATCACATATCTGTTAGCCTTTGTTTGTGTCTGAAAATGATTTTCAGATTCCATGAATATCACATAACTATCCAAACTTTCGAAGTTCGGGTCTCATGGAAGCAAACATATTGCACTTGACTGAAAACGGAATTCTAGCTTTTGGATCGAAGGACGAGAGTCACATGATCCATAGCATTAGCGGGAGAATACCGAAAGTATGCTATAGGACAAAGTCCTTCTCGGCACTCTTGAGAACAATCCTCACATTACGTTACCAACCCTAAAGTTTTAACCAGATATTTAACAGCTATTCAATTAATAGGAAAGGTGGAAACGCGAGCCATTATTCTATAACTATTAGCAAATCACACTTGACAGTGTTCAAAATTAATTGCACTGAGAATTAAACAAGTTAATTCTACAGTGAGCTCCCACTCAAATCAATATCTCTCATAATTGATTGTGAGTGATTCAAGATCCACATTTCAATTCAACGCCATTGATGTGGACATCACTGATGACGAGAATTTCAATTGGTGGGCAAACCTGCCGATCACAACTCTATGTGACTCTTGTTCATCTTTCGATGCTTGTGTTCCGAGCTCAGGACGATCAAGCTAGAACGTCAAGACAACCAAGTGATCACGCTGCGAGGTCTAACCTCACCCGCCTCACACATCCCTAATCGTTCGTACCCATGTGGACATGGTGCACCCCAAAAAGTTAGGTGCCGTGATGGTGCTACACTTGGGAGAACACTAACTACTTGATATTTTTGTGAGAGATCACCCTAATAAAAAGCGATTACGGCGCAATCAAGAAGGGTGCATCAAAGGGATAAACATCTCAGGAAATTCATAATAGCATGATATGGTATAGCCCTTTCTGACGGAGAAGTCTTTCATTTCTTCGTCTTAAGCATTTGCCTCGGTGTTCACCTTCGCGAAGATTGCCACCACCTTGTCGACGCACCAGATAATATTGCTATCTCTATAGCTAATAAAATAATGCATTACACAAGGTTGACACGTAGGTCATTTGAAGTGCAATCATATGGCTCCAGCCATCATGCCAAATCATGACACGCAGGTCATGTTTAATCAATTTACATCATATAGACATCTCATACATAATTAGATTATTATGAGCACTGCTATACCACATCACATGCAAACCATCCTGCAAAACCAAGTTAGACACCTCTAATTGGTTCATGCAAAAACTGGTTTTTCGTGGCTTCTAAGGTTTTGACTTAAACCGCAGCTACCAACGTTTTATCATCAAGTATGATTATTCAAGTCGCTAGATTAACATCTCGGGATGTATGAATCACGAGATAATAAAATCTCGAACCCCATACTAAACTTTGTCATACGCATGACCCCCGTGCAGATCATATCTGCAATGCCCTTTCATCTGCGAATTTCATCTTTCTTTTGACTACGGCAGAACCCAAGAACTGATAGCACTTCCATGATCAATCAGGATCACGGATTGCCAGAACTTTGTCAAATTCCACCATGCTGTCTCGAGATTGAGCAAACGCAAATTCTAGGGAAGCAACAAGAATGTAACCTGCATAAATAATTTTCAGCAATAGATCTCATCTACTCCAAAATTATATTATGCAATACCCATACATCTCCATGTATTCTAGATCGTAACCTGCATCTATGCATAGCACGGCTCATGATGCCACTGTAAGGTAACACAGCAGAAAACAAAATTTTTCCGACCTACGCACCAGCCCAGGACCACTATGGAGACTGCATACAAGGTTTGATCTTTTTCGTTACCGACTCGTAGCGCAGCGGGAAGTAGAGTCGATGGCGAACGGCGGTGCAGATCCCCGCAGCTAGGATTTACAACCTCCCAACCGCGAGGATGTATACCATCATATGCTCCTCAGACAACCCTCCGGGAGGCGGTCGAACGCCCCCCCCCCCCCCCCGACAGTGTCGCGGACAGCCCTTCGGGAGGACCTTCGAAACTCGAACGGTCACTCGGACAGCCCTTCGGGAGGAGCTTCGAAACTTGGATAGTCACATGGACAGCCCTTCGGGAGGCACTCACGAACTAAGACCGAAACTACGATCTCTCTACAGAGTTGCACACATACGGTGTCATCTATCCGGCAGGGCTTCGCCGTCCAGAACTAGTTCCTGCCGGAACCCAGACAGCCTTACGGCTCTACGAAACTCTTTTCGTGGGAGGGAGAGAAGAAGCCAGATCATTGCATGGCACTTGTATGTGAGAAGGGATGAAGGTTTGGGCAGCCCCTCACCTCCTATTTATAGGAAAACCAAGGGGTAGTGTGCCTCCACAAATACCATTACCATGGGTATCAAGACTAGCAAAGCTTAAAGGGTAAGGAAGGGGTAAAGTGGTGAGGTTGCAGCAGCGTCTAAGCAAGTGTGGTGGCTAAAATATGCAAATAAGAGCGAGAAGAGAAGCAAAGGAACGGTCGTGAAGCTAGCAATGATCAAGAGGTGATCCTGAACTCCTACTTACGTCAAACATAACCCAAAACCGTGTTCACTTCCTGGACTCCGCCGAAAAGAGACCATCACGGCTACACACACGGTTGATGCATTTTAATTAAGTGAAGTGTCAATTTATCTACAACCGGACATTAACAAATTCCCATCTGCCACATAACTGCGGGCACGAGTCTCGAAAGTTTATACCCTGCAGGGGTGTCCCAACTTAGCCCATCACAAGCTCTCACGGTCAACGAAGGATATACCTTTGCCCAGGAAGACCCGATCAGTCTCGGAATCCCGGTTTACAAGACTTTTCAACAATGGTAAAACAAGTCCAGCAAGACCTCCCGATGCGCCGACATCCCGATAGGAGCTGCACATATCTCATTCTCAGGCAACACCAGATGAACACTATGTACAACTAAAACCAGACCTCAAGTTTCCCTGAGGTGGCGCTGCAAGTGGCTCTAGTTCGGACCAACACTTAGAGAAGCATTGGCCCGGGGGGCTGAATAAAGATGACCCTCGAGAGAGCGACTCCCAAGGGAAAAGTAGGTGGTGGTGAGGCCAATGGTAAAACCAAGTTTGGCCTTGCTGGATGATACGTCTCCAACGTATCTATAATTTTTGATTGCTCCATGCTATATTATCTACTATTTTAGGCAATATTGATCAAGTGTTCTCTCTCTCGTGTTCTCGACTTCACACAATCTTGATGTATCCCTACCTTTGCTATTGTAGTTGGATCTTATGGTGTTTCTCCCCCTCTACTCTATGAATTGAGTTTCCCCTTTGAAGTTATCTTATCGGATTGAGTCTTTTATGAGAACACTTGAAGTATGTCTTGCCGTGTTTATCTGTGGTGACAATGGGATATCATGTGCCACTTGATGTATGTTTTGGTGACCAACTTGCGGGTTCCGCCCATGAACCTATGCATAGGGGTTGGCACACGTTCTTGACTCTCCGGTAGAAACTTTGGGGCGCTCTTTGAAGTACTTTTATGTTGGTTGGATGAATCTGAGATTGTGTGATGCATATCGTATAATCATACCCACGGATACTTGAGGTGACAATGGAGTATCTAGGTGACATTAGGGTTTTGGTTGATTTGTGTCTTAAGGTGTTATTCTAGTACGAACTCTTTTATAGATTGATCCGAAAGAATAACTTTGAGGTGGTTTCGTACCCTACCATAATCTCTACGTTTGTTCTCCGCTATTAGTGGCTTTGGAGTGACTCTTTGTTGCATGTTGAGGGATTGTTATATGATCTATCTATGTTATTATTGTTGAGAGAACTTGCACTAGTGAAGTATGAACCCTAGGCCTTGTTTCCTATCATTGCAATACCGTTTACGCTCACGTTTATCACTTGTTACCTTGCTGTTTTTATTATTTCAGATTACAAATACCTTTATCTACCATCCATATTGCACTTGTATCACCATCTCTTCACCGAATTAGTGCACCTATACAATTTACCATTGTATTGGGTGTGTTGGGGACACAAGAGACTTTTGGTTATTTGGTTGCAGGGTTGTTTGAGAGAGACCATCTTCATCCTACGCCTCCTACGGATTGATAAACCTTAGGTCATCCACTTGAGGGAAATTTGCTACTGTCCTACAATCCTGTGCACTTGCAGGCCCAACAACGTCTGCAAGAAGAAGGTTGTGTTGTAGACATCTCTGGAGGAGTTTTATTCAAAGCAAACTGTCAAGGGGGTCCCATAAATCACCCAACCATGTAAGGAACGCAAAATCCGGGAACATAATACCGATATGATGGAAACTAGAGTGTCAAGAGTGGAACAAAACACCAGGCATAAGGCCGAGCATTCCACCCTTTACCAAGTATATAGATGCATTAATTAAATAAGAGATATTGTGATATCCCAACATAACCCTGTCCACCATGGGCAATCTTCAACTTCACCTGCAACCAACAACACTATAAGAGGGGCTGAGCAAAGCGGTAACATAGCCAAACAACGGTTTGCTAGGAAGGGTGAAAGGGTTAGAGGCTGACATGGCAATTTGGGAGGCTTGAGGAACAAGTGATAGGAAGCGCAACATAGCGATAGAACGAAGCAACTAGCATAGCAATGATAGTAATGAGATCTAGTGTGACGGTCATCTTGCCTGAAATCCCGCTAGGAAGAAGAACGAGTCCATGAAGAAAACGAACGGAGGAAGCCGAACCAAGCGTAGACGAACGAATCCTCACGATCGCAACGAAACGGGAACTATCGAGAAGAAGCACACAACAAGGTAAACACACCACACATATACATGACATGATGCTCAACCAAGTATGATGCAAGACAAGACTACATGAAGCTACTCATGGCAAGAGATGATGCATACAAGAACAACACATCAAAGCAAGTTTAAATGAGGCCGGAAACAACATATAACAAATTCGGTAGGTCCTCATATGCAAGTTTCGAAATTGGTCCAGATCTGAATAAACCTTATGTTCAAGTTGTTAAACAGCAAGTTAAGATGCACCAAGATGATCTACACGAGATTCTAGTCAAGTTACATATAAAGTTCATTTAATTCGGAGCTACGGCCTAGAAGATATGAGCAAAACAAGTTAAACATGGCATTGATGCAAAATGCATACAAACATCAAGCAAACACTCTCAAAACATGGATGCAACATGAGAATATGAAACTTCATGCAAAATCAAGCAAGTTTCATATAGAGCACACTCATAACGGAGCAACGGTTCAACACATACACTCTACAAGTTTAAAGGACAAGCTGTCCAAAACAGTAACTAGGCATCTTGCAAGCATCAAAACAATATGCTAGAGCACCTCAACATAAGAACAAAAGGCATGGGCATGATGGACAGGTAAAGCATGACAAAAGATGAACACTGAGCTATCTCCAGAAAACACTATAACATGCTCAAAAGGTCATGGCAAGATTGCAAATAATAACAGTTTAAAGACTTAACAGAAATAACATCAGGTTGCAATGTTTAGAGCTATCAAACAACATGTTACATGAATCTATCATGGCAAACAAAGGCATGGCATGCTAACACTAAAGACAAAGAACAAAACTCCCTTACTGAACTAATTCCCAAGATCAACAGAAAACATGGTAGGATCCATGAAAACATGGCAAATGATATGACAGATTCATACATGGCAGGAACAACAATAAGTAGGCATGTTGGTGAGCTTGTACCAGTCATCACAGAGCAATACATGGCATGGCAAGGTGACCAACAGTAAGATGAGATATTTAGGAAGCTAAGCATGGCAAGAGAAAGTTCATAGCATGCTTTGATCACTAACAACAATCATGGCAACATTAAACTTAATGTTAACAGGCTGACAGCAACATTATTTAGCAAGTTTGGAGCAATATAAAAACAAGTTACAGCAGGATATAAATGCAACCAGAGGCATGAATGGATATATAATGACATGTATAACAAAACATCCTTATTGAACATCTCCAGATTATGCATAGAATGACTTGTAGCAGCAGGTTTACATAGCATCAGGATATAGCAGATTCAGCCTAACAAAACAGCAACAACAAGTACCCTACTTCACGAGCTCATTTCACTCACTACAAGACTCACAAAAATACATGGATTGCATCATGTAAGTACGGCATGATGTAGCTCAAAACTCATGTAGACATCAAGCTCATAAGATGCACACATCAAATGCAACAAAAATGACAAAACATCAAGTTCTGTTAACAAACAGCATATAACATCATATAGCACTTTTGCAACAATGATTAGGGCATCAAGATGGACTCAAATAAGCATGGCGCAATGGAACAAAATGGAGAGCACATCATCGTGAATATTCTGATATATTATACATGCAAAACGGATCTACGGGCCTGGAGATATGGTATGATGAATAGAGCAATATAATATAAAAATTACATGACTTGGTGAAAAATCAACCTCCGGGAAAAAATGGACGGGGACAAGCGGGACAGAGAGATCCAGGAGGGACGCAACCGTTTGGTTCCCGGTGTTGGTGGATCTCATCCAGCTTCCCCGGATCCGGCTAGGTCGCAGCCTCCGGCGAGGTGGCAGACTCCGGCGAGGGGAGGCGCGGGCGCCGGCGAGGGGAGGACGAGGTGGAGGCGGCGACGGAGGGGGCCGGCCGACCGGCGATGGCAAGGGGCGGCACCGCGGGCTCGGGAGGTCCTCTCCCTGGAGCTTGGTGCGGAGGGGCGACGGAGGGAGCCGGGGCTGGAGCGGGCTCCGGCGGCGGCATGGGTTCGGCGGCGGGAGGACCTGGCGGCGGGGCGATGGGGAGCCTGGCGAGGGCGCGCACGGGAGGTGGCGCGTTTGAGGTCAGGCGGCACGCGGACGGAGCGGGAGGCGCTCGGGGCTGGCGGCAGAGGAGCGCCTGGCGCGCGGGGACGCGGCTCGGCGAGGCGGCTCCAGCGGAGCTCGCTGGCGGGAAGGCCGAGCGGCGCGCAAGGGCGGTGGGGTGCGAGGCGCGCGGCGGCGCAGCCGGTTCGGGCCTGGGCGGGCCCGCGAAGGGCTTCGCGGGCCGGCGGTGCGGGGCCAGTGGCGGAGGACAGGTGGCGACTCCAGATTGGGCAGAGGCGGTGGTGGACATGTTCGGGCGCGGTGCGGATGCGTCCGGCGGCGCGAGGAGGAAGACGCTAGGGTTTGCACCGCGAATTTCGGAGGGGGAGGTGTTTATATATATAGAGGGAGCTAGGAGACTCCAAATGGAGTGCGGTTTTCGCCCACACGATCGTGATCGAACGACCGAGAGCATGGAGGTGACATAGTTGGGTTATTGGGCCACTTTGGAGGGGTGTTGGGCTGCACACAAAACAGGCTTTTACGGTTACCCGGTTAACCGTTGGAGTATCAAACAGACTCCAAATGGCACGAAACTTGACAGGCGGTCTACCGGTGGTGTACCAAGGCCGCTTGCCAAACCTAGGGCCATTCTGAGAATGTTTAACACCGTCACATGAAAAGAGACAAGAAGGGGACGCCGGATGACATAGGAGTGCCGGATTGCAAAACGGACAATGGGGAAAATGCTCGGATGCATGAGATGAGCACGTATGCAAAATGAGATGCACATGATGACATGGCAAAGTGCAAAACGCAAGCAAATGACATGGCAACAACGATGAATAACTGGAAGACACCTGGCGCATCGAAACTGGGGCGTTACACCCTAGTGACAAGCATTAAGCATAGCAAAGTCATAGCAACATCAGTCTCAGAACATAGTGGATACTAGGGATCAAACCCTAACAAAAGTAACTTGATTACATGGTAAATCTCATCCAACCCATCACCGTCCAGCAAGCCTACGATGGAATTACTCACGCACGACGGTGAGCATCATGAAATTGGTGATGGAGGATGGTTGATGATGACGATGGCGACGGATCCACCTCTCCGGAGCCCTCAACAGACTCCAGATCAGCCCTCCTGAGAGAGATTAGGGCTTGGCGGCAGCTCCGTATCATAAAATGCAATGAAACTTTCTCTCTCATTTTTTCCTCCGTGAAACGGAATATATATAGTTGGAGTTGAGGACGGTGGAGCAGCAAGGGGCCCACGAGACATGGGGCACGCCCAGGGGGAGGGGGCGCGCCCCCCACCCTAGTGGACAGGGTGTGGGCCCCCTGGCCTTGATTCTTTTGCCAGTATTTTTTATATTTTCCAAAAGTTATCTCCGTGGATTTTCAGGTCATTCCGAGAACTTTTGTTTTCTGCACAATAAACAACGCCATGGCAGTTCTGCTGAAAACAACATCATTCTGGGTTAGTTTCATTCAAATCATGCAAGTTAGAGTCCAAAAGAAGGGCAAAAGTGTTTGGAAAAGTAGATACGTTGGAGACGTATCAACTGGTCGAGTGGATTGCACTCGACGACTTTAATTGATACTCTCTGTTGTTCTTTGAATGCCTTTGCTTCTAGGGTAGTGTCCTTGGGTGGGGCATATAGGTCAGGCCTACGACCCTACCCTAGGTCTATGGCATCGTCATTAGCCCCCGAATGGATTGAGGTCCGAGTGGAAAGAAGGTTGAAGTTGGTCCTGCCTTGGCTCTTGTGCTCCGCAAGTATCCATGCTGGATGAAAGGCCTATGCTGAAACTTCGACTTCATTTCAGTCGCCTGGATCGATTCAGAAATTGTCGAGTGGAATTATGCTGGCACTCGTCGAGTGTTGCTTCGATGCAAAATCTTCGGTGCGATTGGTTACTGCGGATCCCGGTTCTCACGGGATTCGAAAATTTGGGGAAGCGCACGAGGTGGAGCGTGCCGTAGTAAGCAGGACGGATAGACAGGGGCGCCTCGATTTCTGTGCCACCTTTTTCGCCATGTACCCAGCGTGTGACTGTTGCGGGATTTGACAGGATTGCTCGGGCCCACACATCAGCCACTCGGAAGTGGGTCCTTAAAAGGCGCCGGGGCCGAGGCGTCTGCACTGTGCGCCCTCATACCCCTTCTTCTTTCTCCGCTTCTCCACTGCATCTTCCTCCGCCCTCGACGCCACCGTCCCGCTAGTGCGCAGCC
This sequence comes from Triticum timopheevii, assembly GCA_963921465.1. NCBI lineage: Eukaryota > Viridiplantae > Streptophyta > Magnoliopsida > Poales > Poaceae > Triticum > Triticum timopheevii. The sequence goes on from OY997272.1 coordinate 422,526,163, forward strand.
TGCCACCATGGTGAAGGACAAGACGGCGGCGCTGGAGCGTGCAAAAAAGGCGACGGGGCGGCGAAAGGCAAGAAGACGAATCGGGGGTCATCGTCGAGGTCTGCGCTGCCGCCGGGCTGGATCCAAGGCGATTGGATCCAATCTTCGCTCCGGCCAGAGGATCGGGAAGAGCTGGCCGCCTCCTGTTTGATCGCTGCAGGGGCCGTGAGGCTGCTGGCGGGGGAGACAGAGCCTCAGCCGCGGTCGGGTGAGTGTGTCCTTCTTGCGATCCACGTAGACTGTGGATTTCCCCTTCCTCCGCATCCTTTTTTCCAGGGCTTCTTGAACTTTTTTGGTGCTCAGCTTCACCACTTCTCTGCCGTGTCCTTCTTGCGACCCACGTAGACTGTGGATTTCCCCTTCCTCCGCCGTGTTTGTGTCCATGTGTGAGAACTTTTTGGGCTGTCGACCGCACTGGGGTCTCTTCAAACACATCTTCACAATTCGCTCCCAGACTGTGAATAAGGCAAATTCGAGTGACGAGAGGACGCACGTGATCCAGAAGTGCGGGGGTCTAGGGATCCAGATGAGGAAGAGGAGCGCTTTCCCTCCCATGACACTTCCCGAGTCGGTCAGGGGCTGGCAGTCGACCTGGTTCTACTACCATGATATTGCGACCCCCGGTCAGTCGACCTGTCTTCCCCCTTTTTCCTTAGATCGTGCCCAGCAACCTTCTTCTCTGATCGTGACTGCAACGGAGAGGGTGGACGGACATGTTGGTCGATAGGGTAGTTCAGTTGGTCTGTCAAGGTGTAACTGGCATGGATTTGTTGGAGGTGTTTCTCAGTCGACGCATCCAGCTGCTCCAAGCTCGTGACCATTCGATGCGGATGTACTTGGGTGCCAATGACACCGCTCGGGTTCACCTAGAGGAGGTTATAGACGAGACGGTGGCCCTATGGCTGAAGGGCATTACCGGGAATAAGGATAACCCCAGGGGAGCCAGGAGGGTCGATCCATTCGACACTGACAACCAGCCAAACAAGGTCTGATCCCTACTTTCGAGTGTACTTCAATTTGTCTTGTAACTGTTTCTGAATCCGGCTGATGTTTGATTAACTTTATGTGTTGCACATTTATACCAAGATGTACTCAATGCCCAATGGTGAACAAGCCCTGGAGCAAGACCAGGAGGGAGAGGACAACGCAAAAGAGAGCGGCGACTGGCAATCCCTTGATGATGATGATGAATAAAGTGATGAGTCGGACGACCAAGAGGTAGTCGACTCACCCCCTCGAACAGAGTGTCGATTCAATCAACTCCAAGATCCGGCGAGCGGGCGTGGCAAGACTGTGGCTCCGAGTACGCAAGCATAAAAGCACACTCGGACTTCGACTCTGGAGTCGATAGAGAAAGTCGCCAAGCAACCCAAGGTTGCCCCTTTGAAGTCTCGGAAGACCTTGCCCAAGATCAAGATGGACGTTCCTGTTGCCTCTGGGTGAGTGTTCTATCTTTCTGCGTTTTCTTCCACCGACTCATACTTCTGCTCTGATCGAATGGATTATAAACTTTTTAGTGCCGCGACTTCCACGACCTCCATGGATGTTGACAAGGCCGCGGGTGATGAGGAGGGTGATGACGCGGCTACTTCCAAAGCTGGTACGCTCTCGACATCTTTATTTTGTTTTTTTCGACTGGATTATCTGTTGATTGTACTCTTATGGTTCCTTGTGTTGCAGCCCTGCAAGACGTCATTGAGCTTCTGGACGATGAAGAAGAAGTGCCTTTGAAGGAGACAAGAAGGAGGGGTAGGGCCTCGAGCGGGAGGACGGCCGAGGGTCAGGTGCCTTAGTACACATCAGCACCAGAGATTGTGGTCCAGCGATCTGGAGATCTAGCTCGGGCCAATGTTACCTTTGCCAATCCACTGTCGACTGACCGTCCTTCGGTGTTGACTGCTCAGGTCTCTGCCGCACCTGCAAAACTCCATGCTTCAGATCATGTGACTACTCTGACTGTACTGCCGTCATCGCTCCTCGCTGCATATCACACTCCAGACGACCCGCCGAGCGCTGCCCGGGAGGCCCTTCTCCAGGCAAACCTCGCGATGGAGCAAATGAAGGTGGTGCACGAGGCCAGTCAGGTTGCCTACAATGCCAACACCACTCTGAAAGCCAACGTCAAGGTTAGTTGGTTTCCGGCTGGTCTCTTGGCTAGTGATAGTTGTGACTGTTGCTTCATTGTCCGTAAGGTGTCCTTGGATGAGCGTTTTGGAACCTTTTTTATGTGCATCTATCGTGGGTCTTTATTTTGCATCCAATCACCCAGTGGGTGTTTCTGACTTAGTGTTGAATAGTTCTTCCACTTGAGTTGACCAGGTTGAGTCGAGTGTTTTTCTGAACCAGTGGGGGCACGCAGAGTGAACCCATTGGGTGTAGTCCCCGAGACCGCGGTCGACTGCTGGTAGTCGACTGGGGTCTGAGAATCTCTTTTTTTACTCATGCTGGGCAAACCATGCTGAGTGTAAAACCGGACTAGTGGGGGCACGCCAAGTGCACCCACTGGGTGTAGTCCCCGAGACTACTGTTGAATGTTTGATTCGGCGGTAGTGTTAGAGCAATTTTCGCTGTGATTGACTTTTGTTTCCGTCGACTAACATATCTTATTTGCTGAGTGCAGAAGTCTTGTGATCTTGGAGCTCAATTTTCTGAACTGGAGAAGAAGCAGATCAGCCTCAACTTTTATCTGGAGCTGGCCAAGAAGAATCTCAAGAAGGCCCAGGATGAAGCAGCTACCATGGGAGGTAACAATTCATCGACTATCCACCTTATGACTCTCGTTTTCTTATTTTAGTCTCTTTGAACCGAGTGACTCCACTCGAACAGATGTGTGTAGTGAAAACCGTCAACTCTAAGCTCATCTGAAGAATGGTATGTCTTTAGAGAAAATGAAGCAGGCTCTAGAGAAGAAGGATCAAGACCTTGCCGCATCTCAAAAGGAGGCGCGAGAGAAAACGACACTTGCTGACAAGAAGCTGGCCTCATTCAACAAGTTGGAAGAGGAGAACTCCAAGTTGAAGATTGGTGTTACTGAAGCACAAGAAGCTGGCCTCATTCAACAAGTTGGAAGAGGAGAACTCCAAGTTGAAGATTGGCGTTACTGAAGCCAACTAGGAGGTTGCGCGGCTGAAGAAGGACAAGGAAAGCTTGGCTGATGAAGTTGGGAGTCTCAAGACCAAGAAGGGTGAATTGGAGGCTTATCTGGGAAAGCTCGCTGCAAAATTTGTCTTGAAGCTTGAAGGTATTTCCTTTTGTTCAACTGATTCATCGATGTCGATTGACACGTCTGATTATACTGTCGACTCACCACTTTTCCGACCGTGCAGAACTTTGTCAAGACTTCAAAGCAGAAACTGGGAGGGCCGAGACGAGTCTTGACCCCATAAGCTTTCCTGTCAAAGATGACGTTGCGATGAATGTGCCGTGGTTGGAATCTCGCCTGGACAGTGCTGTGGATTATCTCGCTCGTATGAAGGTGGCAATGTCGTAGATCGACATTGAACTCTGGCCTTAGACGGAACTCCCACAGGATCTTAAGTCTCTAATGACTCGACCGAATCAAATCCCTGGCCGAGTGCAGGAATGGAAGAAGTCATCCGCTTGTTGTGGCGCCGATGCTGCTCTGTTGTTGGTCCGGGTCCACTGCAAGGATGTCAGAGAAGACAAGCTGGCGGCTCTCAAGGTTGCCAACACTAAGAAGCTCAACTTCCAGTCCTTCATGGACACCTTCCTTGACGCCGCCACTCGCATCACAGAAAACATCGACCTTGACAACTTTTGCGATCCAGCAAGTCCTCCTCCTGCCGAGTGAACAAACAGTATGCTCCACCTTTATTTGCCTCAAAATGCCAAGTGGTTATGTAACCGTTAAACTCTTTCAGGCTTGATGCCTGAGTAGTTCTGCCTGTTGCAGTTCTGAACTTGGGTTTCCTTGAATATGATGGCTTTGTCTTTATCGCTTTTAAAGTCTTTCGACTCCAAGTGAACTTGATCTTTTCACCTTTCGTCGAATGGCTCTGACGATGTGTTCAATCGACACCTCGTCGTCCTTGCGGAATGGGATGGAGCATACATTGTACTTGTGATGCAGCTCTGATGCTGTGTTCAGTCGACACCTCGTCGTCCTTGCGGATCGAGATGGAGCACACGTTGTACTTGTGACGTAGCTCAGAGGGCCTTTGTGACTTTAGGCGAGTACGAGGTCGCAGCTAAGTCCCCAAGTGGGAGGATTGCTCTCCACTCGGAATGTTTTTTAACTTAGGCGAGTACGGGGTCGCGGCTAAGCCCCCAAGTGGGAGGATTGCTCTCCACTCGGAATGTTTTTTAACCTAGGCGAGTACGGGGTCGCAGCTAAGCCCCCGAGTGGGAGGATTGCTCTCCACTCGAAATGTTTTTTAACTTAGGCGAGTACGGGGTCGCAGCTAAGCCCCTCGAGTGGGAGGATTGCTCTCCACTCAGAATGTTTTTTTAACTTAGTTGAGTACGGGGTCGCAGCTAAGCCCCCGAGTGGGAGGATTGTTCTCCACTCGGAATGTTTTTTAACTTAGGCGGTACAGGGTCGTAGCTAAGTCCTAGAGTGGGAGGATTGCTCTCCACTCAGAATGTTTTTTTAACTTAGGCGAGTACGGGGTCACAGCTAAGCCCCCGAGTGGGAGGATTGCTCTCCACTCGGAATGTTTTTTAACTTAGGCGAGTACGGGGTCGCAGCTAAGCCCCCAAGTGGGAGGATTGCTCTCCACTCGGAATGTTTTTTAACTTAGGCGAGTACGGGGTCGCAGCTAAGCCCCCGAGTGGGAGGATTGCTCTCCACTCGGAATGTTTTTTTAACTTAGGCAAATCAGGTTTGCGGCTAAGCCACCCACTGGGGGATTCAGACACAAATGATTACAGGAAATCAATCATTAAGATACTGCAAAAATCTTGTCTTCGGTAAGCAAACTGAAGGACTTCTTATTACAACTCGTCGATCCGAGTGATCTCAGATATAGAAAGGGCGAAGCAGCTCTACATTCCACGCGCGAGGCTCGTCCATGTTCTTGGCTACGTTATAGATGTGGTATGCTCTGTTGTGAAGCACCTTGGTGATGATGAAGGGACCTTCCCAGGCCGGAGCAAGCTTGTGCGGCCGTTTCTGATCCACTCGGAGCACAAGGTCTCCTTCCTAGAATGCTCGACCTTTGACATTCTGGGCATGGAATCGATGCAGATCTTGATGATAGATGGTCGACCGGGTCAGAGCCATCTCGCATTCCTCTTCCAGGAGATCCACTGTGTCTTCACGTGCCTGCTCAGCTTCAGCTTCCGAGAAGAGTTCCACCTGGGGAGCATTGTGCAGCAAGTCACTCGGGATCACAGACTCGGCACCGTACACTAGGAAGAAATGGGTTTGGCCAGTCAACCGGTTTGGCGTCGTTCTCAGCCCCCATAGGACGGATGGTAACTCAGTCACCCAAGCTCCAGCAACGTGCTTGAGGTCGCGCATCAGTCGGGGTTTTAACCCTTGAAGGATCAAACCATTCTCCCTTTCTGCTTGTCCATTCGACTGAGGGTGTGCAACAGACACATAATCAACCCGAGTGCCTTGGGACGCACCGAACGCCTTGAACTAATCAGAATCAAAATTGGAGCCATTATATGTGATAATGCTGTGAGAAACTCCATATATGAATATCAACTCCTTGATGAAACTGAGGACAGTGCTTGAGTTAAGGTTTTTGATGGGCTTGGCTTCGATCCACTTAGTGAACTTGTCGACTGCTACGTGAAATGAGTGAAACCACTTCTGCCGGTCTTGAAGGGTCCAACCATATCCAACCCCCAGACCGCGAACAGCCAATGAGTGGAATAGTCTTTAAGGCAGACACAGGCTTGTGGGACATGTTGGAGTAGAACTGGCAACCTGCACACTTGTCGACTATATCTTTTGCCATCTCATTTGCTCGAGGCCAATAGAATCCCGCTTGGTATATATGCTTTGGCCACGATGGTCCGAGAGGACGCATGGTGACCACAGGTCCTTGAGTGGATATCGTTTAGGATCATTCAACCTTCTTCCGGGGTCATGCAACGTTGAGCCACTCCTGTGACACTTTCTCTGTAAAGCTGTCCTTTTATCACGGTGAAAGCTTTCAATCGACGGACTTTTTGGCGAGCCTCATCCTCATCCTCTGGGAGCTCTTGCCTGAGAATGTACGCGATGTACGGTACCGTCCAATCGGGCATGATCACCAAGACCTCCATGATCAAGTCGACCACAGCCGGAACCTCAATCTCAGTCAGGTCGGTTGAACTTATTGGTTGCGGGGGCTCTTCCTTGAAGGGATCTTCTTGTACTGAAGGGGTGTGGAGATGCTCCAAGAACACGTTGCTGGGGATAGGCTTCCGAGTGGAACCTATCTTCACCAGATCATCAACAGCTTGATTCTTGATTCGTGGTATGTGGTGGAGCTCTAACCCCTCAAACTTCTTCTCTAGCTTTCTCACTACATTGCAATAACCGGTCATTGCTGGACTCCTCATATCCCATTCCTTCATAACTTGGTTAACCACTAAGTCTGAGTCGACGTAGACAATCAAGCGCCGGACGCCGAGTGAAATGTCCATATGCAACCCATACAATAGTGCCTCATACTCAACTTCATTGTTTGAAGAATCAAAGTGGATCCGGAGGACATAACTAAGCTTGTCACCTTGTGGGGACACTAAAACCACTCCCGCAACAGAGCCATTCAACATCTTGGATCCATCAAAGAACATGGTCCAATGTTCACTAAAAAAAGACACATCCGTGACATTTTGGGCCGAACAATTTTTTTTCTGTCATACTTATGACACTTCTATGATGATAATTGTGACAAAACTCGGTATCATCATAGATGTGGTGGGCTCCTACTTCTATGACAAAAAATCATGACAAAAAATGGGCTTTTCGTCCTGGGCGGGCCGTAGACGCAGCTGCATGACATTCTTTGGGCTGTCCATGACGGAAAAACTGTGGTAGAAGCAAGGAAGATGAAAATTTCGGCGAGTTCCCGGTTACGGTGGGAGGTCGGGGGCCGAGCGATGCACATTTCTCTCGTACACGTACACGTGTGTGTGCGAGGCGTTGGCTCTAACTGAACCCAAGCGAGGCGTTGGGCTCTAACTGAACCCGAGCGATTGCACTGCAGGCTACGCGTTACTGAACCCGAGCGATCGATCGATGGCTATTAACTGAACCCGATCGAGTGATTCCTTCGCTACTGCTGCTAACTGAAGTCGATCGATGCTGCCTCTGGATGAATAGTGAGCGTTGCAGGGGGGTTTGGATGAACAGTGAGCGTTGCGAGGGGGGGGGGGTGTCGGTGTCAAAACCGGCGGATCTCGGGTAGGGGGTCCCGATCTGTGCGTCTTAGGCTAATGGTAACAGGAGGCAAGGGACACAATGTTTACCCAGGTTCGAGCCCTCTCGATGGAGGTAAAACCCTACTTCCTGCTTGATTGATATTGATGATATGAGTAGTACAAGACTTGATCTATCACGAGATCGTAGAGGCTAAACCCTAGAAGCTAGCCTATGATGATTATGATTGTGATCGTCCCTCTAAGGACTAAACTCTCCGGTTTGTATAGACATCGGAGAGGGCTAGGGTTTACATGGATTCGGTTACAAGGAATGAAATATAATATCCGGATCGCCAAGCTTGTCCTCCACGCAAAGGAGAGTCCCATCCGGACACGGGACGTAGTCTTGAGTCTTGTATCTTCATGCTCCAATAGTCCGGACAAAGTATATAGTCCGGCTATCCGGATACCCCCTAATCCAGGACTCCCTCAGTAGCCCCTGAACTAGGCTTCAATGACGATGAGTCCGGCGTGCAATTTTGTCTTCGGCATTGCAAGGCGGGTTCCTTCTCCGAATACTCCAAAATAATTATCGAACACTTGGACCGTGCCCGGATCTGCAAGATGACCTTCATACACCGTCGTAGAGGGAATGGTATTTCACAAATATAATCTACTGACAACTTTAGACTAAGTGACATGACACCATGGTCGGGTCATTATTCGAACCGTTTTCCCGCAACCAGCCTCAGCGCATATCGCGAGGCGGTTTCCTCCGCATGTCTTGCCGAAGCAAAGATCGTGTCCCCTTATTGTGGGATTCTCATCAATACGGGCACGGGTAACCCAAACGGACTGCTAATTGAAGTGAGTGGAGAACGAGCGAGTTCCATCAGGCAAGTGGGGAGGCGCAAAAGCTTTTATCGCCCCTATAAAGAGAAAAGGTCTCTTCCTCTTTACCCACACCTTTTCCCTCCGCTAGTCCATTCCCCTCTGCTCGAGCCCTAACTCCCAAGCACACTTCTTCTCCACCGAAGAGAGGTTCTCCGAAGATGTCCGGGTTTGGAGCAGGAGGCAAATGGATTGCCTCTACCGTCTAGGAGAAGGATATTAAGAGGCTCTGAGAGACCGGGTACCTGGCCAAAAAGATCGACCATCGTCTTCTGCCGGCGGGACAGATCGTCCCTACTCCGGAGCCCCACGAGAGGGTCGTGTTTCTTCCTCATTTTGTTCGCGGGCTCGGGTTTCCCCTTCACCCATTCGTTCGCGATATCATGTATTGTTACGGGATTGACTTTCATGATCTGTCCCCCAATTTTTTCCTTAATATCTCGACATTCATCGTTGTGTGTGAGGCTTTTCTCTGAATTTTGCCTCACTTAGGCCTATGGCTGAAGATTTTCAACGTGAAGCCCAAGGTAGTGAGTGGTGAGCACGCCGAGTGCGGCGGCGCCATGGTGAGCAAGATGCCCAAGCTGTATGGCCGACGGGTGCCTTCAATTACTCCGTCAAGGAGTGGCAGCAGAAGTGGTTCTATATCACCGAACCGCGCGGCAAAAAGTGGGCTGCGACTCCTGAGTTCAGATCCGGAGCCCCGCTGCGGCTCACGTCCTGGCCCGAGAAGGGCCTGAGCTGGTCCTCGTCCGATGAGCTGTCACTGCTCCAGACGCGCGTCCAGAGTGTGGTCGACAAGGACGTCAAACTCGTCGACGTAGTCCAGGTAATGTTAGTTCGCCTGGTTCTCCCCTGCCAGCGTCGAGCCTGCAATTTGTGGGAATACGACCCAACCGAGCACCAAACCCTTCGGGAGCTCTATGGTTCCTCCCAGAAGGATATCTAGAAGGTGCTCTTTAAGTCCGGCAAATCATGGCCGGGCTCCGCCGAGGATCGTGGGTATCAATTATCCCACTCTGCAAGTCCGGTAAGTTGTTGCTATGCCTTGTCCATCCTTGTTTTAGCTGGCACGTCTTGAGGGAAGCACTTTCATCATGTCTTACAATAATCCCAGGGATGCACGAAGAAGGTGGAGCGGATACACTGTCCTGCCCACTGCCGGAGGAACCAGCCGGACCTCTTCCGACGAAGATGCTGGTCCCACCGCCCTACGAGGCGCCAAAGAAAGAGGCTCCTAAGAAGGCCAAGAAGACCCGGAGCGGCCTCCGTCGTTGCGATGCTTCGGACGCAAAATCCGAAGGCTCCAGTGACCACCCCTCCTCCGAAGACGAAGAGGAGGAGGAAGAAGATGAGTCCCCCACAGGGGGGGAGAAGAAAAGGACGGCCTCCTCATCCCTGGAGGCCGAATCGCCAAAGAGGGGGAAAGGCTCCCTTCCGGAGGCATCCACCACGGCTGCCGATAGCAGCCCAGAGTGGGATCCCAGGGTCCAGCCCCTGGTAAAATCGTAAGTATACGAAATCTGCACGCACCTATGCGCTTGAGGTTATTAGGACGTAGTAGTTTTAACCGTTGCCTCATTTCGTGTAGCCCGGCGAGGTCCCGCGCCGGACAGTCCTCATCGGAGGATTTGCTGAGCTCAGATGCTTTGGCGAGCGAGACGCCTCCAGAGGGCCCTTCCCCAAAGCCTAGGCGCGACACCGAAGTGTCGTCTCAATGGGACCCAGACCAGGGGGGCATATCTCTGGGACCGGACACACCGGAGCAATGGCCCCCAGGCGTGTCGACGGCGGGGGCGATCTCGAGTTTGGACCACAGCCGGACACGGTCCTGGAGACCTTTAAAGCTCCAGGATCGGGCGAGCAACCACCTTTGACGAGGGAGGCTTGCCTACTCTGCCAGCAACCTCTATCCAAGCAGAGCTGCTGGGCGGCCTATCGACAACGTTAAGGAGTGCGTCTATCGTTGATGAACATCAGACCCTCATGGGTGCGGTGATTGAAAAGATCCAGTCCGCCGAGAGCGGGCTAAATGAGTCCTGCCTTGGCCTTATAAAGGTCTTTGAGGTATATTTTTGCAAACCTTTTGGAGATTGTCACAGTATGAGTAGTATCCCCTGATGCACTGTCCGGCGAAAGAGAGAGAGAGAAAGCCGGACAGGGGATCAAATCATCCGCTTTTTGCAGGAGCCTTTGTTAATGACGTATATCCCTTTGTTTGAAAAAGGCGTCTACAGAGAAGACCGCCTCTCATAATGCAGAGGTGTCCGGACTGAAGCAGAGTCTGGAACGGGCCGAAGAGGAACTTGGCCGTGTGAAGAAGCAATTGGGGGACAAGCAAGGTATGCTGAAACTTTGTCCTAAATTCGGCACGAATGAGTAATTGTGCCTGATGAAAAGTATTTGTATTGTATGCTCTAGGAGCGAGTGCCGAATTTGAGGCACTGAAGAAGGTTGTGGCCGTAGCCAACGAGAAGGCTGCCGCCGAACAGGCTCTTTGTGAGAAACACGAGGCCAGGGTCATCGGAGCTGAGCGAGAGCTCCAGGAGGCTGTGAAGAAGAGTGAGGCCTTGGAGCAGAGTTTAGCAGGGAAAGAATCCGAACTCGCCCAAGCTCTCCAAGCCGCGGAGGATGCTCGAGAAGAAGCCTGAGGTGCTCTGAAGGACATTCAAGAGGAACGGAAGGTTGCGGCTGGTAAGGCCTTTTGTACTCAAAGCCATTTTTTTGCATAGTAATAGGGGCACTAAGCGACGAGCTGAATTCTTGTCTTTCCAGGGGTGTTTGCGGATCTGCCTCGCAGCATATCAGATGCCGCCCAATTCTACCGGACCGAGGAGAAGAAGTCTACGGAGAGGGATTTCTGGTCACAGTATTCGGTGCCGAATTATCAGGTGCCCTTTATCGATCAGCTGAAGCAGCTGGTCGAACTGCACCAGGCGGCCGAAGTAGCCATGAAGGACTTGGTTGTCCGGCTGTGGCCTACGGAGCCCATTCCAAGAAGTTACTTCAGACTCGTGAAGCAGATTATTGGCGCTTGCCCTCGGCTTGATGTCATTAAGCGATCGGTCTGTATAGAGGGTGCGCACATGGCGTTTGCCCGTGCGAAGGTGCATTGGGGGAAGCTTGATGCTGAGAAGCTGATGACTGAGGGGCCGCCGGAGGGTAAGGAGCATCGCAAGCCCGAGTTGTACTATGAAGGTGTACTAAAAGGAGCCCGCCTTGTGGCGGATAAGTGTACCAAAGACATTATATTTCCCTGAAGGCAGTCGTGCCATTCTTTGTAATGCGGGATAATGGCAATTTTATTATCTGTTGCCTGTTTTGTTTGAACGTTTGTTCTTCTTGTGAAGCTGTTTAGTGTATGTAAATCCTGAGAGTTGGTCAGTCGTCGGCTTCTGCCCCCACGTAAAAAGTACGGGGGTGTTCGAGACATACCTGAACACTCTTTATCCCATTGTTGGGTCCTTTTAAGGAGGTGTTCCTCACTGTGAACCAGGCAATCAGACTATAGGGCTTTATCACTCTCACTTAGCCTCGAGTATGGTGGACGCAGCCCCTAGTGTTCGGAAGGCCGAACTAGGGGCTCTATCGGCGCCTGATCAGAAGACCGATCCGTCGCACTTTGCATTTATAATGGCATTATGCGGAATAAATCTTTAAAGATTTTACAACCTCTCGAACAGCTGACCAGCTCTCGCTGTATCATGACAGTCAGTTTCCGGCTTTCTCTAATGAGGTGCTCATCAGGAAGAACCGGGACACAATCGCAGTAGTTCTCCCAGCGCTACCTTAGCCGATGGGGCGGAACGTAAGGTACCAAAACATGGGAGCCGGGCAAACCCAACTAATGACCCAAGAGATGATTCGGAGCTGATGCATATAGTGCTATAAGTTCGGGGTGCCGAGCGACCGAAAAGGTGGTCGGACTTTATTGCCGTACTATGAAGCCCCTGGCATAATCGGGCATAACACAAGGCGTGGGTGCCGTTTGTGAAAAAGAGGCGTCAATGAGAAACGACGGCCGGTAAGTGTTATTTAAGTCTACGCATTGTAGTAAAATGACATGTCTATGCATATGAGTGTGTTTTATGCTTATGAAAGGGAGTGTTTTTGGCGGAACCTGTCATGGCCGGACTGGAGGAGGCTGTGTGTGGATCTGAGGTGTATCCGAACTGCCTGCCTTGTGCGTCCGAGCTGATTCCACGCCGCCAGTCCTGTTTTGCGCCAAAGTTAGTCTGTAAAGACAAATGCTTTAAAGGCATCTGCATATACCGTTGTGGTTGAACCGCGGGTGCCTGAGCGGAGCCTAGCTGAACCATGCCATAAAGTAGTTCAAATTCCTCAATTGGTGTCTGGGTGCTTGGCTGCCAAATCAAAATTTGATAAACAGGCACAACTCGCTGTTCCGGCGGCAGTATGATTTCCACTCTAATGGTGGGGTGCGGCCCTGCCCATAGCTGTAACTATGTCATGCAAGACTGGCCTGATGTTGTACCTCATTGAATGTAGCCAACGTGGTTCGTCCCGGTAGTATGTGGTAATTACTATATAAGGGGATAATGCCGAAGACTTATTCTTCGGTGTGGTATTTGTTTGGTGATCCGAGGACAACCATTAATATTGTGGGTCAGTTAAAACCTGGCCTTTACACCTTGCATCTTTGAGGAGATGTTATTAATAGTTTTGTGCCTGTGGGGGCTCGTGTAAAATGGAGCCCTCAAGCCACTGGGTTGATAGTGAGTGCAATAAAATTGTGATTAGGGATGATCGGCCGTATTTTTGTATTGTGAGGGGATCTTCCTCACCATGTTTGAATGGTCTTTTGTTATTTGAGACCTCCCTTCATTGTTTCTGGCGCAAGATCGACCGTTTTGTTTGGGGGATCCGACATTCTCTATTGGTATGCTTGGCCGCCCTTCTGGGGGTACCATGAATTTCACATGGTTGATCAAGTATGCTGCTAGGGCCGAATGGGCCTGAGCTGTTCTTTTTCCATTGACCGGACTGGGGGCCGCTGAATTTGGCACCAACTTCCCTGACTTGACGTTTATGACCATTGCGCCGAGGCTTAAGGATGCCTCCTTGTGTTTCCTTCGTATTGTCTTGGACCGTGGTGGTATGTTGATGTCGGGGTATGTGCCTTAGGTTCTCCTTCTTAGGTTGAGGTACCAAATTATGCCGTGTGTGCCCTTTGTCGGGGCGGTCGAGTCCGTGTTCCTCGGTGGCCAGGACCATGGTCCATCTGTCCACGAGCAAATCTTGGTCAGCTTTGAGCTGCTATTGCTTTCTTTGCAGGCTACTCGCAGTGGCCATGAGCCGTCGCTTGAAGCGAACTTGTTCCACGGGATCCTCAGGCACACCGAATTCATCATCGCCGAGGCTTACCTCGTCTTCGGAGGGGGGCATATAATTGTTCCTCTCTAAGTATCCGACCATGACCAGTCCAGCCTGCTTGAAGGTAGGCTGATCAGGGTTGTATTCATCTTTGGCACCATCCGGATTGTTTTTGTCTCCTGTGCCGGTATTGTTGTGGCGGGGCTTGGAGCGGTGTTGACGACGCCCATGCTTAGCTTTCTTCCCTGAGGGTTATCCTCCATTGCCTCGTCGCCATTGGTTTTCTTCGGAGTGTCCACCATATATATATCATGTGAGGAGGTGGCTGTCCACCGCCCCGTGAGTGGTGGTTCCTGTTCTTCTCTTGCATCGTCGTTTGTACCATCAATGTCTTCGGAGTTGAAGTCAAGCACATCAGTTAAGTCATCGACAGTGGCTATGAAGTGGGTGGTGGGTGGGCAACGAATTCCTTCGTCGCCTGCTTCTCACTCGAGCCGGACATAGTTCGGCCGAGAGTCTCCTGACAAAGAGAGAGGCTTTAAAGAATTCAGCACGTCGCCCAAGGGTGAGTGCTGGAAGATATCCGCATCGGTGAACTCCATTATCGGAGTCCGACCAGGCTCGGCGGGCTCAGGAGCGCGCGGACTGGAACCTACAACCGGATACGAGTGTGAGGCCTGTTTGGAGGTGAGGCCTGTGTTCGGCTCTACCGCCGATGAGTGTGCGGCCTGCGGGACGTGGTCCATCCACCCGACCTTGGGTAACGTATTCTGCTCCGGATTTAGGTCCGGGGCTACTGCAGGGGTGATATCCCGAGCGTTGTCCGACAGCAGGTCTAAGCCGTGGTCATTGTGATTGTCTGGCGCTCCTGGCGCAGGCCTGAACCCGTTGAAGATCAAGTCTCCGCGGATATCGGCCATGTAGTTCAGGTTTCCGAATCTGACCTGGTGGCCAGGGGCGTAGCTGTCGATCTGCTCCAGTTGGCCAAGCGAATTGGCCCGCAGTGCGAAGCCGCCGAGCACGAAGATCTGTCCGGGGAGAAAAGTCTCACCCTAGACCGTGCTGTTGACGATGATTGAAGGAGCCATCAAGCCTTGCAGCGATGACACAGAGGAACTCTCAATGAAAGCACCAATGTCGGTGTCAAAACCGGCGGATCTCAGGTAGGGGGTCCCAATCTGTGCGTCTTAGGCTAATGGTAACAGGAGGCAAGGGACACAATGTTTACCCAGGTTCGGGCCCTCTCGATGGAGGTAAAACCCTACTTCCTGCTTGATTGATATTGATGATATGAGTAGTACAAGAGTTGATCTACCACGAGATCATAGAGGCTAAACCCTAGAAGCTAGCCTATGATGATTATGATTGTGATCGTCCCTCTAAGGACTAAACTCTCCGGTTTATATAGACAACAGAGAGGGCTAGGGTTTATATGGAGTCAGTTACAAGGAAGGAAATATAATATCTGGATCGCCAAGCTTGTCTTCCACGCAAAGGAGAGTCCCATCCGGACACGGGACGTAGTCTTGAGTCTTGTATCTTCACGCTCCAATAGTTCGGACAAAGTATATAGTCCGGCTGTCCGGATACCCCATAATCCAGGACTCCCTCGGGGGGGGGGGGGGGGGGGGTTGGATGAACAGTGAGTGGTGGGGGTGGATGAACAGGACCCCGTGGCGTTGCCTCTGGATGAACATGACCCCGATCGATCGAGCCGGTTGGGGCTAGATGAACATGACCCCATGGAGGGCGGGATGAACAGGACGACCCCGTAGAGGGCTGGATGAATAGTAGATGGCGGAGGGGTGGATGAACAGTAGCCCATGGAGGGGTGTGATACGTCTCCAACATATATATATTTTTGATTGTTCCATGCTATTATATTACCCGTTTTGGATGTTTATGGGCTTTACTTTACGCATTTATGTCATTTTTGGGACTAACCTACTAACCGAAGGCCCAGCCCGTATTGCTGTTTTTTTTGCCTATTTTAGTGTTTCGAAGAAAAGGAATATCAAACGGAATCCAAACGGAATGAAACCTTCAGGAGCGTGATTTTTGGAACGAACGTGATCCAGAGGACTTGGAGTGGAAGTCAAGAAATAAACGAGGCGGCCACGAGGGTGGAGGGCGCGCCCCCCCTACTGGGTGCGCCCCCTGTCTCATGGGCCCCTCGGGCGTCCACCAACCAACTTCTTCCTCCTATATATACCCATGTACCCCAAAAACATCAGAAAAGACCACGAAAAACTATTTCCACCACTGTAACCTTCTGTATCCGCGAGATCCCATCTTGGAGCCTTCGCCGGTGCTTCGTCGGAGGGGTAATCGACCATGCAGGGCTTCTACATCAACACCATAGCCTCTCCGATGAGTTGTGAGTAGTTCACCACAGACCTTCGGGTCCATAGTTATTAGCTAGATGGATTCTTCTCTCTCTTTGAATCTCAATACCATATTCGCCTTGATCTTCTTGGAGATCTATTCGATGTAACTCTTTTTGTGGTGTGTTTGTCGAGATCCGATGAATTATGGGTTTATGATCAAGTTTATCTATGAGAAATATTTGAATCTCCTCTGAGTTCTTTTATGTGTGCTTAAGTTATCTTTGCAAGTCTCTTCGAATTATCAGTTTGGTTTGGCCTACTAGATTTATCTTTCTTGCAATGGGAGAACTTCTTAGCTTTGGGTTCAATCTTGCGGTGTCCTTTCCCAGTGACAACAGGGGCAACAAGGCACATATTGTATTGTTGCCATCGAGGATAAAAAGATGGGGTTTATATCATATTGCATGAGTTTATCCCTCTACATCATGTCATCTTTCTTAATGTGTTACTCTGTTCTTTATGAACTTAATACTCTAGATGCATGCTGGATAGCGGTTGATGTGTGGAGTAATAGTAGCAGATGTAGGCAGGAGTCGGTCTACTTGTCACGGACGTGATGCCTATATACATGATCATGCCTAGATAATCTCATAATTATTCGCTTTTCTATCAATTGCTCGACAGTAATTTGTTCACCCACCGTAATACTTATGCTTCTTGAGAGAAGCCACTAGTGAAACCTATGGCCCCCTGGTCTATCTCTTATCATATAAGCTTTCAATCTACTTTTATTTGCATCTTTTACTTTTCCGATCTATATCATAAAATACCAAAAATATTTATCTTATCATATTATCTCTATCAGATCTCACTTTCGCAAGTGGCCGTGAAGGGACTGACAACCCCTTTATTGCGTTGGTTGTGAGTTCTTGTTTGTTTGTGTAGGTGCGTGGGACTTTTGAGGAGCCTCCTACTGGATTGATACCTTGGTTCTCAAAAACTGCGGGAAATACTTATGCTACTATTGCTGCATCACCCTTTCCTCTTCAAGGAAAACCAACGCAAGCTCAAGACGTAGCAAGAAGGATTTCTAGCGCCGTTGCCGGGGAGGTATTCGCTCAAGTCAAGACATACCAATTACCCATCACAAACTCATCTCCCTCGCATTTACATTATTTGCCATTTGCCTCTCGTTTTCCTCTCCCCACTTCATCCTTGCCGTTTTATTCGCCCTCTCTTTCCCAATCTCCTCTCTCTTTCGCTTGCCCTCTTATTCCTCCTCGCTTTTGTTTGCCGTTATGTCTGAAATTGGGGAGATTATCATCGATATAGAAAATAATTGTAACATAGAAAATTCTGATGCTCCTGCTGAAGAACCCCCTATCTTGGATACTAAAAAGTTTCAAATCGGTACTGGTAGTATTATTGGAAAAGGGGTTATTAAAGACTTCTTCACTTGTGCTGTTGCTTTACCTTCTATGGGTGGTTCTATTCTTCATAGAACTAGTAGTCTTGCGGATGCTATCGCTATGCTTGTAGTTGAGCTTGAAAGAAAATCTATGCATATGCATCCTTGCATACAAAGAATTTTCTTGGAATTTTCTAATATTGAGCATTCTTCTGTTAAGCGCGCCGCTACAATCTTTTTGGCTCATAATAAAAGAGGCCAAAGAAATCTTTGTGCACTATAGGGTGGACGCCGGCCGTCCTCCCATAGAGGCGATCCTCTTTGATCAAGAGGAAATTAGGCATTTTCAATCTTTGGACTATGTTGCTTTTAATGAAAACCTTAGGAAAAAGGTTCCTACCAATGTCCTAGTTGATAGAATTTCCGAACTTAATAATGATTTTTCTCTTCAAAACAATGAGCTAGGATACTCTCTTGAGTATAGGCTCATGAAATTCTGCCAAAAGAATGCTTATAATGATGAATTAGTTGTGCAATATGAAGGTCCAAAGGAGGAACCCATTCCTCCTGTGATTGATCTTGGGGACTTTTGTCCCATTAAATTTAGCCCTTTGATTACTTTTTCTTGCCTCAAACAAAACTTGCTGCTGAACATAGAGAATATGAGATGAGTTTTCGTGATCTATCTTATTATTATGGCACTACTTAGATCTATCCTCGCTTTTATGCCTAGCTAGGGGTGTTAAACGATAGCGCTAGTTGGAAGGCAACCCAATTTCATTTGTGTTTTTTGTTTTTGTTTCTATTTAGTAATAAATATTTCATCTACCTTCTGTTTAGATGTGTTTTTATGTTTTGATTAGTGTTTGTGCCAAGTAGAACCTATAGGATAACCTATGGTAATTGTTAATTTGATTCTGCTGAAAAATGGTAACTTTGCACGCACGAAAATAATTTTAGTAATTCACAGGAACGTGATTTTGCATTGATTCTTTCTGATGTAGATCAATAGACTAATTTCCTAGGACTTCCTATTTTTGTAAGATTTTTAGAGTTCCATAAATATTCGAGAGTTACATATTGCTACAGACTGTTATGTTTTTGACAGATTCTGCCTTTCGTGTGTTGTTTGCTTATTTTGATGCATCTATGGCTAGTATGTAAGGGTATGAACCATAGAGAACTTGGAATACAGTAGGTTTAACACCTATATAAATAAAGAATGAGTTCATTACAGTACCTTATGTGGTGGTTTTGCTTTCTTGCACTAACGGAGCTTATGAGATTTCCTGTTGAGTTTTGTGTTGTGAAGTTTTCAAGTTTTGGGTAAAGTTTTGATGGACTATGGAATAAGGAGTGGCAAGAACCTAAGCTTGGGGATGCCCATGGCACCCCAAGATATTCAAGAATAGCCAAAATCCTAAGCTTGGGGATGCCCCGGAAGGCATCCCCTCTTTCGTCTTTGTTTATCGGTAACTTTACTTGGAGCTATATTTTTATTCGCCACATGATATGTGTTTTGCTTGGAGCGTCTTGTATAATATTAGTGTTTGCTTTTTAGTGTACCACAATCATACTTGCTGTACACACCTTTTGGGAGAAGCCCACTTGATTAGAATTTACTAGAATACTCTATGTGCTTCACTTATATCTTTTGAGCTAGATAGTTTTTGCTCTAGTGCTTCACTTATATCTTTTAGAGTACGGCGGTGGCTTAACTTTGAAGAAATTGTTAGTCACTCATGCTTCACTTATACTATTTTTAGAGTCTCTTAGAACAGCATGGTATTTGCTATGGTTATAAAATTGGTCCTAGAATGGTGGGCATCCAAGTTGGGTATAATAAAAACTATCATATGAAGTGATTTGGATGCTATGATCAATTTGATACTTGATAATTGTTTTGAGATATGGAGGTAGTGATATTAGAGTCATGCTAGTTGGGTGATTATGAATTTAAAGAATGCTTGTGTTGTAGTTAGCAAGTCCCGTAGCATGCACGTATGGTGAAAGTTGTGTAACAAATTTGAAACATGAGGTGTTCTTAGATTGTGCATCGTTATGAGTGGCGGTCAGGGACGAGCGATGGTCTTTTCCTACCAATCTATCCCCATAGGAGCATGCGCGTAGTGCTTGGTTATTGATGACTTGTAGATTTTTTCAATAAGTATATGAGTTCTTTTTTGACTAATGTTGAGTCCATGGATTATACACACTCTCACCCTTCAATCATTGCTAGCCTCTTCAGTACCGTGCATTGCCCTTTCTCACCTTGAGGGTTGGTGCAAACTTCGCCGGTGCATCCAAACCCCGTGATATGATACGCTCTATCACACATAAACCTCCTTATATCTTCCTCAAAACAGCCACCATACCTACCTATTATGGCATTTCCATAGCCATTCCGAGATATATTGCCATGCAACATTCCACCGTTCCATTCATCATTATGACACGCATCATCATTGTCATATTGCCTTGCATGATCATGTAGTTGACATCGTATTTGTGGCAAAGACACCATGCATAATTTTTCATACATGTCACTCTTGATTCATTGCCCATCCCGGTACACCGCCGGAGGCATTCATACAAAGTCATATCTTGTTCTAGTTTTGGGTTGTAATTCATGAGTTGTAAATAAATAGAAGTGTGATGATCATCATTATTAGAGCATTGCCCCCCCCCCCCAAAAAAAATAAAGGCCAAAAAAAGGAAAGGCCAAAAAAAAGAAAGGCCCAAAAAAAGAAAATATAAAAAGGGGGCAATGTTACTATCCTTTTCCACACTTGTGCTTCAAAGTAGCACCATGCTCTTTATATAGAGAGTCTCATATGTTGTCACTTTTATATACTAGTGGGAATTTTTCATTATAGAACTTGTCTTGTATATTCCTACGATGGGCTTCCTCAAAATGCCCTAGGTCTTCATGAGCAAGCAAGTTGGATGCACACCCACTAGTTTCTTTTGTTGAGCTTTCATACATTTATAGCTCTAGTGCATCCGTTGCATGGCAATCCCTACTCCTCATGTTGACATCAATTGATGGGCATCTCCATAGCCCGTTGATTATACTCATCAATGTGAGACTTTCTCCTTTTTTATCTTCTCCACACAATCCCCATTATCATATTCTATTCCACCCATAGTGCTATATCCATGGCTCACGCTCATGTATTGCGTGAAAGTTGAAAAAGTTTGAGATTATTGAAGTACGAAACAATTTCTTGGCTTGCCATCGGGGGTGTACAAGATGGGAGCATTTTTGTGTGACGAAAATGAAGCATGACCTAACTATATGATTTTGTAGGGATGAAATTTCTTTAGCCATGTTATTTTGAGAAGACATGATTGCTTTGATTAGTATGCTTGAAGTATTACTATTTCTTATGTCAATATGAACTTTTATTTTGAGTCATTTGGATCTGAACATTCATGCCACAATAAAGAAAATTACATTGAGAATTATGCTAGGTAGCATTCCACATGAAAAATTCTGTTTTTATCATTTACCTACTCGAGGATGAGCAAGAATTAAGCTTGGGGATGCTTGATACGTCTCCAATGTATCTAGAATTTTTGATTGTTCCATGCTATTATATTACCCATTTTGGATGTTTATGGGCTTTACTTTACACATTTATATCATTTTTGGGACTAACCTACTAACCGGAGGCCCAGCTCGTATTGCTGTTTCTTTTTGCCTATTTCAGTGTTTCGAAGAAAAGGAATATCAAACGGAGTCCAAACGGAATGAAACCTTCGGGAGCGTGCTTTTTGGAACGAACGTGATCCAGAGGACTTGGAGTGGAAGTCAAGAAATAAACGAGGCGGCCACGAGTGTGGAGGGTGCGCCCCCTGTCTTGTGGGCCCCTCGGGCGTCCACCGACCTACTTCTTCCTTCTATATATACCCATGTACCCTGAAAACATCAGAGGCGACCACGAAAAGCTATTTCCACCACCGTAACCTTCTGTATCTGCGAGATCCCATCTTGGAGCCTTCACCGGCGCTCCGCCGGAGGGGGAATCGACCATAGAGAGCTTCTACATCAACACCATAGCCTCTTCGATGAGTTGTGAGTAGTTTACCATAGACCTTCGGGTCCATAGTTATTAGCTAGATGGCTTCTTCTCTCTCTTTGAATCTCAATACCATGTTCTCCTTGATCTTCTTGGAGATCTATTCGATGTAACTCTTTTTGCGGTGTGTTTGTCGAGATCCGATGAATTGTGGGCTTATGATCAAGTTTATCTATGAGAAATATTTGAATCTCCTCTGAATTCTTTTATGTGTCATTAAGTTATCTCTGAAAGTCTCTTCGAATTATCAGTTTGGTTTGGCCTACTAGATTGATCTTTCTTGCAATGGGAGAAGTGCTTAGCTTTGGGTTCAATATTTCTATGTCCTTTCCCAGTGACAGCAGGGGCAGCAAGGCACGTATTGTATTGTTGCCATCGAGGATAAAAAGATGGGGTTTATATCATAATGCATGAGTTTATCCCTCTACATCATGTCATCTTTCTTAATGCGTTACTCTGTTCTTTATGAACTTAATACTCTAGATGCATGCTGGATAGCGGTGAATCTGTGGAGTAATAGTAGTAGATGCAGGCAGGAGTCGGTCTACTTGTCACGGACATGATGCCTATATACATGATCATGCCTAGATAATCTCATAATTATTCGCTTTTCTATCAACTGCTCGACAGTAATTTGTTCACCCACCATAATATTTATGCTATCTTGAGAGAAGCCACTAGTGAAACCTATGGCCCCCGGGTCTATCTCTTATCATATAAGCTTTCAATCTACTTTTATTTGCATCTTTTACTTTTCCGATCTATATCATAAAATACCAAATATATTTATCTTATCATATTATCTCTATCAGATCTCACTTTCGCAAGTGGCCGTGAAGGGATTGACAACCCCTTTATTGCGTTGGTTGTGAGTTCTTATTTGTTTGTTTACGTGCGTGGGACTTTTGAGGAGCCTCCTACTAGATTGATACCTTGGTTCTAAAAACTAAGGGAAATACTTACGCTACTATTGTTGCATCACCCTTTCCTCTTCAAGGAAAACCAACGCAAGCTCATGACGTAGCAGGGTGGTTGAATAGGAGCCCGTGGAGAGGGGTGGTTGAACAGTAGCGGGTGGAGTAGCGCGCGGTGGAGGCTGGATGAACAGGAGCCCGTGGATGAACAGTCGCAGGTGGAGGCTGGAGGAGGTCGACGGTGGATGAACAGTAGCCCGTGGAGGCTCGAGGAGGTCGACGATGGAGATGAAAAGTATCCCGTGGAGTCCCGTTTTGCGGTACACCACACCCCTCCCGATGAACAAGACCCCCATTTCGATCGTAGCGCTCCAACACAAGTCCTTTCATCCGTTTTGCGGTACGCCACACCCCTCCCGATCAACAGGACCCTATTTCGACCATAGGAGGTCCAACACAAGTCCGTTTCCTCCGTTTTGCGGTACGCCAGACCCCTCCCGATGAACAGGATCCCGTTTCGAACGTGGCCGGTCGAACACAAGGCCGTTTCCCCCATTTTGCGGTATGCCAGGCCTCGTTTCCATCGCCTATTCCGTCCAAGCCCTCCCGATGAACATGACGACGCATTCCGTTCTGACCAAGCCGATTGGCTCCCCATGAACACGACGATGACGCGGTTTCTCCGTTCTGACCCAACCAATAGAACTTTAATTCCTCTGTTGCACAAATAGACTCAGCATAAGCAGCGTCACCTTCTTCACACTCCAAAGCTATTTTCCGGCTTCCTTGCACTGTGATGGTCCCCTTTTAACCCGGCACCTTGAGATGTAGATAAACATAACAAGGCCGTGCCATGAACTTGGAGTAAGCCGGTCGCCCAAACAGAGCGTGGTACAGGCTTCTAATCTTGACCACTTCAAAGGTTAATTTCTCATCCCTGGAATCATGCTCATCCCCAAAGGCTACTTTGATATCAATCCTGCCTACAGGATACGCCAACTTACCAGGCACCACTCCATGGAAAACAGAATTGGACGGCTTAAGATTTTTATCAGTCAACTCCATGCGATGGAAAGTATCATAGTAAACGATATTAATGCTGCTACCCCCATCCATGAGTACCTTTGTGAATTTGTATCCACCAACTTGAGGCGCCACCTGATAACCCACAAGTATAGGGGATCACAACAGTTTTTGAGGGTAGAGTATTCAACCCAAATTTATTGATTCGACACAAGGGGAGCCAAAGAATATTCTCAAATATTAGCAGTTGAGTTGTCAATTCAACTACACCTGGATAAGTTAGTATCTGCAGCAAAGTATTTAGTAGCAAAGTAGTATGATAGTAATGGTAACAGTAGCAATGGAAAAGTAAATAAGCAAAGCACAATATGTGAAAAGCTCGTAGGCATTGGATCAGTGATGGATAATTATATCAGATGCGATTCCTCATGTAATAGCTATAACATAGGGTGACACATAACTAGCTCGAATTCATCAATGTAATGTGGGCATGTATTCCGAATATAGTCATACGTGCTTATGGAAAAGAACTTGCATGCCATCTTTTTTCCTACCCTCCCGTGGCAGCGGGGTCCTAGTGGAAACTAAGGGATATTAAGGCCTCCTTTTAATAGAGAACCGGACCAAAGCATTAACACATAATGAATACATGAACTCCTCAAACTACGGTCATCACCGAGAAGTATCCCGATTATTGTCACTTCGGGGTTGTCGGATCATAACACATAATAGGTGACTATAGACTTGCAAGATAGGATCAAGAACTCACATATATTCATGAAAACATAATAGTTTCAGATCTGAAATCATGGCACTCGGGCCCTAGTGACAAGCATTAAGCATAGCAAAGTCATAGCAACATCAATCTCAGAACATAGTGGATACTAAGGATCAAACCCTAACAAAACTAACTTGATTACATGGTAAATCTCATCCAACCCATCACCGTCCAGCAAGCCTACGATGGAATTACTCACGCACGGCGATGAGCATCATGAAATTGGTGATGGAGGATGGTTGATGATGACGACGGCAACAGATCCCCCTCTCCGGAACCCCGAACGGACTCCAGATCAGCCCTCCCGAGAGAGATTAGGGCTTGGCGGCAGCTCCATATCGTAAAAGGCGATGAAACTTTCTCCCTGATTTTTCTCTCTGCAAAATGGAATATATGGGGTTGGAGTTGAGGTCGGTGGAGCATCAAGGGGCCCACGAGACAGGGGGCGCGCTCAGGGGGAGGGGGCGCGCCCCCCACCCTTATGGACAGGGTGTGGGCCCCCTGGCCTTGATTCTTTTGCCAGTATTTTTTATATTTTCCAAAAGTTATCTCCGTGGATTTTCAGGTCATTCCAAGAACTTTTGTTTTCTGCACAATAAACAACACCATGGCAGTTCTGCTGAAAACCGCGTCAGTCCAGGTTAGTTTCATTCAAATCATGCAAGTTAGAGTCCAAAACAAGGGCAAAAGTGTTTGGAAAAGTAGATACGTTGGAGATGTATCAACTCCCCCAAGCTTAAACCTCTGCTTGTCCTCAAGCAATTCAGTTGATAAACTGAAAGTGATAAAGAAAAACTTTTAGAAACTCTATTTGCTCTTGTTGTTGTAAATATGTAAAGCCAACATTCAAGTTTTTAGCAAAGATTATGAACTAACCATATTCACATTAACACTTAGGTCTCATGTTTACTCATATCAATGGCATAATCAGCAGGGGACAGAAGAAGTTTCCTCCCCAAGTTAAAATGGTGAATATGATATACGCTACCCATATCCCCAAAAGGGAACAGAAGCGCGCACTAAGGGACGTCTACACGATGGAGCCAGTTGCCCCAAAATACAACCCGTGGTCCTCCTGTTCGATCACTTTTGATCGAAGGGATCATCCAACTAGTATGCGTCATGGAGGTTCAGCCGCACTGGTGCTAGACCCTATCATTGATGGATCCCACCTCACACGCTTCCTCATGGACGGTGGTAGCAGCCTGAACCTGCTCTGTCAGGATAAAGTCCACAAAATGGGTATTGATCCCTCAAGGATCAAGCCCACAAAAACCACCTTTAAAGGTGTCATACCAGGTGTAGAGGCCTGCTGTACGGGCTCAATCACACTGGAAGTGGTCTTCGGATCCCCGGATAATTTCCGAAGCAAAGAATCACTCTTCGATATCGTCCCCTTCCGCAGTGGTTATCACGCGCTGCTCGGACGAACTGCATTTGCTCGTTTTAATGCGGTGCCGCACTATGCCTTCCTTTAGCTCAAATTGCCCGGCCCGCACGGTGTTATAACAGTCAATGGAAATACGGTGCGCTCCCTCCATATTGAGGAGCACACCATGGACCTTGCAGCAGAGGTACAGAATAGCCTTCTTAGGCAAAACCTCAATTCAGCAATAAAGGCCTCGGACACCGTCAAGCGAGTCCAAGCTACTCTACAATAGAACCGTCTAGCTCGTCCAGAGCTCAGCTAGCAATTCGGCCTTCGTCCCAGCCCCAATAAAGCGGTGAAATTCGTGCCTCGCGTACACAACTACGCACTTAAAATATTAGGGGCGTGGACGGAGGCACAGCTAGACCTCGGTCCACAATGCGGCTCAACCGCTCCTGGATCCGTATACCTTCATTTTTTTCTCTTTCTTTTAGGGGTTTCCTCCTCCTGAGGCCTTTTCTGATAAACCTGCTCATCGGACCTATAGCGGGACGAATACACCAAGAAAGCTAGGGGCTCGGACGTGCACGGAATACCCAGGTGGTCTCTGCTAATGATCGTCATACCTGTTTTAAATACTCGCACGCAACTCGCTCTTGGTCGTGGCATGTTAAATAGCCTTATTTGCTTATTGCACTACTTTGTAGAGATACGCCTTGACATATCAATCAACTTACAATGAAAAATAATCTGCAGCGTCTGCTCATTACTTAAATTTTTCCTTGTCTATTTATTTTCAATTGCACACGTACATTCTGGTATGCCTTAATTCGCCAGGGGCTTCATTGTACCCCATAACACAGCAAGAAAGTCCAAACACTTTTACTGAATAGATTGGCACCCCGAACTTATAGCATTATATGCATCGGCTCCGAATCATGTCTTTGGTCAATAGTTGGGTTGCCCGGCTCCTGTGCTTGCTACCTTATGTTCCTCTATATCGCCTAGGGTAGTAAAGGGAGAAATACTGCGATTGTGTCCCGGTTCTTTTGGACGAGCGCCTCAGTAGAGAAAGCCGAAAACTGACTGTCATGATGCGGCGAGAGCTGGTCAGCTGTTCGAGAGGTTTTCAAATCGCTAGAGATTTATTCTGGTTTATGCAAGGAATTAGTTTTTGTCCGATTAGGCGTGTATAGCGCCTCAACTTCGGCCTTCTGAATACCAGGGGCTACACCAAAATTTAAAATTATAGAACTCCTATGGCTAAGTGAGGGTGATAAAGTTGTATAGTCCGATTGCCTTGTTCGTTGTGCCAAACACCTCCTTAAAGGACCAAAAATTTGGATAAAGACTGTTTATATTTATCCCGAACACCCCCGTACTAGCTACACAGGGGTAGAAGCCGATGACTGGCCAACTCTCAGATTTCATAAACGGCCACACAGGAGGTAAAATTTTAAATAACAAGCATTATATTACATAAAGACCTCGTTCCATATTACAGGACAGGATAAAATAATGCTTTCATGGGAAATGATATGCTTAGCACATTGCTCCGCCACAAGGCGGGATCCCTCCATGACACTGTCATAGTACTTCTCGGGCTTGCGATGCTCCTTGCCCTCGGGCGGACCCTCGGTCATCAACTTTGTGGCATCCATCTTTGCCCAGTGCGTCTTGGCGTGCGCGAAAGCCATCCGCGCACCTTCAATGCAGACCGATCGCTTGATGGCATCAAGCCGAGGGCAGGCACTGACTAGCCGCTTCACGAGTCCGAAGTAGCTATTTGGCATGGGATCGGTAGGCCATAGCCGGACTATTAGGTCCTTCATGGCTAGTTCGGCCGCCTTGTGCAGCTCGACCAACTGTTTTAGCTGGTCGGTAAGGGGCACCGGATGTTCTGATCCAAGGTATTGAGACCAGAACAGCTTCTCCATAGAGCTCCCTTCTTCAGCTCAAAAAAACTCTGCAGCATCTGATATGCTGCACAGCAGATCCGCAAACGCTCCTGGAGAACTCTAAATTTGGGTAAGTAAAGGGAACGTTTCCTTCACATACTTGCTTTGCATAATAAAAGCCTTACCCGCCGCGATCTTCTGGGCCGCCTGGATTTCTTGGAGGGCGCTCTGGGCTTTGGCTTGGTTATCTTGCATGCTCTAGCGGGCCTTGGCAAGTTCGGACTCTTGAGTCTTCGAATCACGCTCTAAGGACTCGTACCTTTTGACGGCGTCCTGGAGCTCTTGCTGGACCTCGCTGACCCAGGCCTCCTGCTTCTCGCGCGCGGCGTGTTCCTTAGCCGCTTTTTCCTCGACCTCGGCCAACACCTTCTTGAGGGCCGCTACTTAGGTTGCGGCCCCTAATAAAGTTCATGACACTTTAGTCAGTACGAACTTTTCATCCTTCCTAAATATAAAGCATCGGTTAGTGCATACCTTGGCTGTCCTCCAGCTGCTTCTTCACGAGGCCGAGTTCTTCCTCGGCCCGCTCCAGATTCCGCGTCAAGCCGGAGACCTCCGCAGTATGAGCGGCAGCGGCCAACAGCGACGCCTGCTTATTCACATAGACATGTTATGTTAGACTCCTACGAAAATCATTTTGATCCTCTGTTTGGTTTTTCTTTCCAAACACTGAACAGAGTATCAGGGGCTACTGTCTACAAGGTGATATTCTTTTACAACTATATTACTTACCTCAAAGCCTGTTAGAAGGCTAATGCAGGTTTCGGTCAGTCCGTTTTTGGCAGATTGGACTTTCTCAATCACCGTACTCATAGGAGTACGATGTTCTTCTATAATGGAAGCGCCTTGTAGCACTTCCAGCAATCTATCCGGTGCCTCTGGATGGATAGAGGTCACCGGTGGAGGCGGTTTTCCCCCTCGTTCGGGAGAGGCTGCTTGCCTGAATCCGGAGCCATTTGGGTCTCCGGAGCTGTATCCGGCTGAGGGCTGAACTGGACGCGGGCCCCATCGTCGGGGTCTGTAGGGGTCTTTCCCCCCATGTGCTCGGCAACCGGGCTTTTTTCCTCCGGCATCACCGAAACGGTCTCCCCTTGGCCCGGTATCCTTCGAGACAACACCTCGGTGTTGTCCACGGCCTTATTGGAGGTGGCCGTCGGAAGGGACCTACTATTCATCACCGACAGGTCCAGTGACCCCTTCGGAGAGGAGGATAGCTTGATGTTTGACTGGGCCGGACTGCAGAGGCATGGTCTAACACATTGAAAAATGATAAAATGAAAAAGTCGAAAATATTACCGTGTCTAGATACTTATGATTTGGCCAGGGGCTTGACCCTGGGCCCCCACTCCTCGCTACTGTTGGTGGCTGCGGCGGAGTAGTCCGAAAGGGAGATTTTTCCCTTCTTGGGCGCCTCGGCCTCCCCATGTGTGGAAGCCTTCCTCTTATTTTTTCCCCCAGTGGGGGGGGGGGGACGGGTCTCCTCCTCCTCGTCGTCTTCGGCAGAGGAGTGCGTCTTGGCGTCTTCGACGTCATGTCCAAAACACCCTTGCATCGGAGACCACCTCTGGTCCCCTTGGACGCCTTCTTGGCTTTCTTCTCCGGCACCTCATAAGGTGCTGGAAATAGCATCTCCGTCAGAAGAGTCATTTCTGGATCTTCGGGCGGCGGATCCGGACATTCGATCTGCTCCGCTATTGTTACCCAGGCCTGAAAGATTGGCATGGAGGCTTAGGTTCCTCCCACAGACATGCCGGCAAAAGATATTCCTTGCAAACATAAAAGAACTTACCGGATTAGCCCGGCGTTTGGTGCTAAGCCCGTGATCTTCGGACGTGGGCGGTGGTACCTCGCCGGCCTTGAAAAGCACCTTCCAGATGTCTTCGTGTGTCGTATCGAAGAGCTCCAGTAGCGTCTGGTGCTTGGCCGGGTCGAACTCCCACAAATTACAAGTCCGGCTCTAGCACGGAAAAATCTGGCGGAAGAGCATGACTTGGACCACGTTGACAAGCTTAATTTTCTTGTCAATCATGTTTTGGGCACATGTCTGGAGCCCAGTCACTTCTTTCGCTGAGCCCCAGGCTAAGCCCTTCTCTTGCCAGGAGGTGAGCCACATGGGGACTCCAGATCGGAATTCGGGGGTCACCGCCCAGTTGGTGCCTCGCGGTTCGGTGATGTAGAACCACCCTGATTGCCACCCCTTTATAGTCTCCACAAAGGAGCCTTCGGGCTAGGTGACATTGGGCATTTTGCCCACCATGGCACCTCCGCACTCCGCTTGTTGGCTGCTCACCACCTTTGGCTTCACATTGAAGGTCTTCAGCCATAGGCTGAAGTGAGGTGGGATGCGGAGGTAGGCCTCACACACGACAATGAATGCCGAGATGTTGAGGATGGAGTTGGGGGCCAAGTCATGGAAGTCCAGCCCGTAGTAGAACATCAGTCCGCGGACGAATGGGTGGAGGGGGAATCCCAGCCCGTGGACGAAGTGGGAAAGAAACACCACCCTTTCTTGGGGCTCCAGGGTAGAGATGATATGCCCTATGGCCGGAAGCCGATGAACGATGTCTTTCGACAAGTACTTGGCCTCCCGGAGCTTCTTGATGTCCTCCTTCTTGACGGAGGAGGCCATCCACTTGCCTCCAGCTCCAGATCCGAACATGACTGGAGTGATTTTTGGGCATTGGAGCTCGAGAATGAATGAGCAGAGGAAGAAGAGGGCGTGGGTGAAAGAGGGGACTCCCTTATCCCTTTATAAAGGCGGTAAAAATCATGCGCCTCCCCGCTCGCCCTAAAGCTTGCTTATTTTGCAAGCGTCATGCTGATGGCATGGTTAGGTTACCATGCCCGCATTGATGAGAATCCCGTGATAAGGGGACATGATCTCTGCTTCGTCAAGACGTGCCAATGAAGCAGCGCCTCGAAATATGGAGGGGCGGGATAAAAATGGTTCGAATAAAGACCGGGCAGTGGCATGATGTCATGCTATGAGTTGTCGGCAGATTGGACTCGTGGGATATTATACTCTCTACCGTGGTATGTGGAATTTGTTTTGCAGAGCCGAACACGATTCTTATGTTCAAGATCTACTTTGAAGTAATCAGTGAAGGAACCCGCCTTGCAAAGCCGAAGACAATCTGCGCGCCGGACTCATCGTCATTGAAGCCAGGTTCAGGTGCTACTAAGGGAGTCCTGGATTAAGGGGCCTTCAGACAGCCGGACTATATGCATATGCCGGACTGTTGGACTATAAAGATACAAGATATAAGACTTCGTCCTGTGTCCGGATGGGACTCTCCTTTGCGTGGAAGGCAAGCTTGGCGATTCGGATATGAAGATTCCTTTCTCTATAACCAACTCTGTGTAACCCTAGCCCCCTCTGGTGTCTATATAAACTGGAGGGTTTAGTCTGTAGGACAAGAACAATCACAACCATAGGCTAGCATCTAGGGTTTAGCCTCTACGATCTCGTGGTAGATCAACTCTTGTAATACTCATATCATCAAGTAGGAAGTAGGGTATTACCTCCATCGAGAGGGCCCGAACCTGGGTAAACATTGTGTCCCCCGCCTCCTGTTACCATTAGCCTTAGACGCATAGTTTGGGACCCCCTACCCGAGATCCGCCAGTTTTGACACCAAAATTGGGGACATGAATATCCCCGTTGAGGTAACCTAGTGTTATTCAAAAATTCTCCGGATTCATGTTATTTGGAAGAAGTTTGTTAACAAGACTGGATCAACCTTGTTAGTGGATTCCTTTTGGTGAGCATGAGATGGATGAAGTTAGAAAGCAAAACCCTCTGTACCCACTTTTTACTTTCTGTTATTTAGATTAAATAAAGCAAAAATAGTATTTTCTGTCTGTCTTCTGAATTATCCTTGAAATAAAAAAACACCCCGAAAATAAAAGTTCTCCAAATGCCCTGAAAATGGAGTATGATTTTTTGTAGAATATTTAAGAATTTCTGGCACTTAGAACACACCAGGGGGACCCACCATTTGGCCACGAGGGCACAGTGCGCGCCCCTGCCTTGTGAGCCCCATGTGGCCCCCTCCACTTATTCCAGCACCCACACACTTCGTCTTCCTCCAGAAAAAATCATCCCGTAGCTCAAACTCGTGTTCTAGCTCGTTTTGCTACCATTTTCGATCTCCTTGCTCAAAGCTCCATTCGCAAAACTGCTTTGGGGGATTGTTCTTCGGTATGTGACTCCTCCAATGGTCCAATTAGTTTTTGTTCTAGTGCTTTATTTATTGCAAATTTTTGCTACTGAGCTGACCCTGTTCTTGAGCTTGCATGTCAAATTTATATGGTCTAAAGTAGTTTTAATGCATGTTATAGCCTCTAGGCACTTGTGGGAGTAGTTGCTATCAATCTTGTTTAGTTTATTTCACTTTTATTTTGAGTCACTAAAATTTCAGAAATTTTTCAGGGAAAGAAAATGATGAAGAGATTGCTGAGGGGCTCCTCGAGCCGAAGCTCGAACGATAAGCAGAATGAAGGGAATAAAAAGCCCAAATACAATCTTCCTTGCACTGTGGAGGTTCGGCCGTGCGAATGGCCTTGTGATGCATTCTTGAGAGCCGCTGGAATTCACGACGACTTTTATTATTTGGCTGAGAATGTATGACTCACTGACTTTCTCCACGACCAGTGTGAACAGTATCTCCTACTCACTAATATTTTTGTGCAGAACTTTTACTTCCATGCTAGAAAATCACAACCTTCGGTAGAGTTTTATTTATAAGATGAGTTTAAGGAGATGTCTCTATATGATTTTTGTGTAGTTTGCAAGCTGCACTTTGCGGGCAGCATCGAGGAACCACATCCTATTGATGTGGATGGATTTATTGATCAAATTGTTGTAGGGGAAATGAGAAAAGTTTCAGATGCAAGGACTACTAGTATACATTTTCTTGTTCTACGTTACTTTGCAATATTTGCTAGTAGATGCTTAATTGGTCACGGGAATAGTGGGAACCTTAGTGCTCCAGACCTTGCTATTTTGTGCCATGCTTTATTTTGTGATACAACCTTCAGTTTAGGCGCTATTGTTGCTAAATCGTTAAGTCTGAACCGTACAAAGGGCCCCATCTTTGGAGGTATCTTTGCTTCACGCCTTGCTAAACACTTTGAGATACCTATTAGGCACCATGAGAAAGAGGAAAAGTTGCTGCCCACTATTTTGCTAGTCTATAAGAGTATGGTAGCACATGACTTTATTGTTAAAATAAGAAGAAGATACTTAAGTATAACTTGATATTTGCTAAAGCTAAGTGTGAGACTATTATCTTGCCTGCACCCTCTTTGTTTAACATACTTTCAGGCACGCACCTCATCCTGTCCGAGGACATTTATGCATACTGGGAACTTACACAAGTCCCAGAGCCTGAGCCTGAGCCACCACTTGACCCATATCGAGAGTCTGTTTATCAGTGGGATCTGGAGGAGCTCGCTAACCAGTGGCACCCCGAGGACCCTTCTCAGTATACCGGAGAGAGTCGCTTTGATCCATGGGCGTAGACCAACTTAGGCCAAAAGCCTAAGCTTGGGGGAGTACGTATTTCTCACCGACATTACATTCATGTTCACACACTCATTTTAGTTGTCGGTGCTCATACTTTTTCATTGTATTATCCATGATAGTTTTTTTTTATTTTCTTGCTTTCTTCTTGTGTGTTTGAATAACTTTGAGAAAAAAACAAAAAAAATTAGTTGTAGCTTTATCTAGTTTACTTTCCATGCTCGTAGTAGTAGTAATATTAAAAGAAAACCCAAAAAGATTTCTCGTTCTTCTTTTGCTTGTTGGGAGCTTTCCCGTGTAAATAGTTTTAGTTTTCTTTGAATTTTTTCTTTCCTTTGGGGGTCGAGAGGAGAAGACCACGATGAAAATGTCGAGTGGCTCTCATATGCAATGCACGTGCACTATTATTATTATACACACCGTTCAGTTGTGCAAGTGAAAGGCAATACTGACGATATATGATGAAATGATTGAGATGGGAGAAGCTGGTATGAACTCGACCTATCTTGTTTTTGTAAATATGATTAGTTCATCTTTCCTGATTCAGCCTATTATGGATGAAACATGTTTGCAATGACAATTAGAGATTATAGTTTCTCATGCCATGCTTAATTAGCTAGGAGTTTATAATGGTTTACCTTGTGTGCCAACAAGCTATCAAAATGGTTGTGATGTGGTATGGTAGGGTGGTATCCTCCTTTGAATGATTCGAGTGGCTTGACTTGGCACATGTTCACGCATGTACGTAGTTGAAACAAAATCAACATAGCCTCCACAATATTTATGTTCATGGTGATTTATATCCTACTCATACTTGCACTCATTGTTGATTAATCTTAATGCATGTTCATGACTGTTGTCACTCTCTAGTTGGTCGCTTCCCAGTCTCTTCCTAGCCTTCACCTGTTCTAAGCGGGAATACTGCTTGTGCATCCACTTCCATAGACCCCAAAGTTATGCCATATGAGTCCACCATACCTTCCTATATGCGGTATTTACCTACCGTTCCAAGTAAATTTGTATGTGCCAAACTCTAAACCTTCAAATGAAATTCTGTTTTGTATGCTCAGATAGCTCATGTATCAACTAGGATTGTCTATATCTTCCATGCTAGGTGGGTTATTCTCACGATGAGTGGACTCCGCTCATCATTCACAAGAAAATGGTCGGTAACCGGGATGCCCAGTCCCATGCTCAAATCAAATCAAAATAATTGCAAACAAAACTCCCCTAGGATTGTTGTTAGTTGGACGGTACCCATTGTTTTGGGCCAGCCATGGAATGTGCTTGCTGGTGTTGGGGGAGTATAAACCTTACCATTCTGTTTGGGAACCGCCTATAATGTATGTAGCATGGAAGATATCGAGACTCTTGGTTGTTATGTTGACAATGAAAGTATGCCACTCAAAATATTATTTATCTCTATTTCAAAACTCGATCTCTGGCACCTCTGCAAATCCCTGCTTCCCTCTGCGAAGGGCCTATCTATTTACTTTTATGTTGACTCATCATCCTCTTATTAAAAAGCACCAGTTGGAGAGCACCGCTGTCATTTGCATGCATTGCTATTAATTTACATTGAGTATGATTGTGACTGGATCTCTTTTGCCATGAATTACAATGTCTAGTCAGTCCTTGATCTTCAGGGGAGATCTGCATTTATGTTTTGCGGTCTCAAGAAGGGCTAGCGAGGTACCATATTGTTATATCATATTATGATTGTTTTGAGAAAGTGTTTCCATTCAAGATTTATTATTATTGCTCGATAGTTGATTATGCCATTGATATGAGTAAACATGAGACCTAAGTGTTATTGTGAATATGGTTAGTTCATAATCTTTGATGAAAACTTAAATGCTAGCTTTACATAATTGCAACAACAAGATCAAACAGAGTTGGTAAAAGTTTTTCCTTATCACTTTCAGCTTGTCAACTGAATTGCTTGAGGACAAGCAAAGGTTTAAGCTTGGGGGAGTTGATACGTCTCCAATGTATCTACTTTTCCAAACACTTTTGCCCTTGTTTTGGACTCTAACTTGCACGATTTGAATGGAAGAAATCCGGACTGACGTTGTTTTCAACAGAATTGCCATGGTGTTATTTTTGTGCAGAAATAAAAGTTCTTGGAATGACCTGAAACTCCACGGAGACACGTTTTGGAATTAATAAAAAATATTGGCGAAAAAATCAACATAAGGGGGCCCACACCCTGTCCACGAGGGTGTAGGGGGCGCCCACCCCTGGGGCGTGCCCCCTGCCTCGTGGGCCCCCTGAACCTCCACCGACCTCAACTCCAACTCCATATATTCATGTTCGAGGAGAAAAAATCAGACAGAAGAATTCGTTGCATTTTACGATACAGAGCCGCCGCCAAGCCCTAATCTTCCTCGGGAGGGCTGATCTGGAGTCTGTTCGGGGCTCCGGAGAGGAGAATCCGTCACCATCATCATCATCAACCATCCTCCATCACCAATTTCATGATGCTCAATGTCGTGCGTGAGTAATCCCATCGTAGGCTTGCTGGACGGTGATGGGTTGGATGATATTGACCATGTAATCGAGTTAGTTTTGTTAGGGTTTGATCCCTAGTATCCATTATGTTCTAAGATTGATGTTGCTATGACTTTGCCATGGTTAATGCTTATCACTAGGGCCCGAGTGCCATGATTTCAGATCTGAACCTATTATGTTTTCATGAATATATGTGAGTTCTTGATCCTATCTTGCAAGTCAATAGTCACCTACTACATGTTATGATCCGGCAAACCCCAGAGTGACAATAGTCGGGACACTTCCAGTTGATGACCGTAGTTTGAGAAGTTCGTGTATTCACTAAGTGTTAATGCTTTGGTATGGTACTCTATTAAAAGGAGGCCTTAATATCCCTTAGTTTCCAATAGGACCCCGCTGCCACGGGAGGATAAGACAAAAGATGGCATGCAAGTTCTTTTCCATAAGCATGTATGACTATATTCGAAATACATGCCTACATTATATTGATGAACTGGAGCTAGTTCTGTGTCACCCTATGTTATAACTGTTGCATGATGAATTGCATCCGCCATAATGATCCATCATTGATCCATTGCCTACGAGCTTTTCACATATTGATCTTTGCTTAGTTACTTCTCTGTTGCCACTGTTACGATTACTACAAATCTGCTACTGTTACTTTTGCCACCGTTACCGTTACCTCCATACTACTTTGATACTAAATCTTTGTTGCAGATATTAAGTCTTTCATGTGTGGTTGAATTGACAATTCAGCTGCTAATACTTGAGAATATTCTTTGGCTCCCCTTGTGTCGAATCAATAAATTTGGTTGAATACTCTACCATTGAAAACTATTGTGATCCGCTATACTTGTGGGTTATCAATACCCATTCACCAACATGAGCTTGTTGTCTCTGTCTTGTGTAGCTCTTTGATGACTTGTCCTTCCTTTCGAATCTTTGCTTCTACGAGAAGGTCTTCGTTCATAACAATCATCTCTACTCCTTCTCTCACTTGGTGGTGATTCATCTCTTTTACTTCTCCTTTTAGGTGAGTCTTCTCTTCTTTTGTAGGGAGCCGTACACTCATTGGAGTAGTGTCCGGGTCTTCCATAATTATAACAATTGAGATCACGACTAGAAGATCTTTTGTCATTGTAGAACCTTGACTTGGAGCTTCTCTCTTTGCTTCTATTCTTGTAGAACTTTGTGAAGTTATTCCCCATTAAGCTGAATTCTTCATTGAAGACATGTTTCTCACTTGATGTGGTAGGAGCATCACATGAAGCTTTATAAGCACCACTAGACTTGTTGTGAGGCTCTTCCTTATCCTTGAGTGACATCTCATCAGCAACAATTCTTCCAATGACTTTAGTTGGCTTGAGATCTTTGTAATTGGGCATAATTTGGAACAAGGTGCACACGGTATCATCTTTTCGATCCAAGGATCTTAGGATCTTCTTGATGATGAATCTGTCGGTCATCTCTTCGCTTCCTATGCTGGCAATCTCATTTGTAATGAGAGCAACCCTAGAGTACATTTCAGTGACTCCTTCACCATCCTTCATTTTGAACTTGTCAAGTTGACTTTGAAGCACATCCAATTTGGATTCCTTGACGGACTCGGTACCTTCATGCATATCAACCAAAGTATCCCAAATTTCCTTTGCATTCTCAAGATGGCTGATTTTGTTGAATTCTTCGGGGCACAATCCATTGAAGAGGATATCGCAAGCTTGTGCATTGTATTGCAACATCTTCAATTCTTCCGCAGTTGCTTCATGATTCGGTTCTCTTCCATCCTCGAAGTATTCACCTTGCAAACTAATACACACAATAGCCAAAATGGCGTGTGTCGGTGTCAAAACCGGTGGATCTTGTGTAGGGGGTCCCGAACTGTGCGTCTAAGGCTAATGGTAACAGGAGGCGGGGGACACAATGTTTACACATGTTCGGGCCCTCTCTATGGAGGTAATACTCCTGCTTGATTGATCTTGATGATATGAGTATTACAAGAGTTGATCTACCACAAGATCATAGAGGCTAAACCCTAGAAGCTAGCCTATGATTATGATTGTTGTTATCCTATGGACTAAACCCTCTGGTTTATATAGACACCGGAGGGGGCTAGGGTTACACAGAGTCGGTTACAGAGAAGGAAATCTACATATCCGAATTGCCAAGCTTGCCTTCCACGCAAAGGAGAGTCCCACCCGGACACGGGATGAAGTCTTCAATCTTGTATCTTCATGGTCCAACAGTCCGGCACAAGTACATAATCCGGCTGTTGAGGACCCCCTAATCCAGGACTCCCTAAGTACCCCTGAACCAGGCTTCAATGACGATGAGTCCGACGCGCAGATTGTCTTCAACATTGCAAGGCAGGTTCTTCTCCTAAATCCCTGAGTACCTGTTGTAACGAGCAGTGTCCGGCTTCCCATTAATGTTGCACTCCTTGGCTCCTGTACCTTAATAATGGTAGTCTCCACGTGTCAAGCGAATGCGAGAAGTCAGGGCATTTTTACATTTGCCACCCTGACCATGTAAGTAAATCGTCTATTAAAGAGATGGGGATCCTCAGATTTAAATCACACCATCTTCCCCAAGCGAGGATTCATTAGAGTGCGCCCGGAAAAACCCATCCCATCATGGTCGGCCACCGCAGCTCCTCCTCTTTCTCCCATAGCGCTAAGCCAGGTGATTGGGTGAAGTGTACCATTTCCCACGACCAGTTGGTGGAGTTGCAGACCCAGGGGTTTCTCCCGCCTGCATACCTTGTCCCCGTCCGAGCTGGACTAGCCACTTACGATGGCGGGGAGCAAGCAGAGAGTTTCCCCAACCCATCCGGGGGGAGCGACTATGCCTTGTCCCTTACTTGCTGAGGGGCCTTGGATTTCCAATCCATCCGTTCCTCCGCGGGCTCCTGGAGTATTACGGCCTCCAGCTGCATAACTTTACTCCTGCCTCCATTCTGCACATCGCAGATTATATGTAGCCCTTTGTGAGCTATTTCTGGGCTGCGAAGCTCATTTTGAGCTATGGAAGAGGCTGTTCTGTCTCGTCCCTCGCAATCAGGAGGGATCAATATATCAAGTGGGCGGAGCCGAAATATGGCGCATCGCCGGGACCAGATACCTGTCCGGCACTCCGAAGAAGATGTCCAAAGACTGGCCTTCGGAGTGGTTTTATTTAGAGGCCCCCTTACGGACCCTATCCGGATGGGTCTTCCTGAGTTTACCAATGCCCCATTGAAGAAATGCCGCAGCTAGCGCCCTCGGAGCCCCCAGGAGTAAGATAACTGAGAGGTCCTTTATCTGATGGGCAGGATAAAAACGCTGGCCAAATCTGGATTGACAATAATCAAGGTTATGTCAATATGCATAATGCGGGGGGTGCAGGCACTCCAGTATCGGGGGCGCCCCATGTGGCACTTCAATGGAGAGGACGATGCCACCTGCTGCGGTTGGAAAAGTCCGGACTCCGCCACCGCCCTGGCGAAAATATTGTCCGATTTGTATAAAGGAGAAGAAGAGGAGTTCATCCGCATTAAGCCACGGGATGGATTTTCCATGTACAACCCCCCTAGTTGGGTGAGCTGCTATCTTTTACTCAACTATATCCATTCCCGCAGTCTTTCATCACAAATATTTACCTTGCTAGTTCATAGTAGGAACTTCGAAAAACTGTGAGGGAGGTCCACAACCCGCCTCCATAGCCAGAGGACCACAACCGGGCCCTCGACCCCGGACTTGAAGAAGATCTGGACATATCTGTGGAGCTCGTTGACAGGATGTTTTACCACTCAAGTTGTGACGGCGCCTTGGTGGCCATCATTGCCAACTATCCTGGCCTACTCCCTGCATCATATGTAAGTAAAACCAGAGTCCTAACTTCTGAGAAGGATCCCTCCTTTACACGTTACCCACCGCACACGTATTGCGCTTTATAGGGAAGGCCATCGGGGCATCGCGCCGAACCCGCAGCGACTCGCCAACAAGGGGCGCCCAAGCCAAGTAGGCTTAATAGGAAGGCGGTCAGGACCGAGATACTGTCGTAGAGGTATGATTTAAAACCTGCTCCGTGATTGTCATCTTTGAAATATAACAATGTCCATTGTCCCCTCGCAGAAAGAGTACTCGCCGGACTATCCCCGAAGATCCTGCTGGCCCCGTCTCCACCAGCCAGACTCTAGAGCTGGCCCCAAGAGTGGAGGCTGTCGTGGGGACAAAGCCGGATGGTCCTCCTACAGAGGACGCAGATAGAATATCTGCCATGAATTCCGAAGTGGAGAGCGCTATGAATCACCGGCATCGACGGGCCGTACTCCGTGACCCTAATTTCTCCGAAGAGGCGTTTAATGCCTTCAACTCGGGAGACGCGTACATTCGAGCTTCTCAAGGTGGGCTTGCTAGAGCCACATACCAGTATTTTAAAGGATATACGGGTAAGAAAAATCTGATAATTATGTATATCAGTAGCCCTTGAGACTTGAAATAGTTGGCACAACTGATTTAAGGATCATTGTATGAATAGGTTCTTACAGAGAAGAACACCCATTTGTCTCAAGAGCTGGAGGAGTGCAAAGCCCAGCTAAGGGCCGCAGTTGCCAGAATGGAGGAAGCCAAGAAGGCCTCATCTGGTAATACTTGTCTCAATCAAAAAGAATGTATTTATGTGTACCAGTTAGTATTCGGCATGCTTGCAAATCTAACAATAGATTCTGCAGACAATCTCGGAGTGGACCCGAAGATCGCACAAGAGGATGAGCAACGAGCTCAATGACAGCTAGAGGCTGGCGAGCGCATGCTTACACGGGTTAGGCGAGAGAAAAAGGATCTCCAGGATGCCAATACTCGGTTGGGCATTGAATTGGAAGATGTCCGGGCCCAGCTTGCTGATTTCGTGAAGGAGAATAAGAGGCATCGACGCGGCATTTTTAGTATGGGCTCAAACGAACCATTATACAGTTCGGCGAAGAAACGTGCTAAGAGAGTTATGTCTGTAGGTATGCTGACAGGTCATCCCGAAGAGGAGATGCCCAGATCCATAGGTGATCTTCTGCCAGAGCTTTCACAACTGCACGAACAAGTCCGACAGGTGATGCAGGGTATTGCCCAGGCCTTGTGGCCGTCCGCCTCCCTGCCAGGAGGCATGGGTGAGCTGGTAGAGATGCTCAAGGGAGCGCAGTGGTGCTTCTGATTATGGAAGATATTGGCCTGTCGACAAGGTGCGAGGGAAGCCTGGGCCATGGTAAAAACTCGGTACACAAAGGCTGATCTGAATCACATGGCCCTGGTCGGACCTGTAGGGTCAGATGGGAAAGAAATTCCCGTTAGTCTGGTATATGACCAGGTAGGATTAGCCGCAAATTATTCCCAACAGGATTGTAGGCTAGACAACCTGTTGGATGGTATAGAAGAAGAATTTAGCTAGTCTAAGTGACTATGTAATTTAATGGA
Organism: Triticum timopheevii; assembly: GCA_963921465.1. Lineage (NCBI taxonomy): Eukaryota > Viridiplantae > Streptophyta > Magnoliopsida > Poales > Poaceae > Triticum > Triticum timopheevii. The sequence goes on from OY997272.1 coordinate 422,567,085, forward strand.
CATATTTTGTCCCTAGCCGGATTGTAAATCATTTGTCACGGCGGACCTTTTCGCTTCAACCTCCGGATCCGACAGTCCGGAGTGTATCCGAATACTCGCTCAGTTATGTAAACCGGGGTACGCGTGGAAGCAAGGCGTAGGGGTCATAACTGCTTGAACAGACAAGTACCCAACTAGCTATGTTATATTACATGGATAGTAAGAAACATATTCCAGGGAGAATAGTTCCGTTAAGGGTTCCTTTCCCTGGGTACACATGCATTAATGTGCATGTCCGAACTGCGAACAAAGACGCAGGATATGAAACATTGGGGGTTTATATTGCAATAGGTAAGAAACATCTTTTGGTCACTGAGGGAGTCCTGGACTAGGGGGTGTCCGGATAGCCGGACTATCATCATCGGCCGGACTCCAAGACTGTGAAGATACAAGATTGAAGACTTCGTCCCGTGTCCGGATGGGACTTTCCTTGGCGTGGAAGGCAAGCTTGGCAATACGGATATGTAGATCTCCTACCATTGTAACCGACTCTGTGTAACCCTAGCCCTCTCCGGTGTCTATATAATCCGGAGGGTTTTAGTCCGTAGGACAACACAACCATTACAACAATCATACCATAGGCTAGCTTCTAGGGTTTAGCCTCCTTGATCTCGTGGTAGATCCACTCTTGTACTACCCATATCATCAATATCAATCAAGCAGAAGTAGGGTTTTACCTCCATCGAGAGGGCTCGAACCTGGGTGAAAACACCATGTCCCTTGTCTCCTGTTAGCATCCGCCTAGACGCACAGTTTGGGACCCCCTACCCGAGATCCGCCGGTTTTGACACCGACATTGGAGCTTTCATTGAGAGTTCCTCTGTGTCATCACTGATAGGCTTGATGGCTTCTTCAATCAACAACAACGCAGCCCAGGGTGAGACTGTTCTCCCCGTACAGATCTTGTATTCGGCGGCTTCGCGCTGCGGGCCAATTCACTTGGCCATCTGGAGCAGATCGAAAGCTATGCCCCTGGCCATCAGGTCAGATTCGGAAGCCTAAACTTCATGGCTGACATCCGCGGCGACTTGATCTTCGTCGGATTCGAGCCAAAGCCAAGCGTGCCGCACTGTCACGATGGGCATGATCTAAGTCTGCCGCTGGACAGTACCCTGGAGGCCGCACACGAATCCGCTCCGACCCATAATCTGGAGCCGACCACGCAGATCAAGGACAGGTGGCTGGACACCGCCTCGGGAGCTGCAACTGCTACGGCGATGGAGCCAAATACTGACCTTGTCCCTTATAAAGCCCATGACTCCAAGGTGCCGGACTCCCTACCGGACTCCAAACCGCCTGCTCCCCTGCCAATCGAATCCGATTGGGCGCCGATCATGGAGTTCACCGCTGCGGACATCTTTCAGCACTCACCCTTTGGCGACATCCTAAATTCGCTAAAGCATCTCTCGTTATCAGGAGAGCCCTGGTCGGACTGCAGTCAGGATGGTTGGGATGCGGACGACGAAGAAATTCAAAGCCCATCCACCACCCACTTTGTAGCCACTGTCGACGATCTAACCGACATGCTAGACTACGACTCCGATGACATCGACGATATGGACGACGATGCCGGAGACGACAAAGAACCAGCGCCTACGGGGCACTGGAAGGAAAATTCAACTCATGATGTATATATGGTGGACACCCCAAAAGGAAGTGATAACGAGGAACAACGGGAAGCGGCAAAGGATAATTCCGCCGAAAAACAGCCAAAACGGCGACTAGGCGCCGCCCTAAGTCCCGCCTCGACAACAACAGAACTCCTAAGGACCCAACAATAGAGCAGGGCAAACCAGTGGGCGACGAGCATGCAACCAAGCAACCATCCGAACAGGATGAATCAGGTAATCAATCTATGCCCGGCGAAAAAAATAGTCCAGGCGATCTCACGCTGGACACACCACCGGAGCATAAGAACCTTCACAAAAGACTTCTCGCCACTGCAAGAAGTCTGAAGAAGGAAAAACGGAAGCTCAAAACAGCGGAAGATACACTCAGAATGAGGTGGAGCAAAGTACTCACGACCATGGACAAATATGGCAATGGCCACCAAACAAAGAGCTACCCGAAGCGCAAGCTGCTGCCAGAATTCGATGAGGAGGCCATAGAGCCCCCACAGTCAAAAAGCAAAGAAGCCGCCTGGCCAGATAGACGACCAGATGACACGCCAAAAGCGACAAGCGGCGCCGCACACAAGCCGACTCATGATCCTTGGAAAACAGATGGCCCGGTCAGGTCCATTTATGGGCAAAAAAAGAGGGCCCCAGGAAGCAACACAACACGTCAAGTGTTCGAAGACAGCGGCACACCCAAATACAGGGGCGCCGCACACCCACTATGTTTCACCGATGAGGTGCTGGATCATGAATTTCCAGCGGGGTTCAAACCCGTAAACATAGAGGCATACGACGGAACAACAGACCCTGGAGTCTGGATCGAGGATTACATCCTCCACATACACATGGCTAGAGGAGATGATCTCCACCCCATCAAATATCTACCCCTCAAGCTCAAAGGGCCAGCTCGGCATTGGCTCAAAAGCCTCCTAGAAAATACTATTGGAAGTTGGGAGGAGCTCGAGGACGCGTTTAGAGCAAATTTTCAAGGGACTTATGTCCGCCCTTCGGATGCAGACGATTTAAGTCACATAACTCAACAGCCCGGAGAGTCAGCGCGCAAATTCTGGAACAGGTTCCTTACCAAAAAGAACCAAATAGTCGACTGCCCGGACGCCGAAGCCTTAGCAGCTTTTAAACATAATGTCCGAGACGAATGGCTCACCAGACACCTCGGCCAAGAGAAGCCGAGAACAATGGCCACGCTAACAAGCCTCATGACCCGCTTTTGCGCGGGGGAAGACAGCTGGCTAGCAAGATGCAGCACCAGCGACCCGAGTACATCCGAGATCAGAGATGGAAACAGAAAATCACGGCGCAGAAAGGATCAGCGCCGAAATAAAGAAAAAAGCCCAAAGAACATGGCGGTCAACGCCGGATTCAAAAGCTCGCGGCCGAACAACAAAACACTGCCTCTTAAGGACAACAGTGACGAGCTATCCAACTTAAACAAAATTTTGGATCGGATATGTCAAATCCACAGTACCTCCGGAAGGCCTGCAAACCACACCCACCGAGATTGTTGGGTTTTCAAACTGTCCGGCCAACTCAACGCCGAACACAAGGGGCTCGACCCGCCGAGCAAGGATGATGACGAGCCCCACCAGCAGAGCGCCGGAAAACAAAAGACTTTCCCACAAGAAGTCAAAACAGTAAACTCACTTCATGTGATAGTACGGAAAAACAATGCGGCACCCGCTAAAGTAGGTGTCGCACGGTCCACCCCAGCGGAACCTCGAGATTGGATTTCAAAACCAATCACTTTCGACCACCTGGATTATTCCAGAAGTATTTGAAACGCAGGATGGACTGCTTTGATATTCGATCCTATAATCGATGGACTACAATTCACACAAGTCCTAATGGATGGGGGCAGCGATTTAAACCTGCTATATCCAGACACAATCCGCAAGTTGGGGGTGGACCTTACCAAAATTCGACATAGCCGCACTTCCTTTAAAGGAGTGACGCCAGGCCCTTACGCCAAGTGCACATGCTCCTTATTAATAGAAGTTGCGTTCGGGTCACCAGACAACTTCCGACGCGAAAAGCTAATCTTTCATGTCGCCCCATTCAAAAGTAGTCATCAAGCAATATCGGGACGTGAAGCTTTTGTCCGCTTTAACACAATACCACATTACGCGTCTCTTACACTTAAAATGCCCGGTCCACGTGGCATTATTTCTTTAAAAGGTCGTTCAAAGACCCCGGACACGGCCAGACGAGTCCGGCGCAAATAAGCTAGGGGCTCCCTAGCCGCACACCCCTTTACAAGGGGCTGTGCGTATAAGCAATAATGAGCTACTATAAGCTCGGCGTTATTTATTAATTCATATTTCAATTTTTAATATACTGTTTGCACGATTTCATTTCAAGCTAAGTTCCTCTCTTTTTACAGATGAACAACGTGCACACCCGTCCAGGATACGGCACAATGGAGACACAGGCGCAGACGTGCAGCAGGGACCCGTCGCAAGGATTCTTTTCAGATTAAGTCCCTGCGTAAACCTTTCTTACTGTCTTTTGTTGATTACCATCCCACGGTTTTTCACCATAACCAACGAGGAGGCTGGCGTTTTGGCATCGGCCGCGCCAGAAATTCTCGCCTGTACCTGGACACTAGGGGCTTAGGGCATTGTTCTGCCCGTTATTATAAAGACTGAATACCTTAGGGAGTGTTCGGCGTCTCGAGTTAGGCCTTATATGCATCAGCTCCGAGTCATGTCTTTGGTCAAATGTTGGGTTTGCCCGACTCCTGTGTTTTGCTGCCTTACGTTCCGTATCATCGGCTAACGCGGCACCAGGAGAACTACTGCGATTATGCCCCGGTTCGGCTGGGCGAGCACCTCAGTAGAGAAAGCCGAAAACTGACTGTCATGACATAGCGAGAGACTGGTCAACCACTCGATCGACCATCGGAATGTTTAGAATTCCTCCGCTTTGACGAAGGACCGTTTCCCGGTAAGGCACATACGCGCCCCGAATTCGGAGAGCGCGGTGCCCCCACGGGCTATATCGTAGCCCCACCCTCGAACTCCTATGGCTAAGTGAAATGATAAAGCATTATAGTACGGTTGCCTCGTTTGCTACGCTACCACCTCCTTCACAGGACCGAGACGACGGATTAAGTGTGACAATGCGATATTTTTGCAAACACCCCCGCACCTTATGCGTGGGGGCTGAAGCCGACGACTGCCATCTTTCAGGTTATACACACGTATACATAAACGGCCGCACAGGAGATATTTCAATACTTGACCGCACAAGTATAAAAAGTGCTTATATTATAAACATCATTTTACAAACCACAATGTTCATTTGAACACGACATTTTTCGAGCACTGCGACTCTATTACACGAGCACCACGCAGAACTTCCCCAAAATAGTGCTCGGCGGGTAACCGGCTTTCGTCCGAACCCTGGGTCACAACAGCGGTGGCATCCATCTCCGTCCAGTGTGTCTTCACATGGGCGAGGGCCATCCGTGCACCCTCTATGCAGGCCGACCGCTTTATCGCCTTGATATGCGGCAACGCTCCAAGAAATTGCTGCAATAAGCCAAAATAACTCTTCGGCTTGGGCCTATCCGACCAGACATGAGTCACGATATCCGTCATGGCAAGTCCGGACAACCTATTCAGCTCAGCCCACTCGGCCAACCGATCGGTCAGCGGAAGTGAACGCTCCGGACTATGGAATTGAGACCAAAACATCTCTTCCATCTTGTGATCCTTCTGACTTTGGAAGTGCACAACGGCATCCGCCGCACTCGCCGCTAAGTCCATATAAGGATCCTCCGGACCCCACAGCTGGCCAAGCTGAGCATACTTTGGGTCCGTAAACCTTCAGCGCAGCAGAAAGGGCTTGCCAGCCACAATGTCTCCGGCCTAGCGCAGCTCCTCCTTTATACCCCGCATTGCAGAACGGGCATCCTTGGCTTCGGCGGTGGCTTTCCCCAGGTCTTCTCGCTCCGCTAGGTGCTCGTTTTCAAGAACCTCATTGCGATCGGTAGCATCTTTTAACTTCACGGCCATTTCGGCCATCTCCTCCCTGCTTCGGCAGTGTGCAGCCCTTTCGGCTTCTAACTCCACGGCCGCCCTCGAGGCAGCCGCATCACTCCTTCTGGCTTGCTCCTAGGCTTGAGCAAGTTCTGCCCGAAGGCTCTCCATAGCGGCGGCACCATCTGCATTTCGCACACATGTTGTAAGGAGTGGGCTTTGGCTCCCTTACTAGGTGACCACAAATAAAAACTCACCTTGCGACTCGTCAAGTCACTGTGGACTAGCGCGATGTCCGCATCCGCAATGTCGAGTTGCCGCTTTAGTTCAGCAACTCCATCAGTCCGGCTGGCCCCCGGACTATCCGCCACCTGCATAGGAAAGGCGAAAATTAAAACCTGCGATTTTGATCCTCGGCACGCTGTCGCTTTCTACAACCTACTGAGTCTCAGGGGCTACTATCTATACAGGGCGCACTTTATGTGTAAAACTGTCAAAAAGGTATGTCATTTTTACGTACCTCAAACCCTGCCAGCAAACTCCTGGCGGCATCACGCAACCCGCCTTCGGCGGACAAAATCCTTCCAATCACCATACTCATCAATGCATGGTGATCTTCTGAGATAGATGCCCTCTCAAGCAGATCCTTCAGCTCCCCCGGCCGAACACTAGTCGGCGCCGAACTCTTCGGCCCTGCCGGACTCGGGGATACCCTCCGTGATGACACTTCAGGCTCGTCCGCCCTATCCGACAGCGCAGCGGACGGAGGCGTCTTGCTCTCCACCATCTCCGGACGAAGGTCCCCCGAAGATGAGCTCATCTACGAAGGACGGAGATCCGAACTACAAGGTAAAAACTTAAGTTATCCTCAGAAGCACAAATAGGGATGTCCCTTATTACAAAACTCCCTTTTTTCTACTAACGGCTCGCTGGAGGGCTGGTTCTTTAGGGGAGACTGTGCGGCCGGGGCCTCCCCGGACGCAGGACCCTTTGGTGAAGATTTCTTCCCCCGCTTAGGGGCTTTGGCCTCCGGGTCTTCGGAAGCGGTCCTCTTCTCCCCTTGGAGGGAGGGATTCTCGATCCCCCCTTCCTCAAAAGCCTCCTTGGGCGAGGCGGTAGCTCCTCGGTTTCCCCCTTCGCCTTCCTCTGAAGGCGCAATCTCCAGCATCCTGACCAGGACGGGATCCGGCGCGGTCTCTGGGAGGGGGGCCGGACACTGTATCAGCTTTGCCTGCGCTATCCACTCCTGTTAAAGGACAACTGATTAAAAGGCGAATTGTAGACAGGCAAACAAACGGTATGTCCAAACACAGGGCTACTTACTTGTGTATCCGGGCGATTGCAGCTTAGGCCGGCGTCCTCGGTCAATTCCGGACACACCTCTCGTGATCCGAAGAACAATTTGTATATCTCCACGGGTGTCGTACCCATGAGGTGTTGGAGAATCCGTGGTCCCTCCGGATTAAATTCCCATAGCTGGAGAGGATAGCGTTTGCAGGGCAGGAGACGCCTAATCAACATAACCTGCATCACCATGACCAGATCGATCTCCCTCTCTTGGAGGTCTCGAATCCGACCCTGCCATAGGTGCACGTCTTTTGACGGCCCCTAGTTGAGCCCTTGATTGACCCATGACATCAATCGTCGTGGAGGTCCCGAGCGGAATACGGGCAGCGGCTTCTGCCTGCTGCCCCTGGGAGCGGTAATATAAAACCACTCCTGTTGCCACAAGCCGAGCTCCTCTTGGAAGGAGCCCTCGGGCCACGGGGCATCGGCCCTCCTGCTTACGTCCGCCCCGCCGCACTCTGCTTGACGCCCCTCGATCATCTTCGGCTCCATATTGAATGTCTTCAGCCACAGGCCGAAGTGAGGGGTAATGCGGAGGAAGGCTTCACAGACGACGATGAATGAAGAAATATGGAGGATGGACTCCGGAGCCAAGTCGTGGAATTCCAACCGATAGTAAAACATGAGCCCTCTCACAAAAAGATCCATCGGGAAGCCTAAGCCCCGACGGAGGTGGGACACAAACATGACGTACTCGCCGGGCTCGGGGGTGGGGATGACTTGCCCCTTGGCGGGCAACCTGTGCGAAATCTCGTAAGTCAGGTACTTGGCCTCTCGCAGCTTTAGCACGTCCTCCTCCGTGACGGAGGAGGGCATCCACCGGCCCTGTAGGTCGGAGCCGGACATTGTTGAAGGTCCGAAGCGCTTGAATCTGGGGCTCTTGGTGTTGGAACTCGGGGCGAGGAGTAGATTCGATTGAAGGTTGAAGAGATGAAACGAAGCCTTGGTCCCGTTATAAAGAGGGAGAATACCAAGAGCCGTCCCCGTGACCGTTCGGGACTCGCCTCCGATAGAGGAGGCGTGGCAATGGGCACGGTTGGGTTACCCATGTCCGTACTGATGGGAATCCCGGAATAAGGGGAACACAATCTCTGCTTCGACAAGACGTGCCAAGGAAACCGCTTCGCTAAACGCACTGAGGTGGTATAATAAAAAACGATTCGACTAAAGACTTGGTAGTGGAGTGACGTCATGCCACAAAATACGTCAGAAGATTGAGCTTGTGTACGTATTATTCTCTCTACGGTGGAATGTGGAATTTATTTTGCAGAGCCGGACACTATCCTGGTGTTCACAATCTTCTATGAATTATTCGGAGGAGGAACCCGCCTTGCAATGCCGAACAATATGCGCGCCGGACTCATCGTCATTGAAGCCTGGTTCAGGGGCTACTGAGGGAGTCCTGGACTAGGGGGTGTCCGGATAGCTGGACTATCATCATCGGCCGGACTCCAAGACTGTGAAGATACAAGATTGAAGACTTCGTCCCGTGTCCGGATGTGACTTTCCTTGGCGTGGAAGGCAAGCTTGGCAATATGGATATGTAGATCTCCTACCATTGTAACTGACTCTGTGTAACCCTAGCCCTCTCCGGTGTCTATATAAACCGGAGGGTTTTAGTCCATAGGACAACACAACCATTACAACAATCATACCATAGGCTAGCTTCTAGTGTTTAGCCTCCTTGATCTCGTGGTAGATCCACTCTTGTACTACGCATATCATCAATATCAATCAAGAAGGAGTAGGGTTTTACCTCCATCGAGAGGGCCCGAACCTAGGTAAAAACACCGTGTCCCTTGTCTCCTGTTACCATCCGCCTAGACGCACAGTTCGGGACCCCCTACCCGAGATCCGCCGGTTTTGACACCGACGGTCACCGACCGAATATTCCCTTAAGAACGCTAGCTTTCGGCTTCACCCAGTCCGAGGTACACGTCCGGTGGACCCGGCAGTAACAATCGCAGAGGTGCTCCCCTTATGCCCTAGCCGAGCTAATGAGAACGTAGGGCATAAACACAAGAGCCAGACAACCCAGCTTGGCCAAAACTTAAGTCATATCGACGCATATAATGGCGAAGAAAAGGTACATATGGAAAAGTGACACATATGTAGTGGGCATGAAGCCCGGAAGATAATTATATTAAGCTTCTGTATGAGAAGCCCCTAGGTATAGTGAGCACGCATAGCGCGTCAAGGTTGTGTAGTCGAGTCACACTTGAAGCTTTTTAGGGCCATAAAAAAAAGAAAAAGCGAGAGAAATAGGATGTAATTTAAAATGGTGAAGGTAAGGAGACGAACACAGAGTTCGGCGCTAGGCGTAGAATCTTCGGAATCTGGCCGCGTTCCATGGGTTCGGCTCGAGTCCATTATCTGATGCATCACGCAGGCGGTACGCTCCTCCTGTGAGAACTTTATCAATGATGAAGGGACCCTCCCACTTGGGCCTGAGCTTGTCCTTTTTCTTCTCCGGTAGGCATAGAACGAGTTCGCCAATGTTATAAGTTTTGGCCCGTACTTCTCTGCTTTGATACCTTCGAGCTTGTTGCTGACAGAAAGCGGAACGGGCCTTTGCGACATCGCGCTCCTCCTCCAGGGCATCTAGACTATCCTGCCGATCAAGCTCGGCTTCTCTCGCTTCATACATGCGCACTTGAGGTGAGTCATGAATAATGTCGCAGGGTAACACAGCCTCTGCGCCATACACCATGAAGAATGGTGTGTATCCGGTAGTGCGATTTGGCATGGTCCGCAGTCCCCATAGTACGGAGTCGAGCTCCTCGACCCAGTGCGTATCTGATTCCTTCAAGGATCGCACTAGTCTGGGTTTGATGCCGCTCATAATAAGACCATTTGCTCGTTCGACTTGACCGTTTGTTTGGGGGTGATAGACGGAGGCATAATCGAGCTTAATGCCCATGTTGCCACACCAAGTTTTCACCTCGTCAGCTGTGAAGTTGGAGCCATTATCGGTGATGATGCTGTGGGGGACATCGTAATAGTGTACAACCCATGATATGAAGTCTATCACTGGTCCGGATTCGGCCGTTTTAATTGGTTTGGCCTCTATCCATTTGGTGAATTTATCCACCATGACCAATAGGTATTTTTTCTTATGGCTTCCTCCTTTAAGGAGTCCGACCATATCGAGCCCCCAGACTGCAAAGGGCCACGTAATGGGGATTGTTTGGAGAGCGATAGCTGGCATATGGCTTTGGTTTGCAAAAAGCTGGCAACCGACTCAATGTTGGATGAGGTCCTGTGCGTCTGCTCGGGCAGTTGGCCAGTAGAAACCTGTACGAAAGGCCTTGCTTACAAGGGCCCGAGCTGCGGCGTGGTTGCCGCCGTGTCCAACATGAATTTCGGCCAAGAGCTGCGGCCCTTCCTCTTCGGAGATGCATCTTTGGAGTACTCCGGTAGCACTTTTCTTATAAAGCTCTCCCTCGTGAACCATGTAGGCTTTAGAGCGCCGCACAATGCGACGTGCCTCATTTTGGTCCTCGGGGAGTTCTTGCCTATTTAGGTAGGCTAAGAAGGGTTCTGTCCACGGGGTGATGACAGCCATGATTACGTGGGCCGAAGGTGTTATTTCGGTTGCGGAGCCCCCGATTATGTCAATGTGTTTGGGATCTGGGGTTGTGGTCGGATCCGGACTGGTATTGCCGGTCTCCCCTTGCCACACCACAGATGGCTTGAACAGCCTTTCCAAGAAGATATTAGGTGGGACGGGGTCGCGCTTAGCGCCGATGCGAGTGAGGATATCCGCCGCTTGGTTGTTTTCTCGAACCACATGATGGAATTCGAGCCCCTCGAACCGAGCTGACATCTTAAGGACGACATTACGGTAAGCCGCCATTTTCGGGTCCTTGGCGTCAAAGTCTCCATTTATTTGAGATATTGCGAGGTTCGAATCCCCACGCACTTCTAGGCGTTGGATGCCCATGGAGACTGCCATCCGAAGACCATGCAATAGAGCCTCGTATTTGGCTGCATTGTTGGAGTCTGTGTATAGTATTTGGAGTACGTATTGGACTGTATCTCCGGTGGAGGATGTCAGGACAACACCCGCTCCCAGACCAGCCAGCATCTTAGAGCCGTCGAAGTGCATGATCCAGTTGGAGTATGCGCCGTACTCTTTAGTGAGTTCGACTTTTGTCCATTCGGCAACGAAGTCAGCTAGTACTTGCGACTTAATGGCTCGCTGTGGTTTATATATGATGTCGAACGGGAGGAGCTCGATGACCCACTTAGCAATCCGGCCCGTGGCATCGCGGTTGTTTATTATATCATTGGGTGGTACTTTTGAGGCCACAGTGATTGAACACTCTTGAAAGTAGTGTTGTAGTATCCGGGATGCCATGAAGACCGCGTATGATATTTTTGATAATGTGGGTACCGTGACTTGCATGGTGTGAGGGCAGTGGATACGTAGTATATCGTCTTTTGAAGTGGTAACTTATGTCCGTTGTCGGCATTCTGGGAACGGGGGTCCCCAGACTTGCCTGCCTGCGGCGTGGCTCAAGGGGTGGCCCAGCACGGCCCATCTTCATCAACCCAAGCTCAAGAACCTCGCGAGGGGCCAAGCCTCGCGGGGCAAATGACGCAAGGCTTCCTCAAGGGCGGCCTCACCAGGCAGGCTCGCGAGGAGGCGGAGAGATCAGGGCGAGGAGTACCTTGCAAGGTGCTCATAACGCAAGCCATGACGATCAAGACCAGGCGAGCGCAAGGCGGGCGCCAGCCTGCGCAGTGTCCTTGTTTCCTCTTAGGTGCAAAGGGGGCAAGTGCAGGTGCGGAGTACCGAGGCATCAAGCAAAGGTTACCATATCGGTGCAACAAGACCAAGACCAGCAGAGCGGCAGGACGGAGGTCACTGTGGAGCCCAGGACGGCGTCACCGCCAGTGCCTTTGGTAGTCGAAGACCAACTTTAGTCAGGATAGCTTGTACTAGCTGTCCCCCTTCAAAATGGCCGTTGTTGGCTCCCTTCCCGCTCAATATTTGGGAAGAGGACAAGGTCCTCTATAAATAGAAATAGCCACCATCGTAGAGAGGGCATCTCCTCTAGAGCTGATTGGATCCATCCCTGGTAGAACACCGCACCAGCTCAAGAACACCCCTCGTGAGGCTGTTCTTCCTCTGTACGGTTCATCATTAGCCCTAGAGGCAATCCACCAAACCACACACTAGAGTAGGGTATTACACCACAACGGTGGCCCGAACTAGTATAAACCTTGTGTCTTTTGTGTTGTTCGTCGTGTAGCTTAGATTCGCGACGAGGCTTTGGGGCGTGGATGGTAGGGAGAAGATCTTCGTGCGCACCCCAGAGTTCGAACCTTAAGGGTTTTGCCGGAACCCGATATCCGACATTTGGCGCGCCAGGTAGGGGTGCGCCGAAATCCTCTTTCCACGGATCCATGTTCCATCGTTCCGTCGCATCCATGGTGGACGCTCACCAAGCTCGTGCCGAGCGTCGGGCTGCTCTTGCCGCCTGTCTCACCCAGACGGCCCCCGTCGGTGGGCCTCCTCGTCGTTCTCCGTCGCCTGCCGCCAACGCCGCCCCCGGCCCGGCGGGGAATGAGCAGCAAGCATCATCGCTGCATCCCTCGGTGCGGCGGGAAGGCCACACCGCCACTCCGTTGCTGACTCCAGCTGGTTCATCGTCTCACGCTCGTCGCGCTCCCACGGACGCGCAGGCCATGTTGCTCCTAGCACGTGAGCTCCTGCACTACCGCCCCATCGATGACCTCTACGAGGAGTGGCTCGCACGCATCACCGAGCTCGTCAGTGCCGCAGGGGGCTCTCTTGCGCCATCCCTCTCGCTGCCTCGCCCCCCGTCCTGCGTGGGCGACGCAGCTCAGGAGTTGCCTCCCCCACCTCCTCTCCAAGAAGGTGCCCTGGCTCCAAGACGCGCGGCCCCTGGACGAGACCCACCATGTCCAGCGCCCGCACGACAAGAGAGGAGCTGCCAAGAAATCCCTCATCCCCAAGAAGGCGCTCGCGTGCTCCCTGCTCCAGCACGTCAAGATCGCGTACCTGCGCCAGCACGTCAAGACCCCGCGCTGCCCCAGGCGGCGGTGCACGAGAATCTCCAAGAGCAAGCCCAGCGTCTGCAAAGGGCTCCGGTAGCCACTGCAGGCTGCCGCGCCTTCACCATCGAGCTATGCAGTGTCGCCTGGCCGGGCAAGTTCAAGCCAGATCTGCCTCCTCGCTACGACGGCAGTGCTGACCCCGCGGAGTTCGTGCAGCTCTATGAGCTGGGCATCGAGGCGGCCAACAGAGACGAAAAGGTCATGGCGAATTGGTTTCGCATGGCGCTCAAGGATGGTGCCCGCACCTGGCTCCTGAACCTGCCTCCCGGCTCGATATCCTCTTGGGATGAGATGCGCACCCGCTTCATCGCCAACTTCCACGGCACTCGCGACCGTCCTCCAGTCGTGGGTGACCTACGCCGCATCAAGCAGCAACCCGGAGAGACCTTGCAGAAGTACATCAAGTGCTTCAACAACGCTCGCCTCAAGATTCCTAGGGTGACCAAGGAGGCCATCATCTCAGCGTTCTCTGACGGCGTCCACGACGTCAAGATGAAGGTGGAGCTGGGTATCCACGAGGATCTGTGCACATCTCTGGAGCTGTTCAACCTGGCGACCAAGTGCGCAAGGGCTAAGGAGGGGCGTCTCTCCCTCCTTGAGCTTCCAGCTGCTGATCTAGAAGAGAAGAAAGCCAAGGCCAAGGACGTGAAGCGCAAAGGAGCAGCTGTGCTCGCAGCAGAACCACACACGAAGCACGGCAGGGACCAGCCGGAGTCGTCCAAGGGCATTTGTCGGCGTCCTGGGAACGGGGGTCCCCAGACTTGCCTGCCTGCGGCCTGCAGCATGGCTCAAGTGGTGGCCCAGTACGACCCATCTTCATCAACACAAACTCAAGATCTGCCTCAAGCCATGACGATCGAGGCCAGGCGGGCGCCGGCCTGCGCACTGTCCTTGTTTCCTCTTTGGGGCAAAGGGTGCAACCACAGGCGTGGAGTACCGAGGCATCAGGCAAAGGTTGCCATTTCAATGCAACGAGACCAAGACCAGCAGAGCGGCAGGATGGAGGTCACCGTGGAGCCCAAGACGGTGTAATTGCCAGTGCTTTTGGCAGCCAAAGACCAACTTTAGTCAGGATAACTTGTACTAGATGTTACCCTTCAAAATGTCCATTGTTGGCGCCCTTCCCACTCAATATTTGGGAAAAGGACCAGGGACTCTATAAATAGGACTAGCCACCACAAGGGAAAGGGGGATGAAATCGAGTACTCACTAGACCTAGAAGCGATCGAACTCACTCGAGCAATTCATCGCACCATCTCAAGAACACCTCTCGCGAGGCTGTTCTCCCCCTGTACTGTCGATCATTAGCCCCTGAGGCAATCCACCACACCACACACTGGAGTAGGGTATTACACCACAACGGTGGCCCAAACCAGTATAAATCTTGATTCCCTCGTGATGTTCATCATTTCTAGCTTAGATCTCACGAGGCGATCGGACGTAGATCAGTAGGGAGAGATCTTCATGCGCACCCTAGAGTTCGAACCTTAAGGGTCTGTCGGAACTCCACATCCGACATTTGGCGCACCAGGTAGGGGTGCGCCGGAATCTTCTTTCTTCCGTCCTACATTCTGCCACTTCACCGCCTCCATGTCCGGCGACCCGACGGCCAACTCCGACCACTGGGCGGCATGGCCTGCCCATGCCGTGCCGCCTGCCCAAGGTGACCTCAACCCCGCACCTCAGGCAACCTGCACCCTGCAGAACGCAGCGGGACGCGGGCGGCGCGGTTAGGCATCCCCTGCCCTCACTCCACGACAAGTACGATCGGCAGCAAGGGCCTCAAACCACGCTGCGGCCACGGCGTCGCACACCCGACGGGAGCAGGCAAATATGAAGGTCGCGCTCATGGTGGCGTGAGAGCTGCTGTAGTGCAGACTGCAAGAAAGTGGCCGCGACGTGCTGATGGAACGCGTCGCCAAGCTCCTGGATGCCGCTGCGTCAAGGGCTCCCCTGTTCTGCGTCTAGCTTCCACCCCAGGCCCCGGGAGGATCACGAGGCGGACCGATCTGCGCCCACGCCTCCCCAGGCGCGCCTCAAGGTTTCATCAACACCGGCCTAGCCATCAGCGCTGAGCAGCAAGATGCGCCGGCACCGCCCCTGGTAAGCGAGGGCAAGCGCATCGCTGCCTTTGGTCCCAGCGGGCCGCCACCCTACCGTCCCCAAGATGGAGCTTCAAGTCGAGCTGCATGGCGTGCGGAGCACCACGGCGAGGCCTTTGGGGTGGTGACCCCGGAGGCCTATGTGCCCCACATGGTGGATCGAAGGTACACGCTGGAGGAAGACCACGGCTCCTTCCTCGGGTCAGGCTGGGAGGAAGAGGCGCCAGAAGCCAAGCTCTTTCAGGAACCTCACGGGAGCCTCGACAACTACCGAGTACCGCTAATTCCTCAGGAGCAGGCTTAAGCTAACCATGGGTCGCAGGAGGTTCAGGTCACCACAGCGGATGGCTGCCCCTGTGCGGCAATCTCCATTCCCTCAGGAGGAGGGCACTAGGGGCAGCAGGAGAGGGGTCGGGAGCCAGGCTCCTCCCCACGGCGTGCGGAGCAAGGAGTTCTCCGAAGGTAGGCCCTCTGCCGGGGAGGTGCCCCAGGGCCTGCCCCCGGCAGAGGACCCGTGGTCGTCAGGGGAACCGCTGGCGTCCCCTTTTCCCCATTGGCGTCGTCCCGGTTTCCGGTCGCCGTCGATGGGGTCAAGGGTGGCACAAGGCGGGGCCCTCATCTGGCGATATGAAGCAAGGCCAGTACCTGTGAAGAAGGCCCAGTGCCTGTGAAGCTCACCGCCCGTGACACTCTCACGTAATAATGAGTTGGGGCTGTACACGCCCCGGAGTCTCCGGAGAGCCGCCCTTGGGCCTCGGGGGCTCCCGCCCACGCCCAGTGGCAGCACTTAGCTCCGCGCTGGTGAGAAGGCGTCGAAGACTAGACTAGGTGCCGGACGCGGCCTTTTTCTCTTGCTTTCTTTTTTGTGCGAACAAGCTTTCTTGTCTCAGATCTAAAGTTGAAGTCGAATTTGCGTTTGTGTGTGCGGGGAGGGGTGTCGTGTCTTATTCGTGTGCTTTCTCGTGCCCCGATTTCTGTTCAAGTTGGAATTCACACTAGCTGCCTCCCTCTTGCGGGCCCCTCGCGAGTAGGGCAGGGCCCAGCACGTGCGCCCGCCGTCCGGCGGCTGGTGTTCGCTCCATCCAGGCTCTCGCCGCATGGTCAAATGGGATCCCCATGAGGCCCTCAAATGGACACCACATGCCCACTCGGGGCTCGACATCCGGCGCCAATCTTGACAACGCGCAGGCACCAATCTTCTTACATGAGGGGCTTCCCCTCCCCAAAAATGCTCTCACAACCTTTAGGGCCACACCCGAGTCTCTTCCTGCGCAGGGCAAGCAGCGGGAGGATGCGCTGGATCAATCGGACAAATCGCTCACCGCATCCCCCAGGGAGTCCCCGGAGGCGTCGCTGGCACCACCATCATCGCCGCCAGCCTCTTCATCACCGTTGTTGGCACCGTCTCCACCACCGTTCACCATGTTGCCTTCATCGGTGGCAACGATCACCCCGTCGTCATCGGATGTGAAGGCCCAGATGAGCACATCTATATTGTCCTCCACCCACCGCGCTAGGTCGCCTCGGACGGCCTCAGACATCGGGGCGATGGCGGCATCAAAGTCAAAGAGGGGATCGAGGTTCTAGAGATGGCTGAAGACGCGGGAGAATGCCTGTGCGAGCAGGCCGCGACTCCATTCCTCCACCAACTGGCAAGACCTCTCAGAGCGGTTCTCCAGATGAGTCACCACGTCAGTGAAGAACTAGATATTGCCAGCATAGTTGGTCACATGCGGCTCCTCGGCGACAGCCTCGTAGATGTTGCCCAAGGCCGTGTTAGCCCTTTCCCTGAGCGTCCGAGCATGGGGTCGTGCATGTGTTCCAACGTCTGCCACTAGCGGATCTCATCCGCATTCCGCTGCACGATGACCTTGACATCATCAACCCGCCATTGAAGAAGGAGCAGTTCGGCGCGGGAGGAGGCCAGCTCAGCCTGCACCAAGCCTAGCACGACAACACTGGCCTCAGCTCGCTGTGTGACTTCAGTCAACCTGGTCCTGAGGGCAGCAGTCCTGCCCGCAGCTTCAACCCTGATCAACTCCAGCCGCTCTTCATACTCGCGCTCAAGGCCGGTATGAGCTTCCGCCACGTGACGGTCGATCTCCTCCAGGATCCGGGCCTCCCGCGCGCCAACATCGTCCTCCGCCTGGGCGACCTGGCGCTCCCTCGTCTCCAACCGCTCCAGATCGAGGTTGCGCTCGGCAGTCTCCAGCGTCAGTGCTTCCTCGTGCCTCTGGAGCTCCTCCTCTTTAGCAGGACCCCCTTTCAGCAGCACAAGGACGGTTCGGCGCAGCTCCACCTGCTGCTCCAGGGAGTTGCACCAGTCTTGGAGCTCCCACGCGCGCTCCTCCGCAGCTTCGCGTCGCTTATCTGCCTCTTGAGCTTCCTCAAGGGCCCGGGAACAGGCCGCCCGAGAGGCCGCCAGGGATGCCTCGGCCTTGGCGTTTCCAAGGTCACGCTGGTGGCACGCGAGACCAACAGACGCCTTCAGCCTGCGCCGCTCCTCGACCAGCCTCAAGACTTCAGCTTCGAGACGCACGTCTTCAGCCGCCAGCTCTGCGCCGAGCTGGCTCACTGCATCGGCTGCCTTCTGGAGGAATTCTTGGCGGACAGCATTGCACTCCTGAGCACGCCCAAGCACATCGTCGACACCGTCCTCCGCCATTGACACTGGCGGAGGGCCTTGGAGTGGTTCGCCCCCTCTCGGCAGGGGGTTGGGGGCTGGTGCCCCTGCGATCGTCGGGCGGGCCCTGCAAGGGACCCAGCCAGGCGTCGATCCACCTCCCGCTGAGGACCCAAAGATCGACTTCAGCCACTCATCACCTATGATCAGCGGAGGAGCTCGGGGCAGGCTGGTTGTGCCCAAGGAGAGCTCACAAGGGAAGAGCGGCGCGCCGACAGGTTCAAGGCACGTCGCAGGATGGCCTGCATCTCTAGTCGAGCTTGCACCAAGGGCGGCACGCAGACTCGGGGCGATCAAGGTCGGTGATGGAGGAAAAGCCTGGGGAAGCGACTCCTCAGCTGGCTCCGCGGGCTCGTCAGATGGAATCCTAAAAGGCCACGGTTAACAAAGGGAGAGGCAGACAAGGAACTATGAGAAGGAGGGACTTACTCGTCCATGGAAAAGTACTTCCTGTGCTTCAGTGGGCAGTACGGGCGATCATCACCACCGGAAGCCTCCTTCCTCTTGTGAAGGGCCTCGAAATCTATGCGGAACCGGCCCAAGCTCGCGACGTGAAGGCCGGCGCGCGGCATAGGAGCCGGAGCATCAGGACGGCCTACATCAAGGGCACCAGCCTAAAAGGAGCGATCAGGTGCCATCTCTTGGTGGCCTGCCGAGGCCTCAGGGGCTTCGGCCTCGGGAGCGGCAGGCTGCGCCCCCTCGTCAGCCACCACCTTGCGAGGGGCTTCGTAAGCTCCGGAGGATGACGCTTTGGGAGTCCCGCGCGACATCAGCACCTCAACATCAGGCCCCCCAGCTCATGCCAATGCTTGCCTCCCTACAACGACTCCCGGGGCAAGGACAGCACGGGTGGCTGGGGGAAGGACCACAACAACCGGGTTCTCGCGGGGCCCCATGAGGCCAGCTGGACACAAACCCCATTCGTTGAAGCGGGGCATCTGCTTCATGTAGTCGACCCTGTTTGAGCAAAGATACAACAGGGCGCCTCCGTGACGAACGCTGCCAGGAGAGGGGTCGCCAGTCAGGACCAACAACACCTTCTTCAGTGTCTCAGGCACGAGATCCCCTTCCTGGAGCCTCATGCGGTCCTGATGACCGGAGTAAGCCCACATTGGGCGGGAATGGCGCTGGAGAGGAGCGATGCAACGCTGGAGGAACTCCTTCACCACCCGGGCACCGTCACCCCGAGCTCCCTCAGCCTCTCAAAGCGATGCCAGGTGAAGGCAAGCTGGGGGCTCGTAAGCCTCTTGTGACCCCAACCAGGATTGGGAATGGCAGGCAGCATCGGGTGCGCAAGTAGGGGGCTAGGCACCCCAATGTCCACATACAACCACCGCTCCCAGAACTAGCTCGCGGAAGGTGGGAGGCCGAAATCGTTCACCGAGGCGGCGTCTCCGGCATGGCCTGGAAGCTCACGCATCCCGAACACCGGGAAGGGTCGGACAAGCACAGAGAGAAGAAGTGGCACAGAAGGCCAACGGAAGGAGGAATCCCCACCATGGCCTCGTAGACGAAGGCGAAGACAGCAAGAAGGGCTATGGATTGGGGGCCAAAATGCATCATGTGGATCTGGTAATGGGAAAGCACCGCATTGAAGAAGGTGGAAAAGGGGGGAACCAGGCCCACCCACAAGGCGTCGGCAAAGAATCGGACCGCCGTGATGATCTTGTCGAAGGAGGCATGGGACGCGGGCCAGACCGTTGTCTTCCCGCACTCATTGAAGCTGGAGGCAAGCGCGGAGCAGACCTTCTCCAAGGCTTCCAGGTTGAGTATGAGCGATTTGTCGATGGCGGGAGCAGCTGCCCGAGGCGCGCTGGTCGAAGGCGCAGGTTTCTTCCCCTTATCCTTTTTCGTTGGCACCATGGAAATGAGAAGGGGGAAGAACTCGAGATGTATTGGAGGCAGAAGCAGAGGCTCGAGGAGGAAAGGGGAACAAGGAGCGCGCATGCTGCGAAGGGAGGATAACTGTGTACAAGCCTCGTGGCCGCCTAGCCAGGCGCATAATGCGAAAGCATGGGGAAGCGGAGACGCCCACGTCCAATCAAACGCCATGCGGCGCCCAAGGCCGCAGGCTGATGGGGCCCGCGGCACTCCACACTTGCCTCTTCGCTTCTCCGCTAAGCCAAGTCCGAGCGCGCCTTGGGCCCGGGGGCTACTGTCGGTGTTCTGGGAACGGGGGTCCCTAGACTTGCCTGCCTGCGGCCTGCGGCGTGGCTCTAGTGGTGGCCTAGTACGACCCATCTTCATCAGTACAAGACTCAAGAACCTCACGAGGGGTCAAGCCTCGCGGGGCGGACGACGCATGACTTCCTCAGGAACGGCCTCACCAGGCAGGCTCGCGAGGAGGCGGATAGATCAAGGCAGGGTACCTCGCGAGGTGCTCGCGATGCAAGCCATGACGATCGAGGCCAGGCGGGCGCCGGCCTGCGCAGTGTCCTTGTTTCCTCTTTGGTGCAAAGGGGGCAAGCACAGACGTGGAGTACCGAGGCATCAGGAAAAGGTTTCCATTTCAGTGCAATGAGACCAAGACCAGCGGAGCGGCAGGATGGAGGTCACCGTGGAGCCCAAGACGGCGTAATCGCCAGTGCTTTTGGCAGCCGAGGACCAACTTTAGTCAGGATAACTTGTACTATATGTTCCCCTTCAAAATGGCCGTTGTTGGCGCCCTTCCCGCTCAATATTTGGGAAGAGGACCAGGGCCTCTATAAATAGGACTAGCCACCACAAGGGAAAGGGGGACGAAATCGAGTACTCACTATACCTAGAAGCGATTGAACTCACTCGAGCAGTTCATCGCACCAGTTCAAGAACACCTCTCGTGAGGCTGTTCTCCCCCTGTACTACTCATCGTCAGCCCCTGAGGCAATCCACCACACCACACACTGGAGTAGGGTATTACACCACAACGGTGGCCCGAACCAGTATAAATCTTGTGTCCCTCGTGTTGTTCATCGTTTCTAGCTTAGATCTCACGAGGCGATCGGACGTAGATCGGTAGGGGAAGATCTTCGTGCGCACCCCAGAGTTTGAACCTTAAGGGTCTGCCGGAACCCCACATCCGACACCAGCGACATCCCAGCTGCCGACGCATGGGTCCGGCACCTCGCCATGGAACAACTCCAAGCTCCCGAGATAAGTCACGTTCCTAGAAAAGCTAAATTAGCGCGACACAAAACCCTCGCCTAATGTGGTTCTGTCATGGCGACGTTGCCTTCCTATCTCTCCCAGCGGAGGCTGCTTGAGTGCTAAAGGGGACCTACTGAGCATTGCGCCTCAGGGGCTCTTACTGGACCTCTGGCCACTCACCTCCTGGCCTTGACCACGGCATCGCGACCTGGCATACCAGCGACGGCTGAAGCCTGCCTGGGGACCGGGACCTGTCAGCGTAGAGCATCAAGCCCTCGTGAGGATAGAGAGGGGGAAGTGAGCAGAGACATGACAAGCATCTAGCCCCACTCCATAATAAGGATGATATTCACAAAAGACATAGCAGACGCTTTACATACCCCACGGGGTGTTTCCTTGATTCCTCACAGGGAACAAAAGGTGCTAACACTAAGGGATGCTTACTACGCGTGCCTCCATGGTCGATGCCATCATCAATAGTGGGCCACCAAGCGCCAGCGCCAACCCCATCCAGATTAGCTGCGCCAGCGGCCTGATGCAGCCGCTCTGCTCCGAGCGCGACGCGAGCTTGGGGGCTCGTAGCTATCGTCACTCGTCTCCAGAGTCATGAGAAGCTCGGGAGAGTCGTTGGACCCTCTGGCGTCTCCGCTGCCGCCAGAGGAGCTGCTCAGGAAGCGGTTGGCGGGCCTAGCCCTCGCCACTTCGATGCCCCAACCACCTTCCCTGGGGCAGCACTCCAGTCGGCATCCTTCCGCGTCGAAGACCTTGAAGAACATCAAGGCGGCACCATCGTATTCGAAATGAATCACGAGGGCACCTCCACTTAGGCAGACCTGGGTGATCTCGCCCCAGCCCCGGGTCATGTAGACCTTGCCCGGAGCAACAACCTCGACCTCCGCTCCGGTCGCAGGGGTACTGCAGTCAGCGTGCTGCAGCCAGAGCTCAAGAGGCCCCCTCAGCGGCATCTCGAAGGCGGAAGAGGAAGGAAGGCGAATCCAGGAGTTTGGAGGCATTGCGGCATGAAGCACGAGCTCGCGAGAACAGCCCTCGGCATGGACTCCAGTAGCGATAACGCGCACCGCCGTGATTCGTCGGCGTCACCGACGGCGCGGGCGGTGCCGCTCGGCGTATCCTTCTATAGGGCCCTCAGCCCGGACGTACAAGGGCAGCGGAAACCCAGGCGGTGGCCGCTCGTACCAATGCCTCGACGTCTCCTACCGCGCGACCTCATCGCGGCGGCCGGGGACCGGCCGCTTCTTTGGCGGAAGCGAGTTGGGACCCTCTCGAGGGGCCTTCCTTTCTCTTCTGCTGAGAACCGGCGGATCGACGCCTATAGCTTGAAGATGGAGGAGGGGTGAGGAAGAAGGGGTGAAGCAAGAAGAGATGGACTACGGGGGCTCTCACCCGCCCGTACTTATAGTCCAGAGGAGGCCAACCGTCGGCCTCCACGATCACAGGTAATCATGACCAGTTTTCGGCATGCAGGGACTTGTCAAGTCGGGCAGTTGCCGAGGCAGCATGGGGAAGCAGAGACACCCACGTCCAATCAACCGCCACACGAGGCCCAAGGCCGCGGGTTGTTGGGGCACGGGGCGCTCCGCACTTGCCCCTTCGCTTCTCTGCTAAGCCAAGTCCGAGCACGCCTTGGGCCTGGGGGCTACTGTCGGCGTCCTGGGAATGGGGGTCCCCAGACTTTCCTGCCTGTGGCCTGCGGCATGGCTCAAGTGGTGGCCCAGTATTGCCCATCTTCATCAATGCAAACTCAAGACCCTCGCGAGGGGCCAAGCCTCGCGGAGCGGACGACGCAAGGCTTCCTCAGGA
Organism: Triticum timopheevii; assembly: GCA_963921465.1. Classification (NCBI taxonomy): domain Eukaryota; kingdom Viridiplantae; phylum Streptophyta; class Magnoliopsida; order Poales; family Poaceae; genus Triticum; species Triticum timopheevii. The sequence goes on from OY997272.1 coordinate 422,589,904, forward strand.
ACGGCCTCACCAGGCCGGCTCGCGAGGGGGCGGAGAGATCAAGGCAAGGGTACCTCGCGAGGTGCTCGTGACGGAAGCCGTGACGATCGAGACCAGGCGGGCACTGGCCTGCGCAGTGTCCTTGTTTCCTCTTTGGTGCAAAGGGGGCAAGCACAGGCATGGAGTACCGAGGCATCAAGCAAAGGTTACCATTTCGGTGCAACGAGACCAGGACCAACAGAGCGGCAGGATGGAGGTCACCATGGAGCCCAAGACAGCGTCATCGCCAGTACCTTTGGCAGCCAAAGACCAACTTTAGTCAGGATAGCTTGTACTAGATGTTCCCCTCCAAAATGGCCATTGTTGGCGCCCTTCCCGCTCAATATTTGGGAACAGGACCAGGGCCTCTATATATAGAGCTAGCCACCACAGTAGAAGGCATCTCATAGAATCCCCATCAGATCGAGAGGCGATCGAACTCACCCAAGTAGTTCATCGAACCAGCTCAAGAACACCTCTTGCGAGGCTGTTCTTCCCCTTGTACTATCCATCATCAGCCCCTGAGGCAATCCACCACACCACGCACCGGTACTAAAGAGCCCCCCTTTAGTACCGGTTGGAGCCACCACCTGGTACTAAAGGGGGTGCGCTTCCCGCCGCTTGGCCTGGCCAAAACAGACCTTTAGTACCGGTTGGTGGCTCCAACCGGTACTAAAGGTCCATCCTATATATACAACACTTGAAAAAAATTCAGTTTCCCTCTGTTTCCTCCCTTCGTCGCGCCGCCCTGCCCCGATTGACGCCGTCCCCGTCGACGTCGCCGCCCCCGCCCCTCGTCGCCGACCCCGGCCGTCCCCGCCCCTCGTCGCCGCCCCCGTCGACGTCGCCGCCCCGGCCGTCCCCGTCCCTGTCGTCCCCGTCTCCGCGCCCCGCCGGCGCCCCGCCCCGTCGTCGCTGCCCGTCCCGTCGCCACGGTCGCCCCGCCCCGTCGTCGCCGCCCCGTCCCGTCGCCCCGTCATCGCCGCCCCGTCCCGTCGCCCCGTCGTCGCCGCCCCGTCCCGTCGCCCCGTCGTCCCCTCGCCGGTGAGCTCGCCCCGGCCACCATGTCTACACACACACACACTACACACACACACTACACACACACACATTAGTTTGTTTGTTATAAGTTTTTCTGTTTTTTAATTATAGAAATGTTAGAAATTATTCTGTTTTTTAGTTATATAAATGTTAGAAATGTTAGTTATATATAAATGTTATAAATGTTTTCTATTTTTTAGTTATAGAAATATTTATAGAAATGTTAGCAATTTTTCTATTTTATAGTTATATAAATATTAGAATTGTTATGGAAATGTTAGTTATATAATCAGGAAATTTTAGAATTAGTTTTAGTTAGATGAATTAGATTAATGTCAAATTGTTAGAATTTGCATATATATAGAATTTTAGTTATCACAATCCGATCATTTAAAAAATGTTACTTTTTGCGGGCATATAGTATTTGTTCTCGACGATATGCCCGGCCCGCATCCTCGCCGTCGACCCGTTCGCGACGACGTCCTGCTTCAGGGGACCCATGTCCGGGACTGGGCTCCGCCGAGCTGGCACTGGGAGGTGCTACCTGGAGGGGCGCGCTGCTTGCTGAGGAACCCGACCTCGGGTCCCATCGTCGACCCTGATCTTCTTTGGTGGCGTTCGCGTGGGCCACATTCGGTGCAGAGGCATCCGGCCCCGCCGGAGGTGGTACGGTGCCGTGTCAGGGAGGAAAATGAGCACGTCCATCGCTACATGGCTGCTATGGACGACGTCAGGTTCTCCACTACTTGGCGGGTTCTTTGGGCAGATGACCGGAGATATGATCCTGTGATGGTTCCTTCTCTTTGGGTGTGCACCGCCTGCGCCCCAGGAACCACGAGTGGTGCCCTAGATTCTTCTGTAGTACTTGATCTTTATTAGGTACCTATCCAGTGATGTATTCGATATATAATATTCGAGACGATGTATTTGAGATTATATATATTAAGACGATGATGTATTCGAGATTATATATTCGAGATGATGTATTCGAGATTCAGTTTTTCCTTATGGATTAATTGCATCCATGCATTGTAATTTGAATACTAAATTGTTTTATATTTCTTCTGTATTAGTAAAGTAAAAGCTATGGCGGACAATACCGGCAGAGAGAGAGAAGAGGAATTGTTCGACATCATACGTAGCCCTCACAGGCTAGATGATCTGAATGAAGCAGATGACGGCTCCCAATATCTAAACAATACCGGAGAGGGTGATGAAAATATATTCGATCTCGACGACCAAGCTGATGAAGTCATGAACTATGATTATGATTATGATGACACAGACAATGTTTGTGATGACACAGACATTGCCGATCTTCAAATAACAAAGAATACCGGCGAGGTATATTTATATAAGCATGCATCATGGTGATCAACACATGTTTTTTTATTTAAGATATATTAACGAATCGATCTTTCTTCTTTCAGCCCTCCGGATCAAGCAAATCTACTTCTACAGACAGCAAGACAAAGCGAGGCCTGGGCAGATTGTTGAAGGATGGTGTAAAGTACCACATCGAATCCATCAAACTTAGTGGCGAACCCCTCACGCCTAAGAATGTTATGGACAAGTGGACTCATCAGTGCGGAGTTCTTGTGAAGGACAAACTCCCGATCTCCATTCAAGAATGGAAAGAGCCAAAGACTAAATATCCAGATGTTACTTGGGTCGACGACAGAGCCAAAAAAGACCTTTTGAAATCTCTGATGGAACATTTCACCCTACCAAATCATTTCACTGAAGCAGATGTGGAGAAAGTCAAGGCCGCTGCTCTTAAGAAGATGACAATTGCATTCAACACCCACAAGAAAACTGTATGGGCCAACTACCTCGCTAATGAAAGGAAGACTCCAGATTTCAAGGGAACACTGGAGAAGCAAAGAGAGCACTGGGACGATTTCGTGACCTTCAAGGATTCAGAATTATCTAAGGAACGGTCGATGAAAAACAAGGCAAATGCCGCAAGAAAGACGGAGTTCCATAGGCCGGGTCCAGGTGGCTATGCAGTGGGATTGCCTAAGTGGGATAAGTATGAGCAAGAGATGGAGGATGCAGGGGTCACTCCAGTTACTAGGAACTGTCCCCCCAGGTGCAGAACTTGGTTCTATGTGCATGGGGGAGCGTTGGACCCGAAGACAGGCGAAGTTTCAGAGAAGGCAAGTCTAAAAGGAGCCGAACAAAAGATAATTGACGCAATAGAAGAAGCTCGAAGGGGGGTGTTCACGCCCAACAGAGAGAAAGACGAGCTTACGCGCGCCCTGGGAAATCCTGAACACCCGGGAAGAACACGAGGCAAGGGCGTTATTCCCTGGTATGAGGGCTTTTCAGAATGCAACGAGGACTACAGGACCCCTGCAAGAAGGAAGATGAAGGAGGAGAAGAAAAGGAAGCTGGAGGAGGAGCAGAGGAAGCTGGACGTAGAACGCCTTCAAGGCCTAGAAGCAAGGCACGCGGACCTGGCACTCAAATTCCAGCAGCAGCAATAGCAGATCGACTCACTTAGCCAGGAAAGGGGGTCTCAGCAATGGCAGCAGCAAGCGGATGATCGTCCAGCATTGGATAGCACCGTCCCATCCATGCCAAGAAGAAGCGTTGGTTCTGCCCCGGGCGACACACTGCTGGATACATACCCTGTGGATGACATCATAGAGAACACTACTGTGAGCTACACCCCAAAATGAAGAACATATCCATGAAGGTGGCGGACGGCGTTGCTTTTCCAGTTACCCCCGAAGCAACCTACCATTGCATCCCGATTCCAGAGGGCTATGCTCGTGTCATGGTTGATGAAGTGGTGGACCCATATTCGGGGCTAATGCTTGACATTCCTGGAGGTGAAGACGAGCGCACACTGGGAGAGGCCATACATCGTATCATCCTATGGAGAAAGGATTGCATCATCTTTCGAAGTCCACCGACACTACGTCGTCTGCCGACTCCTCCTCGAAGTCCGCCACTGAGTCAGCAGACTCCCGCTCCTCCAAGTCCACGAACGGGTGAGCCGACTCCTCCTCGAAGTCCGCCACCTCCTCCAAGTCCCCGAACGCGTGAGCTGACTCCTCCGGTTTCAAGTCCGGCACATCATCATGCCACTTCTCCGGTTTCAAGTCCGGCACCATGTCAGGCCACACCTCCTGCTTCAAGTCCGGCACATCGTCAGGCCACTTCTCCTGGTCCAACTCCACGTCATCCGTCTCCGCCATCTCAGCAATCGCAGAAGAGACATGCCGCAGCTTTGGTGCATAGTGGTACGAGTCGAGGTAGTTCAGGAAGTACAGGCCGAGGCAAGCGATATAAATATGGTCCAAGCCTCGCTCCTCTTCCTCAGAGGCCTTACGACATGACTAAGGAGCAAAACACAGCCATAGTGCAAGCCCAATTGGACGCCCATTTTGGACCGAAACCGGCACCGCCGCCAAAGGAGAAAGTGCCTGGGAAAGTAATTGACCACTTCATTCGTATGGCTAGAGAACCAGCTCCCAAGCCTGTTGACTCGGACTATGAGCGCCAAATCAGGAAGGCACATCAAGCATGACTACAGAAGGAAGCGAGCTCAAGCTCGATCCAACAAGCAGCTGGCAAAAAATGTGGGAAAACCGTTCCCTAGTTGGGAGAACAGGCGGCGCAAGTGATCCCCCCGCTTGTTGTGCCAACAACACATGAGAGGAGTAGTACGCGCGCCAAATATTATTGTGGGAAAACCGTTAGCATTCCCCAGCATGGCGATGTGGTAATAACAGAGGATCATATAATGCAGGCTCAAATGCTCAATATCTCTGTAGGACAACTCCTCGAAATCGAGCCCATGCCTACGCTTAAAGAATCGAAATAGCATGGCAATATGTCTGGGGCAAACCTTTGGTCCATCCAGACAAGGTCAAGGACCTCCCAACGAGAATGTATCAATTGCATCAATGGTACATGAACATTACCAAGATTTCCAATCGAGAGTCCCTCATGGTGAATGTCAAGCATGTGCATTATTACCATGAGAAAACTGTGACCATTGAGTATCCAGCACTATTTCAGTTATACAATCAAGACGCACTCGACAAGTCTATCGTCAGTTGCTATTGTCTGTAAGTGATTTCTTTCTGTAATTTAAGTCTCAAGCTAGATATGTAGTGATAATTTTGATCAATCATTACATGTAATTATCCTCACTATATTCTTTTTCTGTGGTATTATATGCAGGATGAAGATGTATGAAATGAAAAAAGCTGGACGCTATGGCGTTGGGTTCATTGACCCAAATACCATTAATCAGGACATATGGCAGATTGAACATTGTCAAGCTGCTGTAGAGGAAAGCATGCTAGAGTTCTTGAAGCACCTCAATACCAATGAGGATATACTACTTCCTTACAACTTCCCGTGACTCACACTGTCTTGTACTACAAATTCTATTTTTGCTTACTATCTAGCTAGATGTTAATATTTAAGTGTATACGGCTTACGGTAGTTGATTAATTTTATGCACATGCCCGCTTAATTAAGACATGCAAATGTGTGCATATGCAGTTGGCACTAGGTCTTGTTAGACATTAAAGTTGAGGAAGGAAAAGTTGAATTACTAGACTCACTAACTAAAGAAGATAAAGACTACACCATTGTGAAGGGGATAATTAACAAGTAATTTCAATCATTATTAACTATATCTCGGCCTATTAATTGTTAGTTCGTCATTTCCTGATATGAACTATTTAATAACCCCTTAATTAATTTTCTTTGCCGGCGGGCAGGGCATGGGCAAAGTTCATCAAGGTGACTCCAGGCACGTGGCCAAAAAAGTTGTTTTGGCATCGACCCTTGGTAAGTAATTAAGTAGTACTAGCTAGCTACCATCTCTTTAATTCTTGTTTCAATATCATTAATTAATTATCATGCTTGATTAATCATTATCTGATTCAATTCCATTCTCGTAAAGGCCCTGAGGCAGGCGCCGGGGAATAATCTGTGTGCATACTATGTTTGCAAGAACATTCGCATGATGACGTGCGAAAGGAGCAGATCTGATAACAGGACTGGGTACGTTTGTCAGAATACTATTCACACCATTATCGATATCTAGTCACACAACTAATACACATGCATATTGATCTCCTTAACAGTTCAGATCGGTGCGGGATAAGCTCCTACCATCGGACCGCATACAAGCACTTCAACAGGAAATAGCCGGATTTTTGCTCGACAAGGTCATAGATCCCTAAGGAGAATACAATTACCCGCTACCGCCTCCATGAACCACTTGTCATCGTGCTCCGGAGGCACCAAAGGCAACATATGTAGGAGAAATTGTATATGTATATACATGTGTATGTGTGAATAATTAATGGTGTTGGTTTGTGAGACATTCGATGATATATATATATATATATATGCGGTTCTACGTACGAGAAAATCTATTTATATATATGCATAACGTGTACAATTTGTAGTATCGTGAAATAATAGCAAACAAAAAAATTGAATGGAAAATAAATCCCCCCCCCCCCGCCCCCAAATATTTAGTACCGGTTGGTGTTACCAACCGGTAGTAATGCCCTACGCGCACCCCGGGCCTGGCTCGTGCCACGTGGTGGCACTTTAGCGCTGGTTCATGACGAACCGGTACTAAAGGGGGGGGGCTTTAGTCCCCACTCTTTAGTGCCGGTTGGCAAACCGGCACTAAAGGCCGTTACGAACCGGCACTAAAGCCCGGTTCTGCACTAGTGAGTAAATATTAGCCCATGGTTATTGTGGCCTAGTTTTAAAAAATAGGTTATTGCAGCCACTAGCAAACCGCAGAAAAAGAACTGCAATGACTACAAGCAGACAAATAAACAAGACAACATGGAAATAAATAAGCAAGCAACTAACGCTAGGCTATCACGGCTATTACACATATTACATCCACTGGGCATCAAAGTTCGCCACTAGTGCAAATATAGGGAACAAAGCAGCATATCGTATACACTGGTTGTCAAAGTTAGCGACCAGCGCAAATAAACACCGCAGCAAAACAAATCCAGAACTAAAACCACTTCAGAAGATCTCAAGAAACAATATCCTGGGTACCCATAATGCTGGCAAGATGCCTAGCAGGCTTATTAACTTTCTCTTGTTTGGCGCTTAAATCCTCCAGGGCTTGCTGTTGCACCAGGAAATATGCATCTGAATTCTACAGGGACTTCCTCAGTCCTTTAGCTTCCTGTCGCAGCACATCTGATCGATGTCTTTCAACTTGGAGTTGAGACTCAAGAAGACGAACTGATTCAGGCAGCGAGTTCGAAGAGCTTGTGCCAGCAGTAGTGGCTAGTAACTCGAACACTACATCAAGACAGGACTTTTGGGTTCTCTCACTGTCGTCAAGATAGTTTTTATCAGCTTTCTTGGAGACCAACAAGGCTGTCTCACTATCTTGAACCTTATCTGCATTACTTCCTTTACCATTGGATAATGCGGTACTTTTCTCCAATATTTTGTCCGCATTCTAAAAGAGAAACAAGCAGACACATCACATGTTTATCATGTTGTATATGAAACTCATTTTGGTAAATGAGTTCAGTAGTAAAGTGGACAGGATAATAGCATGAAACAAACATATATCTATGTACCATGGTCACTTTATGGTCTATATCATTCTAGTTTTTGTTGCCAAATCAAGATAGAGACACAGTTCAAATAATATTTGTTCAAGACAAAGCAGAATAGACAAAATATAAGTGTGGGAAACTATAGAGCAATGACAACACTTGTAATGTGCATGACGTGAGAACATAACTGTTTATTCAATTGAAACTGAAATAAACATAGAGCAGGTTACAACAGCAAACCAGTTAAAGAAACAGGTGTAAAACATACCTGTTGCACCATTGGAGTTTTAGTTCCATCCTTCAAATTTGAAAATGGTTGGTATGAGTAAATACAGTAATGCAAGAGAAAAGGAGTATGAACCATAGCTACAGAACTTGACTTGAGAACAAATCTTCTTCTACTTTAAGCGTTGAGTTGGGATTCAGAATGGTGGTCCTCGTGCTTTAGGCACTGCAGTTCCCTTACTAACTGCTCGTGTTTGGGTGCTCTGTGGTGGAGACGATGCTGTGTCAACTGGAATTGGGTTACTATCTGTCGGGGTTGGGGTTAGAAGGGGTGTAGCTGGTTCTCTGTCCAACTGGGTAGGGGTACAATGTGCGAGAGTCTGGGTTATGTGTGGTGGATCTGGTCCTTGGGCAAGTACAACCGTGGTTCTATCTGCATCAACTAGTAGCACTATCTTTTCTGAAGACTGTGTTATTACTCCCTTAGATACTGCCATCATGCTCTCCAATTCAAATGGCTGATAAACAAGAAAAGTAATTGAAAGTATAGACATTGTATGATAGACAGGTGCAATGGATAGTGGGGAATAAAAGAGGGCATGAAATAATTCATATTTATGTTATCTAACCAAACAGGATAGCATGACACAATTTCACATATATGATGGCTAACTAAACAGGATAACATGACACAATTTCACATTATTATGGCTATCTAAAAAAGATGGAAAGACATAGTTCAAAATATGAGACTATGTAAACAGGATGACATGACATAACTGTATAATGTGTTTATTAAATAGGTTGGCATGCCATAATTCACATACATTCACGGATAGAATGCCATAATTTCAAAATATGATGACTGTAAACACTAAACAGGATGAGATGATATAACTATATGATGTCTTTATTAAATGGGTTGCCATGCCATAATTCAGATAGATGATGTGTATGTACTATGTAAACATGATGGCATGATATAATTCAAATATATGATTTATATAGTAAGCAAGTAAGCAGATGGCAATCCATATATGATGTAAAAACTAAGCAATGCAAGACAACATGCATGACATGGGTAATATAACCCTGCCAAGTTTGAGCATAGACATCGGGGGGGGGGGGGGGGAAATAGGACTGGTCATCAGTCTCTGAATCCTCCTCTGAGGAGCTCTCTGTAACCAGCAAGATTCCTGCTCCAGCAGGTAGCATTGTCTGCTCTGAATACCTTGTTTTCACTCCAGATACTTCCATCACCGCTTCAAATGGCTGATGCACAGGAAGAGTAGTTGAATATACAAACGTTGTCGACAAATGGAACACGTAAATCAAAAAAATGATAGCATGATATAATTCACATACATGATGATTGGCTAAACAACATGGCATTGCATAATTCACATATATAATGCCTTTGCAATAAGATAGCATTGTATAATTCACATATATAATGTCTTGCAACAAGATGGCAATGCATAATTCACATATATGGTAATTAGACACTGAACAGGTGGCATTCACACAAAGCATGTCTAAACTAATCAAATGACATAGCAATGCGAGACACCATACGCACGATATGAACAACATAACCCTGCCAAGTTAGAGCATACACCTCAGGGGCGGGGGATAGGACTGGTCATCTGTCTCTGAATCCTCCTCTGAGGAGCTATCCGTAACCAGTGAGATATGCGCTTCGTCAGATAGCATAGTCTGCTCTGAAAACCTTGTTTTCACTCTAGAATTTGCCATCACCGTGCCAAATGGGTGATGCACACGAAGAGCAGTTGAATGTACTAACATTGTTGACAAATGTAATATTTAACAAAAAAAAGGATGGCCTGATATAATTTACATATAAGATGACTGGCTAAGCAGGATGGCATTGCAAAATTCACATATATGATGCCTGGATAAACAAGATGGCGTTGCATAATTCACATAAATGATGAATAAACTAAACAGATGGCATTCGCACAAAGGATGTGTAAACTAAGCAGATGAGATATTTGATGTATAAAGTGAGAAATGCAAGACATCATATGCATGATATAACCAACATCAGCATGCCAAGTTAGAGCGAAGACCTGATGGAGTAAATAGGAGTGGTCTCCTCCTTCTGAATTCCCCTCAGAACAATTATCTTCCTCTTGATTACGGTCCGAAATGGGTGGAGGGGGGCTGCCTTTGCGCCCACCATGGAACGACGTCTGCATAAAATTTTATTGCCACGCAAGGCTCGTCTCTTTTGCTCTACATGTTCAGTTCCATTGTTTACAATAACTGTCATGCATAGGAATAAAACATAGTGAGATTATGTAAGGAGTGCATGCAGAAATCCAGAGTGATAGTAGCAACCTATGGATAGACCCAAAACCAATAATAGCAGGTAGATAATGGCTTCAGTTAAAAAATACAGATAATGGCTTCTTTACTGTTTGTTTCCCACCCAACATGAAACTCATAGTAGACACCGGAGATTAACCAGATAGTAGATAGCTACTATTGATTGCGGCCCCGATATGTAACCCACAACCATTTAAAAACTCAAGTTTGACCATTAGTTTGGAGCTGACTTAGAGTCTAATTGGTGAACAAGACGATAAAGTAGCATGTAATATTAAGCGATGCATAACGTAAGCAGACATGAAAGAGTGCGACCTCTCTTGCAGACCCGTGTAGTCCTCGAGGTCATCTGCTCAGTTGATGATTGTAATGCAGTTTTCATGGCTGCCGGCGGCGGGGAAGAAGACCTGAGGCGGCAAAAGACAGTCTGGAGGCCGGATCCCTGCTGTGCTGGACCCTTCTATCGTTGGAGCAGCTGAGCTGGGGTAGACGACGGCGCAGCAGGAGCGGGACAAACCACGCAAGGTTTTCTTTGAAAACTATCTGTAAGAGAAGTAATTCTGTAAGAGCTCATTTGAATTGGAGGATTCCAACAATGCAGTGATAGGAAATAAACAGTAGTAGGATAGGAATGCACGTGTAAAACAGAGAATTTAAAAACACAGGATTTCTGCCAATCTGGGTGTTTGATTCACAACAATTGGAAGATCACATGATGCAAAGAAGCACGGTGAGATTAAGTCAAACCACAAGAAAATGTACGGTTATAATGCTATTATGCTACTATCTCTTAGTCTTGTGCTTCCTGAATAGGAATTTAAAAAGGAGGACAAGTGAAAATTAAAATTCCTACATTTTTTCTTTCAAGGAGACAATAAAGAAACAAATCCGTGTGCTCAGTGGACAATATATATAACATGTAGAATAAAAAAGAGATGCAACAAGTGTACAACCTCTTTGGCGAAGCCATGTCGATCTCAGCGTGATTGGGTTGGCCGGTGAGGATGCTTCGGCTGACTTTGTTGTCGGAGGAGGGGAAGAAGATCTTAGGCGTCTGGAGATGGAGCCCGAGGTACTGCTCCGCTGTGATGGAGGGTTTCATCATTGGAGCAGCTCCGGTGAGTTGTACGACGCCGAGGCTGAAGCAGGACAAGAGAGACAACGAACAACGTTAACCTGAGTGGAATTCTAATAGCATCTCCAATACATGACGTAAAATACATAACCACAAAGTGCTAGATGTAAATACATCAGCCGCTCATCTCTGAACTTAACTGTCGAAACTGAATTTAACTATCGAAACAGAACTTAACTGTCGGAACTGAACTTAACTGTCAAAACTGAATTTGCTGTCGAAACTGAAGGCACTAGTAAGGTGAGGCTACACGTCGGTCAACTGACTTTTTCATCTCTGGTCAGTCGATTTTGCAGCCGTTGGATACGAAATCAAGGGCCTGTGGTTCATCTTCAACCTCCACCCCCCTGAGCCGCCAGCCACCACCGGCCAAACAGCAGCCCCCCGCCGCCCGCGGCCGGTGGTGCGCCGCCCCGCCCGCCCCGAAAACACTCCCCACTGCCGGTCCGCCGCCGCCCCGGCCATCCCTCTAGCCCCACCGTGCCAAGCTTTTCCTTCGGCGATCCCCACGCCACCGCCCCACCAACGCCCCGCCACCGCCAGCGACCACCGCCCCCACCCTGAACCCTAAGATAGATAGTGGGGTACCTCTCCGGTGAGCCCCCCTCCCCGTTGTGATTGGTTCTTCCTTCACCCCGGAGAGCCCCTCCCCCTGAAAATTGACTGACCCAAAAGTCGATTGTGACACCCCGAGACCGATACTCCAGTTGCCTTCCATTTATTTTAGTTGTTGTCGTGTGTTTATTATGTTTGTTGCTATGTTCATGTTGAGTGCTTGTCATATTTTTCTTCTTGCATCATGCTATTTATTAATTGTATTTTGCCATCCTTGTTGTTGCCATGATCATCTTACTTTGTCATATGCTTCATGATGTGCTATTGCATTTTTGTCATTGTTGTTGCATTTGCATCATGATCATCTTTGTTGTGTGCTTGTTATCTTTGTGAACTCCTTCTCCTCATCTTCTTTGCTGTTCCATCTTTCCCTTCCATCTAAACCATCATCAAGTGCATCACCCCATCACTAGCTTCTTCCTTTCAATTCTCACACATTTCTTGCAAGTGGCATTTTTCTGTCCTCAATAAATGTTCATTCTTTTCCTATAAATCCTGCACTTTGCCTACATCCTCTCTGCTAATTTTCAGCCCATTTGAAAGTGTTTTGGTTGGGTTCAAAAAATGGCTCAAGTTTGAATTTAATTCAAACTTGGATTATTTTTCTACCTCTAAAAAATTCCCAACTCAATTTTATCAAATACTACATAATTCATGGACTCTAGGGGTATATTCATTTCTTCCTCATACCTCTCTTTTTCCTTTGTGCCTTTTGCTCTTTTATTCTGGTTGAAGAAATAAAAGGCAGAAGCAGTAGGAGCAGCAGCAACCCAGCAGCCGCAGCCCAACTCACCTCCCACGCAGCCCACCTGGCCCAACTCTGTTCACGGCCACCTGCCCCGTTGCGTCGCCGTCTCTGTTCCAGAGACAGAGCGCTCGCACTCGCGCCGTGAGCTTCACGGACGCCGAGGTCGCGCCGTCTTCTCCCCCCTTTTAAGCCAGCAGCCACGCCCTAGGGTTCCCCCCTTTTCCCTCTTTCCCCCTCAGCCGCCGCCACCTCTATTTTCTCCGTTCGTCTCCTCCTTCGATCCCAAGTGAGGAAGCAGAGAGAGTTCAGAGAAGAACCACCGAGCGCGTTCCGCTGTCATTTGTGAGGCCTCCTCGTCGTCTTCTTCAACTTCAAGAAAGGCCAGGAGCAAAAAGGGTCCAAGGATGCCGCGATCTTCTTCCTCGACTTCGTCTGCTTCCTCTGCGTCGCCAAGTCACGCGCCTAGCGTCCTCCCCTGCTTCCTTCTTCCTCGGACAGGAACCGCGTCGGGTTCAGAGCTCGTCCGCGTCGCCGCTGGTTCGTCTCCGTGGCCGTCTGCGTGTCCTAGGGTGAGCTAGGTATACCTGCTTCCCTTCTTCTTCTTTCTGTCGCGTTTAGGTCACCAGAGTCACTACTAGGTCCATGCCATCGTCGTGCTCTCGATGCTCCGGCTATATCTGAAACTTTCAGTGTAGTTGCTGTTCCTCTGCATCACCCGCAGGTCAAGTCCCGCGCTCGCGCAGCATGCCCGCGTCTTCGCATCTCCCAGCATAGTCATTGCCTCGCCGTGCCTCGCTGCCGTGGCCGAGACGAGCTCCTGCTCGAGCTCGTTCTCGAAGCTCTTGTTCTGCCGCTCGCGCACATGCATCTGCACACCCGAACACCGCAGCTTGCCCATAAGCCTCCCCATGCCCACCTAGCGCCTGTCGCCGCCATCTCTCCATGACCGCGCCTGAGTCGAGCGCGAGTTCGAGTTCGAGTCGCTGCACGCACGCGTTCTGTAGTTTACCCTCACCAGTTTCCGCACGCCCGTCATTGTCTTATAGCCGTAGTCGCTGCCGCGTTTGCTCGCGGACGACACCTCCGACTACCCTGTGTGTTCACTGGAGTCATGGCCCTTTTCCTCCACTAACGAGCAGCTAGCGTAGTGGCTAGTAGCGATGCATCCATCCGTGAGGTCCTGGGTTCAAGCCCAACTCTCCCTCCCTTTTCATTTTTTTGTTGTTGTTGTTGTTGTTTCAGTTATTCCACATGCACACTCACCCTTGCTGCGTCAGCAAGTTTCGCTGCTCGTCTGCATCCAGCCACGGCCACAGAGCAAGCCGTCTCTGTTAATGTTTTCATTTTCGTCAGATCAACGCCAGAACATAGTTCATTTTGAGCGTAAGGCATTCCTTAGCAAAGTTCTATCTTAGCCCATCTGGTTAACAGCGCATGCATGTACCCGAGAGGTCTTGGGATCAAATCCCAGGCGCCCCTGTTTCTTTTCTTCTTGTTTCTGTTATTTTTCCAGTCAGGTTCGCTCGAACTGTTGGTTCACTTAGTGTTTGTCTGCGAATTATCTCAGTTGCACTTCTGTTGTTACTGGTTAGACTAGCAGGTTTTGCACTCAGACAACCAGGGATCAAATCCCCACGCCAACATCTTTTTGCACCAATTTTGGCTCACCCAGATCAAGCCCTTGTTCTTCTTCATGTTGCTCCTAGCCCCTCTTTTGTCAGCATAACACTTGTATCCCATTGGTCTTCAGAGTGTGCGTCGATCCAGCAGGTCTGGGATTCGAATCCCAGGAGACCCTTTTTCTGCACTGTCTCCTTTTAATTTTTTTCCTCATACACACTCTTCCATTTCGGGCCAGGTCCATCTTGGGCTTTGCACAGTGCATTGCATTCGGCCCGTAGACGTTTTTTTTCCATTCTGTGATTTTGTCACATATCCAGTGCATGCATATTTTCATATATGCCATTAAAATTGCATTGCTCATATCTAAATATCCAAGCATCCAAATGAAACATGTCATGTATATAAAATGCTTAGAATTTCATGTACTTTCACAATATCCAACTTTCATCCATGTTAAAATATTTAAAACTGTTGTTTGCATTAATTTGCATATATGCCATGCTAAAATGATTTATTTCATAACTAAATAACCGTAGCTCCAATCTTAATAAACTTTATATGTAAATGGGCTAGAAAAATGCATAGATTAACATGGTGGACTTTATTTTTCTGTTTAACAACATTAAAATATGGTTTAGGGCAGAACAGTACCAAATCCATAATTTGCATATGGGGATTTTCCGGAATTGTTATATGTTGTTTCCGGCCTCATTTAAACTTGCCTTTGATGTGTTGTTCTTGTTTGCATCATCTCTTGCCATGAGTAGCCTCATCTAGCTTTCTCATGCATCATGCTTGTTGTGCATCATGTCTTGTCATGTGTGGTGTGTTTACCATGTTGTGTGCTTCTTCTCGATAGTTCCCGTTTCGTTGCGATCGTGAGGATGCGTTCGTCTACGTGTGGTTCGTCTTCGTGGCTTCATCTTCTTCATGGACTCGTTCTTCTTCCTAGCGGGATTTCAGGCAAGATGACCGCTACCCTGGATCTCACTACTATCATTGCTATGCTAGTTGCTTCGTTCTATCGCTTTGCTGTGCTACC
This sequence comes from Triticum timopheevii, assembly GCA_963921465.1. Taxonomy (NCBI): domain Eukaryota; kingdom Viridiplantae; phylum Streptophyta; class Magnoliopsida; order Poales; family Poaceae; genus Triticum; species Triticum timopheevii. The sequence continues at coordinate 422,605,278 of OY997272.1, forward strand.
TATCATTTTTTCTTCAAGCCTCCCGAATTGCCATGAACCTCTAACCTTTGTCACCCTTCCTAGCAAACCATTGCTTGGCTATGTTACCGCTTTGCTCAGCCCCTCTTATAGCGTTGCTAGTTGCAGGCGAAGTTGAAGATTGCTCCATGGTGGACAGGGTTATGTTGGGACATCACAATAGCTCTTATATTATTAATGCATCTATATATTTGGTAAAGGGTGGAAGGCTCGGCCTTATGCCTGGTGTTTTGTTCCACTCTTGTCGCCCTAGTTTCCATCATACCGGTGTTATGTTCCCGGATTTTGCGTTCCTTACGCGGTCGGGTGATTTATGGGACCCCCTTGACAGTTCGCTTTGAATAAAACTCCTCCAGCAAGGCCCAACCTTGGTTTTACCATTTGCCTCACCATCACCTACTTTTCCCTTTGGAGTAATTAACCCAAGGGTCATCTTTATTTTAGCCCCCCCTCGGGCCAATGCTTGTCTAAGTGTTGGTCCAAACCGAGCGATGTCCGGCGCCCCCTGGGCAACCAGGGTCTATGCCAACCCGACGTCTTGCTCATCCGGTGTGCCCTGAGAATGAGATATGTGCAGCTCCTATCGGGATTGTCGGCACAGCGGGCGGTCTTGCTGGTCTTGTTTTACCATTGTCGAAATGTCTTGTAAACCGGGATTCCGAGTCTGATCTGGTCTTCCTGGGAGAAGGTCTATTCCTTCGTTGATCGCGAGAGCTTGTCATGGGATAAGTTGGGACACCCCTGCAGGGTTTAAACTTTCGAGAGCCGTGCCCGCGGTTATGTGGCAGATGGGAATTTGTTAATATCCGGTTGTAGATAACTTGACACCAGATCCGAATTAAAATGCATCAACCGCGTGTGTAGCCGTGATGGTCTCTTCTCGGCGGAGTCCGGGAAGTGAACACGGTCTTTGGGTTATGTTTGACATAAGTAGGAGCTCAGGATCACTTCTTGATCATTACTAGTTGACGACCGTTCCCTTGTTTCTCTTCTTGCTCTCCTTTGCGTATGTTAGCCACCATACTTGCTTAGCCGCTGCTGCAACCTCACCACTTTACCCCTTCCTTTCCCATTAAGCTTTGCTAGTCTTGATACCCATGGTAATGGGATTGCTGAGTCCTCGTGGCTCACAGCTTACTACAACAACAGTTGCCGGTACAGCTTATACGATGATCATGATGCGAGAGCGATGTTCCTTTGTTTTGGAGTTCTTCTTCTGCTTCTTCTTCGATCAGGGGATAGGTTCCAGGTCGGCAGCCTGGGCTAGCAGGGTGGATATTGTTTGAGTTTTCTGTTTATGATTCATCCGTAGTCGAATGTTGTTCATGTATGTTGTATTGTTGTATTCATGTGACATTGTATGTATCGGATGTATCCCCACTATTATGTAATGTTGATGTAATGATATCCACCTTCCAAAAGCGTCTTCAAGATGCGCTTCTATCCTTGGTGGGACCTTCGAGTTCTTTTAGGATAGGGTCGCATCTTGGGCGTGACATCGATTCAGTCGGCTGAAGTGTAGCTAAATTGGAGCAGCATCGCAAGCAAGAGCAAGAGCGAGAGCAGGAGCGCGAGCAAGAGCAATAACAACAGCAGACCAGGCAAGGGACCAAGAGCAAGAGCAGAGCAGCAGCGCGAGCGAGAGCTAAAGCAGCAGCAACTCCTACTAATGTGGGCGTCACCGCCGAGGGAGCGATGCCGTGGAGGAAGTGGCCGGCAACGTCGCCGTGGATGGAGCCGCACCGTGTCAGCTCGGGACCGAGCGCCGGCAGCACCGTGAGATCGAATCAAGAAGAAAATGCAGCGATTAGTGTACAACCTCTTTGGTGGCGCCGATTAGGCCGCAGCTTTATCCGAGGAAACGGTGATGATGATGCTCTTCCGGTGGTGCATGTGAAGACGGTTGTGTGGGAATGGAGGTGGCGCGAAATACAAGGGGAACATCAGGGCAGCTCCTTGGAGGTGGAGGACGGGGTGGCTGAACCAGCGGGACGACTAGATCGACGATGGATCCTCATCCGGTACGGTGGATGGGGGACGTCGAGGTGTTGCTGTGGACGACGTCGTCGGGGAAGAGGCTCCGGCTGGGTGGCGGACGGAGCAGGGTGTGGGGTTTCGTCACGGGTTTTCGCGGCCTCGGGTACGAATGGGTGGGCGGATGGGATGACAGTGGGGAACCATGGCTTAGGGACGCGCTTGTCCGAAATGTGGGGTAAGTTACGAAAGTACCCCCACCGATTTGAGGCGGTTCTTTCGGTTCAGAGGTACCACGGGCATTTCGCGTGTCGGGATTTCACAGGAGGTGGGAGTTTTCGCACGCGTTGTAATTTCGGAATAGCAAGGCGCGGGTTGAGATGGAGGGAGTTGTCGGAGCACAACGAGACAAAGATATATCTTAAATATTTCAAGCTAACAAGGCGCGGGTTGAAATTTCTGGACAAGCCTAACGTGTACTGTACCAAATCAATGCGCACTACAAATGTCATTCAAAACTTTGAATTCATGTTATGTTCAATTAAAATATTTCGCTACGTGTATAATGCATGCAACCTACTACTCAAATGAACATTTTAGAGCATTCCAAACGTATATACCACCGCTTCAATATGAACTAAATTTGAATTCATTTCTCTATTTGCATAAGATCTACGGTAATGATTGTTGTGAAGTCAAAGCATTTGAATTCATTTCTCTATTTTAATAAGATCTACAATCATCATTATTGTCAAGTTAAACCATCATTTGTGTATTATCTTCACAGCACACCACATGATTAGTCTCGAGTTACATATGAACTATGTGTACTATATGAACTCATACTCGATTTTTTGAATCCACTTTATTTTGATTTCAAATCACAATACATTTCTAGCTCTAGCTAGATCTTCATAATCTAAACCATGTCTAATTTGTATAATGTGTTTATCACATTATGTATGGTTCCCCGCCCCCTACGCCTACAAGTATTTAGATGTGAGCTGCAAACACCACACATTACCACAAATTCAAATAAAATGTGAGAATGTTAGATATTTAGTATTGTTTAGATTGTTCGATATTTAGTTGTAAGCTGCAAACACCACACATTATCACAAATTCAAATAAAATGTGAGATTGTTTGATGTATAGTATGGTTTAGATTGTTCGGCATTTAGCTGTGAGTTGCAAACGCCATGCATTATCACATTATGGTATAAAATGTGCACAGCACGTGTATCACCGCTATATTCATGCATGCAATGTTTAAAACACTATGATCTCCTATTCAAATATATGAATCCGCTTTCATATCAAATTATGATCTTTGTTAGTCTCTTACACCCACACAATCCTCTAACCTTTGTAGCTACCACTAACTTTCTCTCGTGCATGCACACACCCTCCTCGCCCTCCCCCTCCCTCGACATTCTATCCACCTGGCACATTCATTTTTTTTCTTTAGGTCGTTCTCCCAGAGTCTCCACAACTCCTTCCCGAGACACACCGATCGATAAACCTCTCCAGCGATGCCTGCCTACAACATACACACACACCTTCAATCTCCTCCTTTATGTGTCTTTGCCTCGTGTCTCTCATACGGTCACACGCACGTGTAAACTCTCGCCCCTCTTTTCATCGATCTCACAATTGCACACTCCTCCCCCTATCTAGCTAGTAGCTCGGCCTCTCACACCACCTCCCAGCTCCATTCTCTCTGTCTATCAGTCTCACTGGGCTTATTTGCCTCTAACAAATGGACGTACACCGACCGATCTCTCGCTATACATATAGCTAGCTAGGTCCTTATAACTCGCTTTTACCCATGCGTTGATCGATCTACCTCGTTAGTTGTGTCTCTCTCTTCCTCCGACAAACAACAATTGATCTACCGATCTAGTTAGGTTTGCTTACCAAACACATGGTTCCCCTTCATCATCCATGGATGCATCCCGACAAATCTATCACGCACTGGCACACACAGAAACACATCCCCACTCTTACTGATAACAATGCAATTCCATCCTCAGTTTGTCTAGTAGGCCTCTCCCACCATCTTCGAGAAGTAACTCCATCACCCATCCAGCACTCTACCCCTCTCCCTCCCTCCCTCTCTCTCTCTCTCTCTCTCTCTCTCTCTCCCTCCCTCCCTCCCTCCCTCCCTCCCTCTCTCTCTCTCTCTCTGTCCCATCATATTTCCCGTCCTTCAGTTATGTATGGATGTCGACCAATCTCCCTCAGGACATAGCTGGGTCTCTCCTTCTCAACACATATACGAGTCATTCTACCTCTATAGTTAGGCGTCTGCCTCCCCCTCCCCCACCCCCTCCCCCCCACACACCGATACATCAAGCGCTCTAGTCATGTCTCCCTGCCACACACAAACTTGACATGTGCCCTCTAACATTCTGGTAGGCCAGTTGCCCTATATCTTTGAATTGCACACACATACAATTTCAATGGCTCTCTTCATCGATCTCGCACCCACCCACTTGATCCTCTCTTCGACTCTATCAATAGCTATGACCCCTCCCTCTCTTCTCGTGGATTGCCCGACCCTCTATGTATGATATGGATAGGCCTCCATTTCACACACATTGCATGCAAAATTTTGTTTGAGATGTCATCGACACATATTCCCACAAATAATTCACAAAATCAACCCCCACCCCACCCCCACCCCCACCCCAAAACAAAAAACACTCACGAACGTGGTTTGTATCTCTCACACACACCCACATAGGTGGGGGACGTGCATGAAGAGAAGAGGTGCATGCACGGCGCACGTACTCCCGTCTCTTTCCCAACCGCACCCGCGCAGGTACACGGTGGAGCTCCTTTCTGTACAAAAAGGCAGCCCACGTGGTAATTTGGCACGTGTACTGGTTGTCCCCTTGGTGGAGGGAGGATCGTCTCGGATCGTCTACCACGGGTAAACAAACAAATTGCGACTTGACGCGTTATGTTAAATTAAAAAAAGAGGCAAACCATGTGGGGCCTACCTTAGAGGCAGGGCTCTATACACTGGAGTACTTTTGATGTGTCCCGTCAACTCGCAGAACAAGGAGAAGCTTGCTTAGTATGTCGTCTCCCCCGCCCATGGGCATGGTGGCTCGTAGGACGAGGTGAAGCTTGCTCCGCCTTACGCCCGCTCCCTCGCTCGCAGGACGAGGAGAAAAATTTGCTACTCCCTCCGTTTACTACTCGTCCCTACTACCTTGGTTATAGAGATTATATCATATTGTTTGGAATATATATGTCCTTTAGTAGATTTCAATATGAACTACTAGTACATACTCCAAACACTGATGTATATAGACGTATTTTAGAGTGTACATTCACTCATTTTGCTCCGTATGTAGCACTCTCCCTCGCCCCTCGACCCTCGCCCACGTGGTGGACATGCAGCAATTCATTCGGTCTCATATAGCCAGAATGATATATACTGCACTACCATTATTGCTCGACTTCCCAAAGAGGCGAAGAGCCAATCGCAAGTTTAATATTTTGGAGATGCCAAGCGCAAGGTTATAGGAGAACGAGTAGTAGGTGCCGTGTCATTTATAAATAAAGTTTTTTTCTTCAGTGGCACGTACGCAATATGATAGGTTCATATGGAGAGAAAAGGAAACCGCTCCACTATATACATAGTCAAGACGGGCCAGCCTACATGGTTGCTTGTTGGGGTTGCTCTCTTCACACTCTCTCGCACAAAACGACTGTGGCCACATCTCTAACATCCCGGCAGATCACGTCCGCTGGGGGAAGGGGTGGATGCTTAGTGTAGATGCGGTCGCCGTCGCCGACGGCGAAAACCCACTATCAGCACGTCCCGATCAGGGGTCCCCGCTGTTCTCTCTCACAAAGCCTGTGAGGTTGCCTTCGTCCCTTTCTCACTGCCGTGACGTGGGCAGTTGCCGCCTCCCGCCGCCCTCCTCAAGGTTGAGCTAAGTCCCTCAGGTACAACTCCCTTTACAGCCGGCTTGCACCACTGCTCCAGCTGCCCACATCACTCCCCGTGGATATTTCTCTACTTCTTTGCCCCGCACATACCTCTACTGGCTTCTACGTACTGTATTTGTGATGAGTTTATGTCTCATCAACTAGTCCCAGTAATCTTATTCTAATCACGCTTCTTCAATTTCTTTGCCACAGGGATGCTCATCTTGATTTTCGTGAAACTGCACAAAATGATCCGATGGTCAAAAGGTTGCAAACTACATTTATTAGGAAGCTCGAATGTTGCCAGCATATTGAAGCCTGGTTAGGGTTCACGGTTCAAGGGCTAGGGACTGCATGGATCATTTTTTTCTTTAGCTGCCTCTGTTCCAAAATAAGTGTCAACTTTAGTAGTAGTACAACTTTGTACTAAAGTTTGCACAAAGTTGAGACACTTATTTTGGAACGGAGGGAGTACATATTTGCTATGATCTGTCAATCATTGAGATGCAATAGCATGCATGTTAGTCTCCTTTGTATTTGATGAAATGTTGCAACGGGCAACCTTGGACACAAGATACATGTAACAGAAGCTGGAAGCTTCATAGCATTGTACAAATTTATCTCGCAGATAAATTACAGTACGTACTATACTAGTACTTCCTCCGTTCCTAAATATAAGTCTTTGTAGAGATTTCACCATGAACCACATGCAGGTGTATATAGATGCATTTTAAGTGTAGATTCATCATTTTGTTCCGTATGTAGTTCACCTAGTGGAATCTCTACAAAGACTTATCTACTAGTAATAGCTAGCCCCCACTACTAGGAATTCTCTATCCTCTCCTTGAGACACATCGTCAAAATTAATGTAGCCGTTAGATGAAGTAAATTAGTCCATAATAGCCGTCTGATCTAGACGTTGAGAGGCTTCGCACTAAGCCACATGCAAACATGTAGAAATATCGTGGCATGCATGTGAGTGGGTTTTGAATCACATCAACATGTCTGCATGCAAGCATGCACCGGTAGCATGCATGTAAGTGAGATTTTAAGTCCCATTAACATGTCAAAAAGAAAAATATAATCCCATTATGCAGTAGGAGTTGGCTGATCTTTTTTCCTTACGTGGGATGATCTAAATGATGATGGGTGTTTATTTAGTTTGGCTACCACATTTTTCATGCAGTTATAGAGTTTTTTTAGTTCTATGAAATCCATAATTTTGCGCAGAGAGATATACGGCTGTTCCACGGCAACGCGCGGGGACTCATCTAGTAATATTTAGGAACAGAGGGAGTACTATGTAAAGAGTTAGGTGTTGCACGGTGATAGTGTGAGGTGGGCCATGTAATCACTGAGCCTGCATGTTTTCACTGCTCTTGCACTCCTCCGCTGTAAGAGTGGAGAAAATTGTAATCTAGTAGTACCTCCTTTCGGCGAAAGCGTGGGACATCCAGCAGTCCTACCACCTCAGTAATAAAGACCAATGAGTCGTCAAATCACATAGACCCAGCAGTAAGTTGGACGGACGAAGCAACCATCACTCTTGCGCCAGTGAGAGGTCGCGTCCGCTCTGCCTGGGCATGAATGCGGCACCGATTCTAGGGGCGTTGACCGTTTCGGGCGGGAAGCACGCACGGGCGATGGAGGGGCTTTGGGTGGGCCAGGCTAGTCAGGAGCGGGCGTGGCAGCTGTCCACATGTCCCTACCGGTCACGCCCGAAAACGAGAGGATGCACTGACTCTCGCGGCTAAAATCGTACACTACACACCATCTCTCTGTAGGAGTAGGTCGATCTGTCGCTCTCTCTAACACACACATTCTGTTAAACACACACACACACACATACACACACACACGCATGCACGCATGCACACGCACACACCTTGGTCCCGTTGCACCTTCTAACATGACTTATTACACCTAGACAGAGGGAGTAGTAAGTATACGGGATACGGTGGCACACTGACTTAAGTCGAATACAAGTGCCCAAAATTGTGTGCATGTTATAATAAGGATTCACTTAAAATAGTACGTGAGCGAACAGAGGGATCAATTGGACAGTTTTCCCGAGCAGTAGCGATATGTGTGAGGTAAGATACACCGCTGGTGCTTTTAATTTTTCTTATTAATTTGTTTGTTTCACCCTCTAACTGGTGGGACCCAACGTACTACATGGAGAGAGGTAAGATGACTAAGGCTGCATTATTTCTGCACCACTGTGGATAGTCTTACCACCAAAGCCACATGACACGATTATGATTGAAATCCCAATGACTCCCACACACACAAAAAAAAAACACGGCATGCTTGTCACACGAATGCAGGAATGTATAAAAGGTTATTTTCCTCTCGTTGAACATAACGGGAGGTTCATGAATACATCGAATCATTCATTTCCACCACAAGAAAGGAGGTGCTGATAAGTTCAAGGCATTGCAACATATAAGGGCAAAATCATACAAGCTACGCGTGAATTTGGTTGATTTTGGTGGAACTGCACAAAAAGAACAGCTGGTTTATTTAGCACGAGGTGCCATGTCAATGTCCAAACTAATGGCAAACCCCGCCCATTCCACAATCGTAGGCATTTGATATTTTGGGATGGGACAACCTTGTCAAATTTTGCTCATTGATTTTAGCAAGACATGCGTTCGATATTTTCGAATGGGACGCCCTTTGCTGTCAGCAGCGTCGATCAATTTTTTCTTTATTCTTTAGTTGTGAAGTAAATATTGCCCCTGACATGTGAGTCGATGAGATGCATAATCATCGATTGTTTTGAATGTTCTCTATGAATTGCCAGCCCTGTGTGTTTGTTTGATTGCAATGTACAGAAACGCTAAAAAGCTGCTCAAACTCTTTATACTCCTTCTGTTCCTTTTTACTTCGCACATTGTGAAAGTGCATAATTTTTTGTATAAGATTGGTCAAAGTAGAGGTACTTTGACTGCGGACAACTTGTATGCAGACTAGAAAGGACCGGAGGGAGTACATGTGAAACTGTTGCAAACAAGGTGATCACCCTGGGAATAATGCTAGTACGTATTATTTTGCATGTTCATCCAATGCCAGTGATACAGGAATTCGAACAAATCAAAATAAATTCATTCATACACGGTCGGATTTCATATAAAAATGCCGGATTTCATTACATTTCATACATTCTTCAACTAAAAAGGGGTGCGCTGGAGGTATAATTAATTAACTGAAGCTACCCACCTGTGAATCTTGTGAATCCAGCCCTGGTCATGCATCCCTGTATCCTCACGTTTTGAAACATCCGATCTAAATCGTGCGCATCTGCTCTGTTGTAGAAAAATTTGTAAGAAAGCGCCCGCGTCCAGCCCTTTATTTGCAAAGCAACCCCTGAAGAAAATAGAACAAACTCCCCAGTTCCTTTCGCCGGAGTACATCCTCTCGTTTCTCCCGACGGCGACGAGCTAAGCAGCCGTGCGAAACATGTCCCAAATAAAATCCATCTGTGCTCGCCGTTGACATTGCCGTCGCAGGTCGGCATCCAGCTGCGCTCGCGGTCGCGGTCGCCGCAAGCGAGATATCCTTCGATAGCCCCGACGGATCTGGATTGCCCTGGTCCATGGCGTCCATGTTCTTGCCGGTGCCCGCCGTCAGCCGCAACCTCCGCAATCTGGAATTACAGTCTACTCTTCCAGCAGACGATGCCGGCCTGCTACAGACTCGCATGGGCTGCGAGTACCTCCGGCGACCCCTTGCAGAGCAACGCCACATGACGTCTCTGAATTTTTGTTGTTCTTCTTTCATGTATCTAGCACTTGTAGATTGACCTCCTGAATGTGGCTTGTGAGCTAGTCCGTTGCATTTTTGTTGTTTGTTGGGTGTGCGTGTAGCTTGAGAGTTACAATGTGAATGTACACCATTGACGAATAAAGTTCAGAAACAATGAAACAAGTGCCTGTAAGTTGTTTTGAATGGAAATTCCGGCAGAAACAGTTTCTTATTACCTTGTTCGTCCTGGCAATTTAGGTGATCCTTACATGATGCAATGTAACTCCGAGGCTCCTAGTTTGGTGTGATTTTCAGAAGGCTTTGCATCTGGTTCATATTAGCTAGCAGGCTACTGCTAATTGGAATGCTGGTTCATACTAGCTAGCAGGCTGACTCATAGTACTAGCTGGCAGGCTACTGCTTATGGGGAACTTGGTTCTTAGTCTGCTAGTCTGATCTGAATTTCAGAAAGTTTTGCACCTGATACATCCTAGCTGCAGGCAGCCGCCCAAATAATTGATGGATACAATTATCTAACACGCTACTCCTTCGAACCTCTTATGCATTCAATTTAACTAGTCAGAAACAAGAACAAGCATCCAAACCTTGATACAAGAACTTTAACTCATACAACTGCTCACCACTCACACTTAATTAAGCATGAATCAAATTTGATACGAATAAGATAAACAGAGTGATGTGCATAAGACTTGTAGAACTCCTCCACAGCCTTCGGCCCTTCAAATGTCATCCCCACATTAGGCTTCAAATTATCTTCACATTCAGGTATAGAAGACGAGCACTGGAACATAAATGATGAATCAATAAGCACCTTCATGTACAAATAACTGAACAGAATACGACAATGGTTGGTGAAAGGAATTGACTTACAATGACAGGAACACTTGCTTTCTTTATGGGTGTTCTAAATCATTCCTTGTTCATCTGCATTTGCCAGCTATTTGCAGATACAATTGATGCACCGATAGGTACATGATAGGGTTTGAAACTAACTAGAAAAAGGACACACTGTTTGACATGAGAAGTACATCCCAGTTTTTATTTAGCCAGCAATGCCAATGGCAAGAACTGGTGACATTTCAAATGACAATTGGCGTATAGAATTACAGTCTCCCAACAAATATGTATGTGCAGTGCAGGTAGAAGCACCAGTAGAGATGTTAGCATGAAGGTGCATACAGGTTTATGTTTTACAACTCAATTTCACTAAAAAACTAGGAAAATTTCGAACAATGAGCATGAGCCAGATCTCATCATGTGTCCCGCAGAAATCCCTGTTTACATCAAGTTAAGAAGAATCCCCGTATATACATACAAACGAATTATTGTTTTACTCAACACTTGTCCTGGGCTGAAGTGAAGCGATCTGGTCTGAAACACTACAAACAGGGCACGACAAGGCAAGGGCAGAGGGATGGATTTTGGATGATGTATTGACCTTCGAGCGTTCACATCTGGCCGCCGGGATCTCGTCTTTGTGGAAGGTTCTGTATCTAGCCGCAGGTCACCGCCATCGTGATCTGGATGTGGGGTTCGCGCGTCTGGTTAGTGCAGGGGTGCCCGTGCAAATTTACACGCCTAACTTCCCGAGGCAGAGGGCTAGACGCGGGCGCTTTCTTGCAAATTTTTCTACAACTGAGCAGATGCGCACGATTTAGATCGGATGTTCCAAAACGTGAGGATACAGGGATGCATGACCAGGGCTGAATTCACAAGATACGACGCCATATATATATATATATATATATATATATATATATATATATATATATATATATATATATATAACTATAATTTATTTTGCTTCCTCCTGGTTTCCTGACATCACGATCCCACACCATTGTCAACCTATGTACTCCCTCCTTTCCGGTTTATAGGGCTTATCTCAAAAATTTAGTTTTTCCATTTTGTAAGGCTCAATTTGGTTGTTTTCCATCACATGTTCAGATTCCAAGGTGCACTAAATCATTGCATGCAAGTATTAAGAGAAAATATGCCAATGGATGTACTTTATGCATGCATACATTGCAATTAATGCATTGATAAACATTAATTTTTTGAGGATAATAAGAGCATTAATTAGGTGCTTTTTCAAAACTACAAAAAGTATTCCACCACTCGCCATCTACCTTGATTGGTTAGATTTTTGACTTGAGCACTATAAACCAGAAAGGAGGGAGTAGTCAATAAACAAGAGAATTGCACAAGAAGCGGCCGACAGCTGGGACCAAGCAGCTCGAGCAGTATTTGTGTTTTTGAGGTGTGAGCACTGCAGAGTTTTTTGATGTTTAGCCCAGATATTATTTTTTCTCCTCTGAACAACTACGAAAACATCGCTGCAGATATTAACTGGGCGGGCTGTGGCCCGTCTAGCCCAGGCCAGATATCCAGTCCAGATATTAACTTTTTTCAAGCTGAAAATGGCTAGCCCAGCTATACTTTTTTTAGGAATACCCAGGCTAGGTCAAGTTGTTATTCTCCGCCCCGCTGGGCTGCAAATCTTTCCTAGGAGGGATGCATTAGGCTTAACAAGAAAATGGGCTTTAAGAAATAATAAATGGGATGTAATTATAAAACTGGGCAGTAACTATAAAAAAATGCACCAAACATGTAATTACATTATAAAATATTATTTTTGGATATTGAAAATTTTAATTTCATTAATTGTTGCGAGCGCAATGTTTTGTTGGATTTTTACGTAATATAAATTTATATTGAAATTGTATTTAATCTGACTAGAAATTTCGGGATAAAAATATTTCGGATCCCATCAAAATGTGGGAAATTTTATTGAATTCTGTTTTGAACGGTTGGTTGAAATGGGTTGTACTATTAACAAACTATAAATGGCCTGTAGTAAATTCCATTAGAATTCAAAAATGGGCTGCACATTCTTACAAATCTCAAATGGGCTATAAGTTCTCTGCCACACACTTCTGGCCTTACTAAGTTGACGCGTCCCCTAAAAAAATAGAGTTGACGTGTACGCAAGGCTTTGTCAACTTATAGTCAACACACGGTTTTAGCAGCAGTGGCCGTTGGATGTCCATCCAACGGATGCCGTGTTTCTTCTTCAATCTCGGATATTCTAGCTTCACCTGTGCCAAAAATGATTCCTCCCCCTGACATCTGGGGCGCACCGTTTCGGAAGCTGACCTGTGGGCCTACTAAGTTGACATACCAAGGGCTTTGTCAACTTAGTCAATATAAACGATTCTAGCTGCAGTGACCGTACGATGTCCATCCAACGGCCTTCGTCCTTCTTCAAACTCTGGTCTTCTTGCTCCAGCCGCCCAAAGCATCGCCGGTTGTGCCGCCTGCTCCTTCCTCCCATGGACGGTTGTGCTGCCGCGGAGGCCTCACCGCCCCCTACTACTCCCACCACTGGCCAGGCCATCCCTCCACTCACCCACACCCCCTGTTATTCTACGGCGACGGCAGCGCAGCCGAACCAGTGAACCCTCGTACTCCTCTCCATGTGTGTATCCACTGCCGCGTCTTCCCCGGCACCGCGTCGTCCCCTTCCTAGGCCTCGCCGTCGTCCACCGCCGTGGTGCTCTCGGCACGGCGTGGTCAACGTGGTCAAGGAACGACTTCCATCGGACGTGGATTGTACGCGGAGAGGCTGATAGATGGGTCCACATCAGCCGCAAGGAAGTGCTTCCTTATTACGTGCAAAATAATTATTCCTCCACCTGACAGCGGGGACCCACCGGATGGGCCACCGCATTTCGTGAAAAAATGATTCGCCCCCTGAACTGCTGGAACCCACCAGCTACATCTTCGCACGCAAGGAAGTGCATCTGGGAAAAAAACGATTCGCCCCCCTGACTGCTGGGACCCACTGTCGGTATCAAAACCGGCGGATCTCGGATAGGGGGTCCCGATCTGTGCGTCTTAGGCTAATGGTAATAGAAGGCAAGGGACACAATGTTTACCCAGGTTTGGGCCCTCTCGATGGAGGTAAAACACTACTTCCTTCTTGATTGATATTGATGATATGAGTAGTACAAGAGTTGATCTACCACGAGATCGTAGAGGCTAAACCCTAGAAGCTAGCCTATGATGTGTATGATTCTAATCGTCCCTCTAAGGATCAACCTCTCCGGTTTATATAGACACCAGAGAGGGCTAGGGTTTACATGGAGTCGGTTACAAAGAAGGAAATATAATATCCGGATCGCCAAGCTTGTCTTCCACGTAAAGGAGTGTCCCATCCGGACATGGGATGTAGTCTTGAGTCTTGTATCTTCACGCTCCAATAGTCCGGACGAAGTATATAGTCCGGCTGTCTGGATACCCCCTAATCCAGGACTCCCTCAGTAGCCCCTGAACCAGGCTTCAATGACGACGAGTCCGGCGCGCAGTTTTGTCTTCGACATTGCAAGGCGGGTTCCATCTCCGAATAGTAATCATCGAACACGTGAACCGTGTCCGGATCTGCAAGATGGTCTTCACATACCGTCGTAGAGAACATAGCATAAATATGCTCTACGGGCAATTTTTGGTTCGTCGTGCTCCTGCATCGTGGCCCAGCCCAACACGAACCGGTTTTTCTTAGCCCACTTCAACACGCGTTGCGAGGCGGTTTTATTGGCACGCCCAGCCAAAGCAGAGATCGTGTTCCCCTTATTGCGGGATCTTCCATCAATACGGGTGTGCGCAGCCCCACGACGACTGTTGGTATGAGTCCGTGTTTTTAGATAAGTCTGAAGCGGTCACTCTGAGGACTCTTGATATTCACCCCCTTTATAAAGGGGCCGAGGCCTATACCTCTTTTCCATCACCCTTGCGCCTTTTTGCAGCTCAAGTTATAACACCCGAGACCCAAGCTCAAACACCCCAGACCCTCCAATATGTCCGGATCCAACCCTCAAGGCCGGTGGGTAGCCTACTCACTCAAAGTGGAGGACATTGTGAGGCTTAGGGAGGTCGGATATCTGACTGCAGACATCCAGCACAGGCTTCCTGCTCCAGGACAGGTCATCCCTACTCCCGAGCCTAATGAGAGCGTCGTATTTGTTTATCACTTCCTCCGCGGCTTGGGCCTCACCCTTGATCCCTTTGTAAGGGGGCTCATGTTCTATTGCGGGTTAGATTTTCACGATCTAGCTCCGGATGCTATCCTCCATATCTCGTCGTTCATAATTGTGTGCGAGGCTTTTCTCCACGTCACTCCACACTTCGGCTTATGGCTCAAGACCTTCAATGTGAAGCCGAAGATGATTGAGGGGCGACATGCGGAGTGTGGAGGTGCCATAATAAGCAGGAACGCCGATGCCCCATGGATAGAGGGTTCTTTCCCAGAGGTATCCGATCTATGGCAGCGGAAGTGGTTTTACATCACAGCTCCCAGAGGCACAAAGTGGGTGGCTACCCCCGACTTTCGCTCGGGCCCTCCGTCACAACTGGCATCATGGACCAATGTAGGACGGGATTGGGGGCCTGCGAGTGACGTACCAACACTGCGGAGCCGTATCCGGGAGCTTCTTGAGAGGGAGATTAACCTCGTTAGCATAATTCAGGTAATGCTAATCTGACGGATGTTGCCGTGTAAACGCCGGTCTCTCCGGATGTGGGAATTCAATCCCGGAGAGTCCGTGGACTATTCTACACTTCTTCGGCCTGACGCTCGAAGGGATGTGTAAATTATTCTTCGGACCACAAGTAAAGTGTCTGGACACCACTGAGGATGCGGGCCTAAGCTGCAATCGCCTAGATACCCAAGTAAGTAACCCCGAAACCGGACACTTCATTTATATTCGTCATAATCATCATTCTGAAAATCCTGTGTGGCCAGGAATGGCTCATCAAGGCGGAGAGAATCAAGTGTCCGGCGCCACTTCCCAAAGGCTCGCCTAGTCCCACCATAGCCAAGATGCTTGGCCGGGTTCTTAGCAAAACGCCCTCAGGGAAAGACGAAGGGAAGAAGAGAGAAGCCGAACTTCACACACTGCACATCCAAACCAGGGGAATTGCTACCTCCTCAAAGGAGGATAGTCGGGGAGGGGAATCTAAGGCCTCCTCCCCGCGCGGGAAGAAGAGGGACGCCTCCGAAGACTTGGAGACGAAGATGCCCAAACAGGGGAAGAAAGCGTCACTAGGGGGCCCTGCCCCGAAGGGCGCCCTCACCGCGTCATGCCTGCCAACGGGCCAGCCCTCAACCGAGCTGTAAGTTAACCGTAAATTCAAAGGTACTGCTTTTCTCTGAGTTGAATAACAAGGATCCATTATTTGCAGTCCAGCTAGTAGCTCTTCTCGACAAAGTTCGTCTTCAGGGGACCTCCCTCCGGAGATGATGGAGAGTGAGAGCCCACCAACCTCTCCGCCTCATGAGGCGGGCGACCCCGAGGTGTCGTCACGGAGGAGTCCGGATCTGCCGAAGCCAGAAGCTGCTCCTTCGGCCGCCCTGAGCCCGGAGCGTTCGGCTCCCACAGGGGGCGATGAGAAGGGTCCAGCATAGGTCGGTTTCCGGGCGGACACACTGACGGGCCTTCTGGAGCGAGCCGCTCTCTCGGAGGAGCACCGTTCATTAATGAGCACGGTGCTCAAGAAGATTTTATCCGGCATAAGCGGTTTGAATGAAGCATTTATGAGCCTGCTCAGAGGCTTTGAGGTTTGTAATGAAAAATACCTAATTTTTTGGCTGTGAGGCGCGCGCTAGGTGTGCTCCATATGGATAGTAGCCCCTGAGACTCTGGTTGCCCGTCCTAGGCGGCAAACGGAGGATCATATTGTGCAAGTAATGGTTGCGCTGTATATATGCACATGTGTTTAAGGATCCGGTAGCCGACCAGTCCTATTAAGTTGCCAAACTAAGGAGGCAGATTGGGGCTATTGATGCCGATATCACGTTGGTAAATGAGCGGCTGAACGAGTCACAAGGTATGTGCTCTGCTTTCCTTATTATGTTGTATAGGAAAATTTGAGAGGGACATGATATTAATGTGATATGCTTGAACTGCAGACGGTGCTACTGCCGTGGAAGCCATGAGGGTGGAACATGCCTAGGCCAAGGAACAAGCTCCTGCTAGCAATTCGGCTGCCCTAAAGGCGGCCGAAGAGTTGAGAGCCGAACAGGCTGCTCATCGCCAAAGCGAAGACAAGATAGCCGAAATGGTTGTGGAGTTGAAAAATGCCGCCAACCAGTATGAGCTCCTTGAAAAGGAGAATCAGGTTAATTCGGATGACCTAAACAAGCCACTTAATGCGGCCAAGGAGATGCGGACCGAAATCAGGGATGTACGAGAGGAGCTTTGACAGGCCGGGAAAATCGCGGCCGGAAACCCCTACTTATTGCGGATGAAGTTTTTGGATCCGAAGTATGCTCCCCTGGATCGACGCTGGAGTCCTGCGAACGCGTATGCGGACTTGGCGAAGAGTACAGCTGATGCGGCCAAGTTTTTCGAGGATCAAGGTGATAAAGAAGTGGAGAAGCTGTTCTGGTCGCAATTCAATGCTCCCGCGCGCCCATTGCCGTTGAGTGAGAAAATGGCTGCTGTGGCTGAGCTTCATAGGCTGTCCGGGCTTGCAATGCGGTCTGTAATAGACCATCTTTGGCCAAAGGGGCCTAAGCCGGACAGATATTTTGGTTTGGTGCAACAATTCCTCGGTGCCGTATCTCAAATCGATGCTATGAGGAGGTCGGCGTGTATAGAGGGTGCACGGATGGCACTCGCCCATGTTAAAGCATATTGGACGGATATGGAGGCCACCATTATTGCGACCCAGAATCCGGCGGGAGGCCAGGATCCAGCCGAGCGCTACTTGGAGCAGGTAACCGAAGGAGCCCACTTAATAGAGGCGCAGTGCTCGAAGAATATTGTTAGAGTGACAAATCGTGTCATTCTTAAAACAATGTTATTTTGATTACAAGGCTACATTTATACTTTTTGCCCGAAAGTATTATTGTGCCTCCTGTGCGGCCAATTTTATGTATTCGTGTAATCTGAAAGTTAGCAGTCGTTGGTTTCCGCCCCCACGCATACAATGCGGGGGTGTTCGCGAAAAATATGCGTAATCACACTTGATCCAACGTCTTGGTCCATTAAGGAGGTGATCGCACGTCGAACTAGGCAACCAGACTATATAGCTGTAACACTTTCACTTAGCCATGGGAGTTTGACGGTGGGGCTACTATGTAGCCCCTGGTACCTTCGCATGCATCCAAATACGGGCGCGTGTGTACATGACCAGGAAACGGTCCTTCGTTAATGCGGAGGAATCCTAAAGATTCCGGTAAGTCTTCGAGTGGTTGAACAGTCTCTCGCTGTATCATGACAGTCAGTTTTTGGCTTTCTCTACTGAGGTGCTCCTTCGGTATAACCAGGGCACAATCGCAGTAGTTCTCCTTTGTCCGCCTTAGCCGATAAGAATGGAATGTAAGGTGGCAAACCCAGGAGCCGGGCAAACCCAACATTTGACCAAAGACATGATTCGGAGCTGATGCATATAAGGCCAAACTCGTGACACCGAACACTCCCAAAGGTATTCGGACTTTGCAACATAAAATGGGCTAAAGAATGCCCTTTTATTATGAACCCTGTAGTTCCAGGTACGTGCATTAATCTGTCGTGGCGAAATGCCAATAACGACAGTATCCTCTGTGGGTATAATACCCATGGGATGTGGAAACAAGAAGAGACAATAAAAAAGGTTTACACAGGGGCTTAATCTAAAGAGAAACCTGTGAGTGGGGCCCTGCTGCACGTCTGCACCTTTGTCTCTGTTGTGCCATTTCCTGAAAGGGTATCGCACGAATTGTGTCTGTAAAAAAGAAAGACTCATGTAGGAGAGTATAACATAAGCGTGCGATAAATAATAAAAGTGTAAGACATTGGCCTGTAAATAAGGTCAAGCCAACAGTGGGGTTTTTATTAAATATTTATAGCCCTTGGTGTCCTCTATGGGATTACATATGCGGCAACCTGGCTCAGTTTTATCCGGGCTGCCGGACTCGTCTAACCGTGTCCGTCGTCTTAACGACTAGTCATGCTTTCTGGTATTGGAGGATGCTTAGAGCCCGGTCGCTGGGGCCGTCACGTATTCCTCTGCGCGTGAAGAGCGCTCTATGTTTCCGTTAACGGTGATGACGCCACGTGGACCGGGCATCTTGAGTGTAAGGTAGGTGTAATGCGGTACTGCGTTGAAGCGGGCGAAGGCCGTTCTCCCAAGCAATGTGTGATAACCGCTTTGGAAGGGGGCGATGGTGAAGAGTATTTCTTCGCTTCTGGAGTTTCCTGGGGAGCCGAATGTTACCTCCAGTACAACGGAGCCCCTGCCGTAGGCTTCGGCGCCTGGTATCACCTCTTCAAAGGTGGTGTTGCTTTGGCTGGTTTTGGATGGGTCTATCCCCATCCTGCGGACAGTGTCCTGGTATATTAAATTGAGACTACTGCCGCCGTCCATGAGGACGTGAGTAAGATGGTATCCATCGATTATTGGGTCGAGCACCAAGGCATCTGATCCTCCGCGCCGAATACTAGTCAGGCAGTCCATGTGATCGAAAGTGATCTAACAAGCCAACCAGTGGTTAGGCTTGGGTACGACGGGCTCTATAGCGTATGCGTCACTGAGCGCGCATTCGTGCCTTCTCGTGAATGTGTGAGTCGCGTGGATCATGTTTACTGTTTTTACCTCTGGTGGGAATTTTTTCTGTCCGGCAGTGTTCGGCTGGCGAGGCTCATCCTCGTCTTCACTTGGTGTTTCCCTTCCCTTGTGTTCGGCATTTAATTTGCCAGCCTTCTTGAAGACCCAGCATTCTCTGCGAGTGTGGTTCTTAGGTTTGTCGGGGGTGACATGAATTTGGCACAGTCTGTCCAGGACTCTGTTCAGACCGGACGGTCCCTCTTTGCTGCCTTTGAATGGCTTCTTTTGCTGACCTGGTCAAGAGCCCCTGAATTCGGCGTTGACCGTTGTGTTGTCCGGGCTCTCTTCCTTGTTTTGACGTTTGTTTTTATTGCGCCGTGGCTTCCTGTTGCCATATCTTATTTTGGATGTGCTTGGGTCGCTGGTGCCTTTACGGGCCAACCAGCTATCTTCACCCGCACAAAAGCAGGTCATAAGGCTTGTTAAGGCTGCCATTGTCCTTGGCTTTTCTTGGCCGAGGTGTCTGGCGAGCCACTCGTCCCGGATGCTGTGTTTGAACGCCGCTAAGGCTTCGGCATCTAGACAATCGACAGTTTAATTCTTCCTAGTGGGGAATCTGTTCCAAAGCTTGCGGGAGGACTCTCCGGGCTATTGGATTATGTGACTTAAATTGTCCGTATCCGGAGGCCGAACATAAGTCCCTTGAAAATTGGCCCTGAAAGCGTCCTCGAGTTCCTCCCAACTTCCAATTGAATTTTCGGGGAGGCTTTTCAACCAGTGTCGAGCTGGCCCCTTCAACTTGAGGGGAAGGTATTTGATGGCGTGGAGGTCGTCCCCACGAGCCATGTGTATATGCAGGATAAAATCCTTGATCCAGACCCCTGGGTCTGTCGTTCCGTCGTATGCCTCTATGTTCACAGGTTTAAAACCCTGTGGAAATTCGTGGTCCAGTACTTCTTCGGTGAAGCACAGGGGGTGAGAAGCCCCTCTGTATCTGGACGTGCTGTGTCCTGCCGTCGGCTGTTGTTGTGTCCGGTGTTGATTCCGAACTGGTATCCGATCTGTACGATCGTTTTGGTGACCATAGTCCTGCGCCGGGGTGTGTCCTTTAGATCCGTAGATGGACCTAGCCGCGCCGGCTTTCTTATCCAGGAGCTCGCATAAATTGTGTGCGGCATCGGTAGCTGCTCTATTGCGGTTATGAAGTGGTTTGTTCGGCCTCCTGGCCGTGTTGTTCTTTGGTGGAACGGCCTCGTCGTCGAATTCTGGCAGCAACTTGCGTTTTGGTATAGCTCTTTGTATGGAGATCGTTGCCGTACTTCTCTTCAGTGTCTAGCACTTTATTCCATCTGCGATTGAGCGTTTCCCGTGCGGCCTTTAGCCGTTGCTTCTGCTTCTTTAGACATCTCGGAGTGGCCATTAATCCTTCTATGGAGGTTTTCTCGTTCCAAATGTGTTTCCGGGATGATGAATGCATCGTCATCCGTACTGTGTTCTTGTCCCGGGGCGGTTTGATTAATTCGTCCCTCGGGATCATTGTGATCGGGCGTCTGCTCCGAGCTGTGTTCCGTGTGACCTGGATCATCCTGCTCCATTGCTGGGTCCATATGATCGTTGTTGCCTTCAAAGTTGACTCGGGTGTCGATCTTTCTGGCTCTCTTATCGCTATTTTTACTGTTGCTGGACTTGGAGCGGCGTCTGCGCCGTCGTTTTGGCTTTTGCCCGGGAGTTTTATCTTCCGGATTGTCGCCGCATCCTCCTTAGGCGTATCTACCATGTATATATTGTGTGACGAGGTGGTAGTCCAGCGCCCCAGTGATTCTGAGTCTTCTCCTGCATCGTCGTCCATACCGTCGATGTCTCCGGAGTCGAAGTGAAGCACAATGGATACATCATCGATAGTGGCAATGAAGTGGGTGGTGGGTCGGCAACGAATTCCTTCGTCGCCTACTTCCCACTCGAGCCGGACATAGTTCGGCCATGAGTCTCCTGACAAAGAGAGAGAGACTCTAACGAGTTCAGCACGTCGCCAAGGGGCGAGTGCTGGAAGATTTCCGCGGCGGTGAACTCCATTACCGGAGCCCAACCAGGTTCGGCAGGCTCGGGAGCGCGCGGACTGGAACCTACAGCCGGATACGAGTCCCGGGGTCCGGTGTCACAGGCTTCTTGAGGGGTGAGGCCTGTGTTCGGCTCTAACGCTGATGAGTGTGCAGCCTGCGGCATGGGGTCCATCCACCCGTCCTTGGGCAATGCAATCTGCTCCGGATTTAGGTCCGGGGCTACTGCAGGGGCGATATCCCAAGCGTTGTCCGACAGCAGGTCTAAGCCGTGCTCATCGTGATTGTCTGGCGCTCCTGGCGCAGGCCCGAACAGGTTCAAGATCAAGTCTCCGCGGATATCGGCCGTGTAGTTCAGGTTTCCGAACCTGACCTGGTGGCAAGGGGCGTAGCTGTCGATCTGCTCCAGTTGGCCAAGCGAATTGGCCTGCAATGCGAAGCCACCGAACACGAAGATCTGTTCAGGGAGAAAAGTCTCACCCTGGACCGTGCTATTGACGATGATTGAAGGAGCCATCGAGCCTTGCAGCGACAACACAGAGGAACTCTCAATGAAAGCACCAATGTCAGTGTCAAAACCGGCGGATCTCGGGTAGGGGGTCCCAATCTGTGCGTCTTAGGCTAATGGTAACAGGAGGCAAGGGACACAATGTTTACCCAGGTTCGGGCCCTCTCGATGGAGGTAAAACCCTACTTCCTACTTGATTGATATTGATGATATGAGTAGTACAAGAGTTGATCTACCACGAGATCGTAGAGGCTAAACCCTAGAAGCTAGCCTATGATGTGTATGATTCTGATCGTCCCTCTAAGGACCAACCTCTCCGGTTTATATAGACACCGGAGAGGGAGAGGGTTTACATGGAGTCGGTTACAAAGAAGGAAATATAATATCCGGATCGCCAAGCTTGTATTCCACGCAAAGGAGAGTCCCATACAGACACGGGACGTAGTCTTGAGTCTTGTATCTTCACGCTCCAATAGTCCAGACGAAGTATATAGTCCGGCTGTCCGGATACCCCCTAATCTAGGACTCCCTCACCCACTAGCTACATCTTCGCACGCAAGGAAGTGCGTCCGGGCAAACAAAAAACGATTCGCCCCCCTGATTGCTGGGACCCACCAGCTACACCTTCGCACGCAAGGAAGTGTGTCCGAAAAAAAACGATTCACCCCCTAGACTGCTGGGACCCACCAGCTACATCTTCACACTTAAGCAATTGCCTGACAGTCGGGACCCACTTGGTTGATGCGTACGTAGCGTTGTCATTCTGGTCGCGAACGTGTACGTACATACTGGTCGTTGTAGAGGCACGCACGTGTCGTAGTAGAGGCGCGCACGTAGCATGTACACGTACGTACAACGGCCAGGGTGCAAGAAAGAAAATACGACCACGTACGTACATACGTGCAGGGTCTCGAACGCCTACTCGCGCATACGTACGGCCAGAGCTCGTGTACATGGCTGGGTCGGAATGGAGAAACAACATCGTCGTCTTGTTCATGGGGAGGCAACGGAATGCGTCGTGTTCATGGGGAGGCAACGGAGCAACAGAACACGTGGGAGCCAACCGGCTGGGTCAGAATGAAATGCATCGTCGTGTTCATCGGGAGGGCTTGGACGGAACATGCAATGGAAATGAGGCCTGGCGTACCGCAGAACGGAGGAAACGGCCTTGTGTTCGACCGACCACGTTCGAAACGGGATCATGTTCATCGAGAGGGGTGTGGCATACCGCAAAATGGAGGAAACGGACATCCTACGGTCGAAACGGGGGTCCTGTTGATCGGGAGGGGTGTGGCATACCGCAAAACCGATGAAACGGACCTCCTACGGTCGAAATGGGGGTCCTGTTGATCGGGAGGGGTGTGGCGTACCGCAAAACGGACGAAACGGACTTGTGTTGGAGCGCCATGGTGGAAACGGGGATCCTGTTCATCGGGAGGGGCGTGGGGTACCGCAAAACGGGACTCCACGGGATACTGTTCATCTCCACCATCGACCTCCTCCAGCCTCCACGGGCTCCTGTTCATCCAGCCTCCACCGCGCTCTACTCCATCGGCTACTATTCAACCACCCCTCCATGGGCACCCCTCCACTGTCTACTGTTCATCCAGCCCTCCACACCACGGGGTCCTATTCATCTAGAGGCAACGCCACCGCTCACTGTTCATCTACCCCCCCCCCCCCCCCGCAACGCTCACTATTCATCCAGAGAGGCAGCATCGATCGGCTTCAGTTAGCAGTAGTAGCGAAGGAATCGCTCAATCGGGTTCAGTTAACAGCCATCGATCGATCGCTCGGGTTCAGTAACGCATAGCCTACAGTGTAATCGCTCGGGTTCAGTTAGAGCCCAACGCCTCGCTCGGGTTCAGTTAGAGCCAACGCCTCGCACACACGCGCGTACGTGTATGAGAGAAACGTGCATCGCTCGGCCCCCGACCTCCCACCGTAACCGGGAACTCCCCGAAAATTTCGTCGCCCTCTCCTCTACCACGGTTTTTTCCATCATGGACGTCCCAAAGAATGTCATGCAGCTGCATCTCCAGCCCGCCCAGGATGAAAAGCCCATTTTTGTCATGATTTTTTGTTATAGAAGTAGGAGCCCACCACATCTATGATGAAGGCGGGTTTTGTCACAATTATAATCATAGAAGTGTCATATGTATGATAGAAAAAAATTCGTTCGGCCCAAACTGTCACGGATGTGTGTTTTTTGTAGTATGGTTACAATGTCATCAAGATGCCGGGAAGCGGCAGAATCATCACAGTCCCCTGCCAGGAGAAGGATGCGGTGTGCTCCCTCGAGCGTGCCTTCCAAGCTGCATCAGTCGAGGACCCAGATGGCAAGAGCGGGAACCCTCCCGAGGCAGTTCCCAAGAACAAGAAGACATCACCCAGCTCAAGGCCTCAGGAGGTAGGCATCTCCGGAGGCGCCGGTCAGGATCTGCGCCTGTGCCAGGGGCGCCTCCCACCGTCGCATAGGAAGGCGCGCCCGGCACCCTCCTCGGGCAAGGCTTGGGGGCTCTCTCCTGGAGGGCCTCAGACTTTGCTGGGATCACGAGGGAGTCGCTCGGGCACCACTTGGAGGCGTGCTATGCGGCACGTTTCCCTCAGGAAAGCATGGGGCAAGGAAGGCCCAACCCTCAGGAGTTCATCACCAAGGCCACTCAGGAGCTTCAAGAATCACTAGTCATGCATGGCGATTGCCGCCTACCTGGCGTAGCTCCCCATCCAGGCGAGGATGGTGGGCTACGCGCCTGCATCGACTACCCAGGGCTCAGCTAAGTCGCGTCTTGGGAGCGCCTCTGGCCTTCGCACATGGGACGCTGCAAGGATCCGCCACACACCTACGTTTGCATGCCTTTCGTCCTGCCAAACACGGCTTCTGCTCACCAGCGTCTTCTGCGGAGCATTCAGGCAGCTCAGGAGGCCAGGCACCACGTGGTTTTACAGGGACTTCCTGAGGCCGAAAGGGCTAGTCATCGACTAGAGTGGGGGTGAATAGGCGATTTTTATGGAAGTCTTCAAAACATGGGAGTTTCCAAGACAAACAACATAAACTACACTATTCGAATTCAGCGGAAGGTAGACTACACTAGGCAGGCCATAGTCAAGTATTCAATGGAGTGAAAGCACGAAGACAAATAGCAGCTAGGTAGTAAAGATCAGAATGGAAGATAGTATGAAGTCAATCAGAACAGATAGTCACACAATGAAGTCAAACAGATAATGCAAGCAGACAATGACTTCACGAAGACAAACTGTAAGTAAGAGAGGTAAGAGATAGAACCAGTGGCGTCAGAAGGACAGGGATTTGTTCGACTAGTTCTAGTTGTTGTGACAACTGTACGTCTGGTTAGGGAGGCTGAGATTCAACTCAGAAGAGCGCGTCTTCACCTTATTCCCCTTGAGATAAGGACACCTAGTCCCCGCCCAATCACTCTGGTATGTCTTCAAGGTAGACTTCCGAACCTTCATAGACTTCGTTCACCGGCAATCCACAATAGCTCTTGCATGCTCAGAACGCGACGCCTAAACGGCTGGAGGATTCACAGTCCTCAAGCGTAACAAGTCTTCAGATCACGCGGACAGAAAGTCTTCAGTGATGCCAAACACTCTTTGGGCTCTGTGTGGTTGGGCTTTGTCCTCGCAAGGATTCTCTCTCGAAAGCTTCGGCGATGGGTTGCTCTCAAACGACAAAAGCCGTGTACTAACTCTGAGCAGCCACCAATTTATGGTGTAGGGGGTGGGCTATTTATAGCCACTGGGCAACCCGACCGGATATGTCCGAAATGACCCTAGGTCACTAAGGAACTGACACGTGTCGCAATGGTCAGATTTCAAACACACGCGGCAGCTTGACTTGAGCTACAAGTAATGCTGACTTATCCGTTTCAGGATAAGATTTGCTCTCATTGTCTTCGCTCGAAGACATAGGATTTGGTTGAGCATCACTTCAGTCACTCTGACTTTGTTCACTTGGACCCCACTTAATAGTGCGGTGGTTCCTATGACTCAACAAAGAAGAAACCGAAACAAGAAAACAACTAAGTCTTCGCGCTCTGTAGTCTTCACTCAATGTTTTCTCGTGTCATAGTCTTCAATGTGAATATCTTCACAGACCACCATTGTCTTCAATGTCTTCACACGTTTTTAGGGGTCATCTCCGATAGGTAAACCGAATCAAGGAGGGACTACTACCTGTGTTGTCCTGCAATTCTCACAAACACATTAGTCCCTCAACCAGGTTTGTTGTCAATACTCCAAAACCAACTAGGGGTGGCACTAGATGCACTTACAATCTCCCCCTTTTTCGTGATTGATGACAAACGGTAAGTATTAAGATATTGTCTTCATAGATGGAAAAAAGGCTCCCCTTGAAGATGTGCATACAAATGTTTTGCGTTGGAATGCAAATGCACATGGCAGGTTGTACTTGTGGATATCCTCTTCACTGTATGAAGACAATACATTATGCATGAACAGATATACATGAATAATGACATCAACAATGAAAAATGGACGTCTACGGAATGAGTTCATGCGGGATTTATCATCGCGTATGGGGAATTTATCGTCGCATCACACAGAATAGCAGAAAAAGTAGCAGACGACCATCAAGTTTAAGTGTTACAACTCAAAGAACCAAATGTAGCAAAACGAGAGTTGTAAACACTAGGCAAAAGTATAGCAACCACCCATCAGGACCCGCTTGAAGACTATCAACCTATGCTTCTCCCCCTTTTGTCAGTAACTACCAAAAAGGTTTGAAGACATCGGCTCTACTCGTTTCCATGAGGAGTAGGAGAAGCAGCAGGGTCGTCGTTGAGGTTTGGTGGTGCAGAAGAACTCGGCGCAGTGTTGATACGCGCTGGTGTCGGCGGTGGTGAAGTAGCATCATCGGCTTCATCAATAACTCTCGCATTTACTACGGCCGCCGCCGAAGAGTACTCTAAATCTTCAAGAGACGGGGTTCGATGTAGAACAGCATTCCAGGGAGGAGTGGAGTCAAACTTGAGTCTTTCATTGAAGCCATCGTCTTGAAGATCAGCTTCAGCACTGAGCAGTGGCAATCCCTTCCAAGTCCGCCGACAGGTTTCGTGAGCGACAAAGGCGTTCTTGGTGGCAAGATTGCGAATGCGATTTATATCCACCAAGAGTCTTTGCATTTGCCGCTTCTGCCTGTAATGATGCTTATCTTGCTTCTGATGCAAAGCCACAAGAAGCTCACGATCAATGAGCACACGGGAGCATTTGCGAGTTCTTGGAGCTATGGTGCTTTCGGTGGCTTCAGTACATGCACGACGAGTGTTGCCGGCCAATGGATAAACACGAGAAGCAACCTGAACACCTTCAACATTCTAGGAAAAGCTCTGACGATCTATATTGTGAAGATATAGGGCTTCCTTGGCAGGCTCTGGATAAATAGCTTCAATGGACATATCAACCTCTGGTAAAAATATGAGATGGTTACGAGCAGAGGGTTGATAGTCAATTGCAGAGTGGAGCTTGATCAGACGCATGATCCAAGGAGCTTAGAACTTCAGACCAAAGATGTCAGACCCAGAGGCAGCAAACTGGCGAATGAAGAAATCTTGAGTATTGAAGCTTTTGCCATTTAGAATGTAGAAGACCAATGTCTTCATAGCACCTTCAAGCTTTGCTAAGGAGGAATATCCCTTGATCGGCCATAGATTTTGCCGAATGATATGATAGATAGTGCGGGGCAGATACTCTAGGTCTTCAACAAGGAATTCCTTTGGATACTCAGCATCCGGGGGCAGTGGCTTCATCATATTGAGCATCTGGCTCATGTTGGGCTCAACCTTATGAAAGATACTCTCCAAAGCATCACCGGTGAAGCTGACAACCAGGTTCATATAGTTTGCCTGGAGTGGAGAGGCTTGTAAGCTCAATGAGATCAAAGGATTTCGCTTCATGATGAACATTGCCCGTCATCCACTCAAGGACCCATGTTGTTGTGTCCCTGTTGTAGTCGCGAATGTGGAGGGTTGCATAGAATTGGAGGAGAAGCTCTTCATTCCAATGTTCCTTGTCAGTGACAAACTCCAGAAGACCAGCATCACGAAAATAGTCTAGGGCTTCTTCAAGGCAGGGCAGACCAGCAATGGCTTCAGTGTCCAGACACATGAGGAAATATGCGCTCCTGATTGTATAAGATGCAGGAGTAGTAGCTGCGCTGATGGTAGCTCCAGAACCGATCTGATGAGATTCTTGGCTTGGAATATGGGTTCTTGCCAGAATCGAAGAAGGTGTTGTGTGCAATGAAGCCGTTGACATTGAATGAGCCTGGCGCCGATGCAGTACCTAGGAACCTTAGCAGCCTTGGTTTTGGCTTCTGAACCTGAGGCCTGTGCTCCACATGATAGCCAAATTGAGGTCCAGGAGCAGGTGGAGGAATCAGAATTGGCCATCTTACAGGAACAAGCTTGCCTTGGTAGAATGCTTGCTCAATTGTGTGGGGCCTTGTAGGCGGAACAGGAGCAGTGGCATTTGCAGAGGCTTCAGGCGGCACATTCGTTGCAGGTGTATCATTGGCTTCATTCACATCATTGACTTGAGGCGCCACATTGTCTTCAGTCATGACAACGTCATTAGCTTCAGGGAAGGTGTTGGTGGCAGCCTCAGTATTCTCAACCTCCACTTGAGGAGCAGGAGGGTCGGGCAGATATACGTTCTCCTCGAGAACGATATCTTGGTTGGTAGGGGGAGTAACGACAAGTTCTTCTTGTCTTTCTTCGGCTGATGTAGCCGGAATCTCTTCAGAAGCATTAGCTTCGGACACAGGAACCGTCACAGAAGGATTGTCTTCAGGAAGCACTTGACGTGCCACTGAGCTAGATTGGTGTGAATCCTCTTCTATGATGGTTGTCATGGAGACCGACGGCTTCTGGCCTTTGCAAAGCCGTTGGTACATGGGCGACGCTTTCGAGGATGGTGTGTTCTCCATGTAATTGTCGTCATTAACAATTAGACTAGGGCCTTGAGGTGGTGAAGGACGGGGTGTACTTGGAGTGTCTTGAACTGGGGTTGCTGGTTGGGGGCGATCAGCCCATGAGGCATCTTGTGAGATTGGCATCAGAGGACGACCAATACTAATGGTTTCGCTGTTCCTACGAACAGGCGATGACACTGTGTGGCGCTGGATCTGAGCAAGGACTTCATCATCTTCTACATTGTCTTGGGGACCAATGTCTTTAGTCGCGATGGGGTCAGCGACTAGAACCTCTTGAGCTTCAGGAGCCTCTGTGGAAGCAGGCTCATGAACAACCAATCGACGCTCTTGATTTGCAGATGGAGGGGGAGCAAAAGCAATGGGTTCAACAACAAGGGGCTCTTTGGGAGCAGCCCGATCTCTCTTCTTGGTCTTCCTCTTCTTGAGGGGTGGAGCATCATCTGTGGTGTTCATGGTTTTGCGCTTTCTGGCTCCGGCTTTAGCTGCCTTGGTTTTCTGCTGATCTAAAGCCACAGTGCAGACCTTAGGCTTCGAGCCTGTCATGCTGGCAGGGAAGACAATGTGAGGTTCTTCCCGCCGTGGAGCTTCAGTCTGGGCCACATTGTGCTTCTTCTTGTGCTTGGCAGCCATCTTGGGGTCAATGTCAGGACACCCAAGAGCCTTGCGCTTTTCAGCTTTGTTGTAAGCCTGAACACACTTAGCAGCAGGAGTTTTCATGCGCTCTCTTGAGCCTTTGGCTTCCTCACGTTTCTTGCGAAACGCCTCCTTGAGGTCATTGAGCATCACTTTGAATTTTTGGACATCGGCCACACTTAGCTTGGCTACATGCTTCTTGAACTGTTCCTTTTAAAAATCAATCTTGTGCTTTAGTTCAATGATTCGCTGAGCCAGAGCCAGCTCAGGAGCAATGGCGCCTTGAAAGGAGACGCTGATGCCAATGGGGAGTTGAAGATCATCAAAGCTGAGATCTAGATTGTTGAACCATTCATCAATGAAGGTGTGCAGGATATTCACATCGAAGAGGGGCAAATCATTGAAGATCTCCGCCTCTTGCTTGCTCTCGATCAGCTGCTCAAGGGCATCATTGCCAAATTCTTCATCTGAGGACAAATCAATGGCTTCAGATTCGTTCCTCAGAACGGCAGCAGGTGTAAGGGCTTGACTCTGTCACTGAACAGGTTTCTTCTTTGGCTTCTGATGCCTCTTAGAGATGCGAGAGAGATCTTCAGAGGTGTTACTAGGAGCAGGAGGAGCAGTTGCCAATGGCTTCACACGTGAAGCTTTTGGAGCAGCAAATGACTTTGAAGCTTTGGTCTTCCTTTGCTTCTGCGGCTTTGGAGTAGGAGCTCGAGCTTCATCAGTGTCAGCATCATTATCAGAATGATCCACCTTGGACAGTTATGTGGGTGATGAGGCCATCAAGGTTGTAGAAGGGGCCGACCCTGTTCTGATTTGCTTCGCGGGTGCCGTCATCCCGAGGTGAGGAAGGACCATGGTTGAAGTTGAGCCCTAGAGCCTTCTTGTTCTTTGCAGCAGAGTCTTAGGGAACTGGTAGTTGCGCTTGAAAAATGGTCTTCACGGCACCATAGCAGAGAAGAAGGATCAGCGTTCTCTGGCTGCGGCCCATGAATCATGCACGGATAGAATTCTCATTGGAGAGCTCCAGGAAGGGACTGAGGTTGAAGATTTTTGTACACAATATCTCCCCAAGGTCCCTTGATGGCATTTTTCTCTGCATATTCTTCAGTGACGAAGCGGTATTTGAACCACTCTTCTACCCAATATCTTCATATCAACTGGATTCGATTCTTACGCCCAGTATAGGTTTCCTCAGGATCAGTCTTGTACAGCTCGTGCAAATCTGGAGGCAAATCCTTGGAAGTGTTACCACGACGCTGTCTGCCTCCTTTTCATGCTGACTTTTCAGTTGCCATGAAATTTAAGCTGAAGGGCTTCAGTAAGTGCAATGGCTTCAAACGGCTGGTCAGACACGAACTGGCTTCAGGTGAGTTGATGTGACTCTACAAGAATTCTGCAAACGAATGCAGACTATGAGAACCAAGGATTCTCCCACGGACATGTACCTGTGACAGCATTAGCGGTGCGAGGGAAGGGGAAGAGGTCATATGCATTTTCAGAAGTTTTTGAAGATAAATCAGTTTGAAGACATTGACCTCACAATGCGAAGACATTCACTTATTTGAGGAGAGTTGGTTCCAGAGTTGAACAAATCCAAGAATAAGTACAAGTGAGGAATCTAACTTGTAAAGAAGCATAAGTGAATAGACTAGGCAGAATATGAGATGCAGGATGAGATAGATTCAAGTTTGAAGATCTAGAAACCACTTTTGGTAAAAACGGATGAATCTATCAGATCAAAAAGACGGTAAAAGTAAACTATAATTACCACACGAGGAACTGCTAGACGGAGCGAAGATGGAGGCCGAGCAGTTCAATCTCCAGTGCCCTAACTTGGCGATGGAAGACACCTACGGCGACGGCGGAGAAGACGAGGTCCGCGGCCGGCGTGAGGACGGCATCGAGAAAGTCGCGGCAGCTAAGTGCTTCGTTGTCGGCATCGGTGAGAGCTAGCGGAGGCGCTAGGGTTTGCGAGAGGTGGTGAGGAGGAAGAAGAATTTTTGACCGAGACGTGACGGGTATTTATAAGGACAGAGACGGCACAGCGCAACTACGCAGGTGCCCCTGGCGGTTCACATCTGATAGACACGTGGCAAGCATGCCACACCTTGGGAGTTGTTCCATGTTCCCACGCACGCCTGGATTGTCGGGGTGGTTGTTCTGAATTCTCCGGGTTACAGGCAAATAGGATAAATCATTAAAAACAGATATAAATGTGTGTCAGATTGACTTCAGCTGACAAGGTCTCAGTGAAGACAATCAACAGTTTTCAATAGAATGCATATGACTTGGACACATAGAGTTGAGATAGAAGCATAGATAGGTTAGGGTCCGATCACATTCACTTAGTTCAAAAGATTCAACACGAAACCAGAGCTATAAGTGAATGCTGTAGAGAATAGAACACAGATATATATAGTACTAGTCCAATTCAACCAATTAAAGATAAACTTGAGTATAAGCCAAGGATGAATATGAATCACATATGAAAACAATGCAAGCGTAACACCAAGAGAAACACTGCAGACAAAAATTTGGTGGTGGCGTTACCCACCGTATAGGAAGTATTAGACCCAGACACGATGCACAGTTATCGTGGCACTCCGAAGTCAAATTCCACATTAATGTATTCAGACTTAGAGTGTATGTCTTCATTGATTGAAGATATACATTACTTCGTGTGTTGAACATCTAAGTCATCAAAATGCATAAGTGTTAGGACGTGTGTCCATTCACAGGACATTTGAGGATTCTAAGATATTTAGCTCACACCGCAACCTGCAAAACCTTTTCTCATCCAAGGGCTTTGTGAAGATATCAGCCAACTGTTCTTCTGTCTTGAAGTGAATGATATCAATACCTTCCTTCATAACATGGTCTCTGAGAAAGTGATGACGAATTTCAATGTGCTTTGTCTTCAAGTGCTGAACTGGGTTGTTTGCAATCTTGGTAGCACTCTCATTATCGCAGTAAAGAGGCACATTCTTCAGATGGATTCCATTGTCCTTGGGAGTTTGCTTCATCCAGAGAAGTTGAGCACAACAAGATCCAGCAGCAATGTATTCAGATTCAGCAGTAGAGAGAGATACACAGTTCTGCTTCTTTGAAGACCAGCAGACAAGAGATCGTCCCAGAAAGTGACATGTGCCTGATGTGGACTTGCGATCAACCTTGTCACCAGCATAATCAACATTTGAGAATCCAACTAGATCAAACTCTGAGCCCTTTGGATACCATAATCCTAGTGTTGGGGTGTAAGCCAAATATCGTAGAATTCGCTTCACAGCTAAGTGATGTGATTCCTTTGGTGCCGCTTGGAATCGGGCACACATGCAAACACTAAGCATTATATCTGGCCTAGATGCACATAAGTAAAGCAAATAACCAATCATGGAGCGATATACCTTTTGATCGAACTCTTTACCATTGTCGTTGGGACCCAGATGACTTTTGGTTGGCATTGGCGTCGTGTATCCTTTGCAATCTTGCATTCCAAACTTCTTCAGGAAATCTTTGAGATATTTTTCTTGTGATATGAAGATGCTATTGCGCTGCTGACGGATTTGAAGACCCAGAAAGAACTTCAGCTCACCCATCATGGACATTTGATATTGCTCTTGCATCATGTGACCAAATTCATCACTGTATTTCTTGTTGGTGCAGCCGAAGATAATGTCATCCACATAGATTTGACACACAAACAGTTCACCATCATATGTCTTCGTGAAGAGTGTAGGATCTAGTGAACCAGGTTTGAAGCCTTTGCTCTTCAGGGAGTCTTTGAGCGTGTCATACCAAGCACAAGGGGCTTGTTTGAGGCCATACAGTGCCTTGTTGAGCTTGTATACCATGTCAGGATGTTTTGGATCTTCAAAACCTGGAGGTTGTGCGACATATACTTCTTCTTCTATCTTTCCATTGAGAAAAGCACTTTTCACATCCATTTGATACAGGAGAATGTTGTGATGATTTGCATAGGCTAGCAGTATGCGAGTGGCTTCAAGTCTGGCCACCAGAGCAAATGTTTCATCGAAGTCAATTCCTTCCACTTGAGTGTAACCTTGTGCAACAAGACGAGCCTTGTTTCTGACCACATGACCATGCTCATCTTGCTTGTTGCGATATATCCATTTGGTGCCAATGATATTGTGTTTCCGAGGATCAGGACGCTTGACCAATTCCCACACATTATTTAGCTCGAACTGTTGAAGCTCTTCTTGCATAGCTTGAATCCATTCAGGTTCCATGAAGGCTTCATCAACTTTCTTGGGTTCAGAGATTGAGACAAATGCAAAGTGTCCACAGAAGTTGGTTAGCTATGTTGCTCTTTGGGTTGTTTTGGAACGAGTGAGTGGACCAGGGGCATTCAAGATGTCAATTATCCTCTCAATCTGAACTTCATTTGCAACACGAGGATGAGCAGGACGAAGATTTTGCTCTTGCTGATCAATATCATCAGTTGAGGGATTGTCTTCAGGCTGAGCATTGTCTTCAGGTTGATTGGGTGCAGACATGAAAAGTTCCTCTTCATATTGATTCTCATAGGTATGATATCTCAAATTCCCATCTGCTTGATAGATTCACTTGGAGGTACTTCATCTAGCACATTTCGCAGGTGCTCTCTTTGCGAGCCGTTAGTTTCATCGAACCGCACATCTACAGTTTCAACCACTTTATAGTGAAAGAGGTTGAAGATTCTGTAGGAGTGCAAATCCTTTCCATAACCAAGCATAAAACCCTCATGTGCTTTCGGTGCAAATTTTGAAGTGTGATGTGGATCCTTGATCCAGCACCTGGCACCAAATACTCTGAAGTAGCTTACATTTGGCTTCTTACCAGTTTGGAGCTCATAGGATGTTTTCTTCAGAAGCTTGTGAAGATAAACTCTGTTGATGATGTGGCAAGCAGTGTCAATGGCTTCAGGCCAGAACTTTCGTGGAGTCTTGTACTCATCAAGCATCGTTCGGGCCATCTCAATGAGAGTTCCGTTCTTGCGCTCGGCGATGCCATTCTGCTGAGGTGTATAAGGAGCAGAGAACTCATGTGTGATGCCAAGAGTATCCAGATAGAGGCCGAGACCAGTGTTCTTGAACTCAATGCCATTGTCGCTTCTGATGTGCTTGATCTTGACGCCATAGTTCGTCATGGAACGATTGGCAAATCGTCTGAAGGCATCCCACACTTCAGTCTTATAGAGAATTATGTGCACCCAAGTATATCTAGAGTAATCATCAACAATTACGAAGCCATAGAGGCAAGCAGTAGCATTGAGAGTAGAGTAGTGAGTAGGGCCGAATAGATCCACGTGAAGCAGCTCGAAGGGTTGAGATTTAGTCATGATTTTCTTCGAGAGATGCTTGGCCCTAGTCATCTTTCCTGCTTCGCAGGTGCCACATAGATGATCCTTCTTGAATTGACGCCTTCGATGCCCACTACATGCTTCTTCTTCGCGAGAGTGTGCAAATTCTTCATGCCAGCATGCCCTAGTCTTCGATGCCAGAGCCAGCATTCCGAAGCCTTTGCTAGAAGACATATGGCCATCTGTGGTCCTGCTGAGAAATCTATCATATAGAGATCGTCTTTCCGATACCCTTCAAAGACTAGAGACTTGTCAGATTCCATTAGTATAAGGCATCGATATTTTACAAATAGCACAATCATGTTCAAGTCACAAAGCATTGAGATAGACATTAAGTTGAAACCAAGGGATTCAACAAGCATCACTTTATCCATGTGCTGATCCCTTGATATTGCAACTTTGCCTAGACCCAATACTTTGCTTTTACCAGTATCAGCAAATGTGATGTGACTTTTGTCTGATGGACGTAGCGTTGAATCCATCAGAAGACTTCGATCGCCCGTCATGTGGTTAGTGCATCCACTATCCATAATCCATTCTGAAGTACGAGGTGTCGTAGCCTATAGTGCAGTTTGGGGGATAGGCTTCACCAAGCGAGTTGTGAAGCATAAACATTTGACGAACAAGTGGAACATGAAAATTCAGATCTTGGTTAGGATAGATAGGGTGAGTATCAAGGAATCCTGGAACGAAGTACATAGTAAGACCATTGGGGCATTTTATCTTATGCCCCACAAGATGTTAAGGTCCCCATCATTAGTTTTGGATGCCTTTGATTTCCGGCTAGAGACCTTACCTTGCAAAAGAGAGTTAAGTTTTCTTAACCACCCACATTTTCAGGGATGGCTTAGAAGCAATGAGTCTAAGTGCAGCATCTGAGAATTTTGGCTTTGGATCCCTAGTAAACAGCCTTGCAGGAGGTGAATAATACTCATAGGAATAAGCAGAAAAATTCTTTGTTCTATGAACATAGCGGTTTGAAGAAACACGCTCATATTCATGGGTCTGAGTATGATTTCCCTGCAAAACATTGACGTTAGGGTGACTCAGATGAGTCCTCGGTCTTTATGAAGCCTTTGGACCATATGAAGCCTTTGGTATGGGGTTTGTCTTCTTCACGGGTGGTGTCATGATGACATTCACAGGAAGATTCTCAAGACAACTTCTAGGAACCCATATCTTCTTTAAAGGTGATCCATTCCTGCAGTTAGTACCAATATACCTGGCAAACACTTCGCCATTCTGGTTCTTGAACAGTTTGTAGTTTGCATCAATGGATTCATCAATGATAATGGGGTTAGCACAAGTGAAACCAGATAAGGTGGATGGATCAACTGGAGGTTCCTTTGCAGCAACCCATGTGGTTTTGGGGTACTGCTCAGGCTTCCAGTATGACCCATCAACATTCATTTTCCTCTCGAACCCAACACCCTCTTTCCTAGGGTTTCGGTTCAGAATCTGCTTTTTGAGGACATCACACAGTGTCTGATGCCCTTCGAGACTTTTGTACATCCCTGTCTCAAGCACTGTCTTCAACCTGGCATTCTCATCAGCAATAGCAGTGGTATCCTCAGCAGAGGGGTTAGTTACCACATCAGCAGGTGAAGATATTGCAACAGCAACAGAAGTAGAACATTCAGCAATAGAAGCAGCGTTATCACGCTCAATGCATTTTAGGCATAGTGGTTCAAATACTTCCTGAGTGGGACTGATCTGTTGGGCACGAAGTGACTCATTTTCCTTTTGAATATCTTCATGATCCGATCTCAATTTCTCAAGTTCCTGCTTCCTTTGAAGATAATCATAGGAAAGCTTTTCATGAGAAGTTGTGAGAGATTCATGTCGACCTTCAAGTTCCTGGTACTTAATATGAAGATTTTTTATGTCTTCAATTAAGGACTAGGACTTGGTCATTTCCGCTTCCAACAGGTCATCGCTCTTGTCTAACAATTTTTGAGTATGTTCCATAGCTTTCTGTTGTTCAGTTGCAATTTTAGCAAGTGTTTTGTAACTAGGTTTGGATTCACCATCAGAGTCATCTTCACTGGATGTTTGAAAGTAAGCATCGCGTGATTTTACCTTGGCACCATGTGCCATGGAGCAGTAGGTGGGAGGCGAGTAGTCCTCGACATTATCATCAGTGTTGGTGACGGAGCCATTGTCTTCGGTGTTGAAGATGGACTTGGCGACGTAGGCAGTAGCTAGAGCCAGACTTGCAACACCCGAGTCAGACTCCCCTTCAGACTCCACCTCTGCCATCTCTGAAGCTGACTCCTCTTTTGAATCCATTTCCTTGCCAACAAAAGCACGGGCCTTGCCAGATGAGCTCTTCTTGTGTGATGAATATATGGAAGAAGACTTGGAAGAAGACTTTGAGGATTTCTTCTTTTTCTTGTCATCAGAATCATATTCTTTGCTCTTCTTCTTCTTATTCTTCTTCTTCTTCTCATTGTCCCACTGTGGACACTCAGAGATGTAGTGACCAGGTTTCTTGCACTTGTGACAGGTTCTCTTCTTGTGATCATAGGCAGAAGCTTCATCATTCCTTGAGCTGGATCGTGAAGACTTTCGGAAGCCTTTCTTCTTGGTGAATTTCTGAAACTTCTTCACAAGCATAGCAAGCTCCTTTCCAATGTCTTCAGGATCACCAGAACTGCAGTCAGATTCTTCTTTAGATGAGGAAGCAACAGCCTTTGCCTTCAAAGCTCGAGTTCGGCCATAGTTGGGGCCATAGATATTTCGTTTCTCAGATAGCTGGTACTCATGTGTGTTGAGCCTCTCAAGTATGTCAGATGGATCGAGAGTCTTGAAATCAAGACGTTCATGTATCATTAGGGCTAAGGTGTCAAATGAGCTGTCAAGAGATCTCACTAGTGTCTTCACTATATCATGCTTCGTGATCTCAGTGGCTCCGAGTGCTTGGAGCTCATTTGTGATATCAGTGAGGCGATCAAATGTGATCTGGACATTCTCATTGTCGTGTCTCTTGAAGCGGTTGAAGAGGTTGCGGAGAGTACTGATACATTGATCTCGCTGAGTTGAGACGCCTTCATTGACCTTGGAGAGTCAGTCCCAGACTAGTTTCGACGTTTCCAGAGCACTCACGCGGCCATACTGTCCTTTGGTAAGGTGTCCACTGATGATGTTCTTGGCAGTAGAGTCCAGTTGAATGAACTTCTTGACATCAGTAGGGGTGACGCCTTCACTTGTCTTGGGAATGCTGCTCTTGAAGACATACCATAGATCGACATCAATGGCTTCAAGATGCGTGCGCATCCTATTCTTCGAGTAGGGATATTCAGTGCCATCGAAGATGGGGCACGCAGCGGAGACTTTAACTATCCCTGCAGTCGACATAGCTGAACTCCAGGTGGTTAAACCGAATCACACAGAACAAGGGAGTACCTCGCTTTGATACCAATTGAAAGGGCTAGTAATCGACTCGAGGGGGGTGAATAGGCGATTTTTATGAAAGTCTTCAAAACATGGGAGTTTCGAAGACAAACAATATAAACTACACTTTTCGAATGCAACGGAAGGTAGACAACACTAGGCAGGCCATAGTCAAGTATTCAATGGAGTGAAAGCACGAAGACAAATAGCAGCTAGGTAGTAAAGATCAGAATGGAAGATAGTATGAAGTCAATCAGAACAGATAGTCACACAATGAAGTCAAACAGATAATGCAAGCAGGCAATGACTTCACGAAGACAAACTGTAAGTAAGAGAGGTAAGAGATAGAACTAGTGACTTCAGAAGGATAGGGATTTATTCGACCAGTTCCAGTTGCTATAACAACTGTACGTCTGGTTAGGGAGGTTGAGATTCAACTCAGAAGACCACGTCTTCACCTTATTCCCCTTGAGCTAAGGACACCTAGTCCCCGCCCAATCACTCTGGTAAGTCTTCAAGGTAGACTTCTGAACCTTCACAGACTTCGTTCACCGGCAATCCACAATAGCTCTTGCATGCTCAGAACGCGACGCCTAACCGGCTGGAGGATTCACTGTCCTCAAGTGTAACAAGTCTTCAGATCATGCAGACAGAAAGACTTCAGTGATGCCAAACAGTCTTTGGGCTCTGTGTGGTTGGGCTTTGTCCTCGCAAGGATTCTCTCTCGAAAGCTTCGGCGATGGGTTGCTCCCAAACGACAAAAGCCGTGTACTAACTCTGAGCAGCCACCAATTTATGGTGTAGGGGGTGTGCTATTTATAGTCACTGGGCAACCCGACCGGATATGTCCAAAATGACATTGTGTCACTGTCGGGGATATACCTTGCGGTATGACCCGGCCGGAGTCATAATCCGGCTGGGACTTGGTAAACCGGCGAGTGTTAAACCGGCAGAGTTAAGATAGATGGTAGCACCGGCAGGTGTTAAGACAATCATAACCCGGCAGACAATGTTAAACCGGCAGACAATGTTAAACTGACAGACAATGTTAAACCAACAGACGTTAAGAAGCCCAGGAAAGGAAGTCAAAATAATTTAAGTCTTAGTCCGAGATGGACTCTACATGTAACCCGCCCATTCAACTTATATAAGGAGGGGCAGGGCTCCCCAAAGAGGGAGAAGCTAGAAACAATCTTTAGGGCTAGACACAACTAGAGGGGAGCCGGTTTACGGCGACTCCCTCGTGATGATAATGAGATCTAGCCTCAAAGAGCATGTAGGGTTTTTACTGGATGATGTTTCTCGGGGCCCGAAGCTATCTAAACCCTTGTCTTGTGTTGCGTCTCTCGAGTCCGCTAAACCCCTTTCAAGCTACCACATAGATACGTTGTCCTCGCGACGAAGTCCTCACACTAAGGGCATCTGACGTGTTAATTCCACGACAGTTGGCACCCACCGTGGGGCTTGCGCACGTTGGTGTTGAGTTTTTGGAGGGAGCTCCTCAAGGATCGAGAAGCTCGCGAATAGACGGACGAAGAAGAGTTGACATGGAACAATCGCACAGGGTAACCCGAGGCCAGATAACCTTGAGCGTAGCTGGTGGTATTCATGGTGTTAAGATCAGAATCATGATCAAACTTGGTAGCCATCGGGTACAAGATTGTGATCGCATGAAAAAACTAAGGTTGCGTCCACTCCGCCGAGCCGTCTAAAAAAGTTGCCGAGACCGAGATTAAAACTTTCCGCTGCAGTTTTCCTTCTTGGACTAAGGGGCGTATTCACCGAGACTGACGCGAAGTCATCCTGTGCTGTGATCAAACCGCCGTAAGCCTTGTTTTTCCTCCAATCGATCAAGCTAGGTACAAGCACATGCAAGGGATCAGACGAGCTGCAGTGTCCTCTGTGCGTACTTTACAACAGTAGCAATCCTACTACAAAGTTTATATTGGCCAAAACTACTACACGGGGAGCGACATCTGCCTTTGCAAAATCCTACTACAATATACACCAAGAAGAATGAAGATATCACGGTACTAGATGTTGTTGCTAATAGGCAAGTGCTCAAAAGGCAAAACACCAGGGATTAGCAAAGCCAGACGATGGGACTTGACCTCGTTTTCACGGCCTCGCCCTCCTACTCGTTTCGGACCAAGGGGCCCAGTCTCCGTTCAACCTCTGTTCCAAGCCGCTACTTGCCTTCTACTGCTACATCTGCTGTGGGCCGCCTCCGCTCCGAGCCGCCGGGGCCTCTCCCGCGTGCTGGCTGCCTCTCGCGGTTCTCGTCTCGCCAGGCGCCCTTCTTCCCCGGTCGCGCATGGAATCCCCAGCGTGGACTCGTTCCAATCTGCGGTCTGCCTTGAGCAAACCGATGTCCAACCCGCCGCAATCTGCGGTCTGCCTTGAGCCGCCACTCGATCAACCCATCGCCTCCGTACTAAGCCGCCCCAGCCTCGTGCTTAAAGCCGCCGGGCTCACGTTGAGCCTCTGTTGCGGCCTCGGCCGGCCTCCTCCGAAGTGCTGCCTTCGCCTCTGAGCTGCCCCGCCGGGTCGTGCTCCGCCAGGTCGTGCCCGTCGGCTCCGCAAGCCGGCTGTTGCTGCTCCTCCGCGCGCCGCATTTGGCCTCGTCTTGAACCGCCCGGTCATCTACAATCATGACTATCAAGCCGCTAGTACTGCTAAGCGCCGCGACCCGCTCGCTATTAAGTCGCCCGTGCCGCTGAGCACCATGGCCTGCCTGCTATTAAACCGCCGGTGCTGCTATCTTGCAACGTCGCTCGCGTGCCGTCCTGGCCCGCCCGCCGACTCGCATCTTCAGCTTCGCCGATGTCGCGCAACCTGGCCGCTTGCTGGTTACGGTTTCCTGCCTGACTTCTTCGCCGCCGGTCTCCGCGTTGAGCTATCGCTCTGAGTTGACCCGCCCGCTGTGCCTCACCTGCTGCGGTCGCTCTGTTTTAACCTCGCTGGTTATGACCCGCCTCCGGGTTGCTTGCATCGGCCACAGTCCGGCCCAGTCTCTGCCTTGCTGCTGTTGAACCGCCCTGGCCGAGGACAAACCCGTGAACCACCGCCTGGACCCTGCCTCAGGTGTCTCCTTCTGCCTTAGGGCATCTTCAGTCGTTGGCCCCCCCAGGACGCATAAAAATCGCCCCCTGGGGGCGAGCCGGCATTACACTCGGCGCTGGGGGCGGTTTTGCGCCCAGTCGTCGCCCCCAGCTCGCCCCAGGTGCCGAAATTGGTCCACTTTGCAGCCCAATTTCAGCGAATAAACGGCCCATATGGGAGAGAATAGGCCCATATTCGGTGTGGTTTCGTCGTGTCTCGGCGTTCAATTATCAACACAATTATTCCTTATCACATATTTCATCACAGAAAAATCAAATACTTCAACAAAATACTACAACAACAAATAGTTCAATACAAATTATATAGTTCAACAAATAAAAACTCGTATTTCATCATGCGGTGTCCCCCTTGAGCCTCCATAGGTGCTCAATCAGATCTTTCTGCAGTTAATGATGCACCCGTGGGTCTCGGATCTCCTGACGCATACTGAGATAGGAAGTCCAAGTTGCCGGTAGCTAGTGATCAACTTCGGCTAGAGGACCCTGCCTGTAGTATGGTTCAGTGTCAAACACTGGGTCTTCTTGCTCGCTCTCGATGATCATGTTGTGCAAGATGACACAGCAAGTCATGATCTCCCACATTTGATCTTTCGACCAGGTCTGAGCGGGGTACCGAACAACAGCGAATCGAGATAGGAGCACACCAAATGCCTGCTCGACATCCTTCCTGCAAGCCTCCTGAAGCTTCGCAAACCAGGCGTTCTTGCCTCCTGCCACAGGGTTTGACATCATCTTCACAAATGTCGACCATCTCGGATAGATGCCGTCAGCTAGATAGTACCCCTTGTTGTATTGGTGCCCATTGATCTCGAAGTTCACCGGAGGATAATGGCCCTCAACGAGCTTGGCAAAAACAGGAGAGCACTGCAGCACGTTGATGTCATTGTGAGTTCCTGGCATACCAAAGAAGGAGTGTCAAATCCAGAGGTCCTGTGTGGCTACCGCCTCGAGCACCACACTGCAACCGCCTTTGGCGCCTTTGTACATCCCCTGTGTCACATCCCTAGTTCTGGTATGACCTAGACTAGCTAGTCATTTGTGCATCATGTTTAAATTCCTTTTAAATTTGAAATGAGGATTTGTGAAACCCTCAGAATCATTTCTGGAAATGACCCAAATAAAAATTGCTCCAAAAGGGTCCAAGAAAAAGCTCATGTTGCTCTCTGAAAATATTGGGCAGAGATAAAAATCAAACCAATATTTTTAGGAGCTCATAAGTATTTATTTTGGGCATTTGGAATTAATGCATAATTATTTGCATTGGATATATATATATATGTTATATATATAATATATGTCCAAAAATTATGCCAGTTGTTGAGGAGCTCTGGAATAATGCCACTAGCCCCTACAAAAATTGGGATAAGAAAATAAAATGGTTTATTATTTTTATTAAACCAAACAAATGTCAGAAAAATAGAAAAAGAAAATAAAAGGGAGAAGAGACTTACCTGGCGCTTACCTCCCTCTGCAGCCCGTTCCTGTGCGGCCTGGCCGGCCCAGTTGGCCAGCCCAGCCCAACTGGCCCCCCTTCTCTGTCGTCTTCGTCCTCGACAGGCATATGGGCGCGTGCCCGACGCGCCGCGCCACCTCCTCCCTCCCTGCCTGCCTGTCCTCCCCCTCGTCGCTCTGGATGCTCCACACGACGCCACGCGCCGCCCCGTACCCCTCTCACTCTCCCCCGGTCCTCTCCTCTCCTCTCCCTCGCTCTCTCTCTCACGGCCGAGACCGCCGTCGCCGCCGTCCACAGCCACCGAGGCCTCGGCCACTGCCGCGCCTCCCCGACGCTCTCCACAGATCCGCCGCGACCCCCTCTCCCTCCTCACCAAGCCAAGCAACCCGGGCGAGCCCCACTTCGTCCTCGGCGCCGTCGTCTTCATCTCCGGCCGCCGGAGATCGTCTTCGCCGCCCCGCCGACTCCAGCCTCCCCCGAGCTCTCCGACGACGTCTTCGAGCCCGCCGTGAGCCCCCGCATCGGTTCCTCCTTCTCCCCTGCCTCCCCGCGCTCTGTAGCTAGCCCCGCCATCGAAGCCGAACTCCGGCCGCCGCCGCAAGCTCGCTTCCGGACAGGCACCGACCTTCCCGTGTCCAACCACTCGCACCACTGGATGCGCCAGCTCCCCAGCTACGCGTAGCACGTCTCCACCGTCGATTTGGTCACCGGAGGACCAAATCCGAGGCCCTCCGCCGCCTTCAGCCTCGCTGGCGGCTAAACGCCGGCGAGATTGACCGGGTCAACCCCGCTAACTAACACCCCCTGTGACACTGACATGTGGGGCCCGGCCCTGCTAATTTTTAGTTTAATATTAGCTTGACAATTAATTAACTCCGTTAATTAACCATGACACTGACGTACGGGGCCCACTTGTCAGGTTTGACCTGGACCTGGCCGTTGACTCGCTGACGTCACGCTGACGTCAGGCTGACACAGTTATCCATTTTCTGGATTTAAAATAAATTAGGA
Organism: Triticum timopheevii; assembly: GCA_963921465.1. Lineage (NCBI taxonomy): Eukaryota > Viridiplantae > Streptophyta > Magnoliopsida > Poales > Poaceae > Triticum > Triticum timopheevii. The sequence continues at coordinate 422,649,086 of OY997272.1, forward strand.
AATTCCAGAAAATGCTTTAAACTTCAAAAATTCATATAAATTCAACCGTAGCTCAGATTGAAATAATTTATATATGAAAAATTATCAGAAAAATTCAATCTTTCCATATGTACTAGTTTCATGCATGGAAGACCAACTTATACATGCTGTATATGAGAAAACACATTATGGCATTTTGAGAGACTTAATTTAGAGTTGCATTTGAACCCTTGGTTCAAATGGATCTCTTCCAAATAAAATGCTAGATGCATTAGCACAAAACAACATCACATATTCATGCCATGATCATACATCATATTGTTGCATATGCTTGAGTATTGATTGCCGACACCGTTCTTTCTCGATAGGTCCTGCTCCGGAGACCGTTCCAGAGTACCTGTTTGAGGAGCAGTGCCCTTTGTTGATCTACCAGGCAAGCAAACCACCTTGTTCATTCCGATACAATCCTACTCTCTCGCTCCTGCTCTCAGTTATTGCATTAGGACAAAAACGATTCATCTGCTACTTTGTGTTGCGGTAGTTGAACCCATTCCTCTGCATGACCAGTCGTTGCCACAGTAAATAGTTGAAACCCACTAGCATGTGTAGGAGTTGATTGAGCCATGTTGTGTTCCTACCATGCTATGCCTGCTATTGCTTAGAGTTGTGTCAGGTCTGATTCATTGGGAATGAATTGGAGTGTTACGATATGTTCTGATGCTGAGAGTGAAGTGTGTGAACACGATTTGGTAAAGGTAGCGGTGAGAGGCCATGTAGGAGTACATGGTGGGTTGTCTCACTGGAACCGTCCTTAAGCACTGAGTTCTATGTATGTTGTCCAATGACTCGATACTACCACACATTGGGCTCCGGGCGCTCCAAGCCCTCTCGACTTATTAACCAACATGATCTCTGTCCAGGAGTCGCAACTAGTTTCTGGTGTTTGTAGGTAGTGCTATTTTTCTACCAAGTGGCACCCGGCAGGGTGGGCTTGGGACAGACAGGCACACGTGGCCTGTTGTACCGAGTGGCACCAGGATGGTGGGCTCGGGAACCCTGCACACATCGTTTGGGGCCGTGAGCGACACCCCGGCCGGATCTCCTTGCGGATGGAACCCGAATAGGCGATAAACCTGGGCTAGAGTCTTGTGTGGTTAGTCAGGTCGTGGCCGACTCCCTCGCCAGGCTTCCGCTTGAAGGTTGCCGAGATACACGATGTGTACATGGTGGTAAGTGGCGAGAGTGTGTGTGAAGAAGTACACCCCTGCAGGGTTAACATGATCTATTCGAATAGCCGGGTCCGCGGTTATGGACTTCTTGGATGCTTACATGGTACATAGACAACTTAAAGTGTATACTATAAAATGCTCAAGACAAGTGTGAGTGCTATGGATGGCCTTCTCGTAGGGAGACGGGGATGAATCCATAGTAGTGTATTGTGTGGTGATTAGTGGACTCGTGTGCGCCATATCACCTCAAAGAAGTTCTGGTAGTCGTAGAACAGGATAGCCACAGAGTCAAAGCTGGCTTGCTGCAACTAAACCCCACATTACCCTCTTGATACAAGTGCTTGTATGATAGGATCTGATGTAAGTCTTGCTGAGTACCTTTGTACTCATGTTGCTTTATTTATGTTTTTGCAGCGGAGACTTCGGTCTTACTAGTGTTCTCGTGGCCTTCGACGAGTAGCTTGTACCTCAGCTACGATATTGATCGGATGTTGTAGATAGTCAAGCTCTTCAGGCTTTTTCGTTTGTAGATGTCTGTACCTAGACATGTAATGCTTCCGCTTGTTGCTTGTATGCTCTGTATGATGGGTCCTGTGACCCCTGTTTGCAATAAATGCTATGATGGCTCTTCTGAGCCTTTATCTATATGAGTTGTTGAGTTATGCTGTGATGCCATGTTGTACAGCACATACTTGCATGTTATGCGTACATGTAATGTGTATTGCTATGTGTGGGATCTGACTATCTAGTTGTTTATCCTTAGTAGCCTTTCTTACCGGGAAATGTCTCCTAGTGCTTCCACTGAGCCATGGTAGCTTGCTACTGCTCCGGATCACTTAGGCTGGCCGGCATGTGTCCTTCTTCGTTCCTGTGTCTGTCCCTTCGGGGAAATGTCACGCGATGAATACCGGAGTCCTGTTAGCCCGCTACAGCCCGGTTCACCGGAGTCCTGTTAGCCCAGTGCTACAGCCTGGATTCACTCGCTGATGACCGACACGTTCGATGCTGGGTCATGGATGCCTGTCCCTGTAAGTTTGTGCCACTTTGGGTTTACGACTAGCCATGTCAGCCCGGGCTCCTTATCATATGGATGGTAGCAACACTATCATATACGTGTGCCAAAAGGCGCAAACGGTCCCGGGCAAAGGTAAGGCGACACCAGTGGGGATACCGTGCGTGAGGCCGCAAAGTGATATGAGGTGTTACATGCTAGATCGATGTGGCATTGAGTCGGGGTCCTGACAGCTTTGGTATCAGAGCCTGACTGCCTGTAGGATTACCAAGCCAAACTGGTCGAAGTTGAGTCTAGAAATTCTTTAGTTATATAAGGGAATTGATTGTGGGTTGGAACGTAAGGCTCTTTTTACTCCTTATACCTCATGGCCTTCTGATCTGAGTCATCCTATCTATCCTGCAGGGTTAAGGTACTAGGCTTTCTCTTCTGTCTATCAGGATCACGTGTTACTACTCCGTAGTCCCATAGGATTGGTTGATCAGAGTCATATCCCAGTTTCGAGTACTTCCGGTGTAGTCTGTTTAGTATGATCTCAGAACCTTGAGTGGTGATGTAGAGTATGTTACTACCCCATTTTAGCAGGATGTCTCATTCTGAGCATTTTACTGCCGTTATGCTACCGGAATTGCCCTAGTAGTTCGAGAGATACTAATTTCTTTGTCCTACATTCTATAGCCTATAGATGATGCTGATTCCGTCCTTGATTTCGTTTCTCAGGATGTCATGAGTTAAACGAAGTTCCATTGCTTGTAAACAGAACCGCGGAGATGGTAGGGATGAGGATCCTCCCGACCAACCTTCGTTGGCAGAGTTCATGTTAGAAATGGAGAGGAACAAGCGTGAGTCTAACCGCTTGTTGGCACGTATCGAGGAGAACACCGCACATCAGTTCAAAGGATCTGTGACCATTCATGACTTTATTCGCTTGCACCCACCTACCTTTCATCATTCCATCGAGCCACTCGATGCAGATGACTGGCTCCGTAGCATCACTCATAAGCTGTGTTCCGCGAACGTAGCTGAAGATGACAAGGTCACCTATGCCACATACCACCTGGAAGGTCCTGCTAGTCTTTGGTGGCAGAACTATGAGGCTATGCTTCTAGCTGGCCAGATTCCTACTTGGAGGGATTTCATTGAGGCTTTTCGCGAGCATCACATTCCCCAGGCCCTCCTTGATCACAAGAGAGAAGAGTTCTGTAGTTTCACCCAGGGTAAGATGGCTGTTGATGCTTACAGCCGAGAGTTTGAGAACCTCGCCCGTTATGCCACAGAAGAGGTGTCCACGGACGCCAAGAAGCAGGCTAGGTTCCGGAAGGGTCTCAACCCCAAGTTGCGTCATGATCTCCACTTGCATCATTGTGATACATTCCAAGCTCTTGTGAACAAGGCCATTAATGCAGAGACAGCTCAGCTCACTTACGAGGAGTCTCGTAAGCACACCCGTGATTTGGGATCTTCTTCCGGCTCCAGTTCTCAGAAGCGCCGGATTTGGGTTCCAAACTCCACTCTTCCTCCTGGATATTCACCAAGGCCATCTCATGTGGTGCCTCACCCAGCTCAGTCGTATGTTCCGCCCAGGCCTACTGGTAGACCGCTTGTCAGTGCGGGTCCACGTCCAACTTCAGGGACTTGCTTCACATGCGGGAAGCCAGGACACTATGCACGTGACTACTCTTAGACTAGTTATGCTCCACCCCCGCCTGAGAAGTCTGTTGGCCGTGGTAAGCCATCACACAAGATGATCAGTGTCAAGCCAGCTTCCACTGAACGTGGACGTGTGCATCACGTCTCAGCTAAAGACGCTCATGATGATCCAGATGTCGTTCTTGGTACACTCCTTGTCAATTGTCATCCAACATCGGTTCTATTCGATACGGGAGCATCTCATTCTTTCATCTGTGAAGGCTATGCTCGTTTGCACGACATGTCATTCTGTGATATGCCAACTCCGCTTGAAATTCAAACCCCAGGGTCTAGATGGCAAACCACCAGAATCAGCTATGGTAATGAAATCCTTGTTGATAGACTTGTATTTCTTGCATCACTTGTAGCCCTCAAGTCCTCAGATATTAACATCATCTTGGGTATGGACTGGATGACAGCTCATCATGCCAAGATTGATTGTTACACCAGATCTGTTAAGCTTACACACCCATCTGGCAAGATAGTCACTGTCTCCACCAGAGTTGCAAAGCGTCAACTCTATTCTCTTAATGCCAGCCCTCTTCCAGACCTTGAAGATATCCCGGTAGTCCGTGACTTTCCGGATGTCTTTCCAGAGGAACTGCCAGGTGTTCCACCTGACAGAGATGTAGAGTTCGTCATAGATCTTATCCCAGGAACCGCTCCAATTTCTAGGAGACCTTACAAGATGGCACCCTTAGAACTAGCCGAGCTTAAAAAACAACTTGATGAGTCCTTGCAAAAGGGTTTCATACGTCCTAGTTCTTCTCCTTGGGCTTGCCCCGTCCTCTTCGTCAAGAAGAAGGATGGTACGGACCGGATGGTTGTAGATTATCGTCCCGTTAATTTGGTCACGATAAAGAACAAATATCCGCTTCCCAGGATCAACGATCTGTATGATCAGCTCGCTGGATCCTTAGTCTTTTCCAAGATGGATTTGAGGTTAGGCTACCACCAAATCAAGATCAGAAACGGGGACATTCCTAAAACGGCTTTTGTCACTCGTTATGGCCAGTACGAGTACACCGTCATGTCCTTTGGTCTAACCAACGCCCCAGCTACCTTCTCCCGCTTGATGAACTCGATCTTCATGGTGTACTTAGATAAATTCGTCGTGGTTTACCTCGATGATATTCTTATTTACTTGAAGAACGAGGAAGAGCATGCCGAACATCTTAGACTTGTGTTAGAAAAACTCAGAGAGCATCGCCTTTACGCCAAGTTCTCCAAGTGTGAGTTTTGGTTGCCAGAAGTGACCTACCTAGGCCACGTAATCTCTGGTAAGGGCATTGCTGTCAATCCCGAGAGAGTTAGGAGTTTCCTTGGTCTAGCCAGTTATTGTCGCCGCTTTGTTGAAAACTTCTCCAAAGTAGCCAAACCTCTCACGGAATTTCTCAAGAAAGATAAAAAAGTTTGAGTGGTCCCCACAGTGTGAGTATAGTTTTCCAGAACTGAAAAGACGCCTGACTTCTGCTCCCATACTTGTGCCACCGGATTTCACTAAAGACTTTGTTATCTACTGCGACGCCTCACGACAGGGACTAGGCTGCATTCTTATGCAGGATCATCATGTGATTGCCTATGCATCTCGTCAGTTGCATCCACATGAGGAGAATTATCCTACACATGATCTAGAGCTTGCAATCGTAGTCTATGCACTCAAGACCTGGCGACATTACCTTCTTGGTAAACGTTGCGAGATCTACACCGATCACCAGAGTCTCAAGTATATCTTCACCCAACCAGATCTGAACCTTAGGCAAAGATGTTGGTTGGAGTTGATCTCAGATTATGATCTAGGGATTACTTACACCCCAGGCAAAGCCAATGTCATGGCTGATGCGCTAAGTCGTAAATCCTATTGCAACAATCTCATGTTGCAGCAGGGCCAACCACTTCTCCATGAGGAATTCTGTAAGCTTAACCTTCACATTGCTCCTCACGGATTCCTTTCTACCTTGGTGGCGAAACCTGACCTTGAGGATCGGATTGTCGCTGCTCAAAAGCAGGACACGGGAATTTCCTGGATCAAGAGAAACATTAAGAAGGGAGTTGGTGGATGTTTCTCTATGGATGATCGAGATGTCGTTTTCTTTGAGAATCGCTTGGTGGTCCCCAAGAATCAGCATCTTCGACAATTGATTCTTAAGGAGGCGCATGAATCTCCTCTCACGATTCATCCCGGTAGTACTAAGATGTATCAGGACCAACGCCAGAGGTTGTGGTGGACTAGGATGAAGAGAGAAATTGCTCAGTTTATCGCTAACTGTGATGTTTGTTGTCGCGTTAAGGCAGAGCATCAAAGACCTGCTGGCACCCTTCAGCCTTTAGCTATTCCTGAATGGAAATGGGATAAAGTTGGTATGGACTTCATCACCGGCTTTCCCAGGACCAAGAAAGGGAATAACGCTATCTTCGTAGTCTTTGACCGTCTCTCTAAAGTGGCACACTTCCTACCTGTTCGAGAGAGTATCACTGCTAGTCAGCTCGCTGACTTATATATTTCCCGAATAGTGTCACTTCATGGTGTTCTACTAGAGATCAATTCAGACCGTGGCAGTCTTTTCACTTCTCATTTCTGGGAGAGTTTCCAAACTGCCATGGGAACCCATCTTTCCTTCAGTACCGCTTTCCACCCTCAGTCGAGTGGTCAGGTGGAACGGGTCAATCAAATTCTCGAAGACATGCTTAGAGCTTGCGTTATCTCATTCGGTATGGATTGGGAGAAATGTCTTCCTTTTGCCGAGTTTGCTTATAACAATAGCTATCAATCTAGTCTCAAGAAAGCTCCTTTTGAGATTCTCTGTGGACGAAGATGTCGAACACCTTTGAACTGGCCAGAAACCGGCGAAAGACAATTCTTTGGACCGGACATGATCCAGGAGGCAGAAGAGCAAGTTCGCATCATTCATGAGAATTTGAAAACAGCCCAGTCTCGTCAAAAGAGCCAGTATGATCGTCATCATAAGGATATGACTTATGAAGTTGGCGACAAAGCTTACCTTCGGGTTACTCCTTTGAAGGGTACCCATCGTTTCGGTATCAAAGGCAAGTTGGCTCCTCGTTACATTGGTCCTTTTCGCATTCTCGCTAAACGAGGAGAGGTTGCCTACCAGTTGGAACTACCCCCACATCTTTATCGAGTTCATGATGTCTTCCACGTCTCTCAACTCAGGCGTTGCTTCTCAGATCCCCTCCGCGGAGTGGACCATGAAACGCTTGATCTCCAAGATAACCTCACATATCGAGAGTATCCAGTTCGCATTCTTGATCCAGCAGAGCGTGTCACTCGACGTCATAACATCAAGTTCCTCAAGGTTCAGTGGTCTCATATTTCCGAGAGAGAAGCTACTTGGGAGAGAGAAGATCGTCTTCGACTGGAGTACCCCACTTTCTTTCCGTCGACCCCCAAATCTCGGGACGAGATTCTTTCAAGTGAGGGCGAGTTGTCACATCCCTAGTTCCCGGTATGACCTAGACTAGCTAGTCATTTGTGCATCATGTTTAAATTCCTTTTAAATTGGAAATGAGGATTTGTGAAACCCTCAGAATCATTTCTGGAAATGACCCAAATAAAAATTGCTCCAAAAGGGTCCAAGAAAATGCTCATGTTGCTCCCTGCAAATATTGGGCAGAGATAAAAATCAAACCAATATTTTTAGGAGCTCATAAGTATTTATTTTGGGCATTTGGAATTAATGCATAATTATTTGCATTGGATATATATATGTTATATATATAATATATGTCCAAAAAATATGCCAGTTGTTGAGGAGCTCTGGAATAATGCCACTAGCCCCTACAAAAATTGGCATTAGAAAATAAAATGCTTTATTATTTTTATTAAACCAAACAAATGTCAGAAAAATAGAAAAAGAAAATAAAAGGGAGAAGAGACTTACCTGGCGCTTACCTCCCTCTGCAGCCCGTTCCTGTGCGGCCTGGCCGACCCAGTTGGCCAGCCCAGCCCAACTGGCCCCCCTTCTCTGTCGTCTTCGTCCTCGACAGGCGGATGGGCGCGTGCCCGACGCGCGCGCACCGCCGCGCCGCGCCACCTCCTCCCTCCCTGCCTGCCTGTCCTCCCCCTCGTCGCTCTGGATGCTCCACGTGACGCCATGCGCCACCCCGTACCCCTATCACTCTCCCCCGGTCCTCTCCTCTCCTCTCCCTCGCTCTCTCTCTCACGGCCGAGACCGCCGTCGCCGCCGTCCACAGCCACCGAGGCCTCGGCCACTGCCGCGCCTCCCCAACGCGCTCCACGGATCCGCCGCAACCCCCTCTCCCTCCTCACCAAGCCAAGCAACCCGGGCGAGCCCCGCTTCGTCCTCGGCGCCGTCGTCTTCATCTCCGGCCGCCGGACATCGTCTTCGCTGCCCCGCCGACTCCAGCCTCCCCCGAGCTCTCCGACGACGTCTTCGAGCCCGCCGTGAGCCCCCGCATCGGTTCCCCCTTCTCCCCTACCTCCCCGCGCTCTGTAGCTAGCCCCGCCGTCGAAGCCAAACTCTGGCCGCCGCCGCAAGCTCGCTTCCGGCGAGCACCGACCTCCCCGTGTCCAACCACTCGCACCACTGGATGCGGCAGCGCCCCAGCTACGCGTAGCACGTCTCCACCGTCGATTTGGTCACCGGAGGACCAAATCCGAGGCCCTCCGCCGCCTTCGGCCTCGCCGGCGGCTAAACACCGGCAGGATTGACCGGGTCAACCCCGCTAACTAACACCCCCTATGACACTGACATGTGGGGCCCGGCCCTGCTAATTTTTAGTTTAAGATTAGCTTGACAATTAATTAACTCCGTTAATTAACCATGACACTGACGTACGTGGCCCACTTGTCAGGTTTGACCTGGACCTGGCCGTTGACTCGCTGATGTCACGCTAACGTCAGGATGACGCAGTTATCCATTTTCTGGATTTAAAATAAATCAGGAAATTCCAGAAAATGCTTTAAACTTCAAAAATTCATATAAATTCAAGCATAGCTCAGATTGAAATAATTTATATATGAAAAATTATCAGAAAAATTCAATCTTTCCATCTGTACTAGTTTCATGCATTGAAAACCAACTTATACATGTTGTATATGAGAAAACACATTATGGCATTTTGAGAGACTTAATTTAGAGTTGCATTTGAACCCTTGGTTCAAATGGATCTCTTCCAAATAAAATGGTAGATGCATTAGCACTAAACAACATCACATATTCATGCCATGATCATACATCATATTGTTGCATATGCTTGAGTATTGATTGCCGACACCGTTCTTTCTCGATAGGTCCTGCTCCGGAGACCGTTCCAGAGTACCTGTCTGAGGAGCAGTGCCCTTTGTTGATCTACCAGGCAAGCAAACCCCCTTGTTCATTCCGATACAATCCTACTCTCTCTCTCTCCTGCTCTTAGTTATTGCATTAGGACAACAATGATTCATCTGCTACTTTGTGCTGCAGTAGTTGAACCCATTCCTCTGCATGACCTGTCGTTGCCACAGTAAATAGTTGAAACCCACTAGCATGTGTAGGAGTTGATTGAGCCATGTTGTGTTCCTACCATGCTATGCCTGCTATTGCTTAGAGTTGTGTCAGGTCTGATTCATTGGGAATGAATTGGAGTGTTACGGTATGTTCTGATGCTGAGAGTGAAGTGTGTGAACACGATTTGGTAAAGGTAGCGGTGAGAGGCCATGTAGAAGAACATGGTGGGTTGTCTCACAGGAACCGTCCTTAAGCACTGAGTTCTATGTATGTTGTCCAATGACTCGATACTACCACAAATTGGGCTCCGAGCGCTCCAAGCCCTCTCGACTTATTAACCAACTTGATCTCTGTCCAGGAGTCGCAACTAGTTTCTGGTGTTTGTAGGTAGTGCTATTTTTCTACCAAGTGGCACCCGGCAGGGTGGGCTTGGGACAGACTGGGCACACGTGGCCTGGTGTACCGAGTGGCACCCGGATGGTGGGCTCGGGAACCCTGCACACATCGTTTGGGGCCGTGAGCGACACCCCGGCCGGATCTCCTTGCGGATGGAACCCGAATAGGCAATAAACCTGGGCTAGAGTCTTGTGTGGTTAGTCAGGTCGTGGCCGACTCCCTCGCCAGGCTTCCGCTTGAAGGTTGCCGAGATACACGATGTGTACATGGTGGTAAGTGGCGAGAGTGTGTGTGAAGAAGTACACCCTTGCAGGGTTAACATGATCTATTCGAATAGCCGGGTCCGCGGTTATGGACTTCTTGGATGCTTACATGGTACATAGACAACTTAAAGTGTATACTATAAAATGCTCAAGACAAGTGTGAGTGCTATGGATGGCCTTCTCGTAGGGAGATGGGGATGAATCCATAGTAGTGTATTGTGTGGTGATTAGTGGACTCGTGTGCGCCATATCACCTCAAAGAAGTTCTGGTAGTCGTAGAACAGGATAGCCACAGAGTCAAAGCTGGCTTGCTGCAACTAAACCCCACATTACCCTCTTGATACAAGTGCATGTATGATACGATCTGATGTAAGTCTTGCTGAGTACCTTTGTACTCATGTTGCTTTATTTATGTTTTTGCAGCGGAGACTTCGGTCTTACTAGTGTTCTCGTGGACTTCGACGAGTAGCTTGTACCTCAGCTACAATCTTGATCGGATGTTGTAGATAGTCAGGCTCTTCAGCCTTTTTCATTTGTAGATGTCTATACCCAGACATGTAATGCTTCCGCTTGTTGCTTGTATGCTCTGTATGATGGGTCCTGTGACCCCTGTTTGCAATAAATGCTATGATGGCTCTTCTGAGCCTTTATCTATATGAGTTGTTGAGTTATGCTGTGATGCCATGTTGTACAACACATACTTGCATGTTATGCGTACGTGTAATCTGTATTGCTATGTGTGGGATCTGACTATCTAGTTGTTTATCCTTAGTAGCCTTTCTTACCGGGAAATGTCTCCTAGTGCTTCCACTGAGCCATGGTAGCTTGCTACTGCTCCAGATCACTTAGGCTGGCCGGCATGTGTCCTTCTTCATTCCTGTGTCTGTCTCTTCGGGGAAATGTCACGCGATGAATACCGGAGTCCTGTTAGCCCGCTACAACCGGGTTCACCGGAGTCCTGTTAGCCCAGTGCTACAGCCTGGATTCACTCACTGATGACCGACACGTTCAATGCTGGGTCATGGATGCTTGTCCCTGTAAGTTTGTGCCACTTTGGGTTTACGACTAGCCATGTCAGCCCGGGCTCCTTATCATATGGATGCTAGCGACACTATCATATACGTGTGCCAAAAGGCGCAAACGGTCCCGGGCAAAGGTAACGCGACACCCGTGGGGATACCGTGCGTGAGGCCGCAAAGTGATATGAGGTGTTACATGCTAGATCGATGTGGCATTGAGTCGGGGTCCTGACACCCTGCCAACCAAATGGGCAGTTCTTCCATTTCCAATGCATGCAGTCGATGCTTCCAAGCATCCCAGGAAATCCTCTTGCTGCATTCTGGGCTAGGATCCGAGCAGTGTCTTCCGCATTGGGTGCTCTCAAGTATTGTGGCCCAAACACTGCCACCACTGCCCGACAGAACTTGTAGAAACACTCTATGCTGGTGGACTCGGCCATGCGCCCATAGTCGTTGAGTGAATCACTGGGAGCTCCATATGCAAGCATCCTCATCACTGTCGTGCACTTCTGGATGGAGGTGAATCCAAGAGCGCTAGCGCAATCCATCTTGCACTTGAAGTAGTTGTCGAACTCCCGGATGGAATTCACAATCCTGAGGAAGAGCTTCCGGGTCATCCGATAAAGGCGCCGAAATGTTCTCTCGCCATGAAGTGGAGCATCGGCGAAGTAGTCGGAGTAGAGCATGCAGTAGCCTTGTAGATGATGCCGGTTCTTTGCTTTCACCCGCCCCGGCGCAGAGCCACCTCGACGCGGCTTTTCATTACTCGCCAGCAGCTGGGCGAGGGCGGCGAGAACCATCAGATGCTCTTCTTCCTGGACGTCGGCCGCGGCTTCCTCCTCCAGCAGCGCGGCAAGCTCTTCCTCCTCATCCGAGTCCATCGCCGAGGCAGTCAAAACGCCGAACACCTTGCGCTCGGTGGGCGTGTACCCGCCGTTAAACGACGCCACCGCGGCCGGAAATGGCGGCCGGAAATGCCCAGCTGTTGCGGGAGGGGCTGCCGCGGTGAAGCGCCGCTATTTTCCGGCGGGTAATATCTATCTAGCGGAGTAGGCCGGCGGCCGTCGCCGGAATATAGCTAGTGGTGGCCGAGGGCGCGGGGGGTGCGAGGCAGTCGGGGGAAGAAAACCTTGACTTTTCCCCTGTCGGTGTGGGCCAGGCGTGCTTTTCCCTAGCGCCGAAGCCGCCAACGGCTCCCCAGCGCGCCGAGTTCGGCATGTGACCGCCGGGCGGAAAAAAGGTCCGAACCGGCGATTTTCGGCGTCCTGGGGGCGCGACTGGGCCGTTTTTTTGGCGCCGGCGCCAAAAAAGTGGCCTTGGGGGACCTATTGGGGGCGCGGCTGGAGATGCCCTTAAGCTGCAGTAGTATCAAATCGCCGCTCCAGACGAGCCGCCTCCACGCGCGCCGGTTTACCGCCAGCGCCCGCGCCCTTGTCCTCTTCTGCCGTGCGTCGCGGACGCTGTGAGTTGCCGCCCTCACCTCGCGATAACTCACCGTGGTTGACCCGCCGTGGTCGATCCGTCGTGGCCTGGACCCGCTGTCGCCACCGCACCTCACCAGCGTGCCTGCGCGGTCAAGCCGCCTCCACTAGTCGCCTCTGACTCGGCTGCGGCCCGCTGAACCGCCCAGAGCAGTTGCTGCTCCAACTTACTCCCTCCGTCCGAAAATACTTGTCATCAAAATGAATAAAAATGGATGTATCTAAAACTAAAATACATCCATATACATCCCCTTTTGTTTATTTTGATGACAAGTATTTTTGGACGGAGGGAGTACCAGCCTCCGTGAAGCTATTGCCTCGTGCGAGCCGCCGTATCTTCTACACCGGGTCACCCTCGCTGGTGTGGTCTTGAGCCAGACTTGCTCACACTTCGACCTGCCTCGTGGGCGGCGACTTGCATGCACGGAAAATAGAGAAGCCAAAAGAGCTCCACCACATTGTTTATTGTCACAAGTCTCGTGATGTACATATGCTGCTTTTGTCCCGGCTGTGTCCGACATTAGTTGTGCATCTGTCCGGTTATTTTTTGATCCAAGCACGTCCAGCGTCCGTGATCGTCCAATGAAAATTACCAGGTGCTATCTTATCTATTTATATTTTGTGCATATTGTTTTTATTAAAGAACAATTACTCTGGTCTTTGCTATTTTTGGGCAGGACCATTATTTGTTACAGAGGTGTAGCAAAGGGGCGTGCGCCAAGATTATCGCACTAGGGCTGGTCCGTACCATGCTGCTGGACGGCTATATGGGACAATTATTCATTGTAAACGTGGTCTATACCATGGGTATGGAGCACGAGTTAGCAATGTTCTGCACTGGCATTTCGTCCGTGTCATACCACCCGGTGAATGAACGTGAGCAAGTCGCCGCCCCTGTGGCTTGGTGTACATCAACATACCGGGCCGCACCTATCGGCACGAACTGTTTATTGAGTATGAGCAAGTCACAGCTTGGGTAGCCCGGTTTTTCTTTCAATAAATTGGAGGAAAATTATCCTATACTGTCGACCGCTATCGGTGTCAAAACCGGCGGATCTCGGGTAGGGGGTCCCGAACTGTGCGTATAGGTGGATGGTAACAGGAGACAAGGGACACGATGTTTTTACCCAGGTTTGGGCCCTCTCGATGGAGGTAAAACCCTACTCCTGCTTGATTGATATTGATGATATGGGTAGTACAAGAGTGGATCTACCACGAGATCAAGGAGGCTAAACCCTAGAAGCTAGCCTATGGTATGATTGTTGTTCTACGGACTAAAACCCTCCGGTTTATATAGACACCGGAGAGGGCTAGGGTTACACAGAGTCGGTTAAAATGGTAGGAGATCTACATATCCGTATTGCCAAGCTTGCCTTCCACGCCAAGGAAAGTCCCATCCGGACACGGGACGAAGTCTTCAATCTTGTATCTTCATAGTCTTGGAGTCCGGCCGATGATGATAGTTCGGCCATCTGGACACCCCCTGGTCCAGGACTCCCTCAGTAGCCCCCGAACCAGGCTTCAATGACGACGAGTCCGGCGCGTATATTGTCTTCGGCGTTGCAAGCCGGGTTCTCCTCCAAACTCCATGTGCTTGCCGAATAGTGTCCGGCTTCCTTATAAATATTGCGCTCCTTGGCTTCCACGCCCAATAATGGCCCTCTTTCACGTGTCGTGCGAATGCGAAAGGCCAGGGTATTTTTACCTTTTACCCCCTAGCTGCGCGAATAAGCTGCCTATAAGAGAGGCAAGAATCCAGATCGAAATCACACCATCCTCCTTCCGCGAGTACTCATCGGAACGCTTCTGACAAAGATCCATTCCATCATGGACCGTCGACGTGGCTCCTCCTCTCGCGCTCCCAGCCCTCAGCCAAGAGATTGGGGGAGATGTTCAGTCCCGCACAGCGAGCTGGTGACGCTCCAAGCGGAGGGATACCTTCCTCCGGGCTTTATGGTCCCGGTTCGAGCCGGGCTGGCCACCTACAAAGGTGGAAAGCAGGCGGAGACCACCCCCAGTCCCTCCAAAGGAGAGCATGTGTGCTTTGTCCCTTATCTAATAAGGGGGCTCGGATTTCCCATACATCCGTTTCTCTGGAGGCTTCTGGAGTTCTACGGACTCCAGCTTCATCACCTCGCGCCCGCCTTCATTCTGCACATTGCGGGTTTCGTAGCTCTTTGTGAGCTGTTCTTGGGCATCGAGCCCCATTTCGCGCTGTGGAAGAGATTGTTTTGCCTCGTACCTCGTTGTCACGAGGGGTCGATATATCAAGTGGGCAGAGCCGAAATATGGCGCATCGCCGGGACCGGATATCTATCCGGAACCCCAAATAAGGCGTCCGAAGACTGGCCTTCGGAATGGTTTTATGTGGAAGATGCTCCATTGCCGGACCCAGTTCGGGTCGGCCTCCCGGAGTTCAGCAACGCTCCTCTGAAGAAACGCCTGAGTTGGCGCCCACGGAGTCCTCAACTGGAGGATGACAAGAGCGTCCATTATCTGATGGGCCAGATAAGGTTGCTGGCTCATTCCGGATTGACCATGATTGGAGTCATGGCCACGTGCATTATGCGAGGGGTGCAGCCACTCCAATATAGGGGCCACCCCATGTGAGATTTCAGCGGGGAGAACGACGCCACCCTTCATGGCCGCAAGGGGCCGGGATCGGCCGCAGATCTGGTGAAGATCCTGTCCGGCTTGTACAAGGGGGAGAAGGAGGACTTCCTCCAAAGGAGTCCATTGAACGGATTCTCCATGAATAACCCTCGGAGCTGGGTAAGCAGTCGTTTATTCGTTCGATCCGTGCTTTCAAAGTTAAGTGTCTTACTTTATGATTTTGACACAGGAACTGCGCCGGGATGTGGACGGCATACACAGTCCGGCTCCACAACCCGAGGATCCGGGAAGATCCCTTGATTCGGCCTCCGAAGAGGATCCGGACATAAAGGTGGAACTAATTGATGGGGTGTTCCACCAACTTAGTATGGACAACGCTCTAGTTGCCATTATGGCCGACTACCCCGGTTTATCTCCGACTTCCCAGGTAACTATGACCGGAGCCCTCACACCATTACTTCGTCCGTGCTTGTTTCTGACCACCACATACCAACGGTGTCTCGCAGGAGGTGCCTTCAAGGCGGGAAGCTGATCCCGCTGCAGCTGACCAACCAGGGTCAGTTCGGCCCAGCAGGCGGAAGAGGGGTGCGGTGCGAATTGAAACGTCGCTGCAACGGTATGGCACGCCACCGTTTTTAAGGAAAAGACCCCTGTGAAGTATATTGATGCTTATGACTTTTCCAGGAGAAAGAGTGCTCGCCGGACTGTGCCTGGAGAGGTTGCCAACCAAGCCTTCGCCAGCCAGGCTCCAACACCCGGTCCAGAGGG
The DNA here is from genome assembly GCA_963921465.1 of Triticum timopheevii. NCBI lineage: Eukaryota > Viridiplantae > Streptophyta > Magnoliopsida > Poales > Poaceae > Triticum > Triticum timopheevii. The sequence goes on from OY997272.1 coordinate 422,665,006, forward strand.
GGAGGCGAGTGCAAGGCGCGAGCCGGATGCTCCTCCAACGGAGGATGCCGACAGGCTGTCCGCCACCGGGTCTGAGATGGAGAGCGCCATGAATCATAGGCGCCGTCAGACAGTTCTTCGTGACGCGTGTTTCTCCCCGGAGGCGTTGAATGCCTTTAACACGGGAGACGCGCACCTCCGTGCCGCTCAAGATGGTTTAACCAGAGCCACGGAGCAGTATGTGAAAGACATACGGGTAGGGATTTTAATAGTTGTATATGCCAGTAGCCCCCGAGACTTAAAGTAGTTAAAATAACTGATTTAAGGATCATTTGATAAGCAGGATCTTTTGGAGAAGAATACCCAATTGTCCCAGGAGCTACAAGAGTGCAAGGCTCAACTTGAGGCCGCACTAGCCGCTGTAGGAGGAGACACAGAGACCCCCTCCGGTAACACATATTTCAAAAAAGATAAGCGGTGTGCGGCGTGCGTATAAGTCTGACAATAATATTGCAGATGTTGCCGGACTTGATCCGGACAAGCAACAGCTACTGCGCCAGCTGAAGGCCGGCGAGAGGGTGCTTATGAAGGTGCAGCAGGAGAGGAATAAACTCCAAGATGCCCACACCCAGCTTGGAGAAGAGCTAAAAGGTGTTTGGGCCCAGCTGTCTGGCTCCGTGAAGGAGAATCAGTGGCTTCGTCGCGGCATCTACAGTAAGTGCTTGAGCAAACTCTTTTGAAAAGAAGAGTTCGGCGAGGAAGTCGATTGACAAAAATGTGTCTGTAGGTGTGCTCACAGGTCGCCCTGCGGAGGAAATGCCCGGTTCAACGGGTGACGAATTTCCCGAGCTGCTGCAACTGCACGAACGTGTTCGGCAGGCGATGAGTGGCGTCGCCCAGGCCTTATGGCCGTCCGTCTCCCTACCCGAGGGTCTTGGAGGACTTGCGGAGAAGCTACAGGGAGCACGGCAGCGCTTCCGTCTATGGAAGATATCGGCCTGTCGTCAAGGCGCTAGGGAGGCCTGGGCCATGGTGAAGACGTGGTACAAGAAGGCGGATCCGAACCATATGGCCGAGGTCGGACCTATGGGGCCCGATGGGAAGGAGATCCCTGTGAGCTTAGTGTACGGCCAGGTAGAGTTGGCCGCTAAGTATTCCTAGCAGGACTGTAAATTAGACAGCCTGTTAGACGGGATTAAAGAGGAGTACAGTCAGTCAATTTGATGATGTATTTTAAAATGACATGTATAATGCCTTCTAGCGGGATTGTAGATCGTTTGTCTTTGTGGACCTTTTCGCTTCAACCTCGGGACCCTAGAGTCCAGAGTGTGTCCGAATACCCTCACGGTTATGAAAAAACCAGGGCATGCATGGAGACCAGGCGTAGGGGTCATTAGTGCTTTATCAGACAAGTGCCCAACTAGTTATGTTATATTACATGGTTAGTAAGAAACATCTTCCAGGGAGAATAGTTCCGTTAGGGGTTCCTTTCCCTGGGAGGCATGCCCTAAAGTGCATGTCCGGACTGCGAAAAGAGCAGAAAAGCATATGGGGGCAGATAAATGAATAAATAAGGAATCATCTTTTAAGTCACCGACCGAATATCCCCTTAAGAACGCTAGCTTTCGGCTTCACCCAGTCTGAGGTACACATCCGGCTGACCCGGCAGTAACAATCGCAGAGGTGCTCCCTTTACCTCCTAGCCGAACAATCGGGAACGTAGGGGTAAGCATAGGAGCCAGGCAACCCAGCTTGGCCAAAACTTAAGTCATATCGATGCATATAATGCTGAATAAAAGGTACATGCGGAAGTTTGACACATGCGTTGGGCATAAAGCCCGTTTAAATAAGCTTTTGTTAAAGAAGCCCCCAGGTATAATGAGTGCGGGTAGCACGTCAAGTGTGTGCGAACAATGCGCGGATCAGCCCTCAAAGGCTTTATGAAAAGGTGGGGAAAAAGAGAGAAACAAAAGACAACCGAAGTATAAAATATGGACGGAGGAAGGAGACGAACGCTGAGTCCGGCGCTAGACGTTGAATCTTTGGAGGCAGGGTGCGTTCCATGGGTTTGGCTCGAGTCGGTTATCCGATGCGTTTCGCAGACAGTATGCTCCGCCGGTCAGAACTTGGTCGATGATGAAGGGACCTTCCCATTTCGGCTTGAGTTTGTCCTTTTTCTTGTCCGGCAGGCGTAGAACTAGTTTGCCAACATTGTAAGTTTTGGCTCGTACTTCTCTGCTTTGATATCTTTGAGCCTGCTGCTGATAGAATGCGGAACGAGCCTTTGCCACGTCGCGCTCCTCCTCCAATGCATCCAAGCTGTCCTACCGATCCAACTCGGCTTCTCTTTCTTTGTACATGCGCACGCGAGGTGAGTCATGAATTATATCGCAGGGCAAAACTGCCTCTACGCCGTATACCATAAATAATGGAGTGAATCCGGTAGTACGGTTTGGCATGGTCCACAGCCCCCAGAGTATGGAGTCGAGCTCCTCTACCTAGTGCGTGTTAGATTCCGTAAGGACCGCACTAATCTGGGTTTCATGCCGCTCATGATTAGACCATTTGCTCGTTCAACTTGACCGCTGGTTTGAGGGTGATAGACTGAAGCGTAGTCGAGCTTAATGCCCATATTTTTGCACCAGAGTTTAACCTCGTCGGCCGTGAAGTTCGTGCCGTTATCGGTGATGATGCTATGGGGGACACCATAACGGTGTACTACCCCGGATATGAAGTCTATCACAGGTCTGGATTCGGCCGTTTTAACTGGCTTGGCCTCTATCCATTTGGTGAATTTGTCCACTATGACCAATAGGTATTTTTGCTTGTGAGTTCCCCCCTTTAAGGGGTCCAACCATGTCAAGTCCCCAGACCGCGAACAGCCAGGTGATGTGTATAGTTTTGAGGGCGGTGGGTGGCATGTGGCTCTGATTAGCAAAGAGCTGACAACCGACGCATCGTTGGACTAAGTCCCGAGCATCTGCCAGGGCCATCGGCCAATAAAATCCTGTATGGAAGGCCTTGCCTACAAGGGCCCGGGCTGCAGCATGGTGTCCGCCTAGTCCGGCGTGAATTTCAGCTAGAAGATTTCGCCCTTCCTCTTCGGAGATACACCTTTGAAGGACTCCGGTTGTGCTTTTCTTATAAAGTTCTCCCTCATGGACCTTGTAGGCTTTAGATCGCCGAACTATGCAGCGGGCCTCATTTTGGTCTTCGGGAAGTTCCTGCCTGATTAAGTAGGCTAGGAATGGTTCCGTCCACGGGGCAATGACTGCCATTATTTCGTGGGCTGAAGGTGTTATGTCATTGGCTGAGCCACCGGTTGTGTCAGATTGTTCGGTGTTGGGCGGTGCGGTTGGTTCCGGATTGTTGTTTCCGGACTCCTCTTCCCATACTACGGATGGCTTAAAGAGCCACTCCAGGAAGATGTTTGGAGGGACTGCGTCGCGCTTTGCGCCGATGCGCGCCAATACGTCGGCTGCCTGGTTATTATCCCGGGCTACATGGTGGAATTTGAGTCCTTCGAACTGAGCTGACATTTTTAAGATGGCGTTACGGTAGGCTGCCATTTTCGGATATTTGGCATCAAAGTCTCCATTTACTTGGGATATTGCGAGGTTTGAATCCCCGCGGATCTCGAGGCGTTGAATGCCCATGGAGATTGCCATCCGGAGACCATGTAGAAGGGCCTCATATTTGGCTGCATTGTTGGAGTCCGTGTACATTATCTGAAGTACGTATTGGACTGTGTCTCTGGTTGGAGACGTCAGTACGGATGCCAGCCCCCAAGCCGGCCAACATTTCGGAGCCATCGAAATGCATGATCCAATTGGAGTATGCGCCGTACTCTTTAGGGAGTTCGGCTTCGGTCCATTCGGCGACGAAGTCAGCCAAAACTTGCGACTTTATAGCTCGCCGTGGTTTGTAGGTTATGTCGAATGGTAAGAGCTCGATGGCCCATTTTGCAATTATGCCTGTTGCATCGCGGTTGTTTATAATGTCGTTGAGAGGTACTTCGGAGGCAACTGTTATCGAACACTCTTAAAAGTAGTGTCGCAGCTTCCGAGATGCCATGAACACCGCGTAAGCTATCTTTTGATAATGTGGATACCGGGACTTGCATGGGGTTAAGATAGTGGATACGTAGTACACTGGTTTTTGAAGAGGGAATTTGTGTCCTTCTGTTTCTCGTTCGACGACGAGTACCGCGCTGACAACTTGATGTGTTGCCGCGATATATAATAACATCGGTTCGCCTAGGTTAGGCGCGGCCAGGACCGGATTTGTTGCCAACATGGCCTTTATTTCTTCGAGTCCAGTCGTGGCAGCATCCGTCCACTCGAAGTGTTCTGTGCACCTGAGGAGGCGATAGAGGGGCAATGCCTTTTCTCTCAAACGGGAGATGAAGCGGCTTAAAGCCGCCACACATCCAATTAATTTTTGTATTTGTTTGAGGTCTTTTGGTATATCCAACTGTGACAGAGCTCGGATCTTGGCTGGGTTTGCTTCAATTCCTCTACCGGATACGATGAACCCCAGGAGCTTTCCGGCTGGTACGTCGAAAATGCATTTTTCCGGGTTGAGCTTAATGTCATATGCTCGGAGGTTGTCGAATGTGAGCCTCAAGTCGTCTACTAGGGTTTCGACGTGTTTGGTCTTGACGACCACGTCGTCTACGTATGCCTCCACTGTTTTGCTGATCTGGGTAGCCAAACATGTCTGAATCATGCGCTGATATGTTGCGCCGGCGTTTTTGAGTCCGAAGGGCATTGTGTTGAAGGAGAATGGTCCGTATGGAGTAATGAATGCCGTTGCGGCTTGGTCTGCCTCCGCCATCTTGATTTGATGGTAGCCGGAGTATGCATTGAGGAAGCACAATGAATAGTGTGCTGCAGTAGCATCAATGATTTGATCGATGCGGGGAAGGGGGAAAGGATCCTTTGGACAAGCCTTGTTAAGGTCTTTAAAATCGACACACAGGCGTCAGGATTTGTCCTTTTTGGGTACCATTACCAGGTTTGCTAGCCAGTCTGGATGTTTGATGTCTCTGATGAATCCGGCTTCCAATAGTTTGGCTAGCTCCTCTCCCATTGCCTGTCTTTTGGGTTCGGAAAATCGCCGAAGAGCCTGTTTAACTGGCTTGAATCCTTTTAGGATGTTTAGGCTGTGTTCTGCCAATCTGCATGGGATTCCTGGCATATCTGAAGGGTGCCAAGCAAAGATGTCCCAATTCTCCCAAAGGAATTCTCGTAGTGCGGCGTCTACATCAGGGTTTAACTGTGCCCCAATGGAGGCCGTGTTTGTGGGGTCCGTTGGATGGACCTGGAATTTGACTATTTCGTCCGCTGGTTTAAAACAGGTGGACTTGGATCTCTTATCGAGTATCACATCGTCCCTGTTCACCGTAGAGCGCAGCGCAGTGAGTTCCTCCGCCGCTAGGGCTTTGGATAGTGTCTCTAGGGCTAATGCGGCTGTCTTGTTTTCGGCGCGGAGTGCTATGACCGGATCACTCGCAAGGGTGATGGTTCCATTGGGCCCGGGCATTTTAAGCTTCATGTACCCGTAATGGGGTATGGCTTGGAAAATTGTAAATGCCTCTCGTCCTAATAAAGGATGATATCCGCTGCTGAACGGGGCCACTTGGAACATGACCTCCTCGGACCTGTAATTGTCCGGCGAGCCGAACACCACATCAAGTGTGATTTTTCCTGTGCTGCGTGCTTCCTGACTGGGGATTATTCCTCTAAAGGTTGTGCTGCTTCGCTCAATGCGGCTCCAGTCTATTTCCATTTTTCGAAGGGTTTCCTCATAGATGAGGTTTCATTCGCTGCCGCCATCCATGAGTACCTTGGTAAGACGAAATCCGTCCACTATTGGACTGAGGACCAATGCGGCTGGTGCTCGGGCTGTTCGGAATTTAGGTTCGCCGCTGGCGTTGAAGGTGATAGCCGTGCCGCTCCATGGATTTGTTGTTGCTACTTGGTAGACACCGGCGAGGCTGCGGATTGTTCGTTTCCGTATATTATTTGATGCGAAAGTCTCTAAGACTGTTAATACCGTACTGGTATTGTTGGGGTGGTTCTCCGGGGCTAGAAGCTCTTCACCACTTTTGGCCACCTGCCAGAGTATCCAACATGCTCGAAGGCTATGTGTTGGAGTGGCACCCTCTGTACTATGAAATTTATAGGGTCCGCTGAGCCATCCCTCCAGTACGGTTCCGTGCCCTTTATGGGGTTTTTGCTTTTTGGTTTTTGTCCTGGGTGCCTGAGCATGATGCACCCTTTTGTTTCAGACTAGGGTTGTGTTCGGAGCCGGATTGTCCCAAAACTTAGTTTCGCTTTTCCGGACACTCTCCATCGCATCGTACTTTCGTACTATGGACGCCAGGTCGGCGAAGCGTGTAATTTCGCGACGACTAACGGCGTTCAAGATTCCCTTGTCCGTGCAATTGTTGCAGAAAATTGAGATTGCGTTTTCCTCACGGCAGTCCTTTATCCTATCCATAACCAGGAGGAATCTGGCCCAGTAATGATGTACTGTTTCAGCGGGCTCTTGCCGGATTTGAGATAGATCGCTTATGTTTGGGTGGGCGGGTGGAATTAAGTCCGGAACTCTGCCCCCCTTGAGGCTCAAGGGCCGAAAAGTTTCTGAATTTGGAAGCTTGGATTGCTGGATGTCGTCCAACGAATCTGGTCCGCTGCCTGACTTTACGTTCAGTATTTGTTTGACGTCCGTCCCTCCGCGGGAATCCGGCATGGAGGGATCAGGAGTCCGGACACAAATGGTTCTTAATATAGGGGAAGAATTGCCGTGTTGTTCCTCTACCACAGCAACGTGATGGGTAACTTGGGGGGAGTCAATCTCTCTCAGATCGGTTTTAAGCCCAATCTGATTGTAGTCTGTAGCGACTCCCAGGGCAGCGAGGCGATCCAAGAGCTCGTTTACGGAGGAGAGCTCCATTGGATCTAGCTGCTCGGTGAATTCCGAGTTGACATGAAGATTGCTTTTGATGACCCGAGAGGTCATCGTCGGAGCGGCGGCCGAACAGGCGGTCATAAGAAAACCACCTAGCCGGATAGTTTGGCCGGCGGCCAAAGCTCCTTTGGCAATGGTACCGTCTTTAAAGACGGGAAGAGGCATCCTTCCTGATCGCGATGGCACAGAGGAACTCTCAATGAAAGAACCAATGTCGGTGTCAAAACCGGTGGATCTCGGGTAGGGGGTCCCAAACTGTGCATCTAGGTGGATGGTAACAGGAGACAAGGGACACGAGATCTCAGTGGAGGTAAAACCCTACTCCTGCTTGATTAATATTGATGATATGGGTAGTACAAGAGTGGATCTACCACGAGATCAAGGAGGCTAAACTCTAGAAGCTAGCCTATGGTATGATTGTTGTTCTACGGATTAAAACCCTCCGGTTTATATAGACATAGGAGAGGGCTAGATTTACACAGAGTCGGTTACAATGGTAGGAGATCTACATATCCGTATTGCCAAGCTTGGCTTCCACGCCAAGGAAAGTCCCATCCGGACACGGGACAAAGTCTTCAATCTTGTATCTTCATAGTCTTGGAGTCCGGCCGATGATGATAGTTCGGCCATCCGGACACCCCCTGGTCCAGGACTCCCTCAACCGCCGTCTGCACTGGATGGTTCAATGGGCAGACGCACAAGTCGCCGCCACTAAAGTTTGGTTAAACTTCAAATCACCAGTTGAAAGGAACCATTGGCCGAGTTGCTGACACGCCTCATACGGGATCATTTATAACCCGCCGCAGTCACCTCAACCTTCTGTGGATTCACATTGTGCTATCAATACCAATGATATACAACTTATACCGGTTTATATCATGATCAAATATGGAGAATCTCAAGCCAACTCCTCGAGCCGCCTTGAGACTTGGGGGCTACAATGATATGACTCAGGAAATGTTGCCGGTTGTCAGTGAATTCAAGAACCCTGGGATGTTGGAGGGAAAGATAATTCAGTCCCGGAGGCTATTACCATATTGATGAGAATTTAAAGGCCGTTAGGAAATTTCCGGTTCAAGATGAAGAATGCCGGTTTAACATCCGGTTCAAGGGAAATCTGTTCTCCCACAAGGGTCTAAGGCTCTCAATTCCGGTTTAATAATTTCCGGTTTAAAAAGAGTTAAATCTTTCGCAAATTCGAGTTAAAAGGCCATCAAAAAAATTCCGGTTGAAAATGAAGATTCCGGTTTAAAGATCCGGTTCAAGGGAAAGATGTCTCCCATAAAGCTTTTAAGCTCTCGATATCCGGTTTAAAATCCCCGTTCAAGAAAATTTATATCTTGCAAAAAGTTAAAGGTTGTCGAAGAGGACCTGTTGCCATGATGCACGGTTCAAACATGGGTATCCCGCCATATTGGCTTATCATATTATTGGTTACATGGGGGCTTCAGCTGACAAATCGGAGTTCTGTCCATTAATACGACTATCACGCCACAAAAAAGCTCAGGAGTTTCACACCCAAGGGGCCAAAGAGAGTCTTGTTGCTACGCACAGCTCAAACATAGGGACCCATAGAGCACATCTCACAAAGTTACTTGGGGGCTCTTTGTGCAATGCAACAAAGAGTATGAAAGGACCCTTGTAATTGGGTATCGACCCATGACTTAGAAGCCTGGTGTATTCACCTAAAACTCCGGGTTAACCTGCCTTCATCAAGTAAGCCACTCCTATCCAGGTAATCCTGGCATGACCCGCCGAACGTTTGACAGTTACTATCATTGAGACCCTGAACTTGTCAAAGTTAACACGACGATTGGTTAGTTGGAGGCCCATCTTAAAAGGCTTTGTCAAATTGTTTAACTCGGCGGCCTGGCAGCCCACGAAAAGCCTCGAATTTGGGCCTGGCAGTCCTCGAAAAGCCTCGACTACAAGTTTTATTTGCTTTTGCTTTTTAAAAGTTTTATCACTTTTGCTAAAGTTCTAAATTAAACCGGTGTCTACTGACCACTATATGTCATTACATCAACCCGGTGTTTTTTAACCCGGCATGGCTTCCAGTTATCAGCTGTTAGCATATAATCAATTATGAACCGGCATTTCTTAATCTGGCCTGGCTTTGGACTATAAGTCGCCAGTATATATTTGGATTGCGCCATTGGAATTATGCGCTTATCAATCATTGGGTATATTATCCAAATAGCCAACATGGCTGGATTTTATTATGGTTATCAATAACCAGTATTATGATCAAGGTTTTCAAAGTCGCTTTAGCGCAATGGCTATCATATTATCAATGGATACGATTTATTCTACAATTGAAGGAATAGTCCCGAGTTGCTGCAGGCTTACAACCCGGCACTTGGGGGCTACATTATTTAAGTTGAGATTATATCAAATATGCAAGTCTCATGTTGTTGCAAGCATGCACCATGACACTTGGGGGCTAATGCAAAGTCATTTTTTGTTCACCTCATTGAAGACCCGACTCATCACATCATAATGAGCCGGCCCTTGGAGGCTACCAATTGCTCCTGTCAACAATTCAAGGTACACAAATTTTCATTTATCATTGAAGGGTCCACTGCTCAGTTGATAAAGCACAAGGCTCTTAACCTTGTGGACATGGATTCAAGCCCCATGATGGGGGTTACATCACATGATGTTATTTTCATTGAAGTATATATCAAGTCCCTGCTCATTATTGCATAATGACTCGGCCCTTGGGGGCTACACTGGTTGAAGTTTTTATGAGCATCAGGAAATTACAAGTCCCAGGTTGCTGCAAGCATGACAACCCGGCACTTGGGGGCTACATATGTGGAATACTCAGTTCTGACTAGTGATTGAGAGGAACAACCAGGATTTTTTCAAGCTTGTGACATTCATATTGAAGCAAATCTTAGGCTGTTACTACGTTACCTTCTTAAGACTTGAGGGCTACAAGTGATATGCATGTAAGAGGTATATTTTCAAAAGCTGATGTTAACAAACAGTTACGATCCGGTGCCATCAATATTCTTAAACCGGCAAGTTCTACATCCTTAAACTGGCTGAAGATCAGATGAGTATTTCATGGGCCAATATTGTTTTCAAGCATTGGGAGCTGAATCAAAGGAGTTATTTTTCACAATATATTTTCTATGAGAAACCAGTGTCAGCAAGATGATTATGAAGCTGGCCTATTAAACCGGATTTTCTAGAAGAAGGAAGTGACAAGGACTTAAGGATGATCAGAGTCAATTTAACATGGATAAATCCAAATTAAACTAGGTGCTAATGTCGGGGATATACCTCGCGGTATGACCCGGCCGGAGTCATAATCCGGCTGGGACTTGGTAAACCGGCGAGTGTTAAACCGGCAGAGTTAAGACAGACGGTAGCACCGACAGGTGTTAAGACAATCATAACTCGGCAGACAATGTTAAACCGACAGACAATGTTAAACCGGTAGACAATGTTAAACCGGCAGACGTTAAGAAGCCCAGGAAAGGAAGTCAAAACAGTTTAAGTCTTAGTCCGAGATGGACTCTACATGTAACCCGCCCCTTCAACTTATATAAGGAGGGGCAGGGCTCCCCAAAGAGGTAGAAGCAAGAAACAATCTCTAGGGCTAGACACAACTAGAGGGGAGCCGGTTTACGGCGACTCCCTCGTGATGATAATGCGATCTAGCCTCAAACAACATGTAGGGTTTTTACCAGATGATGTTTCCCGGGGCCCGAAGCTGTCTAAACCCTTGTCTTGTGTTGCGTCTCTCGATTCCGCTCAACCCCTCTCAAGCTACCACATAGATGCGTTGGCCTCGCGACTAAGTCCTCACACTAAGCACATCTGACGTGTTAATTCCACGACAGTCACTAAGGAACTGACACGTGTCGCAACGGTCAGATTTCAAACACACGCGGCAGCTTGACTTGGGCTACAAGTAACACCGACTTATCCGTTTCAGGATAAGATTTGCTCTCATTGTCTTCGCTCGAAGACAAAGGATTTGGTTGAGCATCACTTCAGTCACTCTGACTTTGTTCACTTGGAACCCACTTAACAGTGCGGTGGTTCCTATGACTTAACAAAGAAGAAACAGAAACAACGAAACAACTAAGTCTTCGTGCTCCGTAGTCTTCACTCAATGTCTTCTCGTGTCATAGTCTTCAATGTGAATATCTTCATAGACCACCATTTTCTTCAATGTCTTCACACATTTTTAGGGGTCATCTCCGGTAGGTAAACTAAATCAAGGAGGGACTACTACCTGTGTTGTGCTGCAATTCTCACAAACACATTAGCCCCTTAACCAGGTTTGTCGTCAATACTCCAAAACCAACTAGGGGTGGCACTAGATGCACTTACAGAGGCCTAAAGTGGGAGGCATCGCGAGCTCTCTCTCTCTCTCTCTCTCTCTCTCTTGCCCATGCAATCCTCTTGCGCGTTAAAGGGGGGCCGCCTGAGCATCGCGACTCAGGAGATCTTACTGGCTCTCTAGCCCTCAGCCCCTGGCCTTGTCCACGGCATCGCGACCTGGCATACTAGCGGAGGCTGAGCTTGCTCGAGGGCCGGGACCCGAGGACGTAGAGCACAAAGGAAAGTGTGGGAAAGAGAAGGGAATCTCGCGAGGTCCCAACCCAGCTCCAATCCCGGTGCCGACGCGCAAGTCCGGCACCTCGTGGAGGAACGGCTCCATGATTTCGAGATAAGTCTCGCACCTGGAATAACTAATTGACACGACACCAAATCCCCCATCTAATGCGGCCCTGTGACGGCGACGTTGCCTTCCTTTCTCACCTTTCGGTGGCTACTTGAGCGCTAAAGGGGACCTCCCGAGCATCACGCCTCGGGGGCTCTTGCTGGACCTCGGGCCGCTCACCTCCTGGCCTTGACCACGGCGTCATGACCTGGCATACCAGCGATGGTTGAAGCCTGCCTGGGGACCGGGACCTGTCAGCGTAGAGCACCAAATCGTCACGAGGTTAGAAAGGGGGAACCGAGCCGAAACAGGACAAGCATTTTGCACCACTTCATAATAAGGATAATATCAACAAAAGACATCACAGACACTTTATATGCCCCCACGGGGTGTTTTCTCGATTCCTCGTAGGGAACAAGAGGTGCTAACCCTAAGGAGCCCTAAATACACGCCCCCTCATTGCCGACGCCATCATCAACAGTGGGCCACGAGGGGCCGGCGCCAACCCCATCCAGATCAGCCGCGTCGGCGGCCTGATGCAGCTGCCTTGCTCCGAGCACGGCGCGAGCTCGGGGGAACATAGTTGTCATCGCTTGTCTCCGGAGTCACGAAAAGCTCGGGAGAGTCGCTCAACTCCCAAGCATCTCTGTTGCTGCCAGAGGAGCCGTTGGGGAAGTGGGTGCCAGGCCTGGCCCTTGCCACATCGACGCCCTGGCTGCCTCCTTTGGGGCAGCACTCCAGCCGGCGGCGTTCTGCATCGAAGACCTTGAATAGCATCAAGGAGGCACCATTCTATTCGAAATGAATCACGAGGGCGCCCCCTGTTCGACAGACCTGGGCGATCTCGCCCTAGCCCCGGGTCATGTAGACCTTGCCCGGAGCGACGACTTCCACCTCCGCTCCGGTCATCGGGGTACCGTAGTCAGTGTGCTGCAGCCAAAGCTCGAGAGGCCCTTGTCAGTGTTAAAACCGGCGGATCTCAGGTAGGGGGTCCCGATCTGTGCATCTTAGGCTGATGGTAACAGGAAGCAAGGTACACAATGTTTACCCAGGTTCGGGCCCTCTCGATGGAGGTAAAACCCTACTTCCTGCTTGATTAATATTGACGATATGAGTAGTACAAGAGTAGATCTACCACGAGATCGTAGAGGCTAAACCCTAAGAGCTAGCCTATGATGATTATGATTGTAATTTTGATCGGCCTTCTAAGGACCAACCTCTCCGGTTTATATAGACACAGAGAGGGATAGGGTTTACACGGAGTCGGTTACAAGGAAGGAAATACAATATTCGGATCGCCAAGCTTGTCTTCCACGCAAAGGAGAGTCCGATCCGGACACGGGACGGAGTCTTGAGTCTTGTATCTTCACGCTCCAATAGTCCGGACGAAGTGTATAGTCCGGTTGTCCAGATACCTCCTAATCCAGGACTCCCTCAGTAGCCCCTGAACCAGGCTTCAATGACGATGAGTCCCGCGCACAGTCTTGTCTTCGGCATTGCAAGGCGGGTTCCATCTCCGAATACTCCAAAGTACCTGTTACGACGAATAGTGTCCGGCATCCCATCAATGTTGTACTCCTCGGCTTCAGTGCCTCAATAATGACCATCTCAACGTGTCGAGGGAATGCGAGGAGCCGAGGCATTTTTGCATTTGCCACCCCAATCCTTCGGGCCGACCGTCTATTTGAAGAGGCGAGGATTCTCAGATCCAAACCTCACTCTCCACCCTCGAGCAAGCATCCAACAGAGCACTCCGGAAAAACCATTCCAACATGGCCGGTTGTCGCAGCTCTTCCGCTCGCCCTCCTTGTTCCAAGCCGGGGGACTTGGAAGAGTGTTCAGTTCCTCATAGCCGTTTGATAGAGTTACAAACCCAAGGGTTTATCCCACCGGCGTTCATGGTCTCTGTCCGAGCCGGAATTGCCACCTATAACGGCGGGGAATAGGCAGAGGGATCTCCTAATCCATCTCCAGAGGAGCGAATATGCCTCATCCCGTATCTGCTAAGGGGTGTCAGGTTTCCCATCCACCCATTCCTTCGTGGGCTCCTGGAGTTCTACGGCCTCCAGTTGCACAACTTTACCCCTGCCTCTGTACTACATATAGCAGGGTACGCTGCCCTTTGTGAGCTATTTTTAGGCTGCGAGGCTCACTTTGGGTTATGGAAGAAGTTGTTCTGCCTCGTCCCCCACAACCAGGGAGAATCCCTATGTCAAGTGGGCAGGGCCGAGGTATGGCGCATTGCCAAAACCGGATACCTACCCGGCACTCCCAAGAAGGCACCAGAAAACTGGCCTTCAGAGTGGTTTTACATTGATGACGTTCCCCTTCCGGATCCAGTCCGGACAGGTCTCCCCAAGTTCAGTAACGCCTCGCTGAGGGCACGTTTAAGCTGGCGCCCCCGGGAACCCCAAGAGGAGGATACCAGGGAAATACATTTCCTGATGAGCAGGATAAAGTTACTGGCCAAATCCGGACTGACAATAGTCGAGGTTATGGCAATATGCATAATGTGGGGAGTGCAACCGCTTCAATATTGGTGGAAGCCCATGAGGCACTTCAACGGGGAAGATGATGTCACCTGCTGTGGCCGTAAGGGTCCGGACTCCGCCACTGCTCTTTCAAGGATCTTGTCCGATTTACAAAGGAGAAGAGGAAGAATTCCTTCACATCAAACCGCAGGATGGATTCTCCATGCACAACCCCCCAAACTGGGTAAGTCGTCATTCCTTTCCCCGCTTCACTTATTATGGCATTCTTAGCTAAGATTGTCCGCCTTGATATTTCCGAGCAGGAACTGAGGAGGGTCGTAGAAGGAATCTTCAGCCCTTCTCCGCAGCCAGAGGACCCCAGAAGGGCCCTCGATTCAGGACTCGAACAAGATTCGGATATTACCGTGGAGCTTATCAACAGGATATTCTATCAGGCGAGCTGCGATGGCGCCTTAGTGGCCATTATTGCCGACTATCCCGGACTGCTACCTACGTCACGTGTAAGCTGAGCCGAAAACTCTATCCTCCAAAGAGGACTCCTTTTTGATGTCATGCCTTACCCATGAAGTGTTGTGCTTTTGCAGAGACGACGGTCGGAGCGCGGGGCCGAGCCCCTAGGGATCGGTCGGCAACGGGCGTCCGGATCGGGCAGGCTCAAGAGGGGGGCGGTTAGGATCGAAACGCCGCTACAGAGGCAAGGCAAAAACCTGTTCTGCGATTTATTGTATTTGAAGTGTAACAGCGCCCCTCGTGTCCTTGCAGGAAGAGAAGTAGCCAGACTATATCCGGGGATCCTGCAAATCACGCCTGCACCAGCCGGATTCCAGAACCGGCTTCAAGAGAGGAGGCGGACGTGGGGTCGATGCCGCATAGTTCTCCAACAGAGGACACGGATATGCTTTCTGCCACGAATTCCAAAGTAGGGAGAGCCATGAATCACCGGCACCGACGGGCCGTACTTCGGAACAACATCTTTTTCGAATAGGCATGTAACACCTTCAATTCGGGAGACACATACATCCGAGCTGCTCAAGGCGGGCTTGCCCGAGCGACGGACCAGTATACCAAAGATATACGGGTAAGAAAATTTGATAAGCATGTATAGTAGTAGCCCCTGAGACTTGAAACGGTTGGAACAACTGTTTTAAGGATCAATTTATGCACAGGTCCTTGTAGATAAGAATGAGCAATTGTCTCGGGAGCTGGAGGAGTGCAAGGCCTAGCTGAGGGCCACAGTTGCCAAATTAGAGGATTCCCAGAAGCCCTCATCTGGTAACATTTGTTTCAATTGTACGAAGATGCACCGTTTAGGAAGTGGCTTGTATGATAACTATAACAGAAAATTCTGCAGACAATCCCGGGGTGAATCCGGAGGGCGTAAGAGATGACGAGTCACATCTCAAAAGGCAGCTAAAGGCTAGCGAGCGCGTTCTTACGCAAGTTAGGTAGGAGAAGAACAATCTTCAAGATGCCAAAGTCCAACTGGACGTGGAGTTAAAAGACGTCCGCGCTCAGCTGGCGGACTCCGTGAAGGAGAACAAAAGGCTTCGACGCGACATTTATGGTAAGTGCCTAGACGAACTATAGTATAGTTCAACACGGAAGTATATTGAAAGGATTTTTCTTGTAGGAATGTTAATGGGTCGCCCTGAGGAGGAGATGCCCTCATCTGCAGGCGATTTACTACAAGACCTTTCACAACTGCACGAGCAAGCTCGGCAGGTGATGCAGGGCGTTGCTCAGGCCTTGTGGCCATCAAGCTTCCTGCCGAATGGCATGGGGGAGCTTGTGGATATGCTTCAAGGAGCACGGTGGCACTTCCAATTGTGGAAGATGTCAGCCTACCGGCAAGGTGCAAGAGAAGCCTGGGCTATGGTGAAGACGCGCTACACCAAGCTAGACCCGAACCATATGGCCGAAGTCGGACAGGCGGGGCCAGAGGGCAAGAAATTCCCGTGATTCTGGTATATGACCAGGTAGTGTTAGCCGCAAAGTATTCTCAACAGGATTGTAAGCTAGATAGCCTATTGGATGGTAGAGAGGAGGAATATAGTCAGTCCAAGTGACTGTGTAATTCAAAGGACATAAGTAGTCCCTAGCCGGATTAAATCATTTGTCATGGCGGACCTTTTCGCTTTAGCCCCCGGATCCTACAGTCTAGGGTGTGTCCGAATACCCGATCAGTTATACAAAACCGGGGTATGCGTGGAAACCAGGCGTAGGGGTCATAAGTGCTTGAACAGACAAGTACCCAACTAGTTATGTTATATTACATGGATAGTAAGAAACATCTTCCAGGGAGAATAGTTCCGTTAGGGGTTCCTTTCCCTGGGTACGCATGCGACGATGCACATGTCCGGACTATGAACAAGGGCACAGGATACAAAACTTCTGGGGATTTACGTTGTAATAAACGAATACATCTTTTGTTCACTGACCGAATATTCTCTTAAGGATGCTAGCTTTCGGCTTCAGCCAGTCTGAGGTACACATCCGGCTGAACCGGCAGTTACAATCGCAGAGGTGCTCCCCTTATACCCTAGCCAAATTAACGGGAACGTAGGGCATAAACACAAGAGCCAGGCAACCCAGCTTGGCCACATGTTAAGTCATATTTATGCATATAATGGTGAATAAAAGGCACATATGGAAAAAGAAAATGCATATGTGATGGGCAAAAATCCATTAGAGTAATTATTTTTAGCTTCCGTATAGGAAGCCCCCAGGTATTACTTACACACATGGTGTGGCCGAAATGATCCGGGAGTCTGTACTGTATTAAATACTTTGTGTGAAGAGGAAAAAAGGTCGAGAAAGGAAAGGGGAGGAGGCATAATTAAAAAGGAGGGTTTAAGGAGACGAACACTGAGTTCGGCACTAGGTGTAGAATCTCCGAAGTCTGGCCATCTTTCATGGGTTCGGCTCGAGTTTGTTATCGGATGCATTACATAAGCTGTACGCTCCTCCCGTGAGAACTTTGTCAATGACGAAGGGACCTTCCCACTTGGGTTTGAGCTTGTCCTTCTTCTTCTCCGGTAGGCGTAGAACGAGCTCGCCAATATTATAAGTTTTGGCAAGCACTTCTCCGTTTTGGTATCGTCGAGCCTGGTGCTGATACAATGCGGAGCGGGATTTTGTGACGTCGCGCTCCTTCTCCAGGGCATCCAAGTTATCCTACCGATCTAACTCGGCTTCCTTCTCTTCATACATGCGTACGCGTGGCGAATCATGTATTATGTCGTAGGGTAGTACTGCTTCCGCGCCACACCATAAAAAATGGTGTATACCTGGTGGTGCGATTCGGCGTGGTCCATAGCCCCGAGAGTACGGAGTCGAGCTCTTCGACCCAGTGCGTATCCGACTCTGTCAAGGATCGCACTAGTCTGGGTTTGATGCCACTCATGATGCGACCGTTTGCCCGTTCGACCTGGCCGTTTGTTTGGGGATGGTAGACGGAAGCGTAATCAAGCTTAATGCCCATTTTGCCGCACCAAGTTTTCACTTCATCGGCTGTGAAATTTGAGCCATTATCAGTGATGATGCTGTGGGGGACACCGTATCGGTGTATGACCCCGGATATGAAGTCTATTACTGGTCCGGATTCGGCCGTTTTGACTGGTTTGGCTTCTATCCATTTGGTGAACTTGTCCATCATGACCACTAAGTATTTTTTCTTATGGCTTCCCCCTTTAAGAGGTCCGACCATATCTAGCCCCCGGACCGCAAATGGCCAAGTTATGGGGATTGTTTGGAGAGCGGTAGGGGGCATATGACTCTGATTGGCAAAGAGCTGGCAACCGACGCAGTGTTGGACAAGGTCCTGTGCGTCTGGTTGGGCCGTTGGCCAATAGAAGCCTGTATGGAAGGCCTTGCTGACTAGTGCTCGAGCCGCGGCGTGGTGCCCGCCCAGTCCGACATGGATTTCAGCCAAGAGCTGCCGCCCTTCCTATTCGGAGATGCACCTTTGGAGCACTCCGGTCGCACTTTTCTTGTAGAGTTCCCCTTCATGGACTTTGTAAGCTTTAGAATGCAGGACGATGCAGCGTGCTTCATTTTGGTCTTCGGGGATCTCCTGCCTATTTAGGTAGGCCAAGAAAGGCTCAGTCCATAGGGCGATTACAACCATGATTTCATGGTCCGAAGAAGTTATTTCGGTGGTAGAGCCTCCGATTATGTCTGATAGTTCGGAATCTGGGGGTGTATTTGGATCCGTGCTAGTATTGCCGGACTCCCCTTCCCATACCACGGATGGCTTGAACAGTCTTTCCAGGAATATGTTAGGTGGGACAGGGTCGCGCTTAGCGCCGATGAGGGTGAGGATATCCGCTGCTTGATTGTTTTCTCGAGCCACATGGTGGAATTCGAGCCCCTCGAACCGTGCTAACATTTCAAGGACGGCATTACGGTAGGCCGCCATTTTCGGATCCTTGGCATCAAAGTCTCCATTTATTTATGATATTGCGAGGTTTGAATCCCCGCGCACTTCTAGGCGTTGAATGCCCATAGAGACTGCCATCCAAAGACCGTGCAACAGAGCCTCATATTCGGTTGCATTGTTGGAGTATGTGTATAATATTTGGAGGACATACTAGACCGTGTCTCCGGTGGGAGATGTCAGGACTACACCTGCTCCCAATCTGGCCAGCATTTTAGAGCCGTCGAAGTGCATGATCCAGTTAGAGTACGCGTCGTACTCTTTAGGGAGTTCAGCTTCTGTCCATTCGGCGACAAAGTCAGCTAGTACTTGCAACTTGATGGCCCGCCGTGGCTTGTATGTTATGTCGAACGGAAGGAGCTCAGTGGCCCATTTAGCGATCCAGCCCGTAGCGTCACGGTTATTTATTATGTCGTTGAGTGGTACTTCGGAGGCCACCGCAATCGAACACTCTTGAAAGTAGTGCCGTAGCTTCCGGGATGCCATGAAGACTGCGTATGCTATTTTTTGAAAGTGTAGGTATCGGGATTTGCATTGGGTGAGGACCGTGGATACGTAATAAACTGGCTTTTGCAGCGGGAATTTGTATCCGTCAACCTCTCGTTCGACGATGAGCACTGCGCTTACCACTTGATGTGTTGTAGCTATGTACAGCAGCATAGGTTCGCTGATATTTGGCGCTGTTAGGACTGGATTACTGGCCAATAAGGTCTTTATTTCATTGAGTCCGGCCGCGGCTGCATCTGTCCACACGAAGTGTTCGGTGCGCCGAAGAAGGCGGTAAAGAGGTAGTGCCTTTTCTCCTAACCTGGAGATAAAGCGGCTTAAAGCAGCCACGCATCCAGCTAATTTCTGGATGTGCTTGAGGTCTGTTGGTATAGCCAACTGCGACAGAGCTCGGATTTTTGCCGGATTCACTTCAATTCCTCTATTGGAAACAATGAAGCCGAGCAGTTTCCCCGAGGGGACGCCGAAAACGCATTTTTCCGGGTTCAGCTTGATGTCGTATGTCCGGAGGTTATCGAATGTAAGCCTCAAGTCATCTATTAGAATTTCGACGTGTCTTGTTTTTATGACCACACCGTCCACATATGCCTCCACTGTTTCGCCGATTTGCTTTTCCACGCCTGTTTGAATCATGCGTTGATAGGTTGCACCGGCATTCTTAAGCCCGGAAGGCATAATGTTGAAGCAAAAAGGGCCATATGGCGTTATGAAAGTTGTTGCAGCTTGGTCGGACTCAGCCATTTTTATTTGATGTTATCCAGAGTATGCGTCGAGGAAACACAGCGAGTCGTGTCCTGCTGTGGCGTCGACAATTTGATCAATGCGAGGGAGGGGAAAGGGATCCTTGGGTCAAGCCTTGTTGAGGTCTTTAAAGTCGACACATAGGCGCCAGGATTTGTCCTTATTTGGTACCATTACCAGATTTGCCAGCCAATCCGGATGCTTGATGTCTCTGATGAATCCGGCCTCGAGTACTTTGGCTAGCTCTTCCCCCATAGCTTGCCGTTTAGGCTCTGAAAATCGCCTTAGAGTTTGCTTGACAGGTTTGTATCCTTTTAGTATATTGAGGCTGTGTTCGGCCAGTCTTCGTGGGATACCCGACATGTCCGATGGGTGCCAGGAGAAAATGTCCCAATTCTCATGCAAGAAGTCTTACAGTGTGGTGTCCATTGCGGGGCTCAACTATGTCCCGATGGAAGCCGTCTTCGTGGGATCCGTTGGATGTACTTGGAATTTGACTATCTCGTCTGTGGGTTTAAATGAGGCGGACTTGGGTCATTTGTCGAGTATCACATCGTCCCTATCCACGATGGCACGCAGCGTTGTTAGTTCTTCGGCTGCTAAGGCTTCGGATAATGCTTCCAGGGCTAGTGCTGCGGTTTTGTTTTCAGTGCGGAGTGCGACGTCCGGATCACTAGCTAGAGTGATGATTCGATTGGGTCCGGGCAATTTAAGCTTCATGTACTCGTAATGGGATATAGCTTGAAAGCTTAAACGCGTCCCGTCCTAAAAGGGCGTGGTATCCGCTGCTGAAAGGAGCCACTTGGAATGTAATTTCTTCGGACCTGTAATTCTCCGGGGTGCCGAATACCACATCGAGTGTGATTTTTCCCGCACACCGCGCTTCTCGACTAGGGATAATTCCCTTGAAGGTTGCGCCGCTTTGTTCAATGCGGCTTTTATCAATTCCCATCTTGTTGAGTGTTTCTTCATAGATCAAGTTTAATCTGCTTCCGCCGTCCATGAGTACTTTAGTGAGCCGAAAGCTGTCCACGATTGGGCTAAGGACCAGAGTGGCTGGTGCCCGGACAGTCTGGAATCGAGGTTCATCACTGGCATTGAAAGTTATAGCAGTATCGTTCCATGGGTTTATTTTTGCCACATGGCAGATTTCAGCGGAGCTTCGATGAGCTCGCTTGCGCCTATTATTTGAGGCAAAAGTCTCGAAGACTGTTAGTACCGTATTGTGTTCGTTGGCGGGATGTTGTTCTGCTTTATGGCTTGGTAACCTGCCGGAGTATCCAACATGCCCTAAGACTATGAGTTGGTGTTGTGTCCGGAGTACTGTGGAGTTTACATCGCCCATTGAGCCATTCTTCCAATACGGTTCCCCGCCCTGGGGTGGGCTTTGGTTTCTTGGGGATTGGATCGGCTGACTTACGAGAGTTCGCCGGTTTAGTTTGGCCAAAGGTTTTGGTGAGAGCCGGACTATCCCAAAATTCTGTTTGGGTTTTCCATGCGCTTTCCATCGCACAGTACTTCTATACTATGGTTGCCAAGTCAGCAAAGTGTACTATGTCACGGCGACTTATAGCATTAAGGATTCCTTTGTTCGTGCAGTTTTTGCAGAAAACTGAGACTATGTCCTCCTCGCGATAGTCCTTGACCTTATTTAGCACAAGGAGGTATCTGGCCCAGTAGCGATCTACTATCTCTTAGGGCTCTTGTCTGATATGGGAGAGATGGTTTAAGTCTGGGTGGGTGGGCGTAGCTGAATCAGTATTCTGATCCGATCTAGCGCCCAGGGGCATGGGAGCTTCTAAGTTTGACAGCTCGGGATCCGGGGTGCTGCCCAATTTCTCTGGCGCAATGCCCGACTCTAAGTCTGGGACCTGGTTCATGTATTCCCTTGATCGGGTGTCTAGCTCAGGGAGCTTGGTGATCCGGACATAATTCGTCCTCAAAATAGAGGGGTAATCCTTGTGTGGTTCCTCCACTACCGCTATCTCATGGGTGGCCGGCGGGGATTTAATGTCCCTTTGGGCGGGTTTAAGCCCGATCCGGTCATAGTCCGTAGCGACTCCCAAAGTGGCGATGTGATCCAAGAGCTCATTAAGGGAGGAGAGCTCTGTCGGATACATCTGTTCGGCGAGTTCCGAATTGATGCGAAGGTTATGCGTGATGACCCGAGAGGCTATCATCGGCGCGACAGCCGATGGGGCGGCCATGATGAAGCCGCCAAGTCAAAGAGTTTGGCCTACAGCTAGAGCTCCCCCAGAGGTAATGTTGTCCTTGACACCGAGACGAGCCATCAAGCCTTGCAGCGACGACACAGAGGAACTCTCAATGAAAGCACCAATGTCGGTGTCAAAACCGGCGGATCTCGGGTAGGGGGTCTCGATCTGTCCATCTTAGGCTGATGGTAACAGGAAGCAAGGGACACAATGTTTACCCAGGTTTGGTCCCTCTCGACGGAGGTAAAACCCTACTTCCTGCTTGATTAATATTAACGATATGAGTAGTACAAGAGTAGATCTACCACGAGATCATAGAGGCTAAACCCTAAGAGCTAGCCTATGATGATTATGATTGTAATTGTGATTGGCCTTCTAAGGACCAACCTTTCCGGTTTATATAGACACCAGAGAGGGATAGGGTTTACACGGAGTCGATTACAAGGAAAGAAATACAATATTCAGATTGCCAAGCTTGTCTTCCACGCAAAGGAGAGTCCCATCCGGACACGGGACGGAGTCTTGAGTCTTGTATCTTCACGCTCCAATAGTCCGGACGAAGTATATAGTCCGTCTGTCCGGATACCCCCTAATCCAGGACTCCCTCAGCCCTCTCAGCAGCATCTCGAAGGCAAAGAAGGGAGGTAAGCAGATCCAGGAGCTTGGAGGCATGGCCACGTGGAGTACGAGCACGCGGGAGGATTCTGCGGCGTGGACTCCAGGAGCAATGACGTGCACCGCCATGGCTCGTCGGTGTCGCCGATAGCGCGGACGGCGTCGCTCGGTGTCTCCCTCTCCAGGGCCCTCAGCCCGGGCATACAGGGGTAGCGGAAACCCAGGAGGTGGCCACTCGTACCAAGGCCTCGACATCTCCAGCCGAGCAACCTCGTCACGGCGGCCGGGACCGGCCGTTTCTTTGGCGAAAGCGGGTCGGGGCCCTCCCGGGGGGCCTTTCCTTTCTCCTCGGAACAGAACCGGCGGATCGGAGCCATTGGCGGCAAGATGGAGGAGTGAGGAAGAAGAAGCGGGTGGAGCAAGAACAGATGGACTATGGGGGGTCGCGCCTCTCTGTACTTATAGTCCAGAGGAGGCCAACCGTCGGCCTCCACGATCGCAGGAAATCATGACTCTTTTAGCATGCAGCAGGAACTTGTCAAGTCGGGAAGTTGCCGAGGCAGCATGGGGAAGCGGAGACGCCCACATCCAATCAACCGCCACGCGGCGCCCAAGGCCGCTGGCTGTTAGGGCCCGTGGTGCTCCGCACTTGCCCTTGGCTTCGCTGCTAAGCCTAGTCCGAGCGTGCCTTGGGCCCGGGGGCTATTGTCGATGTTCTGGGAACGGGGGTCCCCAGACTTGCCTGCCTGCAGCCTGCGGCGTGGCTCAAGGGGTGGCCCAGCACGACCCATCTTCATCAACCCAAGCTCAGGATCCTCGCGAGGGACCAAGCCTAGCGGGGCGGATGACGCAAGGCTTCCTCAGGGGTGGCCTCACCAAGCAGGCTCGCGAGGAGGTGGAGAGATCAAGGCAAGGAGTACCTCGCGGGTGCTCATGACGCAAGCCATGATGATCGAGACCAGGCGGGCGCCAGCCTGCGCAGTGTCCTTGTTTTCTCTTTGCTGCAAAGGGGGCAAGTGAAGGCGCGGAGTACCGAGGCTTCAAGCAAAGGTTACCATATCGGTGCAACGAGACCAAGACCAGCAGAGCGGCATGATGGAGGTCACTGTGGAGCCCAGGACGACGTCATCACCAGTGCCTTTGGCAGTCGATGACCAACTTTAGTCAGGATAACTTGTACTAGCTGTCCTCCTTCAAAATGGCCGTTGTTGGCTCCCTTCCCACTCAATATTTTGGAAGAGGACCATGGCCTCTATAAATAGAGATAGCCACCATCGTAGAGAGGGCATCTCCTCTAGAGCTGATCGGATCCATCCCTGGTAGAACACCACACCAGCTCAAGAACACCCCTCGCGAGGCTGTTCTTCCTCTGTACTGTTCATCATCAGACCCAGAGGCAATCCACCGCACCACACACTAGAGTAGGGTATTACACCACAACGGTGGCCCGAACTAGTATAAACCTTGAGTCTTTTGTGTTTTTCATCGTGTAGCTTAGATTCCCGATGAGGCTTTGTGGCGTGGATTGGTAGGGAGAAGATCTTCGTGCGCACCGCAGAGTTCAAACCTTAAGGGTTTTGCCGGAACCCGATATCCGACATCCGTCCTCCTCTCGTTCTACGAAGAGCATTGCGCTTACAACTTGGTGCATTGCAGCTATATATAATAGCATGGGTTCGCCGATGTTTGGTGCGGCCAGGATTGGGTTGCTGGCCAAGAGGGCCTTTATTTCTTCCAGTCCGGCTGTGGCCGCATGCGTCCACTCGAAGTGTTCGGTGCATTGAAGAAGGCGATAGAGAGGTAGTGCCTTTTGTCCCAATCGGGAGATAAAGCTGCTTAAGGCAGCCACGCATCCAGTTAATTTCTGGATTTGTTTGAGGTCTGTTGGGGTAGCCAACTGTGACAAAGCTCGGATTTTAGCCGCATTTGCTTTAATTCCTCTAGTGGAAACGATGAAACCCAGGAGCTTTCCAGCAGGAACGCCGAAAACGCATTTTTGCTGATTGAGCTTGATGTCATATGTTCGGAGATTGTCGAACGTAAGCCTGAGGTCGTCTATTAAAGACTCGACGTGTCTGGTTTTGATGACCACGTCGTCTACGTATGCCTCAACTGTTTTGCTAATTTGTTTTTCCAGGCATGTCTGAATCATGCGTTGATAGGTTGCACCGGCATTTTTGAGCCCGAAAGGCATGGTGTTGAAACAGAAGGGGCCGTATGGGGTGATGAATGCTATTGCGGCTTGATCGGACTCCGCCATCTTGATTTGATGGTATACGGAGTATGCGTCGAGGAAGCACAATGAGTCGTGTCCTATGGTAGCATCGATGATTTGATCGATGCGGGGGAGAGGGAAGGGATACTTGGGGTAAGCCTTATTGAGCTCCTTGAAATCGACACATATGCGCCAGGATTTGTCCTTCTTTGGTACCATCACCAGGTTTGCTAGCCAGTCCGGGTGTTTTATTTCTCTGATGAATCCGGCTTCGAGTAACTTGGCTAGCTCCTCTCCCATGGCTTGTCGTTTAGGTTCTGAAAAGCGCCGAAGAGTCTGCTTGACCGGCTTGTATCCCTTCCGTATTTTTAGGCTATGCTCGGCCAACCTGTGTGGGATATCTGGCATGTCTAAAGGGTGCCAGGGGAAGATGTCCCAATTCTCGCGCAAGAACACCCGCAATGCGGCGTCTATTGTGGGGTTCAGCTGTGCCCCGATAGATGCTATTTTTGTTGAGTCCATTGGGTGGACTTGGAATTTGACTATTTCGTCCGCTAGTTTGAAAGAGGTGGACTTGGATCATTTGTCGAGTATCACGTCGTCCCTGTCCACTGTGGAGCGCAGCGCAGTTAGTTCTTCGGCCGCAAGGGCTTCGGATAATGCCTCAAGGGCCAAGGCGGCGGTTTTATTTTTGGCACGGAGTGCTACGTCCAGATCACTGGCTAGAGTGATGATTCGATTGGGCCCGGGCATCTTGAGCTTCATGTACCCATAATGGCGTATAACTTGGAAGCTCGTGAATGCATCCCGCCCTAAAAGGGCGTGATATCCGCTACTGAATGGGGACACTTGGAATGTTATTTCTTCGGACATGTAATTCTCCGACGTGCCAAATACCACATCGAGTGTGATTTTTCCCACACATCGTGCCTCCCAACTAGGGATAATTCCTCTGAAGGTCGTGCTGCTTTGCTCAATGCGGCTCTTGTCTATTTCCATTTTGTTGAGAGTTTCCTCGTAGATGAGGTTTAATCCGCTGCCCTGTCCATGAGCACTTTAGTAAGCCGGAAGCCGTCCACAATTGGACTAAGGACCAAAGCGGCTGGTGCTCGAACTATTCGGAATTGCGGTTCGTCACTAGTGTTGAAGGTTATGGCCATGTCATTCCATGGATTTATTGCTGCAACATGGCAGACTTCGGCGAGGCTACGGAGTGCTCTCTTGTGCCTGTTATTTGAGGCAAAAGTCTCGAAGACTGTCAATAATGTATTGTTGTTTTCTGCGGGATGATGCTCTGCGGTATCGTTAATGAGGAGATCCTCGCCGCTCTTGGCCACCTGCCGAAGTATCCAACATGCCCTAAGGCTATGTGTTGGTATAGTATCCGGTGTGGTGTGAATTTTGCATGGTCCATTGAGCCATCCCTCCAATATGGTTCCACGGCCTGTAGTTGGCTTTGGTTTCTTTGTAATTGGATCGGGTGACTTCCGCGAGTGCACCGTTTTAGTTCGGACGAGGGGTTTAGTGAGGACCGGAGGATCCCAGAATTTTGCTTGGGTTTTCCAGGCACTTTCCATCGCACAGTACTTCTATAATATGGCCACCAAGTTAGAGAAGTGTGATATGTCACAGCGACTTATGGCGTTGAGGATTCCCTTGTCCGTGCAATTTTTGCAAAAGAATGAGATTGCATCTTCCTCGCGACAATCCTTGACCTTGCTCATTATAAGGAGGAATCTGGCCCAAAATTGATGTAATGTCTCTTGGGATTGTTGTATAATGTGGGAAAGATCGCTTGTATCTGGGTGGGTGGGTGGATTTAAGTCCGAACCCTGACCCGATCTGAGACCCAGGGGCAGAGGAGCTTTCTAACTTAGCAGTTCGGGTTCCGGTATGTTGCCCAATTTTTCTGGCCCGCTGTCCGATTCTAAGTTCAGAGCTTGGGTCATGTCCTCCCGCAGACGGGTATCCGGCTTGGAGAGCTCGGGAATCCGGACATACTTCGTCCTCAAAATAGAGGAAGAATCGCTGCATTGCTCCTCCACCACCGCTATCTGATGGGTGACCGGCGGAGAGTTAATCTCTTTTTGATCGGGTTTAAGCCCAATCCGATCATAGTCCGTAGCGACTCCCAGGGCGGCGATGCGATCCAAGAGCTCGTTCAAGGACGAGAGCTCCATTGGATCCATCTGCTCGGTGTGTTTCGAGCTGACGTGGAGGCTGTTTTCGTTGACCCGGGAAGTCATCGTCGGTGCGACGGTCGGACGGGTGGCCATGACGAAGCCGCCTAGTCGAAGGGTTTGGCCTAAAACCTGGGCTCCTCAGAAGTGATGTTGTCCTCGATAACAAGGCGAGCCATCAAGCCTTACCGTGACGACACAGTGGAACTCTCAATGAAAGCACCAATGTCGGTGTGAAAACCGGCAGATCTTGGGTCGGGCGTCCTGAACTGTGTGTCTAAGGCTAACGGTAACAGGAGGCGGGGGACATAATGTTTAACCAGGTTCGGGTCCTCTCTAAGGAGGTAATACCCTACTGCCTGCTTGATTGATCTTGATGATATGAGTATTACAAGAGTTGATCTACCACGAGATCGTAGAGGCTAAACCCTAGAAGCTAGCTGATGTCTACTACACAACCTTCTTCTTGTAGACATTGTTGGGCCTGCAAGTGCACAGGTTTGTAGGACAGTAGCAAATTTCCCTCAAGTGGATGACCTAAGGTTTATCAATCCGTTGGAGGCGTAGGATGAAGATGGTCTCTCTCAAGCAATCCTGCAACCAAATAACAGAGAGTCTCTTGTGTCCCCAACACACCCAATACAATGGCAAATTGTATAGGTGCACTAGTTCGGCGAAGAGATGGTGATACAAGTGCAATATGGATGGTAGATAAAGGTAATTATAATCTGAAATAAAAAAAACAGCAAGGTAACTAAGGATAAAAGTGAGCGTAAACGGTATTGCAATGATAGGAAACAAGGCCTAGGCTTCATACTTTCACTAGTGCAAGTTGTCTCAACAATAATAACATAGATAGATCATATAACAAGCCCTCAATATGCAACAAAGAGTCACTCCGAAGCCGCTAATAGCGGAGAACAAATGTAGAGATTATGGTAGGGTACAAAACCACCTCAAAGTTATTCTTTCGGATCAATCTATAAAAGAGTCCGTACTAGAATAACACCTTAAGACACAAATCAACCAAAACCCTAATGTCACCTAGATACTCCATTGTCACCTCAAGTATCCGTGGGCATGATTATACGATATGCATCACACAATCTCAGATTCATCCAACCAACACAAAGTACTTCAAAGAGTGCGCTAAAGTTTCTATCGGAGAGTCAAGAACATGTGCCAACCCCTATGCATAGGTTCCCAATGTCACAAAACCCGCAAGTCGATCACCAAAACATACATCAAGTGGCACATGATATCCCATTGTCACCACATAAAATCACGGCAAGACATACATCAAGTGTTCTCATAAAAGAATCAATCCGATAAGATAACTTCAAAGGGGAAACTCAATTCATCACAAGAGAGTAGAGGGGGAGAAACGTCATAAGATCCAACTACAATAGCAAAGCTCGGGATACATCAAGATTGTGCCATAGAGGGAACACGAGAGAGAACACAAGAGAGAGAGAGAGAGAGATCAAACACATAGCTACTGGTACATACCCTCAGCCCCGAGGGTGAACTACTCCCTCCTCGTCATGGATAGCGCCGGGATGATGAGATGGCCACCGGTGATGGGTTCCCCCTCGGACAGGGCGCCGGAATGGGCTCCCGCGAGGTTTTTGGTGGCTACAGAGGCTTGCGGCGATGAAACTCCCGATCTATCTTCTGTTCTGGAAGTTTTATGATACGTAGGTATATATGGGTAAAGGGGGTACGTCGGTGGAGCTACGAGGGCCCACAAGGTAGGGGGCGCGCCCTAGTGGGCTGGGTGCGCCCCCCACCCTCGTGGGCAGCCTGTATCTCCCCTGACGTGCACTCCAAGTTCCCTGGGTTGCTTTCCTTCCAAAAATAACTTCTCCAGTTGATTTCGTTCCATTTTGACTCTGTCTGATATCCCTTTTCTTCGAAACACTGAAATAGGCATAAAACAGCAAATCTGGGTCGGGCCTCCGGTTAATAGGTTAGTCCCAAAAATAATATAAAATTGGATAATAAAGCCCAATATTGCCTAAAAGAGTAGATAAAGTAGCATGGAGCAATCAAAAATTATAGATACGTTGGAGACGTATCACTAGCCTATGATTATGATTGTTGTTGTCCTGCGGACTAAATCTCTGGTTTATATAGACACAGGAGGGGGCTAGGGTTACACAGAGTCGGTTACAGAGAAGGAAATCTACATATCCGAATTTCCAAGCTTGCCTTCCACGCAAAGGAGAGTCCCACCTGGACACGGGACGAAGTCTTCAATCTTGTATCTTCATAGTCCAACAGTCCGGCACAAGTACATAGTCCAGCTGTCCGAGGACCCCCTAATCCAGGACTCCCTCAGCGGGGTAATGACCGAGAATATGCATTTTCATCATATGCTTCCAACTAGCAAGATTAGTACCATCAAAGTAAGGACCTCTATGGTGGTAATTTCCCTTGCTAGACGCCACTCTCCTAGGTTGTGAAACCAAGGCTATGATAACCAAAAGCTATGGAAATCAAGGCAAATGGAGACCAAAGCTCTGATACCACTTGTAGGATCGAAAGTAGATCTAGAGGGGGGTGATTAAACTACTTGACCAAATAAAAATCTAACCTTTTCCCAATTTTAAGTCTTGGCAAATTTTAGCAACTTAGCACAAGTCAAGCAATCAACATACACATGCAATTATAAAAGTGTAGCAGTGGAAAGTAAAACATTGCATATGAAGGTAAAGGGAAGGGTTTGGAGAAGGCAGATGCAATGTGGACATGGAGATTTTTGGCACGGTTCTGATAGGTGGTGCTATTCTACGTCCACGTTGATGGAGACTTCAAACCACGAAAGGTAACGACTGCGTGAGTCCATGAAGGGCTCCACCCATGAAGGGTCCATGAAGAAGCAACCTTGTCTATCCCACCATGGCCATCGCCCACGATGTACTTTCCTCACTTGGGTAGATCTTCACGAAGTAGGCGATCTTCTTGCCCTTACAAACTCCTTGGTTCAACTCCACAATCTTGGCGGAGGCTCCCAAGTGACACCTAACCAATATTGGAGACACCACTCTCCAAAAGGTAATAGATGGTGTGTTGATAATGAACTCCATGCTCTTGTGCTTCAAATGATAGTCTCCCAAACACTCAACTCTCTGTCGCAAATTTGGCTATGGTGGAAAGATCATTTGAGTGGCAAGCAACTTGGGGAATGCTAGAGATCAATATTCTTGTGGTTGTATTGGAATGTCTTGGTATCCACACATTAGTAGGTGGTTCTCTCTTAGAAAATGAGTAGTGGAAGTGTATGCACGTTCTGATGGCTCTCTCTCAAATGGAGAAGGGGGTGGAGGGGTATATATGGCCTCCACACGAAATCCAACCATTACACAAACATTTGACCCAACTCGGTCAGACCGAATAGAAGAACGTGGTGATACCGATTTAGTTCAAAATGTGAACGTTAGGATTCTCGGTGGGACCAACGAGATCGACTCGGTGGGACCGATGTGCTAGGGCTAGGGCAAAACCTCATCTCAGTGAGACCGATCACATAAACTCGGTGAGACTGATTTCAGGAATGTGCAAATAGAGACTTGGTCAAGCAAACTCGGTGGGACCGATTGCTCCTTTTGGTGAGACCAAAATGTTATGAAGGGAAACAGAGAGTTTGCAAAGCCATCTCGGTGAGACCAAGAGCCGTATTGGTGAGACCGAATTGATTTGGGTTTCTGGCTGTGGCTATGTCAAATGAACTCGGCGGCGCCGGATAGATCAAATCAGTGGGGCCGAGTTTGACTTTAGATTTTGGACATATGTGGAAATGAGAAAATGGTTGATGGTTTTGGAGCAATATCACTAAGCACTTTGAGCAAGTAGATCATCAAGCAACACCTCATTCCCTTTTAATAGTATTGGCTTTCCTATGGACTCAATGTGATCTTGGATCACTAAAATGAAAATGAAGAGTCTTCAACCTTTGCCAATCTTTTTTCGTTAGCATTTTGAGGGGTACGCATCTCTAGTCCATGCCATGCCAATCATTGAACTTCTGAAATATTTAGCTTGAATGGATATAAGTTCAATGAGCTATATGTTGTTATGAATTACCAAAACCACCCGGGGGTTAGTTGCACTTTCACATCTCTATCATTACAAGCAAGAATTTCTCTAGCTGTCTCCCCATCTATAACATAACCATCAGGTGTCTTAGGCATTTCAATCCTAGTAGGAGAGCTAGGCATAATAGGTGAATCATAATTTTCATCAGTTTCAACATTCTCAATTTCTTAAGGTTTAGCAATTTATTCATCAACAAATTCACCTAGTCGAATAGTATTATCAAGCCGAGTACTAGCATCATCACAAGTTTCATTTATAGCATAAGTAGTATCATCAATTACTTGTGACATATCGGACTGGATAGCAGGTGGTGGTGTCACAAGCCTACTTAAAACAAAAGGTGAATCAAGTGCGGAGCTAGATAGCAGTTCCTTACCTCCCCTCATTTTAGAGGGCACGGCCTTGGTTATAGGGTCTTTTAGATTCTTCATAGTGTAAAATCCCAAGTGAACTCAATAAATAGAGCTATGCTCCCTAGCTATGGCGCCATAAAAAGGTCGTGATAATCCACAAGTATAGGGGATCGCGGCAGTCTTCAAGGGTTGTATTTCACCCAAATTTATTGGTTCGACATAAGGGTAGTCAAAGAATATTTACGAGCCTTAGCAGTCAAGTTGTCAATTCAAGAACACCTGGGAAATTATCTCTCTGCAGCAAAGTGATTAGTAGCACAGTAATATGATAGTTTTGATAGTAGTAGTAATAGTAGCAATAGGAATAGGAATAGTAGCAGTAGCAATTTTGTGATGATTGTAATAGCGGCAACAGTAGTAACTTAGCAAAGATCAATATGCGAATAGCGTAGGCATTGGACCAGTGATGAATATCTATGTTGCAAGACATTCATCATGTAACAGTCACATCCGAAAGTGATACACAATAGCTCCAGTTCATCAATGTAACATAGGCATTATTCCACATATAGTTATACGTGCTTATAATAAGAACTTGCATGACATCTTTTGTCCTACCCTCCCGTGGGAGTGGGGTCCATAAGTAAACTAAGGGATATTAAGGCCTCCTTTTAATAGAGAACCAGAACAAAGCATTAGCACATGGTAAATACATGAACTCCTAGAATTACAGTCATCCCCCGAGTATCCCAACTATTTTCAATTTGGTGCCAATGGATCAGAACAATAACAAGTGCATGTAACTAGCAGATAGGATCTAGAACTCAAATATATTAATGAAAATATAGAGGGTTCAGATCTGAAATCATGGCACTCGGGCCCTAGTGACAAGCATTAAGCATAAAAATCATAGCAGCATCAATCTCAGAACATAGTGGATACTAGGGATCATGCCCTAACAAGTTGACTCAATTACATGGCAAATCTCATCCAACTCCATCATTGTCCAACAAGCCTATAAAGGAATTACTCTCTCCTAGTGGAGACCATCATGGAATTGCTGATGGAGAAGGGTTGATGTTGATGAAGGCAACAAATTTCACCTGCCGGTGCCCCAAACAAACTCCAGATCAGCCCTGTCGTGGAAGAACGGGAGGTGGCGGCAGCTCCATGTCGTATAACGCGATGAAACTTTCTCGGTATTTTTTCTCTCTGTGAGACGGTACTTATGGACTTGGACTTAGGGAAAATGGAGGCTCGAGGGGCCTATAAGCTCACATGGTGCACCCTTGGGGGTGGCGGCACCCTGAGCTCGTGGCTCCTGGGTGGGCCCCCTCTAGTAGTTCTCTTTGCCAATATATTTTATATATTCTAAAAATAATCTCTTTAAATTTTCAGCTCAATTCGAGAACTTTTATTTCTGCACGAAAATAACACCCTGGCAATTCTACTAAAAACAACATCAGTCCGGGTTAGTTCCATTCAAGTCATGCAAATTAAAGTTGAAAACAAGAGCAAGAGTGTTTGGAAAAGTAGATATGTTTGGGATGTATCAGAAGCTAGTCCATAGATAACATTAATTAACTTACTAAAATTTGACAACGTGTGCATGCCTTGATTGTGTCTTCTTGAGATGATTATATCCGAAGGAGAGGACAAGGTAGAATTATGAATGCGTAGGTAGGTGAACAGATGACTATATTAAGACCCTTTTCATGTATGATTTCTCATATCTAATCTAGTAGACGTAAGTGTAGTATATCTGTTAGTCGATTGCGGCAATCTCACCACTTGACCCCTACCATACCTCTGAGTGTTTTACTTCTAGTACCATTGGTAATAGACTTGCTGAGTATGCAAGTACTCACCCTTTCCACGACAACAACAATAGGTATCGATGGAGTTTACATGTATGGTGATGGATGAGGTTAGCCTACTTTCCCTTAGACAACGGTCCACATAATGTTATGCATGCCATTGACTTTACTTTGAGCCTTCTTTGGGATATTTGTATTCTTACTTATTCTCTTCTGTTGTATGAGTTGAATTTTGGTCATAAAATCTTGATTGTATGATATATTGTATATGTATTATTCTAGTTTTATGCAGAATTTGTAATCTACATTCTAACATCAACTCTTCCACATGCATGGAGGGTACATTTCCACATTCTCATCGTGTGAATCTTTACTGATCCTGGGATTGATGCTATGTAGAGGCTACCAGAGGTTGCTAGATCTGTATAGTGCTCATCTCGTGGTACTACATTCGCTTTAACTAATTGTTGATGCTTGCTTCCCTTGGATTGTACATAAATAATCTCTATCAGGATGGCGAATATGTCCTCCATCTGTGTACCAGGTTATATGCATGATTGCTTCCCCTCTGACTGATGCTTGTGGAAGCCCCTCCGGGTTGATTGCAGCTTGGGCAGGAGGGATGATGGGCAGCCTATCAAACAACACTTTCAACCATCGAACGACGGTCACTGAGTTTATGTAATGGTACTTGGAAGTCTAACTCACTCGGTCAGGAATCAAATGGGGTAAGGACTGGGGAAGCCTGGACGACCTTCGTTGCGTCCACGCTGTTGAATTTCTTTGTATGGTTTGTCGGCTCCATGTAGTCTTTAAAAGTCCATGTCTTGTGGCCTAGGAGCATGTGATACTCTAGCTGATAGGGCACCATTTTCTCTATCCCTCCATTCCCATCTCTTTCCTATTGATAGGCAATGTTAGTTTTTTAATCGCATCTACTTGTGGCGTGTTTTAGGATGTGAGCCCAATCTTTCAGCGCTATCGTGTATCAAAGGGCGTGTTTTAGATTGTATTCCTGAACATTGCTGTTGGTTGGATGGCATGTTTTTTCATGTCTACCCAGCTTTCAACGTTGCATTTTACCCTGTTGGATGTACAATGCACCTTCTCGTTGATCGCACTCTTTCATGGACCATCAGTCGCCTTGTTGGTTCGCTTGGTTTCCTTTTGCTCATGGGTTTTGGGTGGAGAGCCTAGTTTCAATGGTTCATGTAATTTGTCGTGGGTCGTGCAGGTTGTGTTTTTATCTGCCTGGCTGGAATATGGAAACAAAATCTTATATTCAACTCACTTTCTTACGCAAACGACTTATGTATTGCCAAACAAAGACATGGAAAATGATCACTCGTTTGTTGTTCATAAATATAACACAAATACAAACACAATATGAACATAATCACTCGCAGTCAATTCAAAATAACATTATTCAAATAGTTCACCAAAGTTCTCAGATGCATTTATTTTTTGAACCTTTGCGGACCATTTATAATATATGTTGTTCATAAGTTGCTGGTTTTTTTGGTTCCAACCGGTCTCTACGCCAATTGCACAACGGGTCATCTTGTTAATAACATTACAAGGGAAAAGAAAGAACTCCTAAGAGTCTCATCTAATAAGACATAGGAAAACCATGTCGAGTAGAGACTCACAAGCCTACATAAACATCACTCCGCATCATAGTCACATGCAACATAATATGTTGTAGACACTAGGGTCAATATAATGATTGTATTGGCAAGTGTCAATGTTGATCGTATTGGCAAGTGCCACATGGAATATTATAACATACTTATCTCACCAACATGAATGTTGGGGTAAGTTAAGGTCAGGTTTGGTTTTGTAGAAGAAAATGTAGTTTTATCCTAACATTGTAATTGGTGGATCTTCTCTAATATATTGGACCAACTGTGTCACACAATAGCCCTAGAAATGATGGCTCAAACCAAATGGGGATAACTTACAATCACTTGCTCGATAGAAGATGTCAAATTCCTATGTTCAACCGAACAAGTTTTAGTTAGAAAAAATATGGTGATGTGATTATTTTCGTAGTTTTTGGCCAAGTTACTCAATGTTGTTCATAATCGAGGATGCGGCTAATCATGATAACATTTTAAACTCTTGAGATGATTGTGTACTTTACCCGCTTGACCTAGTTAGTCCATCTTCAAGAAAACTCAAGGTGTTAACTAAGAAGAACAAGCCGAGGACTTTGGGAAGTAGACCCCCGAGCCCACCTTGTCCGACCCGTTCAACCTATCAACACCTACATCTATAATGGGTCAAGTACCCACAACATACTTAGATAATATAGGATCCATAATTAAACACAACTACACATGGAAGCCACTCAACTTGAAACTCGTACAATCTCTTTGAACCTGGGTGGCAGACCCCACCAACTTGAACTTAGTGACCCCAATAACCAATCCAGCTAGATGATTCACTAAGTGAATTTGTCATTCAATATACACTGGTAAAGTATCCTATTTCACAACTGGTGGTCCCTCCCTGTTTATAATTACAACAATGCTAAGAAGTGTAACTACACATTCGCGACAAGGAACATTGTACATATAATATCGCTATCCTGCTAGGTTTCATAGCATAGCATATTAATAGTATAGTCCTAAACTCACACCCTATCATGGCATACTATATGCATAACGAAAATAAGGTAGTATGGTAAAAATGATCCACTTGCCATGGTTGCTGCTATCAAAGGCACACTTTTCACAATAGTAGGGCTTGCACTGCTAATGATCTATACTTAAAAGAGTACTTACACAAGAACCAATAATTCATGTAAAGGGAAAACTTGCATAAAAAATAACAATAACCAAATGTTAGTTAAGGGACAACACATGATTCAATGTGCAAAAGAAAATTATGGCATTTGGGTATGTAGTTTTTAAATTAGGGACATTTACATTTATGCCCCTAATTTACGCCAACTCTCAGATTTATCCCTAAATTTTTTATGTGCTCAAATTTGCCCCTAAAAAGCATTTTAAGTCGCAGGAATGCCCTTCCATCTGGTCAAAGTTGTTTGACCAAAACTTTGAAAATTCATAACAATTCAAACGAAGTCAGAAAAATGCAAATAAGATATCCAAATGTTCATACAAACATCACCTATACACGCATGTCATTGACGTTCCTCACCTACATGTGCATTTATTTGCATTCACCCTAAATTGTTTTTAATGTTATATACCCTACAAAGCTTTAAAGGGTGCTTTTGTCATGAACGTAAATGACATGTGCATATAGGTGTTGTTTTTATGAGCATTTTGATATCTCATTTTGCATTCTTATAAGTTCATATGAATTTGTTATGAATTTTCAAAGTTTTGATCAAACAACTTTGACTAGATGGAAGGGAATTCCTGTGACTTAAAATGCTTTTTAGGGGCAAATTTGAGCACATCAAAAAGTTAGGGGTAAATTTGAGTAGTGTGTTCGAGTTAGGGGCACAAATGTAAATGTCATTTAAATTAAGGTCAAACAAGGGTTTATTCACATTTGAAACAATTCAACTTTTAATGACCCACTTGAATTCAGAAGGTTTGAATGGTTTGGGTTCAACATTTGAATGAATGTGAAAAAGGATTTGTGTTGAAATTCAATTGGGATTGGAAGTTATCATTCAAATGGTTTGATTGAAAATTTGAAATAATGCAAACTTTGATTGGTTAGGGTTGGTCTCAGAAGTTCAAATAGGCAGCGATCAAAATTTTACTATATTTGCAAAAAATATTCATTTTATTTGGACATGTGATTTAAATACTAGGTTGAAATGAGGTTTTAATTATAACTTACATAACTTTGAACTTGAAAGTTCAAACTTGGGTGGTAAGGTTTTATTTATCATTTGTTAACTTTTGGAACACAAATAAAAAATTCACAAATTTGAATTCATATTCCAAAATTTACAATCAATTCAAATAACAATTTTAATTCGTTCTAAAATCTCTTCCATGATAGAAGAAAATGGCTGCCATGGGAGGATTCGTGAAACTTTACCATGGCAGCGCTATGAACATGAAGTTTGATTAGGCTTAAATTTAATTGTTGGAGTATGAAAATTAACATCTAAAGGGCCATTTTACAACAAGTTTCACTCAAATTTGAATTGGTACCGTTGAATAGTGCATCTAATGAGGGTCAATATGTAAAAATAATAACCTAACATGGAGTTACATATAAAAAGTTATGATGGTTGTAAGTTGCAGGGTCTTTTCTACAAAAGTAAATTACTAATAGTGTTTTCATTTAATTTAGAAAAATTTAGAATGGTTATCAATCTATTTCATCAGATCAAGTGGTAATGAACGACTCTAAATTAAACATACCAGTTCAGTTGGATTAAAATGTAGGCGTGCGATCTGGCTTGATGGACGCCCTGGTGTAGCCACGTCTGCTCTTTTTCTTTTGAAACGGAGGCAAAAGTTTTGCCTCATCAATTA
The DNA here is from genome assembly GCA_963921465.1 of Triticum timopheevii. NCBI lineage: Eukaryota > Viridiplantae > Streptophyta > Magnoliopsida > Poales > Poaceae > Triticum > Triticum timopheevii. The sequence goes on from OY997272.1 coordinate 422,702,779, forward strand.
ATTAAGAAGAAGAGAATTGCCCAGTTAATTAACAGAAAACCGGGCGAAAACCAATACAAACGAAGGACAGACAAACTACTCACATGGCAAAAAACCCCACAACCGCACATGTGCCCCTCGCCAGACTCTCCGATTGCGCAACATCCACAAACCTCGACATTGCCATTACGCCATGTGACACCGACAAGAAAACCTCGACATAAGACATCAAACACCTTCCAACCCACAACGATGACCCAATCCAAGAGGACAGGCTGAGAGACTGAAGATTGTCCATCAAGCAGCCAGAGACGCCTTGCCTATGGCGCCACTCTTGCCTTTTCCCACCTTCTTTTGTTTGCCTCTTATTGGCGTACCCATCAGAATGCAAGCTATCGACCTACCCAAACCAGGTTTAGCCACCTCCACACTGGCGAGCAAGTCACAAAGTTCTTTCGCGAACAGAGCATCTGGATTTGGAGTATGTGCAACCACACTTGGCTCAGTGGACATGTCACTCACAGGCATCACATGCTCGATGGTCGCAGACAACGGAATGGCAGAGACTGCAACGTCCAAATCACCACACCCCTTGGCATTAGATATCTGGCTAGACTCCAAGAGTGATGATGGTAGGGTCTGCCGAGATGGAGTTTCTCCACGGAGACACAAACTAAGGTGGGGCATGGCTATGGTGCTATAAAGAGGGGGGGGGGGGGGGGGGCAGAGTTGCATGCATTATACCTGGCAGAGTGAGGTGATACGATGGTGACAGCAGTGCGAGGGCTCGCCAACGTTCTCCTGGCTATAGTTGCGTTCAGCGTAGGAAGTGTACATGTTTTAATGGAGTTAGTGATGTCATGGTCCTATGGTCACGTCGATGGGTCAACATGATGTGCAATGTCACAGTTGAGCGATTGGATAATGTCAGAGGCTTGACCTCGTCCTTAACTCACTGGAATGGAGATCATGGCGGTTGAAGTGCATCGAGGTGGTCGAAGTCGTGCTCCGGGATTGCCTTGGACACACTCAGGTTGTTAGAATGTTATGCTAGAGAGCGTGGGTGGGATGGAAAGAAGAGTGGGCAAGGGATTTACATGGGCTCAACAGAGTCATAGCCAGAGTTAGATATGGGGCAGCGGAAGTTGGTGGTTTGCGAGCAACTTGGTGGAAGTGAGGGACAAGGGTCCGGAGGACTAGTCTAGGGCGCCAAGGGCTATTTAACTATGGGGTCGGGATGGCCGTTGGGGTGCTGCATCATGCTGTGTGTGGGATCATGCACGGGTACATGTGCTGGCAAAATTGCAAAAGATTGTTGATGATGGGATCATCCCACATGTCAGTGGTTGCGGGGGATCAGGCATGTTGTCCACCATTGGATATTATGAAGACCAGTCGCCTACAATTTAGTCATGTCATGCGTACCGGTCTAGTTGGGTGAGTACGCCATGGCCCAAAGTGCGATGGCGGTCGGCTGGGAAGTTCTACTGGGCTACGTCATCAGCATTGTGAATACTGCTTTTTTATTTTCTCTGTGATCCGTGTTCTGAATTTTAAACTGGGTTTAAATATTTCCAAATTCAAATCCTAAAAATCCAGAAACTAGCGTGAAAATACTGGGGCTATTATAGATCACAGGAAATATATTTGCAGCCCCAATGCATGTTTTAGGAATCATCTTATGTAAATGGACTTAATATGAAATATTAAACAAATCCCATAATTAAAGTAGGGTTCCTTAAATAACTAGATTAACTTCTAAAGATCAAAAATGCAGTAAAAACATGGCATGCATATGTATTATATGTTCATATCCCAATTTTAAATTTTTTGGATGTGACAAATGGTCATCGACTTAATAGCTAAATCATGATGGTAAGATATGGCTTGATCACCAAGAATATTCCTCTGAAGCAAATTATTCAAATGATCTTTTTAGGAGAAAAAAGGTATCTAATAAATGACCTATTACTCAAGCGACTAGGAAATTGGAAGGTTCCATATACAATAGTTTTAACATTTGATAGAGGGAGTTTCCCATTCTTTATTGATGCAACAACATTTAGGATGAAATTTTACATAGCAGAAAAAACATTTTATTTTTAAAGCAAATGAATTGCCCATAAATGCCACAACTAGTGAATTTATGACCTTATATACGGTATCCCTTCTCAACATCACACATAAGATAATCTTCAATCTCCCAGTGGCAAGCACAAGGAGAGTTTTTGCCAAATCGACGATCTTGAAAGTCTCTTGCAGATATAGCTGTCTTATCTTCAAAGCAGTAGGCAGCAAAATGAGGAAATACTCCTTGCATTGAATAGTTCAGGTACACCGCATTGGAAATGATTCGAGGGAATTTCTCAGTGGATACCATGACTGTGTGAGAGGCGCCAACGAATGCCGCACAACGGCTGCCAATTCCATGTTGTGTCACCAATCTCCTCCTAGGGAGGTCTACCTCAAGTACCTCCATACAAGATGGGCAATCCCGCCACATGAATATATCCTCTTCATTATATCCACTTTTCTGGAGAAGGCTCATACCAAAGAGGTATCGCACCATGAGCATTCGATCATGGGACCTGACAAGATAGGAGTAAATTATTGTTTCATGATTGTTCAACAACCGTGGGTCATTATCTAGGAGGCAAACCATACGTGGTTCTACCCCCGGGCTCAAATCCAATGTCATTATTATGCCGTCCCATGTCGAGAAGTAGCATCGCCCTCCAAAGGTCACCGGCGAGTGGCCTCTAACCTTCTCAATAGAGCCAGCTGAGCGTTGGTCGATAGCTTGCACAAAAGACCAAAGCTCATCACTAGGCTTGGCACAAATAACTTGATGCAAACCATTTCTGAGGCTAGTAATGAGCGTACTGGGAACAGTCGAGTCATCGATGCCGGCACCATTGATGGCAGATAAGTTCACTCGGAGGCGCCTATTCGATGTGGATGGTGCGCAGCGTGAAGGGAACTCGATGATCTTACGGGTGAATGGGTGGAGAAGACAAATGGTATTATTGAGCTTATGGCCAAGAACAAGGAGGCCATCGGCAGTGCCGAGGTGATGGTGGGTGTCCAGATCCGGGAAGTCAATGTTGGTACAGGCACCGGTGGTGACATTGAGAAGGGTGCGGTGTGACGGGGATGCACAATGAGCGAGTGAGATCCAATTGCGTGGGCGAAAGCGGATACCCATCCCATCACATGTTTGGGGGTCATCAGTGAAGTCACGCCATGGCTTGCAAGTTGCCCGAAAGCGGATGTAGTCTGCAATGTCAGATGCGAGTAGCCGATTGGAGATTTCCTCCACAAGATCTGTACATAGTTTGGCCCAGTCTCTCCATTTTGTACTGGCATGGGAGCACAAAATGTCCATGATCTACAAAGATACCAAAAATAGATAGCTCCCTTTCGTCTGATCAAGGCGCTGCATATGTTTTTGAAGAATTTAATAGGTCAAATTAGGTATGCAATGGAATTTACTCCAATCATAATAATCTAAATTTGAGGAAACTAATAAAACTTCTCATATATTGAACATGGATTTCGTACCTCTGGATTTGGTTACGATCTATGTCCGCTGGAGACCTCTTCTTCCTTTCTAGCAGAGATGGTGGAAAATTGACCAAATCTAAAGAAAACAACGACTAAAGTGGGATTGGTGGTGGGCTGGTTCCACCGCGAGGATCACAAATAGATGTTTGGTGGTGATAGAAACGAAAGGGAAGAACAAGTTTAGGGCATCATTCTAGGTGGCGGAGGGTATGAAGGGGGGGGGAGGGGTGTGGTTGGCTTCTAGGTTAAAGAAGGATTGTGAGAGTCACTATTTATAGTGCACGCAAGGGGAAGGGGGTGGGTAACCGGGCTGGCCCATCTAGATGGGTTACTTATTTTATATTCACAAATTAATAGATATGCAAATATTTGTAAATCATCTCTAATAAAAAGATATAGAGTGATTATAATGAAATATCCTAAATAAAGATCACATAGTTCACTTAATTCCATCAAAATGATTAATATTCAATAATGCAAATAATAAAATCTTTTATATCATGTACACTTTGTGGTTGCATCAGAATAATTAAGACCATATTATTTGTTCGAGGAAGAAATTCTTACATAAAAGAAATATAAGAATTCTCCCGTAAACGGAATTGATTATATCATATTCATGACAACAAAAGTACAACCATCGATAAGTTAATCTAGAAATGTAGAATCATTATGCATCATGTCTAGTTTTTAGTATATAATTAGCTCCTTTCAGTTCTTATTTACTACTAGATGTGTACGCATTAACTAGTGATGGTCAAACAAGCAACCCAAATTACTTTCTTCCTTATATTGATGCGAATGCATTAACTCAAAAGGGACAATTCAATTTTTTCCTAATTTGCGCCCACTCTCATCTTTAGCTCAAAAAAATCATGTGCTAATGTTTGCCCCTCTTTTGTTAGGTGGCCTTACAGAAATGCCCTTCCGTGTCGTTTATGCTTGTCAAAGGCCTTTGACCGGCTAGGAGCTATTCTTTGTACATTGTACCCCTCACTGCCTATGTCACATACATGTGGGGACTCACCCAAAGAAAAGGGAAAATAAAAAACTCTCCCACCCACCTCTACCAATTACACATGGGACCCAACAGAAAAAAGAATAAAACATCTATCTTTCTCCCCTCTATCTCTATGACTCATGACCTGCATGTGATCTCTATCTCTCTCCACGGAGTGCACAGCTCTGAAGAGTAATAGGTACAAGAACTCTAACTCAGATCTACTATGATGCTTAATCATTGTCTAAGTTTTGGCTCTTGGTTTTTTCTCAGTGGATCTTAAACTCAAATCTCTCGAGAGGGAATGCTCAATCAATCTTCTTAGAAATCTTAAGCAGAGCATCCAACAGACAATGTTGGAGCGGGGTGGATATTTTTAGCCGCAGCCTTCCCTGATGGGAAATGACCAAATTGGACACACAGATCAGCCAATGACCGAACGACATATTTCCAACGGTCTGATTTTTAGCAAAATGGTAACATTCCTTGCGGAGGAAGAAATGCTAAGTCCACAGTTTGAAAGATATCTCCTGCCGCACCAAAGAACAACGTCTTCTGCTGACAAGTAATCATTTGGAACAATAAGAGATTTCTCTTAGTTTTTCACATGTTTTGGTTAAGTATCACATCATACCTAAGCTTCGAGAAACTATACCCCTCTTAATATCATGATGGTTCTTTGACTCAAATGAGAGAAAGAAGAACAACAAAAGGAATGTTACATCTTCATTTCATTTTCGATCATCTCACCAGCAGTCATTTTTCCTTGAACATTTTGGACAGATAATTCTTAATGTCAGCAATAATTTGAAGGGCTCAATTCCTTCGATACAATCCTCTCACTTTCAGGTCTTCTCGACATGTAGCTCGTCATTCTGTGCTATGTAGATAATCTTCAGTGAAGTTCTTCAAATTTCTCACCGAATACATCATTCTTCTCACGCTTCCATTGATTATTTCTCTCTGTGTGCACTAGCAAAAAAATTAGTCCATGCTTGTTTGTGGCAACAATCTCCAAAACACAAGGGGCAAACCATTGCACCAACAACATCCCACTTTTTTCATGATTGCTTACAAATAGAGCACATCAATATATATATATGAAGAGTAACTAAAAGTAATGCAAAAAAGAATTAATCGAGGAGAGATAATCGAAATATAAATTACACTCCCCTTGAATGTATGCATCTTATCAAAGATATTGGTATTGGAAGTTATGGATTGAAGGTGTGTGATGGGGAGGGGTGAGATGAATCTTCGGATGAGTAGCATTATTAAACAATACGACTCAAGAATTTGATAAATGCACATGGTGACGTCTAAGATATTTCCTACAACATAAAATCTTTGAAGAAGATTTCTTATAGAGTATGAATACTTTGAAATGATTTGTGGCAAAACTATGCATGAAGATTTTCAGAGAACACGGTTTCAGATCCAATCGGGACATATGAATTCCCTGCATGTTAGATAGGAGATCTTTGTAAAGATAAATGTTCACTAGACATATTGATATGTTTATCTTTAGAGAAATGAGGATTTTCAACTTCTCTATTTTTTCCCTTTCTCCTGCAAGTTAGATATGCAATAATAATCATGGTAGGAGTATAAGTTTCGATAACACCTACAAGCATAGATACGAAAGCAAATAACATTGTAGGGGTTATTAATGTTACATGATGACAAAGTCTACCAACACCACACCTGGTACTATTAAAGTTCATGACCACTAGAAAAGCAAAGAGTTCAACTGTGAAAACCAAACTATTCGAGGAAAAGAAAATGGCAAAAGCAAATGCCCTGCACATGATCCGCTCATCTAACTTCTTGATGTTCTTCTCCCCCTTTATGTCAATAAGTGGCAAAAAGAAAGGAGAGCACACGAGGAACTGTAAGTGCATCTAGTGCCCTTAGTGATTTTGGTGTCTTGAAGACTTATAGGTTAAGGTACTAATGTGTTTGTGAGTTTACACAGGTCTAATAAGTCTCTGAGGAGTTTGATATTTCCGAAGAAAGTCAACCCCTAAAAATGAGTGTCTTCGTCTGAAGACTTTGTGAAAGTGCAACTAATCCCCGGGTGGTTCTGGTAATTCATAACAACATATAGCTCATTGAACTAATATCCATTCAAGTTAAATATTTCAGAAAGTTCAATGATTGGCATGGCATGGACTAGAGATATGGACCCCTCAAAATGCCAAGGACAAAGATTGGCAAAGGCTCAAGACTCTTCATTTTAATTTTAGTGATCCAAGATCACATTCAGTCCATAGGAAAGCCAATACTATTAAAAGGGGATGAGGTGTTTCTTAATCGTCAACTTGCCCAAAGTGCTTAGTGATATTTCTCCAAAAACCTCAACCACTTTCTAATTTCCACCTATGTCCAAAACCTAAAGTCAAACTCGGACCCACTTATTGGATCTATCCGGCGCCACCGAGCTCATTTGACTTAGCCATAGCCAGAAACCCTAATCAATTCGACCTCACTGATACAGCTCTCGGTCTCACCGAGATGGCTTTGCAAACTCTCTTTTTCCCTTCGTAACATTTCAGTCTCACCAAAATGAGCGATTGGTCCCACCGAGTTCGCATTGCAAACTCTTTGTTTCCTTTTCGTAACATTTCGGTCTCACTGAAATGAGCGATTGGTCCCACCGAGTTTGCTTGACCAAGTCTCAGTTTGCTTATTGCTGAAATCGGTCTCACCGAGTTCATACAATCGGTCTCACCGAGATGAGGTTTTGCCCTAGCCCTAGCACATCAGTCCCACCAAGTTGATCTCATCGGTCCCACGGAGATTCCTAACGTTCACTTTTTGAACTAAATCGGTCTCACCGAGTTTCTCTATTCGGTCTGACCGAGTTGGGTAAAAAGTGTGTAACGGTTGCATTTTGTGTGGAGGCTATATATACCCCTCCACCCCCTTCTCCATTAGAGAGAGAGAGCCATGAGAATGTTCCTACACTTCCACTACTCATTTTCTGAGAGAGAACCACCTATTCATGTGTGGAGACCAAGACATTCCAATCCAACCACAAGAATCTTGATCTCTAGTCTTCCCCAAGTTGCTTTCCACTCAAATCATCTTTCCACCATAGCCAAATCTATGACAGAGAGTTGAGTATTTGGGAGACTATAATTTGAAGCACAAGAGCATGGAGTTCATCATCAACACACCATCTATTACCTTTTGGAGAGTGGTGTCTCCTAGATTGGTTAGGTGTCACTTGGAAGCCTCCATCAAGATTGTGGAGTTGAACCAAGGAGTTTGTAAGGGCAAGGAGATCGCCTACTTGATGAAGATCTACCCAAGTGAGGCAAGTGCTTCGTGGGCGATGGCCATGGTGGGATAGACAAGGTTGCTTCTTCGTGGATGCTTCATGGGTGGAGCCCTTCGTGGACTCACGCAAATGTTACCCGTCCTGGGTGCAAGTCTCCATCAACGTGGATGTACGATAGCACCACCTACCGGAACCACGCCAAAAATCTTTGTGTCTACAGTGTGTTTGCCTTCTCTAAACCCTTCCCTTTACCTTCATATGCAATGTTTTACTTTCTGCTGCTACACTCTTAGAATTGCATGTGTAGGTTGATTACATGATTTGTCCTAAGTTGCTAAAATCTGCCAAGACTTAAAATTGGGGAAAGGCTAGATTTTTATTTGGTCAAATAGTGTAATCACTCCCCCCTCTAGACCTACTTCGATCCTACAAGTAGTATCAGAGATTTGATCTCCATTTGCCTTGATTTCCATAGCTTTTGGTGATCATAGCCTTGGTTTCACAACCTAGGAGAGTATGGCGTCTAGCAAGGGAAATTACCACCGTAGAGGTCCTTACTTTGATGTTACTAATTTTGCTAGTTGGAAGCATAAGATAAAAGTGCATATTCTTGGTCATAACCCCGCAGTTTGGGGTATTGTGTATATTCGTTTGCAAGGTGGATTCTTCGAGGATGGAAGAGAACCAAACCGTGAAGCAACTGTGGAAGAATTGAAGATGCTACAATACAAAGCACAAGCTTGTGATATCGTCTTCAATGGATTGTGCTCCGAAGAATTCAACCGTCTTGAGAATGCAAAGGAAATTTGGGATACTTTGGTTGATATGCACGAAGTACCGCGTCCATCAAGGAATCCAAATCGGATGTGCTTCAAAGTCAACTTGACAAGTTCAAAATGAAGGATGGTGAAGGAGTCGCCAAAATGTACTCTAGGCTTGCTCTCATCATAAATGAGATTGCCGGCTGAGGAAGTGAAGAGATGACCAACAAATTCATCATCAAGAAGATCCTAAGAGCTTTGGATGGAAAATATGATACCGTGTGCACCTTGATCCAAATGATGCCCAATTACAAAGATCTCAAGCCAACGAAATTCATTGGAAGAATTGTTGCTAATGAGATGTCACTGAAGGATAAGGAAGAGCTTCACAACAAGTCTAGTGGTGCTCATAAAGCTTCATGTGATGCTCCTACCACATCAAGTAAAAAACAAGTCTTCAATGAAGGATTGAGCTTAATGGTGAAGAACTTCAACAAGCTCTACAAGAATATAAGCAAAGAGAGAAGCTCCAAGTCAAGGTCCTATAATGACAAAGGATCTTCTAGTCATGATCAAAATTTCTACAATTGTGGAACACCCGGACACTACTCCAATGAGTGTACAACTCCCTACAAAAGAAGAGAAGACTCACCCAAAAGGAGAAGTAAAAGAGATGAACCACCTCCAAGAGAGAGAAGGAGTAGAGATGATCATTATGAACGAAGACCCTCTCGTAGTAGCAAGGATTCGGAAAGAAAGGACAAGTCATCAAAGAGCTACGCAAGACGAAGACATCAAGCTCATGTTGGTGAATGGGTATCCAGTTCCGACTCCGACAACTACTCCGAGAAGTTATCACTCTGGCTACGAATATAATCAAGTTGAAGGTTTTGCCGGTCTTGCACTTGTGTCAACCAACTCCTACGACATTTTTGACTCACCAAATGTAGGAATTGGAAAATGCTTCATGGCTAAAAGCCCAAAGGTATCACACCCCAAGTATATTGATTTCAATAGTGATGATGATGATTTACTTGTTGACAATACTTGTGATGAAAACTATGATGAAATTGCTATTAATCATGCTAACCAAGATGAAATGGGTGACAATGATAAGAAGGAAATTGAGTTTCTGACTAAAGAACTAAACACTCTAAAGTTAGCTCATGAAACTACTTTGGAGGATCATCGAGAACTTTAAAAACTCATGAGAAGCTATGCTTTGAAGAGTTCAATTTAGAGCAAGAGCATGGGTTCTTAAAAGCAATCAATGATGATCTTTGTAAGAAAATTTCTTCTTACATTGCCAAGCATTTACTCCTATCTACTTACATGCCACAAGTAAAATCTAGCAACAATAGTAAGAAAGATTTTTCTTGTAGTAGTAACAATAATCATGCTAAATCCAATATTGTTGCTTCTAGTAGTTCTCTTGATTCCACTAATGATTCTCTTAGCCAAGTTACACTTCAGCAAGAAAATAGCTCATTGAAGGGAATTGCAGAGAAAGGTGTTTACAAGAGCCTTGCCGGAAGTAAGCAATTGGAGGAAATTTTATGTAAGCAAGGAAGGCACCTGAAGAATCAAGGTGTTGGTTTTGAATGAAAGTTCAATGCCACTGGAGTTGAGTGGGAAGAAGATCAATACCCCAAGATGAAGTTTGTTCCTCAATAAGAGAAGTATGACCCTACTTCCTTCAAGGGAACACAAGCTCAAGATGATCTTCCACCACAAGACCATAAGCTTAAAGGCAAGGACAAGCTTCAAGAGGAGATCGATGCATTTGAAGAAGCTCCAAAGGCCTTGGTCAAGTGGGTTCCCAAGACTACATCAATTTCTACTTCATCAAGTACAACCACAACTCCAAGGATTCCCATCAATTTGATGTGGGTCCCAAAGAAGAAGAACTAGAGAGTTGTTGAGGGTGACTCCGCCAACATACTTCACTCATATTCATTTTGGCAAGGACAAGTGCAATCAACTTCCATATCTTGCACTAGTTCAAAGAGTCACAAACCCTCTTGTTGGTAAGTCAAGGGACAAGGTAACCAAATGCTTCCATGGACATCATCATATGTGAACTTCACTCTATGTCTCTGGATATTCTTATTTGTTCCTTGTGGGACTAACCCATGTAGGTATTAAAAGTGCAACTCACTCCAATGGATTGCTCCAAATGAACTACACCAACATTAAGAATCCACATCTTCAACATCTACATAAAGTCATCATCGACAAAAGCCAAGGTTAGTTCATCGCTCTAAGGGGGGATATCACATCTAGGGGGGGGGGCTTTACTCTAAGATTTGATCTAAAGCAACTCTAGTGGTGTGAACACAACAATGCTTTATGTAAAAGGGGTAACCACACTTGTGCTTAAACGATGAGTATGACCTATGATCAAATGTCTCATTTGACTCCTAATTCAATATACTCATATATTGATGCCTAGTCATCGCCAATTGCTTGATAGATGCTAAAGTTTTTGTGCATGCTTTGCCACATATTTTATTTGCTATCTTATTGTGTGAGTATGTTGGTTGCATAATTTTCTCCATTTGTTGCTATTGATTGTTTGATTTTTCTTTTTGCCAAATGGATGGACAAGAATGCCTAAGTAGTCCCTTTAGCTATCTATGTTTGTCTCGTCTCAAACTCTATTCATGCTACATCACAAAGCTTGAACGAGTCGAATTCGGACCCTCCAGGTGAGGAGCACTCGGAGCCACCGATCCGTCAAGGGATTAAACTTCCAAAACCTCTTAATGCATCTCCGTCAGACCGATCCACCATACCCGGTCTCACCGAAATCATTAGGTTGATCTAGGTTTTCACTCGGTGCAACCGATTAGAACATTTCGGTCACACCGAGTTGCAGTAACTGCTCACAGCTTTGCATCTTGGTGCTACCGAATCATTCCACTCGGTCACAACGACAGTGACTGGGTATATATATCCTCAGGTTGAAATTTTGGAAATTGCTCCAAACTCACCGTCCGAGCCTCCCAGCTCTGTCGCCCCCTTGGTCTTCGGATCGTCTCCATCATCGCTAGCGTCCTCCTGCCGCTGGGCTCCTTCACCATCAACAGGAATCTAACCGCCGTTGTCGCCGTAGCAAGTTCGTCGCCAATTTAAGGTACGGACTCGATTTCTTTGTGCGTTCCTTTTTCTGATTCCTGCACAGAGGTTAATGACATTGTTCTAGCCACATATGAAATCAATCTATCCAGTTAAAAGTTATTTTAGATTAGATTTGATGCCAAAACTTAGGGTTAGGTTTCCGCTGAATTCACCTCGGATCAACCGATCTGAAGATCTCGGTCACACCAATTTGGCTCAAGCCATTGCATAAGTACAACTCGGTCTGACAGAAGCGTATGAATCAGCGTGACCAAAATCACTCACTTTGTGAAACCCTAGCATCTCAGAGTCACCGAACTGCACTTGGTCTTACCGAAGTTGCTCGTTTAGACTTTGTAGCTGCTTCGGTGTCACCGAGTTAGTCATATTGGTAGCTCTGAAATGCCTTCTGCAAAAAACTAAAATTCAGATTTTGACTCAAATTTTTTAAATAGTTGTGCTTTGTTATGTTCATCCACTCTACCTATACCTATCTATTCACAGGGACAGTTTCAGAGAAGTCTGAGGGCAGTGATAGTCAGAACATGTCAGAGGAGCAAGTGAATCTCAGTGAGGGCACTAGTCCCTCCAATAGCAGCTATGAAGAAGGTAGCAGAATCACCTGAAGCAACTTGCCTAAGGCCATAACTAGGCAAAGGAAGAACAAAACCTCAGATTCATAGGATGAGGACTTTGAAGTTGAGGAGGTGACCTCAAAGAAGAAGGTGCCCAAGAAGGAGTATGGTGCTGCTGCCTCCACCAAGCCTAACATGAAGAAGGAAGCTCCTACCAAGAGAGTGCCCATGTCCAAAGCCAGAACCTCAACTCAAGCTATTGTTGTACAAAGTGCTGCTGGAAAGAAGAAGGAAAGGAAATGAGGAAGATGGTGCAAGCTTGTTGATCCAATGGCTGAATTTGAGAAGCACTCATCTGATGAGGAGGAGGAAGAGGTTGATGCACCTCTTGCAAAGGCCTAGAAGCTCATGGGGGTTGCCATTAAGTCTGGGGCTGCTCCATCTAAGCCCAAGATAGCCCCCAAGCCAGCTGCTCAAACTTCAAAACCCTCTGCACCCAAGAGATCCACCAGGAACATCCCTGTTGCTGAGAAGAGCAAGGCCGCAGTGCCAGAAGTTCAAGAGGAAGAAGAAAACCAAGTGCTCAGAAAACTAAAGCCAAAGGATCCTGATCAGAGTGATGATCATCCCATTGCTGAGAATATGAAGGACATGAAAGATGTGGGTCTGAGATTGTGGAGACAGTCTGATCCTATGCTGTCAGGAGAAGGACTGTTGTTGATTATCATTTCCACACCAAGGAACAACAGGACTTTTATGAAACACTGTTGCTGGACAAGAAACCCATTTTGTGTGACATGAGATGGGTGGGCTGGACCTATATTGATGACAATCAAGATTACTTCCCAGAAGTTCATGAGAGCTTCAGGATGAATGAGGTTGATAAATTTGTTGGACAGAAATTGACAAATTGGAATGATGAGATGATTATGCAATTCTACTCCACTACTCATTTCTATCCGGATGGCAAGATAGTCTGGATGACTGAAGGAACCAGGTATCAGTCTACAATTGCCGAATAGGCCAAGTTGATCAATGCCCCTGTTGAAGATCAGAATGATATAGATGTGTATGCCAAGCTCAGGAAAGACCACAACTCCTTGGCAAACATGTACAAGGAGATTCCTGATAAGGCTTCGTAGACTCAAAGTTTGAATCTATCTACTATCTTCTCTCTGGCTTGACCATCATCAACACTTTCTAAGGCACACTTTATTGCCCAAAGTCAGGAGATCATAGGATGGTCCGTGGCCACTCCATCAACTTGCTTCACTTGTTTGATGTGCCACAAAAGTTCAAGGTGATGAGTCTCATTGTTGAAATAGTAAAGAGAACTGCAGCTGATCAGAAGAGACACTACAAAAAATAATCTTCCGTGATGATACGTGTTTGTCATAGTAGGTCATGTTTTTGTCATGCATATACATCCATAGTGATTTTATGACAGAATCAAGATAGTCATACATGTGCTGTCATAGAAGTGTTCCTTGACATTACCAAAATTATCATCACTGAAGTGTCCACTTCCATGACGATAAATCGCGCGTCACAGAATTGCTTTCGTCAAGGGTAACCGACACGTGGCATCCACCATAACGGATCATCGTTAAGCTATCGGGTTCTAGTTTGGATCCGATAACCCGTCAACAACCCGGACCAATGGGGATTTTCCATGTATAAAACTCTCAATGGCCAGAGGAACCACGTGTCAGCTCACCGTTGGGACAGATGTCATCCAATCATTGGACCGGAGGCGCCTATGATACATCGACATGTGGCACAGCCCAACAGAGGCCCATTCCTGTGAAAAGGCCGGCCCGTTTGACTTGGTCAAAAGGTAGCGGGCCGGCCCACGGAAAGCCTGTTAACGGCATGTTCGCATACAGCCCATTTACAACCCGCTAACTCACGGCCCGTTGTGGCCTATCCGTATTAGGCCCAGTAGCGCCATCTGGGCCGTCCAATATGATTCCAGCCCGTTGTAAATTCCGGCCTATGTATGGCCCATGATGTCTTTCGGCCCATATGAGGCCCCTTGTAACTCTTGGCCCATTAACGGCCCTTGGTGAAACTAGCCCGTAATGAACAATGTATTGCTTTATACCCATTAACGACCCATTATTCCATTGGGCCGTTTCCAGCTCGTGTTATCTTTTGGCTTTCTCACGGCCCATTTATTATAGGGCTCATTTCCAGCATTCGGTTACTTACGGCCCGTTACTGGCCTTTTCTGGTTGTGAGCCAAATTCAGCATGTGGTTACAGTCGGCCCGTTTGTGGCCTGTTAATCCGTTGGGCCATTTCCATAGTGTCATCAAATACGGACGATTAATGACAATCCGTTATGGTCGGCCCATGAACGGACAATTCCAACTCTAGCGTGTTTACGGCCCATGATGTGGTCGTTGTTGGCCCATGTTTGGCCAATCGATCATACGACCCGTAGAAGGCCCATTGATGCTACACTCCGTAGAAGGCCCATTGATACTACGGCCCATAGAAGGCCCATTGTTTCTACAGCCCGTAGGAGGCCCAGGTCACTACAGTAAATATGTAGCCCATGGTTATTGTGTCCTAGTTTTAAAAAATAGGTTATTGCGGCCACTAGCAAACCGTATAAAAAGAACTGCACTGACAACAACAAAACAAATAAACAAGACAACAAGGAAATAAATAAGCAAGCACCTTACGCTAGGCAATCACCGCTATTACACATATTACATCCACTGGGCATCAAAGTTCGCCACTAGTGCAAATATAGGGAACAAAGCAAACATATCACATACACTAGTTGTCAAAGTTGGAGACCAGTGCAAATAAACACCGCAGCAAAACAAGTCCAGAACTCAAACCACTTCAGAAGAGCTCAAGAAACAATATCCTGGGTACCCGTAATACTGGAAAAATGCTTAGCAAGCTTATTAACTTTCTCTTGTTTGGTACTTAAATCCTCCAGCGCTTGTTATTGCACCAGAAAGTATGCATCTGAATTCTACAAGGACTTCCTCAGTCCTTCGGTTTCTTGCCACTACACAACTGGCTGATGCCTTTCAGCTTGTAGCTGAGACTGAAGAAGTCGAAGCGACTCAGGCAGCAAGTTCGAAGAGCTTGTGCCAGCGGTACTGGCCAGTAACTCGAACAGTACATCAACGCAGGACTGTGGGGTTGTCTCACTATCTACAAGATCGTGTTACCACTTTTCTAGGAGACTAACAGGGTTGTCTCACTATCTTGAACCTTATCTGTATTACTTTCTCTACCATTGCATAGTGGGGTGCTCTTCTCCAATTTTCTGGTCGCATTCTACAAGAGAAACAAGGAGACACATCACTGGTTTAGCATGTAGTATATGAAATTCATTTTGGTAAATCGGTTCAGTAGTAAGGTGGACAAGATAACAACATGAAACAAACATATATCTATGTACTATGGTCACTGTATTGTCCATATCATTCTAGTTTATGTTGCCAAATCAAGATAGAGACATAGTTCAAATCATATATTTTTAAGACACAGTGGCATAGACAGAATATAAGTGTGAGAAACTACACAACACTGGCACACTTGTAATGTGCATCACATGAGAACATAATTGTTTATACAACTGAAACTGAAATCAACATAGAGCAAGAAGTTAGAAAAAAAATCCAGTTAATCAAATAGGTTTAAAACATACCTATTGCTCCATTGGAGTTTCAATTGGATCTTTCAAATTCGAAAGTTGGTATGAGTAAATACAGTGATGCAAGAGCAAAGGAGTATGGGCCATAGCTACGGAATCTGACCTGAGAACAGTTGCTCTTCTACTTTAAACGTGGAGTTTTGGTTCGCTATGGTGGTCTTCGTGCTTTGGGCACTGCAGTTGCTTTACAAACTGCTCGTGTGGGGGGTACTCTATGGTGGACATTGTGATGTGTCAACTAGAAGGGGATTAGTATCCGCTGGGGTTGGGGTTAGATGGGCTGTAGCTGGTTCTCTATCCAATGGTGTAAGTGTGCAATCTGGAAGAGTCTCGATTATGTGTGGTGGGGCTAGTTCGTGGGCCAGTACAACCATGGTTCTATCTGGATCAACGGGTAGCACCATCTTTTCTGAAGAACGGATTTTTGCTCCCTTAGATACTGCGATCACCTCCTCCAATTCAAATGGCTGATAAACAAGAAAATAAATTGAACATACAGACATTGTATGATAGACAGATGCGGTAATTCACATATATGTTGTCTAACCAAACAGGACAGCATGACACAATTTCACATATATGATGGCTGGCTAAACAGGATAGCATGACACAGTTTCAGATATATGATGGATAACTTAACAGGATATAATGGCATAATTCAACATATGATGAGTATCTAAACAGGATGACATGACAAACTATATGATGTCTTTCTAAAATAGGTTGGGATGAAATAATTCACATTCATGTTGTCTAAGTGTACAGGATGGCATGATATAATTGCCATAATTGATTCATATACTAAGTTTCACACGAAACCACAGCCACCTATGAGACCAGGATGGCCCCTTCGAGTTCAGCAGGGGGGGGGGGGGAGTCGCGTTGCACAAAGAGCAGATCAACGCAAGACAGCACGACAGAGATCACACGGCCAGTTTTTACCCAGGTTCGGGCTGCCGTGAGGCGTAAAACCCTACTCCTACTTTGGTGGATTGATGGTGGAAAGGTGGTGGTAGTGCATAGTACACTTGCCCGACAGGGGTTGCTTCGGGGCGGCAGCGACTACGCGCTTGTGGGGGAGCGAGTGCTCTAGCTTTCTAACCTCATGAAGCGAACCCCCTCTACGGTTGCCATGGCCCTCCTATTATAGATCAAGGGGTTACCACGGTGGCAAATTAGTTATTAGACATTGATATGATAGCAAATAGTGCTATCATACCTAACTCTACATGCTGATAGTGTGCATTTAATGCACCGCTTAGTGTCACATTGTCGGTTGCTCGGCAAGGTTTGCCGGGCTATCTTGCCAGCTCCACGCCTGCTCGCTTGACACGTCACTGGACGGGTGTCATCTGTGGGTTTCCTTGGTAGGAATTGGCTGCCATTTGGCGAATGGTTGCCACTTAATCACTCTGCAGCTTCGCACCGCACTGATCGACAACGTGGGTCGAGGCGGAGTAGTCGGTGAAGTATTCTGGTCTCTGCGAGTCCCGGCAGGCCCTGCCGGGACGCCTTAGCCATCTCCTTCCCAGGGTGACCTCACCCCTTGCCAGGCTCGCCTTTCCGGTGAGGGAGGCTTCTCTCTTGATAATATCTGGCTTCTTTGTCTTGGCTTTGGAACCTTTCGATCTGCCTGTTGATGCTTCGAATCTCTTCGTCTCTTGTTCGTCTAGTCTCGTTCTTCAATCCTGATCTTGTGACTGTGCACATTCAGGGCAACAGGCCCCGGGTCTATTGCACCAACAGAAGCCCCCGGGCCTGCCCCTAATGCGCTGCCGAGCGTCGTCGAGGTAGGGCCTAATAAGTGCACAGGCAGCGCTGCTAAAGAGGCTGGTCTTTTGATGTCTTCTTCATTAGTCTTGATTTCGGGCCAGTTTCTGGTTTCCCCGCGCGCCGGGCAAAGCCAATGGTGGTGGGACCGCTCTAGTAATGGCCCGTGAATGACTTTAACGCACGGGGTAGAAACTATCAATTCACTCTTCCCACCATGCCCTTATCCTCAGCCACGTACACCGCATGCATCACGCGGGGTAGGTAATGGAGGCGCGTGGCACAGGAGAGCGTAATGGTGAGGGCCTGGCTTCCTTGAACTGGTGGAGGAGGGCGGTGGTCACCTACTATGGACTCAGCCCTGGTCCCCTATTCACCTATAAATGGAAGAGCGGGGGAGGAGCGGAGGCATCCAGCAGCATTATCCTCCTCTTCTATCTTGCTTTATCTTGAATATGCCGGAAGGGGGAGCCTGGGGCTGGCCTCCAGGCTTTAGCTTCGGGTTGATAATGCCGAGCGATGGTGTTAGTGCTTGGGGAGTGAGCTTGGTCCAAGTCCAAGGTGAGGGGCTCGGGATCATTGGAAATCCCATTACGGCCCCTCTCCTCGGACCTGGGGTTGATGTCGACGAGGGGTGCACCTTTCTGCATGCCAAGGAGGGGAGCGTCGCGCTTCTTGCCCCTTGGCCTCCTTGGACATTCGTCATCTTCCTAGAGGGGGCGTCAGACTCGAGTCTTCGCGCCTCCCGGGAGTGGTGGTGATGGAGAGAAAACAAGGGAAGGCGGAGGTGGCGAGCGGTGGGGGCCGAGGTCAGAGTATGATGGCGTGGATGCCTTCACTTTCGACCGGCGACCTGCCGCCTTGCCTTCCGTCCTTCCCTTCCCTCCATGGCACCATCATCACCAGCCTCTTTCGGCTATAGCCGGGGAGGGATATCTCCTCGGTGGCTCCTCCTTTCCTCCGATGATCTCCCGACCGAGCCCCCGAGGATGGCGATGGCCTCATTAGGTCTCAAGTTGGGTATCCTTGCTGGTGGGGGTAGCCGGGGGTGCCCCGCCCTGCTTCTACGCTTCTCCTCCACACCTTCACCACCCCGGTCTTGTTCGGCCACCTCCGCGCGGGCCGCGACGGGATTGGGGTGGGTTTTCATCTGGGTGCTTTTCTCGTCTTTTCCTCCCTCCACCGTAGTGCCTGGGGGAGGGAAACGAAAAGAGGAGATTACAGGGCACTTATCTTTTTTCAATCTTAAACCTTTAGGTACTTGCCAAATTTTAATCTAAATAATGTAATCTCTCATGTCCATGTTTGTGTTCTATAATGCTTGTACTTGTATCAGCATGTTAATGAAACAGATGAACCTTGCTGGCAACTCGCACATGTATATTTCCATGCAGAGGTGAGGTACGTGTTTAGTGTAAATAAATGAGTTTGTCCCGGTAGGCTATCCTGCCGGCCCCCCTTTTGTCTGCCGGAGAACCTCATCTGCCAAGTTACAGACAGAGGGGCCAGCCCCCCGCCAACTTCCTTTTATCAAAGGCAACTACGACCATCCTGACTGAAGCAGTTCAGGTCAAGAATGGGAGCACCTAAGTCTAGAAGGAGTGGCGAGGTTTTCTAATGCACAAGTTATAGCTTAGAGACTACAAATGGAGAAGAGGTAGAACTTACCTGTTTGGCTTGTCGGGATCGCAGTGCGGGGCAATCTTCCCACTACTTGTCGAAGCCAAGTCCATAATAAGAACCTGCAGCTTCATGCAGATGAGAATGAATGCAGGATGCGATCCTATCTATATGCATATGCAGATGCTCATGAAAATGCTTATGCAGTGATCTGGAATGCTCATGCATGCATGCAATCTAGGTTGCCCCCCCCCTACAACGCTTCTTTATTTTCTCTTTCACGGGGTCAATGCCTCGACTTTGTGCAAGGGGTTACATGCAACTGAGGCAAGGCCTGTACAAATGGGTGGCTACCGGGCCTGCCCGGCAGTGTTGCGCCTTACGTGTAGAACTTGCGGAGATGCTCAATATTCCATGAGTTTTGCAACAAAGTGCCATCTCCAGCCTCCAGACAGACTTCGCCAGGTCTGGTGACTTGTACTACCCGGTAAGGGCCTTCCCACTTTGGTGACAACTTGTGTGTACCCTTGGCGGACTACACGCGCCTAAGGACAAGGTCACCATCCTCAAAACACCAGGCATGAACCCTGCCGCTATGATAGCGACGCAGGGCTTGCTGATAGCGTGCAACACGTGTAGCAGCCCAGAGATGGTTCTCCTTGAGTAGCACAGCATCGTCACGCTGGTGCTGATCTTACATGATTTCATGGTAAGTAAGTACTCGAGGCGACCCGTAAATGAGTTCTATGGGGATAACTGCTTCTGCCCCGTAGACCAAGGAAAAGGGAGTCTGCTCGGTAGCTTGGTTTGGTGTCATTCTGAGGGACCAGAGAACTACCGGCAGCTCCTCGATCCACCTCCTATCATGCTTCTGCAGCATATCAAAGGTTCTTGTCTTGAGTCCACGTAGCACTTTAGCGTTCGCCCTGTCAGCTTGTCCTTCGCTCCGGGGGTGTGCCACATAGGCGAATGACATCTTACATTCGAGGGCATGAACATATTGCATGAAGGCGCGGCTCGTGAACTGGGTGCCGTTGTTAGTGATGGTCCTTGCCGGAACCCCAAAATGATACACCAGATCTTTCAAGAAGTTGATAGCTGACTAAGCAGTCGCCTTTCTCATGGCGGTCACTTCCGACCACTTTGTAAACTTGTCAATGGCAACAAACAGGAACTCAAAGCCCCCGATTGCTCGGGGGAAGGGGCCGAGGATATCAAGCCCCCAGACCAAAAATGGCCATGATAGAGGGATTGTCTGAAGCACTTGAGAAGGCATGTGGGTTTTCCTGGAATGGAACTGCCAGGCTTCACACTCTGTGACTAGCTTGACCGCATCTTGGAGGGCTGTGGGCCAATAGAATCCTTGCCAGAAAGCTTTCCCAACTAGCCCTTGATCCAATGTGGGAGCCGCACATTCCTTTGTGTCTTTCAGCCAGCAGTTCCTTTCCTTCTTCTCGGCAGATACACTTCAATTTCATATCGTTGGGCATCCTTCTGTATAGAGTGTCATCGACAAACTGATACATACTGGCCCTCCGGACTACTCTTTCAGCTTCGTCTCAATCGCCGGGAAGCTGTCCGGTTTGGAGGAAGCGGACAATGTGCCTTGCCCAAGTTGGAGCTTGTGGCTCGGCAACGAGGACTAGAGGCACCTCCTCTGCTGCGAGGGCACCAGCCTCATATGCGGGGTTCACGGACCCGACTGGAGGGGGTGGTCCGGTAGGCTGCGAGGAGTTGTTTCCGGCAGGGTCTCTGCCGGGAGCGGACGGCTCTATCGGGAGTGGCTTTCTGGTGCCCAACTTTCTCCTCTTCTGGGCTGTTGTTGCTGGGGACAAGGAGGGCTGAGTAAGACAGAGAATAAAAGTCCCTGGTTCCACAGGAAGCTTCTGCGCAACACACTCTGATAGATGATCAGCTATGCTGTTTTCCGCACGGGGTACGTGCTCTGTTTGTAATCCATCAAAGTGCTCCCCCAATCTTCTCACTTCCTCGATGTATGCCTCCATCAGTGGAATTTGATAATCCTTGTTAACTTGCCTCACCACCATTTGTGAATCTCCTCGAATGATCAGCTTCTTAATTCCCATTCTACTGCAATTCTGAGCCCAGCAAGGAGCCCTTCATACTTTGTTGTATTGTTGGTAGCTTCTTCCTGTACAAAATGCATCTGGACAACGTACTTCAAGTGCTCCCCGGAGGGGGAAGCAAGAAGCATGCTAGCCCCCGCACCTTGCAGGGAAAAAGCACCATCAAAATACATAATCCATTCTTGGGGTGATTCCTTGCCGGGGACAATTGTATGTCTCTGTCATTTCCTCATCAGGGGTTGGCGTCCATTCTGCAATAAACTCTGCCAACGCCCTGCTCTGGGCAGTTGATGTGCTCTCAAATCTCAAACCAGAGCTGGATATCTCCAAAACCCACTCCACTATTCTGCCGGTAGCCTCTGGGTTTCGGAGTATCTGCTGCAACGGGAAACGAGTAACAACTGTAATCTCATGGGCTTGGAAGTAGTGGTGCAGTTTCCTTGAGGCCATGATGAGGCCAAAGATCAACTTTTTGCACGCCAGAGTACCTCGACCTAGCCCCTTGTAACAAGGAGCTGACGAAGTACACTAGGCGTTGCACCACTTTCTTCCTTGCCATGTCCTTGGGGTTGTCATCGTTGTCGTGCTTGCTGTTGTTCTGATCCTTATCTGGCCCTGCCGGCCTCTACTCACTCTCTTTCTCATCCACTTCTCGCTATGCTACCAAGGCTGCACTGGACACTTGGTTGGTTGCCGCTAAGTATAGTAACAATGGTTCCTGGGGTTGGGTGCAACCAAGGTAGGCACAAAGGACAGGTAGGTCTTCAGCTCTTGCAAAGCTGCGTCTGCTTCAGGGGTCTACTTCATGGGACCTGCCTTCTTCAAAATCTTGAAGAACGGCAGGGCACGCTCGGCAAACTTGGAGATGAATCTGCTTAGTGTGGCAACACACCCCGTCAGGCGCCTCACATCTTTGACTTTCCTTGGCGCTTGGATCTATTCAATGGCCTTGATCTTGTCGGGATTGGCTTCAATCCTCCTGTGGGATATGAAGTATCCAAGCAGCTTGCCGGAGGGGACGCCAAACACACACTTCTCTGGGCTTAGCTTCAAGTTGATCTTGCGTAGATTTGCAAACGTCTCTTCCAAATCCTAAATGAGAGTTGCTCTGTCCTTGGTTTTCACCACACTGTCATCCATATAAGCTTCAATGTTTCTGTGCAGCTGAGGTTCAAAACCAATCTGGACTGCCCTTGCAAAGGTGGACCCGACACTCTTTAATCCAAATGGCATGCGGACAAAGCAGTACATACCACATGGAGTGATGAATGATGTCTTCTCCCTTGTCTTCTCTTGACATGAAGATCTGGTGGTACCCATAATAGGCGTCCAGAAATGAGAGCAAATCACAACCTGAAGTGGAATCCACTATCTGATCAATATGCGGCAAGGGAAACGGGTCCTTTGGGCAAGCCTTGTTGAGGTTTGTGAAATCAATGCACAGCGTCCACTTCCCATTTGCCTTCCGGACCACCACTGGGTTTGCTAGCCAAGTGGGATGTAGCACTCCTCTGACCAAACCAGCTGCCTCAAGCATCTTGATTTCTTCTACAATAAACGGTTGCCTCTCCAAGGCCTGCTTCCGGACTTTCTTGTTTAATAGGTCTGGCATGTGGGCAGACAACAAGGTGTACGGGACCATTTGATCGGCTTCCGGGCCTGTGGTGCTGGTTCTACGACATTGACTTCTTGTGCCCACCGCTTGAGTTGGCGGTGGGCGGTGTGCAAAGATGCACCCCCGTCAACGCACAGGGCTTTTGTGGCCTTCTGAAACTCTTGCTCACTAGTCTCCTCTTCATCCCCTTTATCACTCTCATCATCACAGACTTCCTTCTCCTGGCCTCTGGTGGGTTTTCCTTTATTCTTAAAGGGCTTGCCAGGGAGATTTGCTCCATCGCCTTGGCCCTTACCGCCAGCGACATTCTGAACTTTTTCCTTGTCACGCTTCTGATATTCTGTCTCTGTCTCTTGACCAACTGCTCTACTTGGTAGCACTCCTAAAGGTCGTGGCCTTTGGTCCGGTGGATCTTGCAGTATGCCCCATCACCCTTCCTGGTTTTCTCTGCGGCCGCAGCTTCCCGGCAATCGGCGCACACGGTAACCTCCTTGTGGGGGCCCCAACCTTGGTGATCTTGCTGGTACTTGGGGTGCCTGGCCCTTCAATAGTCCACACTACTTTATTCCTTCACTTCTTACTGTGCTTCTTACCTTTCTTCAGACTGTTGGACTCATCATCATTCTCTGAATCAACATCAATGCAATCTTCCTCTCCAGGCAATTTCCTTCCTTCCTCCATCCGTGCACACTTATCCACTAGGGTGTACAGCTCCTTCACAGTCTTGAGCAACCGCACGTTCATCTTAGAATGGATCAGGCGGTTGCGCACATTGGACTGGAAGGCAGCTATCACAGCTGCCGGATGGATATTTGGAATATTTCCATGAACTTTGCTGAATCTCTGTGAATAATTCGGAGGGTTTCTCCTTCCTTCTGCTGGAGAAGCTGGAGATCACCGGGACGGCCCAGCTCCTGGTGGCCATCGATGAAAGCGCCAATGAACTCGTGGCACAGGTCTGCCCACGATGAGATGGAGTTCTCCAGCAGGTGCATCATCCAAGACCTCACGTTAGACTTGAGAGCCAATGGGAGGTAGTTGGCGAACACCTTCTCATCCCTTCCCTTGGCAGCCTGAACAGCGGCGGTGTAGATGCTCAGGAACTCTGTCGGGTTTAACCTCCCATTGTACTTCTCAGGTATCTCTAGTTTGAATGTGGGAACGGACAGCCAACACACCTGCTGCAGGTCACGGGTGAAGGCAGGGCAGCCAACCTTGAAGGGCGGGGCCCCGTCAGCACCGAGAGTAGGCTCGCCGATGTCGGGGCCGTTGCGCCCGTCGGCTCGGAGGGGGTTGTCGCGGCGTTGCTCGACGACGCACACGTCTCCTCTTCGCCTATCTTGTGGGGTTCGCCATTGGCCTGGAATGCTTGAGGATCAGAAGAGGCCATTGAGGCGTCATCAAGGTCTTCGTTTGGCTGTGCCCGTGCCGGCTGCCGTGGCGAGGAATGCACCATGGGGACGGCTCCCTCCATACGGGCAGCGGCATGGGCCGTAGCCATGCTTGGGGAGGCCGCGGCGGGGTAGCTCGTCGTGAGCCCTCGGCTTCGGCAAAACCAAGAAGACCTTGGATGGTGGCACGCCATTCGTCCATCTGCTCGGCCGCTAGTGGAAACCTTAGCAGCAGCTGAGCCCGCGCCCTTGCCTCCGAGGTTGTGCTTGGCATAGATGATGATGATGTCGATCGCGCCGCTGCTGGCTCCTGGTGAAGCCAATAGTGGCAGCACTGCGCCCCCGCTGTTCTGGTGCAAGCACCCGGGCAGCAGGGGGTGAGGCGGAGGCTCTCGAGGGCCATTACCTCCGTTGGGCGCATGAGCTCAGTCAACCGCCCTTGGGACAGTGCACGCGCGGCAGTCGTGCCAGCGGCGAGGACGACCGGAGGGCGGCGGCTCGCCCTAGACTGAGCGCCATCGTTGTGGCTGCGCCCGTCAGCGTGCGGACTGCGGCTGTCGAGATGTTGCTGATGTCGTTCTCCTTCGGCATCTTCTACTCCTGCGTCGGTCGCGAGGGGAATGGTGGTGGCGCCGCCTACTCCGACCACATCCCCAGCAGCGTTCGCGCCCTCACGCGTCTTCGCGTCCCTCGCAGCGTTGGAGGCTACGGGTAATGGAGCCCTCGAGGTGGATGGATGAGACGAAGAAGCTGGTTTCTTCTTGGGCGCCATGGTTAATGGTGCCGTCAAAGATGCAGATGGCGATGAAGATGACGTGCTGCTCACATCTTCAGGTTCACGCATGTGATCCCCTTGCTGGTTCGGCAAGGGGGAGTCGCGTTGCAAAAAGAGCAGACCAACGCAAGACAACATGGCAGAGATCACACGGACAGTTTTTACCCAGGTTCGGGCAACCATGAGGCGTAAAACCCTACTCCTGCTTTGGTGGATTGATGGTGGAAAGGTGGTCATGGTGCGTAGTACACTTGCCTGGCTGGGGTTGCTTCGGGGCGGCAGCGACTACACGCGTGCGGGGGAGCGAGTGGTCTAGCTTTCTAACCTCGCGAACCAAACCCCCCTATGGTTGCCATGGGCCTCCTTTTATAGATCAAGGGGTTACCACAGTGGCAAATTAGTCATTAGACATTGATGTGATAGCAAATAGTGCTATCATACCTAACTCTGTAGGCTGACAGTGTGCATTTAATGCACCACTTAGTGTCACGTCGTCGGTTGCCCGGCAAGGCTTGCCGGGCTATCTTGCCAGCTCCACGCCTGCTCGCTTGACACGTCACTGGACGAGTGTCATCTGTGGGTTTCCTTGGTAGGAAGTGACCTCCATGTGGCCAATGGTTGCAACTTAATCACTCCTAGGCTTGACACCGCACTGATCGACGATGTGGGTCGAGGTGGAGTAGTTGGTGAAGTTATCTGGTCTCCGCTAGTCCCGATAGGCCCTGCCGGGATGCCTTGGCCATCTCCTTCAGGGGTGGCCTCAACCCTTGCCGGGGCTGCCTGCCCGGCGAGGGAGGCTTCTCTCTTCATAATAGCTGGCTTCTCTGTCTTGGCTTGGATCCTTTCGATCTGCTTGTTGATGCCTCGAATCTCTTGGTCTCTTTTTCGTCTGCTCTAGTGCTTTAATCCTGATCTTGTGCCTGTGCACGGTCAGGGCAACAGGCCCCGGGTCTGTTGCACTGACACTAAGCAGCTGGCACTCACATGTATGATCTCTAAACTAAGCAGATGGAATTGGATATTTTGCATATAATGTCTAAACTAAGCAATGCAAGACACCATATGCATGATATGAGAAATATAAACATTGCAAATTAGAGCATACACCTCAGGTGGAATATAGGACTGGTCATCTGTCTCTGAATCCTCCTCTGAGGAGCTACCTGTAACCATTGAGATATATGCTTCAACAGGTACCATTGCCTGCTCTGAAGACCTTGTGTTTCACTCCTGATTTTTCCATAACCGGTTCAATATACACAGATTGTCGACAAATGGAATACTTAATGGAAAAAAGGATGGCATGAGATAATTCACATATATGATGCCTGGCTACATGGCGGTGCATAATTCACATATATGATAGCTGGCTGAGAAACATGGCATTGCATAATTCACATAGCTGATATAGAGAGCAAACAGGAGGCATTCACACAAAGCATGTCTAATCTAAGCAGATGGCATGGCAATGCAAGACACCATATGCATGATATGTGCAATACAACCCTGCCAAGTTAGAGCATGCACCTCACAGGGGATACGACTGGTCATCTGTCTGTAAATCCTCCTCTAAGGAGCTTCTGTACCAGCAAGAAATCTGCATCGACGGGTAGCACCGACTGCTTAGAAGATCTTGTTTTCACTCTAGATTTTCCCATCACCGAGTCAAATGGCTGATGCACAGGAAGAGTAGATGAGTGTATAAACATTGTTGGCAAATGGAATACATTATGAAAAAATTATGGCACAATACAATTCACATATATGATGACTGGCTAAACAGGATGGCATTGCATGATTCACGTGTATGATGCCTGGCAGAAGAAGATGGCATTGCATAATTACCATATACTCCTTCCGTTCCTAAATATTTGTCTTTTTAGAGATTTCGAATGGGCTACCACATACGGATGTATATAGACATATTTTAGAGTGTAGATTCACTCATTTTGCTCCGTATGTAGTCTCTTGTTGAAATCTCTAAGAAGAAAAATATTTAGGAATGGTGGGAGCATGATATAGAAACCAAATAGGTGGCATTCACACAAAGCAAATCTAAACAAAGCTGATGACAAATAAGATGTATAATGTAAGCAATGTGAGGCGTCATATGCATGATATGACCAACATTAGCATGCCAGGTTAGAGCAAACACCTCAGGGGGTAAATAGGAGTGGTAGGCTCCCTCTGAATCCCCCTTTGAACAGTTATCTTCCTTTAGAATACAATCTGGAATGGCGGGAGGGGGCCCACTTTGCCCACCATGGAGCAGCGTCTACATGACATTATATTCCCACGTAACGGTCTTCTCTTTTTCTCTACATGTTCAGTACGATTGTGTACAATAACTTACATGCATAATAGAAAAACATAGCTAGATTATGTAAGGCCTAAGGGGTGCATGCAGAAATCAAGACTGGTGGTAGCAAATGAGTGGATATATCAAAACTAATGATAGCAGGTAGATTATAGCTTCAGTTGAAAAAGATAGACGATGGATCATCTACTATTTGTTGCCCACCCAACATGAACCACATAGAAGACCCTAGATGAACCAGAAAGTAGACAGATACTATTCGTTGCTGCCTCGATATGTGCCCCACGGGCATTTTCAAACTCAAGTTTGAACATTAATTTGGACCTGACTCGGAGTCTAAGAGGTGAACATGGCAATAAAGTAGGAGGTAATAATAACCGATGTATAACGTAAGCGGACAGAAAGAGTGCGACCTCTCTTCCGGAATTGTATAGTCCTCAGGTTCATCCACTCAGTCGATGATGGTAATGCATGGTGTGTGAAGCAGAGCATCCCATGTTCATCCCCATGTACACTCCGACTACTCTCCAAGCCCCAAGAGGACATATGACGAGACCTCGAATATACCCCATTGGACACAAGGTGAACTCGCTGATCTCCGAACCTTCACTTTCTACATGTGAGAGATGGCTACTACCTCCAACGTGTGTGCTATGCATGATGAGGTACTTAGAGGAAAGCCACAGAGCCACCACATCCAACGGACGAGCTAGTGAGGACGCCAAGTACAAGGACCAAGAGAAGAAGCTGCTCGAAGTCTTCAGCCACCGGACGACCGAACAACACCGGACGTCCGACGCCTGGGCACTCAGCCAGCTAGAAGGGCCAGCCGACGGACGCTACAGCGGCTGGATGACCGGCAAGTACTGGACGTCCGACACCCCCCAGGCCCCGGAGGACCGAGCGCCACCGGACGACCGGCGCCATGGCGACAGAACGATATTTATAGAAGTCCGAATACGTCCGGACGACCGGAACCCACCGGACGTCTGACGCCTGTCTGCGCACAGTGTATCGGGCCCGAGGCCCGTGTACCCCTTCGCCCCTCACTTACCCCTTCGTGGCACTAGACTATTAATAGACCTCCTCCTCCCGCTTTCTAGGGTAGCGTTGATTTAGCTTATTTGTGAGATAGAGCCTCACTCATCCATCCAGATCTACTCCTTCACGAGGGACCGACACCTCTTCGGAGAAGATCCAGTTGGATTCAAGACCTCCTTCAGGAGAAGACCATCTTCAAGACCTCCGCACGGAGAAGAACCGGTTACCCTATGTATCGTCCCTTGTTGGATTTGGATCTTGTATCCTTTTGTGTTTCGATGATCTAGCACATGTGTGACTTTATTCTTGTTGGTTGAGTGTTCTCTTGTGTTTTTTCCCTCGACCCCTCCTCGTGTTCTTCGTGTTCTTGGTAGCCTTTACCTCCACACATGAAAGATCGGTGTCGGTGTCAAAACCGGCGGATCTCGGGTAGGGGGTCCCAAACTGTGCGTCTAGGCGGATGGTAATAGGAGACAAGGGACACGATGTTTTTACCCAGGTTCGGGCCCTCTCGGTGGAGGTAAAACCCTACTCCTGCTTGATTAATATTGATGATATGGGTAGTACAAGAGTAGATCTACCACGATATCAAGGAGGCTAAACCCTAGAAGCTAGCCTATGGTATGATTGTTGTTCGTCCTATGGACTAAAACCCTCCGGTTTATATAGACACCGAAGAGGGCTAGGGTTAAATAGAGTCGGTTACAATGGTAGGAGATCTACATATCCGTATCGCCAAGCTTGCCTTCCACGCCAAGGAAAGTCCCATCCGGACACGGGACGAAGTCTTCAATCTTGTATCTTCATAGTCTTGGAGTCCGGCCAATGATGATAGTTCGGCTATCCGGACACCCCCTAGTCCAGGACTCCCTCAGTAGCCCCCGAACCAGGCTTCAATGACGATGAGTCCGGCGCGCATATTGTCTTCGGCATCGCAAGGCGGGTTCTCCTCCAAATTCCATGTGCTTGCCGAATGGTGTCCGACTTCTTATAAATGCTGCGCTTCTTGGCTTCCGCGTCCAATAATGGCCATCTTCCACGTGTCGTACGAATGCGAAAAGCCAGGGTATTTTTACATTCTACCCCCTGGCTGCGCGAATGAGCTGCCTATAAAGAGAGGCGAGGATCTAGATCGGAATCACACCATCCTCCTTCCGCGAGTATTCATCGGAGCGCCTCTGACCAAAAATCCATTCCATCATGGACAGTCGACGCGGCTCCTCCTCTCGCGCTCCCAGCCCTCAGCCAGGAGATTAGGGGAGATGCTCGGTCCCGCATAGTGAGCTGGTGACGCTCCAAGCCGAGGGATTCCTCCCCCAACCTTTATGGCTCCGGTTCGAGCCGGATTTGCCACCTACAAGGGTGGAAAGCAGGCGGAGAGCGTCCCCAATTCCTCCAAAGGAGAGCGGGTATGCTTCGTCCCTTATCTAATAAGAGGACTCAGATTTCCTATACATCCGTTTCTCCGAGGGCTCCAGGAGTTCTATGGGCTCCAGCTTCACCACCTTACGCCTGCCTCCATCCTGCACATCGCGGGCTTCGTGGCCCTTTGCAAGTTGTTCTTGGGCGTCGAGGCCCATTTTGCGCTGTGGAAGAGATTATTCTGCCTCGTACCCCGTTCTCATGAGGGGTCGATATATCAAGTGGGCGGAGCCGAACTATGGCGCATCGCCGGGACCGGATATCTATCCGGAACCCCAAAGAAGGCATTCGAAGACTGGCCTTCAAAATGGATTTATATGGAAGACACCCCGCTACCGGACCCAGTTCGGATCGGCCTCTCAGAGTTCGGCAACGCTCCTCTGAAGAAACGCCGGAGTTGGCGCCCGTGGAGCCCTCAACTGGAGAATGATAGGGACGTCCAATATCTTATGGGCCGAAT
Source organism: Triticum timopheevii (assembly GCA_963921465.1). Taxonomy (NCBI): domain Eukaryota; kingdom Viridiplantae; phylum Streptophyta; class Magnoliopsida; order Poales; family Poaceae; genus Triticum; species Triticum timopheevii. Next base: position 422,733,240 of record OY997272.1, read on the forward strand.
AAGGTTATTGGCTCATTCCGGATTGACCATGATTGGGGTCATGGCCACATGCATTATGTGAGGGATGTAGCCACTCCAATATAGGGGCCACCCCATGTGGGATTTCAACGGGGAGGATGATGCCACCCGTCATGGCCGCAAGGGGCCGGGATCGGTCGCCGATCTGGTGAAGATCCTGTCCAGCCTATACAAAGGGGAGAAGGAGGACTTCCTCCGTGCTAATCCATCGAACGGATTTTCCAGGAACAACCCTCGAAGCTGGGTAAGCGGATGCTTGTCTATCCGATCCATATTCCCAAAATTAAGTGTCTCACTTTGTGATTTCGACGCAAGAACTACGCCGGGCCGTAGAGGACATACACAGCCCGGCTCCACAACCTGAGGATCTGGGACGGTCCCTCAATCCGGCCTCCGAAGAGGATCCGGACATAAAGGTGGAGCTGATCGATGGGTTGTTCTACCAACTTAGCATTGACAATGCTTTGGTCGCCATTACGGCCGACTACCCCGGAATATCTCCGGTTTCCCAGGTAACTGTGACCGGAGTCCTGACACCATTACTCATCCATGCTTATCTCTGACCACCGTATACTAATGGTGTTCCGCAGGAGGTGCCTTCGAGGCGGGAAGCCGAACCCGCGGCGGCTGGCCAACAAGGGGCAGCTCGGCCCAGCAGGCGGAAGAGGAGTGCGGCGCGAATCGAGACGTCACCGCAATGGTATAGCGCGCCACCATGTTTCCGGGAAAGATTCCTGGAATGTATATTAATGCTCGTGGTTTTTTTTCAGGAGAAAGAGCGCTCGCCGGACTGTGTTCGGAGAGATCGCCAATCAAACCTCCGCTGGCCAGGCTCCAACGCCAGGTCCGGAGGGGAAGGCGAACGCAAGGCGCGCGTCGGGTGCTCCTCCAACGGAGGACACCGACAGGTTGTCCACCACCGGATCTGAGGTGGAGAGCTCCATGAATCACAGGCGCCGCCAGACAATTCTTCGTGACGCATGCTTCCCCCCGGAGGCGTTAAATGCCTTTAACTCGGGAGATGCGCACCTCCGTGCTACTTAAAATGGTCTAGCCAGAGCCACGGAGCAGTATGTAAAAGACATATGGGTGAGGAATTTTGACAGTTATATATGCCAGTAGCCCCCGAGACTTAAAATAGTTAGAATAACTGATTTAAGGATCATTTGTTATGCAGGGTCTTACGAAGAAGAATACCCACCTGTCCCAAGAGCTTCAAGAGTGCAAGGCCCAACTTGAGGCCGCACTAGCCGCCACGGGAGGAGCCACAGAGACCCCCTCCGGTAATGTGTACTTTCAAAAGAGAAGTAGTTTGTGAAGTGCGGCGTGTGCATGGGTCTAACAATAATATTGCAGATGGTGCCGGACTAGATCAGGATAGGCAGCAGCTACTGCGCCAGCTCAAGGCCGGCGAGAAGGTGCTTACGAGGGTGCGGCAGGAGAAAAATAACCTCCAAGATGCCAACACTCAGCTGGCCGAGGAACTAAAAGATGTTCGGGTCCAGCTGTCTTACTCCGTGAAGGTGAATCAGCGGCTTCGTCGCGGCATTTATAGTAAGTGCTTGAACGAACTTTCGAAAAGAAGAGTTCGGCGAGGAAGTCGATTAACAGGAATATGTCTATAGGTATGGTCACAGGCCGCCCTGCAGAGGAAATGCCCGGTTCAATGGGTGACCTACTTCCCGAGCTGCTGCAACTGCACGAGCGAGTTCGGCAGGTGATGAGTGGCGTCGCCCAGGCCTTATGGTCGTCCGTCTCCCTACCCGAAGGTCTTGGAGGGCTTGCAGAGAAGCTTCAGGGAGCACGGCGGCGCTTCCATCTGTGGAAGATATAGGCTTGTCGTCAAGGCGCCAGGGAGGCCTGGGCTATGGTGAAGACGCGGTACACGAAGGCTGACCCGAACCACATGGCCGAGGTCGGACCTGTGGGGCCCGATGGGAAGGAGATCCCTGTGAGCTTAATGTATGGCCAAGTAGAGGTGGCCGCAAAGTATTCCCAGCGGGACTGTAAACTAGACAGCCTGTTAGATGGTATTGAATAGGAATACGATCCGTCAGTTTGACTATGTAATTTAAAATGACATGTAAAATGCCTTCTAGCCGGATTGTAGATCGTTTGTCATTGCAGACCTTTTCGCTTCAACCTTGGGACCCGACAGTCCGGAGTGTGTCCGAATACCCTCGCGGTTTATAAAAAAACCAGGGCATGCATGGAGACCAGGCGTAGGGTCATTAGTGCTTTATCAGACAAGTGCCCAACTAGTTATGTTATATTACATGGTTAGTAAGAAACATCTTCCAGGGAGAATAGTTCCGCTAGGGGTTCCTTTCCCTGGGAGGCATGCCCTAAAGTGCATGTCCGGACTGCAAAAAAAGCAGGAAAGCATCTGGGGGCAGATAAGTAAATGGGTAAGAAATCATCTTTCAATTCACCGACCGAATATTCCCTTAAGAACGCTAGCTTTCGGCTTCACCCAGTCTGAGGTACACATCCGGCTGACCCGGCAATAACAATCGCAGAGGTGCTCCCTTTACCTCCTAGCCGAACAATCGGGACTGTAGGGGTAAGCGCAGGAGCCAGGCAACCCAGCTTGGCCAAAACTTAAGTCATATCGATGCATATAATGGTGAATAAAAGGTACATGCGGAAGTGTGACACATGTGTTGGGTATAAAGCCCATATAAATAAGCTTCTGTTAAAGAAGCCCCCAGGTATAATGAGTGCGAGTAGCACGTCAAGTGTGTGCGAACAATGTGTAGACGAGCCTCCAAAGGCTTAAAAAGGGAAAAAAGGAGGGAGAAAGAGAGAAATAAAAGATAGCTAAAGTAAAAATGTAGACGGGGGAAGGAGACAAACTCAGAGTCCGGCTCTAGGCGTAGAATCTTCGGAGACGGGCTGCGTTCCATGGGTTCGGCTCGAGTCGGTTATCCGATGCATTTCGCAGACGGTATGCTCCGCCGGTCAAGACTTGGTCGATGATGAAGGGACCTTCCCATTTGGGCTTGAGTTTGTCCTTTTTCTTGTCCGGCAGGCGTAGAACTAGTTCGCCAACATTGTACGTCTTGGCCCGTACTTCTCTGCTTTGATATCTTCGAGCCTGCTGTTGATAGAATGCGGAACGAGCTTTTGCCACGTCGCGCTCCTCCTCTAAGGCGTCCAAACTGTCCTGCCGATCCAGCTCGGCTTCTCTTTCTTCATACATGCGCATGCGAGGTGAATCATGAATTATGTCACAGGGCAAAACCACCTCTGCACCGTACACCATAAAAAATGGTGTGAATCCGGTAGTGCGATTCGGCGTGGTCCGCAGCCCCCAGAGTACGGAGTCGAGCTCCTCTACCCAGTGCTTGTTAGATTCCTTGAGGGACCGCACTAGTCTGGGTTTAATGCCGCTCATGATTAGACCATTTGCTCGCTCGACTTGACCGTTAGTTTGAGGGTGATAGACTGAAGCGTAGTCGAGCTTGATGCCCATATTTTTGCACCAGAGTTTAACCTCGTCGGCCGTGAAGTTTGTGCCGTTATCAGTGATGATGCTATGGGGGACACCATAACGGTGTACTACCCCTTATATGAAGTCTATCACGGGTCCGGATTCGGCCGTCTTAACTGGCTTGGCCTCTATCCATTTGGTGAATTTATCCACCATGACCAATAGGTATTTTTGCTTGTGGGTTCCTCCTTTAAGGGGTCCAACCATGTCAAGCCCGCAGACCGCGAACGGCTAGGTGATGGGTATAGTTTTCAGGGTAGTGGTTGGCATGTGGCTTTGATTAGCAAAGAGCTGGCAACCTACGCATCGTTGGACTAAATCCTGAGCGTCTGTCCGGGCCGTTGGCCAATAAAATCCTATACGGAAGGCCTTGCTTACAAGGGCCTGGGCTGCGGCGTGGTGCCCACCGAGTCTGGCATGAATTTCAGCCAGAAGATTTCGCCCTTCCTCTTCGGAGATACACCTTTGAAGGACTTCGGTTGTGCTTTTCTTATAGAGCTCTCCCTCATGGACCTTATAGGCTTTGGATCGCCGTACTATGCAGCGGGCCTCGTTTTGGTCCTCGGGGAGTTCCTGCCTAGTTAAGTAGGCTAGGAATGGCTCAGTCCACGGGGCAATGACTGCCATTCACTACTAGAAAAAGGGCTATAGATGGGATTGACACTAATGGCGCACTAGACAAGCAGTGCGCCATTAGTATATACTAATGGCGCACCACCTTCTGATACGCCATTAGTGTTGAAACTACTAATGGCGCACCAGGCCCAAGGTGCGCCATTAGTATCAAATTTTTTTTGAACTAGTGCGCCTGTCCGAACATACTAATGGCGCATCCAGACGCAGTGCGCCATTACTAGTTGTAACTAGTAATGGCGCACCTGTCAGAAAGTGCGCCACTAATGTTGTTTTTTTTATTATATTTTTTATTCCTTTTTTTGCAAAACTACTAATGGCGCACTGTTCCACCGTGCGCCATTACTAGTTTAAACTAGTAACGGCGCACTGTGGAACAGTGCGCCATTAGTATGTTTTTTTTTGCAAAACTACTAATGGCGCACCACCAGAAGGTGCGCCATTAGTAACCTGGATTACTAATGGCGCATTTATGGTTGGTGCGCCATTAGTAAGTGGGCAGCAACAAGATATTTTGGACAGCCTCTCCTACCCACACTCACTTTCTCCCCACTTCATTCTCTCCACCGCCTCCTCCTTGTCTCGGGTGCCTCCTGTTTTTCACCTCATTTCCACCATAGATTCATTCAAATTAAGTGGTTAAATTACCTTGTTTTGATAGGTAAGTAAGGGGAGAAGCTATATTTATGTTGTTCTCCCTACAACAATGTGCACATGCACTTTTTATGGCCTAGCTAGATCTATGTATGTTCGTGGTGTTGCATATGTTTGTGGTGTTGCATATGTGTTTGTGTTTGGAGGTGTACCGGTATTTGAAATGCGATAGTTGCCAATATTTTGCCGGAATGTTGATTCATTTCCGGTTCGGCGAGAATTTTTGCATTAAGCATTCTTTTTGGTCCTATTTTTAGGGAAAGTCATGCCAAATTTTTTCTTGGTTCTAAAATATCATTTTGCTCTACCCCGCAGGCGACCATGGTCCGCACGATGACCGAAGGCATCGTGAATAGGTTTTTGAGGTCCGCGAAGGCCGAGATGCTTCAAAAGAACGAGACGGAGATAAGATGTCCGTGTCGAAGATGCAAGCTGAAGAGCCTTATTGCGGACCCGGATTCCGGACAGGTGCGGGACCACCTGCTCTTGCGTGGTTTCATGGATGGCTATCGGTGGCAAGGTGATGAAGATGACTACGAAGTCGTCCATGGGGGCCGGGCAAGAAATGAGGAAGGGCAGCAAGACAACCACCGCGGCTCGGGCGGGCGAGAAGACGAAGAATCCCCAGGAGATTATCATGACGGTGATGCTGTACACAGTCATCATGTAGAAGATGCAGGACATGATGATGACGCCGGCGGAGCAGACGACGCTGGACCATCGATGGGCTGGGTGCAGGACCCTCATATTCAAGAGCTGCTTCTCATGCAGACGGATAACGCAAGAGCTGCCGCCCAAGAGAAAGCCAAGATGGATCAACTTGAGTTAGACGCGGTTACTCCATTGTATGAAGGATGCAGGCCCGAGGATACCCGCCTGAAAGTAACGCTCATGGATCTGGAAATGAAGGTAAAACACAAAATGACTGACGCATGCTTCGACGAGAACATGTCATTCTGGCACGAACGTCTTCCCAAGGGGAACAAGTGCCCGACCAGTTTGGAGGAGGCGAAGAAAATCATGTGTCCTCTGGATTTACCGCACGTGAAATACCATGTGTGCATGAACAATTGCATAATTTATCGGGACGAGCACGCGGAGTCTACCATATGTCCGTTGTGCGGCGTCACTCGATACAAGAAGAGGAAGAAAGCTCCTCGAAAAGTGGTGTAGTACTTTCCGATCAATCCTCGTCTGCAGCGGTATTTCGCGGACCCTAAGGTAGCAAAGCTCCTGCGTTGGCACGCGGATAGGGAGGAGAAGAAGCGAGAAGATGACGCAAATGGTCCGGAGATAGATAAAAAAGACAAGATGCTGAGTCACCCTAAGGATGCGAGCCAGTGGCAAGCGTTGAACTTCGAAGAGCCAGAATTTGGGAACGATCCAAGGAACATCGTGCTGGGCGCGAGCACCGATGGAGTCAATCCGTTTGGCAGCCAGAGAAGCACACATAGCACCTGGCCTGTGTTTGTGTGGATGTACAACCTTCCCCCCTGGTTGTGCATGAAGAGGAAGTACATTCACATGAGTATGCTAATTGAAGGGCCAAAACAACCAGGGAACGACATCAATCTGTATCTAGGGCTGCTGAAAGAGGAGCTTGACACGCTGTGGAAAATGCCAGCCAATACGTGGGACGCCGCAGAGAAAGAATATTTCCCTATGAGAGCCGCACTGCTCACGACGGTGCACGACTATCTCGGTTACGGATATCTCGCGGGGCAGGTAGTCCACGGATTTTATGGATGCGTAAGATGCATGGATGACACAACGTATCGCCAGCTAGATAGAGATCCCGGGTCTTCGAAAACCGTGTTCATGGGACATCGAAGGTGGCTTCGCGATGATGACCCGTGGAGGAAACGCAAGCATCTGTTCGATGGTGAAACCGAACCCCGAAAACGCCCGTGTACGAGGAGCGGCGAGGAAATAGACAAGCTGTTGAAAAATTGGAAAGACTGCCCACTTCCGGGAAAGAAGCAAAAGGCGACAGAGCCGGGAAAGAAGCGAAAGGCGCCAGAGTCGCTGTTGAAGGTATGGAAAACAAGGTCTGTTTTCTGGGACTTGCCGTACTGGAAGATCCACCATGTGCCTCACAGCCTTGATGTCATGCATATCACGAAGAATGTGTGCGAGAGTCTGCTTGGTACCCTGCTCAACATGCCAGAGAGGACCAAAGATGGGCCGAAAGCAAGGGCAGACTTGAAATCAATGGGCATCAGGCAGGAGCTTCACGCTAATGATGATGATGATGATGATGATGATGATGATGAGGCGAAGAAGGACACAGAAAGTCGTCGCAAAGGCAAAAGGGCCAAGAAGAGCGGAAATGACTACCCTCCCGCGTGCTTCACTCTAAGTCAGGAGGAGATCGAGCAGTTTTTCACCTGCCTCCTAGGAGTAAAACTTCCTTACGGTTACGCGGGGAAGATAAGCAGATACCTAGACCCAGCGAAGTAGAAGTTCAGTGGGATGAAGTCTCAGGACTGTCACGTGCTGATGACGCAGATACTTCCAGTTGCAATCCGTGGGATCATGGACGCGCACGTCCGTGAAACGTTATTTGGCCTATGCAACTTTTTCGACGTCATCTCTCGGAAGTCGATTGGCGTGAGGCAACTCAGAAGGCTACAGGAAGAGATCGTGGTGATACTATGCGAGCTTCAGATGTACTTCCCGCCCGCATTCTTCAACGTTATGGTGCATCTGCTGGTCCATATAGTGGAGGATATCATCCAACTCGGGCCGTAGTTCCTGCACAGCATGATGCCGTTCGAAAGGATGAATGGTGTCATCAAAGGATACGTTCGCAACATGTCACGTCCAGAGGGAAGTATAGCCAGGGGCTTTCTGACCGAAGAGTGCATCTCCTACTGCACGAATTATCTAGGCATCGAGAACCCCGTTGGTCTGCCCGTCAACAGGCACCTCGGCAGGCTCGCTGGATGGGGTCACCGTGAGGGTCGCCGCGAAATGCATGTCGACTTAGAGGGTCGACTCACCGACTTTGAAAGAGCAAACCTAGTCGCGCTACAACACATGACGTGGTCGATCCTTGGGTGGTAGAGCACAAAACCTTTATTAAGAAGACGTACAATGACCGAGGCCAACAGAGGACGGACGAAGATATAATCAAAGAGCACAACTCATGTTTCACGCGTTGGTTCAAGCAGAAGCTTCTGTCGTACCCTTTACATGAGGATTCTTCCGCAGAAGAACAACTCATATTCGCCTTGTCACAGGGCGCCGAGCACAACCTGATGACCTATGAGGCGTACGATATCAATGGCTACACATTCTACACCGAGGCCAAGGACATGAAGAGCGATGGTTATCAGAACTCCGGGGTAACGATGGAATCCTACACCGGTAACGACAAGGACAGATACTACGGAAGGATCGAGGAGATCTGGGAGCTGAGCTACGGTGGAGAGAAGGTCCCGATGTTCCGTGTCAGATGGGCGAAGAGCGTCCTAAAAGAAGACCGGTATTTCACCACCATGGTTATACCCGAAGCCAAATCCAAGACCGCGGGCGCAAACGTCACCGCGAAAAATGAGCCATGGGTACTGGCTTCCCAAGTGGACCAACGCTTCTTCATTACCGACCCGTCAAAGCCCAGTCGTGTTGTCGTGAGGAGAGGCAAAAGGAAGATCATCGGAATGGATGGAGTAGCCAATGAGCAAGACTTCGACAAGTACGGCAACCCGAGGATCGAACATGATGACGGTGATGAAGTAGCAGCATACACCACAAGAAGAAGCAGGACCACCCTACCTAAAGGACGTCCGTTCCACAGAAGAACTCCATTTGGGAAAAAGAAGGGCAAGAAGATTGTGAACAGATAGCTAGCAAAGATCGATTGTATTTAAATCGTAGCCTTCATTTCTCGATTGTATTTCATGGGCACGTTTTGAACTATCATGAATATTTTTAAATTTCATGGACACTCGAGCTCGATCCCCCTCCATCTCGATCGCTATCCCACCTCGCCAGATCCGGTCCCCCTCGCCGCCGAGCACCCCCCGGTCCACCGGCCGCCGCCGCCACCCCCCGCACCCTCGATTCCCCTACTCAACCGCCGCCGCTGACCCCCCGCACCCCTCCCCTACTCAACCGCCGCCGCCGACCCCCCACACCCTGTGCGCCCTCCCTCGAACCACCGGCATTACTGTTTGATGATATTTAAAAAAAAATTGTTACTGTCTTATAAAAAAATATTACTGTTATGATTTAAACAAGTTTGAACATATTTAAACACAAATAAGTATCAAACGACATTTTAAATGCATAAAAAAAATTGTGGAGCCTGGGAATCGAACCCAGGACCTCCTGGTGTGAGAACTGGCTGCTGACCAGTCGAGCTAGTAGAGGGAACTTGGTGTGGATCAGGTCAGGTGGGAGATAACCTGTTGGCTCGAGCAGAAATAAAAAAAATACTAATGGCGCACCAGGGTGAGGTGCGCCATTAGTATGGATGTACTTATGGCGCACTGAGGGGTGGTGCGCCATTAGTATTGTGCCCCCATCCATATTTCCTCCCCGGCGGCCCAAACCTATCCCCTCTCTCTCCCTCGCCCTCGCCCTCGATCCCCTTCCCCTCTCCTCTCCCGACGCCGCTGCCCCGCCGCCTCGACGCCGCCCCGTCGTCCTCGTCTCCACCCCGACGCCGCGACGCCGCCCTCTCCTCTCCTGACGCTGCCGCCCCGCCGCTTTCCCCGCGGAGAAGGAGGAGGAAGAGGGGGCGCTCGCCGTTAACCTCGCACAGCCGACTCCGGCAGGAGGAATCTCCGCTCTTCGTTCACCCTCCCGTACGTGAGTACCCCCTGTCTTGCTGCACATGCCCTGTCCACGAATTCCCCTCCCCTCCCTGCTAACCCCGCTGCATGGAAAATGCAGGCCCGCCAGGGGATCCACCCCGCCGCCCTCATCGCCGGTGGCCCGGACGCTGCCCCGTCCACACCACCGTCGCCGGAGCACCACACCACCACCCGGACCTCGTCGCCCACCTCGTCGCCCCGTCCACACCACCGCCCCCGTGAGCTCCCCCTCCTCCTCTCCCCCTCTCCCCCTCTCCCCCTCACTCTACTTACTGTCAGTTGACACTGTATACCTGCCAATTGTCCAGGGCTGAATCCTAACAATGTATTTTGATCATCATACTCTGCTTACTGTCAGTTAACAGTGTATGCACTGTCAACTGTACTGTATATGCAATTCAGCACAAACATTGCAGCACTGCATTCATGATTTTTGAGTACATATATTGCTCATGGTATGAAGCCCCTGCATCTGTATTCATGATTTTGGAGTAGGCTGTATGTACTTCTACACCATTCAACCATAGTGAGTGAAGATTTGAGCCCGGCGAGCCTTTCAACATCCAGGAAGCAAGTCTTTGGCTGTAGTATACAGTTTTGCTGTAGTACTAATGGCAGTGAGAACTGATCCATAGTGTTAGACTGACGAAACTGAAACTCCATGCCACCACCACGGTTATTTAAAAGAAACTATTCTATGCCACGGAGAGAATATACACAAACATTTTCAAATTAGTGCAGAGCGGAGAAGTGAAGGAGCCAACTAAGCGACATTTACATGAGGAGGGATACGCGTTTATAAGACAAAAATTCTAGACTCTGTGTATATGCATGTGTCAGCTCATTTTTCATTCAATAAAACAACACCGCTTGATGATGAGGTTAGGAGTAAGCGGCAAATATTCATTGTTTTCTAATAGAATACATGATGGGGGTGCGCCTATTTACAGTAGAGGGTTGGCCGTGCCCATAGGGCACATGGGGTGATTTCCTCTGGCCAGTTTTTCTCAGGGTGGCATGCCTAGGGCAGCCTCGATGGTAGTTGGTGTGGTGGCCATGGGTGGGGATAGGGGTAAAATTGCTATAATACCATACTGCTGCTAATATACTTTATATGATGATGAAGTGCTACTGAGTTGTGTGCAAATTTCGTTAAATCAGTGATGTGTATGTGTGCTGTCAGTTATGTGCATGTGCTTATTTTAATCCAGTGAAATATGGCACTGAACTATAGCTAGCTAAACGGTAGTTTTGCTTAAATTGGTGAAATTTGGCACTGAAATGTAGCTAGCAATGCAAATATCTCAATGAATTCAGCTCTGTTTTCTGTGTGAAACTATTGTTGTTAAATGAAGCCACATTCCAGTCCAGTTTGAGCAATGCAAATTCATTCCATATGTCACCATTGCAGCTCAGCTCAGCTCAGTTTGAACAATCCATCAAGAACAGAAACTTAAATACTCCCTCCGTCCCATAATATAAGAGCTTTGTCCAAAATGTTGAATGATACTGCTTGGAGATGCATATATTGTTTCACCTCTTCACATGCCAATGTATTTTCCATCTTGTGATGGAGGCCTTTTTTTCCTTGTCCACCCGAGAGGCCCTTGAGTTTGCTGGAATGTCGATTAACTTCCGTTCCAGCAAATTCGGGTACTCCATATGTCCTATTTTCAGCAAAGGTCATGCTGAAATTTTCCGTGAATTTTAGCATGACTTTGCTAAAAATAGGACATATGGGGTACTTGTGACTAATGATGAAAGCTTAGGCTTTTAGGGTGCCTCGGCATCGAAAAACCCTCAATGATAAAAGCTTAGCTTTTAGGATGCCTCGGTGTCGACAAACCCTAAATGATGAGACCATGATCTTGTTCCTTGACAATAACCAACTTTTTGACCAAACTTTGTTCCTATTTAGAGAGAAACATGGCCAACAACGATGAGGCCGGGGGTTCGGGCGGCAAGGCATTCTGGGAGCTGTCCCAGGAGATGGAGGACCAACCTCAATTGTATGAGGACGCCGCCTTCCCCACCGATCCTGAGACCACTAATGGTACCACCGAGGATGACCCCACTGATGCCACCACTGATGGTGCCGTCGAGGATGCCACCACTGATGATGGCGGCGCACGCACAGATGGCAGCCAACCGAAGAGGCAACGGAAGGACCGGTGCCCGATCGTGCTCCTCACCCTCAAGGAGGATGTTACTGAAGTGGACTCCAACGGGAATCCAACGGCACCCGAACGAATAGTCAAGGGGTACTCGCTTCAGCTCGGGTGCATTCTCCGGAGCACCGTCTCGATCAACACCGAGAACCTGAGGCATCCTGACCGAGGGAATTTGCGCAACCTCCTCTTCACGAAGCTGCACGAACGATACAAGTTCCCCGCTGAATTTGCAAACACAAGCCTCAAAGGGAATAAAGTGAACAATGCTGCCCTCACGAAGATGAGCAAGGCCCTGTCTACTTGGAAAAGCAATGTGAAGAGAATGATCGAGAAAGATGAGAGTTATGAGAAGATCAAGGAGAAAAATCCTTCGATCACCGAAGATGACTACAACGACTTCAAGATCAATTGCTCGAGCACCGCAAACTCCCAATCAAGTCAGTGGGGGAAAGAAATGCGGGAGCTGAACATAGGGGAACACATAGTCGGTCCCGGCGGTTACAGAGTGGCGGAGCCGATATGGGACAAGGAGGAGGCGGACCGTGCCGAGCAAGGCCTACCGCCCCTCTTTGATAAATACGGTGACAAGCAGACCAGGAACTTTGTCAGGGCCCGGTACAAGAAGGACCCGAAAACAAAGGAGCTTACCACGGATCTGAAGACCAGGAAGCTTGAGCTTGTTCTGGTAAGGAATACACCCCCGCGTAATTAGCTCCATATGGTTGCATTCTAATTAATGAAGCCAAATTTCTAAATGGTTCACATTCCTTCCGCAGGCAACTGAAAGCAGTAGCGCGGGGTCGACTAAGAGCAACCCTTGGGACACCACTCTAAATAGGGCGTTGAATGTAATGAAGAACAAGGATAAGCTCAGTAAGCCGACGTCAGTTGGTCGTGTGGCCGGCAAAGGCTTGTCGACAAAATGGGGGTCATACTATACCGCTGGTGTGCGGAAGGAGAAAAAGACCAGCTCGGAAAGCCAGGCGCGCGAGGTTCAAGAACTCAAGGCACAGGTGGCGCGAATTCCGGAGATTGTCCAAGAGCAAGTGCAACAACTACTCGGAGTGACGATCACCGCCATTGTGCCTACCTTGATCTCGGGGTTGAGTGCGTGGATTGCGGGCGGCCAACAGGGGCCGCCCCCGATTCCTAGCTTCACGGCCAGCAACTCGCATAATGCGATGGCAGGGCCATTGGTGCCTCCGACGGAGGGGGCATTGGTGTCTCCGACACCGGCACGGGAGCTTAATGCACCCGGGTGTACGCTGGCCGGCACCTCTGCAGCAAGCGGCCCCTCCGTCAACTGCACACCCGCCGTTGGCGGTGCCTCGACATTAGCCGAGCTCGACGCCATCATCACGGTAACTAATTAAGCCTCTCCTGGCCGAGGACTTCATCTCCTTGCCTTTGACTGGGCATCCCTGACGCCCTACATGTTTTCGCAGGGCGCCGCCGACGTTCCGTGCACTCTCCTGCACTTCGTGAACAACGAGTTGGTCGATGTCGCCAAGGGCAAAATCGTTCAACCGGGTAACCCCTTGTTCCACGGTACCTAGATGCCACCCAACTTGTTTAGGGTTCAACTGGTTCGGGTGCTGCTAGGCTGCGACAAGTTGTTACCTCCGATTCGACCTGTCGGGGCCGACGATGATGACGTGATGACCCTCAGCGCCTGCCTGAGCTGGCCCCTGCTTTGGCCGAAGAGCCAGATTCATTTGGGGGCGGGGGACACCACCCCAAAGACAACACCGCCAGTCGTGCCGACGCCAAGTCGGCCCCATGGCAAGACCGCAGCAATGGTGCCGGACATCCCTATGCAACTGGATCCAAACATGCATATGGCACAGGATCAGAACGACGACAACGACGATACAATTGGCAACGTCGATCAGTACTTTGCCGATCATGGGTACGATGGCGACTTCATGGGGCCTCCTTCTTAAGAACCCAACCCAACAAAAGACGTGTGCGATCTAGCTGGTACCACGGAGAAGCCAAGTTGCAACAGGCGTCGTCTGGCGTTTAGCTCTCAGGAGACGCCTCCAGCTGCCGACTTCACTGAGGCTCAGATAGGCGAGGTGTGAAATATTATCAGCCCCAACACACTCAAGAAGGCGGTCTATGAGCAGAACTCGTTCCCATTACAGGAGAAGAAGAAGGCACGCAAAAGAAAGACTAAGAAGGGTGCGAGCTAGCCGGCACCGAGTACGATCCGTGCTCAGGACGGGCCACCTTCACCTAAGGATATCTCGAGGAGGGTGCATGTGGCGGGTAGGGCGATGCTACCGACAAGTATGCTCAATGCTGCAACCGGTGCTATGCGGAGTCTGCATGACAGTGTTCTTTCTTTGGAGAAGCAGCGTCTCAGAGAGAAGGATGTGGCATACCCGATTTTCGCGGCCAAGGTGCCAGAGGGCAAGGGCTTTGTGGATAACTCCATCGGGCGTACGATCGTCCTGCGGTTTGATGACATCCACGCTATGTTGAACCTTCATCCGCTGCACTACACCTTCGTTCAGCTATTTTCGCTGAGTATGAAGATGCGGATCATTCGCGACAAGACCCCGAACATCGTGATAGTCGACCCCTTCTACATGCGTGCCAAGATCTTGGGCAGCGCTGGGGACCGGCAAGTCGTGAGTTCTTACCTCGAAGGCGTCATTCTGGCAAACCAAGATAAGGATAACTTCCTTGTGCCTTACTTTCCCGAGTAAGTCCTCCCCTCAACCGGCCCGTAACATATGAATTCTTAGATTTCGATCATTTTTCTTTTAACATTCCGTGTTTTCTGTAGTGACACACATTGCACGCTCATCCTCCTAAGCCCCAAATATTCCATGGCCACGTATTTCGACCCGGACCGTCAGTTGAACGTAGACTACACAAATGTCAAGAAGGTTCTTGATGATGTTCTCCCCGGCTACGCCAAATCTGGAGGCACCTTCACCAAGCCTATTTGTAAGTACGGCAAGCACGTGTTCACCCACAATACGACATTCTGCTGCGTCAAGCAGCCGCCTGGCGGTCAGAAGGGTGCCTACTACGCCATCCATCACATGTGGGCGATCATACGGGACCATCATCAACTTCTGCTACCGAGTAAACTCAAAGATTGGGCAAAGAGCGTGTCGGCAATCCATGACGCGGACCTCCAACAAGAATTCTTTCGCATCCAGTCGGAGTTTGCGGAAATCATCCATCAAGATGTCCTTCGTACCTCGGGGCAGTTCTACCTCAACAATCAACCGTCCAACAGTGACATCGACACAATGCTACAAATGCAAGCTGACAATGACCGTTATTTCATGACTCCCATGATAGTCGGCGGCTTCATCCACGCTCCAGTCCCTTGAGTCGAGTCGAAAGCAGTGATGCTGTGTCTAGTTCTGAAACATCGATTGGCTCATGTTGTAATTAAACTTTAATGAACTTGTAGTATGTCTCTTTGGTTTCGAGAGTCGTTCAACTTAGATGTAATCGATGCTATTAATGTCTTGCTTTTCTCTTCCGATCGTTCCGTTGCATACTTATATATTGCTTATGTATTGTCTGTGAATTGGTACTAACGTTTCGTTTGGCTAGTGCATAGCGATGCCGTCGTATGTCGTGTACAAGGGTAAGGTTCCCGGAGTCTACGACGACTGGGAGGAGTGTCGGAGACAGGTTCACCGATTCAGCGGTAACAGTTACAAAGGGTACACCACTAGGGCGGAGGCCGAATCTAGATACGCCCGCTATCTAGCGGGAGAGGGGAGGGAGCGTTGGAGGAACCGGATGAAGACAAGTTTCATCGTGATGATGCTCATCGTGATGACCACAGCTCTCTTCTATGTGATGGTAGTTTAGATGATCGATATCGACTTGTAATGTGAAGACAAACTCGCTACTCGCGGTCTCGAGACTTGTAATATAATGTTCTATCTTTGTTCGGTCTTTTCAATCCGGAGACTAATATGATGAATTGTATTCGGAGACTAATACGATGAATTGTATTCAAATACTAATCTTCTATTGTATTCGATGAATCTGTTGTTGATGTGTGCTGTCTATATTTTGTCCAATTATGCATTTTGTAACCTGTGCAAAAAACAGAAAATAAAAAATAAAAAAGAAACTAATATTCATACTAATGGCGCATCACATCACAGTGCGCCATTAGTATGCCAAAGTATACTAATGGCGCATCATTAAACAGTGCGCCATTAGTATGGCGAAGTTACTAATGGCGCATCTTGTTGCTGTGCGCCATTAGTATGCCAGAGCACCTGGGTATACATGGCCCTGGGAGGCATACTAATGGCGCACTTCTGTATACACTAATGGCGCATCAGAGGTGCGCCATTAGTATACCAGATACTAATGGCGTGGCACTAATGGCACACCACTAATGCGCCATTAATGGCCAAATTAGGTGCGCCATTAGTAGGCCTTTTCCTAGTAGTGATTATTTCGTGGGCTGAAGGTGTTGTTAGTAAAATATACTAATGGCGTGGCACTAATGGCACACCACTAATGCGCCATTAATGGCCAAATTAGGTGCGCCATTAGTAGGCCTTTTCCTAGTAGTGATTATTTCGTGGGCTGAAGGTGTTGCTTCATTGGCAAAACCGCCGATTGTGTCAGAATGTGCGGTGTCAGGCAGTGCGGTTGGGTTCGGATTGTTGTTTCTGGACTCCCCTTCCCATAGTACGGATAGCTTGAAAAGCCGTTCTAGGAAGATGTTGGGAGGGACGGCATCGCGCTTTGCACCGATGCGTGCCAATACGTTCGCCGCTTGATTATTATCCCGGGCTATATGGTGAAATTTGAGCCCTTCAAACCGAGCTGACATTTTCAGAACGGCGTTATGGTAAGCTGCCATTTTTGGATCCTTGGCGTCGAAGTCTCCGTTTATTTGGGATATCGCGAGGTTCGAATCCCCTCGCACCTCTAGGAGTTTAATGCCAATGGAGACCGCCATCCGGAGGCCGTGTAGAAGGACCTCGTATTCGGCTGCATTGTTGGAGTCCGTGTACATTATCTGGAGTACGTATTGGACTGTGTCTCCAGTTGGGGACGTCAGGATGACGCCAGCCCCCAGGCCGGCCAACATTTTGGAGCCGTCGAAGTGCATGATCCAATTAGAATATGCGCCGTACTCTTTAGGGAGTTCGGCTTCAGTCCATTCAGCAATGAAGTCAGCCAAAACTCGCGACTTGATAGCTTGCCGTGGTTTATAGGTTATGTCGAATGGTAGGAGCTCGATGGCCCATTTTGCAATCCTGTCGGTCATGTCGCGGTTGTTTATAATGTCATTGAGAGGTATTTTGGATGCTACTGTTATCGAACACTCTTGAAAGTAGTGTCGGAGCTTCCGAGATGCCATGAACACTGCGTACGCTATCTTTTGATAATGTGGATAACGGGACTTGCATGGAGTTAGGACAGTGGATACGTAGTACACTGGTTTTTGAAGAGGGAACTTGTGTCCGTCCGTTTCTCATTCGACGACGAGCACCGCGCTTACAACTTGATGTGTTGCCGCGATATATAATAACATTGGTCCGCCCACGCTGGGCGCGGCCAGGACCGGATTTGTTGCCAACATGGCCTTTATTTCTTTGAGTCCGGCCGTGGCGGCATCCGTCCACTCGAAGTGTTCGGTGCGCCGGAGGAGGCGATAAAGGGGTAATGCCTTTTCTCCTAAGCGGGAGATGAAGTGGCTTAGAGCCGCCACGCATCCAGTCAATTTTTGTATTTGCTTGAGGTCTTTTGGGATATCCAATTGTGACAGAGCTCGGATCTTGGCTGGGTTTGCTTCAATTCCTCTACCGGATATAATGAAGCCCAAGAGCTTTTCGGCTAGTATGCCGAAAATGCATTTTTCCGGATTGAGCTTAATGTCATATGCTCGGAGGTTGTCGAATGTGAGCCTCAAGTCATCTACTAGAGTTTCGACGTGTTTGGATTTGATGACCACATCGTCTACGTATGCCTCCACTGTTTTGCCGATCTGGTTTGCCAGATATGTCTGAATCATGCGCTGATATGTTGCGCCGGCGTTTTTGAGCCCGAAGGCATTGTGTTGAAGCAGAATGGCCCGTATGGGGTGATGAATGCCGTTGCGGCTTGGTCTGGCTCCGCCATCTTGACTTGATGGTAGCCGGAGTATGCATCGAGGAAGCACAATGAATCGTGCCCTGCGGTAGCGTCGATAATTTGGTCGATGCGAGGAAGGGGGAAGGGATCCTTTGGGCAAGCCTTGTTAAGGTCCTTGAAATCGACACACAGGCGCCAGGATTTGTCCTTCTTTGGTACCATTACCAGGTTTGCTAGCCAGTCCAGATGTTTTATATCTCTGATGAATCCGGCTTCTAATAGTTTGGCTAGATCCTCTCCCATTGCCTGTCTTTTGGGTTCGGAAAATCGCCGAAGAGCCTGTTTGACTGGCTTGAATCCTTTTAGGATATTTAGGCTGTGCTCTGCCAGCTGGTGTGGGATTCCTGGCATGTCTGAAGGGTGCCAGGCAAAGATGTCCCAATTTTCCCGTAGGAATTCTCGTAGTGCGGCATCTACATCAGGGTTTAATTGTGCCCCAACGGAGGCCGTCTTTGTATGGTCCGTTGGATGGACTTGGAATTTGACTATTTCGTCCGCTGGCTTAAAAGAGGTGTACTTGGATCTTTTGTCAAGTATCATGTCATCCTAGTTCACCGTGGAGCGCAGCGCTGTGAGTTCCTCGGCCGCTAGGGCTTCGGATAGCGCCTCTAGGGCTAGTGCGGCTGTCTTATTTTTGGCGCAGAGCACTACGTCCGGATCGCTGGCAAGGGTGATGATTCCATTGGGCCCGGGCATTTTAAGCTTCATGTACCCGTAATGGGATATAGCTTGAAAAATTGTGAATGCCTCTTGTCCTAATAAAGCGTGATATTCGCTGCTGAACAGGGCCACATGGAACGTGATCTCCTCGGACCTGTAGTTGTCCGGCGAGCCGAATACCACATCCAGTGTGATTTTTCCTGTGCAGCATGCTTCCCGACTAGGGATTATTCCTCTGAAGGTTGTGTTTGTTCGTTCAATGTGGCTCCAGTCTACTTCCATTTTTCGAAGAGTTTCCTCGTAGATGAGGTTTAACCAGCTGCCGCCATCCATGAGTACTTTAGTAAGGCGAAATCCGTCCACTATCGGACTGAGGGCCAATGCGGCTGGTGCTTGGGCTATTCAGAATTTAGGTTCGTCACTGGCGTTAAAGGTAATAGCCGTGTCACTCCATAGATTTATTGTTGCTACTTGGTAGACTTCGGCGAGGATGGGGAGTGTTCGTTTCCGCATATTATTTGATGCGAAAGTCTCGAAGACTGTTAGTATCGTACTGGTACTGCCGGGCTGGTTCTCTGGGGCTAGAAGCTCTTCGCCACTTTTGGCCACCTGCCGTAGTATCCAACATGCTCGAAGGCTATGTGTTGGAGTGGCGCCCTCTGTACTATGGATTTTGCAGGGTCCGCTGAGCCTTCCCTCCAGTACGGTTCCGTGCCCTTTAGGGGTTTTTGGCTTTTTGGTTTTTAACCCAGGTGCCTGAATATGATGCACCCTTTTATTTCGGACTAGGGTCGTGTTCGGAGCCGGATTGTCCCAAAATTTGGTTTCGGTTTTCCAGGCACTCTCCATTGCACAGTACTTTCGTACTATGGTCGCCAAGTCGGTGAGCTGTGTAATTTTGCGACGACTTATGGCGTTCATGATCCCCTTGTCCGTGCAATTATTGCAGAAAATTGAGATTGCGCTTTCCTCATGGCAGTCCTTTATCCTCTCCATAACTAGGAGGAATCTGGCCCAGTAATGGTGTACTTTTTCGGCGGGCTCTTGCCGGATTCGGGATAAATCGCTTGTGTTTGGGTGGGCGGGTGGAATTAAATTCGGAACCCCGTCCAATCTAAGACTCAAGGGCCGAAAAGTTTCCGAAATTGGAAGCTTGGGTTGTTGGATGTTGTCCAACGAATCTGGCCCGCTGCCTGACTTTAGGTTCAGTGCTTGATTGACGTCCGTCCCTCCATGGGAATCCGGCATGGAGGGGTCGGGAATTCGGACATAGCTTGTCCTTAATGTAGAAGAAGAGTCGCCATGCTGTTCTTCCACCACAACAACGTGGTGGGTAGCCTGGGGATCGTTGATCTCTCTTAGATCGGTTTTAGGCCCGATCTGATCGTAGTCTGTAGCGACTCCCAGGGTGGCGATGCGATCCAAGGTCTCGTTTACGGAGGAGAGCTCCATCGGATCTAGCTGCTCGGCGAGTTCCGAGTTGACGTGAAGATCACTTTTGATGACCCGAGAGGTCATCGTCGGCGCGGCGGCCGAACAGGCGGTCATAAGAAAACCGCCTAGCCGGATAGTTTTGCCGATGGCCAAAGCTCCTTTGGCGACGGTGCCGTCTTTAAAGACGGGACAAGGCATCCTTCCTGATGTTGACGGCACAGAGGAACTCTCAATGAAAGCACCAATGTCGGTGTCAAAACCGGCGGATCTCGGGTAGGGGGTCCCAAACTGTGCGTCTAGGCGGATGGTAACAGGAGACAAGGGACACGATGTTTTTACCCAGGTTCGGGCCCTCTCGGTGGAGGTAAAACCCTACTCCTGCTTGATTAATATTGATGATATGGGTAGTACAAGAGTAGATCTACCACGAGATCAAAGAGGCTAAACCCTAGAAGCTAGCCTATGGTATGATTGTTGTTTGTCCTATGGACTAAAACCCTCCGGTTTATATAGACACCGGAGAGGGCTAGGGTTACATAGAGTCAGTTAAAATGGTAGGAGATCTACATATCCGTATCGCCAAGCTTTCCTTCCACGCAAAGGAAAGTCCCATCCGGACATGGGACGAAGTCTTCAATCTTGTATCTTCATAGTCTTGGAGTCCGGACAATGATGATAATTCGGCTATCTGGACACCCCCTAGTCCAGGACTCCCTCAATCGGCCTCTAGGGTTCTACCCTACATCATCTTGGTATCATGAGCCACGTTGATCACGTTTTTGGAGCCCCTACCCTTTGTTTTCTAACTTGATTTTGTTGATTTCGTCCCCAAAATCCGAAAATCCCACCAAAAATAGCCCCAATTTTTTTTGTGATTTGTTGGTTTGATGATATTTTGTTGATTTTGATCCATGGATTTGCTTGGTTTCGAGTGGATGTAGCATCTCCCCAAGTTCCCCCATCTTTCCTCCATGAAATCTCATCAGTTTTGACCCCGAAATCTCCATTTTCCGCCAAAAATTGCGCCCCGGATCTCGGATCTCGCGTTAACCCCGACCCACCGGACTACCGGCGTCTTACGGACGTCCGGACCCCCCATGAAGCACCGGACATCCGTCATCCACCGGACGACCGGAACCGGCCAACAGAAACAAATTTACGGATTTCCGAGCTTACCGGACGTCCGACGACCGGACATCTGACCATTTCCGGACGTCCGTAACCTGTAGTTTCAGACTTCGGCTGATTTTTGTTTCGTCCATAACTAATTCATCCGAACTCCGATTTTGATGTTCTTTAGCTTGTTTTGAAGCTATTGACATTCCCCATCCCAAAAAATACCACCAACATCATTTGACTCCATCAAATTTTGTGAATTTTGGCATCTTTTCCTAGGGCTTCCACCATATCATCCGCATAGCCACCACCGACTTCCGCAACCTAACCCATTTTGTTCACCATTGCATATGCGGTTGTTTGATTTGTGACTTGACTCTCCTAAGGTGTTTCGGCTTCTTAGGGACGGTTTCTTCTTCATCAACCACCACCATCACTTCCGCACAACCTTGCCCGCCATACACTTCTGACAACCCAACTTAACCCAATTTTTGTTTGAGCTTGTTTGAGTTGTGGCTTGTGTCTCCTAAGGTGTTTCGGCTACTTAGGGACGGCAACTTCAACTCCGACACGTGTATAGCCCATCATTCCACTTCCACATTGCCAAGTACAAACCACCACCGTTTTCCGCTACCACCATTTGATATTTGCCTTTGGAGATTTTAAGTTCGCGGTTTTTCCGTTTCCTAGGGTGTTTTGGCTAACTAGGAACGGGTCGACATCGGTAGCACCGCCTCTCGTCATCGCCAAGGACGGTAACCTTGACGACACCATTGTACATTGCCCTTGCAAATTGCAATGATAACCCCTAGCCCATTTTGCGTTACTTGCCTATCGAGAATAGCCATTTGAGTATTGCCGGCAACGTGGCTTGTGCACATTAGTGATCATACTTACCATAGCATACATACCATATCATCGTGGTGCATATCTTGGTATCATATCTCGTGTCACAAGTTTGTTTCCGCATATACACAATTGCTATCTTGGTTTGTGCATTTCGCAAAGTGTCCATACAAAAAAAGAAGAAAGAATAAGCTTTTAAGCAAAGAAAAAGAGAGAGCAAAGAAGCTTGTAAGCAAGTGCCATAGCATCATACCACATTGCATATAAGATTGTCATATCCGGTCATCTTGGATCATCTTGTGAGAAACACCAGGAATCATACATATATAGCATACTTGGGATAGAAAGTTTATCCATCTTGCATCTTATAGGTTGTGCACAAGTGTCGTATCCACCATTGGAGCAATCATGCTAGCGTCTCTCTTGAGTTGTGCATCATGAGCGTCTTCCGTGGATTTCACATTTTGTGATCATTCCTTGGTTGCATGACCCCATTTATCTATCTCTGTGTGTGTTTCCGTCTGCCATTTATTGCTATTGGTCTACTTGTTTCGCCTGCGAATTTGTGAATCTCTTTCAACATTATTGACACTTGCTAACATTTTGCATCAAATTTTTTGTGCCACTATCCTCACTGAGCTCCACCATAAGCTTTACCTGTGTAGGTCTGAGAACTGGCAAGAATTGGTACCAATTGTGCTATTTCCTTGTTGCACATTTGAGTGATCATTGATCCATCTTCAACATCGGTCAAGGTACATTTGGTCTAGTTCTTCTCTTTCTCCCACTCATATTTGCTCGAGTCTTGTGATGAATAGGCAAGGCATTTCATCCCCGGTCCTTGATAACAACGACGGCGTGAACAACTACATCACCAAAGCATCCATCTTCGATCTACAACGACAAATGCAAGGCGCACAATCAAGATTGCGAGAGTGCATCGAGAACATCTCCATTGACATTCGCCACTCCGAAGCAAGGAAAATGGACTACATCGACAAGAAGCTTTCCGCACAAAAGGAGGAGCAAGATGCAAGGATGGAGGAGATTCGGGCCTTAATCAAGTCTACTTCCCCTTCATCATCTTCAAGGCGGCGGCGACCAACTCGATCATCTTTGGAGCGCCCAAGTGATGCAAGTGCAATTCGTCCACATCAACATCTATATGGTGACCACCATCACGTTTGTGATCAACATCATCATGAAGGGCAAGTCACCTCCAAGCATCACATGCACGATGACGACGAACGACATCTACTACGAGCTCAAGCACGACAACAACATCATCATCATGAAGATGCTCCACAAGCGCAAATGCACAAGTCCCAACAAGCCCTACTTCACGCCAAGTCCAAGCTTCCTGAGCAAAAGAGAAGACCGCAAGACGAGCACCACCAAGACGGAGCTACGGCTACCACCACCACTTCGGCATGTTCGACAAGTGCTATCAAGGCATCTTCGCCTTTGGAAGTACGGCATCTTTTTCTACTTCCCACGAGTATGATTACAACGACTTCATCGAGTCCAAGGCGACCAACTACAAGCGAGGGCGACACTTCCATCTTCGGAAGCCCCTCAAGGAAGATGTCCGAGCATGGGAATTTTCCTTCGGTCATGGAGACGAGCTACGAGGTGCCACATCATATGGGCCTCCCACACCAAGACGGTGACAAGAAGGTCGAGCAAGGGCCATCCCCTTCGACCACGGCGATAGGAGTTGAGCATGGAGATATTTGCACCTACATCTCTCCGACACCCACATATGTCGAGATGCCCCATTTGTCATGCGAGGAGAGCCACCACCCCATGAGTGAGATGAGTGACTCCACCATATATGACATTGAGAGCATTTCCTATAAGAGGGTGAGTGTGACCACCACTAGCCCCACAATGATAGCATGCCACACATCCTATGTGAGGTTGAGCGCCATTTGAATGACTCCACCAACCATACGAGTGAGAGCATCCAAAAGGGAGTGAGTGAGCCACAACACTTAGTGAGTGAGGTAGTTGACACGGCATGTGAGGCCACTATGATTTCTAATGACTTAACCTCTACTCCTAGTGTGTTTTCTTCTTTGGTGCTAGGTCTCCTACATGACGACATGCCTATCCTCAACAAGTACATACCTCCAATGGAGACAACGATGGCCATGGTGGACGATGTTGCACCACCCACATGGTTCCATCAAGATGAAGATGACAACGAGTGGATCTTCAACACCTCACCTACAACACATGAGCGATGCTCCAAAGGTAACATAGGTGATGGTGCTTCTCTTGTCCCGCTAGTGGACTCTCTTAACATAGATTGGTTGCATGATGTTGATCCACCTATTCCCATGCTTCATGCTAGTGTGACTTCCTCATGTCATGACTTACCAATTTATGATGAATATAATGATGAACATGTTGAGTTGCCTCGTTGTGATGCTATGCTCCATAGGATATCATGTGAAAATTCTTTCGGTCACATCATATTTGACAATCCATTGAACTTGTCATATGCTATGAGTGAGATCTCCCATATTGCATCATTTCAATCTCAACATAGTAACTACGCATGCCCCATTAAAATAAATCCCATTTGCACTTATGGCATAGATGACGAGATGATGCCCATTGGCTTTTGTTTTTCATGTAATGATATTGCCATGCTTCCTTTACACAATTTGAGCAATTCATCTACTATGCCATGCCATGATCAAATTGTTCCAAATATGCGTTGTTTTGGATGTTGTCAATATTCTCCATGTGATGTTTGTACTAATCCTCATGAGGAGACCGCCATAGTTTCCTCATACATTGTCGGAGTAAATGACCACGGGTAGCCTAACCAGCTCCCCCTGGCTCTTCAAAAAATATTGGGCCGACTAAGCCCTCAAACATCCAAGAAGCAAGGTCGCCTTCTCTTGGCCAGCTGTCCCACCGGCCGGCTGCTGGATGGCGGCAAGGCTCCAAGAGATCTCTCGAAGAGGGCCGACTCCTAGCAGACGGCCACTAGAGTGGCTGACTCCTAGTAGGCGGCATGGCTCATACCCTCAAAGTTTGCACCCACATAGCGGTGATAAGATGGGGCATGGCTACAGTGAAGCCTGCCACCCCCGAATCCCAGAACGAGTGAGGCCACAATGCGCCATACGGGGCGGCCACTCCCTGTCCAGCAGGACACTGTTGCCATGTTGACCATGATGTCGCCCACGACAGACTGTCAGTACGGCCCGCAGGCGGCGGGTCCCTCCTGCCAGAGAGATACTAGAAGGTGGCCGAGCTTGACCAGTTGGCCTGGGGGGAGGCCGGCACTCAGCAGTCGGCCTACCCCCACCCTGGAAGTTTGTGCACCATTAAGCAGATAAGATGGGGTAAGGCTACAGTGAATGCCCGCCAGGCAGCGACACTATAGCAATGCTTACCCCGACAAAGCCATCATCACCAAGAGTAGGGCTACAATAACCAGCAGCCGACAAGACCCCCTGGCGATGGGCCCAGCCTGTCGGCCAAGAGGCCGGCAGCCGGCGAGACTCACCAGTCGGCGGGCCCCAGCGGCCGGCGGAGAAGCCGGCGACTACAGACACTGACGGCCTGGACCCACATCCAGCCGGATTACCATTGCACCCCTTGGGGGGGTAGGCCTATATAAACCCCCTAGGGCACCCATGCAAAGGGTTGATCTCTTAGAGTTTTAGACACCACATAAACAGAAGAGGAGAGCTAGCCTTGCCCTTCTTCTTCCTCTAGCTAAATAGCTCAAGGAGCCTCTTGTAGCTACTTGTTGATCTAGTGATCATGCGGAGACCCCGCAGAGTAGGACTAGGGGTGTTATCTCCTAGGAGAGCCCCGAACCTAGGTAAGATTCGCCGGCATGCATGTCTTCGCCTTATCCCGTTTCCAGGCACCGGCGATGTCTTACTGGCTCCCACAATGATTAGCCACCCGTTGGCATATGTCACACCTACCACCCGACATTTGGCACCCACCATGGGGCCAGGTGCACCATCGTTCGGAGACCTGCCCTGGACGGGAACTCTCTTCCTCCCCAGCGAGCGTAGCCAGCCCGGAAAGCCCGATGGCGCTTGCCCCGACGTGCTGCATGGCGTCGACAACGCCTGCACAACGAGCTGCCTCGCCAATCTCCTCGGCAAGGTCCACCTCTTCGAAGAGCCCGTGCCATGCGCGGGTGCCACCAGCTCCGAGAGCTGCCTCGTCGACTTCCTTGGCAAGCTTGACATCGCCAAGGAACGCACCTCCGACCTGGAGTCGATCGGCTCTACCGATCCGATGCTTGTCGACTCCGACACGGCATCGCTTGATGCCTTCCCCACCAATGTGGTGGTCATCGACGACCCTCTTTCTCGAGCCGACAGCAGCAGCAGTACCGTCACCGAGGTGCTAGTCATCAGTCATGGCGCCGCCTCCGGTGGAAACGTCCACGACACCTTGCAGACGGTGTTCCATGACCTGTCCGCCCCCATCCCGGCTGATGCCGACGCCCACACCCTGGAGGCCCACCATCTTGCCCTCATCGAGAACGGCAAGAAGATAGCCTCCATGAGACGCCTCACCGAAGCTTACCAGCGCGAGGTTGATCGTGCCGCCTCTAGCACGCCGCCTGCGGGCGGACCCAGCCAGATCGGCGCTATCAAGAAGCACGGCGCGACCATCACCAGCATGCTGGCTGCTGACCGCCCAGCCTATGCCACGCCACTTGAGAACCTGCATGCCGCCCAGGCGGTCGTAGACGAGCTGGACGGGCTGGAGGGTGACGAGCTTCACTACATGCCCAGACGCATCCAGCAGCTGATCGACACGACCACAGAGTAGCATGAAGCCGGCGCCCGCGCTGAGAGTCCTCCCCCACGCCGAGAGCATGGCGCGACATCCCGGACACCGACTGCAGGCGGCGCCCGCGAGCGAAAAGACAAGGAGCCGACTGCTAGCCGCAGTCGGACACGCCTCACCATCGAGCGTGATGCAGAAGGCCGGCCCCGAGCTGTGGAGCGACGAGGTAACAACCTGCCTCCTCCTCCGCCCCGCGGGGAGAGATATCCCACCACACCGCCTGTCAAGCACCCGATGCTCAGCAGCCGACTGGGCCGCCGCGAAGGAATCGGCGAAAATGACGCCCACCATCGGATCGACCGCTTGGCGCGATCCCTGGCGCTAGAAGAAGAAGATGATGTCGTCCCGCCCTGTTTCAGCCTCGCATCCGCGACGAGCCTTTTCCCAAAGTGTTCTCGCTCCCAAGAGACACGCCAAAATAAAACGGTTCGATGAAGCCGGAAGACTGGTTGATAGATTACTCCACTGCAGTCAGCATAGGAAACGGCAATAGGCACGTTGCCGTGAAGTACGTCCCCCTCATGCTTCAAGGCACGACACGCACCGTGCTGAACAGCCTCAAGCCTTACAGCGTCAACAGCTGGCTAGACTTCACGGAAGTCTTCATCCGCAACTTCACCAGCACGTACAAGCGAGCGCCCAAGCCACGTCAGCTCTCCCTTTGTGTCCAAGGCCCGACCGAGTCCAGCTGTGACTACCTGACGCGCTGGGCCGAGCTCCGCAACTCCTGCGAAGGGTTGCAGGAGGTGCAAGCAATCGAGTACTTCACCGCCGGGTGCCAAGAGGGCACCCTCCTAGATCACCGACTTCTCTACGACGAGCCGGCTACACTCGACGAGCTGCTGATCATAGCAGACAAGTACGCCATGGCTGACTCCTCGATGAAGACCAAGCTCTGAGTGGACGCCTCTAGAAAGGTGCTCCCTCCAGCTCCAAAAATGCCGACTGGCGACTCCAATCGACGCCCACATCAGAACGACAACAAGCGCAAGGCTCCTATGCCGCCTTCCACCAGTCGGCAGGTGTCCACAGTCGAAGACGAGCAGCCTGAAGGGCGGCCTATGCCCAAACATCGGAAAGGTAGCAGGCTGGCTTGCCAGCCGGCTTTCTCCTCTAAGCAAACCCTTGATGCCTGCTACGTCTTGAGCTTGCATTGGTTTTCCATGAAGAGGAAAGGGTGATGCAACAAAGTAGCGTAAGTATTTCCCTCAGTTTTTGAGAACCAAGGTATCAATCCAGTAGGAGGCTCCTCAGAAGTCCCACGCACCTACACAAACAAACAAGAACTCGCAACCAACGCAATAAAGGGGTTGTCAATCCCTTCACGACCACTTGCAAAAATGAGATCTGATAGAGATAATATGATAAGATAAATATATTTTTGGTATTTTACGGTATAGATTGAAAAAGTAAAGATGCAACTAAATGTAGATTGAAAGCTTATATGATAAAAGATAGACCCAGGGCCATAGGTTTCACTAGTGGCTTCTCTCAAGATAGCATAAGTATTATGGTGGGTGAACAAATTACTATCGAGCAATTGATAGAAAATCGAATAACTATGAGATTATCTAGGCATGATCATGTATATAGGCATCACGTCCGTGACAAGTAGACCGACTCCTGCCTGCATTTACTACTATTACTCCACACATCGACCGCTATCCAGCATGCATCTAGAGTATTAAGTTCATACAGAACAGAGTAACACATTAAGAAAGATGACATGATTTAGAGGGATAAACTCATGCAATATGATATAAACCCCATCTTTTTATCCTCGATGGCAACAATACAATATGTGCCTCACTGCCCCTGCTGTCACTGGGAAAGGATACCGCAAGATTGAACCCAAAGCTAAGCACTTCTCCCATTGCAAGAAAGATCAATCTAGTAGGCCAAACCAAACTGATATTTCGAAGAGACTTGCAAAGATAACTTAATCGCACATAAACAGAGGAGATTCAAATATTTCTCATAGATAAACTTGATCAGAAACCCACAATTCATCGCATCTCGACAAACACACCTCAAAAAGAGTTACATCGAATAGAGCTCCAAGAGATCAAGGAGAACTTTGTATTGAGATTCAAAGAGAGAGAAGAAGCCATCTATCTAATAACTATGGACCCGAAGGTATGTGGTAAACTACTCACAACTCATCGGAAGGGCCTTGGAGATGATGTAGAGGCCCTCCATGGTCGATTCACCCTCCGGCGAAGCACCGATGAAGGCTCCAAGATGGTATCTCGCGGATACAGAAGGTTACGACGGTGGAAATAGCTTTTCGTGGTGCTCCCCGATGGTTTCAGGGTACGTAGGTATATATAGGAGGACGAAGTAGGTCGGTGGACGCTCAAGGGGCCCACAAGGATGGGGGGCACGCCCACCTGCAGGGGGCGCACCGGGCACCCTCGTGGCGCCTCGCTTGTTTCTTGACTTCCACTCCAAGTCCTCTCGATCACGTTTGTTCCAAAAAGATTGCTCCTAAAGGTTTCATTCCATTTGGACTACGTTTGTATTCCGTTTCTTCAAAACACTTAAGTAGGCAAAAAAAACAGCAATTCGGGCTGGGCCTCCGGTTAGTAGGTTAGTCCCAAAAATGATATAAAAGTGTAAAGTAAAGCCCATAAACATCCAAAACGGGTAATATAATAGCATGGAACAATAAGAAATTATAGATGCGTTAGAGACGTATCAACCATCCCCAAGCTTAATTCCTGCTCGTCCTCGAGTAGGTAAATGATAAAAATAGAATTTTTGATGTGGAATGCTACCTAGCATAATTCTCAATGTAATTTTCTTTATTGTGGCATGAATGTTCATATCCAAATGATTCAAAATAAAGGTTCATATTGACATAAGAAATACTAATACTTCAAGCACACTAATCAAAGCAATCATGTCTTGTCAAAATAACGTGGCTAAAGAAAGTTCATCCCTACAAAATCATATAGTTAGGTCATGATTCATTTTCGTCACACAAAAATGCTCTCATCTTGCACACCCCCGATGACAAGCCAAGCAATTGTTTCGTACTTAAATAATCTCAAACTTTTTTCAACTTTCACGCAATAGATGAGCGTGAGCCATGGATATAGCACTATGGGTGGAATGGAATATGATGATGGAGGTTGTGTGGAGAAGACAAAAAAAAGAGAAAGTCTCACATTGACGAGGATAATCAACGGGCTATGGACATGCCCATCAATTGATGTCAATACGAGGAGTAGGGATTGCCATGCAACGGATGCACTAGAGCTATAAATGTATGAAAGCTCAACAAAAGAAACTAAGTGGGTGTGCATCCAACTTGCTTGCTCATGAAGACCTAAGGCATTTGAGGAAGCCCATCGTAGGAATATACAAGCCAAGTTCTATAATGAAAAATTCCCACTAGTATATGAAAGTGACAAGATATGAGACTCTCTATATGAAGAACATGGTGCTACTTTGAAGCACAAGCGTGGAAAAGGATAGTTACATTTCCCCTTTTTTATATAATCTTTTTTTGGACTTTCTCTTTTTTTATTTGGGAACAATGCTCTAATAATGATGATCATCACACTTCTATTTATTTACAACTCATGAATTACAACTCAAAACTTAGAACAAGATATGACTCTATATGAATGCCTCCGGCGGTGTACCGGGATGGGCAATGAATCAAGAGTGACATGTATGAAAAATTATGCATGGTGGCTTTGCCACAAATACGATGTCAACTACATGATCTTGTAAGGCAATATGACAATGATGATGTATGTCATGATGATGAACGGAACGGTGGAAAGTTGCATGGCAATCTATCTCGGAATGGCTATGGAAATGCCATAATAGGTAGGTATGGTGGATGTTTTGAGGAAGATATAAGGAGGTTTAGGTGTGATATAGCATATCGTATCACGTGGTTTGGATGCACCGGCGAAGTTTGCACCAACTCTCAAGGTGAGAAAGGGCAATGCACGGTACCGAAGAGGCTAGCAATGATCGAAGGGTGAGAGTGCATATAATCCATGGACTCAACATTAGTCATAAAGAACTCATATACTTATTGCAAAAATCTACAAGTCATCAAAAACCAATCACTATGCGCATGCTCATAGGGGGATAGATTGGTAGGAAAAGACCATCGCTCGTCCCCGACCGCCACTCATAAGGATGACAATCTAAGAACACCTCATGTTTCAAATTTGTTACACAACATTTACCATACGTGCATGCTACGGGACTTGCCAACTTCAACACAAGCATTCTTTAAATTCATAATCACCCAACTAGCATGACTCTAATATCACCACCTCCATATCTCAAAACAATTATCAAGTATCAAGTTAACCATAGCATCCAATTCACTTCCTATGATAGTTTTTATTATACCCAACTTGGATGCCCATCATTCTATGACCAATTTTATAACCATAGCAAATACCATGCTGTTCTAAAAGACTCCCAAAATAATATAAGTGAAGCTTGAGAGATTACCAATTTCTACAACAGAGGCTAGGCGGAGTGGGTGTCAACTACAACAGAATGATGGCGCTCCCACTCCCCACCACGGCGCTGTCCCCCTATCCGGCGATCTCTCTCCTCCTCCACTAATCTGTGGATTCTCTCCGACCAACATCTCCGGCGTCTTTTCTGGATCAAGGAAATACCCATCTTCTATGGGTTCTTCTGGTGGATCTACCCTTGGCTTGGACTTCTCCAAGGGTAAGGTTTTTTCTGATGAGGTTTTCAAATCTACTGGGCAATCGGTTCATCCTTTGGGACATAGAAGGCCTTTTATCTTAATTGTTTCATTCAGCCGCCATGCCTTCCGTCTCTTGGTGGATTCTGTTGTTGCGGCTTTCGAAGCTGCAATTGGAGGTTCGGCAACTGATCTCCATGTTGATCACATCAAAGGCAAGGTTTACTCTTTCCATGTTTCTTGCAAGCAAGTTGGTTTTATCATCATGGACCTCCGCTCCTTTGCTTGTGATCTGTTCAAGTGTTATTTTCATTTGTGGGGGAATGGTGGCCCGAATTGGATTAGAGAGCTCAGGATCTGGAGGAAAGAATGTGATGCTGAATGGATTTTAGTTAGTCCAACTAAGCGTTGATCATCTTTAGGTCTTTTGGCTATGCATAAACCTCCCGTTAGATCGGCTATCAAGTCTGTTCCTTATTCTAAAAAAAATCTTTCTTTTGCCACGTTTGAGCGCTATTCGGCTTGCAAGGGTTATAGATATCCGGCTACGCAAAAGTGTATTGACACTATGAGGGATGCTGGGTATGATCTTCCTGTTCATGAGAGTGTAGTAATACATCAATCTCCTCCCACGGACTTGCTTTGGACGGTGGCTCGTCCACCCATTGTTTTTGGCACATTTACTCCATTGCCGGAGTTGTGCCGGCCGATCTCATCTGCTCCGGCGACTGATCCGGTTTCTGAGGAACTTCACTCTGTGCATGCTGGATTACACCCGCATGTTTCTCTCAGGCAGGATTGCCTTCGATTCAAAACAATTGTGTTTCCGACCCAGTTGATGTGGAGGCCTACCAAGTTTCAAGCCCACCTGAGCCGATTAGCCCAATTGCTTCTGGACTTTCCACGCCTCCGGATCGAAGCCCATTGATATTTGGTGAACATATCCCCTCCTCTCAAGAGGCTGCAAGGTAGTTTGAAGCTATGATCGATGACATGGTGGACCGTGTGATCACATGCACTATTTGCTCACAGAGGCGCCACTTGTCAGTGGCATGTGGAATGCGAGCGGTCTGCTCGGCTTGCTCTCGCCTAGGTCACTCTAGCCGCGACTGTAATGATTTCGCGCGCTCCAATGGATTGGTTTGGAAGCCAATTTCGGTGCACCAAAAAACGATTTTATCGGAATCTGCTGCCTCTCATGGGAATAGAGCCGGAGTTATTGGGATAGACTGTCCAGTCCCATCGCCGCCGCCCCCATTGCATCTTCCCTCTCCCCACACCAAAGAAAAACCACGAAAAGCTTCTGCCTCTTCCATGGCGAACTACGAGCTTGATCCTCAGCCCTTTGTGCCTGTTGGCCACCACATCATCAATGGTGGCGATCATCGGCTTCCTCGCACCTTCTTCACGCCTGCTGCTCGTCCGACCCGTCGTCATGAGGACTACATGGTCGCTGAAGTGATGCCCGCGCCGGATGGGCCACTCGGCCCGGTGCGTGAAGAGGTGGTTTAGTTTCTAGAAGATTCAGGTATTATGGTTCGATCTGCTCAGCCATGGTTCCATGGGGTGGTTTTGTTTCAAGTCAGAGATCCGTCAGTTAGATACACCTTGATTCAGCATGCACCTTTTCCGTTGGGCAACAATCGTTTTGTTAGATTTATGAAGCATGATGAGGGGGGAAATTTCAAAGGAACACATGGTTTTCGCAAGGGCTGGTTAATGTTCATTAGGATTCCTCTGGATTACCGCACCACTGAGTACATCTCGCGGGCTGTTGGTACTTTCGGAAAGTTTATTTCTTGGGACAGTGAGGATCCATACCTCGTCCGGACTATGGTGGAGGCTAGCTTTCCTGATACGCCATTAGTTCCAAGAGATGTTGTTTTTGGTGATTATGCGGAATGGGGAGGAGCTCAAGTGTCCTGGACTGCTGCATGCAATGTTCTTGGTGCGGACTTTGCTGATCAGATGCCAAACGATGAAGACCCAATACCGCTAGATGGAAACCCCCACCCATTGCCTGGTAATCTGATTCAGGATAATTTGCCGTTTGTTCTACCACCGTACCCAATGTTGGGATGGAATGATGCTCCTGTCGTTCCTCCCCCTCCACCTGTAAATGATGATGCGCCTGGTTGGGGTAATGCAATGTGGGGAGATGATGCTGAAGATGAGCAGGCCCTGGAGCCGGCTGCTCCTGAACAGGATCAAGTTTCTATTGTGATTGACTAACGAGAGGGATCAGTTTCTGTGGACCAACCTGAGCAGGGCATTCAGCATGTTCCTCCCCCAGATCTTCAACAGCATCCTGTCTTCGAGGAGAATCAGCTAGCAATTGTGCCCTACCAACCTCCTGTGATTCAACATCATGAGATATTCATTGGCATGGTGCGTATTGTGGTTGGCCCTCCTCTCCCTCCGGAAATGATTTGGAAGAGGTCTTTCCAGAACCTCATGTTTGATTTCTCAGTTAAGGAGGTGCCAAGGTCTATCTTCTTCAAGCCGATGGGCACGATCATTTATTCCAAGAGGACTTGGTCCATTGCTTTTGATGTGTCCAAGCAGATGTCGTGCTTGTCTGCTTCTTTAGCCATGGTAGCTGCTGTCAGAAGATCTATTATGGTGAAGTGTCCTGTGGCCAGAGCTTTATTTGAGAACCTTCCAGCAGATTCCCCTTCTGCTTCTGAAGATGTTGCACCTGCTAATTCTGTTGTTTCTATTTCTGCTGCATCATCACCTGTTTCTGTCTCTGCTGCATCATCACCTATGGTTTTCTCTATGGATACGTCACTGAGACATTGCACTAGGAGCGCGGCAAAGTTAGATGGCTTCAAAAACGTGGTTTTTGAGCAGCTCTAGCTTCAGCCATCAAAGAAGCACCCACGTGCCAAGCCCATGGAGGACAAGGCCCAGCCCACTACTGCGGATGGCTCGGCAGATGCTTCGTCTGCTGCACCACCACACACACCAATTCATGTTCTTCAGGCGGTGGGCACGGAGCTGGAGATTGATCCTTCCCTTCTATCGGTGGACAAGCTTATGGCTAATCCACAGGAGGATTCTTCTGCATCTTTAGCTTAATGATTATGTTAACCTTTTTGCCTTGGCCTCGAGAGCCTGTTATGTGTGTTTTCTTTATGGTTGAACTGTGTCATTTTAGGGAAATGACACTTTGTGGCTCTGAACTATATTATCTTTTGAGTGGTATGGCATTGTGTGTCATGCTATATTTGCTTTTCTGCTCCTCGGTGATTAATGAATCGTGTCACAACGCGTAGTTGGAAAGTTTTATGTTGGAATGTCCGCGGTCTGAATTCAGATTCTAGGCAGCGTTCTGTCAGGGAGAAAGTGACTGAAAGTCAGTGTTCGGTGGTTTGTCTTCAAGAAACTAGGCTATCCTCATGCTCGCGGGCAACTATGAAAACCATCTTTCCTCATGGTTTTGATCAATTTGTTGAGTCCCCATCTAGAGGTGCCTCTGGGGGTCTTTTAACTGCATGGCGATCTGACGTGTTTCACGGCACTCTTCTACAAGTTAAACCCTACGCTATTGTTATGCAGTTTACCTCTGTTCATAACAATGAACAGTGGTTTTTGGTAAATGTTTATGGTCCTTGTCAGGGAGAGCTATGGGATGAGTTTGTTTCATGGATCTACAATTTGGACATCGACCCTGACCAAATGTGGATGTTGATGGGGGATTTCAACTTTATTTGTTACACTGAAAATAGGAATCTCCCAGGTGGTGACATTAATGATATGTTTATTTTCAATGAAATTATTGGCCATTTGGGACTGCTCGAATTCCCTTTAAAGGGAAGAAAGTTTACTTGGTCTAACATGTAGGACATGCCTCTTTTGGAACAACTAGACTGGGTTTTTACCTCTGCCAGTTGGATTAACATATACCCAATGACGCAAGTGACTCCTTTGGCAAAAACTGCGTCTGATCATGTGCCTTGTCTGGTTAACATCAGTGCCTCAATCCCAAGGGTGCATATTTTCAGGTTTGAAATTTTTTGGGTCCATCAGGCTGGTTTTATGGACTGTGTGCAGGAGATTTGGACTCGTCCTTCTCGTAAAACCCATATTGCAGCAATTATTGTTGATAAATTAAAGGCTTTGCGGTTTGCTTTGAAGAAATGGCAGAAAGGTTTATCACATATTAAAGGGTTAATTGAGAAGTGTAACTGGGTAGTTCTTTGGTTGGACAATTTGGAGGACATGAGATCTCTTTCTAGACCTGAGAGCAATTTTAGAAAAATCACTAAACTGCACCATGAGCATCTGCTGCACATGCAATATCTATACTGGAGGAAGAGATGTACCATCAGGTATATCAAAGTGGGAGAGGAAAACTCCAAATTCTTTCAGGCCATGGCAACTAAGAGATACAGAAAGAATTCAATTGCTAGCCTGTTGTTGTCTGATGGATCTGTCACGTCAAATCATGAGGAAATGGCCAAAGAGTTCTTGATTTCCTTCAAAAACAGAATGGGGACGGTTCGGCCAATAGCTTTGGATGAGAACATTTTATCTTTAATACCTAGGGTTCAGGGCTTGGAAGTCCTCACCAAACCGTTTGAGCTTAAGGAGATTGATCAGGTTGTTAAAGAAATGCCTACTGATAAGGCACCTGGGCCTGATGGCTTCAATGTACTTTTTCTAAAAAAGTGTTGGCACATAATATATGCTGATTTTATTCAGCTGGTGCATGAGTTTCATGCTGGCACAGTTCAGCTAGAAAATCTCAATGATGCTTACATTACACTAATACCAAAGAAGCAGACACCTGAGAGTATGGGAGACTTTAGGCCTATTTCTCTCACTAGTGTTGGCCTGAAATTCCTTACAAAACTTGCTGCTAATAGATTTCAACATGAGATCATCAAATGTATTCATAAAAATCAATATGGCTTCATAAAATCAAGAACTATCCAGGATTGTCTTGCCTAGACCTTTGAATATATCCATCAGTGTAACCAGTCTAAGCAGCCCATCCTTTGCTCAAGTTGGATTTTGAAAAGGCCTTTGATTCTATACAGCATGAGGGTATATTAAGGATTCTTGTTGCAAAAGGTTTTGACAATAGATGGATTACATGGATTAAGCAGTTGTTGTCATCAGGCACTTCTTCTGTCTTAATCAATGGAGTTCCTGGGAATCATTTCAAATGCAAATGTGGAGTTAAGCAAGGAGATTCAATCTCTCCCTTGCTCTTTGTTATTGCTGCTGACCTCTTGCAGACTTTGATCAATAACCTTCTTCAGCAGGGTTTTATAAGCAGGCCTCTGCCAACCCATGATCCTGATTTTCCAGTGGTCCAATATGCTGATGACACACTGCTTTCCTTAAAGGCTGACAAGGATCAACTGGGGGCACTGAAATCAGTGTTATATTCATTCTCAGAGGCAACTGGTCTTCAGATTAACTTTCATAAATCCTCCATGTATCCCATTAATGTGATTGACCAGGTTGCTATTGATCTTGCTGCATTTTTTGGTTGTAAGTTAGGCAAAATGCCTTTCACATATCTAGGTCTGCCTGTTGGGACTACCAGGCCTAAGATTGTGGATCTTCTTCCCTTAGTGGATTGTATGGAGAGAAGATTGACAGCAAGTTCTTGGTTTTTGCCTCAAGGGAGCAGGTTGCAATTAGTAAACTCTGTCATTTCTTCCTTGCCTATCTTCTTCCTTTGCAGCCTGTTAATCCCTCAGGGTATTTTGAAGAAGTTGGAAAGGATTCAGAGGCAGTGTTTATGGAGGAAATATGGTCAGGAGAAGGGCCATTCTCTGGCTGCTTGGCCACTTGTTTGCAGGCCCAAATCAAAGGGGGGACTTGGAATCTTAAATCTGGGTTTGCAAAATAAAGCTCTGCTTCTGAAACATCTGAATAAATTTTATAATAAGATGGATGTGCCTTGGGTTCAGTTAATCTGGGATTCTTATTATTTTCAAAGAATTCCACATGTTATTGTTCTTTGTGGCTCTTTTTGGTGGAGAGATGTCTACAAGTTGATGGATAATTTCAGAGCAGTTACTGAGATTGAGGTTCATAGTGGAGATACTGTGTTATTCTGGTCTGACTATTGGCAAATTGGAAACAACCATGTCGCTCTTCAAGATCGATTTCCTAGACTATATTCCTTTTGTCTCCACAAAAACCTATCAGTCAAGGAAGTCTTTCAGGCTGGTAGCTTGCAAGATCTTTTTTACTTGCCTCTCTCTGAACAAGCCTTTCAAGATTTACAACAGCTTTCGTCCCTAATGGGG
This sequence comes from Triticum timopheevii, assembly GCA_963921465.1. Classification (NCBI taxonomy): domain Eukaryota; kingdom Viridiplantae; phylum Streptophyta; class Magnoliopsida; order Poales; family Poaceae; genus Triticum; species Triticum timopheevii. Next base: position 422,771,024 of record OY997272.1, read on the forward strand.
TCTTTCCATATGGACACTAGCTGGCATGACTCTTGGGGTGGAGGCATGGAAAGAAGTCATCTTATACTGCAAAAAAGTTTTATGATTTTGCCTATCAGCCAATGGTAGCAAACCCCATTTTGAGGTGGATATGGATGAGCTGCTGTACAATGTCGATCAAGATGTTTGCTTGGCTTGTTATAATAGACAGGGTTAATACTAAGGACATGATTCAGAGGAGGCACTAGAAGATTAATGAGGGGCCACAATGTGTTCTCTGTCCAACTGGGATTTTGGAGGACAGAAACCACCTTTTTTCCAGTGCAATTTCAGTGCTCACGTGTGGATGTATCTGCAAATTGTATGGAAAGACAGTGATGATGTGGTGGAGCTTGCCTACCATGCTAGAAAGGAGTTCAACAAACCTTTCTTTGCGGAGGTGGTTTTTATTGCCTGGTGGAATATTCGGAAGGTCAGGAATGACAGAGCTTTTAGGAACATCAAGCCATCTTTCAGAGCATGGAGAAATGGATTCATTCATGATCTCACTCTACTCTCTCATAGAATCAAACAGAAGCACAGGGAGTCCTTACTTAAATGGATTGACTTCCTTCCTCCTTGAGGGGAGCTGCTTCTTTTGTATTTATGTATTTATTAGGTATAGTACACTTGTATAGCCTTCTTTAGTTGTTTCTTCCTCTTTTGTTTTTTCCTTTTCCTCACCTTGAGGAAACTTTGTATTGTTTATGTTTCTTTTTCATTAATAAAATGATGTGGGGTGCAAGCCCTGCAGTCTTCAAGGTCAAAAAAAAAACAATTTCTACAAAATTAAGCCACCGCCGTGCTCAAAAAGATATAAGTGAAGCGCTAGAGCAAAATCTATTTAGCTGAAAAGATATAAGTGAAGCACATAGAGTGTTCTAATAAATTCCAAACAAGTGGGCTTCTCCCAAAAGGTCTGTACAGCAAGGATGATTGTGCTAAACTAAAAAGCAAAGACTAATATCATACAAGACGCTCCAAGCAAAACACATATCATGTGGTGAATAAAAATATAGCTCCAAGTAAAGTTACCGATAGACGAAGACGAAAGAGGGGATGCCTTCCGGGGCATCCCCAAGCTTAGGCTTTTGGTTATCCTTGAATATCTTGGGGTGCCATGGGCATCCCCAAGCTTAGGCTCTTGCCACTCCTTATTCCATAGTCCATCAAATCTTTACCCAAAACTTGAAAACTTCACAACACAAAACTCAACAGGAAATCTTATAAGCTCCGTTAGTGCAAGAAAGGAAAAACCACCACATAAGGTACTAATACATCCATTTTGCATCATGCTTTTACATCAATATTTATTGCATTATGGGCTGTTATTACACATTATATCTCAATACTTATGGCTATTCTCTCTTATTTTACAAGGTTTACCATGAAGAGGGGGAATGCCAGCAGCTGGAATTCTGGCTGAAAAAGGAGCAAACATTGGAAACCTATTCTGCACTGCTCCAAAAATCCTGAAACTCCACGAAACATGATTTTGGAATTAATAAGAATTATTGAGCGAAAGAAATACATCAGGGGGCCCACACCCTGTCTAGGAGAGTGGAGGGCGCCCCCCCCCCTACTGGGCGCGCCCCTATCTCCTGGGCCCCCTGGTGGGCCTCCGGTGTCCATCTTCTGCTATATGAGAGCTTTTAGCATGGAAAAATCGTGGGCAAGCTTATGGGACGAAACTCCGCCGCCACGAGGCGGAACCTTGGTGGAACCAATCTAGGGCTCTGGCGGAGCTGTTTTGCCGGGGACACTTCCCTCCAGGAGGGGGAAATCATCACCAACGTCAACACCAACGATCCTCTCATCGGGAGGGGGTCAATCTCCATCAACATCTTCACCAGCACCATCTCCTCTCAAAACCCTAGTTCATCTCTCCTATCCAATCTTGTATCAAAACCACAAATTGGTACCTGTGGGTTGCTAGTAGTGTTGATTACTCCTTGTAGTTGATGCTAATTGGTTTACTTGGTGGAAGATCATATGTTCAGATCCTTAATTCATATTATTACTCCTCTGATTATGAACATGAATATGCTTTACGAGTAGTTACGTTTGTTCCTGAGGACATGGGTGAAGTCTTGCTATTAGTAGTCATGTGAATTTGGTATTCGTTCAATATTTTGATGAGATGTATGTTGTCTTTTCCTCTAGTGGTGTTATGTGAACGTCGACTACATGACACTTCACCATTATTTGGGCCTAGAGGAAGGCATGGGGAAGTAATAAGTAGATGATGGGTTGCTAGAGTGATAGAAGCTTAAACCCTAGTTTATGTGTTGCTTTGTTAGGGGCTGATTTGGATCCATATGTTTAATGATGTGGTTAGGTTTACCTTAATACTTCTTTTGTAGTTGCGGACGCTTGCAATAGGGGTTAATCCTAAGTGGGATGCTTGTCCAAGTACAGGCAGTACCCAAGCGTCGGTCCACCCACATATCAAATTATCAAAGTACCGAACGTGAATCATATGAACGTGATGAAAACTAGCTTGACGATAATTCCCATGTGTCCTCGGGAGCTCCTTTCTAATTATTAGAAATCGTCCAGGCTTATCCTTTTCTACATAAAGGATTGGGCCACCTTGCTGCACTTTATTTACTTTATTTACTTGTTACTCATTACTATTTATCTTATCACAAAACTATCTATTACCTACAATTTCAGTGTTTGCAGAGAAAACCTTACTGAAAACCGCTTATCATTTCCTTCTGCTCCTCGTTGGGTTCGACACTCTTACTTATCGAAAGGACTACGATAGATCCCCTACACTTGTGGGTCATCAGGTACTGTAATGACCTCATTATTTATTTATATTGGTGTTAAACCTACTGTATTCCAACTTCTCTATGGTTCATACCACTTAATACTAGCCATAGATGCTCAAAATAAGCAAACAACACACGAAAAACAGAATCTGTCAAAAATAGAACAGTCTGTAACAATCTGTAACTCTCGAATACTTCTGGAACTCTAAAAATCCTACCAAAATAGGAAGTCCTGGGAAATTTGTATATTGATCTACAACAAAAAGATTCAATGCAAAATCACGATTCTGTGAATTACAAAAATTAATTTCGTGTGCGCAAAGTTTCTGTTTTTCAGCAGAATCAAATTAACTATCACCATAGGTTATCCTATAGGTTCTACTTGGCACAAACACTAATAAAAACATGAAAACACATCTAAAGAGAAGGTAGATGAAAAATTTATTACTAAACAGAAACAAAAAAATGGGTTGCCTCCCAACTAGCGCTATCGTTTAACGCCCCTAGCTATGCATAAAAGTGAGGATAGATCTAAGTAGTGCCATGTTTGGCACTCAATTCATAAGTAGCTCGCATGATAGATTATAAGGTAATTTAACTTTATTTCTTGGAAAGTGCTCCATGCCTTTCCTTAATGGAAACTGGAATCTAATATTCCCTTCCTTCATATCAATAATCGCACCAATCGTTCTAAGGAAAGGTCTACCAAGAATAATAGGACATGAAAGATTGCAATCTATGTCAAGAACGATAAAATCTACGGGCACATAGTTCCTATTTGCAACAATAAGAACATCATTGATTCTTCCCATAGGATTCTTAATGGTAGAATCTGCAAGGTGCAAATTTAAAGAGAAATCATCAAGATCATGAAAACCTAGAATATCACATAAGGTTTTCGGAATCGTGGAAACACTAGCACCCAAATCACATAAAGCATAACACTCATGATCTTTAATTTTAATCTTTATAGTAGATTCCCACTCATCATTAAGTTTTCTAGGTATAGAAACTTCCAAATTAAGTTTTTTCATCATAAGATTGCATCAAGGCATCAACAATATGTTTGGTAAAAGCTTTATTTTGACTATAAGCATCAGGAGAATTCAACACGGATTGGAACAAGGAAATATAATCTACTAAAGAACAATTATCATAATTAAATTCCTTGAAATCCAAGATAGTGAGTGCAATGCTATTTAAAGTCTTGACCTCTCCAATTCCACTTTTACCAAATTTAGCATCAAGATCTAAAAACTCCGAATCATTGGGATGCCTTTTAACTAAAATTGACTCATCTCTAGTACCATCATTACTAAGATTCATACTGTAAAACAAAGATTTAATATGGTACACAACAATAACTTTTAGATCTTCATCACTGTTTTCAGGGAAACTGGAAGAACACGCTTTTACAAAGCAATCTTTCTTAGCACGCAATCTAGTGGTTCTTTCTTTGCACTCATCAATGGAAATTATCATAGCTTTGAGAGACTCATTGATATCATGCTTAGGAGGAGTAGACCTAAGTTTCAAAGAATCAACATCAATTGAAAGTCTAACAACGCTCCTAGCCAAATCATCAACTTTAAGCAATTTTTCTTCAAGTAAAGCATTAAATATCTTTTGAGAGATCATAAATTATTTAACACTATTCTCAAAATCAGATGGCATCTTATTATAATTATCATAAGTATAGCTGTAGGAATTTCCATAATTATCAGAGGAATTACTAGGGAACGGTCTAGGATTAAAGTTTCCTCTATAAGCATTGTTACCAAAATTATTCCTACCAACAAAATACACATCCATAGATTCATTATTATTCTCAATCAAAGTAGACAAAGGCATATCATTGGGATCAATAGGAGCACTCTTAGTAGCAAACAATTTCATAAGTTCATCCATCTTTCCACTCAAAACATTAATTTCTTCTATAGCATGCACTTTTTTACTAGTAGATCTTTTGGTGTGCCATTGAGAATAATTAGCCATAATGTTATCAAGGAGTTTAGTAGCTTCTCCTAAGGTGATTTCCATAAAAGTGCCTCTCGCGGCCGAATCTAAAAAATTTCTAGAAGCAAAATTCAATCCAGCATAAAAGTTTTGTATGATCATCCATAAGTTCAAACCATGAGTAGGGCAATTGGGAATCATCAATTTCATTATTTCCCAAGATTGGGCAACATGCTCATGATCAAGTTGTTTAAAATTCATAATATTGTTCCTAAGAGATATGATCTTAGCGGGAGGAAAATACTTATAGATAAAAGCATCTTTGCACTTATTCCATGAATCAATACTATTCTTAGGCAAAGACGAAAACCAAACTTTAGCCCGATCTCTAAGTGAAAACGGAAATAACTTCAATTTAACAATATAATTATCCGTATCTTTCTTCTTTTGCATGTCACACAAATCAACAAAGTTGTTTAGATGGGTAGTGGCATCTTCACTAGGAAGGCCGTAGAATTGATCTTTCATAACAAATTCAGCAAAGCAGCATTGATTTCACAAGACTCAGCATAATTAAGAGGAGAAACTGGAGTACTAAGGAAATCATTATTATTGGTATTGGAAAAGTCACACAATTCGGTTTATCTTGCGCCATTGTGACAAGCAATCCAAAACACAAACAAACAAAAAGGCAAGCGAAAGAGAGAGAAGATTCGGAAAGAGAGGGTGAATAAAACGGCAAGGGTGAAGTGGGGGAGAGGAAAATGAGAGGCAAATGGCAAATAATGTAATGCGAGGGAGATGAGTTTGTGATGGGTACTTGGTATGTCTTGACTTAGCGAAGATCTCCCCGGCAACGGCGCCAGAAATCCTTCTTGCTATATCTCGAGCTTGCGTTGGTTTTTCCTTGAAGAGGAAAGGGTGATGCAGCAAAGTAGCGTAAGTATTTCCCTCAGTTTTTGAGAACCAAGGTATAAATCCAGTAGGAGGCTCCTCAGAAGTCCCACACACCTAAACAAACAAACAGGAACTCGCAACCAACGCAATAAAGGGGTTTTCAATCCTATCACGGCCACTTGCGAAAGTGAGATCTGATAGAGATAATATGATATGATAAATATATTTTTGGTATTTTATGATATAGATTGAAAAAGTAAAGATGCAAATAAAAGTAGGATTGAAAGCTTATATGATAAAAGATAGACCCGGGGGCCATAGGTTTCACTAGTGGCTTCTCTCAAGATAGCATAAGTATTACAGTGGGTGAACAAATTTCTGTCGAGCAATTGATAGAAAAGCGAATAATTATGAGATTATCTAGGCATGATCATGTATATAGGCATCACGTCCGTGACAATTAGACCGACTCCTGCCTGCATCTACTAGTATTACTCCACACATCGACCGCTATCCAGCATGCATCTAGAGTACTAAGTTCATAAAGAACAGAGTAACACATTAAGAAAGATGACATGATGTAGAGGGATAAACTCATGCAATATGAAATAAACCCCATCTTTTTATCCTCGATGGCAACAATACAATACGTGCCTTGCAACCCCTATTGTCACTGGGTAAGGACACCGCAAGATTGAACCCAAATCTAAGCACTTCTCCCATGGCAAGAAAGAACAATCTAGTAGGCCAAACCAAACTGATAATTCGAAGAGACTTGCAAAGATAACTCAATCATACATAAAAGAATTCAGAGAAGATTCAAATATTTCTCATAGATAAACTTGATCATAACCCACAATTCATCGTATCTCGACAAACACACCGCAAAAAGAGTTACATCGAATAGATCTCCAAGAAGATCAAGGAGAACTTTGTATTGAGATTCAAAGAGAGAGAAGAAGCCATCTATCTAATAACTATGGACCCGAAGGTATGTGGTAAACTACTCACAACTCATCGGAAGGGCCTTGGAGATGATGTAGAGGCCCTCCATGGTCGATTCCCCCTCTGGTGGAGCGCCGGCGAAGGCTCCTTGATGGGATCTCGCGGATACAGAAGGTTACGGCGGTGGAAATAGTTTTTCGTGGTGCTCCCCAATGGTTTTAGGGTACATAGGTATATATATAGGGGGAAGAAGTAGGTCAGTGGACGCTCAAGGGGCCCACGAGGGTGGGGGCGCGCCCACCTGTAGGGGGCACGCCGGGAACCCTCGTGGCTGTCTCGCTTGTTTCTTGACTTCCACTCCAAGTCCTCTGGATCACGTTTGTTCCAAAAAGATCGCTCCCGAAGGTTTCATTCCATTTGGACTCCGTTTGACATTCCTTTTCTTTGAAACACTGAAATAGGCAAAAAAACAGCAATTCGAGCTGGGCCTCCGGTTAGTAGGTTAGTCCCAAAAATGATATAAAAGTGTAAAGTAAAGCCCATAAACATCCAAAACGGGTAATATAATAGCATGGAACAATCAAAAATTATAGATACGTTGGAGACGTATCAATGCCCCCTACAACTTCCACAGCAGCGCGAAGCCGTCCAACCACACAACCCGAAAGTGCCATTGGCTCGCCCGAATCTCCAAGGGCGAAGGACTGTTGCCCCCTCCGCCTGCTGGCCAGCCGCCTCCAGCTCCTCAGCAGCCGGCCGCCCGCCCAGAAGTCGGAGCCATTCAAGACGAGTTCCCTGACGAGCATGCAGCCTATGTCATCTTCACAAGTCAAGCTAAGGACAGGCGCAGCCGGCGCCGACAGCACCAAGCAGTCAATGCAGTCGCCTCCAAAGATCCAGAGTTTATGCATTGGTTTGAAAAGCCTATCAGGTGGAGCCGAGCTGATCACCCAGAGGTGATGCCATCTCCAGGCTCTTATGCATTGGTATTGGATGCCACCATCGCAACAAAAAGGCGAGCTGCTCATTTCACCCGAGTTCTGATGGATGGCGGAAGCAGCATCAACATCATGTACCGTGACACTGTGGAGAAGCTAAACATCAAGGCAAAGCAACTTTTGCCCAGTCGGACCGTGTTCCATGGCATTGTACCTGGCCTGTCATGCTCACCAGTCGGCAAGATCAAGATAGATGTCCTCTTCAGAGACAAGGATCACTTTTGCCATGAAGCAGTCTGGTTCGAAGTGGTGGATCTAGAGAGCCCTTACCACGCTTTACTTGGACGACCTGCCCTGGCCAAGTTCATGGATGTGCCCCACTATGCTTACCTCAAGATGAAGATGCCGAGCTCCAAGGGCATCATCACCATAGTCGGAGACTACAAGAAATCCTCTGCCTGCGCTACAGCCAGCAACCAGCTAGCTGATTCCCTCGTGATTGCTGCTGAGAAGAAGATCCTTGACCGAGTTGTGGCCATGGCCGGCAAGCAACCGGACCTGTCGCCTGATCCCAAGGAGTCGGAAGCTCAGGGCTCCTTCCAGCCGGCCAAGGAAACAAAGAAGATACCTCTGGACCCAGAGCACCCTGAGAGGTTTGCTGTTCTAGGAGCAAACCTGGACAGCAAATAGGAAAGCGAGCTCGTCATTTTCCTACGTGAGAATCGGGATATCTTTGCATGGTCCCCCAAGGACATGCCGGGTGTTCCGACGGATTTCGCCGAGCACAAGCTACAAAGTCCGAGCAGATGCAAAACCAGTCAGACAGCCCCTCCGTCGACTATTGGAGGAGAAGAGAAGAATTGTTGGCGAAGAGATAGCTCGGCTTCTGGCAGCCGGCTTCATTATGGAGGTGTTTGATACGTCTCCAATGTATCTATAATTTTTTATTGTTCCATGCTATTATGTTACCCCTTTTGGATGTTTATGGGCTTTATTTTACACATTTATATCATTTTTGGGACTAACCTACTAACCGGAGGCCTAGCCCGTATTGTTGTTTTTTTTTGCCTATTTTAGTATTTTGAAGAAAAGGAATATCAAACGGAGTCCAAACGGAATGAAACCTTCGGGAGTGTGATTTTTGGAATGAACGTCATCCAGAGGACTTGGAGTGCAAGTCAAGAAGCAGCCGAGCCGGCCACGAGGGTGGAGGGCGCGCGCACCCCTACAGGGTGCGCCCCTGTCTCATGGGCCCCTCGGGCGGCCACCAACGTACTTCTTCCTCCTATATATACCCATGTACCCCGAAAACATCCAGGCAGCCAATGAAAAACAATTTCCACTGCCGTAACCTTTTGTATCCGCGAGATCCCATCTTGGAGCCTTCGTAGACGCTCCGTCGGAGGAGTAATCGACCACGGAGGGCTTCTACATCAACACCATAGCCCCTCCGATGAGTTGTGAGTAGTTTACCACAGACCTTCGGGTCCATAGTTACTAGCTAAATGGCTTCTTATCTCTTTTTGGATCTCAATACCATGTTCTCCCCCTCTCTTGTGGAGATCTATTCGATGTAACTCTTTTTGTGGTGTGTTTGTCGACATCCGACGAATTATGGGTTTATGATCAAGTTTATCTATGAGAAATATTTGAATCTCCTCTGAATTTTTTTATGTATGATTGAGTTATCTTTGCAAGTCTCTTCGAATTATCAGTTTGGTTTGGCCTACTAGATTGATCTTTCTTGCCATGGGAGAAGTGCTTAGCTTTGGGTACAATCTTGCGGTGTCCTTACCCAGTGACAATATGGGTTGCAAGGCACGTATTGTATTGTTGCCATCGAGGATAAAAAGATGGGGTTTATATCATATTGCATGAGTTTATCCCTCTACATCATGTCATCTTTCTTAATGCGTTACTCTGTTCTTATGAACTTAATACTCTAGATGCATGCTGGATAGCGGTTGATGTGTGGAGTAATAGTAGTAGATGCAGGCAGGAGTCGGTCTACTTGTTGCGGACGTGATGCCTATATACATGATCATGCCTAGATAATCTCATAATTGTTCGCGTTTCTATCAATTGCTCGACAGTAATTTGTTCACCCACCGTAATACTTATGCTATCTTGAGAGAAGCCACTAGTGAAACATATGGCCCCCGAGTCTATCTTTTATCATATAAGCTCTTAATTTACTTTTATTTGCATCTTTACTTTTCCAATCTATATTATAAAATACCAAAAATATATTTATCTTATCATACTATCTCTATCAGATCTCACTTTCGCAAGTGGCCGTGAAGGGATTGACAACCCCTTTATTGCGTTGGTTGCGAGTTTTTTGTTTGTTTGTGTAGGTGCGTGGGACTTTTGAGGATCCTCCTACTGGATTGATACCTTGGTTCTCAAAAACTTAGGGAAATACTTACGCTACCTTGCTGCATCACCCTTTCCTCTTCAAGGAAAACCAACGCAAGCTCAAGACATAGCAAGAAGGATTTCTGGCACCGTTGCCGGGGAGGTCTTCGCTCAAGTCCAGACATACCAAGTACCCATCACAAACTCATCTCCCTCACATTTACATTATTTTCCATTTGCCTCTCGTTTTCCTCTCCCCCACTTCACCCTTGCCGTTTTATTCGCCCTTCTTCCGTCCGATCTTGTGTTACCATGTGCCTTCTTTTTGCTTGCATCTTCGCTTGCTAAAAGTTTATGGATCCTCATCCACTTGCTAATCTCTTTAATACATCCAATTATGATGAACCTATTGCTAGTGAGTTGAGTGCACTAGATTATCTTTATGAGGTTTTGCTTGAAATTCATGAATCTGAAAATTGTGATGAAGTACTTTATGAAGCAATTCATGATAGATATTTGAATAAAAAGCATGATTGCAATGATTTTATTATAAATTCTATTGATGTAAATTAAGCTAATAATATGCAAAACCCTAAGCTTGGGGATGCTAGTTTTGTTATGTCCTCTACTTGTTGCAATGATCATGATTGGGGTAATTCTTCGTATGATCTTGAAAATTTATTTTAGCCCCATGATGAATATGAGATTGATAATAATGTTTGCAATAATATTGAAAATGGGTTCGGAAGAGTGTTAACTTTAGATCCCACATATTTGGAGAATGTTCAATCTTATGGTATTTTTTATAAGAGTGGGTTTGGAAAGGTCATGACTTTTATTAATATTAATCCCACTATTTTGGAAGAGTGTTAACTTCGCATGCATGTGGATCGTGTTGGAAATATTTTATGTGATAGTTGTTTTGTTGAATTTTCTTATGATCCTACATGTAATTATTATGAGAGAGGAAAATATGGTTGTAGAAATTTTCATGTTACTAAATTACCTCTCTTCATGTTGAGATTGCTATCATCTCTTTGTTCTTCCTTGCATATGCTAGTTTTTGCTTGCCTTGATAATTTGTTTGCTTACAAGATGCCTACGCATAGGAAGTATGTTAGACTTATATGTGTTTGTCACGTGTTTCATGCTGCTCGCTTTGCGCTTCAATGCTTGTCCTTCATGTGAGCACCATTAAAATTATCAATGCCTAGCTAAAAGGCTTTAAAGAAAAGCGCTTGTTGGGAGACAACCAATATTTTTCCTTGCTGTTATTTAATAAATTTTACATCTACCTTCTGTTTAGATGTGTTTTTATGTTTTAATTAGTGTTTGTGCCAAGTAGAACCTATAGGATAACCTATGGTGATAGTTAATTTGATTCTGCTGAAAAACAGAAACTTTGCACGCACGAAATTAGTTTTGTTAAATCTCATAAAAATGCTTTTGCGTTGATTCTTTTTGCTGTAGATCAATAGACAAATTGCCCAGGACTTCCTTTTTTGGTAGGATTTTTAAAGTTCCAGAAGTTTGCGTTAGTTATAGATTGCTACAGACTGTTCTGTTTTTGATTCTGTTTTTCGTGTGTTGATTGCTTATTTTGATGCATCCATGGCTAGTATTAAGTGGTATGCACCATAGAGAACTTGGAATACAGTAGGTTTAACACCAAAATAAATAAGGAATGAGTTCATTACAGTACCTTATGTGGTGGTTTTGTTTTCTTTCACTAACGGAGCTTATGAGATTTCCTATTGAGTTTTGTGTTGTGAAGTTTTTAAGTTTTGGGTAAAGATTTGATGGACTATGGAATAAGGAGTGGCAAGAGCCCAAGCTTGGGGATGCCCATGGCACCCCAAGATATTCAAGAATAGCCAAAATCCTAAGCTTGGGGATGCCACTGGAAGGCATCCCCTCTTTCATGTTTGTTCATTGGTAACTTTACTTGGAGCTATATTTTTATTCGCCACATGATATGTGTTTTGCTTGGAGCGTCGTGTATGATATTTGTATTTGTTTTTTGTTTTTCCACAATCATCCTTGCTGTACACACCTTTTGGGAGAATCCCACTTGATTGGAATTTATTAGAATACTCTATGTGCTTCACTTATATCTTTTGAGCTAGATAGTTTTTGCTCTAGTGCTTCACTTATATCTTTTAAAGCATGACGGTGGTATAATTTTGTAGAAATTGCTAGTCTCTCATGCTTCACTTATACTATTTTGAGAGTCTCTTAGAACATCATGGTATTTGCCATGGTTATAAAATTGGTCCTAGAATGGTAGGCATCCAAGTTGGGTATAATAAAAACTATCATAGGAAGTGAATTGGATGCTATGATCAACTTGATACTTGATAATTGTTTTGAGATATGGAGGTAGTGATATTATAGTCATGCTAGTTGGGTGATTATTAATTTAAAGAATGCTTGTGTTGAAGTTCGCAAGTCCCGTAGCATGCACATATGGTGAAAGTTGTGAAACAAATTTATTGCATAGAGTGCTCTTTTGATTGCCTTCCCTTGAGTGGAGGTCGGGGGCGCGCGATGGTTAACTCCTACCAACCTCCCCCGTAGGAGAATGCGTAGTAGTACTTTATTTTGAGGGCTAATAAAACTTTTGCAATAAGTATATGAGTTCTTTTGACTAATGTTGAGTCCATGGATTATACGCACTTTTACCTTTCCATCATTGCTAGCCTCTTCGGTACCGTGCATTGCCCTTCCTCACCTTGAGAGTTGGTGCAAACTTCACCGGTGCATCCAAACCCTGTGATACGATATGCTCTATCACATATAAACCTCCTTATATCTTCCTCAAAACAGCCACTATACCTACCTATTTTGGCATTTCCATAGCCATTCCGAGATATATTGCCATGCAACCTTCCACCGTTCCATTTATCATCATGACACGCATTACTATTGTCATATTGCCATTGCATGATCATGTAGTTGACATCGTATTTGTGGCAAGGCCACCATGCATAATTTTTCATACATGTCACTCTTGATTCATTGCTCATCCCGGTACACCGCTGGAGGCATTCATATAGAGTCATATTTTGTTCTAGTTTTGAGTTGTAATTCATGTGTTGTAAATCAATAAAAGTGTGATGATCATCATTATTAGAGCATTGTCCCCAAAAATAAAAAATAAAAGAAGAAAAAGAAAAAAAGAAAGGCCAAAAAAAGGCCAAAAAAAAGAAAAAAAGAAAAGAAAAAAAGAAGAAAATAAATAAAGGGGCAATGTTACTATCTCTTTTTCCACACTTGTGCTTCAAAGTAGCACCATGTCCTTCATATAGCGAGTCTCATATACTATGCTTCAAAGTAGCACCATGTTTTTCATATAGCGACTCTCATATGTTGTCACTTTCATATACTAGTGGGAATTTTCCATTATAGAACTTAGCTTTTATATTCCTACGATGGGCTTCCTCAAATGCCCTAGGTCTTCATGAGCAAACAAGTTGGATGCACACCCACTTAGTTTCTTTTGTTGAGCTTTCGTACATTTATAGCTCTAGTTAATCTGTTGCATGGCAATCCCTACTCCTCATGTTGACATCAATTGATGGGAATCTCCATAGCCCGTTGATTATCCTCGTTAATGTGAGACTTTCTCCTTTTCTGTCTTCTACACACAACCTCCATCATCATATTCTATTCCACCCATAGTGCTATATCCATGGCTCACGCTCATGTATTGCGTGAGAGTTGAAAAATGCTGAAGCGCATTTGAAAGTATGAACTAATTGCTTGGCTGAAACTAGGGTTGTTCTTGATGGGAGTATTTTATGTGATGAAAATGAAGCATAGCCTAACTATATGATTTTGTACGGATGAACTTTCTTTAGCCATGTTATTTTGAGAAGACATGATTGATTTGATTAGTGTGCTTGAAGTATTGTTATTTCTTATGCCAATATGAACTTTTATTTTGAATCATTTGGATCTAAACATTCATGCCACAATAAAGAAAATTAGATTGAGAATTATGCTAGATAGCATTCACATCAAAAATTCTGTTTTTATCATTTACCTACTCGAGGACGAGCAGGAATTAAGCTTGGGGATGCTTGATACGTCTCCAATGTATCTATAATTTTTGATTGCTCCATTTTATTATATTACCCCTTTTGGATGTTTATGGGCTTTATTTTACACATTTATATCATTTTTGGGACTAACCTAACCGGAGGCCCAGTCCTTATTGCTCTTCTTTTGCCTATTTCAGTATTTCGAAGAAAAGGAATATCAAACAGAGTCCAAACGGAATGAAATCTTCGGGAGCGTGATTTTTGGAACGAACGTGATCCAGAGGACTTGGAGTGCAAGTCAAGAAGCAGCCGAGGCGGCCACGAGGGTGCAGGGCGCGACCACCCCTACAGGGCGTGCCCCCTGTCTCGTGGGCCCCTCGGGCAGCCACCGACGTACTTCTTCCTCCTATATATACCCATGTACCCCGAAAACATCCAGGGAGCCAACGAAAAACAATTTCCACCGTTGTAACCTTCTGTATCCGCAAGATCCCATCTTGGAGCCTTTGTCGGCGCTCTGCCGGAGGGAGAATCGACCATGGAGGGCTTCTACATCAACACCATAGCCCCTTCGATGAGTTGTGAGTAGTTTACCACAGACCTTCGGGTCCATAGTTATTAGCTAGATGGCTTCTTCTCTCTTTTTGGATCTCAATACCATGTTCTCCCCCTCTCTTGTGGAGATCTATTCGATGTAACTCTTTTTTGCGGTGTGTTTGTCGACATCTGATGAATTGTGGGTTTATGATCAAGTTTATCTAAGAGAAATATTTGAATCTCCTCTGAATTCTTTTATGTATGATTGAGTTATCTTTGCAAGTCTCTTCGAATTATTAGTTTGGTTTGGCCTACTAGATTGATCTTTCTTGCCATGGGAGAAGTACTTAGCTTTGGGTTCAATCTTGCGGTGTACTTACCTAGTGACAATAGTGGTTGCAAGGAACGTATTGTATTTTTGCCATCGAGGATAAAAAGATGGGGTTTATATCATATTTCATGAGTTTATCCCTCTACATCATGTCATCTTTCTTAATGTGTTACTCTATTCTTATGAACTTAATACTCTAGATGCATGCTGGATAGTGGTTGATGTGTGGAGTAATAGTAGTATATGCAGGCAGGAGTCGGTCTACTTGTCGCGGACGCGATGCCTATATACATGATCATGCCTAGATAATCTCATAATTATTCGCTTTTCTAGCAATTGCTCGACAGTAATTTGTTCACCCACCATAATACTTATTCTATCTTGAGAGAAGCCACTAGTGAAACCTATGGCCCCCGGGTCTATCTTTTATCATATAAGCTTTCAATTTACTTTTATTTGCATCTTTAATTTTCCAATCTATATTATAAAATACCAAAAATATATTTATCTTATCATACTATCTCTATCAGATATCACTTTTGCAAGTGGCCATGAAGGGATTGACAACCCCTTTATTGCGTTGGTTGCGAGTTCTTTGTTTGTTTGTGTAGGTGTGTGGGACTTTTGAGGAACCTCCTACTGGATTGATACCTTGATTCTCAAAAACTGAGGGAAATACTTAATCTACTATTGCTGAATCACCCTTTCCTCTTCAAGGAAAACCAACGCAAGCTCAAGACGTAGCAGTGTTCTTTCCAGAATGGCTTGCCAACCCAGTCCTTGTACTGAAGAAGAACAAGAAATGGCGCATGTGTATAGATTATCCCAGCCTCAACAAAGCTTGCCCCAAAGATCTGTTTGCTTTGCCTCGAATTGACCAAGTGATAGACTCCACAGCCGGATGCAAGCTGTTGAGTTTCCTGGATGCCTACTCAGGTTACCATCAGATCAAGTTGGATCCAGCCGACCGCCTGAAGACCGCCTTTATCACACCATTCGGAGCTTTCTGCTACTTGACTATATCATTCGACTTGAGAAATGCCGGTGCCACTTTTCAGCGTTGCATGCAGAAATGCCTCCTCAAGCAACTCGCCAGAAATGCCCACGTCTACGTAGATGATATTGTGGAGAAGACGGAGAAGCGCGACACCCTGCTGGAAGATCTCAAGGAAACATTTGACAACTTGCGCTGATTTCAGATCAAGCTCAACCCTAAGAAATGCATGTTTGGAGTACCAGCCGGCCAGCTCCTAGGCTTCATGGTCTCTGAACGCGACATCAAGTGCAACCCAGTGAAGATCAAGGCCATAGAGAGATGGAGATTCCCACCCAGCTTCGAGATGTCCAAAAGTTCACCGGGTGCCTGGCCTCCCTTAACCGCTTCATCAGTCGGCTAGGGGAGAAGGCTCTCCCCCTGTATCAACTCATGAGGAAATCCACTCACTTCGAGTGGAACGATCAGGCGGACGAAGCTTTCACAAGTTGAAGAAGATGCTGACCACGCCGCCTGTCCTGGCGGCACCAACTGAGAAAGAGCCCATGCTCCTTTACATTGCTGCAACTAGCCGGGTGGTCAGCACTGTCATCGTGGTTCGGCGCCCAGAAGAAGGCAGAGCTCAGCTGGTCCAGAGGCTGGTGTATTACTTGAGCGAAGTACTGTCAACCTCAAAGCAGAATTACCCCCACTACGAGAAGATGTGCTATGGCGTGTACTTTGCTGCCAAGAAGCTCAAGCTCTACTTTCAAGAGCACCCCATCACGGTCGTTTGCACTGCCCCGCTTGCCAAGATCATAGGCAGCCGGGATGCATCTGGCCGGGTGGCCAAGTGGGCCATTGCGCTGGCTCCTTACACCATGTTCTACCAGCCTCACACCGCCATCAAGTCCCAAGTGCTGGCCGACTTCCTTGTCGACTGGGCCAAAACCAGCACCTGCCACCAGCACCTGACTCCACCCATTGGCGGATGCACTTTGATGGATCCAACATACGCACCGGCTTGGGAGCGAACATCGTCCTCACCTCTCCCAAGGGAGACAAGCACAGATACACGTTGCAAATCCATTTTTCCGCCTCCAACAACGTGGCCGAGTATGAGGCGCTCATACATGGGCTCCAGTTGGCCAAACAACTCGGCATCCGTTGGATCCTATGCTATGGTGACTCGGACTTGGTGATCCAACAATTATCTGGCGATTGGGATGCCAAGGACGCAAACATGGCAAGCTACCGTTTCCTCGTTAAGCAACTCAGTGGATACTTTGAAGGGTGCGAGTTTCTCCATGTGCCATGGGCCGACAACGAGCAAGCAGATGCCCTGGCACGAATCAGCTCCACCCGGCAAGCTATACCAACCGGCGTCTCCCTCCAACACCTCCTCAAGCCGTCTATCAAGCCATCTCGAGAATTAGACTCCATCTTCATGACGCCTGACCCTGATGCAGTCGGATCCAACTTGGGGGACCTAGCAGGCGGCTCGGGGACTTCGGTAGGCGGCCCGAGGACTTCAGAACCCGGCCCGGGGAATGCAGCAGTCGGCCCGGGGACTACAACGACATAGTAGGCGGTGGCTGACTCCAACCATTCACCACCCAACCCACCCGCCCTGGTCGCAGTAGCCGTGTTGGCAATAGAAGAAGTCGCAGCTCCATCATGGGCCCAGCCCATCCTCAACTTTCTGGTAAACAGAGAGCTGCCAACTGACAAGATCTCGGCAAGACAAGTTCAACACCGAGCCGGAGCATACACAATAGTGAACAGAGAGCTCACTAGGCGCAGTGTCACTGGAGTCTTCCAGTGCTGCGTCGAGCCAGAGAAGGGCATTGCAATCCTCAAGGACATCCACCAAGGCAAGTTCGGCCACCATGCGTCCTCAAGATCACTCGTCGCCAAAGCTTTCCGCCATGGTTTCTTCTGGCCGACTGCTTTGGAAGACGCCAAAGAATGTCAAACACTATAAGGGGTGCCAACTTTTCAGCTCCAAGCAACACCTGCCAGCTTCCGCACTCAAGACCATCCCCCTCATCTGGCCCTTTGTCGTCTGGGGGCTAGATATGGTGGGCCCATTCAAGACAGCACGCGGCGGCATGACACACCTGCACGTTGCCATAGACAAATTCACCAAGTGGATTGAAGCGAAGCCAATCAAGAAGTTGAATGGGACGACTGCTATGACATTCATCGCAAACATAACCACCCGGTAGTGCATACCACACAGCATCATCACTTACAATGGCATGAATTTTGCCAAAGGAGCATTGGCACATTTCTGCGCAACACAGGGCATCCAACTAGACCTAGCGTCCGTTGCCCACCCGCAGTCAAATGGCCAAGTCAAGCGAGCAAATGGCCTCATCCTGTCCGGCATCAAGCCCCGACTAGTCGATCCACTGGAGCGCTCGGCCGGCTGCTGGCTCGAGGAGCTACCGGCCATCCTCTGGAGCTTGCGTACCACCCCGAACAAGTCAACCAGCTTCACTCCTTTCTTCCTTGTATATGGTGCCGAGGCTGTCATCCCAACTAACATAATGTTTAACTCACCTCGAGTCACCATGTACACAGAAGCGAAGGAAAAGGAAGCGCGAGAAGACGGTGTCAACCTGCTGGAAGAGGGCCGGCTATTAGCACTCAGACGGTCCGCCATCTACCAGCAGGGTTTGCGTCGTTACCACAACCGGAAGGTCAAGCCAAGATCCTTCTAAGAGGGCGATCTTGTGCTCCGGCTGATCCACTGAATAGCCGGCCAACACAAGCTCTTGGCCCCTTGGGAAGGCCCCTTCATCATCAGCCAAGCCTTGGGCAATGACTCCTACTACCTGATCGACGCACGGAAGCCCAAGGCGTGCAAGAGAGATGATTCCGGCAAGGAGTCGGAACGACCATGGAACACCAATCTCCTTCGAAGATTTTACAGTTAAATGCAGTATGTATCACGCTATCTTTTGTATTAAGTACAAGACATCAGGCCCCCCGAGGAGCACTCGGGGACTACCCTCTTTTATCTATATGATGAGTATCATTCCTATGAATGTGTCACTACATTTGTTCTTCTGTCCGTCACCGGGTTCAACCAGTTGGCCCGGGGACTTGCCGCCTTGAATTATGTTAAGTACCACCTGCAGTCAGACAAGTAGTGTGCCGGCACCTAAGCCCTTTCTTGCCAAAAGTCACAGCTTGCAAAATCAACTGTCCGACCGACAAGAGTTAAAGGCAGGAAAAGATGCCCACACGAAAAATGGCTAAGGACCAATGGGCTTACATAACACAAGCCGGCTCCCCACCCTGCCAACCGGCTGTTAAGCAGCCGGCTAGCCGGCTTCCCACTCACCTTGCTACAATCTAAGAAAGCTAAAGTACTTGCCCTCCCACATGGCCAAGTACTTTCCCAGCCACAAGTTGCAGAGCAGCTGTCCGGCTCGGAAGGCGGCGACCAAGGGAGGGCGGCAAAGGAAACAGCCGGAAAAAGATGTAAAGCAAGCATAGTCGAAAGTCAAACACATGCAAGATTATATTTACACAAAAGGCCTTCAAGGGCCGGCATTCAACTTAGTCTGAATACACCCTAAGTGGGTGGAACTGCGCGAATTTCACAAATATTGTTCAAAGACTAACGATCAGGAAGGCCAAGATAAACTTGGCGGCTCAGGCCAAGGGTGCGACGGGCGAGTTGGGTAGGTCAGTGGAGACGGCGGCGCTGGCTGGAGAAGTGACCGGCTGGCGAGTCTCGGCTTGGTCATCGCCACCAGTAGGCGGCATGTTCGCACGTGCCTCGTTGCTGGAGGCACGGTCAGGCTGAGGCTGGCGGGCTGCTCCATCATCCGGCGCGGTGTATTCACCGTCCTCTTCCTCCTCCTCTTCACCCTTGTCACTGGAGTCGATCTCCTCCGCCGAGTCTTCACCATCCGTCGGGTTCATCCCAAACCACTCCTTCGGCAGAGCAGCGCCATCGTTGTTCAGATCGGGGACGAAGACGCTGGTGTCGGTGTACTCGGCGATCGCCGCTGCACGGTGAATGATAGCAGGCCGCACCGCCACCAGCTCCTCATTGGCCTCCTGCCGAAACGTGGCCAGCTGGGTTAAGTCCAGCCCAGGATACCACGCTCGGACGAATTCCAACGCCCTCCTGGTGCCTGCCCGGGCTGCAGAAGCCTTCCAAGCCTCGAAGCGGCCGACTGCCACCTCCAGCCAATCGGCAGTCTGCCTGAGGGTACGGGGAATCACTTCGCCAGGGCAGAGAGCAGAAAGCACCTGGGCTCCAACGCGCTGAAGGCGGTGGAGCTTGCGGTGAGCCGGCTTAAGACGGGACTGGATGGCCAAGAGCTGCTCCTCAAGCCTTCGGCAAGCATCCGGCGCAATCTTAGTACCAACCTGCCTCTACACGCTGCGGTGGGCCTCAATGACTTGGCAGGTGACAATAGAGTAGCCGGGGAAGTACTCTGCACGAAGAAGAAAAAGAAAAAAATGTGAAGTTAGAAATCGGACCAAGCAGCAGGCGGCAAACAAAGGGACGAAGAGGAAGGCGGCTTACCGTCAACCATTTCTTCAATATGGCCGTAGCCATCATTCAGCGCCTGCCTCGACTCAGCCCAGTTCGCCGCCTCGGTCTCGTACTCGGCTTGGAGGGTGACCTTGCTATCCTTCACCGCCTTCAAGGCCGCCTTATGGCTCTCCTCCTGGTCGGCTAGCTTCTTGGCCAAGCGGTCGCGCTCCTGAGTCGCGGCGCTGCACTCGGCCGGTTGTCCCACCGGCCGGCTATTGGAAGGCAGCAAGGCTCTAAGAGCTCTCTCGAAGAGGGCCGACTCCTAGCAGCCGGCCACCAGAGTGGCTGACTCCTAGAAGGCGACCTGGCTCATACCCTCAAAGTTTGTAGCCACATAACGGCAATAAGACGGGGCATGGCTACAGTGAAGCCTTGCACCCCCGAATCTCGGAACGAGCGAGGCCACTGTGCGCCGTACGGGGCGGCCACTCCCCGTCTGGCGCTGCACTGTTGCCACATTGACAATGACGTCGCCCACGACAGACTGTCAGTACGGCCCGCAGGCGGCGGGTCCCTCCTGCCAGAGAGATACCAGAAGGCGGCCGAGCTTGACCAGTCGGCCTGGGGGGAGGCCGGCACTCAGCAGTCGGCCTGCCCCCACCCTGGAAGTTTGTGCACCATTAAGCAGATAAGATGGGGTAAGGCTACAGTGAATGCCCGCCAAGCGGCGACACTATAGCGATGCTTACCCCGACAAAGCCATCATCACCAAGAGTAGGGCTACAATAACCAGCAGCCGACAAGACCCCCTGGCGATGGGCCCAGCCTGTCGGCCAAGAGGCCGGCAGCCGGCGAGATTCACCAGTCGGTGGGCCCCAGCGGCCGGCGGAGAAGCCGGCGACTACAGACACTGACGGCCTGGACCGACATCCAGCCGGATTACCATTGTACCCCTGGGGGTAGGCCTATATAAACCCACAGGGCACCCATGCAAAGGGTTGATCTCTTAGAGTTTTAGACACCACATAGAGAGAAGAGGAGAGCTAGCCTTGCCCATCTTCTTCCTCTAGCTAAACAGCTCAAGGAGCCTCTTGTAGCTACTAGTTGATCGAGTGATCATGCGGAGACCCGCAGAGCAGGACTAGGGGTGTTATCTCCTAGGAGAGCCCCGAACCTGGGTAAGATTCTCCGGCGTGCATGTCTTCGTCTTATCCCGTTTCCAGGCACTGGCGATGTCTTACTGGCTCCCACAATGATTAGCCACCCGTTGGCATATGTCGCACCTACCACCCGACATACATATTAGGAGATCTTGATGCATTTCATACTTTGCATGATTTCCATGATTGTGTGCACCATATGCATTCCATGAATAGCAATGCTCTACATATATCTCATGATGCATTACATCCTTTGAGTCTCCATTATGCCATACATAATAACAAACATCTCATGATGGATGACATGTTTCTATATCACGCATCTCATTTATTTGAGCATTGGATATTTTGTGCTAACCGACACATGCACATGCGCATCATGATGGATGATGTGTACATATACCACGCACACACAATTTTTCCTTTTCCTTTGTTTTGTGTAGGTACTCACATATACTCGTCAACCTTTCCATTCCAAGAGTTGACAAAACGAGTTCTTGAGAGCAATGACGCTTTGGGATCCCGTGGACTATCCTTACCACCGTTCCCTTCACGCAAGGACTATGCACATCTCTTCTACTTGGCTCTCACATGGCTATGGGATATTTACCACTTGTCACCTTATGCCCATACTATCATGTTCACTTTGCATGTTATGCCTCTTTACATGATTTTGCCATGCAATTGTGACCCTTGCTTGCATCTACCCATGATTCACCCTTATGCTACTACTATGTGTATTTACATGCTTGGTGGAGATACTAGTAGCTATTGCCATAATTTCTTTGTGGCCCATGCTATTGATGCTTGTTGTGTTGGGAGAGTCATGATGTCCCATTACTATTTACATATGGCTTCTCACTAATACATTGTTGATATTTTGCTCATATCTTGCTTTCATGCTTGTGCTATGTCATGTGAATTATTCATGCACACTATTTGCACCATTGACATGCTTGCCATGATTCCTCCTAGTATGTTGCATCTTTGCACTACTAGCTTGCTTGACTTGTTTACTATGATCGCTTGCTTTGTCACATCACCCATGTTCCACTCTTACTCGCTTTCTTGGGTTGATGACATATATGCTCATGCCTCTCACATGATATATCTTGATCATTGTCTCTTGTGTCCATTAGTTGCCTCTCTCATATCCACTTGTATTGAGTGCAATCATACTATTCTTATTGATCTTGGAGACTTGGACATATTACTTGTGAAGCTTGCTTGTTTACTTGAGCCCCTTGTATTTGGTTGTTCTTGCATCATATGCCTCCATACTATGAAGTGCTCCCTTGACCTTTATTATGATGAGCATGATGCATACACTTGTTGGGTATCTTATTACTTGTGAAGCATGCTTGTTTACTTGATCCTCTTGTATTTGGTTGTTCTTGCATCATATGCCTCCATACTATGAAATGCTCTATTATCCTTTCTTATGATGAGCATGATGCATACACTTGTTGGGTATCTTACCACACGAATGATAGGTTTTGCACTTTTGCTAACCTCATTTGTTTTTCCGAGTGTTTGTCATGTTCTTTCATTTTGAAGGATTCACAAGGCGGTACCATCATGAGCCATATTGGTCATGCAAAGGTCTACATGATGCACGGCACCAACATTTTCAACATTCTCATAAAGGTGAACTCCTTCCCTTTGAGCAATCCTCAAATACGCATATGGATGGGTCATTCTTTAATTGTTGTTTCCTTCTTGTTGTCTACAAGATACATCTATTGGATGGAGAAACGACATGGGAGATGGACCATATGGACCTTCAAGTGAGGAGTGCCTCGACATCGAGCATTGGTACACCAACACCTCCATATTTGTTGATTGTGCTCACACATGTCATGCTCGATAGACATATCATACTCACCACAAGTTTCCACCCTATGCATGGATTGACTCACATTATGGTTGCCTTGTTACATCTTGTATTCCCATGTCATCCATGATGTTTGAGCTTGTGCACTTCCTTAGCAAATTTGTTGTGATCTTCCTTGATGGCATATTCATACATCATAATCATATTGTCCACCATAAATTGCATGATAGCATACACATTTTGAGCATCCATTGCCATATTCATGCTATTGATGAACCGTCCCTCTATGACATCATTTTGCACAATGGTAGAATTTGTCGCTTTGTGCACCATGCTAATTATCCCATGAATGCTTTGCATATCATTCTATATCATCTTGATAAGCTTCATGCGCTTTGTCACACAAGTATAGGGGATCTATCATAGTCCTTTTGATAAGTAAGAGTGTCGAACCCAACGAGGAGCAGAAGGAAATGACAAGCGGTTTTCAGTAAGGTATTCTCTGCGAGCACTGAAATTGTAGGTAACAGATAGTTTTATGATAAGATAATTTGTAACGGGTAACAAGCAATGAAAGTAAATAAAGTGCAGCAAGGTGGCCCAATCCTTTTTGTAGCAAAGGAAAAGCCTGGACAATTTCTTATAATGAGAAAAGCACTCCCGAGGACACATGGGAATTATCGTTAAGCTAGTTTTCATCATGCTCATATGATTCACGTTCGATACTTTGATAATTTGATATGTGGGTGGACTAGTGCTTGGGTACTGCCGTTTCTTGGACAAGCATCACACTTATGATTAACCCCTATTGCAAGCATCCGCAACTACAAAAGAATTATTAAGGTAAACCTAACCATAGCATGAAACTAGTGGATCCAAATCAGCCCCTTACGAAGCAACACATAAACTAGGGTTTAAGCTTTGTCACTCTAGCAACCCATAATCTACTTATTACTTACCAATGCCTTCCTCTAGGCCCAAATAATGGTGAACTGTCATGTAGTCGATGTTCACATAACACCACTAGAGGAGAGACAACATATATCTCATCAAAATATCGAACTAATACCAAATTCACATGACTACTAATAGCAAGACTTCACCCATGTCCTCAGGAACAAACATAACTACGCACAAAGCATATTCATGTTCATGATCAAAGGAGTATTAATATGCATTAAGGATCTGAACATATGATCTTCCACCAAGTAAACCAATTAGCATCAACTACAAGGAGTAATCAACACTACTAGCAACCCACAGGTACCAATTTATGGTTTTGATACAATATTGGATACAAGAGATGAATTGGGTTTATAGAGGAGATGGTGCTGGTGAAGATGTTGATGGAGATTGACCCCCTCCCGATGACAGGATCATTGGTGATGAAGATGGTGATGATTTCCCCCTCCCGGAGGGAAGTTTCCCCGGTAGAACAGCTTCGTCGGAGCCCTAGATTGGTTCTGCCAAGTTTCCGCCTCGTGGCGGCGGAGTTTCGTCCCGTACGCTTGCTTATGATTTTTTCCAGGGTAAAATCCTTCATATAGTAGAAGATGGGCACCAGAGGGCCACCAGGGGGCCTAGGAGACAGGGGGTGCGCCCAGTAGGGGAGCACCCCCACCCTCCTGGACAGGGTGTGGGCCTCCTCTTGTATTTTCTTTGCTCAATAATTCTTATTAATTCCAAAAATGACTTCCATGGAGTTTCAGGATTTTTGGAGCTGTGCAGAATATGTTTCCAATATTTGCTCCTTTTCCAGCCAGAATTCTAGCTGCCGGCAATCTCCCTCTTCATGATAAACCTTGTAAAATAAGAGAGAATAGCCATAAGTATTGAGACATAATGTGTAATAACAGCCCATAATGCAATAAATATCGATATAAAAGCATGATGCAAAATGGACGTATCAACTCCCCCAAGCTTAGACCTCGCTTGTCCTCAAGCGGAAGCCGAAATCAAAAAATAGGTCCACATGTTTAGAGATAGAGGTGTCGATAAAAATAAAATACAGACATGAGGGCATCATGATCATTCTTATTACAGCAACATATAAGGATTTTGTCATATGATTTCTTATGCTCAAGTAACAATCTATTCACACTGTCAAGTATGGTTCAGAAAATTCACTGAGAAATAACAAACTATAATCTCAGTCATTGAAGCAATTGCAATTTATCATAACATTGGAAAGAGTCAAGAATAGAGCTTTTCAGGAAGTCCACATACTCAACTATCATATAGTCTTCTACAATTGCTAACACTCACACAATACTTATGGTTATGGAGTTTTAATCGGACACTGAGAAAGATAGGGACTTATAATGATGCCTCCCAACGTATTCACCTTTGGGTGATGTCAACAATAATAGTTCATGCTAACTTACATCCAATTGGATATATATATCATGATCTTTCCAACACGAGGCGCTTGCCAAAGGATAAAATGAAAAAGCGAAAGGTGTAGATCACCTTGACTCTTGCATAAAGTAAAAGGCATAAAGTAAAAGATAGGCCCTTCGCAGAGGGAAGCAGAGGTTGCCATGTGCTTTTAGGGTTGGATGCACAAAATCTTAATGCAAAAGAACGTCACTTTCACTACTAGGGAAAAGCCTATACACAGAATCTTACTAGTAGAGAGGGTTAAAAACCCACGCTACTGCTACTTACTAGTAGCGCAGGTTTTTAAACCTCGCTACTACTAAGTAGATAGCAGTAGCGCGTGTTTTTAACACTCGCTACTACTAAGCGGTCTCTACCGTGCCCCCCGGGACATGCCATAGTAGTAGCGCGGGTTTTTAACCCTCGCTACTACTAAGGGAGATAGCAGTAGCGCTGGTTTTTAGCCCTCGCTACTACTAAGTGGTGCCATAGAAGTAGCGAGGGTTAAAAACCTGCGCTACTACTAAAGGTCCCATTTTCAAACTCTACCCCCCCCCCATGGATCGCCTTTTCAATTTAAAAAAAATAAAAGAAAATGATGAAAATGTCAAAAAAATAAAAGAAAATAAGTTTCCCATGTGATATGTGGTCTAGTTGTTGGGAAAATTTGCAAATATGAATTTCGACTTTATTTTCAAAATCTCTCGAGAATTTGTAAAAATGAGCATAACTTTGCATACTAACTCGAATGAAAAAGTTTTTTATATGAAAAATCATCTACTCGAAAAGTTAAACATTTTTAAAATCCTCAAAAACCTAAAAGAAAAAAATTTATGGGGCTTTTAAGATCTGGAGGCAAAAAAATTCAAAAAAAATCAGTTTTTTTATTTTTGTTAAATATGGTCAAAGTATGGTCAAACTAATTATTCAAGAATATTAGTGTTACTAAATAATTATTTTAGTTTTTTTGAATTTTGGTCAAATCTAGTCAAACTATGGTCAAATCTGGTCAAACTATGTTCAAATCTGGTCAAACTATGGTCAAACTGTGGTCAAACTAATTATTCAAGAAATATTAGTGTTACTAATTTTTTAGAACAATAGTTTCAAACTCAAACAGTGAAATGTGTGACTTCATGCTCAAGCTAAATTCCTGAGGTTAATAGGATTGACATCTTACTATTGTCAGGAAAACAACAAGTGCAGACTTGGAAATGAGGGAGAATAGAACCCGGAAGTTAAGCGTGCTCAGGCTAGAGTAGTGAGAGGATGGGTGACCGTCCAGGAAGTTAGATGATTTGGAATGATGAGGGGTGATTAGAGATTAAATTGAGCAGTGATGAGGGGTGATTAGAGATTTGAGGTTAAAATAATTCAGAAATTTGAAAATTAGGGGAAAAAAATCAAAAAAAAAATTGAAAAAATTCAAAAAAAAATCATAGATTAGAGATTAGTAGTAGCGCGGGTTGGCACCCGCGCTACTGCTGAAGGACGTAGTAGTAGCACGGGTGCTACTATACGTTAGCTGTAGCGACTTATTAGTAGCGCCGGCCCCCGCGCTACTAATAGGCCCAAAACCCGCGCTGCTGCAAGGCTTTTCCCTAGTAGTGTTTATATTGCCACTTTTGATATGAACCTTTATTAAGCAGTCTGTCGCTTTTATTACTTCCATATCACATGATCGTATAAAGCTTATTTTCTCCGCACTAATAAGTCATACATATTTAGAGAGAAATTTTTATTGCTTGCAACATGACAACTTACTTGAAGGATCTTATGCAATCCATAGGTAGGTATGGTGGACTCTCATGGCAAAACTGGGTTTAAGGATATTTGGAAGCACAAGTAGTATCTCTACTTGGTGCAAGGAATTTGGCTAGCATGAGGGAGAAAGGCAAGCTCAACATGTTTGAAAGATCCATGACAATATACTTTAACTGAGATGTGAGAAAACATAGCCCATTACGTTATCTTCCTTGTCCAACATAAACTCTTTAGCATGTCATACTTAATGAGTGCCCACAATTATAAAAGATGTCCAAGATAGTATATTTATCTGCGAGAACCTCTCTTTGTTTACTACTTCCTATTAATTGCAACGATGACCAAAACTATGTTTGTCAACTCTCAACAACTTTTATGCCTCATACTCTTTATATGTGAAGTCATTACTGTCCATAAGATCGATATGAACTCTTTTATTCTTTTTTATTCTTTCTATTTTCTCAAGATCATAGCAAGATACCAAAGCCCTTGACTCAACACTAATCTTTATTATATAGCTCACGGACTCAATTACATAAATAGATCACAAAGCAAAACTCAAAACTAATTCATACCAAAACTTTATTCTACTAGATCAAGATATTACTAAAAGGACCGAACTAAGTAAAATGGTAAAGATAGGAGTGTGATGGTGATACGATACCGGGGCACCTCCCCCAAGCTTGGCAGTTGCCAAGGGGAATGCCCATACCCATGTGATTATGTCCTCGGAGGTGATGAAGGTGGTGATGATGATGGTGGATAATCGCACATCGAGCGTAAAAGCTCCTCCAACTTGCGGATAGTGCCCTTGAGTCCAGTGATATGATCCTTCACCAAAATATTTTCCTGTGTGAGATACTTGTTTTGTGTGCGAGCTAGCTCAATCATCTTGAAAGATTCAATCTCAGTTGGAGTAAAGAGGTTAGGTAGAGGTTGAGGGATGTTTTCTTCTTCCATCGCCGGAGCTTGATCCTCCATGGCCTTCTTGATCCCTTCATCCTTGTTGATCTCCTCAGGTTCTTCTCTTTTCAGCTCTATCTTCATTATCCAAGCATCCTTGTCTTCATTGTTGAAGGAGGGTGACGTCATGATGCTCTAGATCTGTCCAAAAAAACAGCTCGAAATGAAAACAGAGGATTTTTACGTGATACGGTGGTCCAAACCTTCGGGGGATTATATAATGAATTTTTACCGAACAAAAGAAGTAACATGCAAGAAAACGGAGTCTGGGAGGCACACGAGGTGCCCACGAGACAGGGGGGTGCGCCCAGTAAGGGTGGGCGCGCCCTCCACCCTCGTGGAGGCCTCGTGTCCTTCCCAGATTACTTCTTGCTTCCCAAAATTATTAAATATTCCAAAACGGAGAAAAAATGCCATTAGAATTGTTTTGGAGTCGGCTTACTTACCGTACCACATACCTATTCCTTTTTGGAGTCTGAAACGTTCTGGAAAGTGTGCCTTATGTATTCCTCTGGGGTTATGATTTCAATAATATTAGTTTCAACATTGATAGGATTAACTGAGATATAATTATTAATTCTTTGACTGTTCACCGCCCTCGGACTTGTGCCTTCGAAGTTGTTGATTTTTATGGCACCGGAATGATAGACCTCCTTGATAACGTAAGGACCTTCCCACTTAGAGAGAAGTTTTCCTGCAAAAAATCTTCAACGAGAGTTGAATAGCAACACATAATCACCTACGTTAAACTCACACTTTTGTATTCTTTTGTCATGCCATCTTTTAACTTTTTCTTTGAACAGCTTGGCATTCTCATAGGCTCAGGTTCTCCATTCATCAAGTGAGCTAATATCAAATAACCTCTTCTCACCAGCAAGTTTGAAGTCATAATTGAGCTCTTTAATATCCCAATATGCTTTATGTTCAAGTTCAAGAGGTAAGTGACATGCTTTTCCCTAAACCATCTTATACGGAGACATACCCATAGGATTTTTATGTGCAGTTCTATAGGCCCATAATGCATCATCAAGTTTCTTGGACCAATTCTTTCTAGATCTATTGACAGTCTTTTGCAAAATTAATTTGAGCTCTCTATTACTCAACTCTACTTGACTGCTAGACTATGGGTGATAAGGAGATGCAATTCTATGATTAACATCATACTTAGCAAGCATTTTACGAAAAGCACCATGAATAAAATATGAACCACCATCAGTCATAAGATATCTAGGGATCCAAACCTCGGAAAATAAGTTCTTTAAGCATCTTAATAGAAGTGTTATGATCAGCACAACTAGTTGGAATAGCTTGTACCCACTTAGTAACATAATCAATAGCAACTAAAATATGTGTATATCCATTAGAGGCAGGAAAAGGTCCCGTATAATCAAAGCCCCAAACATCAAATGGTTCAATAACAAGAGAATAAATCATAGGCATTTCTTGATGTCTACTAATATTACCTATTCTTTGACATTCATCACAAGACAAGACAAACTTACGAGCATCTTTGAAGAGAGCAGGCCAATAAAAACTGGATTGCAATACCTTATGTGCAGTTCTATCTCCAGCGTGGTGTCCTCCATATGGTTCAGAGTGACACTTGCATAGGATCTGTTCCTGTTCATGCTCAGGTACAGAATGTCTAATAACACCATCTACTCCTTCTTTATAAAGGCGTGGGTCATCCCAGAAGTAATGTCTTAAATCATAAAAGAACTTTTTCTTTTGGTGGTATGTGAAACTAGGTGGTATAAATTTAGCAACAATGTAATTAGCATAATCAACATACCATGGAGCAGTACAAGAAGCATTAACTACCGCTAATTTTTCATCAGGAGAGCTATCATCAATAGGTAGTGGGTCATCAAGAACATTCTCTAACCTAGACAAGTTGTCTGCAATGGGGTTCTCAGCTCCCTTTCTATTAGTAATATGCAAATCAAATTCTTGGAGCAAGAGAACCCATCTAATAAGTCTAGGCTTAGTATCTATATTTTCCATAAGATATTTAATAGCAGCATGATCAGTGTGAATAGTAACTTTGGAATCAACAATATAAGGTCTGAACTTATCACAAGCAAATACAACTGCTAAGAATTCTTTTTCAGTAGTAGCATAATTTCTCTGGGCAGTATCAAGAGTTTTACTAGCATACTGGATAACATTTAATTTCTTATCAACTCTTTGACCTAGAACAGCACCTACAGCATAATCACTAGCATCAGACATAATTTCAAAGGGTAAATTCCAATCAGGTGGCTGAACAATAGGTGCAGTGATCTAAGCTTTCTTAAGTATTTCAAATGCTTCTACACAATCATCATCAAAGACAAAAGGAATATCTTTTTGCAATAAATTAGTCAGAGGCCTAGAGATTTTTGAAAAGTCCTTAATGAACCTCCTATAAAAACCAGCATGACCAAGGAAAATTCTTATACCTTTAATGTCCTTGGGACACAACATCTTTTCAATAGTATCAACTTTAGCTTTATCAACTTCAATACCTCTCTCAGAAATCTTATGCCCCAAGACAATGCCTTCATTAACCATAAAGTGGCACTTTTCCCAATTCAAAACGAGACTAGTGTCTTCACATCTCTGCAAAACTCGATCAAGGTTGCTCAAGCAATCATCAAAAGAGGATCCATAAATGGAGAAATCATCCATGAATACCTCACAAATATTTTCACAAAAGTCAGAGAATATAGCCATCATACATCTTTGAAAGGTAGCAGGTGCATTACATAAACCAAAAGGCATACGTCTATAAGCAAAAGTACCGAAAGGGCAAGTAAAAGTAGTTTTTGATTGATCCTCTGCTGGCACAGGTATTTGAGAGAAACCAGAATAACCATCTAGGAAGCAGAAATGTGTTTGTTTGGATAGTCTTTCTAGCATTTGATCAATAAAAGGTAAAGGGTAATGATCTTCCTTAGTAGCTTTATTTAATTTACGGAAATCAATTACCATCCTATAACCTGTAATAATTCTTTGCGGGATCAATTCATCTTTATCATTAGGAACGACAGTAATATCTCCCTTCTTAGGGACGCAATGGACAAGACTTACCCAATCACTATCAGCTACGGGATAAATTATACCTGCCTCAAGGAGCTTTAATATCTCCTTTCTTACCATTTCTTTCATCTTAGGATTTAACCGTCGTTGAGGATCTCTAACTGGTTTGGCATCTTTCTCCACTTTTATTTTGTGTTGGCATAGAGTGGGACTAATGCCCTTAAGATCATCCAGAGTATATCCAATAGCAGCACAATGATTCTTCAGAGTTTTCAATCATCTTTCCTCTTCTTGCTCTGAAAGGTTAGCACTAATAACAACAGGATATATCTTCTTTTCATCAAGGTAAGCATATTTAAGATTATCAGGTAATGGTTTGAGCTCAAACACGGGATCACCCTTGGGTGGAGGGGGATCCCGTAGGATTTCAACAGGTAAGTTATGTTTCAGAATAGGACCCTGTTGAAGGAATACTCTATCTATTTCCCTTCTTTCATCCTAAACATATCATTTTCATGGTCTAGCAAATATTGTTCTAGCGGATCATTAGGAGGCACGGCAATAGAAGCAAGACCAATAAGTTCATCCTTACTAGGAAATTCTCTATCACGGGGTTGTCTATGAAATTTGGCAAAATTAAACTCATGAGAGATATCCCCTAAGCCAATTGTAACAACATCCTTTTTTCAATCAATCCTAGCATTAACAGTATTCAAGAAGGGTCTGCCAAATATAATGGGACAAAATTCATCTTGTGGGGAACCAAGAACAAGAAAATCAGCAGGATATTTACCTTTCCCACACAAGACTTCAACATCTCTAACAATCCCAACTGGTGCAATAGTATCTCTATTGGCAAGCTTAATTGTAACATCAATATCTTCTAACTCAGTGGGTGCAATATCATGCATAATTTCATTATATAAGGAAATAGGTATTGCACTAGCACTATCACCCATATCATATAGGCCATGATAACAATGATATCCTATTTTAACAGAAATAACAGGCATGCCTACAACAGGTCTATGTATCTTAGCATCTGGTTTAGCAATATTAGTAGTTTCACCACAAAAGTAAATAACATGCCCATCTATATTATCATCCAAGAGATCTTTAACCATCGCAATACTAGGTTCACCTTTAATTTGCTCAGGAGGTGTGAATGTTCTAGTATTACTCTTACGAACCATAGTCGAAGCTTTAGCATGATCCTTTATCCTAACAGGAAAAGGTGGTTTCTCAACATTAGTAGGAACAATAGGATCATTATAAGTGATAGTCTTTTCTTCAACTGTAACAGGTGCAACTACTTTTACTTCAATGGGAGGATTATATTTAAACCACTTCTCCTTAGGGAGATTAATGTGAGTAGCAAAAGATTCACAAAAAGCAGCTACTATCTCAGAGTCAAGTCCATATTTAGCGCTAAATCCACGAAAAGCATCGGTATCCATAAAAGATTTAACACAATCAAACTTAGGTGTCATACCTGACTCCTTACCATCGTCAGAACCCCAATCTTCAGAGTTGCGTTTAATTCTTTCCAATAAGTCCCACTTGAATTCAGTAGTGTTCAACATATAAGAACCAGCACAGGAAGTATCGAGCATGGTGTGATCATTGAGAGAAAGCCGAGCATAAATTTTTTGAATAATCATTTCTCTTCAGAGCTCATGATTGGGGTATGAATATAACATTGACTTAAGCCTCCCCCAAGCTTGAGCGATGCTTTCTCCTTCGCGAGGCCAGAAATTATATATGTAATTTCAATCACGATGAAGATGATGCATAGGATAGAACTTCTGGTGAAATTCCAACTTCAATCGTTTATAGTTCCAAGATCCCGGATCTTCACATAGCCTATACCATGTCAATGCTTCTCCCTTCACAGATAAAGGGAGGACCTTCCTCTTGACAACATCATCGGGAACCTGCAAGCTTAAATAATCCACAAACTTCATCCACAAAGATAAGGTGTAAATCGGGATGCAATGTTCCATCTCCTACAAAGGGATTAGCAAGCAGTTTCTCTATCATACCCGAAGGAATCTCAAAGTAAACATTTTCAGTAGGTTCAGTAGGTTGAGGAGCAACTCTTTGCTCTACTGGTCGGGGTGAAGATACCCCGAACAAGCCCCTCAAAGGATTAGTTTCCATAGTAACAAGTGACAGGATATTTCAGCACACTATATAAATAATTTCTTACCAAGTTCCACTCACCAATGGCGCTTCACTCCCCGGCAACGGCGCCAGAAAAGAGTCTTGATGACCCACAAGTATAGGGGATCTATCATAGTCCTTTCGATAAGTAAGAGTGTCGAACCCAACGAGGAGCAGAAGGAAATGACAAGCGGTTTTCAGTAAGGTATTCTCTACGAGCACTGAAATTGTAGGTAACAGATAGTTTTATGATAAGATAATTTGTAACGGGTAACAAGCAATGGAAGTAAATAAAGTGCAGCAAGGTGGCCCAATCCTTTTTGTAGCAAAGGACAAGATTGGACAATTTCTTATAATGAGAAAAGCGCTCCCGAGGACACATGGGAATTACTGTCAAGCTAGTTTTCATCACGCTCATATGATTCGCGTTCAGTACTTTGATAATTTGATATGTGGGTGGATCGGTGCTTGGGTACTTCCCTTTCTTGGACAAGCATCCCACTTATGGTTAACCCCTATTGCAAGCATCCACAACTATAAAAGAAGTATTAAGGTAAACCTAACCATAGCATAAAACTAGTGGATCCAAATCAGCCCCTTACAAAGCAACGCATAAACTAGGGTTTAAGCTTCTGTCACTCTAGCAACCCATCATCTAATTATTACTTCCCAATGCCTTCCTATAGGCCCAAATAATGGTGAAGTGTCATGTAGTCGACGTTCATATAACACCACTAGAGGAGAGACAACATAAATCTCATCAAAATATTGAATGGATACCAAATTCACATGACTACTAATAGCAAGACTTCACCCATGACCTCAGGAACAAACGTAAATACTCACAAAGCATATTAATGTTCATGATTAGAGGAGTATTAATATGCATTAAGGATCTGAACCTATGATCTTCCACCAAGTAAACCAATTAGCATCAACTACAAGGAGTAATGAACACTACTATCAACCCAAAGGTACCAATTTGTGGTTTTGATACAACATTGGATACAAGAGATGAACTATGGTTTGGAGAGGAGATGGTGCCGGTGAATATGTTGATGGAGATTGGCCCCCTCGCGATGAGAGGATCGTTGGTGATGATGATGGTGATGATTTCCCCCTCCCGGAGGGAAGTTTCCCCGGCAGAATAGCTCCGTCGGAGCCCTAGAATGGTTCCGCCAAGGTTCCGCCTCATGACAGCGGACTTTCGTCCCGTAAGCTTGCTTATGATGTTTTCCAGGGTAAAATCCTTCATATAGCAGAAGGTGGGCACTGGAGGGTGACGAGGGGGCCCAGGAGATAGGGCGCACGCCCAGTAGGGGGGGGGGGCGCCCCCCACCCTCCTGGCCAGGGTGTGGGCCCCCTCTGGTATTTTCTTCGCTCAGTAATTCTTATTAATTCCAAAAACGACTTCCGTAGAGTTTCAGGATTTTTGGAGCTGTGCAGAATAGGTTTCCAATATTTGCTCCTTTTCCAGCCAGAATTCCAGCTGCCGGCATTCTCCCTCTTCATGATAAACATTGTAAAATAAGAGAGAATAGACATAAGTATTGAGACATAATGTGTAATAACATCCCATAATGCAATAAATATTGGTATAAAGGCATGATGCAAAATGGACGTATCATCACGCACTATCCCTTCGAACGGACTCATACTTACTTGATGGACACTTTGTGTGCACTAACCATTGTATTTCCAAGTGTACTTTGTGTTTGCTCATTTTGCATGTACCACATACCGGAGACACCTTGGAGTACTTGGATTGTGCGATGCCTTCATCTATGTCCAACTACAAGTCCGTCCACGACAACTGTTTCCATGGTGATGAGGATCATGATCCGAGGTCGGATCTTTCCCAAGGGGGGGGGGATGATCTGGAGCATCCCACGTTCATCCCCATGTACACTCCGACTACTCTCCAAGCCCCAAGTGGACGTATGATGAGACCTCGAATATACGCCATTGGACACAAGGTGAACTCGCTCCTCTCCGAACCTTCACTTTCTACATGTGAGACATGGCTACTACCTCCAACGTGTGTGCTATGCATGATCAGGTACTTAGAGGAAAGCCACGGAGCCACCACATCCAACGGACGAGCTAGCAAGGACGCCAAGTACAAGGACCAAGAGAGGAAGCTACTCGAAGTCTTCAGCCACCGTACGATCGGACAACGACAGACGTCCGACCTTCGCCCCTCACTTACCCCTTTGTGGCACTAGACTATAAATAGACCTCCTCCTCCCTCTTTCTAAGGTAGCGTTGATTTAGCTCATTTGTGAGATAGAGCCTCGCTCATCCAGCCGGATCTACTCCTTCACGAGGGACTGACACCTCTTCATAGAAGATCCACTTGTATTCAAGACCTCCTTCAGGAGAAGACCATCTTCAAGACCTCCTCACGAAGAAGAACCGGTTACCCTATGTATTGTCCCTTGTTGCTTTTGGATCTTGTATCATTTTGTGCTTCGATGATCTAGCACATGTGTGACTTTATTCTTGTTGGTTGAGTGTTCTCTCGTGTTTTTTCCCTTGTTCCCCTCCTCATGTTCTTCGTGTTCTTGGTAGGCTTCACCTCCAAACGTGAAAGATCGGCCTCTAGGGTTCTACCCTACATCAGCGTGGCTGCCGACAACGGGGAAGATGATCTGAGGCGGCGAAAGAAAGTCTGCAGGGGGAATCTCTGCTGCAGTGAACGCTTCCATCGATGGTGCACCTTAGGTGGGGAGGATGACGACATTGTCGGTGTTCTGGGAACGAGGGTCCCCAGACTTGCCTGCCTGCGGCCTGCAGTGTGGCTCAGCAGTGGCCCACTATGGCCCGTCTTCATCAACCCAATCTCAAGACCCTCGCGAGGGGCCAAGCCTCGCGGGGTGGACGACGCGAGGCCTCCTCAGGAGCGGCCTCACCAGGCAGGCTCGCGAGGAGGCGGAGAGATCAAGGCAAGGGGGACCTCGCGAGGTGCCCATGATGCAAGCCATGACAATCAAGACCAGGCGGGCGCCAGCTTGCGCAGTGTCCTCGATTCCTCTTTGGTGCAAAGGGGGCAAGCGCAGGCGCGGAGTACCAAGGCATCAGGCAAAGGTTTCCATATCAGTGCAACGAGACCAAGACCAACATAGCGGCAGGACGGAGGTCACCATGGAGCCCAAGACGGCATCATCGCCCGTGCCTTTGGCAGTCGAAGACCACCTTTAGTCAGGATATCTCATACTAGCTGTCCCCTTTCAAAATGGCCGTTGTTGGCTCCCTTCCCGCTCAATATTTGGGAAGAGTACCAGGGCCTCTATAAATAGAGAAAGCCACCACAGTAGGAAGGGGGAGGATTCGCATACCACCACCACAAGAACACCCCTCGCGAGGTTGTTCTTCCTCTGTACTGTTCATCGTCAGCCCCAGAGGCAATCCACCGCACCACACACTGGATTAGGGTATTACACCACAATGGTGGCCCAAACCAGTATAAACCCTATGTCTCCTGTGTTGTTCATCATGCTAGCTAGATTCACGGCGAGGTTTTGGGGCGTGGATCGATAGGGAGAATATCTTCGTGTGCACCCTAGAGTTCGAACCTTAAGTGTTTTGCCAGAACCCGATGTCCGACATTTGGCGCGCCAGGTAGGGGTGCACCAGAGCTCTCCCTTTCGTCAGCCGGGTCTCCACCAACACCGCCCTTCGCCCTCATGGCGGACAACGCGCCACTAGCTCCGGCAGCTGACGCCAGCGCTGGGGCCAGGGGGCTCCGAGCCTTGGCCCCCGCCTTGCGACAGGTGTAGTGGTCGCGCAAGTTCAAGCCAGAGATGCCCCCGTGCTACAACGGTGCAACAGATCCGCTGGCTTTCCTGTTGGCATATGAGGAGGCCGTCATCAAGGCCGGGGGCGACGACAGGGTCATGGCCAACTGGCTTCCCATGGCCCTCACCGGCGTCCCGCACGTTTGGTTGCTCCACCTGCCAGCATCTTCTGTGGCCTCCTGGGAGGAGCTGCGGAACCTCTTCCTCACCCACTACGCTACGCCGGCACCCCCGGTCGTCGCAGCTCTCCTGGGCGGCTCGCAAGTGCCACCCTCGGGCCGCCATGTCAAGCCGTTCATCCGCCAGATCGGCACCGCCCTCACGCAGCAGGGACTCCCGGTTGGGCGGCACCGAAGGCCGACCTAACCTTCAACTCAGACGATCACCCCGTCAACATCGCCTACTCGGGTGCACTCCCAATGCTTTGCACGCCCACCATATTCCAGGTGGCCGTCAATAGGACCCTCGTCGACGGCGGTGCCGGCCTCAACGTGCTCTCAGTGGAGGCCTTCAGACTCCTCCATGTACCGCTAGAATGACTCCAACCCAGCAAGCCCTTCTCGGGCGTTGGAGGTGGTTCCTCCGGCTCCCTAGGACAGATCCGCCTCCCTGTGACCTTCGGCACCCACGACAACTTCCGCACGGAGCTGGTAAACTTCGACATCGCCCACATCGGCCTCCCATACAATGCCATCCTCAGCTATCCTCCCTTGGCCCAATTCATGGCAGCGACCCATCCGGCCTACAACCTCACGAAGATGCCCAGGAGCAGCGGCGTCTTCACCATGGCCGGGGATACCAAGGATGCTCTGCTGGCGCTCAAGCTCGCCCTCAAGACAGCCGCGGCAGCACAGCCTGCCGGCGCGGACGCCTCCAAGGCCAAGGGGGTTGCACCGACCAAGAAGAAGCAACTGTTCACCCAGGACAAGGCGGAGACCAAGCAGGTGCCGGTTGAGGAGGACGGGTCCTGAGGAGCCACCTTCACCATAGGTGCCAACCTCGACCCCAATCAAGAGGAAGCACTGGTGCAGTTCCTGCGCGCGAACAAAAACGTGTTTGCATGGGAGCCCAATCAGCTAGCGGGGGTTCCAAGGCGGGTGATTGAACATCACCTTAATGTGTGCCCCAAGGTACGCCCCATGAAGTAGAAAGCAAGGCGGCATTCCACCGAGAAGCAGGCCTTCATCATCCAAGAAACCTGCAAGCTGGAAGCGGCAGGTGTTATTCGCGAGGTTCGCTACCCCAAATGGCTGGCGAACCCTATTGTTGTGCCGAAAAAGGGAGGAAAGGAGCGCATGTGCGTTGACTTCACCAACCTCAACAAGGCTTGCCCTCAAGATCTGTTCCCACTCCCTCGCATTGACCAAATTGTCGACTCCACCGCCGAGTGTGACCTGCTGTGTTTCTTGGATGCGTTTTCGGGCTATCACCAAATCAAGATGGCGGTAGAAGACATGGAAAAGATGGCCTTCCTGACCCCATGTGGGGGTATACTGCTACACATGCATGCCATTGGGTTGTGCAATGCGGGAGCAACCTTCCAGCGGCTGATGCACATCGCCTTGGGCCGGCAGCTCGGGAAAAATGCCGAGGCTTACGTCGACGACATTGTGGTGAAGTCTCGGGAGGCGAAGACCTTGATCCAGTATCTGGAAGAGACCTTCGCGAGCCTCCACGAAGTGGACCTGCGACTCAAACCGGAGAAGTGCGTGTTTGGTGTTCCTACTGGCAAGGTTCTGGGCTTCCTCGTGTCCCACAGAGGGATCGAGGCCAACCCGGAGAAGATCAAGGAAATCGAGGACATGAGTCTGCCGCAAACCCTCAGAGAAATGTAAAATCTCACCGGCCACGGCAACACAAGACCAGGAAGGCCTCGCGAAGATCACGGCCTCGGCAGATGAAGACCAGCCTCATCAGGGAGATACCCCCAGGGCTGAAGAGGCCGCGCGAGGCAGCCAGGCGCTAGGGGCTCCGTCGTCTCAGGAGGCGCCTGACCCTCCGGAGGGCACAGACCTCGTCGAGCATCCGGTGTATTTCGTCAGCACGATGCTGCGGGATCCAAGGGTACGCTACCCCATGCCTTAGAAGCTCTTGCTCACTCTGTTGGTGGCCTCGCGAAAGCTGCGACACTACTTTCAGGGTCACCCCATCAAGGTTGTCTCGGCCTACCCATTGGAAAGGATACTCAGGAGCCCCAACTCCGCTGGAAGGGTCGCCGAATGGGACATTGAACTGCAAGTGTTTCAGTTGGAATTCAGCACAACCAGGGTCGTCAAAGGAGCAACACTTGCAGATTTTGTGGCAGAATGGACAGAGGCGCCAGAGCTCGAGGAAGACGAGGATCGGTCACTTTCCCCAGGAAGTGAGGCACCAGATGGTTGGGTCATGTACTTCGATGGAGTATTCTTGCGACATGGCGTGGGGGGCTGGTGCAATGCTTATATCCCCCACTCAGGACAAGCTCTATTACACTGTGCAGCTCTGCTTCCAGCATCGCGAGAAGGTCTGCAACAAAATAGCAGGGTATGAAGGCCTCATAGCAGGCTTGAGAGCTGCAGCAGCACTGGGGGTGAAGCGCCTCACCATCAAGGGTGATTCACAGCTCCTCGTCAACTTCTCCAACAAAGTGTATGAGCCGAGGGACGAGCACATGGAAGCGTATCTTGCGGAGGTGCGCAGGATGGAAAAACAGTTCTGGGGGCTGGAGTTGCAGCACGTGCCCCGCGGCACCAACCAAGAGGCTGATGACATTGCCAGGAGGGCATCTAGGCAGCTGACTCAGGAGCCTGGCGTTTTCGAGGAACGGCTCTTCAAACCATCGGCAGCACCTTCACTATCAAGCACAGCACAACCTCGGGAGGAACTCCCTCAGCCACCTGCCACAAGAGCCCCGGCCTATGGCCTAGCCTCGGGAGCGCGCTTGCTCCTGGCACTGGAGCCTCAGGAGGGATGCTGGTCCATGGAATTCAAGGACTACCTGATGCAAGGGACTCTACTAGAGAAGGAGGAGGATGCGGAATGTGTGGCCAGACAGGCCACGGCCTACTGCATCCAAGACAGAGAGCTCTACCGGAAGCGGCCAAATGATGTTTCCCTGCGTTGCATCTCCAGGGAACAGGGGAAGGAGTTGCTGGCTGACATACACGGCGGAGATTGTGGACACCATTCGTCATCACGGACCCTCGTCGGCTAGGCGTTTCGCAGCGGGTTCTACTGGCCTACGACACTCAACGATGCAATCGAGCTGGTGAAGGCTTGCGAAGCCTGCCAATTCCACGCCAAGCAAATCCATCAGCCAGCATAGGGCCTGCAGACCATGCCACTCTCGTGGCCGTTCGCGTCTTGGGGGCTGGATATCTTGGTCCCGCTCCCTCGAGCACCTGGGGGCTAGCACTACCTCTACGTCACCATCGACAAGTTCACCAAGTGGGCGGAGGTGGAAGCCATCCGCACCATCCTAGCTGGCTCTACAGTCAAGTTCATCAAGGTCCTCGTGAGCCGATTCAGGGTCCCTAATCACATCATCACTGACAATGGTTCGCAGTTCACCAGCAATCTCTTCCAAACATATTGTGCTAACCTTGGAACGCAGATATGCTACGATTCGGTAGCACACCCTCAGAGTAATGGCCAGGCCGAGAACGCCAACACAGAGGTCCTGAAAGGCCTCAAAACCAGGACCTTCAAGAAGAAGCTGAAGGCCTGCGGCAGGGGCTGGTACGACGAGCTCCAGTCCGTGTTGTGGTCCATCCGTACCACCGCCACCAAGTCGACCGGCGAGACCCCGTTCTTCCTCGTCTACAGAGCAGAGGCGGTCCTCCCTCACGAGGTCAGGCATCGCTCTGCGCGGGTCCTAGCGTTCGATGAAGCACAACAGGACGCCATGCGGGGGATGGACCTCGTGCTGCAGGAGGAACACCGTCGGGATGCCGCACTATGAGCAGCAAGATACCAGCAGGCGCTGCGGCGGTATCCTTTCCGCAACATCCGCCCCTGGACTCTTGAGGTAGGTGACCTCATGCTCAGGTGGGTGCTCTCCAGGGAAGGGTTGCACAAGCTCTCGCCCATGTGGGAGGGCCCGTTCAAGGTTGTTCATGTTTCCAGGCCAGGCGCTGCGCACCTGGAGACTCAGGAGGGGGTGCCCATCCTAAACGCTTGGAACATTCAGCACCTCCGGAAGTTCTACCCTTGAAGAAAGGCCTAGTGCCTGTGAAGAAAGGCCTAGTGCCTGTAAAGAAGTCCCGGTTCCTGTGAAGGTCGGCACCCCAAGAAAGGCCTAGTGCCTGTGAAGAAGGCCCAGTGCCTGTGAAGCTCGCCACCCGTGACAGTCTCACGTAATAATGAGTTGGGGTTGTACACGCCTCGGAGTCTCCGAAGTGCCGCCCTTGGGCCTCGGGGGCTCCCGCCCACGCCCAGTGGCAGCACTTAGCTCCGCATTGGTGAGAAGACGTCGAAGACTAGACTAGGTGCCGAACGCGACTTTTCATTTGCTTTCTGCAGTTGGCTTGTTCTCCCCTGTTTGAACCTTTATTGGAGTTGCTTTTAGTGTTGTTCACAATCCTCTGCCCTGGTTCTCTGTTTCTGTCTTTTGTCTGGCTCGCTCTCTCTCTCACGCGCAAGCCTCGCGAGGGGGCTGCGCGGGCACCCTCGCGAGCCCTTTCTTGCCTGGTTTTCGCGAGGCTCCCTTGTTCAAGTTCACAGCAGGAGCACCCCTCCCGGTCCGTGCCCCGCGGGCATCGGGACATAAAGCGCCAGTCCTAAGCTAGCAAACTTTGTGACCAAGGTTCGGAAACTATTCTCCCAACTGATCTTTGCAGACCTTAAGATGCCCGGCGAGGCCTTGAGCAGGTACATCCCGAGCTAAGTTCTTCCTATGCGCAAGCACATGACTGCAACACCCCCGCGGGGCCCCATACTTCTCTCTCTCTCTCAATGCAGGAAAAGGAGAAACAAAATAAAAATGGCGTGTGCCCTGTGACAGCTTGCGAGGAGGGATCCGCACTGTCCCCCCAAGCTCAATCAGACTCCGCCTCGCACTTCACCGAAGCGTGGCGACGGGACGACCCGCTGCCGCCCTCGAAGCGGGTGCGGTGATGTGGCGGCTGGTCGCGGCCACCGCTGCAGGAGCTGTCGTCAGAGGAGGAGCCGCTGAAGCTTGGCAAACTGTGGACGCCGCCAGGGGCGGGTCCGCCTTCGCCCTCGTGACGGCCGTCACCAAGGCCGAGCACCTCATCTTCACCGTCGCCTTCCACGCAGCACCCAGCACGGTGACCGTCTTCTCCAAACACCCTCACGTAGAGGGTCGCATCGCCGTCGTACTTGAAGTGGAGGGTGCACCGCCGGCCCAGGCCATGCGCGCGGGCAAACGTCTGCCAGCCCCAGGCCAGGGCCATGTTCCCGGCAGTGGAGATCTCCACCGCGACCCAGGAGGCCCTGCTGCAGTAGCCGTCTGCCTGCAGCCAGAGCCTGCCAGGGCCAGCGGCCGGCAATTCACCGGCGAAGAAGCGAGGGAGCTGGACCAGTTGCCGGCCGGGTTGTCCGACCACACGACAAACTCCGGCAACACCTCCGCCGAATGGAAGCGCGTCCGGGGAGGCCGCGCAGCCACGACGCGCCTTCCTCCACCGACTAGGCTGCCCCGATATGGGCAGCCACCTACGAGTGAAGGGTCGCCACCGCGACCACGGGGAGCCACGACGGGAGTTGCGGGATGCCTGCAGGAACGACCACGTCCACACTTGGGCGGAGGGGAACCAGGCCCTTCCCGGCGAGCCTTCCCGTTTTCTGCGACCGAGAACCTCTTCACGGGCGCCATGGGACACTGCAAGCAATTAGAGCAAGGAAGGAGGAGAAGTAGGCGAAGCGAGAAGAGATGGACAACGGAGGCTCACGCCTCTCTGTACTTATAGTCCGGAGGAGGCCAACCGTCTGCCTCCATGATCACAGGAAATGATGACTCATTTTGCATGCAGCAGGGACTCCTCAAATCGAGCAGTTGCCGAGGCAGCGTGGGGAAGCGGAGATGCCCACGTCCAATCAACCGCCACCCGTCGACCAAGGCCATAGGCTATTGGGGCCCGCGACGCTCTACCATTGCCCTTTGGCTTTGCTGCTAAGCCAAGTCCGAGCATGCCTTGGGCCCGGGGGCTACTGTCAGCATTGTGGGAATGGGGGTCCCTAGAATTGCCTGACTGCGGCCTGCAGCGTGGCTCAGCAGTGGCCCAGTACGGCCCGTCTTCATCAACCCAAGTTCAAGACCCTCGCGAGGGGCTAATCCTCGCGGGGCGGACGATGCAAGGCCTCCTCAGGGGCGGCCTCACCAGGCAGGCTTGCGAGGAGGCGGAGAGATCAATGTAAGGGGGACCTCGCAGGGTGCCCATGAGGCAAGCCGTGACAATCAAGACCAGGCGAGCGCCAGCCTGCGCAGTGTCCTCGTTTCCTCTTTGGTGCAAAGGGGGCAATCGCAGGCGCGGAGTAACAAGGCATCAGGCAAAGGTTTCCGTATCAGTGCAATGAGACCAAGACCAACAGAGCGGCAGGACGGAGGTCACCATGGAGCCCAAGACGGCGTCATCGCCCGTGCCTTTGGCAGTCGAAGACCACCTTTAGTCAGGATAGCTCCTACTAGCTGTCCCCTTCCAAAATGGCCGTTGTTGGCTCCCTTCCCGCTCAATATTTGGGAAGAGGACCAGGGCCTCTATAAATAGACATAGCCACCACAGTAGGAAGGGGGGAGGATTCGCATACCACCACCACAAGAACACCCCTCGCGAGGGTGTTCTTCCTCTGTATTGTTCATCATCAGCCCCAGAGGCAATCCAGCACACTACACACTGGATTAGGGTATTACACCACAACGGTGGCCCGAACCAGTATAAACCCTGTGTCTCTTGTGTTTTTCATCGTGCTAGCTAGATTTGCAGCGAGGTTTTGGGGCGTGGATCGGTAGGGAGAAGATCTTCGTGCGTACCCTAGAGTTTGAACCTTAAGGGTCTTGCCGGAACCCGATATCCGACAGGCATGGCAGGAGCAGGACATAACACATAGAGTTTTCTTTGACACCTATCTGAAATTGAAGTAAATATGTAAGGGCTCCTTAGAATTGGAGGATTCTATAAATGCAGGGAGAGGAAAAACACAGGAATAGGATAGGAATGCATGTGCAAAACAGTGCATTTGCAAACATAGGATTTCTGTCAACCTGGGTGTTTGGTTCACATGAATTAGAAGAACACAGAAATGGAGAAACATGGTCAAATTAAAGTCAAACCACATGAAAATGAAAAAACTAAGAATCTTATTATGCCAGCAATGCAATTAGTATTGTTCTCCATGCATATTAATTTGAAAAGGACATCCAAGTGGATATTAAAATGCCTATGTTTTTTCTTTGAAAGAGACACCAAAGGAAAAAAAATCCTCCAGTTTTGCGTTGCTCCATTACTTCTAACCGAATGCACGATTAGTAGTACCATAGTAAAGTTTCCAATTCCTATGTTTCCTTCACTTTTTCTTTGAACCAG
The DNA here is from genome assembly GCA_963921465.1 of Triticum timopheevii. Classification (NCBI taxonomy): domain Eukaryota; kingdom Viridiplantae; phylum Streptophyta; class Magnoliopsida; order Poales; family Poaceae; genus Triticum; species Triticum timopheevii. Next base: position 422,815,905 of record OY997272.1, read on the forward strand.
CGGCAATTCTAGTAGGCAGTCTTCAACAAATTGAATCCTGCCCTCGAAATATTTTGTGAGCTTAGATTTGGTCCACGTTAGTATCATATAATGGCTATGTTGCTTAACCAATTAAAATTGCGGTTCAAAAGAGCATTTAGTTTTCTCCCTGTTAACTTTGTGACCACGATTCATTTATTTATAGATTTGCAACTACTTTGAACCAAAGGATCCCTGAGGGATCGACATGAATGCAGAATAACAAAGTGATGCGACGAGTGTACAACCTCTTTGGCATAGCCTTGTCGACCTCAGCATCATTGGGTTGGGCGTGGAGGATGGTGATGCTAGTGTGACTATCAGAGGTGGTGCAGAAGATCTGAGGCATCTGGATATGGCGCTAAGGGTACTAATCCGCTGTGATCGATGGTTCCGTCATTGGAGCACCTCCGGTGAGGTGTATGACGGTGAGGCTGAAGCAGGACAAGACAGACAATGTTAATCTGAAGTGGGACTCTAATATCATCTGCAATAGATGATGTAAAATACATCACCAAAAAGTGCTAGATGTAAAATGCATCAGCCGCACCACGGCCGCTCCGACAGATGCTCTAAATACTGTTCACTCTGAATTTAACAGAGGAAACTGAACTTTACAAATGAAACTGAATTTTACTGTGAAACTAATTGAACTAGCAGCAAAGCATTGCAATAGAAGTTTAGGGCATTCGTGCACTAGTAGCAGAGAAGCAGTGATCTAAATAAATAGCCGCTCGAGAAGGGAAGGCACTAGCAGAAAGCAACTCATGCAGCAGCACCGCGAGCGAGTGCTAAAGCAGCAAGTCCTATAGCTATCGGAGGTCGTGCAGCAGCAGCAGCGTGAGCGAGAGCAAGAGCAGAGCGACAGCACGAACGAGAGCAAGAGCGGAGTAGCAGCACAACCGATAGCAATAGCAGAGCAGAGCAGCAGCACGAACGAAAGCAAGAGGAGTGCAGCAACGCAACCAACAACAAGAACAGAGCTGCGGCGCGAGCGAGAGCCGGAGCAACAGCAGCAGCAGCGTGAGCGAGAGCAAGAGCAGAGCGACAGCACGAACGAGAGCAAGAGCGGAGTAGCAGCACAACCGATAGCAATAGCAGAGCAGAGCAGCAGCACGAACGAAAGCAAGAGGAGTGCAGCAACGCAACCAACAACAAGAACAGAGTTGCGGCGCGAGCGAGAGCCGGAGCAACAGCAGCAGCAGCAGCGCGAGCAAGAGCTGGAGTAGCAGCAGCTAGTGCCGGTGTGGAAGTCGCCGCCATGGAAGCAACGACATGGAGGATACATGCCTTGGATGAAGTGGCCGGCGACAGCGCCATCGATGGAGACCTGCCATGGCTGCTCGGTATCGAGCACCGGCAGCCCCGTGACATCAAATAAAATATAAAATGCAACGGTGACTACAGAATCTCCTTAGTGGCGCCAAGTAGGCATCGGCTTCATCGGAGGAATTGGTGAGGGTGTTGTGGTTTCGGTGGCGCAGGTCAAGATGGTGCTGTGGGGATGGAGGTGGCAGAATAGACGAGGCGAACATCGAATCAGCTCCTTGGAGGTGGAGGACGGGGCGGTTGATCCGGCGGGACGACGAGATCGATGACTGATCCTCATTTGGTGCGGTGGATGAGGGACAGTGATCTGTTGTGGTGGACAACATCGTCCGGGAAAAGTATCTGGCTGGGCGGCGGTAGGGAGCCCGACGGAGGAGCATGGGGTATCAAGGGTATTGGCGGCCTCGGTGTATGAATGGGGGGCAAAGGGGAAGGTAGGGGGAGTCATGGCTTAAGGACGTGCTTGTCTGAAATGTAGGGTTAGTTACGAACGTACCCGCACCGGTTTTGACCACGTGACGTCGAGGCATCATTTCCGGTTGAGGTGTAGAAGGGGGATTTCGCGTGTCTGGGCTACGGGGCCGATTTCGGATGAGGAGGGAGTTTTCGCGTGCGTCAAAATTTTGGGATAACAAGGAGCGACGCGGGTTGAAGAGGCGAGGGTTTCGCAGCAGAAGAGACAAAAGATACTCGAGCATGAAAAATTCGGGATAACAGGGCGTGGATTCCATGTTCAGCAGAACAAACTTAACGTGTACAAAAAATAATTCATACAAGACACAAGAGAGTCATGTCCCTTTTTACTATATTGCTATAAATACAATTGAAAAAACAATAAGAAAAATGTAAAAAAAAATTGGGAGAACAAGATTACCCTATACAGTACCAAATCAATTCGCACTTCCCTCAACAACAAAAAAAATCAATTCCCACCACAAGAAAGAGTCATGTCCCATTTTATATGATTAGAAATTCCAGGATCTCAAATTTCAATTTTGAATCCATGTTATGTCGAATTCGAATATATCATTAGGTGACCTTGCGGTTTATAATGGATGTAGTCCTACATTTTGATCTTCCATCTTATATGAACATTCTACTGCACCCTATGAACATATATATTGTCGTCTACCATATGGACTAAATTTGAATCAATTTTCCTTATTTGAATAAGATTGTTGTCAAGTTATACCATCATTTAAATATTATCTTGATAATAGAAAACATGCATATAACAGTAATCATATTTCACTATGAACTACATGTACCATATGATCTCCAATTCAAATACTTGTATCCATTTTATGTTGAATTCAAATCATAGTACATTGGTCTAGGTAACGAGATGTTTGGGATAATCTAAACCCTGTTTTCATATGTGTGATTTTTGGCTAAATTGGGACAAGTTTTGGTATAAGCTTCTTGAAAATCGGAGGTTCTCTCAACAAGCATCGTGGTTCCGAGAGGGAACGTGTCACCTTTGTGTGCGAACCGATATACGCTGCTTCCCCCATGATTTTCTTTCCATGGGCAACATAGAACTATATGAGTGCCTTGTTAAATTTTGGAATTATTCCGGATTCGTTTGGCCTTTTTTATACACTAGCGAAACATGCCCGTGCGTTGCAATGGGAGGAAAAAAGAATCTTTCATACACACATCCGACAACATCAACAAACAATATTCTTAAAAAAATCTTTATTGACACAATTTCAAATAATATGAAAATCAATTTTAAGCCACTGGTTTACATAAAAGTCGTATCAACAGTTTAATGTGCATCATCGTATAGGGGTTGGTAGTGCACTGTGCAAAACAGAGAAGATGATTATGTAGTGTTTTAATCTTTAGAATATTGTAGTTGATAGGAATCAACATCCCCTATAGTGTCAATAATAGATTATGTGAGAGCATCAAACTGTCATATGTACTAAATTTGAATAGGGTAGAAAACATATATAATATATATTTATTAAATGCCCCACATAGGGAAGATATTAGTTAAGTTTACGTTTTGTTAAATTTTGGAATTATTCCGGGTTCGTTTGGCCTTTTTTATACATTAATTGAGTTTCTAGACATTTAATGTGCATATTTCAAATTTGAACTGCAAGCACATGCTCCGGTGTACCAAAGTTGGTTGAAAAATCACATGTGTGTCCTTGGGTGAATTTCTAGGTCCCAATGCAAGAAATGGAAATGAAATTCAAACATCTGGGCATCGTGATTCGACCGAGAACATTGAGAAACTTGGTTTTTAAATTCATGTAAGTCCAAAACTCGCCTGGAATCATGAAACTTGGCATGGTGTCATGTCATGGCACTAACAAGTTGTGGTAAAAAAACTTGGCCAAGTTGGAACAAGTTTTGGTATAAGCTTCTTGCAAACCAGAGCTTCTCTCAAGAAGGCTCGTGGTTCTAAGAGGGAACATGTCACCTTTGTGTGCGAAATGATATACGCTATCCCCCTTGATTTGCTTTATAGAGGCAACATAGAACTATATGATTGGCGTGTTAAGTTTTGGGATTAGTCTGGGTTTGTTTGGCCTTGTTTATACATTAATTGAGTTTCTGGTCATTTAATGTGCATCATTCAATTTTGAACTACAAGCACATGTTCCAGTGCACCAAAGTTGGTTGAAAAATAACATGTGTGTCTCAGGTGAATTTCTAGGTCCCATGCAAGAAATGGGAATGAAATTCAAACATCTGGGCATCGTGGCTCGGCCGAGAACATTGAGAAACTTGGTTTTAAAATTCTTATAAATCCAAAACTTGCCTAAAAATCTTGAAACTCGGCATGGTGTCAAGTCATGGTACTATCATGCCGTGGTAAAAAAATTGGCTGTATTGGAACAAGTATTGGTATAAGCTTCCTGCAAATCGGAGCTTCTCTCAAGAAGGCTCGTGGTTCTGAGAGGGAACGTTCCACCTTTGTGTGCGAAACAATATACGCTGCCCCCCTTGATTTTATTTACAGAGGCAACATAGAACTATACGAGTGTCATGTTAAATTTGGGATTATTCCATGTTCGTTTGGCCTTTTTTATACATTAATTGAGCTTCTGGTCACTTAATGTGCATAATTCAAATTTGAACTACAAGCACATGCTCCAGTGCACCAAAGTTGGTTGAAAAATCACATGTGTGTCCTCGAGTAAATTTCTAGGTCCCATGCAAGAAATGGGAATGAAATTCAAACATCTGGGGGTCATGGCTTGGCCGGAAACATTGAGAAACTTGGTTTTTCAATTCCTGTAAATCCAAAACACACATGAAGATCATCTAACTTGGCTTGGTGTCTGATACGTCTCCAACGTATCTATAATTTTTTATTGTTCCATGCTATTATATTATCCATCTTGGATGTTTTATATGCAGTTATATGCTATTTTATATGATTTTTGGGAGTAACCTATTAACCTAGAGCATAGTGACACTTTCTGTTTTTTCTTATTTTTGAGTACCGCAGAAAAGGAATATCAAACGGAGTCCAATTGACCTAAAAATTTATGGAGATTAGTTTTGGACCAGAAGAAGCCCACGAAGCATCGGAGATGGACCGAAAGAGTCTTGAGTCAACCACGAGGGTGGAGGGCACGCCCTACCCCCTGGGGGCGCCCCCTACCTCGTGGCTGACTCGGGGACCCTCCTGACTTGCCCCCAATGCCAAAACCTCTTATATATCCCCAAACTTCCAGAACAGAACCAAGATCGGGAGTTCCGCCGCCACAAGCCTCTGTAGCCACCAAAAACCAATTGGGACCCTATTCCGGCACCCTGCCGGAGGGGGAAATCATCACCGGTGGCTATCTTCATCATCCCGGCGCTCTCCATGATGAGGAAGGAGTAGTTCACCCTCGGGGCCGAGGGTATGTACCAGTAGCTATGTGTTTGATCTCCCTCCCTTGTGTTCTTGATTTGGCATGATCTTGATGTTTCTCCCCCTCTACCTTCTTGTAATGGATTGAGTTTTCACTTTGAAGTTATCTTATCGGATTGAGTCTTTAAGATTTGAGAACACTTGATGTATGTCTTGCATGGGATACCCTTGGTGACAATGGGGGTATTCTATTGATTCACTTGATGTTTATTTTGGTGATCAACTTGCAGGTTCTGTGACCTTGTGAACTTATCCATAGGGGTTGGCACACGTTTGGCTTGACTCTCCGGTAGAAACTTTGGGGTACTCTTTGAAGTTCTTTGTGTTGGTTTGAATAGATGATTTGAGATTGTGTGATGCATATCATATAATCATACCCGCGGATACTTGAGGTGACATTGGAGTATCTAGGTCACATTAGGGTTTTGGTTTATGTGTGTCTTAAGGTGCTATTTTACTACGACCTCTAGGGCTGTTTGTGAGACTTATAGGAATAGCCCAATGGATTGATTGGAAAGAATAACTTTGAGGTGGTTTAGTACCCTACAATAATCTCTTTGTTTGTTCTATGCTATTAGTTACTTTGGAGTGACTCTTTGTTGCATGTTGAGGGATTGTTATATGATCTAATTATGTTATCATTGTTGAGAGAACTTGCACTAGTGAAAGTATGAACCCTAGGCCTTGTTTCGAAGCATTGCAATACCGTTTTCGCTCACTTTTATCGCTTGCTACCTTGCTGTTTTTATGTTTTCAGATTACAAAAACCTATATCTACCATCCATATTGCACTTGTATCACCATGTCTTCGCCGAACTAGTGCACCTATACAATTTACCATTGTATTGGGTGTGTTGGGGACACAAGAGACTCATTGTTATTTGGTTGAAAGGTTGTTTGAGAGAGACCATCTTCATCCTATGCCTCCCACGGACTGATAAACCTTAGGTCATCCACTTGAGGGAAATTTGCTACTATCCTACAAACCTCCGCACTTGGAGGCCCAACAACGTCTACAAGAAGAAGGTTGCGTAGTAGACATCAAGATCTTTTTTGGCGTTGTTACCGAGGAGGTGAGTGCTTGAAGGTATATATTTAGATCTTGCAATCAAATCTTTTAGTTTCTTGTTTTATCACTAGTTTAGTCTATAAAAGAAAACTACACAAAAATGGAATTGAGGTTGCCTCATATGCTTCATCTTTTTAATGTCTTTCGTGAGAATAAGGATTCCGATAATTGTGCTCAATTGCTAGAGGAAGAATGCAATAAAATGTTTGGCATTAAATATTTGTATGATGAGCATGATTGCAATGTTGTTAGTATGAATTCCTTGAATATCCATGATGCTAATGACATGCAAATCCACAAGCTTGGGGATGCTATGTTTGATGAATATGATATTTTTGGTCCCCCAAGTTTTGATGAGAATATTTATTATGATGAAAGCATGCCTCCTATTTATGATGATTATATTGATGAAAGTGGGTTTGGAAGATTATCAACTTTAGGAAGTAATGATCCCACTATTTTGGAGGGTGTTGAATCTTATAATATTTATGAAAGTGGATTTGTAGAGGTCATGCCTTTATTTAGTGATGAATCCACTATTTCGGAAGAGGTTCCAATTGATTATGAGAACAAAGTTGCTATATATTATGATTATCGTGATGACATGTATTCTATAAAGAATAATGATAACCATGAAACTTGTCATCTTGATTTTAATTTTCAATTGGATTGTGCCTCACATGATAGTTATTTTGTTGAGTTTGCTCCCATTACTATTCATGAGAAGAAATTTGCGTATGTGGAGAGTAGTAAAATTTCTATGCTTGTAGATCATGAAAAGAATGCTTTATGTGATGGTTATATTGTTGAATTAATTCATAATGCTACTGAAAATTATTATGAGGGAGGAATATATGCTTGTAGGAATTGCAATAATATCAAGTTTCCTCTCTATGTGTTAAAAGTTTTGAAGTTATGCTTGTTTTGTCTTCCTATGCTAGTTAGTTATTGTTACCATAAATTGTTTGCTCACAAAATCACTATGCATAGTAAGTGGTTTAGACTTAAATGTGTTATTCATATGCTTCATGAAGCTCTATCTTTGTGTTTCAATTACTATCTTTTATACGAGCATCATTGAAATCATCATGCCTAGCTAAAAGGCATTAAAGAAAAGCGCTTGTTGGGAGACAAACCAATATTTACCCCTACTATTTTTGTGTATTCACATGATTAAGATATTGTAGTAATCATGTTTTATAGCTTTTGTTTCTATAAAGTGCCAAGTAAAGCCTTTGGGATAGTGTGGATGATAGTTGACTTGATTCTGTGCAAAAACAGAAACTTTTATGCTCTGTACAGGAAATTTGAAATTTCACAGAAGTGTTATTTTGATCTGAGTTTTTCACACAAGATTGATATACAAATTTCCTATATTTTCCTAATTTTTTAGAATTTTTGGAGTTACATAAGTATGGAAAGTTTCCAAATTACTATAGACTGTTCTGTTTTTGACAGATTCTGTTTTCTATGTGTTGTTTGCTTATTTTGATGAATCTATGAGTAGTAACGGAGGGTATGAACCATGGAGAAGTTGGAATTCAGTATATATAACACCAATATAAATTTTGAATGAGTTCACAACAGTACCTAAGTGATGATTTATTTTCTTATACTAATGGAGCTTACGAGTTTTCTGTTGAGTTTGTGTTGTGAAGTTTTCAAGTTTTGGGTAAAGATTTGATGGACTACGAAATAAGGAGTGGCAAGAGCCTAAGCTTGGGGATGCCCAAGGTAACTCAAGGTAATATTCAAGGACAACCAAGAGCCTAAGCTTGGGGATGCCCCGGATGGCATCCCCTCTTTCATCTTCGTTCATCGCTAACCTTACTTGGAGCTATATTTTTATTCACCACACGATATGTTGTTTTGCTTGGAGCGTCATGTCATTTTATTTTGTTTTGCTTTCTGTTTGAATAATATCCCAAGATCTGAAATTATTAAATTTTAGAGAGTCTTCACATAGTTACATAATTATTTGACTACTCATTGATCTTCACTTATATCTTTTGGAGTAGTTCGTCATTTGCTCTAGTGATTCAATCATATCTTTTTAGAGCATGGTGGTAGTTTTATTTTGAAGAAATTGATGAACTCTCATGCTTCACTTATATTATTCTGAGAGTCTTAAACAGCTGGTAATTTTCTTTGGTTATGAATTTAGTCCTAATATGATGGGCATCCAAGAGGGATATAATAAAAACTTTTATATAAAGTGCATTGAATACTATGAGAAGTTTGATTCCTTATGATTGTTTTGAGATATGAAGATGGTGATATTATGGTCATGATAGTGGAGTAATTGTGAATTTTAGAAATACTTGTGCTGAGGTTTGTGAGTCCTGTAGCATGCACGTATGGTGAACCGTTATGTAATGAAGTTGGAGCATGAAGTATTTTTTGATTGTCATCCTTTGTGTGGAGGTCGGGATCGCACGATGGTTAACTCCTACCAACCCTTCCCCTAGGAGCATGAGCGTAGTGCTTGGTTTCGATGACTTATAGATTTTTGCAACAAGTATGTGAGTTCTTTATGACTTATGTTGAGTCCATGGATTATACGCACTCTCACCCTTCCACCATTGCTAGCCTCTCTTGTAACGCGCAACTTTTGCCGGTACGATACACCCACCATATATCTTCCTCAAAACAGCCACCATACCTACCTATTATGGCATTTCCATAGCCATTCTGAGATATATTGCCATGAAACTTTCCATCGTTCCATTTATTATGACATGTTTCGTCATTGTCATATTGCTTTACATGATGATGTAGTTGACATCGTATTTGTGGCAAAGCCACCCTTCATAATTCTTTCACATATGTCACTCTTGATTCATTGCACATCCCAGTACACCGCCGGAGGCATTCACATAGAGTCATATTTTTGTCCTAAGCATCGAGTTGTAATTTTTTTCGAGTTGTAAGTAAATAGATGTGTGATGATCATTATTAGAGCATTGTCCCATCTGAAGAAATAAAGAAAAAAGAGAAAGAAAAAAAGGCCAAAGAAGCCAAGAAAAAATGGGAGAGAAAAACAAAAAAAGAAGAATAAAAGGGAAAAATGAGAGAAAAGGAGAGAAGGGGCAATGTTACTATCCTTTTTCCACACTTGTGTTTCAAAGTAGCACCATGATCTTCATGATAGAGAGTCGCTTATTTTGTCACTTTATATACTAGTGGGAATTTTTAATTATAGAACTTGGCTTGTATATTCCAATGATGGGCTTCCTCAAATGCCCTAGGTCTTCATGAGCAAGCAAGTTGGATGCACACCAACTTAGTTTCTTTTTTAGTGTTCATACACTTATAGCTCTAGTGCATCCCTTGCATGGCAATCCCTACTCGCTCACATTGATATCTATTGATGGGCATCTTCATAGCCTGCTGATATGCCTAGTTGTTGTGAGACTATCTCCCTCTTTTTGTCTTCTCCACAACCACCATTCTATTCCACCTATAGTACTATGTCCATGGCTCATGCTCATGTATTGCGTGAAAGTTGAAAAAGTTTGAGAATACTAAAGTATGAAACAATTGCTTGGCTGAAACCGGGGTTGTGCATGATTTGAGAATTTTGTGTGACGAAGATGGAGCATAGCCAGACTATATGATTTTGTAGGGATAAGCTTTCTTTGGCCATGTTATTTTGAGAAGACATAATTGCCTTGTTAGTATGCTTGAAGTATTATTGTTTTTATGTCAATATTAAACTTCTGTTTTGAATATTATGGATATGAACATTCATGCCACAATGAAGATAATTACATGGATAAATATGTTAGGTAGCATTCCACATCAAAAATTCTATTTTTATCATTTACCTACTCGAGGGCGAGCAGGAATTAAGCTTGGGGATACTTCATATGTCTCCAACGTACCTATAATTTTTGATTGTTCCATGCTATTATATTATCCATCTTGGATGTTTTATATGCATTTATATGCTCTTTTATATGACTTTTGGGACTAAACTATTAACCTAGAGCCCAGTGCCAGTTTCTGTTTTTTCCTTGTTTTTGGCAGAAAAAGAATATCGAACAGAGTCCAATTGACTTGGAAATTTACGGAGATTATTTTTGGACCAGAAGAAGCCCACGGAGCATTTGAGATGGACCGAAAGAGTCACGAGTCAAACACGAAGGTGGAGGGCACGCCTATCCCCTAGGGGCGCACCCCTACCTCATGGCTGACTCGGGGACCCTCCTGACTTGCCCCCGACTCCAAAACCTCTTATATATCCGCAAACTTCCAGAACAGAACCAAGATTAGGAGTTCCGCCGCCGCCAGCCTCTGTATCCACCAAAAACCAATCGGGGCCCTGTTTCGGCACCCTGTCAGAGGGGGAAACCATCACCGGTGGTCATCTTTTGTTGGGGAACGTAGTAATTTCAAAAAAAAAATCCTACGCACACGCAAGATCATGGTGATGCATAGCAATGAGAGGGGAGAGTGTTGTCCACGTACCCTCGTATACCGAAAGCGGAAGCGTTAGCACAACGCGGTTGATGTAGTCGTACGTCTTCACGATCCGACCGATCCAAGTACCGAACGTACGGCACCTCCGAGTTCAGCATATGTTCAGCTCGATGACGTCTCACGAACTCCGATCCAGTAGAGCTTTGCGGGAGAGTTCCGCCAGCACGACGGTGTGATGATGGTGTTGATGATTATACTGACGCAGGTCTTCGCCTAAGCACCGCTACGATATTACCAAGGTGGAATATGGTGGAGGGGGCACCGCACACGGCTAAGAGATCAATGATCAATTGTTGTGTCTCCAAGGGGTGCCCCTCTCCCCGTATATTAAGGAGTGGAGGAGGGGGAGGGCCAGCCCGCTCTATGGCGCGCCCTAGGTGAGTCCTACTCCCACCGGGAGTAGGATTCCCCCTTTCCTAGTAGAACTAGGAGCCCTTCCAAGTAGTAGGAGTAGGAGAGAAGGAAAGGGAAAAGAGAAAAGAAGGAAGGAGGGGGCGCCGCCCCTCCCCTAGTCCAATTCGTACTAGGCCTTGGGGGGCGCGCAGCCTCCCCTCTCTCTTTCCCATAAAGCCCAACAAGGCCCATCTACTCCCCAGCGAATTCCCGTAACTCTCTGGTACTCCGAAAAATACCTGAATCACTCGGAACATTTCCGACGTCCGAATATAGTTGTCCAATATATCGATCTTTACATCTCGACCATTTCGAGAATCCTCGCCATGTCCTCGATCTCATCCGGGACTCCGAACTACCTTCGGTACATGAAAACACATAAACTCATAATACCGATCGTCACCGAACTTTAAGCATGCGGACCCTACGGGTTCGAGAACTATGTAGACATGACCGAGACACGTCTCCGGTCAATAACCAATAGCGGAACCTGGATGCTCATATTGGTTCCCACATATTCTACAAAGATCTTTATCGGTCAAACCGCATAACAACATACGTTGTTCCCTTTGTCATAAGTATGTTACTTGCCCGAGATTCGATCGTTGGTATCTCAATACCTAGTTCAATCTCGTTACCGGCAAGTCTCTTTACTCGTTCTGTAATGCATCGTCCCGCAACTAACTCATTAGTCACATTGCTTACAAGGCTTATAGTGATGTGCGTTACCGAGAGGGCCCAGAGATACCTTTCCGACAAACGGAGTGACAAATCCTAATCTCAAAATACGCCAACTCAACAACTACCTTCGAAGACACCTGTAGAACACCTTTATAATCACCCAGTTACATTGTGACGTTTGGTAGCACACAAAGTGTTCCTCTGGTAAACGGGAGTTGCATAATCTCATAGTCATAGGAACATGTATAAGTCATGAAGAAAGCAATAGCAACATACTAAAAGATCAATTGCTAAGCTAACGGAATGGGTCAAGTCAATCACATCATTCTCCTAATGATGTGATCCCATTAATCAAATGACAACTCATGTCTATGGCTAGGAATCTTAACCATCTTTGATTCAACAAGCTAGTCAAGTAGAGGCATACTAGTGACACTCTGTTTGTCTATGTATTCACACATGTATCAAGTTTCCGGTTAATACAATTCTAGCATGAATAATAAACATTTATCATGAAATAAGGAAATAAATAATAACTTTATTACTGTCTCTAGGGCATATTTCCTTCAGTCTCCCACTTGCACTAGAGTCAATAATCTAGTTCACATCATCATGTGATTTAACACCAATAGTTCACATCTGTATGTGATTAACACCCATAGTTCACATCATCATGTGACCAAGACCCAAAGGGTTTACTAGACTCAATAATCTAGTTCACATCGCTATGTGATCAACACCCAAAGATTACTAAGGTGTGATCATGTTTTGCTTGTGAGAGAAGTTTAGTCAACGGGTCTATCATATTCAGAGCCGTATGTATTTTGCAAATATTCTATGTCTTCAATGCTCTACACGGAGCTACTTTAGCTAATTGCTCCCACTTTCAATATGTATCCAGATTGAGACTTAGAGTCATCTGGATCAGTGTCAAAACTTGCATTGATGTAACCCTTTAAGATGAACCTCTTGTCACCTCCATAATCGAGAAACATATCCTTATTCCACTAAGGATAATTTTGACCAATGTACAGTGATCTACTCCTAGATCACTATTGTACTCCCTTGCCAAAACAAGGCAGGGTATACAACAGGTCTGGTCCATAGCATGGCATACTTTTATAGAACCTATGACTGAGGCATAGGGAATGACTTTCATTCTCTTTCTATTTTCTGTCGTGGTCGGGATTTGAGTCTTACTCAATTTCACACCTTTGCAACACAGGCAAGAACTCTTTCTTTGACTGTTCCATTTTGAACTACTTCAAAATCTTGTCAAGGTATACTCATTGAAAATCTTATCAAGCATCTTGATCTATCTTAATAGATCTTGATGCTCAATATGTAAGTAGCTTTACTAAGGTCTTTCTTTTGAAGAACTCCTTTCAAACGATCCTTTATGCTTTCCAGAAAATTCTACATCATTTCTGATCAATAAAATGTCTCTCACATATACTTATCAGAAAGGCTGTAGTACTCCCACTCACTTTCTTGTAAATACATGCTTCACCGCAAGTCTGTATAAAACTATATGCTTTAATCAACTTATCAAAGCGTATATTCCAACTCCGAGATGCTTGCACCAGTCCATAGATGGAGCACTGGAGCTTGCACATTTTGTTAGCACCTTTAGGATTGAGAAAACCTTCTGGTTGCATCATATACAACTCTTATTTAAGAAATCCATTAAGGAATGTAGTTTTGACATCCATTTGCCAGATTTCATAAAATGTGGCAATTGCTAACATGATTCAGACAGACTTAAGCATTGCTACGAGTGAGAAAATCTCATCGTAGTCAATACCTTGAACTTTGTCAAAAACCTTTTTCAACAGGTCTAGCTTTGTAGATAGTATCACTACGATCAGCGTTCGTCTTCCTCTAAAGATCCATTTATTTTCTATGACTTGCCGATCATCGGGCAAGTCAATCAAAGTCTACACTTTGTCCTCATACATGAATCCCATATCAGATTTCATGGCCTCAAGCCATTTTGTGGAATCTGGGCTCATCATCGCTTCCTCATAGTTCGTAGGTTCGTCATGGTCAAGTAACATGACCTCCAGAACAGGATTACCGTACCACTATGGTGCGGATCTTACTCTAGTTGACCTACGAGGTTCGGTAGTAACTTGATCCGAAGTTTCATTATCATCATCATTAACTTCCTCACTAATCGGTGTAGGCATCACTAGAACTGATTTCTGTGATGAACTACTTTCCAATTCGGGAGAAGGTACAATTACCTTATCAAGTTCTACTTTCCTCCCACTCACTTATTTTGAGAGAAACTCCTTCTCTAGAAAAGGATCCATTCTTAGCAACGAATATCTTGCCTTCGGATCTGTGATAGAAGGTGTACCCAACAATTACTTTTGAGTATCCTATGAAGACGCACTTCTCCAATTTGGGTTTGATCTTATCAGGATGAAACTTTTTCAGCTAAGCATTGCAACCCCAAACTTTAAGAAACGGCCACTTAGGTTTCTCGCCAAACCATAGTTCATACGTTGTCGTCTCGACGGATTTAGATGGTGCCCTTTTTAACGTGAATGTAGCTGTCTTTAATGCATAACCCCAAAACGATAGTGGTAAATCAGTAAGAGACATCATAGATCGCACCATATGTAATAAAGTGCGGTTATGACGTTTGGACACACCATTACTCTATGGTGTTCCAGGTGGCATGAGTTGCGAAACTATTCCGCATTGTTTCAAGTGAAGACCAAACTCGTAACTCAAATTTTCTCCTCCACGATCAGATCGTAGAAACTTTATTTTCTTGTTACGATGATTTTCCACTTCACTCTGAAATTCTTTGAACTTTTCTAATATTTCAGACTTATGTTTCATCAAGTAGATATACCCATATCTGCTCAAATCATCTGCGAAGGTCAGAAAATGACGATACCTACCGCGAGCCTCAACACTCATCGGATCGCATACATCAGTATGTATTATTTCCAATAAGTCAGTTGTTCGTTCCATTGTTCCGGAGAACGGAGTCTTAGCCATCTTTCCCATGAGGCATGGTTCGCAAGCATCAAGTGATTCCAAAATCCCATCAGCATGGAGTTTCTTCATGCACTTTACACCAATATGACCTAAACGACAGTGCCACCAGTAAGTTGCACTATCATTATTAACTTTGCATCTTTTGGCTTCAATATTATGAATATGTGTATCACTACGATCGAGATCCAACAAACCATTTTCATTGGGTGTACGACCATAGAAGGTTTTATTCATGTAAACGGAATAACAATTATTCTTTAACTTAAATGAATAACCGTATTGCAATAAACATGATCAAATCATATTCATGCTTAATGCAAACACCAAATAACACTTATTTAGATTCAACACTAATCCCGAAAGTATAGGGAGTGTGCGATGATGATCATATCAATCTTGGAACCACTTCCAACACACATCGACACTTCACCCTTAACTAGTCTATGTTCATTCTGCAACTCCCGTTTCGAGTTACTACTCTTAGCAACTGAACTAGTATCAAATACCGAGGGGTTACTATGAACAATAGTAAAGTACACATCAATAATCTGTATATCAAATATACCTTTGTTTACTTTGCCATCCTTCTTACCCACCAAATGTTTGGGGTAGTTCCGCTTCCAGTGACCATACCCTTTGCAGTAGAAGCACTCAGTTCATTGGAGCAGCAACTTGCTTGCTGTTCTTCTTGAAGTTCCCATTCTTCCCTTTGCCCTTTCCTTGAAACTAGTGATCTTGTCAACCATCAACACTTGATGCTTTTCTTGATTTCCACCTTCGTTGATTTCAGCATCACGAAGAGCTTGGGAATCGTTTCTGTTATCCCTTGCATATTATAGTTCATCACGAAGTTCTAGTAACTTGGTGGTAGTGACTAGAGAACTCTGTTAATCACTATCTTATCTGAAAGATTAATTCCCACTTGATTCAAGTGATTGTAGTACTCAGACATTCTGAGCACATGCTCACTAGCTGAGCTATTCTCCTCCGTCTTGTAGGAAAAGTACTTGTCAAAGGTCTCATACCTTTCGACACGGGCATGAGTCTGAAATACCAATTTCAACTCTTGAAAAATCTTATATGCTCCATAGCATTCAAAACATTTTTGAAGTCCTGGTTCTAAGCCGTAAAACATGGTGCACTAAACTATCAAGTAGTTATCATATTGATCTTGCCAAACGTTCATAACGTCTACATCTGCTCCTACAATAGGTCCGTCACCTAGTGGTGCATCAAGGACATAATTCTTCTGTGCAGCAATGAGGATAATCCTCAGATCACGGATCCAATCCGCATCATTGCTACTAACATCTTTCAACGTAGTTTTTCTCTAGGAACATATCAAAAATAAACATAGGGAAGCAACAATGCGAGCTATTGATCTACAACATAATTTGCATAATACTATCAGGACTAAGTTCATTATAAATTAAAGTTCAATTAATCATATTACTTAAGAACTCCCACTTAGATAGACATCCCTCCAATCATCTAAGTGATCACGTGATCCAAATCAACTAAACCATGTCCGATCATCACATGAGATGGAGTAGTTTTCAATGGTGACCATCATTATGTTGATCATATCTACAATATGATTCACGCTCGACCTTTCGGTCTCGAGTGTTCCGAGGCCATATCTGCATATGCTAGGCTCGTTAAGTTTAACCCGAGTATTCTGCGTGTGCAAAACTGGCTTGCACCCGTTGTAGATGAACGTAGAGCTTATCACACCCGATCACCACGTGGTGTATTGGCATGACGAACTTTGGCAACGGTGCATACTCAGGGAGAACACTTTTTATCTTGAAACTTAGTGAGAGATCATCTTATAATGCTACTGTCAATCAAAGCAAAATAAGATGCATAAAGGATAAACGTCACATGCAATCAATATAAGTGATATGATATGGCCATCATCATCTTGTGCTTGTGATCTCCATCTCTGAAGCACCATCATGATCACCATCGTCACCAGTGCGACACCTTGATCTCCATTATAGCATCATTGTCCTCTCGCCGACTATTGCTTCTACAACTATAGCTACCGCTTAGTGATAAAGTAAAGCAATTACAGGGCGATTGCATTGCATACAATAAAGCGACAACCATATGGCTCTTGCCAGTTGCCGATAACTCTGTTACAAAACATGATCATCTCATACAATAAAATTTAGCATCATGTCTTAAGCATATCACATCACAACATGCCCTGCAAAAACAAGTTAGACGTCCTCTACTTTGTTGTTGCAAGTTTACGTGGCTGCTACGAGCTGAGCAAGAACCGTTCTTACCTACGCATCAAAACCACAACGATATTTCGTCAAGTTAGTGTTGTTTTAACCTTCTCAAGGACCGGGCGTAGCCACACTCGGTTCAACTAAAGTTGGAGAAATTGACACCCGCCAGCCACCTATGTGCAAAGCACGTCCGTAGAACCAGTCTCGCGTAAGCGTACGCATAATGTCGGTCCGGGCTGCTTCATCCAACAATACCGCCGAACCAAAGTATGACATGCTGGTAAGCAGTATGACTTGTATCGCCCACAACTCACTTGTGTTCTACTCGTGCATATAACATCTACGCATAAACCTGGCTCGGATGCCACTGTCGGGGAACGTAGTAATTTAAAAAAAAATCCTATGCACACGCAAGATCATGGTGATTCATAGCAACGAGAGGGGAGAGTGTTGTCCACGTACCCTCGTAGACCGAAAGCGGAAGTGTTAGCACAACGCGGTTGATGTAGTCGTACGTCTTCATGATCCGACTGATCCAAGTACCGAACGTACGGCACCTCCGAGTTCAGCACACGTTCAGCTCGATGACGTCCCATGAACTCCGATCCAGTAGTGCTTTGCGGGAGAGTTCCATCAGCACGACAGTGTGATGATGGTGTTGATGATGCTACCGACGTAGGGCTTCGCCTAAGTACCGCTACGATATTACCAAGGTGGAATATGGTGGAGGGGGCACCGCACACGGCTAAGAGATCAATGGTCATTTGTGTCTCCAAGGGGTGCCCCGCTCCCTGTATATAAAGGAGTGGAGTAGGGGTAGGGTCGGCCCTCTCTATGGCGCGCCCTAGGGGAGTTTCCCCCTTTCCTAGTAGAACTAGGAGCCCTTCCAAGTAGTAGGAGTAGGAGAGAAGGAAAGGGAAAAGAGAAGAGAAGGAAGGAGGGGGCGCCACCCCTTCCCCTAGTCCAATTCGGACAAGGCCTTGGGGGGCGCAGCCTCCCCTCTCTCTTTCCCCTAAAGCCCAACAAGGCCCATCTACTCCCCGGCGAATTCCCGTAACTCTCCGGTACTCCGAAAAATACCTGAATCACTCGGAACCTTTCCGATGTCTGAATATAGTCATCCAATATATCGATCTTTACGTCTCGACCATTTCGAGACTCCTCGTCGTGTCACCGATCTCATCCGGGACTCCGAACTACCTTCGATACATCAAAACACATAAACTAATAATACCAATCGTCACCGAACTTTAAGCGTGCGGACCCTATGGGTTCGAGAACTATGTAGACATGACCGAGACACGTCTCCGGTCAATAACCATTAGTGGAACCTGGATGCTCATATTGGTTCCCACATATTCTACGAAGATCTTTATCGGTCAAACCGCATAACAACATGCGTTGTTCCCACTGTCATCGGTATGTTACTTGCCCGAGATTCGATCGTCGGTATCTCAATACCTAGTTCAATCTCGTTACCGGCAAGTCTCTTTACTCGTTATGTAATGCATCATCCCGCAACTAACTCATTAGTCATATTGCTTGTAAGGTTTATAGTGATGTGCTTTACCGAGAGGGGCCAGCGATACCTCTCCGACAATCGGAGTGACAAATCCTAATCTCGAAATACGCCAACTCAACAAGTACCTTCGGAGACACTTGTAGAGCACCTTTATAATCACCTAGTTATGTTGTGACATTTGGTAGCACACAAAGTGTTCCTCCGGTAAACGGGAGTTGCATAATCTCATAGTAATAGGAACATGTATAAGTCATGAAGAAAGCAATAGCAACATACTAAACGATCAAGTGCTAAGCTAACAGAATGGGTCAAGTCAATCACATCATTCTCCTAATGATGTGATCCCATTAATCAAATGACAACTCATGTCTATGGCTACGAAACTTAACCATCTTTGATTCAACGAGCTAGTCAAGTAGAGGCATACTAGTGACACTCTGTTTGTCTATGTATTCACACATGTATCAAGTTTCCAGTTAATACAATTCTAGCATGAATAATAAATGTTTCATGAAATAAGGAAATAAATAATAACTTTATTATTGCCTCTAGGGCATATTTCCTTCATCTTCATCATCCCGGCGCTCTCCATGACGAGGAGGGAGTAGTTCACCCTCGGGGCTGGGGTATGTACCAGTAGCTATGTGTTTGATCTCTCTCTCTCTCTCTCTCTCTCTCTCTCTCTCGTGTTTTTGATTTGGCATGATCTTGATGTACTGCGAGCTTCGCTATTATAGTTGGATCATATGATGTTTTCCCCCATCTACCTTCTTGTAATGGATTTAGTTTTCCCTTTGAAGTTATCTTATCGGATTGAGTCTTTAAGGATTTGAGAACACTTGATGTATGTCTTGCGTGGGATACCCATGGTGACAATGGGGTATTCTATTGATTCACTTGATGTATGTTTTGGTGATCAACTTGCGGGTTTTGTGACCTTGTGAACTTATGCATAGGGGTTGGCACACGTTTTCATCTTAACTCTCCGGTAGAAACTTTGGGGAACTCTTTGAAGTTCTTTGTGTTGGTTTGAATAGATGAATCTGAGATTGTGTGATGCATATCGTATAATCATACCCGCGGATAGGTGACATTAGGGTTTTGGTTGATGTGTGTCTTAAGGTGTTATTTTACTACGAACTCTAGTGCTGTTTGTGACACTTACAGGAATAGCCCAATGGATTGATCGGAAAGATTAACTTTGAGGTGGTTTCGTACCCTACAATAATCTCTTTGTTTGTTGTTCGCTATTAGTGACTTTGGAGTGACTCTTTGTTGCATGTTGAGGGATTTTTATATGATCTAATTATGTTAGCATTGTTGAGAAAACTTGCACTAGTGAAAGTATGAACCCTTGGCCTCGTTTCGAAGCATTGCAATACCATTTTCGGTCACTTTTATCGCTTGCTACCTTGCTTTTTAATATTTTCATATTACAAAAACCTATATCTACCATCCATATTGCACTTGTATCACCATCTCTTCGCCGAGCTAGTGCACCTATACAATTTACCATTGTACTGGGTGTGTTGGGGACACAAGAGACTCTTTATTATTTGGTTGCAGGGTTGTTTGAGAGAGACCATCTTCATCCTACGCCTCCCATGGATTGATAAACCTTAGGTCATCCACTTGAGGGGAAATTTGCAACTGTCCTACAAACCTCTGCACTTGGAGACCCAACAACATCTACAAGAAGAAGGTTGCATAGTATACATTAGTGTCATGACATGGCACCAACATGTTGGGGTAATTTTGCTGTCTGATTTGAGAAGGCGCACACATTAACAATCAACAAAGTCATTTTGGAACAATAGTTGTCACGTTACAATCAGAAACACAAGTATTATTGAAATCGTGGGCATTCTACTTACCATTTCCGTACCACCATGCATCCCCCTTTTTTTATTAGCTAGGAGGCGCCATGCAGGGTAGCTATTTGAGTACGGGAGGCATGCGATTAGACCCCTGCGCATGCTTATCGGGAGGAGAGTCCTTTAACCTCCATCTACCGCTCACCTCTCTCCCAAGGTCTCCATTGATGGCGCCCAAGTCCCTATTTAATGGTGTTGCTACGTCTCACTCGACTGAGATTAAGAGAGAGAAAAAGAAAATCTAAAAAGAAATTTTGCACGGATCTTGATGTAAGATCCGACGGACCTATATAGCATCTACCGCGACTTATAGCAAGACTGATGAATATATAAGGATGACGACAGTGGATAATACTTGTCTTACATATCTAGGAAGATAACTAAAAAAGCCACATGAGGCTACGCCCGAAATACACAAGGGCAAAAGAAGAAGGAATGCACATACAACGATCTGGCTCGCTGATCTCTACTTTCTTGATGCGCTGCAGGTCACGGAGACTAGTTCTCGCGGCGAGCGGCAATAATCTCTTTCATCAGTTTCATGTCCTTAATACGCTGCTTGGGAGCATCCACGGATTCCTCCACCAGCCTTTCGCGCTCGATGCAGAGCATGGCATTATCGTCCATAAGTTTCTTGACGATGATGCCCGTCCTCTTCAACAAGGCAGCGGTCTCCTCCGTCTCCTTCGCCCTCAGCAGGTCGCGCACGGCCCTTAGCTTTGCATTGCCCTCCCCTAATTTCCGGATGACGCCGGTAGCCTATTCAAACGAGGCTTTCATATCATCATGCAACCTCGCCCAGCCGAAGATTTGATCCATCTGGCTATGGGCGATCGCATGCATGCGCCTGTAAGAGTCCTCGCCTGCCCGTGAGACATTTTCCCAGGCCGCCACAGCGCGGGAGGACATCTCTGCTACATTCGCAGCATGGCGGGACATCTCTGCTGCATTCGCAACATGGCGGGACATCTCTGCTACTTCCGCGGCTTGGCCGGACCAGTCTGCTGCATCGACGGCACAATGGGACCTCCGTGCTGCTTCGGCGGTGCGGCGGGACCTCTGTGATGCTACTGCCGTGCGGCGGGACATGTCGGCTGCTTTCGCGACGAGGCGGGACATCTCTCATGCTGACGCTTCCATGCTCGCCTCTCCCTGGTGGTAATCTCTCGACCCAGAACTCACGCTGGCCATGGCAGACGCAAGGGAACGATGCTGAATGACTTGTTTGTGTTTTGTGGATGGGGAGTTTAGGAGGAATGTGCAGTCATCTTGGCATAGTAGTATTCATAACCAAGTACTAATACACTCCTAAGTGGGAAACCGTTTAGGTTGTGATCGGTGTGAACAGGTTTGCAATTAAATATAGCGTGGTAGTAATTTGGAATGTGATGAGACGCAAGCTCAAAATTTATTGACGGTTCTAGTTTCGAAGTGCGGCACTATTCCCGGATGGCGTATCGTGGGCACATGTTCTCGGTCATAGTGTAGCAGTTTTGTAATATGCCACAGTACTTATTTTTCTACTGCTATGTACGTGCAATAACTGGCACCATCAGATACATATCTTACAGTTATTGGGGCGTTCGACAAGAATAGCCTCGTGGCGAGCTATAGACTAGTCTTTTTTTCACACACATAACATCGACACATATCATCTCTCTCCCTCTTTCCCACGCACACACCTAGTCTCTTGGGACTTCTCGCACGCACCATCTCTAGCTCCCTAGGTTGATGCAACCCACATACACTTGTACTCTGAGTTTAGTACGTTATACACAAAGAGAAGAGGTGCACGCAAGCACTCGTCCTATCTCACACACGTATCTATAGCTACGAATTGTAGTGTTCTCAACCATCCGAATAACTCTATCATAGGTCCCCGTTGCTCCTTGGCCTTGAGATTGAGAAGTTTAAAACATGGAGGCTAATCTGGAGGCGCGAGGTTTTGGTTAATGTGCGGGCTGCACACGGCACCAACACGACACAAGCTTCGTCTGCCTGGCGTGCAGTCGGATGAGTACTACTAGTAGTACTACTACTTTGATGTGTCGCGTCAACTCGCACAAGTATGCAACACTTCCTGAACAAACAAACATATAAGCTACTTATACTTCTTACTCAAAGGATCTTTATATCCAACAGAACAAATATCCGTTCAGCTATTGGAAATTACTTTAACTGCTGATCTGATGTGGAAGTAATTATTGCATCGCCACCAAAACCCACCATCCCTTAAGCTAAAGTAGACTGAGCTAACCCATATATTAGCATATTACTAAGATAAACAGAAGGCACAGTAGAATCATTTAGGATGTGAGCTTGTCAATCTAAATGTGGAGGGACACCGTCCTCGACAACCCAGCCTCGGCCAGCAGCTTGGGCGGAACTGTGAAGAAGGTCAGCTCCTGCACGGCGACGTCGCCGGGATCGTTGTCGCTTGTCACCTCGAATTCCACCTTGACGGTGTTGGTCTTGTCTTTGGGCTCCTCGGCGGGCCATTCGCCCACAGCTTGGCCGTGTAGTGCGGTAGTGGGGGCGCCCCCGCTTTGATGGAGACGACCGACACAGTGATAGGCGCGCCGATATCAAGCACACCGCCGACCAAGAAAAATGTGTGGTCGTCCTCCTCCACGAAAAGCAAGAGTCGTGGCTCTGACACTGGCACTAGCGGCTAGAGCACCTTGTCGTACTAGATCCTGTGCACGGGAATGGGATGCACGGTGCTGATGTGGTGGGAGAGCACCAACTGCGGGCCTTCGTAGCCGCAGACGGGCACGGGGCATTTGCAGGGCGCGAGCAGACACACGCTCTGGTGATCGGCGAGCTTGTGGTAAGTGACGTAGATCCCACAACCTTCATGCGGGTACTCCACCCTCACCGAGGAGAGGACGATGTCCATCGCCGTGTTCCGCACATTGAAGCAGCCGCCGCACTAGCACTTCTGGCACTGCCGCTAGTTCTCGGGGCACTCGTCGCGGCAGTCCGCGCAGGGCAGGTGCACTCCCTCGCATTGCACAAATCAATTGAACAACACATCAATCAATAAACATGTACCTTGCTCGATCATCCGAATGGACGAGGTGTATTCAAAACTCATACACTAGAAGCTTCAAGGGGCGGAGGCATGAGGGGCAGTGGAGCAAGGTGAGGTCCATTGAGAGCTCCATCGTCGGGTCTTGTTCCGTCGGCATGATCTCGCCCTCCTCGTGCACAACCATCTCTCACTTTAGGGTCGGGGCATTACAAAGTTTTACCATCACATGTTCATACTACTTCAAGGTGCATTAAATCAACACATGCAAGTATCAAAAGGAAAGTGGCGGCATGCATGCATGCGTTGTAATTAATGCATCGATAAATGCAAATTAATGAAATATATCGACTGCACTGCTTTGATGTGTCGTGTCATCAAGATCAATAGAGCAGGAAGTAGGGTATTACCTCCATCGAGAGGGCCCAAACCTGGGTAAACATCATGTCCCTTGTCTCCTGTTACCATTACCTTAGATGCACAGTTCGGGACCCCCTACACGAGATCCACCGGTTTTGACACCGAAATTGGTGCTTTCATTGAGAGTTCCACTGTGCCGTCGTGATAAGGCATGATGGCCTCTTCAATTGTCTTCAACAACGCAGTCCAGGGGAAGGTTTTCCTTCCCGGACAGATCTTCGTATTCGGCGGCTTCGTACTTCGGGCCAACTCGGATGGC
This sequence comes from Triticum timopheevii, assembly GCA_963921465.1. NCBI lineage: Eukaryota > Viridiplantae > Streptophyta > Magnoliopsida > Poales > Poaceae > Triticum > Triticum timopheevii. The sequence goes on from OY997272.1 coordinate 422,840,121, forward strand.
CACCTGAAGCAGATCGATAGCTATGCCCCTGGCCATCAGGTCAGGTTTGGAAGCTTGAACTATACTGCCGATATCCGTGGGGACTTGATCTTCGACGGATTCGAGCCCATGTCAGGTACGCCGAATAGTCGCGACGAGCATGACTTAGATCTGCCATCAGACAGTGTTCGGAAGATCGCACACGCGGCGGCCCTGGGAATCAACCCGGAGCAGATCACGCCCTCCGAGGACAGGTAGATGGACCCTGCCATGGAGGCCGCATACTCATCAGCCTTGGAGCCAAACACTGGTCCCACCTCCAATGAGGTCGGTGTTGTCGGACCCCCGGACTCGTCTCCGGCTACAGGATCCGAACCGCGTGCATCCGTGCCTATCGAATCTGACTTGGCACCGGTCATGGAGTTCACCTCCGCGGATATTTTTCAGCACTCACCCTTGGGTGATGTGCTAAATTCATTAAGGTCTCTGTCCTTGTCGGGAGATTGTTGACCGAACTATGTCCGGCTTGTGTGGGAAGCGGACGATGAAGAAATTCGTTCCCCACCCACCACCCACTTAATAGCCATTGTCGATAACTTAACCAACGTGATTTACTTCAACTCCGAAGACATCGATGATACGTTCGACGATGCAGGAGAAGAACAGGAACCACCGCCTATAGGGCGCTGGATAGCCACCTCATCGTATGATATATATATGGTGGAGACCCCCAAACAAAGCAATGGCGATGAGGCAACCAAAGATAATCCTTTGTATAAGCAACCCAGGCACCAACATCATAAGTGCCGCTCCAAGCCCCACCATAGCAAAAATAGCGATACCGGCACAAGAGATGATAACAATCCGGATGGTGCCGAAGACGAAAATAATCCTGCCCAGCCAGGCTTCAAGCAGGCCGAGTAAGAAGATGGGCAAGCTAGCCCTAAAGAACAGGCAACAGATGGAGAATCAGAGGATGATAACTACATGTCTCTATCCAAAGATGAAGTGAGCCTTGGCGACAAATAATTCATCGTGCATGAGGATCCCGTCGAGCGGGAGCGCTTCAAGCACCGGCTTATAGCAACTGCAAAAAGCCTGAAGAAAAAGCAGCAACAGCTTCAAGCTGATCAAGATCTGCTAACTGACAGATGGACCGAGGTCCTAGCTGCCGAGGAATACGGACTCGACCGCCCTACAAAAAGTTACCCAAAGCGCAGGTTGCTACCTCAACTTGAGGAGGAGGCGTTAAAGCCCACACTACCAGCACATGATGTGGCTGACCGGCCACCCCGTGGCCGAGACAAAGCAGCGTACCAGCCCGAAGTCCAGACCGCACCCCGACGCCAAACAAGAAAAAACATGAACGCCCGGGGCTCCACGCATGACCTACGAGACAAATTGAAAAACAAAGCAGGACAGTCAAGTTCGATCTACGGATCACGGGGGCGCGCCCCAACGCATGACGAGGACCGTCACGCCAGATACACTAACAAATCCGGCCGGACCGAATACAATTTAGCCCGGCACAGAGGCACCACACACCCCCTATGCTTCACTGATGAAGTAATGGATCATGAGTTCCCAGAAGGGTTTAAACCCGTGTACATTGAATCATATGATGGTACTACAGACCCCGTAGTATGGATAGGATATTTTATCCTCCATATTCACATGGCCTGCGGAGATGATCTACACGCTATCAAGTACCTCCCACTAAAACTCAAGGGACCGGCTCGGCATTGGCTGACTAGCTTGCCGACAAACTCCATCAGGAGTTGAGAAAACCTGGCAGACGCGTTCCTTGACAACTTACAGGGCACCTATGGGCGTCCACCGGATGCTGATGATCTAAGTCACATAACCCAACAGCCCGAAGAGTCAGCCAGGAAATTTTGGACCCAGTTCCTAACCAAAAAGAACAAAATTGTCGACTGCCCGGATGCAGAAGCCCTAGCGGCCTTTAAGCATAACATCCGTGACGAGTGGCTTGCCCGACATCTCGGCCAAGAAAAGCCAAAGTCCATGGCAGCCCTCACAACACTCATGACCCGCTTTTGTGCGGGCAAGGATAGCTGGTTGGCTCGTAGCAACAACACAACAAGCAATCCTGGCACATCAAAAGCCAAGGATAGCAACGACAAACCACGGCGCAACAAACACAAGCGCCGCAAAAACGGTGATAGTGCCGAAGACACGTCAGTCAATACCAGATTCAGTGGCTCCAAGTCCGGTCAGTGGAAAGGGCCATTCAACAAAAACAATTCAGGACCGTCCAGTTTGAACCGCATACTCGACCGTCCATGCCAAATCCATGGCACCCCAGGAACACCAGCCAATCATACAAACAGAGAATGTTGGGTCTTCAAACAAGCCGGCAGATCAGATGCCGAAAACAAGGGGAAGGGGCCTCAAAGCAGCGACAACGACGAGGAGCCCCGATCACCGAATACAGGAGGACAGAAGAAATTCCCTCCCCAGGTGAAAACGGTGAATATGATATATGCAAGCCACATTCCCAAGTGGAAGCGTGCACTAAGGGATGTCTATGCGACGGAGCCAGTCGACCCAAAGTTTAACCTATGGTCCTCTTGCCCGATCGCTTTCAATCGCAGGGACCATCCTACCATTATCCGTCATGGCAGTTTGGCCGCACTGGTCCTCGACCCCATCATTGACGGATTTCACCTCACATGAGTCATTATGGACGGAGGCAGCAGCTTGAACCTGCTATACCAGGATATAGTGCGCAAAATGGGCATCGACCCCTCAAAGATCAAGCCCACAAAAACCACCTTCAAAGGTGCCATACCAGGTATAGAGGCATGTTGCACGGGCTCAATCACACTGGAAGTGGTCTTCGGATCTCCGAACAATCACCGTACCAAAGAGTTAGTCTTCGACATCGTCCCCTTTTGTAGTGACCATCAGGCACTGCTCGAACGAACCGCATTCACTCGGTTCAACACGGTGCCACATTATGCCTACCATAAATTCAAGATGCCTGATCCGCGCGGCGTCATCACGGTTAATGGCAGGTCCGAACTCCGCCTCACTACCGAAGAGTCTACTGCCGCTTTAACAGCAAGAGCAACGCATGGCACCTTCCAGTCGAACATCGAGTCGACGGCCAAGCTCCCAGACACCGCCAAAGGAGTCTGAACTACTGCGCGGCAGGATAGCCCGTCTCGCCCGGAGCTTAATTAAAAACACTCCAGAATATGATAAGACAAGCCACATACCGCGGCTCAACCGCTCTGTGGCGCAAAACCATTTCTTGCATTTTCTTTGCAGGTTCACCATTACGTAGGCCAGGATGGATGGTGCAGAAATAGTTTGAGCGCGTAAGGGAATATCTAGATATTCCCCTCTATGATAATATGACTACACTTTGGATCCGAATACAACTTCCCCCTACCTGGTCTCAGCATGTTCCGCAATCATATTTCTTTTTATCACATTATCTGTACTCATACGCATTGACGTATTACTCAAATACAACATGTGGATTTATATGATGCTCATCTGCTGCTATTTATTATTTAGAACTCTTTTGTTAAAAGGCAGCTACCATTCGCGATATGCCTTAATATGTCAGGGGCTTCATCATACCCATACTACGGCACAAAAGTCCGAACACCTTCACGGTAGTTCGGCACCCCGAACTTATAGCATTATATGCATCAACTCCGAATCATGTCTTGGGTCAATAGTTGGGTTTGCCCGGCTCCTATGTTTTGGTACCTTACGTTCCGCTATATCGGCTAAGGTAGCACTGGGAGAACTACTGTGATTGTGTCCCGGTTCTTCCATACGAGCACCTTAGTAGAGGAAGCCGAAAATTGACTGTCATGATGCAGCGAGAGCTGGTCAGCTGTTCAAGAGGTTCTAAAATCTTTAAGGTTTTCTTCCGCATAATGCCATAACCAATGCAGCATGCGATGGATCGGCTTTTTTCGATCAGGCGCTTATAGAGCCCCTCGTGCGGCCTTCCGAACACTAGGGGTTGCGCCTACCTTCCTTTTAAAACACTCTTATGGCTAAGTGAGAGTGATAAAGCCCTATAGTCCGATTGCCTGGTTCACTATGCTGAACACCTCCTTTAGGGACCCAAAACTGGGATAAAGAGTGCTCAGGTTTATCCCAAACACCCCCATACTTACTACGTGGGGGCGGAAGCCGACGACTGGCCAACTCTTAGGATTAGTATATAAAACGGCCGCGCAGGAGGAAAAACTTTCAAACGACAAGCAATAAATAATAGAAATGACCTTGTTCAGACATTACAAAGGACAAACATGACCGTATTCATGGAAATATAACGTCCTTGGTGCATTGCTTCGCCGCAAGGCGGGCTCCTTTCTAGACACCTTTGTAATACAACTCGGGCTTGCGGTGCTCCTTTCCCTCGGGCGGTCCCTCGGTCATCAACTTTTCCGCATCCATCTTCCCCCAATGCACCTTTGCACGGGCGAAGGCCATTCGCGTGCCTTCTATGCAGACTGACCGCTTGATGACTTTGAGTCAAGGGTAGGCACTCACAAGCCACTTCACGAACCCGAAGTGACTGCTTGGAATCGGCTCGGCGGGCCACAACCGGATAATCAAATCCTTCATGGCTAGTTCGGCCGCCTTATGCAGTTCGATCAGCTGCTTCAGTTGATCGGAGAAAGGCACCGGATAATTCGGCTCCAGATACTGCATCCAGAAGAGCTTATCCGCAGTATTCCCCTCTTAGACTCGGTAGAATTGGGCGGCATCAGAGATGTTGCGTGGCAGCTCCGCAAATACCCCTAGAGAAATCAGAATTTAAATTGTCAACTTGATTTTCTCCTCTGAATTACCCACTTTGTATATAAAAATCCTTACCAGCCGCAATCTTCCTCGCCTCCTGGATTTCCTTCAGGGCACCTTGGGCTTCCCCCCGGGCATCACTTGCGGCTTGGCGAGCCTAGGAGAGTTTAGATTCTTTCCCTGATAAACTCTACTCCAAGGTCTCGCATTTCTCCATGGCCTCTTGAAGCTCTCGCTCAGCTTCAATAACTCTGGCCTCATGCTTCTTGCGGAGAGCCTGCTCGGTGGCGGCCTTCTTCTCGGCTTCGGCCACAGCCTTTTTAAGAGCCTCAATTTCGGCCGTCGCCCCTAGAGCACATTATAAAAATATTTTCATCAAACACACTTATTTCATCTGTGCTAAACAAACAAGGTTTTTGTATACCTTGGTTGTCCTCCAGCTGTTTCTAGACTCGGCCAAGTTCTCCTTCGGCCCGCTCCATACTATGCCTCAATCCAGATACTTCCACAGCATGAGAAGTGCAGACGCAGCAGACGCGTGCTTATTAAGAAAGAGTTAGAGGCCATCAAGTAAGTCTCCTGTGAACATACATTTGATCCTCTGTCGGGTATCTTCCTTCACCGAACAGTGTATCAGGGGCTGCTATCTATACCATGACACTCTTCCAAACCTCATAAAACATACCTCAAAGCCTCTCAATGAGGCTGATACAGGATTTATTCTGTCCACTCTCGGCGGACTAAATCTTCTCAATCACTGCACCCATAAGGGCACGGTGCTCATCAACGGCGCCCCTCAGCGCCGCTAACAAAGCATTCGGCACCTCCAGTTGGACAGAGGAAGCTGGTGGAACAGACTCACCCACTTTAGCCGATGGAGGCGGCCTGTCTGATTCTGGGGCCTTATTGATCTTTAGTATTGTGTCCGGCTGGGGGCCGGATTCAAGAAGACCCCCACCATCGACATCCACGAGAGCCTTCTCTCCCGTGTGTCCGAACTCTGAAGTTTGGCCTCCTGACGTCGCCTTTGCAATCTCCCCTCCCCCTTTGTGGCCCGGGCCCTTCTGGGACGAAACCTCGGTGTCATTCACATGTCCGTAGGAGGGGGCCTTCAGGGGTGTCTCGCTCTCCATAGCATCCGAACCCAGCAAATCTTCCGACGAGGGTTGTTCGGCACGGGACCTCGCAGGACTATAAAAAGTATGGCTCATATTAAAATGTTAGGCCATGTCAAGTCTGGATGCATAAGTATGTTTGGATTTTATACTCACGAATTCACCAGGGGATGGGCCCTGGGATCCCACTTCGGGCTGCTATCGGCGGCGGCAGTGGACTCCTCTGGAAGGGGAGTTTTTCCCCTTTTAGGTGACTCGGCCTCCAAGGATGAGGAGGCCATCCTTTTCTTTCTCCCCCCCCCCCCCCCCCGTGGGGTCCTCCTCCTCCGCGTCCTCTTCGGAGGAAGAATGGGCATTGGAGTCTTTGGATTTTGTGTCCGAGGCTCCATGGCAACGGAGGCCAGCCTCCTTTTTGGCCTTCTTTTTCGGTGCCTTATAAGGCGCCGGGACCAGCATCTTCATCAGAAGTGGGCTGGCCGGTTCTTCTGGCAGCGGGGCCGGACAGTAGATCCGCCCCGCCTTCTTCGGCCAGCCCTGGGAAATTGATGGGAAATATGTTAGGCATTTTCCTAAGGATATGCAAGTAAAACATATGAATTGTCAACGAACAGTTACTTACCGAACTTGCAGGACGGGACAGTTGGTACCCACGGTCCTCGGCGGAGTCTGGCCATGGTTTGTGGACTTAAAAACCACTTTCCAGATGTCCTTATGTGTAGAGCCAAAGATCTCTAGCAGGGTCTGGTGCTTGGCCGGGTCGAACCCCCATAGATTGCAAGCCCGGTGTTGACAAGGTAGAATCCGGCGAACTAGCATCACCTGGACTACATTAACGAGCTTGATACTCCTGTCTTCCATATCTTGGACACACATCTGGAGCACCGATAGTTCGTCAGACGAAGCCCAGTTCAGGCCCTTCTTAGGCCAGGACGTGAGTTGTAGAGGGGCTCCAGATCTGAATTCCGGAGCAGCGGCCCATTCTTTACCGCGCGGCTCAGTGATGTAAAACCACTGCTGCTGCCACTCCTTGACGGAATCACTGAAAGTACCCGTTGGCCATGTAATGTTGGGCATCTTGCTCACCATGGCGCCTCCGCACTCGGCGTGCTCACCGCTCACTACCTTGGGCTTCACGTTAAAAACCTTCAGCCATAAGCCAAAGTGTGGCGGAATGCGGAGAAAGGCCTCACACACGATGATGAATGTCGAGATGTTCAGGAAGGAATTTGGGGATAGATCATGAAAATCAATCCTGTAATAATACATGATACCGCGAATGAACAGATGAACGGGAAAACCTAGCCCGTGGACAAAATGAGGGAGGAATACCACCCTCTCGTGGGGTTCCGGAGTGGGGATGATCTGTCCCGCCGTTGGAAGACGGTGGCCAATTCTCTTGGCCAAATACCCGGACCCCCCGAAGCTTTTTGATATCCTTCTCTCGGATGGTAGAGGCCATCCACTTGCCTCCTGCTCCGGATCCGGACATTTTCAGGAAGCCTTTTTGGGCTGAGAAGAGGAGCGCTTGGGCACTAGGCCTCAAGCGAAAGGGAATGGATGAGCAGAGGAAGGCGTGGGTGAAGAAGGGAGTTCTTATCCCCTTATAAAGGCAGCGGAGATCCTGCGCCTCCCCACTTGCCCGCTAAAATCGCTTATTCCCCAAGTGCCACGATTGATGGTGTGGTTGGGTAACCCACACTCGTATTGATGAGAATCCCGTGATAAGGGGACACGATCTCTGCTTTGACAAGACGTGCCGATAAAACTTCCCCGCGATATGTGCGGTGGCTGGTTGTGAAAAACGGTTCGAATAATGACCGGACCATGGAGTGATGTCATAAAAAGCTGTCAGCAGATTAGATTTATGGAATATTGTGCTCCCTACGGTGGTATGTGGAATTTGTTTTGCAGAGCTGGACACAATTCTCGTGTTCAAAATCTTCTATGGAGTATTCGGAGAAGGAACCCGCCTTGCAATGTCGAAGACAATCTGCGCGCCGGACTCATCGTCATTGAAGCCTGGTTCAGGGGCTACTGAGGGAGTCCTGGATTAAGGGGTCCTCGGACAGCCGGACTATATACTTTGGCCGGACTATTGGACTATGAAGATACAAGATTGAAGACTTCGTCCCGTGTCCGGATGGGACTCTCCTTTGCATGGAAGGCAAGCTTGGCAATTCGAATGTGGATCTCCTTCTCTGTAACCGACTCTGTGTAACCTAGCCCCCTCCGGTGTCTATATAAACCGGAGGGTTTAGTCCATAGGACAACAGCAATCATAATCATAGGCTAGCTTCTAGGTTTTAGCCTCTACGATCTCGTGGTAGATCAACTCTTGTAATACTCATATCATCAAGATCAATCAAGCAGGAAGTAGGGTATTACCTCCATCGAGAGGCCCCGAACCTGGGTAAACATCATTTCCTTTGTCTCATGTTACCATTAGCCCTGGATGCACAGTTCGGGACCCCCTACCCGAGATCCGCCGGTTTTGACACCGACACAGTGCCTCTAAGATTAGAATCGTTGGAGTCGGCTGCATGCTATGAGGCCGTCTTGAAGCATTTTTCTGATTAAAATAATCTTCTGGCCCTACCTGTCATCCTGGTGATTGTAGTTTGCATGCTCATCTGGTCAAGATAGGAATATACTCTATATATTTTAATTTGTGGTGGGGTAAATGTTAGAGGTTGCAGCAAATATATTGTACACTGCGGGTCTTTTAGCGAAGTTTAGAGGCAAGCATGTGGGGCCAGTCCTATGATGTGTCGCATCAACTCGTAGAACGAGGAGAAGCTTGATTTTACGACTACATGCATTCTCCCTCGCCCATGCATGCGGTGGCTCGCAGACGAGGACAGGCTTTTGCTTACTACAACAAGCTATCCCTCCCGCACACGGTGGATGGACATGCAACAGTTGATTTGATATGGTAGAAGTAGTAACATCATTGTTCGTCTTCTCGAAGAGGCGGAGAGCCAAGCGCAACCCGAACGTGGCAGTTGCGAACGCTCGCATGGCAGTTTTTGCATAGGGGTGGGGCGTGGTGCAGAGCCTTGGAGCACGCATATAGCCAGGCTCTTGCATGAGACAAAAATGCCATGTAAGCAGGCTATAAGCCCACTATTGTACTTGCTCTTAATAGTATAGCCCTGTAAACAAGAAAGGAGGGACTACTCCCTCCGTTCCTAAATACTCCCTGCATTTTTATTTAGTCCGCGTATTAGCTTTGGTAAAAGTCAAGCTTTATAAACTTTGACCAAGTTTATAAAAAATATATTAACATAAGCAATAACAAATCGATACAATTAGATTTATTATTGAATGTACTTTCACATCATATATATTTGTTATGATAAATGTTTAAATTATTATTTTTAAACTTGGTCAAACTGTATGAAAATTTAACTTTAGTCAACTCTAATATGCAAAGTAAATAAAAACGGAGGGAGTATTTTCCTTTCTAGATATTTCAACAAGTGACTACACCCTAAGTGAGAGCAAAATGAGTGAATCTACACCATAAATAAATACGTAGTTCTCTTGTTTTCATCTCCGCCTTGGTCGCGGTGCACACTATTGAGTATACTACGATTGACTAGACTCTTTTGACATGCATTTACGTTGATACGGCTTGAATGCCAACGAGGCAGAGGGTATCAGTTCCCAAAATATTGAACGGTCAATGATGCCTCCGCATTTAGTTAGCCTGCAGAGGTATGAGTAAGTAATTGGAGAAGCAGAATGAAGCCAACATGATGTGAATGCAATGCAGTTTGGACTCTCATAAAGGCGCCCCACCACTCCAATCCATCTACTCCTAGTCTCTGTGCAACACTGCCCACTCCAATACAAGACCAAGACCAAGTGACCACAAGCCACAAGGACCAATGGCCTTGATGGACACGAGTGGCAGTCGGCTGTGCTGGTTCGGCCAAGATGCCAGCCTGCGGCCCCGGTGTCGATGTCAAAACCGGCTGATCTTAGGTAGGGGGTCCCGAACTGTGCGTATAAGGCTAATGGTAATAGGAGGCTGGGGACACAATGTTTACCCAGGTGCGGGCCCTCTCGATGGAGGTAATACCCTACTTCCTGCTTGATTGATCTTGATGATATGATTATTACAAGAGTTGATCTACCACGAGATCGTAGAGGCTAAACCCTAGAAGCTAGCCTATGATTATGATTGTTGTTGTCCTACGGACTAAACCCTCCGGTTTATATAGACACCGGAGGGGGCTAGGGTTACACAGAGTCGGTTACAGAGAAGGAGATCTACATATCCGAACTGCCAAGCTTGCCTTCCATGCAAAGGAGAGTCCCACCCGGACACGGGACAAAGTCTTCAATCTTGTATCTTCATAGTCCAACAGTCCGGCACAAGCACATAGTCTGGCTATCCGAGGACCCCTAATCCAGGACTCCCTCAGTGGCCCCTGAACCAGGCTTCAATGACGATGAGTCCGGCGCGCAGATTGTCTTCGGCATTGCAAGGCGAGTTCCTTCTCCGAATACCCCATAGAAGATTTTGAACACAAGGATCATGTCCGGCTCTGCAAAACAAATTCCACATACCACCGTAGAGAGTACAATATTCCACAAATCTAATCTACTGACAACTTTTCACAGCGTGACATCACGCCACGGCCCGGTTATTTATTCGAACCATTTTTCTCAACCAGCTGCTGCACATATTGCGAGGCGGTTTCCTTGGCACGTCTTGTCAAAGCAGAGATCGTGTCCCCTTATCATGGGATTCTCATCAATACAGGTGTGGGTAACCTAACCGCGCCATCAATCGCGGCGCTTGGGGAATAAGCGATTTTACAGGGCAAGTGGGGAGGTGCAAAGTTTCTACCGCCTTTATAAAGAGATAAGGATTCCTCTTTTTCACCCACGCCTTCTTCTTCCCCTGCTCATCCATTCTCGCATGCTCGAGCTCCAGTGCCCAAGTTCTCACCTTGTCCGTAAAGCCATTCCAAACATGTCCAGAGCGGGAGCCAAGTGGATGGTCTCATCCGTTATAGAGGAGGACATTACAAAGCTCCGGGAAGCCGGATACCTGGCCACAAACATCGCGCACCGGCTCCCAAACGCAGGGCAGATCATCCCTACTCCGGAACCCCACGAGAGGGTTGTATTCCTTGCTCACTTTGTCCGCGGACTGGGATTCCCCCTCCACCCATTTGACCGTGGGCTCATGTTCTACTATGGGCTGGACTTCCATGATCTGGCCCCCAATTTCATCCTCAACATCTCGGCGTTTATCGTCATGTGCGAGGCCTTCCTCCGCATCAAGCCCCACTTCGGCCTGTGGCTATAGACCTTCAACGTGAAGCCGAAGGTGGTGGTCGGCCAGCAAGCGGAGTACGGAGGCGCCATGGTGGGCAAGATGCCCAACATCACCTGGCTCGAAGGCTATGTGGAGACTGTGAAGGGGTGGCAATCGGGGTGGTTCTATATCACCATGCCGTGCGAGGCCAACAGGGCGGCGGCCCCCGAATTTTGATCTGGCATCCCCATGCGGCTCACCTGCTAGAAAGAGAAGGGATTAGCCTGGGTTTCATTAGTGGAGCTGACCGGACTCCAGACCTGTATCAAAAATATGATGAGCAAGAAAATCAAGCTTGTCAACGTGGTCCAGGTCATGCTCTTCTGCCGGATCCTTCCGTGTCAAAGACGGGCTTTCAATATGTGGGAGTTCGACCCGGCCGAACACCAAACGCTGCGAGAGCTCTTCGACATGATGCACAAAGACGTCTAGAAGGTGTTGTTCAAGGCCGCCGAGGTACCTCCTCCCATTACCGAGGATCACGGACTCAACGCAAAGCGCCCCGCCAATCCGGTAAGATCTTTATATTTTACAAGATGTTTCTTACCCCAGTATATTCATGGGAGGAATCTAAGACTCCACGCCAATTTAACAGGACTGGGTGGCGACAGCGGAGCGGATCGACTGTCCAGCTCCACTACCTGAAGATCCAGCAACGGCTCTCTTAACACAGATGCTGTTTCCGGCGCCCTATGAGGTGCCGGAGAAGAAGGCCAAGAAGAAGGTCGCGGGGACCAGGAAAGGCCTCCGGCGCAAGGTTGTATCGGATTCATCGTCCGAAGACACCAAGGCGCGCTCCTCCAACAAAAACGAGGAGGAGGAAGAGGAAAGTCCTCCCCCCCAACCAGGGGTAAAAGAAAAGGAAGGCCACCCCGTCTGGGGAGGCCGAAGGGTCCAAGAAGGGAAAGACCCTCCCTCCGGACCACTCCACAACGGCCGCCTACAGCGACGAGGAGTGGTTGCCCAGGGACAAGCCCCTGGCGAGGTCGTAAGTATCCGGACACTATAATACTTCTGGTATGTTTTGCTTTATTGCTTCTTATCATGTCAAATATGATCGTGCAGTCCGTCCAAAGCCCGCATCGACGTATCCTCCTCTGATGGGTCTTTGGGCCAGTCGGCGATGAACAGCAATTCACTCCCGATGGCCACCTCCCCCGGCCCGCGAACGACACCGAGGTGTTGTCTCAGAGGATACCGGACCAAGGGGAGACAGTTCTGGAGACACCCCAAGGCAAAATCCCAGACGTCGGGCGCATGGGGGGGAATACCCCTATGAATTCTGATGACGGGGGTCACAGCAAGTTTGGTCCCCAGCCAGCTACTGCGCCGGAACCTCCAGTGGTTCCGGATTTAGGCAGGTAGCCCCTCGCTAAGGGGGCGAGCCGCCTGTGCCGATGACCTCTATCCATCCAGAGGCATCAAACAACTTGCTGGAAGAGCTTCGCGACGCTTCCATTGACGATGGTGCGGTGATCGAGAAGGTTATGTCCGCCAAAAGCGGATTGACCGAAGCCTGCACCAGCCTCCTAAAAGGCTTTGAGGTAAGTAATCAAATTATGAGAAAATATCACAGTATAGACAGTAGCCCCTGATGCTCTATTTGGTGTTCGGAAAGAAAGGCCGAACAGAGGTTCAAATAACGTCCACAGGAGTCTAATCAGAATATGTCTATGTGAATAAGCAGGCATCGCTGCTGGCCGCTGCCGCTCGTACTATGGAGGTCTCCGGACTGAAGCGGGACCTGGAGCGGTCCGAGGAAGAGCTTGGCCTCACGAAGAGGCAGCTCGAGGAGAACAAAGGTAAGTGATACCCCGTCTGTATATTGATAAAGAAAAAATGGTTTTAGATCATAGAATCGTCATGAACTTTAATAGGGGCCACAACCGAAGTGGCGGCCCTGAAGAAGGCACTGTCCTAGGCCGAAGACAAAGCGGCCAAGGAACGCATCGAGCGTGAGAAGCAAGAGGCCTGAGTCGACGAGGTCTAGCAAGAGCTCCAGGATTTCGTCAAAAAATACGACTCCTTGGAGCATGACTCTAAGACTCAAGAGTCCGAGCTTGCGAAGGCCCTCCAGAGCGCACAAGATGCCAAGGCTGAAGCCCAAAAGGCCCTCCAGGAGATTCAGGCGGCCAAGAAGATAGCGGCGGGTAAGGCATTCATTATGCAAAGCAAGCATGTGAAGGAGACTTTCCTTTTACTTACCCGAATTCGAAGCTCTCCAGGAGCGTTCGCAGATCTGCCGCACAGCATATTAGATGCTGCCGGAATTCTACCGGGCCGAAGGAGGGAGCTCGACGGAGAAGTTGTTCTGGTCTCAATATACTAGTTCCGAACATCCGATGCCCTTGAGCGACCAGCTGAAGCAACTGGTCGAATTGCACAAGGTGGCTGAACTGGCCATGAAGGACCTCATAGTCTAGCTATGGCCTGGCGAGCCCCTGCCCACCAGCTACTTCGGCCTTGTAAAGCGGCTGGTGAGTGCCTGTCCGCGGTTTGAAGTCATTAAGCGGTCAGTCTGCATTGAAGGTGCTTGCAGGGCCTTCGCCCGCGCGAAAGTGCACTGGGCGAAGATGGATGCCGAGAAGCTGGTGACGGAGGGGCCGCCGGAGGGCAAGGAGCATCGCCACGCCAAAAAGTATTATGACAGTGTCCTGAAGGGCGCCCGCCTTGTGGCGGGGGAATGTGCTAAGGATGTAATATTTGAATGAATGTACTCATTTGATCCTATAATATGAAAACAAGTTCATTTGCGCTATATAACGCTTGTTGATTTAAAATTTTACCTTCTGTGCGGCCGTTTATAAAATCTGAGAGTTGGCCAGTCGTTGGCTTCTGCCCCCATGTAGCTAGTACCGGGGTGTTCGGGATAAACCTAAACACTCTTTATCCAAAATTTTTGGTCCTTTAAGGAGGTGTTTAGCGCAACGAACCAGGCAAGCGGACTATACAGCTTTATCACTCTTACTTAGCAAAGTCTATAATTTAAAATTTCGGTGTAGCCCCTGGTATTCGGAAGGCCGAATTTGGGGCGCTATACACGCCTAAATCGGACAAGGCCGATTCCTCGCCCGAAGCAGAAAAAATCTTTAAGGATTTGAGACCTCTCGAATAGCGACCAGCTCTCGCCGCATCATGACAATCAGTATTCGGCTTTCTCTACTGAGGTGCTCGTCCGAAAAAACTGGGACACAATCGCAGTAGTTCTCCATGTGCTGCCTTAGCCGATGTATCGGAACGTAAGGCAGCAAAACATGGGAGCCGGGCAAACCCAACTATTGACCCAAGACATGATTCAGAGCTGATGCATATAATGTTATAAGTTCGGGGTGCCGCACTATCAAAAGTGTTTAGACTTTTCTTGCCGTGTTATGGGGTACACTGAAGCCCTTGGCGAACTAAACGTACCAGAATGTACGGTTGCAATAAATAAATCAGTCAAGGAAAAAGATAAAGAAATGTAATAATAAGCTGTTATACATTATTTTCCGTTGTTATTTGAATAATACATCGAGGCATATGTGTGCAAGTAGTGCGATGAGCTAAATAGGACTGTTTGACACGTCCTAACCAAGAGCGAGCTGCGTGCGGGTATGTAAGACAGGTATAGTGATCGTTATCAAAGATCACCTGGGGATTCCCTTGTACGCCGAAGCTTCTTGTCTCCTTGGTGTTTCCGTCCCATTATGGGTCCGATTGTCGGACTATCAGAAGAGCCTCCCGAAAATAGGGACCTGTAAAGAAAAGGAGTGAAGATATACGGATCCTGGGGCGGTTGAGCCGCATTGTGGACCGTGTCGTAGTCGTGCCTCCGCCTATGCCCATGGTATTTTGAGTGCGTAATTATGTATGAGCGGCACAAATTGCACCGCTTGACTGGGACTAGGCCGGAGGCCGAATTGCTAGGCGAGCTCTGGACGTGCCGGACGATCCTGTTACAGGGTACTCTAGACTCGATTGACGGTGTCCGGGGGCTTTATTGCCGAAATGGCGATCTGCCTAAGAAGGCTGCTCTGTACTTCTGCTGTGAGGGCCGCAGTGTGCTCCTCCGTACGGAGCGAGGGCCGCAGTGTGCTCCTCCGTACGGAGCGAGCGCTCTCTGTTTCCATTAAGTGTTATAACCCCGCAAGGTCCTACGTGTAGCCCCAGGACTTGGTGTTTATGTTTGATTGGCGACGGGGTGAGGGCTAGTGTTCGGGGTGATACGCCGCTTCGTCTCGGCCACGAGGTGGCCGGTCAGCCGCATCCTGCGCTGGTAGTGTGGGCTTTAATGCCTCCTCCTCGAGTTGAGGCAGCAACCTGCACTTTGGGTAACTTTTGGTTGGGCGCTCGAGTCCATATTCCTCGGCTGCCAGGACCTCAGTCCATCTATCAGTTAGCAGATCTTGATCAGCTTGGAGCTGCTGTTGCTTTTTCTTTAGGATTTTTGTAGTGGCTATAAGCCGGCGCTTGAAGCGCTCCTGCTCGACGGGATCCTCAGGCACGATGAATTCTTTGTCGCCAAGGCACGCTTCATCTTTGGAGAGGGGCATGTAGTTGTCATCCTCTGGTTCTCCATTCGTTGCCTGTTCCTTAGGGCTAGCTTGCCCATCCTCCTGCTCGGCCTGCTCAAAGCCTAGCTGGGCGGGATTGTTTTCGTCTCTGGCATTATTTGGAGCATTATTGAATCTTGTACCAGTATTGCTATTTTTGCTATCACGAGGCTTAGAGCGGCACCGATGACGCTGGTGCTTAGATTGCTTCTCAGGGGGGTTATCCTCTGCTGCCTCATCGCCATCGCTTTCTTTGGGGGTGTCCACCATATACATATCATATGATGAGGTGGCTGTCCAGCTCCCTGTGGGCGGTGGTTCCTGTTCCTCTCCAGCATCGTCGTCCATACCGTCGATGTCTTCGCAGTCAAAATCAAGCATGTCGGATAAATCGTCGACAATGGCTACCAAGTGGGTGGTGAGTGGGAAACGAATTTCTTCGTCTTCCACTTCCCACTCAAGCCGGACATAGTTCGGCCAAGAGTCTGCTGATAGGGAGAGTGATTTCAGTGAATTTAGCACGTCACCCAAGGGTGAGTGCTGAAAGATATCCGCGGAGGAAAACTCCATGATTGGTTCCCAATCAGATTCAATAGGCACGGATGCGCGTGGTTCGGAACCTATGGCCAGTGACGAGTCCGAGGTTCCGATGACACCGATCTCTTTGGAGGTGAAGTATGTGTTCGGCTCTAGCGCCGATGAGTGCGCGGCCTTCCTGGCGGGGTCCATCCACCCGTCCTCGGATGGCATGATCAGCTCCAGATTAAAAGCCGGGGCCACCGCAGGTGTGATCTCCTAAACACCGTCTGATGGCAGATCTAAGTCATGCTCATCGTGACTTTTCGGCGCACCTACCATGGGCTCGAATCCCTCAAAGATCAAATCTCCACGGATGTCGGTGGTGTAATTCAGGCTTCCAAACCTGACCTGATGGCCAGGGGCGTAGCTATCGATCTGCTCCAGATGGCCAAGTGAGTTGGCCCGCAATGCGAAACCGCCGAATACGAAGATCTGTCCGGGGAGGAAAACCTCACCCTGGATCGTATCGTTGTAGATGATTGAGGAGCCATCAAGCCTTATTGTGACGACACAGTGGAACTCTCAATAAAAGCACCAATGTCGGTGTCAAAACCGGCGGATCTCGGGTAGGGGGTCCCGAACTGTGCGTCTAAGGCTAATGGTAACAGGAGGCGGGGGCACAATGTTTACCAAGGTTCGGGACCTCTCGATGGAGGTAATACCCTACTTCCTGCTTGATTGATCTTGATGATATGAGTATTACAAGAGTTGATCTACCACGAGATCATAGAGGCTAAACCCTAGAAGCTAGCCTATGATTATGATTGTTGTTGTCCTATGGACTAAACCCTCCGGTTTATAAAGACACCGGAGGGGGCTAGGGTTACACAGAGTCGGTTACAGAGAAGGAGATCTACATATCCAAACTGCCAAGCTTGCCTTCCACGCAAAGGAGAGTCCCACCCGGACACGGGACGAAGTCTTCAATCTTGTATCTTCATAGTCCAATAGTCCGGCACAAGCACATAGTCCAGCTGTCCGAGGATCCCCTAAACCAGGACTCCCTCACCCGCACCATGCAGCGTTTCCAGCTGGTGCCAGCAAGCGCCAGCGTCATAGCCCTCGTCGACGCCGTCTTCGCCTCTCGGATGTGCCAGATGATGGTCGACTTCATCCACAAGTTCACCGCCGTCAAGAAGCACATGGATGACCTTGCCGTACTGCTCAAGCCCGTGCGCCTAGGCTCCTTGTTGCCTGCCACCCTCGTCAGCCTCCAGGGTGATGAATTCTTTGAAGCACTGGTGGCCCTGCAGGTGACGGAGGTTGCAACGAAGAATGTGTACCTTGAGGCCACGCTCGTCGCGCAGCACCTCGCCATGCAAGAAACCGTCGACCTTCACATCCACGTCTATGAGGAAATCTTCTACATAGGCCACTACAAGGCCAGCGAGTACAGAAAGACGTTAGCCTTCTTCCAGTGGCTGGAATCTTTGGACGCCATTGTTCAGAAGCACTTCGACCTAGCCACGAATGCCGATGCAACTTAGCCGCCTTTCGATGGGCCGGCACCCTAAGTCCAGGAGGTGGACATCGTTGATGGATGCATCTTTCTTCTTGCCTCCTGTAACCAGCACTACATCGCCTTGTGGCCTTAATGTTTTATTAGTGTATGGCATTTTTATTCCAGTCGTAAATGACATGTGTGATCCCTTGCTCTTATCTGGCGTTAATTATATGTAGTATCACTGTCTTCCACCTGGTGTACTACCTAGGTCCTGGTTTATTAGTCCCTTTTGTAATTTGTGCTAAATTTTGACCAAGATTTAACTGACAAAATGTTAGTGCATGTCAACAAAAATTATATCATTTGATTTGTATTTGAACATAGTTTTCAATGATATAATTTTGGTGACATGCATGAATCTTTTGTTAGTCAAATTTGTGGTCAAAATTTGGCACACATTACGATGGGGAGCAATAAAGTAGGATGGAGGTAGACTGGTCTGTCAACATCGTGTTTTGTATCTAATTTTGACTTCAGCGACCCAACCTACATGGAGGGAGTGTTGTATATATTAGAGCGACAACTAAACTTATATATTCAAAACTGAGCGTTACTACAAGTCATGAGTTCAAAACAAGAAAGTGGAACAACTACAGGATGCTTGTGCCATTGGCATCGCACCCCCACACAGTCACGGTGCACAATGTAGTAAATGACTAGTCTCTTCTTGACCCGCATTTACATTGATACGGCTTGAATGCCAAGGAGGGAGAGGGCAGCAGTTCACGAGATGTTGAACGATTAACGACGCATCCTCAATTAGCATGTAGAGGGAATTAATTGGAGAAGCAGAATAGAGCCAACACGATGTGAATGCAACATAGTTTGGACTCTCATATAAAGGCGCCCCACCACTCTGATCCATCTACTCCTAGTCTCTACACAACACTGCTCACTCCAATCCAAGACCAAGTGACCAGAAGCCACAAGCACCTATGGAGGCGATGGACGTGAGTGGCAATCGGCTGTGCTAGATCATCCAAGATGCCAGCCTGCGGCCCCGCACCATGCAGTGTTTCTAGACGGTGCTGGCGACCGCCAGCGTCGTAGCCCTCACCGACGCCAGCTTCGCCTCTCGCATGGATGACATGATGGTCCGCTCCATCCACAAGTTCACTGCCATCAAGAAGCGCGCGGACGACCTTGCCGTACTGCTCCAGCCCGTGCGCCTAGGCTCCTTGTTGCTTGCCACCCTCATCGGCCTCCAAGGTGATGAACTTTTTGAAGCACTTGTGGCCCTGCAGATGCCGATGGTCGCGATGAAGAATGTGCACCTCAAGGCCGTGCTCACCGTGCAGTGCCTCACCATGCAAGAAACCGTCGACCTGCACATCCATGTCTACGAGGAAATCGTCCACATAGGCCACTACAAGGCTAGCGAGGACAGAAAGACGTTGGCCTTCTTCCAGCGGCTGGAATCTTTGGACGCCATTGTTTAGAAGCAGGTCGACCTGGCCACGAAACCCGCTGCTACTTAGCCATTGTTCGGTTGGCCGGCGCCCTGAGACGAGGAGGTGGACGTCATTGACGGATGCATCTTTCTTCTTGCCTCCTATAACCAACACCGCATTGCCTCGTGGTCTTAATGTTTTATTAGTCTATGGCACTATTATTCCAGTCATAACATTTTCACTGTCAGGTGGGGCCGCAGTTAAGCAAATTGACCATCGGCAAATCCCCACCCTACCCACCGCGCGTCGGTTGAGTTAGAATTAGAAAAGAGAAACGAGGGTGAAGAGCTAGCTGTAGCACGGACGATGTTATCAGATGGGACTCGTCTTGATAGAACAGGAGTACTGAGTACTCGTACCTCTTTTTTTTGAGGGAAAAAGTAGTCGTACGTCTAGTACCACTAGTTGGGTGCGTGCGACCTATACCTGTCATCACTTTAGGTCTCCTTTTCGAACCGCAACTACACTTCTTAGTACATATTTTTTCACGCATTTATCCTCCTATATGTACTCCTAGGCTATTTACTGTGGGGACCCCGACTCATAAGTCGTGATCATCAAATGCACGTGTATAGTGATCCTAGAGATCAATGCTCACTCAACACACAAAAGCTGAATAACAAGAGTCTTACATCCATACATACCGTATTACACAAGTAGGACCATTATGGTCGAGTCTTGAGTATAACATCACAGCGGAAATCTTCGTCGATAACTTGGACCCATGCCACTGGTTATTTTATTGGCCAGGCATTCTGACTGGAAAACATCCTAGCTCGCATGTTCGTCGCCGAACTATTCTTCATCATATCCTGTTCTTTCATGCCTGGCCAATAAAATAACCAGTGGCAAGCCAATGAGTACTTTGAATGTACTCGCAAGCAACCCATGTTTTGGTTCAAGATACAACAATGCATGATATAGGTAAATTTTTGCAGAAAGCTAGTTTTGACTGCAATGACATGTTCAACAATTTGTAAGACATGCATCAGGAGAATTAAAGTAACCATGAGGACAGGTTACAGATATCAACATAAATAGAGTGAGCACCAACCGATCTCAATCACGTCAAGTCCTTTGACTTGACCCAAGTAGTTATCCAAACACACACACTGGTTTGTAAACATGTGGACGTAGCCCAAGAGTGGTTACCCAACTGTCCTTGACCGTGGACACGGCTATTCGAATAGTTTTACACTCTGGAGAGGTTGCACACTTTACCCACAAGATCCGGGGAACTTCCGTGTCATCCACGACCCGCGATACCTCAAGTACCCGGGGTAAGCACCCGATCACTATCTTTCCCTAGACGACACTAACAAGGAGTCCACTGGTTGTTCCGTATCCTCACGATGTACATCATACGAGACTCACTCGAGATCGTAACAACCGAGAGGGGACACAACGGTGTATCCGGTGCCCTGTGAAAACAGTCATGGCCGCCCTACCTGGCATGACCCCGTCCCGAGAGAGCACACCAACAACTCTCCCGTCACTAGTAATGCGAGCCCCAAGCTAGTATCGGTCTAGGTAATCAATAATGCCCTTTCCCATATAAGGGTAGAGTGGTTGCACATGTAAGGTTGGAATAACGGTCGCAACTTAAACCAATCCGTTTTGAAAACAACACACACTTGACTCGGTACACCACTTCGTCATCAAGTGGTTACCCATCTCATCATCTCCCTCGGGCATAAGTGGCACCCGATGGGGTTTTCGAAAAGTCTTTTGAAAATACTTTGTCTCCATCACCATGCATATCCCCATCCCTTTTTGCGTAGCACTACTTAGCATCCTATCTACTCCCACCGGCATAACCCTCATAAGAAGGTAGGGTCATGCACAATGCAAGTATCAACATTGAAGTACGATGGCAACCCATCAAAGTGGTTACCACCTCATCATGATTCCGTTGCAACAACAATATGGTGCTATATGACATGCATAAAAAGGGTTTCATAGACATGGTCAAAGGGCTGCTTGCCTGGTTCATCAGAGTCTTGAAATCTTCTGGTCCTTCTCCAAATACTCCGTCTACTTCATCAACTAACGCCGGAAACAATCACAATAAGCAACACAACAAGGTAAAATAAAAGTGCTCTAAAAATGTGAGTTGGACTTTTCTAGGATGCCTTTGGTCATCTGAAAAATTACCAAAGTGGTTTTATTGGAATTGGACCAGTGGATATTTCTGAACATTTCAATATGATGGAATCAATGGATTTGATGGATCCACAAGTTGTCCACAGAATGCCATTTTATAAAAATGAGTAAAAGTACCCATTAATTCAGGCATGATTTTATAAACATTTAGAAATTGGTTTCACTGGATTTGGAGTTGAAATGAATATAATATGGATTTTTAAAGTGGACATATGTGGATAAATGACCTATTTAATGTACCCAGTGAAAACCAAGCACAATAAAAATGTTCACTACACCTCATTAAATATATCATGATTTATGGAGTTACTGAAAATTTGAACCATCAGATTTGGACTTGAAGTGAGGTCTCTGGAAAAGTTTGAATCTTGCTGAAAAAAGAAAAAGGAAAAAGGGGGCTTTACCCTTATCATGCTTGCAAGGCGAGAGATAAGCAGCGGGCCAGCCCAACTGCACAGCCGCGCGCAGGCTATCGACGCAGGAGGCGTATTTGCGGGAATACGTCTTCCCTCGGCGAAGGCGGAAGTTGGCGGAGACCGTCTCCACTTAAACGGGGCGGGGCCCGCTGGCGGGGTCACTGACCTGCGGGATCCACCCGCAGGGTCGTCTCCCTCCTCCCGCCCACGACAGAGGAGGCAGAGGAGGTGGGCCCGAGCGCTTGCCGGTGCCCGTTCCGGTGGCTCCGGCCACCTCCGGCGACCGCCCAGACTCCGGCTAGCCCGGGAGGATTGGCCGCGTCCACCTGGGTACCCAGTTTCCGCCGGGGAGTGCCAGAGCGAGCGAGGCCTCGGCCGCGGTAGGAACAGGCGATGGAGGGGTTCGGCACGGCGTGGAAGGCACGAGGAGGAGGGGATGTAGCACGGGGTGAGTTGACGGTGGTGATGAGAGGGTTTTGGAATGTCTAGGGAGAGAGAGGCTCGGGATAGCCCGAATTTAGGCGGAGCCCGACGGCGGAGCTCCGGCCATTGCGGTGGATGCAGGGCACGGGGAGATGTGTGGTTTGGTCCAGGTGGTGGACGGGAGGGAGAGAGAGCAAAGGAGCTCCAGAGGGAGGTCAGGGGTGGCCATTTATGGCGGGGCGATGGTGCACCGTGGACGAGTGCGCCGGCGAGGTCGTTGTCGTTGCTTGGGGTCACGGGGGCTCGTATGTGCGTGTCCGGGGCGTTTGTAGAGATGGTCTACGGCCAGGGGAAGGGAGAGAAGGAGCAGGGAAGGGCTAGAGGTTCCGCGCGTGTGAGGCCGCTCAGTGGAGCTCTCGGGCGGCCGGCGCGCGTGTGAGCAGAGGCAGCAGGAGGGAGAAGGAGGAGGAGGACCAGGCCGTGGCGTGTCGCGGACGCCGAGGCACATCGACTGGCGCGCTTGGGCGGCCCGAGGTGGACGGGAGTGCGGCGGCAAGGCTCGGCCGCCACTGTAGCGCGCTCCAAAGCAGGCTTTTGGCCGGCATGAGCGCGTTTTGCGTGCTCTGCCGTGTCCACTTGCGTCTGGAGTGTGCTGGGTGATGGGCTAAAGCCTGGGGTGACGTTGGAGAGCTAGCAAAGTCAAAGAAAGAGAGAGAGAGAGAGAAGAAAGAGAGGGAAAGTTGCTGGACAAAGATGAAAAATGAGGTTCTCACCCCCAAATAATTGAGCTGAAGCCATCCAACTTTTGCCAGTGGTAGAGGGGTTCTAGGACATGATGTGGTAGGAATTGTGGCTCAAGGAGAATCCATCTGGTGCCCCAAATGTTGATCACAAAATTATGGCAGAAGGTGTTTGATGGTAGTTTGGTCAAGCAAATGGATCCCACTTGACATGAGAATCAACAGGATCAAATGGCATATATAATTGAGTATGATCACAAAGTTTGATCTCATTTGAAGAAAGTTGCCAATGTAACTTTGGCAAACCCTAGAAATGAACAGAAATGGATTTTCCAAGATTTAGTCATGAAAATATGTTCTACTTGATGCACCACTTTGTGTAGTGTCATCATTTGAGGTTATGAACATTTCAACAAAAGTTGAGATCAAAAGGAGAAAGTTGCCAATGTAGAGTTGTTCAAATTTGGTTCTGGACAGGAAGGGTTTTGGGGCCCTTTGATCAAGTTAACTTGTTCTCCAACTTGTGCCACTTGGCCTAGATGTATAATTAGAACATTTGAGAATGTTCACAAGGTTTGAGAACATTTGGGAATGTTTGGCAATGTAAAGTTGTTCAAACTTCAAAATAGACATAAATGGTTTTGAGGGGATTTGATGATGTTATCTTGTTCTCCAAAACATGAGACTTGGCAAGATCACCAAATATGGAATTTTTGACATGATGGAATTTTCTTGGATTTTTATGAAAATATTTCCTGTAGAAATATTTCAAATCCTTGGAACTGGCAGAAATGGTTTTGGGAGGTTTTGTCCAATATTTTGAACATGACCATGTGTTGAAACTCTTATATATGGGAAATATATGCCCACTGAGTTTCCCTGATTTTTGTCGAATATTTTTAGAACAATAAAATAATTTTTCCCTATTAAAGACCAATTATGGCCTTAAGAAAAAGCTTTTAAATAAAATAGGAAAATAACTTTTAAAATTATATTTTTGTGGTTTATGGGTGTCCTATATCTAATAGTGGTCAAATATATTTTTGTAAAGATTTTTACTGCCCTTAATTAAGTACTTGCAGTGCAAATCTCAATTCAGGGGTTTTTGATAAAACTAGTTTTTGAAAATACTATTTTGCCAAATTATTTTTGCAAGAAATTATTTTTATGTACTATACACATGGCATGATCATTGGGAAAGGTTTTTGGATCAAGGAGAAGGAGTATAAGAGTTGGAGGATTTATTTTATTTTTAGAGCACTTGCAAACAACAGACAAAAACCAATCAAGGCAAGGTCCAAAACACTCAAAAGTTTTTTGCCAAACCACATTTTATCATGATTGTTAGCTTAAGTGTAGTGGCTTGAAAATCAGGGTGTGACATTTACACGTGCTACCTTTCGCCGACATGTGGGACATAGAGCATCTAGGTCATAGTGCATGCACGACTCGGAGCATATGCAACCATGCCGGCGTACTTTACATTTCAAACCTCATGAATTACATGCAAACCCCCCGCAGAAGAATAAATAAATGAATGAATTACTACATGCAAACCGGATTATTTTCATAGAAACCGGAGCACGTTCATTAAATTTTGGACATAACACATTTATAAAAAACCACCGGACCTAAACCAGTATAAGGGCCTCTTTGATTTGCAAGATACTGAAAACACAGGAATTGGGAAAGTATGATGGAGATGAACCAAGACGAGGAGGAAGAGGAGTAGTACTGTAGATGCAACAAACTGGACTGTAGTACATTGTTTTCTATGGCCATATCACCACATTGTTTTCTATGGACTATTGCCTACTGGTTCACTGGGCCGCCGTGGTTCGCACTCCTCCGACGTGAGTAGTAGTACTAGTATATAGTACACTACATATACCGCGTAATTCTATGCTCCTTCTTACGTACTATGCCGACATGTGGGAGAGCTAGCATCTGGGTCGACGTGTCATGCACCAGATTAGAGTGGGGTATGGAAGGGGGGCATCACCCCGGTCATAGCGCCAGTAATTCATGACTATAGTGAGTAGTCATATCACAAGACCCCGTCTTTCCAGCAGTAAGGCACCGTCAAATCGCACAGCCCTACCTTTCTAGCAGTAAGTTGAATCCGCTACTCCCTCACCCTCCTTGCCTCTCTGTCAGACCGCCTACACGAAAGCTGCCGCACGTACTACCCAGGAAAAGCCTCGCCCTCAACTTTTAACTACTCACACTACAAAAAAAAGACACATCCGTGACATTTTGGGTCGAACGAAAAAAAATTGTCATACTTATGACACTTCTATGACGACAATTATGACAAAACCCGGTATCATCATAGATGTGGTGGGCTCCTACTTCTATGACAAAAAATCGTGACAGAAAATGGGCTTTTCGTCCTGGGCGGGCCGGGGACGCACCTGCATGACATTCTTTGGGCTGTCCATGATGGAAAAAATCGTGGTAGAAGCGAGGGTGAGGAAAATTTCGGGGAGTTCCTAATTACGGTGGGTGGTTGGGGCCGAGCGATGCACGGAGGGATTGCGTGTTTCTCTCGTACATGTACGCGTGTGGGTGCGAGGCGTTGGGCTCTAACTGAACCCGAGCGAGGCGTTCTCCTACTGAACCCGAGCGATTGTACTGCAGGCTACGCGTTACTGAACCCGAGCGATCGATTCCTTCGCTACTGCTACTAACTAAAGTCAATCGAACCTACTGCCTCTTGATGAACAGTAAGCTTTGTTGGGGGGGGGTGGATGAACAGTTCCCAGTGGGGGGTTGGATGAACAGGACCCCGTGGTAGTAGAAGCCATTGCTGCTGGATGAACAGGACCCGATCGATCGAGCCAGTTGGCGGTGGATGAACAGGACCCCATGGAGGGCTGGATGAATAGGATGACCCCGTGGAGGGCTGGTTGAACAGTAGCCGTTAGAGGGCTGGATGAACCCGTGGAGGGGTGGTTGAAGAGGACCCTGTGGAGAGGGTTGGTTGAACAGTAGCCGATGGAGGAGCGGTGGAGGCTGGATGAATAGGAGCCCGTGGATGAACAGTCGCAGGTGGAGGCTGGAGGAGGTCGACGGTGGATGAACAGTAGCCCGTGGAGGCTGGAGGAGGTCCACGGTGGAGATGAACAGTAGCCCGTGGAGTCCCCTTTCGTGGTATGCCACAACCCTTCCGATGAACAGGACCCCCGTTTCGACCATAGCGCTCAAACACAAGTCTGTTTCCTCTGTTTTACGGTACGCCACACGCCTCCCGATCAATAGGACCCCGTTTCGACCATAGGCACTCGAACACAAGTCCGTTTCCTCTGTTTTGCGGTGCGCCAGACCCCTCCCGATGAACATGATCCCGTTTTGACCCTAGGCGGTTGAAAACAAGGCCGTTTGCTCCGTTCTGCGGAACGCTTATACATCTCCAATTTATCTACTTTTCCAAACACTTTTGCCCTTGTTTTGGACTCTAACTTGCATGATTTGAATGGAACTAACCCGGACTGATGTTGTTTTCAGCAAAACTGCCATGGTGTTATTTTTGTGCAGAAAGAAAAGTTCTCGGAATGACCTGAAACTCCACAGAGTCACGTTTTGGAATTAATAAAAAATATTGGCGAAAGAATCAACAGAGGAGGACCCACACCCTGTCCACTTCGGCCCACCCCCCTGAGGCACACCCTCTGCCTCATGGGTCCCTTGGACCTCCATTGACCTCAACTCCAACTCTATATATTCACTTTCGGGGAGAAAAAAATCATAGAGAAGGATTCATCGCGTTTTACGGTACGGAGCTACCACTTCATCTGGAGGGCTGATCTGGAGTCCGTTCGGGGCTCCGGAGAGGGGAATCCGTCGCCATCGTCATCATCAACCATCCTCCATCACTAATTTCATGATGATCATTGCCGTGCATGAGTAATCCCATCGTAGGGTTGCTGGACATTGATGGGTTGGATGATATTTACCATGTAATCGAGTTAGTTTTGTTAGGGTTTGATCCCTAGTATCCATTATGTTCTAAGATTGATGTTGCTATGACTTTGCCATGCTTAATGCTTGTCACTAGGGCCCGAGTGCCCTGATTTTGGATCTGAACCTATTATGTTTTCATGAATATATGTGAGTTCTTGATCCTATCTTGCAAGTTATAGTCACCTACTACGTGTTATGATCTAGAAAACCCCGGAGTGACAATAGTCGGGACACTTCCCGGTGATGACCGTAGTTTGAGGAGTTCATGTATTCACTAAGTGCTAATGCTTTGGTCCGGTACTCTATTAAAAGGAGGCCTTAATATCCCTTAGTTTCCAATAGGACCCCGCTGCAACGGGAGGGTAGGACAAAAGATGGCATGCAAGTTCTTTTCCATAAGCATGTATGACTATATTCAGAATACATGCCTGCATTACATTGATGAACTGGAGCTAGTTCTATATCACCCTATGTTATAACTGTTGCATGATAAATTGCATCCGACATAATTATCCATCATTGATCCATTGCCTACGAGCTTTTCACATATTGAACTTTGCTTAGTTACTTCTCCGTTGCCACTATTACGGTTGTTACAAATCTGCTACTTTTTACTTTTGCCACCTTTACCGTTACTTCCATACTACTTTGCTACTAAATACTTTTGTCGGGGCACTCTGTGGCCGCCGAGCACCTAGGGGGCACGGAGGGCCCCTTTTCTGGTTCGGCGAGGGGTGCGGAGGCTGCGCGCAGAGCGGATCGAGGTCCCGGGCGCGCGGTGGTGTGATTGAGAGAGACGAGCGATTTTTACCCAGCTTCGGAGCTCTCCGGAGAGATAAAACTCCTACTGCTGGTTTGTGTTGTTATTTGATCTTGCTCGAATACGAGCGCACGGAGGAGCCGTGTGTGTCTGTTGGTTCTCAGATGAACCCTACCCTAGTCTTGTGTACCTAGATGAACCCCAACCCTAGTCTTGTGTACCCAGATGAACCCAACCCTAGTCTTGTGTACCCAGATGAACCCAACCCTTTCTACGTGCGCATGGGCTTCCCTTTTATAGTTTGAAGGGGGCACCAACAGGTGGCAGCGTAGGAAGAGGGGGTACAAAGGTAAAAACGCAGGTTGGTGTAACAGTGACCAACAGTGCCCCTACCTAACTGATGGCAGGGGACAAGGGCATTTAATGCCCGTCCGGTCGCCCCAACAGTGCGAGGAGGCAATCGTCAAGTGAGCCACCGGTTGCCACGATGGCGTCTCTATCAGCTTCGCTTGCCACCTTGCTCCGCATGGTTGTGTAGTGTCTTGCCACGTGCCTTTGGGACGGTCTTGTGATGACACGTCGTTGGATGCGCTGGAGCTGGGTTGGCAATCTTGCTACGGCAAGCGCCTTGCCGCAGTCCTCCTCTTGTCGTGCCGGCAAGCTTGCCGGCCCTCGGGCCTTGCCGGGGCGCGCGGGGCGCCGCGGCAAGTCCCCTGGAGGTGCCTCGGTCGGCCTTCCCGGCAAGCTCCTCTTGCCGCGGCCTTTGTTCTCTTCCCGGTGAGCTCTTCTTGTCGGGTCTTGGTTGGCCTTCCCGGCAAGCTCCTCTTGCCGGGGGGGCTTTAGCTTGAGCACTCTGTTCTTGGATGGCATCAACGTAGCCGCGGAGGATCTTGACGGGCGCCCGGCAAGCCCTGCCGCGGGTTGCTGCGACTGCCCGTGCACAAGTTCGGGGTACTAAGGTACCCCCCTACTTTAGTACACCGACAACTTTGCTACAGATATTAAGTCTTTCAGGTGTAGTTGAATTGACAACTCAATTGCTAATACTTGAGAATATTCTTTGGCTCCCCTTGTGTCAAATCAATAAATTTGGGTTGAATACTCTACCCTCGAAAACTGTTGCGATCCCCTATACTTGTGGGTTATCAAGACCTTTTTCTGGCACCGTTGCCGGGGATCAAAGCTCTATTCTTTGAGTCACTTGGGATTTATATCTGTTGATCACTATGAGGAACTTGAAAGATGAAAGAACCAAGATTTTCCCCTAAACTACGAGGGGAGGTAAGGAACTGCCATCTAGCTCTGCACTTGATTCATCTTCTGTTATGAGTAAACTTGTGACACCTACACCTACTATTGATTCTGATATGTCGCTTGTTATTGATGATGCTACTTCTGTTATGCATGATGCTTATGACGATACTACTTCTCTGCTTGATAATACTATGCCATTAGGTGGATTTCTGGATGAACAACTTGCTAGCGTTAGAGATAATGAAATTACTGAAACTGATGATATTAATGAAAGTGATGATGAAGATTCTCCCCCTAGATATGAATTGTCTATTGTGCCTGAGGGTTGTGTTATGGATGAAGAAACTTCTAGAGGCCTTTTTGCTTGCAATGATAGATATGATCTTAAGAAACTATTAGCTAAGCTGAAAGAAAAGTCTCTGAATGCTAGAATGAAATATGACCCTGCTTTTTCTACTTCACCTATCTGTGTTACTGATAAGGATTATGATTTCTCTGTCGATCTTGAGTTAATTACTTTGGTTGAATATGATCCTTATTATGGCTATGAGTCTGAAACTGTTGTGGCACATCTTACTAAACTGAATGATATAGCCACCATATTTACTCATGAGGAAAAAATTCGCTACTACTATATCCTTAAATTGTTTGCTTTCTCATTAGAGGGTGATGCTAAGATATGGTTTAATTCTCTTGCTCCTGGTTGTGTGTGTAGTCCCCAGAATATGATTTATTACTTCTCTGCAAAATATTTCCCCGCTCATAAGAAACAAGTTGCCTTAAGGGAAATATTTAATTTTGTGCAAATTAAAGAAGAGAGTCTCCCATAAGCTTGGGGGAGGCTTCTCCGACTAGTTAATGCTTTGCCTGATCATCCTCTCAAGAAAAATGAAATACTTGATATTTTTTATAATGGACTAACCGATGCTTCTAGAGACCACCTGGATAGTTGTGTTGGTTGTGTTCAGGGAAAGAACTGTTGAGCAAGTTGAATTGCTATTGAATAATATATTGAGCAATGATAATGATTGGACACTTTCTGAACCAACTCCTAAGCCAACTAGGAAGAAAAGGGGTACTCTATTTCTCAATCCTGAAGATATGCAAGAGGCAAAGAAATCTATGAAAGAAAAAGGTATTAAACCTGAAGATGTTAAGAATTTATCACCTATTGAAGAAATACATGGTCTTGATAACCCGACACAGGTAGTAAAGGTAAATTATCTCTATAGATTCGATGAAGGTGATATTCCTTGTAATAAGTCTGCTAGTCAATGCTTGGATGAGTTTGATAATTTTATTGTTAAACAAGAAACTTCAATGCTTATGTTGTTAGACAATTGAAACATAATGATTATATGGTTGAACACTGGAGTGATTATATGTCTAGAGTTAAAGGTGACCTTAAGCTTATTAGTAAACATGCGTCCATGGTTACCACTCAAGTAGAACAAGTACATAAAGCATTGTTGGAGATATGCCCTAGAGGCAATCATGTATGATGATATTTCCTATGTGTTTATGAATAAAGATAGTCCTTGGACATTATCAATGATGTGTATCAGCAAGTACGTGACTTGTTTGTGGGACTATGCATTGTATGATGACTGTCCTAAAAGGTCCCTAGTCGAAAGGGCTGTGTGGACGCGCAGCCGACTAGACTAGCATATGACACGGTCGATGGCTTGGTCTCACTAGCCATGGAGCATTGGATGCTAACCGGATAATATGGACTTGGAAAGGTCTGGTCAGATTCAACGTAGTCGGATCTGAGTTGAGATAAGGTCCGAGTCGGACAGACCCAACTATGAGACGCAGCGATATGTCATCTGTGAGTCTCTAGTACAACATACGTTCTATGTCCTAAGACCTGAGCTGTCCTAAGACCTGAGCTGACGCATGTACTCGGGATGGTGACAAACTTGATTTGGGACGACCAAACGCTACTCCGTGACTGGGTAATTACAAAGGTAGGTTTCGGGTTTGTCCAGTCCCATGCTGTGAGACATGGTCGAGCAGGATGGGATTTGCCCCTCCGATCAGGAGAGATATACTCTGGGCCCCTCGTGTGATCCGACCAGGATAAGCATGGCCATGCGACAGGGATTATGAGATAATCCGGTTTGTGGTCGGTATCACTGGAACGAGAAAGAGGTCGGGATAGCACAAGGATGACAGTCTCGCCTTGATCCCGACAACATATATCGTGAGGCAAAGGGAACAGAAGTGTGACACGTTGTACAGGTTCGCCTAACCAGCTTCATAGTCTGCTTGGTGGTCGGCAAGCTTTGCTAGAGGCCGCTGATGGAGTCATGTACCTAGGGTAGGGTCATAGACCTGATCTAAGTACC
This sequence comes from Triticum timopheevii, assembly GCA_963921465.1. NCBI lineage: Eukaryota > Viridiplantae > Streptophyta > Magnoliopsida > Poales > Poaceae > Triticum > Triticum timopheevii. The sequence continues at coordinate 422,871,477 of OY997272.1, forward strand.
CTGCCCAAGGACACCCTTAGAAGAGATCACCTTCCAGTCGACCTACGAGGAACTCACTCGACTAACTTGAAGGACTCGACCACGAAGACTCACTCGACCACCAGAAGGTCAAGTGGCACTCTGCATTGCAACAGTCTGTAATTAAGTAGACTTTATGATAGTTAAGACACTTTATGTGGGGCGTTACCAGTAACGCCCCGGACTTAATGTACCTTAAACCCTTCATTACGTGGGTTGGCTGGGGTCCTGGCGCACTCTATATAAGCCGCCCCCCTCCACAGGCAGAAGGGTTCGCACCCCTATAACTCATATACACATAATCCACTCGACCGCCTCTGGGCTCCGAGACGTAGGGCTTTTGCTTCCTCCGAGAAGGGCCTGAACTCGTACATCTCTTGTGTTTACAACCACTCCATAGCTAGGACCTTGCCTCTCCATACCTACCCCCACTCTACTGTCAGACTTAGAACCACGACAGTTGGCGCCCACCTTGGGGCCGGTGTTTTAGCGATTTTGTGGAGAAGTTGCGATTCTTCCGAGTACTTTCATCATGGTGGCTGCTGGAGTTTTGGTCGAGGGTCGCAAGATCCGCCTCGGCGCTCTCACCTTCGTCGCCGACGACTCCGCCTGGCTCCAGGAGGCTCCATTCGACGTTGATGCGCTCCCCGTCCGCGGTGCGACGCATTTTCGCGCACGTGTCCGTGGTGTTCTACTGCAGCAACCGTCGACCCCGTATCGGTCGACTCCCCTATTGACCACCCTCCCGGTCTCCCGCCAGCGCAAGCGCTCTGGTCGGTCGAGGCTTCAGCGGTGGGTGAGACACGCGGTGGCTCGCCAGACGGCCACCACCCAAGTTGCGGCAATCGAGCCCGACGAATCTCTCTACGGCCTGTTCGATCTGTCGACTGGCTCCGTAGAGACTGCATCCGAATGCGATAGCAGTGATCCAGCGGCGGAAATCCTGATGATCAACGGGCCTCGCAGTCCGCCTGGCTTCGCCCATGATGGTGGGGCAGGCGGCGGAGACGACCCCGCATGAGGCCACGAAGAGTACCAGCCCGAGCCACTCGACTCTCTGCAAAGAGAGGAACTTCACCGCAGGAATATAGATGCCATGCATACTCCCATCGCAGGAGAAACCCCCGAGGCTCGCGCCTTGGAGGAGGCACGTTTGGCCAATTTGGCTGAACGTGCTCGCTTGGAGAATCTTCAGCGAGCACTCGACGAGCGCGCGCGACAACGAGTTCCCGACGCCAATCGACGTCAACTCTTCCCGCCGACTCAGGTATATCGAACCCCAATCCAGAATTTAGCAGCTGCGACCCGTATAGCAGAGTCCATCCAGCCCTCTCAGTCGGAAGCTGGCAGAGGCTTGATGCAGATCAGGGATTTGCTCCGAGCAGCAGGAGACCAGAATTCAGCCGTGCCGCAGTCGCGCAACAGAATTCACAGTCGATCCGTCGCTGCGAATATGGTTCAGTCGGCTCACAGTCCCAGATCACCTCCGCGGCGAGAAGGGCGCGAGAATCGGCGGGACCAGTATGGAGACCGACACGACCGAGATGATAGGCGTCGAGTGCCCGCTTCCCCTCCGAGGGCAGGGTCTTACGCTCCTCGGCAGCAAGACGACAGGCGTCAGCTCAGTGTGGGGCGAAGAGCTCCAGTCGACCCCAGAGAACTAGGCTTCGACGCGCGATCCATTATCGTGCAAGGCTTGGTCGACCCGAACAGAGCCCATCGGGGTGGACCCGACAGAGATGCGCCCACAAGCAGTCGAGTGCATGTTTCTGGTCCAGAATGTTTCAGCGGAGCTGTCAGAGCCGCAGTGATCCCCCCCAATTTCAGGTTGGCAATAGGAGTCAGCAAGTTCACCGGTGAGTCTAAGCCTGAAACTTGGCTTGAGGACTACCGAGTGGCGGTGGGAACGACGAGGTGGCCATGAAGCATTTGCCCCTCATGTTGGAAGGTTCTGCCAGAGCGTGGTTAAATCAGTTACCTCCTAGTAGCATTTACACTTGGAAAGATCTGTCCCAAGTGTTCGTCAGAACGTTTGAAGGAACTTGCAAGCGACCGGCTGGATTGACGGAGCTGCAAGTCTATGTGCAGAAGACCAATGAGACTCTCAGGGAGTATATTCAGAAATGGATCACTTTGCACCATACTGTGGAGAATGTGTCTGATCATCAGGCAGTCTGCGCCTTCAAGGATGGTGTCAAGAACAGAGAATTGAGTCTGAAATTTGGTCGAACCGGAGACATGACCCTGAGTCGGATGATGGAGATTGCTACCAAGTACGCCAACGGTGAAGAAGAAGACCGACTCCGAAGCGGCAAGTACAAACCGAGTCAGTCGGAGAAGGGAAACACCAGTCGGAAACAGAAGCGGAAGGCTGAACCAGCAGCTCCTGGAGAGGCTCTGGCCGTGACTCAGGGAAAGTTTAAAGGGAAACCAAAAGGATCCTGGAACCCTAAGAAGGAAAGAAAAAAAGAAGGATCGACACATTGATTTCAAGCACATCAACCGGGCCTGCCCGAAAGATCATTTTCCTCTCCCTCGCATAGATCAAATTGTTGACTCGACCGCGGGATGCGAGAGATTGTCCTTTCTAGACGCCTATTCCGGGTACCACCAGATCTGTCTGTACGGGCCCGATGAGATAAAAACAGCTTTCATCACTCCATTCGGGTGCTTCTGCTATATCACCATGCCATTCGGCCTCAAGAATGCCGGAGCCACATTTATGCGAATGATTCAGAAGTGTCTGCTCACTCAAATCAGTCGGAATGTGGAAGCGTATATGGATGATATCGTCGTCAAGTCATGAAAAGGTTCCGACCTGCTCGCTGACCTCGCCGAAACATATGCCAACCTCAGAAGGTATGATATCAAGCTCAATCCATCAAAGTGCACATTCGGAGTTCCTGGTGGCAAGTTACTCGGTTTTCTCGTTTCCGAGCGAGGGATCGATGCTAATCCAGAAAAGATCGGCACTATTCTCCGAATGAAACGCCCTGTGCGAGTGCACGATGTCCAGAAGCTTATTGGATGCTTGGCCGCATTAAGTCGATTCATCTCACGACTCGGTGAAAAGGCATTACCTCTTTACCGACTGATGAAGAAGGCAGACAAGTTCGAGTGGACTCCAGAAGCTGATGCAGCGTTTGCCGAGCTAAAAGCTCTGCTCTCCACCCAGCCGGTGCTTGCTGCTCCAATCAGCAAAGAGCCTCTGTTGCTTTATATCGCAGCCACTGGACAAGTCATTAGTACAGTGCTTACGGTCGAGCGGGAGGAAGAAGAAAAAGCCTTCAAAGTTGAGCGCCCAGTGTATTATTTGTCTGAAGTCTTGACTCCATCCAAGCAGAGATATCCTCATTATCAGAAGCTTGTGTATGGAATATACATGACCACGAAGAAGGTTGCTCATTATTTCTCTGATCATTCCATCACAGTCGTCAGCGACGCTCCACTATCAGAGATTTTGCACAACAGAGATGCAACTGGTCGAGTGGCGAAATGGGCGGTTGAACTTCTTTCCCTTGATATCAAGTTTGAGGCAAAGAAAGCCATTAAGTCCCAGGCAATAGCAGATTTCCTCGCCGAGTGGATTGAACAACAGCAGCCGACTGAAGTTCACTCGGAGCATTGGACCATGTTCTTTGATGGCTCTAAAATGCTGAATGGTTCCGGTGCTGGGGTGGTCTTGGTTTCCCCCAGAGGAGATAAGCTTAGATATGTGCTCCAGATTCACTTTGATTCCTCCAACAACGAGGCAGAGTATGAGGCCCTCTTATATGGATTACGCATGGCCATTTCACTCGGCGTCTGTCGCCTGTTGGTCTATGGCGATTCAGATTTAGTGGTCAATCAAGTGATGAAGGAGTGGGACGTGAAAAGCCCAGCCATGACTGGATACTGCAATGCAGTGAGGAAGCTGGAAAAGAAGTTTGAGGGGTTAGAGCTCCATCACATACCCCGACTGAAAAATCAGGCAGCAGATGATCTGGCAAAGATAGGTTCCAAGAGAGAGGCCATTCCGAGTGGTGTGTTCTTGGAGCATATACACACTCCGTCAGTCAAAGAAGATCCTTTCACCGAAGAAGCTCCACAGCCCAAGAGTGCCACAGATCCGACTGAGGTTGAAGTCCCAGCGGTGGTCGACTTGGTCATGGAGGTCTTAGTGGTCATTCCCGACTGGACAGTTCCATATATCGCGTATATCCTAAGAAAAGAGCTTCCAGAGGATGAGGAAGAGGCTCGACAGATCGTCCGTCGATCCAAGGCCTTTACCGTAATCAAAGGACAGTTATACAGAGAAAGCGCGACTGGAGTTGGTCAGAAGTGCATAACGCTAGAAGAAGGTCGAATCATCCTTAATGATATCCACTCGGAGACCTGTGGTCATCATGCGTCCTCTCGGACCATCGTGGCCAAAGCATACCGAGCCGGATTTTATTGGCCAAAGGCAAATGAGATGGCAAAGGAAATAGTGGACAAGTGCGAAGGATGTCAGTTCTACTCGAATATGTCGCACAAGCCTGCATCAGCTCTAAAGACCATTCCACTCGTCTGGCCTTTCGCAGTATGGGGGTTGGACATGGTTGGTCCTTTGAGAACAGGTCGAAGTGGCTTCACACATGTACTGGTGGCAGTCGACAAGTTCACCAAGTGGATTGAGGCTAAACCAATCAAGAACCTTGACGCCGGTACTGTTGTTAGCTTCATCAGGGAACTGATATTCAGAGATGGAGTCCCGCACAGCATCATCACGGATAATGGGTCGAACTTTGACTCGGAGGAATTCAGAGATTTCTGCAACTCTCAAGGAACACGACTCGACTACGCTTCAGTCGCCCATCCGCAGTCGAATGGACAAGCAGAGCAAGCCAATGGCCTGATTCTCAAGGGGTTGAAGCCCCGACTGATGCGTGATCTCAAGCATGCGGCTGGAGCATGGGTCGACGAACTTCCCTCGGTGCTTTGGGGACTGCGGGCCACACCTAATCGGTCGACCGGAAGAACTCCATTCTTCTTGGTCTACGGAGCTGAAGCAGTCTTGCCGAGTGATCTTCTCCACAATGCTCCTCGAGTTGAACTCTACAACGAAGCAGAAGCTGAACAAGCGCGGCAGGACGCAGTCGACCTTTTAGAGGAAGAAAGGGAGATGGCCTTGATCCGATCGACCATCTACCAACAAGACTTGCGTCGTTTCCACGCCAGAAATGTGAGGGGTCGAGCCTTCCAGGAAGGGGATTTAGTTCTCCGAGTGGATCAGAAGAAACAACACAAGCTTGCTCCTTCTTGGGAAGGACCCTTCATCGTCACCAAAGTTCTCCACAACGGGGCGTACCGTCTTTACAACGTCGAACATAATATCGATGAGCCCCGTGCTTGGAACGCGGAACTACTCCGCCCATTTTACACTTAAGTTTATCACTCGGATGAGTTGTAATAAAGTACTTCTGTAGTTCATGGATTTCAAAATAATAGTGTCACTTTTTATTTTGTCCAATAAAATTTTCCCCTCAGTGGGTGACTTAGCCGCGAATCCGTTTCGCCTAAGTTTGTAAAAATCCTTACCGAGTGGTGAGCCAGACTCCCACTCGGGGGCTTAGCTGCGAATCCGTTTCGCCTAAGATTAAATAAAATACTACCGAGTGGTGAGCCAGCCTCCCACTCGGGGGATTAGCTGCGAATCCGTTTCGCCTAAGATTAAATAAAATCCTACTGAGTGGTAAGCCAGACTTCCACTCGGAGGCTTAGCTGCAATCCAAAGTACTCGCCTAAGTTATTTAAATCCTACCGAGTGGCGAGCCAGACTCCCACTCCGGGGGCTTAGCTGCAGTCCAAAGTACTCGCCTAAGTTATTTAAATTCTACCAAGTGGCGAGCCAGACTCCCACTCGGGGGGGCTTAGCTGCAGTTTAAACACTCGCCTAAGCACAATGTGCTCCCGCAAAGAGGACGAGGTGCAGGTCGGCTGCGACCCTCTCCTCTGAGCTACGCCACAAATACAACATACGCTCGAAAGGAGGACGAGGTGCAGGTCGACTGCAACCCTCTCCTCTGAGCTACGCCATAAGTACAATGTGCGCTCGTAAGGAGGATGAGGTGCAGGTTGACTGCGACCCTCTCCTCTGAGCTACACCATAAGTACAACGTACGCTCGAAAGGAGGACGAGGTGCAGGTCGACTGCGACCCTCTCCTCTGAGCTACGCCACAAATACAACGTAAGCTCGAAAGGAGAACGAGGTGCAGGTCGACTGCGACCATCTCCTCTGAGCTACGCCATAAGTACAATGTGCGCTCGTAAGGAGGACGAGGTGCAGGTCGACTGTGACCCTCTCCTCTGAGCTTTGCCACAAGTACAACGTGAAAATCCTACTGAGTGAAGAGCAAACCTCTCACTCGGGGGCTTAGCTGCAGCCCAGTGCTCGCCTAAGATGTGAAAATCCTACCGAGTGAAGAGCAAACCTCTCACTCGGGGGCTTAGCTGCAGCCCAGTGCTCGCCTAAGATATGAAAATCCTACTGAGTGAAGAGCAAACCTCTCACTCGGGGGCTTAGCTGCAGCTCAGTGCTCGCCTAAGATATGAAAATCCTACCGAGTGAAGAGCAAACCTCTCACTCGGGGGCTTAGCTGCAGCCCAGTGCTCGCCTAAGATGTGGAAATCCTACCGAGTGAAGAGCAAACCTCTCACTTGGGGGCTTAGCTGCAGCCCAGTGCTCGCCTAAGATATGAAAATCCTACCGAGTGAAGAGCAAACCTCTCACTCGGGGGCTTAGCTGCAGCCCAGTGCTCGCCTAAGATGTGAAAATCCTACAGAGTGAAGAGCAAACCTCTCACTCGGGGGCTTAGCTGTAGCCCAGTGCTCGCCTAAGATATGAAAATCCTGCCGAGTGAAGAGCAAACCTCTCACTCGGGGGCTTAGCTGCAGCCCACTGCTCGCCTAAGATATAAAAATCCTACCGAGTGAAGAGTAAACCTCACACTCGGGGGCTTAGCTGCAGCCCAGTGCTCGCCTAAGATGTGAAAATCCTGCCGAGTGAAGAGCAAACCTCTCACTCGGGGCCTTAGCTGCAGCCCAGTGCTCGCCTAAGATGTGAAAATCCTGCCGAGTGAAGAGCAAACCTCTCACTCGGGGGCTTAGCTGCAGCCCAGTGCTCGCCTAAGATATAAAAATCCTACCGAGTGAAGAGTAAACCTCACACTCGGGGGCTTAGCTGCAGCCCAGTGCTCGCCTAAGATGTGAAAATCCTGCCGAGTGAAGAGCAAACCTCTCACTCGGGGGCTTAGCTGCAGCCCAGTGCTCGCCTAAGATATGAAAATCCTGCCGAGTGAAGAGCAAACCTCTCACTCGGGGGCTTAGCTGCAGCCCAGTGCTCGCCTAAGATATAAAAATCCTACCGAGTGAAGAGTAAACCTCACACTCGGGGGCTTAGCTGTAGCCCAGCGCTCGCCTAAGTGGATTAAGGAATAAGTTGACTGCAGTAAGCGTCTTGCTTTGAACCTGCAAAAAGACATTTCGAGCCAAAAACAATCATATTCAAACATCAAATCCAAGTTCGGATCGATACCTAAAGGAACCGAAAGTGCTCAGGCGCTAAACCTGTTAAGGTTTATCGGTTACAACTCCACTCGGCATACCGAGGCAAATTTAAAGTGTCGAGCTTAAAAGAAGTTTTTTACCCCTCCTGTGGAGGGCTGGAAGGAGCAACGAACTCATCAAGATCAATTCCATCTGCGATCCGAGTGGCAGCAGCAATGAAGGTTTCCATGAAGGACCTGAAGTCGTGTTTCTTGGTGTTGGCCACTCGGAGAGTCGCCAGCTTGTCTTCTCATGCATCTTTGCAGTGGACTCGGGCCAGACACAGAGCAACATCTGCACCGCACCAAGCCGACGACTTTTTCCACTCCTGCACTCGACCAGGGACCGTGTTCAGGCGAGCCATCAGCGACTCAAGGTCGTTCTGGAGTGTCTCCCTGGGCCAGAGCGATGAGTCGATGCGAGATGTGGTGACCTTCAGCCTTGCAAGATAGTCCACGACAGCTGCAACACGAGACTCCAGTCGGAAAACATTCATGGCAACTTCATCGTTCACTGGAGAATTGATGGGGTCAAGGTTTGGTTCCAGCCGGCTAGTCTCTTCTTCAAATTTTTGACAAAATTCTGCAAGGTCAATCACCGAGTCAAGGCAATGGTCGAATGGAAAAATCACAGTTGAAAATGATTGTTGAGAGTAAAGGGTTACCTTCAAGCATAAGGAACAGCTTCTTGGCAAGATCACTCAGGAAGGCCTCCAGATCATTTTTCTTCCCAGTCAACTGGCTGACTTGGTCGGTCAGGGCAGCTTTGTCAGTTTTCAGTCGACTGACTTCCTTGTTGGCAATCCCAAGAGCAGCTTTCAGACTGGTATTTTCTTGTTCAAGCTTGGTGACTGAAGCTAACTTCTCGTCAACAAGCTTGATCTTATCAGCTAGTTCAAGATCTTTCTTCTGTTGGGCCTCCTTCACCTTACCTGCAAGTTACAGCAAGATCAGATTTTGAAACAAATGAAGGGAAAAAGCAGTCGCCGAGGCCTCACCAAACATACCTTTGGTCTCCTCCTTTGCCTTCGTCAGATTCTCCTGAACCAGCTTCAAATCCAGCTCGAGCTGAATGTGCTTGTTTTCCAGCTCGGTGTGGCGAGCCGCAAGGTCACAAGATTTCTGCGAAGAACCAATCGACTAAATGTCAAAGAAAATTCACTTCCGAGTGGAAAAGGAAAAATCATGCGTTTCTAAGACTACAGCCGAATACAAGCATTCGACCGTAGTCTCGGGGACTACACCCAGTGGGTGCACTCAGCATGCCCCCACTAATCCTATTGAAGACAGAGTCGACCAGTCGACCTCAAAAAAAAACAAAAAAAAACAAGATATATTCTTTAAGACTGTAATCGACTACAAGCAGTCGACCACAGTCTCAGGGACTACACCCAGTGGGTGCACTCATCGTGCCCCCACCGGTTTTGAGAAATCCATTCGCCTCAGACGAATGACGGAAAGATTCAACTTATAAAGCCTAAGGCCGACTGCCATCAGTCGACCTTAGCCTTGGGGACTACACCCAGCGGGTGCACTCAGCGTGCCCCCGCTAACACGGAGTTTAAATCGACACACCCACTGGGTGACTGCTATGAATTCCGGAAAGAAAAGTTTTGATAGCATATCCTAACAGAACAAGCGGTGGTCGACTGACCTGAACATTGCTTTGAAGGGCGGAACTGGCGTCATAAGCTGCCTGGCTCGCATCCCGGATGGTCTTCACCTGCTCCATCATGATCCCTGCCTGGCGTATCGCCTCCTTCGCGGCCCCAGCTTGGTCCTCTGGGACGTGGTGCGTCGTGAAGAGGGAGGGCTGTGCGGCACTCGACGAAGCAGGGAGAGCACTCGTCAGTGGATCTGCGAAGGACACAGTGTGTCAAGTGGTGTTCTCCTCCTCCGCGACCAGAGTCTCGGACGCCGTCACATCCTAGGGCACCCTGTCGGCAGACGCTTTCCTGCTCCTCCTGTGCTTCAGCGGTTCCTCATCTTCATCATCATCAGGAAGAGCGATAACAACGTTGGATGGAGCTACAGAAAAGAATCGGAATTAGAGATCATGAGTCAGTCGACTAGAAACGGAATTAAGAGTATAGTACCAGGGTTTGAGGGTGCCACGTCCTCCATCTCATGGTCATCAGCCCTGGCTGAGGTCTCAGAAGTAGCAGCACTGCAATCCCAAAGAATTAGTCGACTAGCTCAAGCGTCAACTAGAGATAAAGCTTGCACAAAACAGGAAGATTTAAGCAGCAATGATTACCCTGATATGGTGGGGATGGACACCTTCATCTTCGGCAGGAGCTTGGTCGGCTTTGACGGGGCCGCCCTGGGTTGCTTCGACGCCTTCTCAGTCGGCGCCGGAGAAGTGGTCCGAGGGCGCTTGGTCGACTGCGCAACAGTCGCAACCCCCTTGCCACGTTCAGTCGCAGGGTCATGGACAAGCTTCGACCGCCTTTCCGAGCGCGGTGGTGCGACCTCCTCCTCCTCCTCTTCTTCGTCCTCCTCCTCCTCCTCATCATCATCATCATCATCCTCAGCGGCATCCGAATCCCACTCCTCCTGGCTCTCGCCCCCGCTCGCTTCTCCCTCCTCAGTCGGAGCCTGTGCTCCATTGGGCATCGAGTACAGCTCAGTGAGGGCCTGATAGACATCAAGACAAAGGTCAATCGACCGATTGGCAGAGAAAACAGAAATAAATATGACAAGAATACGATGGGAAGTGGAGCAGACATACCTTGTTTGGAACACTGCGGTGGTCGAGTGGAGGAATCCTTCTGGCTCCACGAGGGTTATCCTTGTTCCCAGTAACAGCGGTCATCCACCTTTCCAGAGTGGCATCGTCGACTGCTTCTGGATTGATCCGAGTCTCATCTTCAGTCCCGTGGTACAACCACATGCAATGGCTCCGGAACTGAAGAGGCTGGATACGACGCCTAAGAAACACCTCCAGGAGATCCATACCGGTCACTCCCTCCCGAACCAACTGAACTACGTGCTCCATCAACATCTTCACGTCAGCTTTCTCCTCCGGAATCACCTTCAGAGAGGAGGGCTTGTTCACTCGGTCCATGGTGAACTGAGGGAGTCCACTCGACTTCCCCGGCGTCGGCTGATCCTGGCAGTAGAACCAGGTCGACTGCCAGCCTCTGACTGACTCGGGAAACGTCATGGCTGGGAAGGTGCTCTTGTTCCTCACCTGGATCCCCAGACCTCCACACATTTGGACAACTTGGGTTCTTTCATCGCCTGGGCTCACCTTCTTCACGGTTTGAGAGCGACACGTGAATATATGCTTGAACAATCCCCAATGCGGTCGACAACCCAGAAAATTCTCACACATGGACACAAACGCGGCGAGATAGGCGATGGAGTTCGGGGTGAAGTGGTGGAGTTGCGCTCCAAAGAAGTTCAAGAAACCATGAAAGAAAATGCTCGGTGGCAAAGAAAATCCGCGGTCGACATGGGTGGCGAGAAGCACGCACTCACCCTCTTCCGGATGGGGCTGCCACTCTTTCCCCGGAAGCCTTGCGGCTCCGTGGGGGATCAGCCCGTCGTTGGCCATGTCGAGGAGATCCGCCTCCGTGATGGTCGACCGGATCCAATCTCCCTGGACCCAGCCTTTCGGCAGGCGAGATCTAGACGAAGACCCGCCGCGACTGGTGGATCTCCCCTTCGCCTTCTCCGTCGCCGACGCCTTCTTCGCGCGTTCCAGCGCCGCCGTCTTCTCCTTGACCATGGCTGCCGGCGAGACGCGCGAGGAGAAGTTGTGCGGAGGCGAGAGCGAGCGCGTTGGGCGGAGACGAAGGAAGCAGAGAGAGAATGCTGAGGCACTGTTCAAAAAACCCTCGCCGGGCGCATTTATAAGATCCTTTCCGAGTGGATGACAGGTGGGCCCGGTCGATCTAATCATATCCCAAAACAGTTGCGCGGATGTGATACGTGGCGAAAAAAGCGGCGTGGGGATCGAGGCGTCTATGCCCTATCCCATCTGAGCGCCGCGGTCCGCCCCGCTTCGCGCGCTTCCCCAAATTTCGTATCCCACGGAATCCGCGAACGGCAGATCGGTCTGTCGGACGCGGGATTTCCTGTGATCCGTCACTCGGAAATCGGCGAAGTCCAAAAGATCACTCGACGAAAGAAAAGAATGGATCGAGTCGACTGAAGAAAAGTTGCTCACTATCAACAAAGAGATTTTTTGGTTCAAAACAACGCACGACCAGTATGCGAAGGCTAATCGGAAACAACATCAACTCCTTCATCACTCAAGCCTCAGTCCATTCGGGGGCTAATGATGGAGTCATGTACCTAGGGTAGGGTCATAGACCTGATCTAAGTACCCTGCCCAAGGACACCCTTAGAAGAGATCACCTTCCAGTCGACCTACGAGGAACTCACTCGACTGACTTGAAGGACTCGACCACGAAGACTCACTCGACCACCAGAAGGTCAAGTGGCACTCTGCACTGCAACGGTCTGTAATTAAGTAGACTTTATGATAGTTAAGACACTTTATGTGGGGCGTTACCAGTAACGCCCGGACTTAATGTACCTTAAACCCTTCATTACGTGGGTTGGCTGGGGTCCTGGCGCACTCTATATAAGCCGCCCCCCTCCACAGGCAGAAGGGTTCACACCCCTGTAACTCATATACACATAATCCACTTGACCGCCTCCAGGCTCCGAGACATAGGGCTTTTGCTTCCTCCGAGAAGGGCCTGAACTCGTACATCTCTTGTGTTTACAACCTCTCCATAGCTAGGACCTTGCCTCTCCATACCTACCCCCCACTCTACAGTTAGACTTAGAACCACGACAGCCGCTACCAACCGTGCAGGTCGGAGGTGATCCGAACTGCGACCAAGCCGACTTGAACCTAAGGGGTCACACGCTTAAGGGAAGGAACCTACGAGGTCGGTTCATAGGACACTGGTCGGATGTGATCCGAACTGGACTAGGAACGTGACCGAGTAGACTTTGGGCTTTAAGGTCCGTGCTAGTCCCAAGTGTTGAGCCTGCGATGGACGCCTATATAAAGTGGAGGTGCGGCACACTCATGCGGTTGATCGCTTTGGCGCTGCGACTAGGGTTTGCATGTGTTGCGAATAGCCACCTCCACTCACCGCCGACTGTGTGATCGGACCTAGCAGTCTGCCGCACGGTGTTCCTCCTTCATGCGTGGATACCATTAGAGGCGGTGCACTTGCGCCGCTCAGGCGAACTTGTACGTGGGATCGGACGACCGGCTGTACGAGGGAGATCGGACGAGGAGGAGACGATCCACGCGGACGCGCTGCCCCAACTCTTCTTCCGCTGCACGGCGCTACGCGTCTAGTGGTAACGAACTGTGATCCATCTTCCCGTAGCATGTTCTTGGTTGTTCTACGCGTAGGAAATTTTAATTTGTAGTCGATGCACCCTACCGTAGAACCCGACAAGCACAAGATGATTTGCCCAATGAATTAAATAATAAGAACAATGATAATGTTGTTAGAGTTATGACTAGAGGTGGTAGAATGACCCAGGAACCTTTGTATCCTGAGGTCCATCCTAAGAGAGTTGAGCAAGATTCTCAGAGAACTAATGTTGATGAACCTTAGTCCTTCTAAGAAAAAGAAAAAGAAAAATGATAGGACTTTGCATGCTTCTATTGAACCTGTTATAGACACGCCTGAGAATCCCAATGATATTTCTATTTTTGATGTTGAAACACAATCTAGTCATTAACATGAACCTAGTGATAATGTTAATGATGATGTTCATGTAGATGCTCAACCTAGCAATAACAATGATGTAGAGATTTGTTTTTCACGAGTACGCAAAGCTTGTGTATCATTGCATTGATAGGAGGAATAGAATGAGCACAAAGAATGGTACAACACATGACACGAACGCACGCAGGCGTGCCCGGAGCAGAGAGACAAGGGATGCTCGGCCCGAATAGAGGATACATCATAGCTAAACCAACCAAGCCCAAACCTAGAGCGGCAATGCCGAACCAGCAAGAATTCCAACATCACCTAAGCCAAAACCCGGGGACACCGCGAGTAATCAAGATAGCGCCTTCAAGAAGGAAATCGTCACCGAGACGCTGTCGCCATCCGATCCGGAGGAACCAGACCTAGGGTTTCCCCTGAGCTCGAGGAGGGGCACAGCTGAGGTCCTTGACAGTGCCTCCAAGGAGGAAATGACATCCGCAGACGCCGCCGCTGCCAGCTTCGGCAAGTCGAGCAAGGATTTCTCCCTGGCCTGAGGCTGGGCAATCCGATAGCCGCCGTGTTTGGAGTCAGGGATGAGGAAGCCAAACGCTGGTCGAAGCCACTATGTCGGAAGGGGTGAGGGAGTCCTAGACTAGGGGGTGTTCGGATAGCCGAACTATCATCTTTGGCCGGACTCCAAGACTTTGAAGATACAAGATTAAAGACTCCGTCCCGTGTCCGGATGGAACTTTCCTTGGTGTGGAAGGCAAGCTTGGCAATACGGATATGTAGATCTCCTACCATTGTAACCGACTCTGTGTAACCCTAGCACTCTCCGGTGTCTATATAAACCGGAGGGTTTTAGTCCGTAGGACGAACAACAATCATACCATAGGCTAGCTTCTAGGGTTTAGCCTCATTGATCTCGTGGTAGATCTACTCTTGTACTAACCATATCATCAATATTAATCAAGCAGGAGTAGGGTTTTACCTCCGCCGAGAGGGCCCGAACCTGGATAAAAACATCGTGTCCCTTTCTCCTGTTACCATCCGCCTAGACGCATAGTTCGGGACCCCCTACCCGAGATCCGCCGGTTTTGACACCGACATTGGTGCTTTCATTGAGAGTTCCTCTATGTCGTCGCCATCAGGAAGGATGCCTCATCCCGTCTTTAAAGACAGCACTGTTGCTAAAGGAGCTTTGGCCATCGGCCAAACTCTCCGACTAGGCGGTTTTCTTATGACCGCCTGTTCGGCCGCCGCGCCAACGATGACTTCTCGGGTCATCAAAAGCAATCTTCACGTTAACTCGAAACTTGCCGAGCAGCTAGATCCATGGAGCTCTCCTCCTTAAACGAGCTCTTGGATCGCATCGCCGCCCTGGGAGTCGCTACAGACTACGATCAGATTGGGCCTAAAACCGATCTGAGAGAGATCAACTCTCCCCGGGCTACCCACCACGTTTCTGTGGTAGAGGAACAGTACGGCGACCCCTCTTCTATATTAAGGGCTAGCTATGTCCGGATTCCCGACTCCTCCATGCCGGACTCCCGTGGAGGGACGGACGTCGATCAAGTCCTGAACCTAAAGTCAGGCAGCGAGCTGGATTCATTGGACAATATCTAAAAACCCAAGCTTCCAAGTTCGGAAACTTTTCGGCCCTTGAATCTTAGATTGGACGGGGTTCCGAACTTTATTCCACCCGCCCACCCAAACATAAGCGATCTATCCTGAATCCGGCAAGAGCCCGCCGAAACAGTACACCATTACCTGGCCAGATTCCTCCTGGTTATGGACAGGATAAAGAACTGCCGCGAGGAAGACGCAATTTCACTTTTTTGCAATAATTGCACGAACAAAGGAATCCTAAACGCCATAAGTCATCGTGAAATTACACGTTTTGCCGACTTGGCGTCCATAGTACGAAAGTACTGTGCGATGGAGAGCGCCTGGAAAACCGAAACCAAATTTTGGGATAATCCGGCCACGAATACAACCCTAGTCGGAAATCAAAGGGTGCATCATCGCCAGACCCCTGGGTTAAATACCAAAAAGCAAAAAAAAACCTAAAGGGCACGGAACCGTTCTGGAGGGATGGCTCAATGGACCCTGCAAAATTCATAGTACAGAGGGCGCCACTCCAACTCATAGCCTTCGAGCATGTTGGATACTATGGCAGGTGGCCAAAAGTGGCGGAGAGCTTCTAGCTCCAGAGAGCCAGCCCAGCAACACCAGTACGGTACTAACAGTCTTCGAGACTTTCGCATCAAATAATATGCGGAAACAAACACTACGCAGCCTTGCCGAAGTCTACCAAGTAGCAACAATAAATCCATGGAGTGACACAGCTATTACCTTTAACGCTAGTGACGAACCTAAATTCCGAACAGCCCGAGCACCAGCCGCATTGGTCCTCAGTCCAATAGTGGACGGCTTTCGCCTTACCAAGGTACTCATGGATAGCGGCAGCGGATTAAACCTAATTTACGAGGAAACCCTTTGAAAAATGGAAATAGACTGGAGCCGCATTGAACAAAGCAGCACAACCTTTAGAGGAATAATCCCTAGTCGGGAAGCACGCTGCACAGGAAAAATTACACTAGATGTGGTGTTCGGCTCGCCGGACAATTACAGGTCCGAGGAGGTCACGTTCCAAGTGGCCTCGTTCAGCTGCGGATATCACGCTTTATTAGGGCGAGAGGCATTCACAATTTTTCAAGCTATACCCCATTACGGGTATATGAAGCTCAAAATGCCCGGTCCCAACGGAATCATCACTCTTGCCAGTGATCCGGACATAGCACTCCGCGCCGAAAATAAGACAGCCGCACTAGCCCTCGAGGCACTATCTGAAGCCCTAGGGGCCGAGGAACTCACTGCGCTGCGCTCCATGATGAACAGGGACGATGTGATACTCAACAAGAGATCCAAGTCCACCTCTTTTAAGCCAGCAGACGAAATAGTTAAATTCCATGTCCATCCAATGGACCCTACAAAGACGGCATCCATTGGGGCACAGTTAAACCCCGACGTAGATGCCGCACTACGAGAATTCCTACGGGAAAATTGGGACATTTTTGCCTGGCACCCTTCAGACATGCTAGGAATCCCACGCCGGCTGGCCGAGCACAGCCTAAACATCCTAAAAGGATTCAAGCCAGTCAAACAGGCTCTTCGGCTATTTTCCGAACCGAAGAGACAGGCAATGGGAGAGGAGCTAGCCAAACTATTTGAAGCCGGATTCATCAGAGATATAAAACATTTGGACTGGCTAGCAAACCTGGTGATGGTACCAAAGAAAGATAAATCCTGGCGCCTATGTGTCGACTTCAAGGACCTTAACAAGGCTTGCCCAAAGGATCCCTTCCCCCTCCCCCGCATCGATCAAATTATCGACACTACCGCTGGGCATGATTCATTGTGATTCCTCAACGCATACTCTGGCTACCACCAAATCAAGATGGCGGAACCAGACCAAGCCGCAACAGCATGCATCACTCCATACGGCCCATTCTGCTTCAACACAATGCCCTTCGGGCTCAAAAACGCCGGCGCAACATATCAGCGCATGATTCAGACATGTCTGGCAAACCAGAACAGCAAAACAGTGGAGGCATACGTAGATGATGTGGTCATCAAATCCAAGCATGTCGAAACTCTAGTAGACGACTTGAGACTCACATTCGACAATCTCCGAACATACGACATTAAGCTGAATCCGGAAAAATGCGTCTTCGGCGTACCAGCCGGAAAGCTCTTGGGCTTCATTGTATCCGGTAGAGGAATTGAAGCAAACCCAGCCAAGATCCGAGCTCTGTCACAATTGAATATCCCAAAAGACCTCAAACAAATTCAAAAATTGACAGGATGCATAGCGGCTCTAAGCCGCTTCATCTCCCGCTTGGGTGAAAAGGCATTAACCCTTTAGCGCCTCCTCCGGTGCACCGAACACTTCGAGTGGACGGATGCCGCCACGGCCAGACTCGAAGAAATAAAAGCCATATTGGCAACAAATCCGGTCCTGGCCGCGCCCAATATGGGCGAACCAATGTTATTATATATCGCGGCAACACATCAAGTTGTAAGCGCGGTGCTCGTCGTCGAACGAGAAACGGACGGACACAAGTTCCCCCTTCAAAAACCAGTTTACTATGTGTCCATTGTCCTAACTCCATGCAAGTCCCGGTATCCACATTATCAAAAGATAGCGTAGGTGGTGTTCATGGCATCCCAGAAGCTGCAACACTACTTTCAGGAGTGTTCGATAACAGTAGCCTCCGAAGTACCTCTTAATGATATTATAAACAACCGCGATGCAACTGGCCGGATTGCAAAATGGGACATTGAGCTCCTCCCATTTGACATAACCTATAAAACACGGCGAGCTATCAAGTCGCAAGTTTTGGCTGACTTCATCACCGAATGGACTGAAGCCGAACTCCCTAAAGAGTACGGCGCATATTCCAATTGGATCATGCACTTCGACGGCTCCAAAATGTTGGCCGGCCTGGGGGCTGGCGTCGTCCTGACATCCCCAACCGGAGACACAGTCCAATACGTACTCCAAATAATGTACACAGACTCCAACAACGCAGCCGAATACGAGGCCCTTCGGCATGGCCTCCGGATGGCGGTCTCCATGGGCATTAAACGCCTAGAGGTGCGCGGGGATTCGAACGTTGCAATATCCCAAATAAATGGAGACTTCGACGCCAAGGATCCAAAAATGGCAGCTTACCGTAATGCCATCCTAAAAATGTCAGCTCGATTTGAAGGGCTCGAATTTCACCATATAGCCCGGGATAATAACTAGGCGGCGGACGTATTAGCACACATCGGCGCAAAGCGCGATGCCGTCCCTCCCAACATCTTCCTGGAACGACTTTTCAAGCCATCCGTACTATGGGAAGGGGAGTCCGGAAACAACAAACTAGACCCAACCGCACCACCTGACACCGAACATTCTGACACAATCGGTGGTTCTGCCAATGAAAAAACACATTCAACCCACGAAATAATGGAAGTCATTGCCCCGTGGACGGAACCATTCCTAGCGTACTTAACTAGGCAGGAACTTCCCGAGGACCAAAACAAGGCCCGCTGCATAGTACGGCTATCTAAAGCCTATAAGGTCCATGAGGGAGAGCTTTATAAAAATAGCACAACCGGAGTCCTTCAAAGGTGTATCTCCGAAGAGGAAGGGCGAGATCTCCTGGCTGAAATTCATGCCGGACTCGGTGGGAACCACGCCGCAGCCCGAGCCCTTGTAGGCAAGGCCTTCCGTACAGGATTTTATTGGCCGACGGCCCGAGCAGATGCTCAGGACTTAGTCCAACGATGCGTCGGTTGCCAGCTCTTTGCTAATCAATGCCACATGCCACCCACCACCCTCAAAACTATACCCATCACCTGGCCGTTCGCGGTCTGGGGGCTTGACATGGTTGGACCCCTTAAAGGAGGAACCCACAAGCAAAAATACCTATTGGTCATGGTAGATAAATTCACCAAATGGATAGAGGCCAAGCCAGTTAAGACGGCCGAATCCGGACCCGTGATAGACTTCATATCAGGGGTAGTACACCGTTACGGCGTCCCCCATAGCATCATTACTGATAACGGCACGAACTTCAAGGCCGACGATGTTAAACTCTGGTGCAAAAACATGGGCATCAAGCTCGACTACGCTTCAGTCTATCACCCTCAAACTAACGGTCAAGTCAAGCGAGCAAATGGTCTAATCATGAGCGGCATTAAACCCAGACTAGTGCGGTCCCTCAAGGAATCTAACATGCACTGGGTAGAGGAGCTCGACTCCGTACTCTGGGGGCTGTGGACCACGCCGAATCGCACCACCGGATTCACACCATTTTTTATGGTATACGGCGCAGAGGCAGTTTTGCCCTGCGACATAATTCATGACTCACCTCTCGTGCGCATGTACGAAGAAAGAGAAGCGGAGTTGGATCAGCAGGATAGTTTGGACGCCTTAGAGGAGGAGCGCGACGTGGCAAAAGCTCGTTCCGCATTTTATCAACAGCAGGCTCGAAGATATCAAAGCAGAGAAGTGCGGGCCAAAGCTTACAATGTTGGTGAACTAGTTCTACGCCTGTCATACAAGAAAAAGGACAAACTCAAGCCCAAATGGGAAGGTCCCTTCATCATCGACCAAGTCCTGACCGGCAGAGCATACCATCTGCGAAACGCATCGGATAACCGACTCGAGCCGAATCCATGGAACGCAGCCCGTGTCCGAAGATTCTACGCCTAGCGCCGGACTCTGAGTTCGTCTCCTTCCTCCGTCTACATTTTATACTTTAGCTGTCTTTTTATTTCTATCCTTCCCCATCCTTTTTCTTAAAGCCTTCGGAGGCTTATATGCGCATTGTTCGCACACACTTGACGTGCTACTCGCGCTCATTATACCTGGGGCTTCTTTAATAGAATCTTATTTATACGGGCCTCATGCCCAACACATGCGTCAAACTTCCGCATGCACCTTTTATTCGCCATTATATGCATCGATATGACTTAAGTTTTGGCCAAGCTGGGTTGCTTGGCTCCTGTTCTTACCCCTACGTTCCCGATTGTTCGGCTAGCTGGTAAAGGGAGCACTTGTGCGATAGTTACTGCCGGGTCAGCCGGATGTGTACCTCAGACTGGGTGAAGCCGAAAGCTAGCATTCTTAAGGGAATATTCGGTCGGTGAACTAAAAGACGATTTCTTACCTATTTATTTATCTGCCCCCAGATGCTTTTCTGCTTTTTTTGCAGTCCGGACATGCACTTTAGGGCATGCCTCCCAGGGAAAGGAACCCCTAACGGAACTATTCTCCCTGGAAGATGTTTCTTACTAACCATGTAATATAACATAACTAGTTGGGCACTTGTCTGATAAAGCTCTAATGACCCTACGCTTGGTCTCCACGCATGCCCCGGTTCTTACATAGCCGCGAGGGTATTCAGACACACTCCGGACCGTCGGGTCCCGAGGTTGAAGCGAAAAGGTCCGCTACGACAAATGATCTACAATCCAGCTAGAAGGCATTTTACATGTCATTTTAAATTACATAGTCAAATTGACTGATCGTATTCCTCTTCAATACCATCTAACAGGCTGTCTAGTTTACAGTCCCGCTGGGAATACTTTGCGGCCAACTCTACTTGGCCGTATACTAAGCTTACATGGATCTCCTTCCTATCAGGCCCCACAGGTCCGACCTCGACCATGTGGTTTGGGTCAGCCTTCGTGTACCGCGTCTTCACCATGGCCCAGGCCTCCCTGGCGCCTTGACGGCAGGCCGATATCTTCCATAGCCGGAAGCGCCGCCGTGCTCCCTGAAGCTTCTCTGCAAGCTCTCCAAGGCCTTCGGGTAGGGAGATGGATGGCCACAAGGCCTGGGCGACGCCCCTCATAGCCTGCCGAACTCGTTCGTGCAGTTGCAGCAGCTCGGGAAGAAGGTCACCCATTGAACCGGGCATTTCCTCTGCAGGATGACCTGTGAGCATACCTGCAGACATAGTTCTGTTAGTCGACTTCCTCGCCGAACTCTTTTTTTGAGGTTCGCTCAAGCACTTACTATAAATGCCGCGATGAAGCCGCCGATTCTCCTTAACGGAGTCAGACAGCTGGGCTCGAACATCTTTTAGTTCCTCGCCCAGCTGGGTGTTGGCATCTTGGAGGTTATTTTTCTCTTGCCGCACCCTTGTAAGCACTTTCTCGCCAGCTTTTAGCCGGCACAGGAGCTGTTGCTTGTCCGGATCTAGTCCGCCGCCATCTGCAAAATTATTGTCAGACTTATACACATGCCACATTTAGCAAATTACTTCTCTTTAGAAGCATATATTACCATAGGGGGTCTTTGTGGCTTCCCCTGCTGCGGCTAGCACGGCCTCAAGTTGGGCCTTGCACTCTTGCAGCTCCTGGGACAGTTGGATATTCTTTTCTGTAAGATCCTGCATAACAAATGATCCTTAAATCAGTTATTCTAACTATTTTAAGTCTCGGGGGCTACTGGCATATATAACTATCAAAATTCCTCACCCGTATGTCTTTCACATACTGCTCCGTGGCTCTGGCTAGACCATCTTGAGCGGCACGGAGGTGCGCATCTCCCGAATTAAAGGCATTCAATGCCTCTGGGGAGAAACACGCGTCATGAAGAACTGTCCGGCGGCGCCTGTGATTCATGGCGCTCTCCAACTCAGATCGGGTGGCGGACAACCTGTCGGCATCCTCCGTTGGAGGAGCATCCGACGCGCACCTTGTGTTAGCCTCCCCCTCCGGACCCGGCGTTGGAGCCTGGCTGGCGGAGGCTCGACCGGCAACCTCTCCGGACACAGTCCGACGAGCGCTCTTTTTCCTGAAAAGGTCACGAACGTTAATATGCCTTCCAGGAATCTTTCCTTGAAACACGGTGGCGCGCCATACCGTTGCAGCGACGTCTCGATCCACACCGCACTTCTTTTCCGCCTGCTGGGCCGAGCTGCCCCTTGTTGGACAGCCGCCGCGGGCTTGGCTTCCCGCCTTAAAGGCACCTCCTGCGAAACACCATTAGTATGCGGTGACCAGAAATAAGCACGGATGGATCATGGTATCAAGACTTCAGTCACAGTTACCTGGGAAGCTGGAAATATCCCGGGGTAGTCAGTCGTAATGGCGACCAAAGCATTGTCGATGCTAAGTTGGTGGAACACCCCATCGATCAGCTCCACCTTTATATCCAGATCCTCTTCGAAGGCCGGATCGAGGGACCGTTCTGGATCCTTGGGTTGTGGAGGCAGGCTATGTATGTCCTCTACAGCCCGGCGCAGTTCCTGCATCGAAATCACAAAATGAAATACTTAACCATGGGAATGGGGATCGGATAGGAAAAAAAGAAATGTCCGCTTACCCAACTTCGAGGATTGTTCATAGAAAATCCGCTCAGTGGACTAACACGGAGAAAATCCTCCTTCTCTCCTTTGTACAGGCCGGACAAAATCTTCACCAGATCGGCGACCGATCCCGGCCCCTTACGGCCGTGGCGGGTGGCATCATCCTCCCTGTTGAAATCCCACATGGGGTGGCCCCTATACTGGAGCGACTGCACCCCCGCATAATGCATGTGGCCATGACTCCAATCATGGTCAATCCGGAATGAGCCAATAATCTTATTCGGCCCATCAGGTAAAGGACGTCCCTGTCATTCTCCCGTTGAGGGATCCGCGGACGCCAACTTAGGCGTTTCTTCAGAGGAGCATTACTGAACTCCGGGAGGCCGATCCGAACTAGGTCTGGTAGCGGGGCATCCTTTATATAAAACCATTCCGAAGGCCAGTCTTCGGACGCCTTCTTCGGGGTTTCGGATAGATATCCGGTCCTGGCGATGCGCCATAGTTCGGCTCCGCCCACTTGATATATTGACCCCTCATGAGAACGGGGTACAAGGCAGAATAATCTCTTCCACAGTGCAAAATGAGCCTCGACGCCCAAGAACAGCTTGCAAAGGGCCACCAAGCCCGCGATGTGCAGAATGGAGGCAGGCGTAAGGTGGTGCAGTTGGAGGCCGTAGAACTCCAGGAGCCCCCGGAGAAATGGATGTATTGGAAATCCAAGTCCTCTTATTAGATAAGAGACAAAGCATACCCGCTCTCCTTTGGAGGGATTGGGGACGCTCTCCGCCTGCTTTCCGCCCTTGTAGGTGGCGAGTCCGGCTCAAACCGGGACCATGAAGGTCGGAGGAAGAAATCCCTTAGTTTGAAGCGTCGCTAGCTCGCTGTGCGGGACCGAGCATCTCTCCCAGTCTCCAGGCTGAGGGCTGGGAGCGCGAGAGGAGGAGCCGCGTCGATTGTCCATGATGGAATGGATTTTTTTGTCAAAGGCGCTCCGATGAATGCTCGGGGAGGGAGGATGGTGTGATTTGGATCTAGATCCCCGTATCTTTTATAGGCGGCTCATATGCGCAGCTAGGGGGGGAAGTGTAAAAATACCCTGGCTTTTCGCATTCGTTCGACACGTGGAAGATGGCCATTAATGGGCGTGGAAGCCAAGGAGCGCAGCATTTATAAGAAGCCGGACACTATTCGACAGGTACATGGAATTTGGAGAAGAACCCGCCTCGCAATGCCGAAGACAATCTACGCGCCGGACTCATCGTCATTGAACCCTGGTTCGGGGGCTACTGAGGGAGTCTTGCACTAGGGGGTGTCCGGATAGCCGAACTATCATCTTTGGCCGGACTCCAAGACTTTGAAGATACAAGATTGAAGACTCTGTCCCGTGTCCGGATGGAACTTTCCTTGGCGTGGAAGGCAAGCTTGGCAATACGGATATGTAGATCTCCTACCATTGTAACCGACTCTGTGTAACCCTAGCCATCTCCGATGTCTATATAAACCGGAGGGTTTTAGTCCGTAGGACGAACAACAATCATACCATAGGCTAGCTTCTAGGGTTTAGCCTCATTGATCTCGTGGTAGATCTACTCTTGTACTACCCATATCATCAATATTAATCAAGCAGGAGTAGGGTTTTACCTCCGCCGAGAGGGCCCGAACCTGGGTAAAAACATCGTGTCCCTTGTCTCCTGTTACCATCCGCCTAGAGCACAGTTCGGGACCCCCTACCCGAGATCCGCCGGTTTTGACACCGACAAGGGGATTAGTGGGGTTGCACCTTCTATCGGAGGGTGGCACCGCCTCCGGACACACAAGCATTAGATATGGCAAAGGGGAGGCTTAGAGGCGTATAGAGTAGAGCAGATGGCAAAGCAAACCACGAGGAGGTAGGGCGACGATGATCAGCAACACCGACAAACAGGGTCTGGAGGAACGCAGATCCATGTTGTTGTGTCCTTAGCCGTCAGGACATCGATGAGCCACGCGAGCTGGAAGGGACGCAGCTGCTAGGTCACCGAGGTTAGAGCTGCCCGGCAAAGGACGCCGTCAGCCATGGACACCGGAGAGACGCAGGTCCAAGATCGCCAGGGCCGGAGCAGCGCCAGCAAGCACCCGCCTTGAGGAGCCTTAGGACTGACACGAACACCGTAGCCTCATCGCCTCCGTGCATTAGCCGTCATTGTGGCTTGATGAGGTAGGAAGGGCTACCGAGACAAGGGGGATGCCTGTGCACGGAAGGCAGGCCGCGAACCCCTGCGAATGGCCGTAGGTCCGCACCATACCCACAGCCGAGCAGCACCAGCAGGGCTGGGCCACGCCAGGGGTAGGCAGCAGGTGAGGGCGCCATGGCCGTGGCCAGGGACGCCACACGCTGCACCGGGCACCAGACCGGCAGGGAAGGCAGTTGGGAGGCGGGGGCTGATACGTCTCCAACGTATCTATAATTTTTTATTGTTCCATGCTATTATATTATCCCTTTTGGATGTTTATGGGCTTTATTTTACACATTTATATCATTTTTGGGACTAACCTACTAACCGGAGGCCCAGCCCATATTGCTGTTTTATTGCCCGTTTCAGTATTTAGAAGAAAAGGAATATCAAACGGAGTCCAAACGGAATGAAACCTTCGGCAGCGTAATTTTTTGGAAGAATATGATCCTAGAGACTTGGAGTCCATGTCAGAAGATCCTCGAGGAGGCCACGAGATAGGAGGGCCCCCCCCCTACTGGGCATGGCCCCTTGTCTCGTGAGCCCCTCCAGCACCTCCCAACCGACTTCTTTCGTCTATATATGCCTACGTACCCTAAAGCCATCGAATATCAAGATAGATCGGGAGTTCCGCCGTCGCAAGCCTCTGTAGCCACCAAAAACCTCTCGGGAGTCCATTCCGGCACCCTGCCAGAGGGGGAACCCATCACCAGTGGCCATCTTCATCATCCCGGCGCTCTCCACGACGAGGAGGGAGTAGTTCACCCTCAGGGCTGAGGGTATGTACCAGTAGCTACGTGTTTGATCTCTCCCTCTCATGTTCTCTCTCGTGTTCCCTCTATGGCACGATCTTGATGTATCGCGAGCTTTGCTATTGTAGTTGGATCTTATGCTGTTTCTCCCCCTCTACTCTCTTGTGATGAATTGAGTTTCCCTCTTGAAGTTATCTTATCAGATTGAGTATTTGATTTGAGAACACTTGATGTATGTCTTGCCATGTTTATCTGTGGTCACAATGGGATATCACGTGCCACTTGATGTATGTTTTGGTGACCAACTTGCGGGTTCTTCCGATGAACCTATGCATATGGGTTGGCACACGTTTTCTTGACTCTTCGGTAGAAACTTTGGGGCACTCTTTGAAGTACTTTGTGTTGGTTGGATGAATCTGAGATTGTGTGATGCATATCGTATAATCATGCCCACGGATACTTGAGGTGACAATGGAGTATCTGGGTGACATTAGGGTTTTGGTTGATTTGTGTCTTAAGGTGTTATTCTAGTACGAACTCTTTTATAGATTGATCCGAAAGAATAACTTTGAGGTGGTTTCGTACCCTACCATAATCTCTATGTTTGTTCTCCCCTATTAGTGGCTTTGGAGTGACTCTTTGTTACATGTTGAGGGATTGTTATATGATCTATCTATGTTATTATTGTTGAGATAACTTGCACTAGTGAAAGTATGAACCCTAGGCCTTGTTTCCTATCATTGCAATACCATTTACGCTCACTTTTATCATTAGTTACCTTGCTGTTTTTATTATTTCAGATTACAAAAACCTATATCTACTATCTCTATTTCACTTGTATCACCATCTCTTCGCCGAACTAGTGCACCTATACAATTTACCATTGTATTGGGTGTGTTGGGGACACAAGAGACTCTTTGTTATTTGGTTGCAGGGTTGTTTGAGAGAGACCATCTTCATCCTATGCCTCCCATGGAAATTTGCTACTGTCCTACAAACCTGTGCACTTGCAGGCCCAAGAACGTCTACAAGAAGAAGGTTGTGTAGTAGATATCAGGGGCACCCATGATGCGCGCTTGGATGGCGGGGACTTGGGGATGCGCCGAAGGGGAAGGGAGGGGCGCGGGGGGAGGGGCAGGGAAGCCCGGATCCGGCCGACAGCCACCATCCCGGGGCGCGGCACGGCCTCGCTGGCTGGCCGATGGCGCGGCGGAAGGTGGATCTCGGGGTGGCACGAGGATGGGAACGCGTGCGGGGGACGAATCTGCCCCGCCGCCACAGTCCCGAGGCATGGCGCAGCTTCCCTGGCCGGCCCTCCAGCGGCGGTGCAGCGGTGGCGGGCGGAGAGGTGGTTCCTGCCGGCAGGCGGCTGGGGTTTCCCCCCGTGTCGCCAGAGCAGGGCAGCGCGGGGATGTAGAGATTGAACCTGCTGTTGATCTTGATAACCCCCAATCAAAGAATCAACATTATGATAAGAGAGACTTCGTTGCTAGGAAGCACGATAAAGAAAGAGAACCATGGGTTCAGAAACCCATGCCTTTTCCTCCTAAGCCATCCAAGAAATAGGATGATGAGGATTTTGAGCGCTTTGGTTAAATGATTAGACCTATCTTTTTGCATATGCGTTTGATTGATATGCTTAAAATGAATCCATATGCCAAGTATATGAAAGATATTGTTACAAATAAAAGAAAGATACCAAAAGCTGAAATTTCCACCATGCTTGCTAATTATACCTTTAAGGGTGGAATACCAAAGAAACTAGGAGATCCAGGAGTGCCAACTATACCATGCTCCATTAAAAGAAACTATGTTAAAACTGCTTTATGTGATCTTGGAGCCGTTGTTAGTGTTATGCCTCTCTCTTTATATCGTAGACTTGATTTGAATAAGTTGAAACCTATCTCTTTGCAAATGGCCGAGAAATCAACTGCTATACCCGTCGGTATTTGTGAGGATGTGCCTATTGTGGTTGCGAACGTTACTATTTTAATGGACTTTGTTATTTTTTATATTTCCAAGGACGACAGTATGTCGATCATCCTTGGTAGACCTTTTCTAAATACTGCAGGTGCTGTTATTGATTGCAACAAAGGTAATGTCACTTTTCATGTTAATGGTAATGAGCATACGGTACACTTTCTGAAGAAACAACCTCAAGTTCATAGTATCAATCCTATTAGAAAAATTTCAACTATTACTATTGGAGGTTTTGAATTCCCTCTCCCTACTGTCAAAAAGAAATATGATATTCTTATTGTTGGGGACATGCATATCCCCGTTGAGGTAACCTAGTGCTATTCGAAAATCCTCTGGTTCCATGTTGTTCAGAAGAAGTTTGTTAACAAGACTTGGTCAACCTTGTTAGTGGATTCCTTTTCATGAGCATGAGATGGATGAAGTTGGAAAGCATAACCTTCTATACCATCCTTTTACTCTCTTTTATTTAGAATAAAGAAAGAAAAATAGTATTTTCTGTCTGTTTTCTGAATTATCCATGCAATAAAAAAAATACCCCAAAAATAAAAGTTCGCCAAATGCCCTGAAAATGGAGTATGATTTTTTGTAGAATATTTAAGAACTGGCATTTATAACACACCAGGGGGACCCACCATTTGGCCACAAGGGTACAGGGCTCGGCCACCCCCCTGGGGCGCGCCCCCTTCCTCATGGGCCCCACGTGGACCCCCTCCACTTATTCCAGCATCCACTCACTTCGTCTTCCTCCAAAAAAATCATCCTGTAGCCCAAACCCGTGTTCTAGCTCGTTTTGTGCCATTTTCGATCTCCTAGCTCAAAGCTCCATTCATAAAACTGCTTTGTGGGATTTTTCTTCGGTATGTGACTCCTCTAACGGTCCAATTAGTATTTGTTCTAGTGCTTTATTTATTGCAAATTTTTGCTGCTGAGGTGACCGTGTTCTTGAGCTTGCATGTCAAATTTATATGGTCCAAAGTAGTTTTAATGCATGATATAGCCTCTAGGCACTTGTGGGAGTAGTTGCTATCAATCTTGTTGAGTTTGGTTCACTTTTATTTTGAGTCACTAAAAATTTCAGAAATTTTTCAGAGGAAGAAAAATGTTTAGGAAAATCTACAAAGGTGGTTCTTCAAGGAAGCAAGAACCAAGGCGCTCGCAATACGTGAGCCGGACTTTGAACCACCAAGGGAAGATCAAGTGTGGCCTTGTGAATGGTCGTCGGAAGAGTTTATGGTCCAAGCAGGCTTCAAGGATGAATTTGGTGTGTATCTACGTAATGCTGATCTTGAGGACTTCGTATCAGATAAGTGCCGACAATACTATTACCTCACTAATTCCTTTGTGAGGAGGTTTAAATTTTCATCCACGCGCAATACTCACACTGTTTTATTTGACCTCTATGATAAATCATATACCATGGACCTTGAAGATTTTAACACTCCTTGTAAAATCCCACAGTGGGGCAACTTTAGTGAACCTCACAAATCTGAATATAAAGATTTTCTTGCTAGTATCACTGTGGGAGAAACTAGAGAGATCACACAAGCTACCATAGGGAGCATTCATTTCCCTTCCATACATTACTTTGTGCTCTTTATTGGTAGAAGCATTAACGGTAAAGATAAGCTTTGTCACATGTGCATTCTAGATCTTAGTGTCCTCAAGAGTGCGGTATTAGGTGATAAACAATATAACTTGGGGGCCATTGTCGCACGGAGGTTACATCTTAATTTTAAAAGTGGGGATCTATTTGGTCGAATTTATGCAACATGTTTAGCTGATTATCTTGGTGTACCCATAAATGGAAATGATATTGAGTTGCCACCTGCTTATCTAGATTATAATGCTATGGTTCGCCATTAGTTTCTTGAGAGGAACGAACAGTTCCTTCAGTACCGAATAATCTTTGAACAACGGCGTGTTGTCTGTATTACTCTCCCTGCTCCTACTTTCTTTAACTTTCAGGCAAACAGGAGATATTTTATAACCAGGGAGGAGGCAAATGAATATGAGAGAAGGACAGAGGCAGCTCGCCTCCAGGCTGCGCCTCCAGGCTGCGGCTCTCCACGCAGTAGTTGTTGCATCTCAGTACAACCCCGACTATGATTTTGGATATCCGCCAGGCCAGCCGTGGCCATAGACCAACTTACGCCAAAAGCCTAAGCTTGGGGGAGTACGTATTTCTCACCGACATTACATTCATGTTCACACACTCATTCCAGTTGTCGGTGTTCATACTTTTTCATCGTACTACCATGCTAGTTTATTTTCTTTTCTTGCTTTCTTCTTGTGTGTCAGAAAAAACCTTGAGAAAAGCCAAAAAAAATTAGTTGTAGCCTTAGCTTGTTTACTTTCCGTGCTTGTAGTAGTAATATTAAAAGAAAACCCAAAAAGATTTCTCATTCTTCTTTTGCTTGTTGGGAGCTTTCCCGTGTAAATAGTTTTTCTCTTTCTTTGAATTTCTTTTCTTTGGGGGTCGAGAGGAAAAGACCATGATGAAAATGTTGAGTGGATCTCATATGCATTATTGTTGATCTAACCAAGAGCCCATATTACCTTGTCTTCTCCTTTGTATCAAATGCTTGCAGATTCCAGCTTAGTCCAATGCTCCTGCACTATTATTATTATCCACACCGTTCGGTCGTTGTCGGTGTCAAAACCGGCAGATCTCGGGTAGGGGGTCCCGATCTGTGTGTCAAGGCTGATGGTAACAAGAAGTAAGGGACACAGATGTTTTACCCAGGTTCGGGCCCTCTTAATGGAGGTAAAACCCTACTTCCTGCTTGATTAATATTGATGATATGGGTAGTACAATAGTAGATCTACCACGAGATCGTAGAGGCTAAACCCTAGGAGCTAGCCTATGATGGTATGAATGTAATTGTGATCAGCCTTCTAAGGACCAACCTCTCCGGTTTATATAGACACCAGAGAGGGCTAGGGTTTACATGGAGTTGGTTACAAGGAAGGAAATATAATATCCGGATCGCCAAGCTTGCCTTCGACGCCAAGGAAAGTCCCATCTGGACACGGGCCGAAGTCTTGAGTCTTGTATCTTCGTGCTTCAATAGTCCGGACGTTGTACACAGTCCGGCTGTCCGGATACCCCCTTATCCAGGACTCCCTCAGTAGCCCCTGAACCAGGCTTCAATGACGATGAGTCTGGCGTGCAGTATTGTCTTCGGCATTGCAAGGCGGATTCCTCCTCCGAATTCTCCAAAGTGGTTTATCGAACACGTAGACCATGTCTGGATCTGCAAGATGATCTTCGTATGGTATAGATCTAATTTGCTGGCAATCTTCGTGCATCATGCCCTTGCATCGTGGCTCGGTCCAATGTGAACTGACGTTTCCTACCCCACAACGACTCGTGTTATGAGGCGGTTTTATTGGCACGTCCCGTCGAGGCAGAGATCGTTTCCCTTTTATTACGGGATTTTCCATCAATATGAGCGTGCTTGACCCCACGACGGCTGTTGGCATTACCCCGTGTGTTTTTAGATAAGCCTCAAATGGTCACACCGGGGACTCTTGATATTCACCGTCTTTATAAAGGGGTCGAGACCTATGCCTCTTTTTCACCTTCATCACGCCTTCTCGCACCTCGAGTTCTAACACCCAAAACCTAAGCTCCACCCCTCCGGAATCCTCCAGTATGTCCAGATCTGATCCTCAAGGCCGGTGGGTCGCCTCCTCGATCGAGGAGAAGGACATTGCAAAGCTTACGGAGGTCGGATACCTAACCGCAGATATCCAGCACATGCTTCCTGCTCCAGGGCAAGTCATCCCCACGCCGGAGCCCAATGAGTGTGTCGTTTTTGTCCCACACTTCCTCCGCGGTTTGGGTTTCACCCTCAATCCTTTCGTCAGGGGGCTCATGTTCTATTATGGATTGGATTTTCATGATCTGGCTCCGGACGCTATCCTCCATATCTCGTCATTCATTATCGTGTGCGAGGCTTTTCTCCACATCATCCCGCGCTTCGACTTATGGCTCAAGACCTTTAATGCGAAGCCGAAGATGATCGGGAAGCGACATGTGGAGTGCGGAGGTGCCGTAATAAGCAGAAACGCTGACGCCCCATGGCCGGAGGGTTCTTTTCTAGAAGTATCCGATGTATGGCAACGGAGGTGGTTTTATGTCACGGCTCCCAGAGGCACAAAGTGGGCGGCTGCCCCCGAGTTGCGCTCGGGCCCTCCGTCACAGTCGGCGTCTTGGACAGACGTAGGACAGAATTGGGGACCCGCTGGTGATATACTAGTACTGCAGAATCGCATTCGGGAGCTTCTTGCAAGGGACATTAACCTCGTCAGCATAATGCAAGTTATGTTGATCCGGCGGATGTTGTCGTGCCAACGCCGGCCTCTCCGGATGTGGGAGTTCAATCCGGAGGGTCCGCGGACTGTGAAGCACTTCTTTGGCTTGAAGCTCGAAGAGATGTGCAAATTATTATTCGGACAGAAAGTAGTGTGTCCGGATACCACCGAGGATGCGGGCCTAAGCTGCAATCGCAAAGATACTCAAGTAAGTAGCCCTGATACCAGACACCCTGTTTTGTATTTACCATGATTGTTTATTCTGAAAATCATCTGCGTCCAGGAATGGCTCAACAAGGCAGAGAGAATCAGGTGTCCGGCGCCACTTCCCGAAGGCTCGCCCGCCCCTACCATGGCCAAGATGCTCGACCGGGCACTCAGCAGAATGCCCTTGGGGAAAGACAAGGGAAGGAACGAAGAAACCGAACCCCACATGCTACGCATCCGAACTGGGGGAATTGTTACTTCCCCCAAGGAGGATAGTCGGGGAGGGGAGGCTGAAGCCTCCTCCCCGCGCGGGAAGAAGAGGGCCGCCTCCGAAGATTTGGAGGCGGAGATGCCCAAATTAGGGAAAAAGGCATCCCCAGGGGGCCTTGCCCTGATGGGCACCCTCACCGCACCATGCCCTCCAACGGGCCAACCCTCCACCGAGCTGTAAGTCAATCTACAATCCGAAGGTACTGTGTTTCTCCTAGATCAATAACCAGGATTCAACTTTTTACAGTCCGGCCAGCAGCTCCTCTCAAGAGGATTCGTCTTCGAGGGACCTTCCTCCGGAGATGATGGAGAGCGAGACCCCACCCCCTTCTCCGACTCATGAAGCGGGCGACACCGAGGTGACGTCACGGAGGAGTCCGGATCTGCCGAAGCCGGAAGTCAATCCATCAGCCGTCCTACACCCGGAGCATTTGGCTACAACGGGGGGCGATGGGAAGAGTCCGGCGTAGTTCGATGTCCGGCCGGATGTACTGACGGGCTTGCTGTAGCGAGCTGCGCTTTCGGAGGAGCACCGCTCATTAATGAGCGCGGTGCTCAAGAAGATTTCATCCGCTATAAGCGGTTTGAATGAAGCATTCACAAGCCTTCTCAGAGGCTTTGAGGTATGTAATGAGGAGTACACCATGTATATAGTAGCCCCTGAGACTCTGGTTGCCCGCCCTAGGTGGCAAACGAGGGATCATAAACCAAAGATTAGTGTGAAAATGTGTGCAAGTACCTGTGGGTCCAGCCGCCGGCCCGTCCATTGAAGTTGCCAAACTATTGAGGCAAATTGGTTCGATTGATGCCGATATTACACTGATGAATGAGCGGCTGGATACATCACAAGGTATGTGCCATGTCTCCCGTTGCATAGGAAAATATTAAGGTGGCACATATTAATATAATTTGTTCGGACTGCAGATGGTGCAGCTGCCGTGGAGGCCCTGAGGGCGGAACTTGCTCTAGCCAAGGAACAAGCTCGGGTGAGCAATGCGGCTGCCCTAAAGGCGGCCGAGGAATTGAGAGCCGAACAGGCTGCTCATCGCCAAAGCGAGGAAAAGATAGCCGAAATGGCTATCGAGTTAAAAAATGCTGCTGACCGGTATGAGCTCCTGAAGAAGGAGCATGAAGATAAATCGGCTGACCTGGGCAAGGCACTGAATGCCACCAAGGAAATACGGACCGAGCTCAGGGGTGCGCGGGAGGAGCTTCAATAGGCCGGCAAAATCGCGGCTGGAGGCTCCTATTTGCTGTGTACGAAGTTCTTCGATCCGAAGTACGCTCCCCTTGATGGACGCTGGAGCTCGCCGGACGCATACACGGACCTGGCGAAGAGTACGGCTGATGCTGTGGAGTTCTTCAAAGATCAGGGTGAAAAGGAGGTGGAGAAGCTTTTTTGTCGCAGTTCCATGCTCCCATTCGCCCGCTGCCGTTAGGTGATAAGATGGCTACTGTGGCAGAGCTTCGCAGGCTGTCCGGGCTTGCGATGCGGTCTGTAATAGATCATCTTTGGCTGAAGGAGCCCAAGCCGGACAGCTACTTTGGTTTAGTGCAACAGTTCCTTGGGGCCGTGCCATGGATTGATGCCATGAGGAGGTCTGCATGCATAGAGGGTGCACAGATGGCCCTTGCACGCGTTAAAGCGTATTGGACGGATATGGATGCCACTATGGTAGCGTCTCAGGATCCGGTGGGGGGTCAATATCCGGACGAGCACTACTTGGCGCGGGTTACAGAAGGTGCCCGTCTAGTAGAGGCGCAATGCTCGAAGAATGTCCTATTCAAATGAACGGAATCATTGTAAAAACAATGTTTATTTTGATTATGAGGCTAGATTTACACTATTTGACTGAGAATATGATTATTTCCCCTGTGCGGCCGTTTATATATATGTATATATAAGTATGTAATCCAAAAGATAGCAGTCGTTGGCTTTAGCCCCCACGCATACAATACGGGGGTGTTCGCAAAAAAATATGCTTGATCACGCTTGATCCAACGTCTTGGTCCGGCAAGGAGGTGATCACACGACGAACTAGGCAACCAGACTATATAGCTGTAACACTTTCGCTTAGCCGCGGGATTCTAACATTGGGGCTACTATGTAGCCCCTGGTACCTTCGCGTGCATCCGAATACGGGCGCATATGTACCTGGCCGGGAAATGGCCCTTCGTTAATGCGGAGGAATCCTAGAGATTCCGGTGAGTCGTCGAGTGGTTGACCAGTCTCTCGCTGTATCATGACAATCAGTTTTTGGCTTTCTCTACTGAGGTGCTCATCCGGAATAACCAGGGCACAGTCGCAGTAGTTCTCCTTTGGCCACCTTAGCTGATTATGACGGAACGCAAGGCGGCGAACCCAGGAGCCGGGCAAACCCAACATTTGACCAAAGACATGATTCGGAGCTGATGCATATAAGGCCAAGCTCGTGACGTCGAACACTCCCGAAGGTATTCGGACTTTATAACGGATGATGAGCTCAAAAAATGCCCATTCATTATAAACCCTGTATTTCCAGGTACGTGCGTTAATCTGTCGTGGCGAAATGCCAAAAACGGCAGTATCCTCTGTGGGTATGGAACCCATGGGATGATGAAACAACAAGAGGCAATAGAAAAGGTTTACACAGGGGCTTAATCTAAAAAGAAACCTGTTGAACGGGGCCCTGCTGCATGTCCGTGCCTTTTTCTCTGTTGTGCCGCATCCTCGAAGGGTATCGCGCGAACGTTGTCTACAGAAAAGGGGAACTCGTGGAAGAGTGCAACGTAAGTATGCGATGGATAAAAATGTGAGGTGATGGCCTGCCCATAAGGTTGAGCCAAAAATGGGGCTTCTATTATTGGCCCCTGGTATCCACTATAGGATTACATATACGGTGCCCTTGTTTAATGTGGGCTACCGGACTTGCCTAACCGTGTCTGTGGTCTTAACGACCCGCTGTATTTTTGTTAGAGGCCGCTTATAGTACGGCCGCTAGGGCCATCGCGTATTCCTCTACGCGCGAAGGGCGCTCTGTTATTCTGCTAATGATGATTACGCCACATGGACTGGGCATCTTAAGTGTGAGGCAGCCATAGTGCGGCAATGCGTTGAAGTGTGCGAAGGCCGTTCTTCCAAGCAATGCTTGATAGTTGCTTTGGAAATGTGCAATGATGAAGGCTAGTTCTTCGCTTCTGGAGTTGCCTGGAGGGCCAAATGTTACCTCCAGTATGACGGAGCCCTTGTTGTAGGCTTCAACGCCTGGTATCACCCCTTCAAAGGTGGTGTGAATCTTGCTGATTCTAGATGAGTCTACCCCCATCCTGCGGACAGTGTCCTCATATATTAAATTGAGACTACTGCCACCGTCCATGAGGACATGAGTGAGATGGTATCCGTCGATTATTGGATCAAGCAACAAGGCATTTGATCCTTCGCGCCGAATACTAGTTCGGCCGTCCAGGCGATCGAAGGTGATCAAACAAGACATCCAGTAGTTAGGTGTGGGTACGATGGGCTCTATATCGCGTGCGTCTTTATGGGCGCGTTCGTGCCTTCCCAAGGGTGTTCTAGTCCCGTGGATCATGTTCACTGTTTTAACCTCTGGCAGGAATTTTTTCTGTCCCCCCGTGTTCGGTTGGCGAGGTTCATCCTCGTCTTCACTTGGTGTTTCCCTTCCCTTGTGTTCGGCATTTAGTTTGCCGGCCTGCTTGAAGACCCAGCACTCTCTATGCGTGTGTGATGTCTACTACACAACCTTCTTCTTGTAGATGTTGTTGGGCCTGCAAGTGCACAGGTTTGTAGGACAGTAGCAAATTTCCCTCAAGTGGATGACCTAAGGTTTATCAATCTGTAGGAGGCGTAGGATGAAGATGGTCTCTCTCAAACAACCCTGCAACCAAATAACAAAGAGTCTCTTGTGTCCCCAACACACCCAATACAATGGTAAATTGTATAGGTGCACTAGTTCGGCGAAGACGTGGTGATACAAGTGCAAAATAAACAGTAGATATAGGTTTTTGTAATCTGAAATAATAAAAACAGCAAGGTAACAAGTGGTAAAAGTGAGCGTAAACGGTATTGCAATGATAGGAAACAAGGTCTAGGGTTCATACTTTCACTAGTGCAAGTTCTCTCAACAATAATAACATAGATAGATCATATAACAATCCCTCAACATGCAACAAAGAGTCACTCCGAAGCCACTAATAGCGGAGAACAAACGTAGAGATTATGGTAGGGTACGAAACCACCTCAAAGTTATTCTTTCGGATCAATCTATAAAAGAGTTCGTACTAGAATAACACCTTAAGATACAAATCAACCAAAACCCTAATGTCACCTAGATACTCCATTGTCACCTCAAGTATCCGTGGGCATGATTATACGATATGCATCACACAATCTCAGATTCATCCAACCAACATAAAAGTACTTCAAAGAGTGCCCCAAACTTTCTACCAGAGAGTCAAGAATGTGTGCCAACCCCTATGCATAGGTTCCCAATGTCACGAAACCCGCAAGTTGATCACCAAAACATACATCAAGTGGCACATGATATCCCATTGTCACCACAGATAATCACGGCAAGACATACATCAAGTGTTCTCATAAAGGACTCAATCCGATAAGATAACTTCAAAGGGGAAACTCAATTCATCACAAGAGAGTAGAGGGGGAGAAACATCATAAGATCCAACTACAATAGCAAAGCTCGGGATACATCAAGATCGTGCCATCGAGGGAACATGAGAGAGAACATGAGAGAGAGAGAGAGATCAAACACATAGCTACTGGTACATACCCTCAGCCCCGAGGGTGAACTACTCCCTCCTCGTCATGGATAGCGATGGGATGATGAAGATGGCCACCGGTGATGGGATCCCCCTCTGGCAGGGTGCCGGAACGGGCTCCCGAGAGGCTTTTGGTGGCTATAGAGGCTTGCGGCGGCGGAACTCCTGATCTATTTTTTTTCTGGAAGTTTTAGGGTATATTGGTATATATAGGAGGAAGAAACACATCAGGGGAGCCACGAGGGCCCCACGAGGGTGGAGGGTGCGCCCAGGGGGGTGGGCACACCCCCCTACCTTGTTCCTTCCTTGTTTCTTTCTTGATGTGGACTCCAAGTCTCCTGGGTTGCTTTCCTTCCAAAAATAACTTCTCCAGTTGATTTCGTTCCGTTTTGACTCCATCTGATATTCCTTTTCCTCGAAATACTGAAATAGGCATAAAACAGCAAATCTGGGCTGGGCCTCCGGTTAATAGGTTAGTCCCAAAAATAATATAAAAGTGGATAATAAAGCCCAATATTTCCTAAAACAGTAGATAAAGTAGCATGGAGCAATCAAAAATTATAGATACGTTGGAGACGTATCAAGCATCCCCAAGCTTAATTCCTGCTCGTCCTCGAGTAGGAAATTGATAAAAAAGAATTTTTGATGCGGAGTGATACTTTGGCATAATTTCAATGTAAATCTTCTTAATTGTGGCATGAATATTCAGATCCGAAAGATTCAAGACAAAAGTTCATATTGACACAAAAATAATAATACTTCAAGCATACTTAATCAAAGCAATCATGTCTTCTCAAAATAGCATGGCAAAAGAAAGTTCATCCCTACAAAATCATATAGTTAGGCTATGCTTTATTTTCGTCACACAAAGATGTTCCCAACTTATATACCCCCGATGACAAGCCAAGCAATTGTTTCGTACTCAAATAATCTCAAACTTTTTCAACCTTCACGCAATACATGAGCGCGAGGCATGGATATAGCACTATGGGTGGAATAGAATATGATGATGGGGATTGTGTGGAGAAGACAAAAAAGGAGAAAGTCTCACATCAACGAGGCTAATCAATGAGCTATGGAGATGCCCATCGATTGATGTTAATGCGAGGAGTAGGGATTGCCATGCAATTGATGCACTAGAGCTATGAATGCTCAACAAAAGAAAACTAGTGGGTGTGCATCCAACTTGCTTGCTCATGAAGACCTAGGTGTTGTGGGAGGCTACTGGACCCACGGACACCTATGGGACCGGCGGACCGAGCCCCTTTCGGTTCGGCGGGGGGCGGAGACCACACGAAGAGCGGATCGAGGCGAAGCACACGAGCGGTTTACCCAGCTTCGGAGCTCTCCGGAGAGATAATACTCCTACTGCTGCATGTCTGATTGTATTGAGTTCTTGCTCTTGAGCGTGGAATGCTACAGTACACTCTAGCTGCTAATGAGACCGAGCGTGGGTGTGCTCTGGCTTCGAACCCTTCGAACCCCCCTCTACGTTGCGCATGGGCCTCCTTTTATATGCTCAAGGGGTCACCGACAGGTGGCAACGCAGTCAAGGGTAAAAATGGAAAAGGAGTGTGGTTGGTACAACTACTTGTACAGTGCATCATACCTAACCCCGACGGCAGGGGACAAAGGCATTAAATGCCCGTCTGCGTCACCCAAACAGTGCAGAAAAGGACCGTTAGGGGCGCCACCGCTTGCCACGATGGCGATCTTGTTAGCGCCGCTTGCCACCTCGCACCGCTGGCTGCACAGCCTCTCGCCACGCGCGCCTGGAATGGTCCCAGGGCGACACGTTGGTGGATGTGCTGGAGCGTGGGTACAGAGTGGTAGCTAGCCGCGGCGAGTGCTTTGCCGCGGTCGTTGTCTTGCCGCGTCCGGAAGCTTGTCGCTCACCGGGCCTTGCCGGGACGCGTGGCGCGTCGCGGCAAGTTCCTTGAGATGCCTTGGTTGGCCTTCCCGGCAAGCTCCTCTTGCCGGGGTCTTGTCTCCTTGGCTTGAATACTTTATTCTTGAATGGCTCCAAAGGAACCACGGAAGACCTTGGCGGTCGCCAGGCAAGCCTTGCCGCGGGGTGCTGCGACTGCCCGTGCACGAGTTCGGGATACTAGGGTACCCCTACTCTAGTACACCGACAGGAGCCCCCGGGCCTGGGCCACACACGGTGCCGAGCGCTGTTGGGCCAGGCCCAAAACAGGGCACGGGCACGCGCGGCCTAGGTTACGCCATATCTTACTCCGTATCCACCGCGCCCTCCCCTAACAGCACGCGTTGAATGCGGCATCGTGGGAGAGATTGTGGGTGGTTCTTTATTCGGAAAGGCGGAACGTCCGCCCCCTCCCTCTTTATAAGCAGGGGAAACAGGGGCAGTTCGTCCATCTCGCCAGTTGCTGTCCCAATCTCAGAAATCTCCGCTGCTCTCCTCTTCTTCTCAAAGCCGAAAGAGAGCAGCGCTCCGCCCCCCATCGCCACCAGCACCACCAACGTTGTCGATCTCACCCACCACCTCCGCCATGGCTCCGAAAGCCGGCAAGGGGAAGGCTGTGAAGATGACCGAAGCGCAGCGGCTTGCGGCGCTGCGAAGGGAGCGGGCAACCTTCCCCCCAGCTCGCCGCGAAGGAGCTGAGGGAGTACTACTACCTCTTCTGGTCGACGGAGACGCGAGTGCATCTGCGCACGAAGGTACTCTCCGCCGCCGCTTTAGAACGGGCTCCAAATGGATATCCCTTCTTCGCTTTGATCTTCTACTGCGGGCTCTGCCCGCCCTTCTCTGAATTCTTCTGTGATATCATGAACACCTACGGGTTCCACCTCCTTGACTTCACCCCCAATGCCGTTCTGACCATGGCAGTTTTCGCACATCTCTGCGAAAACTTTGTCGGAGTCTATCCCAATGTAGCTCTCTTCCGTCACTTCTTCATGCCCCGAGTTGAGAGAGGGGAACCCTTATCCGGCGGAATCGCTTGGATCTCGAGAGCCGGTAAGAAGGAAGCTTATCTAGAGGGAGAGCTCCGCGGCAAGTGGGAGGAATGGAGAGCAGATTGGTGCTAGATCGTCGAGGAGAACCCGCGGCCATTTACCACCCAGCGCCAAGCCCCAATAGTGCGCGGCAACGATTGGAGCAGCGTGGCCCCGGAGGACGATAGGCTGAAGATCGCCGTCACCCGGATCCTGCGCCTCGGGCTTGCCGGGCTCACTGTAGGCGCCGTTGGCGCAGATTTTCTTCACCGCTGCATCGCCCCCCTGCAGGAGAGGAGGAGACCCGCCTGGATGTTCGGGGGTCCGGCGGACATCATGAGGCTGCGCCTGGGCCTCAACTTCAACTTCACCGTCCTGGAACTGGACGCGATGCTCAAGGAGCTTTCAAGCACGACCCTCAACATCCTGAATGGTTCAGGTTGCTGCAGGGCGTCGTTCCACTGTGCAACAATTCCTCGCTCGACCGCATCCGTACAATGATGCCGTTGTGCGATTCGCATGGAATTGTTCCAACTTGGCAAGAGCCTGCAGACGATGTCGTGCAGGAATTCTTTGATGGCTTGGTAGAAGTGCTGATCCGCTCCGACGAGCAGAAGAGCCTCACCCGCGACACCACCGATGCGGAGATGCAGCGCATCGCCACTAGGGCGGAAGAGGTGGCGGCAGCCGCTGCCACGGGCGAGTTTGGATTCACCGTGGAGGAGGCAGAGGCAGCAGAGGCGGCAAGCCTTGCCGAGCGAGAGGAGTTTGACGGCGAGGGAGAGCTTGCCGAGCCTGAAGCCGAGTCGAGCGAGCACACCGAGGGTGCGAGCGACTCGTTGGAGACAAACTCCTCTCCCTCCTCGTCTTCAGACAGCTCGCCGCAAGCGGAGCCCCCAGCTCCACCAAGAAGGCGTCTCCGCAAGGTCGGGGACGTAGCGGGGTGGCAGACGGGTCAACAGCCGCCGCGCCGCGCGACGCGCTCCACCGTGGCAAGCGATGTTGCCGTGGGAGCACCTGATGTCGCTGCGGCAACTGGAGCGGGGTCTTCCCGGTCCACCGCTTTTGCCCCCGCCAAGCGGCCAAGGGAACCTACTCCTCCGTCTCGTCGCGCCGAAGGTGGGCCGGACTTCGACCTTTCCGCGCTCAGCTCCGACGAGGAAGAAGAAGAGTAAGATTCTTTGTTGTATTTGAAGTTCTTCAATTCTTGCTGTTTTGTCCTGTATCTGATTTGCTTTACTCTGAACCCGTTCCATTTCAGGACTATGGCCCAG
This sequence comes from Triticum timopheevii, assembly GCA_963921465.1. Taxonomy (NCBI): domain Eukaryota; kingdom Viridiplantae; phylum Streptophyta; class Magnoliopsida; order Poales; family Poaceae; genus Triticum; species Triticum timopheevii. Next base: position 422,912,374 of record OY997272.1, read on the forward strand.
AGAGCGGCGAAGAGGGCCAAGGTCCCGGTGATTGTCATCGAGGACGAACCCACCGCGATAGCAGGGGGCGTGTCCAAGACCATCTTGCCGGACCCGGCAACTACTCCTCAAAGCAGCCCCCAGCGCAGCCCCCAGCGCAAGTATATGGTTTACTTCCCGCTGTAAGGCATGCTTGGGCACTCTTTCTTTGCTGACTTCTGACTATTGGTTTGCGTAGGAGCAGAGCAGCCTCACCAGGAGCGCTCGGAAGCCGCCCCCGACGTGCCATCTGCTTCGACTACACCGCCAAGGGAGGATTCCCCGGCAAGGGAGCGTTCTCCGGCAAGGGACAGAACCAGCGACCCCCCGGTGGTGGAGACCACGACCGCAGAGCCCAGTACCGGTAATCCTTCTTGCTTAAAAACTTCCTTGGATTCTTCTTTTTCTGATTTTCTTTTTTGGATATTTGCTTGACTTTTCTCCTTTTTCCGGCTGTCAGATCTATCTACCGCGGAGCTGATGGAGACCGAGGTTGCCGCGAGGAGAACGCGTGCGGCAACACTAACGACACCGCTGCCACCGAAGAAGCAGCTGGCGCTGAAGATCCCATCGGCGAAGAGGCCGCCAAGGCTGCCGCTGCAGACGCTGGCGAGGGGTCCGGCGATCACACTGACGGCCCTGAGGCCGCAGGAGCGTCAGGCGCTACACCGACCGCCGATCCCTCCGCCGCTGCCGCAGCGCCAGGCTCCGAAGAGCCCCAGCCCGGCGCCTATTTGAAGGCCGGCGATGGCGTCTTCATCAAGCTCCCCTGGGAGTCAAGCTCCAGGGCGCCGGTTGAAGGAGAAAGCTTGGATGGAGAGGTGCTCGCCTCAGCTGGACTGGCGCTGGTTGATGCGCCGAGCAGCAGCAGCGGCGAGTCTGAGGAGGAGCGACTGCTTCGGAAGCTGGTCTCGCTCTACCGCGCCCGACAAGCCAAGGTGGAATCCCGAGAAGCGCTTGTCGCGAAGGCGGAGTGGACATCGAGAAGCGCGCGGAGGAGCTCCGGGAACGCAACCAGGAAGCTCTCCGGTCCCTGGCAGAGAAGCGGGAGCAACTTGCTGAGGAGCGGAAAGCCTTCCTCCGCGAGAAGGCTAAAGTTGAAGAGCTACAGCGGCTTGCCGCCGAGGAGCTGTATGTGCGGGAGGGCGAGTTGACGCAGCGGAAAGTCAATCTTGACAGCCACGAGGAGGAGCTTGCCGCGCGCAAGCAAACATTCGGTGGGGCTCTCAAGGAAGCAGAGGATGCTGCCGCAGCTGCCGAGGCCGCCAAGAAGGAGCTAGAGACGAAGGTGGCGCAGCTGGAGGCCAATCTCAAGACGAGCGGTGAAGAGCTTCCGCGCTCAAGTGTGAGCGCGAGAAGGATGCCCTCGCCCATGGCGAGCTGCAGGGTCGTCTCGTCGAGAAGGGCAAGGAGCTTAGCACCGCCAAGGACTCCAACACAGATCTTGAGTTGAAGCTGGCTACTTTGACCAAGACGCTGGACGGCGCTAGGGAGCAGGAGGTGGCCTTGAAAAAGGAGATCAAGGCCAACGAGGCGCTGCTGGCGAGCGCTGCCGCCACCCAGAACACCTTTAGGGAGAATGTGGAGCACTGGACGGAGGGTCTCGTGGATGTTGCCGCAGCCATCGACGGGGAGCTGGCGCAGCTGGGGATGGAGGATTTCGGGTATCCCTCCGATGAGAACCTCCAACCCAGCGCCAAGCTTAGCTTGTTCTTCAAAGGCATGGCGACAGCCCTCCAGCGACTCCGGGAAAGGATCCCAAAGCAGCTGGCCGACGAGTCGCGCACGATCTGCGCGGGAGTTCTGCAAAAGGTGTTGGTGAAGGTGGCCTTCCGCAACCCAGGCCTCAACCTCACCAACGTCCTCAAGAAGCTGCCGCCGGATGCTGATCTGGAAACGCTCAAGACCCTTGTCGCACCCATTATGGACAAGGTGAGTGAGATCAAGAGGGTTGAGGGCGATCGCGTAGATTAGGCCGCTCGTTTTCTCCTTTTCTTGTCGCTGCTGGTCATGTTATGAGAACAATCGGTTAGAGCTACGACAAGCTATCTTGTAATATAACTCTATTTTGGCTATCGATTGCTATGTTATTTCCTTTACTTGATTCCTTCCTTTGTATGTTTTTGCCCTACGCTTTTAGGGAACTTGCCGGTGCAGGCACCTTAGACGCGAGCGCTGAGTGCAGGACTTCAGCAGCCTGCTGGCGGTGCCGCTACTGACAAGAAACCTTGTCGCAACTAGTCGCAGCTCACTTAAGTTGTTGAGCGGACTCAAAACAAAGTAAGGGCGCAACTAGCTACGAGTTGGTTCCTCCGCGCACAGGTTTGTCATACAAAGTACGGTCGTTCGAGGAAGATAACTTAAAATTTTTTAAAACTAATTGCTCAAACTTTGGCAACTTAGCTTTTCTGCCGTTTGCTTCCCGGTAAGGCGTAATTTTCTTGAACGACGCCTGGTCCACACCATTATCTTCTCCTTTCCCCCGGGCAAACTTGTGGGCGAGGGAACCTTGCTTTCTTTGAGGAAAAAGAAAGAAGAGAAAATAAAGATATGGAGCCTTATGGCTCGTTATTGCTTACCGGGGGTAGGTGCTGCACAAAGTGTCAGATAACACATGCAAAAAATAGAAAGCATGAAATTAACAAGATGCGCGGAGCACATGAGCTTTACTGATGCACGGGGTCTGCGCCCGGCTTTGTACAAAGGATTACATGCAACAGCGGCAAGACTTGTACAAAAGGTGGTTGCCGGAACAGGTTCCGGCAACCGCGCCCTACGGATAAAACTTACGAAGATGCTCAATATTCCAGGAGTTGCTCACCGGAGTGCCATCTTGGGTCTCAAGGCAGACAACGCCAAGCCTAGTGACTCGTTTCACCCGGTAAGGGCCCTCCCACTTCGGCGTCAACTTGTTGGAATTCTTGGCGGACTGAACGCGCCGAAGAACAAGGTCGCCTTCCTCGAGACTTCTGGCATTAAGTTTGCGGCTATGGTAGCGGCGCAAAGCTTGCTGGTATCGAGCAGCTCGTACAACAGCCTGAAGACGGTCTTCCTCAAGGAGCAGTGCGTCGTCTTGTCGCAGCTGCTCTTGCTCGAGCTCATCATAAGCGAGCACTCGAGGCGACCCGTAGACGAGTTCTGTGGGGAGAACTGCCTCTGCTCCATAGACTAGAGCGAAAGGTGTCTGGCCAGTGGCTCGATTTGGCATCGTCTTGATCGACCAAAGAACCACCGGCAGCTCCTCGATCCAGTTCTTTCCGCACTTGTGCAGCCTGTCGAAAGTTCTGGTCTTGAGCCCGCGCAGCACTTCAGCATTTGCCATCTCCGCTTGACCGTTGCTTCTCGGGTGAGCAACAGAAGCGAAGCAGACCTTGGCGCCAAGATCTTGGACGTACTACATGAAGGTGCGGCTCGTGAATTGCGTGCCGTTGTCGGTGATGATCCTGTTAGGGATCCCGAAACGGCAAACAATTGACCTGAAGAACTTGACTGCTGACTGTGCTGTCACCTTCCTCACTGCTTCCACTTCCGGCCACTTTGTGAACTTGTCGATTGCGACGTACAAGTACTCAAAGCCCCCGACAGCTCGGGGAAAGGGGCCGAGGATGTCGAGCCCCCAGACCGAAAATGGCCAGGATAAAGGGATCGTCTGGAGAGCTTGAGCTGGCTGGTGTATCTGCTTGGAATGGAACTGGCACACTTCACACTTGGTTACTTGTGCAGTTGCATCCTGGAGGGCTGTCGGCCAAAAGAAACCTTGCCGGAACGCTTTGCCGGCAAGTGCTCTTGCACCAATGTGGTGACCACATATGCCTCCATGTATCTCTGCCAACAGCTTTTGTCCATCTTCCCGGTGAATGCACTTCAATTTCACACCATTGAGTCTTCTTCTGTACAGTGTGTTATCGACAAACTGGTACATACTTGATTGCCGGGCTACTCTTTCCGCTTCTTCTTGCTCTTCGGGAAGTTCTCCTGTCTGAAGGAAACGGACAATCTGCTGTGCCCATGCTGGAGCTTGCAGCTCGACAACAAATACTAAAGGCACATATGCTGCTGCGGGAACATCCGCTTCTACGGCGAGAACCTGCGGCTCGGCCGAAGCTTGACGTTCCCCGGCAAGCTTGCCGGAGCAAAACTTGTCGGGAGCGTCTGCTTCAATGGAACAAACCCTAGGGCTTGCCGGAGCAGACTACTCCTCAGCACCCTTGGTGTTGATCCTGGGGACCTTCTTGGCGGCGGCTTCGGGGAGCTCTGCCGGAAAATAGTCACCAGAAATCAACTTCCTCTTCTTGCTCTGCCCAGTCGATGGCGTTACGGATGGTCGAGTCAGTTTGAGCACAAAGATCCCTGGTTCCACAGGTAACTTAAGTGCGGCACACTTTGACAGGCCATCGGCAATGTCGTTCTGAGCTCTTGGAACATGTTCCATCTGTAGGCCATCAAAGTGCTCTTCTAACTTTCTCACTTCATCAACATAAGCTTCCATCAACAGACTCTGATAGTTCTTGTTCACTTGGCGGATGACAAGCTGCGAGTCACCCCTAACAATGAGCTTCTTGATCCCAAGGTCTGCTGCGATCCTGAGACCGGCAAGCAAACCTTCATACTCTGCATATTGTTTGTTGCTTGCTCCTTGGGAAAGTGCATCTGGATTACGTACTTGAGGTGCTCTCCGGTGGGCGCGACAAGTAGCACGCCCGCACCGGCGCCTTGCAGCGAGAAGGCACCATCAAAGTACATCAGCCACTCTTTGCTTGCTTCGTTGACGGGGATGCTTGTTTCTGGAATTTCTTCATCTGGTGTTGGCGTCCATTCTGCTATGAATTCTGCCAATGCTCTTCTTTGGATAGTTGAAGTGCTCTCAAACTTGAGGCCAAAGCTTGACAGTTCCAGTGCCCACTCGACAATCCTGCCTGTTGCTTCTGGATTCTGCAGTATCCTCTTCAGCAGAAAACGAGTGACAACTGTGATCTCATGTGCTTGGAAGTAATGGCGCAGCTTTCTCGAGACCATGAGAAGGCCGAAAAGCAATTTCTGCACACCAGAGTACCTTGACCTAGCCCCCTGCAGAAGGGAACTGACAAAGTAAACTGGGCGCTGCACCATTCTCTTTTGTATCTCCTCATGCGCCTGCTCAGATCCATCTTTGTCGGGACCAGAGCTTGCCGGTGAAGCCCCCTGCTTGTCGCTGGATGCATCTGCCGTGGTTGCTGGCTCATCATCTGCCTCCCTCTCCGCTACTAACGCAGCACTAACCACTTGATTGGTTGCCGCTATATACAGCAGCAACTTCTCTTGTGGCTTAGGTGCGACAAGTATTGGAGTGGAGGACAGGTATCTCTTCAAGTCCTGCAGCGCAGCCTCCGCTTCCGGAGTCCATTTCATTGGACCTGCCCTTTTCAATATTTTGAAAAACGGCAGGGCGCGCTCAGCAGACTTAGAGATAAACCTGTTGAGAGAAGCCACGCAACCGGCAAGTCTTCGTACATCCTTGATGTGCTTCGGTGCTTCAATCTGCTCAATGGCCTTGATCTTGTCGAGATTGGCTTCAATTCCCCGCTGAGACACGAAGAACCCGAGAAGCTTGCCGGAGGGGACTCCAAACACACACTTCTCGGGGTTAAGCTTGAGGTTGATCTTGCGCAGATTTGCAAAGGTTTCATCCAAATCCTGAATCAGAGTTACCCTGTCTTTGCTCTTGACCACTATATCATCCGTGTAGGCTTCCACATTTCTGTGCATTTGTGGCTCAAAAGCATCATGGACTACTCTTGCAAATGTTGAACCAGCATTCTTTAAACCGAAAGGCGTCCGTATGAAACAGTATGTGCCACATGGAGTGATGAATGCGGTCTTCTCCTCATCCTCTTCTGCCATGAAGATCTGATGGTATCCTGAGTATGCGTCAAGAAATGAAAGCAAATCACATCCGGCCGTGGAGTCAACAATCTGGTCAATACGCGGCAAGGGAAATGGGTCTTTGGTACAAGCTTTATTGACATCGGTAAAGTCGATACAAAGCCTCCATTTCCCGTTCAATTTGCGCACGACTACAGGATTGGCCAACCACGTAGGATGGAGCACTCCTCTGACAAGGCCTGCTGCTTCGAACTTCTTGATTTCTTCTGCAATGAATTCTTGGCGCTCCACTGCTTGTTTCCTGACCTTCTGCTTGACGGGCCACACATGAGGACAGACGGCAAGGTGGTGCTCGATTACTTTCCTGGGAACACCGGGGATGTCAGACGGTTGCCACACAAACACGTCGACGTTCGCCCGCAGGAAAGCAACGAGCGCGCTTTCCTATTTAGGGTCGAGAGTGGCACTGATGGTGAAGGTACCACCAGTGTCGTCCTCCTTGGCGGACACTTTCTTGGTCTCTGGCGGAGCTGCCATTGCCTTCTTACACTTGCCGGTGGAGCTTGATGGTGCGTCCTCGACGGTAGCGCAGCACTCCGAAGAGGTGCGCTTGCCGGAGTGGGCATCAGAACTCTTGCCGGACTTGGTCTTCTTCTTCCCCCCGGGAGCTTCAGCGGCAAGTGACTTGCGATCCGCTGCGGCTGCTGCCTCCCGGTAGATCTTGTCGGCGCAGATAAGAGCATCCTTCTTGTCGCCAGGGACAAAGATGACACTTATCGGGCCTGGCATCTTGAGCATGTTGTGTGCGTAGTGAGAGGCTGCCATGAATTTGGCGAGCGCTGGACGACCGATTATCCCATTGTAAGGCAATGGAAAATCAGCAACGTCAAAAGTGACCTTCTCAGTCCTGAAGTTCAACTCGCTGCCAAATGTCACCGGCAACGTGATCTTTCCCTTCAGCTTGCTCCTTCCCGGATTGATTCCTTGGAATGTGCCAGTCTCTTCGAGCTCACTGTCAGGGATCTGGAGTTTCTGGAGCACCGCGGAGGAGATCAGATTCAAGCCGGCCCCGCCGTCAACTAGCATCTTAGTGACCTTGAGGTTGCGGATAGTTGGTGAGACCAACATTGGCAAGCATCCGACCGCAGTTATGCGATCAGGGTGGTCCTCACTATCAAAGATGATAGGCGTGCTGGACCATTTCAGAGGCTTGCGTGACTCGACAGGTGGTTCTGCCGCATTGACTTCCCGCACCCACTGCTTGAGCTGGCGGTGTGAAGTATGCAGAGAAGCACCGCCGTCAACGCACAGGACCTCTGTGGCTTTCTGAAACTCCTGCTCACTGGTCTCGTCATCATCCATATCTTCATCGTCGTCGTCATCTTCATCCTTGTCGCGGCCGCGGGGAGGTCTGTCTCCTTGCCACTGCTTGGCCTTGCCGAGGCGTCCTCCTCGGCCGGGACGCTTCTTGCCGGATCCTCCAGTACCATCTTGGGCCTTCTCCTTGTCGTGTCTCTCGTACTTAGCCTTTTGCTGCTCGACAAGCTGCTCGACCTTCTTGCAGCTCTGGAGATCATGGCCCTTGGTGCGGTGGATCTTGCAGTACTGCTTGTTGGTGCCGTCCTGCTTGTCGGCGACTGCCACAGCCTCGGCTTCCTTGGTGCCACCTCCGTTGTCGGACTGCTCAACAACTAGCACATCTTTGCCTTTCTTCTTCCTGTTGTTCCGCCGCCGGTTTATCTTTGCCGGGGCAGCATCCTCGCTGTCAGATCCTCCTGCTCCTGTAGTCTCTCCAGGAAGTTTCCTCCCTTCCTCCCGCATCCTACGGTTTCGCACGTTCTGATGGAACGCGCTGATGACCGCGGCAGGGTGGACATCTGGGATGTTGTAGTGTACACGGCTGAATCTTTGAATGTACTTGCGCAGGGACTCTCCTTCCTTCTAGGCGAGCAGATGAAGGTCGCTCTCTTGGCCATGAGGCTTGTGGCCGCCTGTAAAGGCGCCGACAAACTGATGGCATAGGTCGGCCCAGGTGGATATGGAGTTGTCCGGCAAGTGCATGAGCCAGGACCTGACATTGGGCTTGAGCACCAGCGGGAAGTAGTTGGCAAGGATCTTGTCATCTCGCCCCCCTGTAGCTTGCACCGCGATGGTGTAGATGTTGAGGAACTCCGACGGATGCGACTTGCCGTCGTACTTCTCTGGTACGTCTGGCTTGAAATTCTTCGTGCTGGGCCACTGGACTTGCCGCAGCTCACGAGTGAACGCAGGGCAACCTACCGCGTACGGCAAGTTGCTTGGTTCCCCTGGCGCATGCATGTCGACAGCGGGCCCAGCGCGCTGGTCTGATTGACGCCGCGCTTCTCTTTGACGCTCGATATGAGTACGAGCGTCTTCTTGCTGTCGCTCGTGAAGAACTTGGCGCTGATCGCGACGAGCTCGTGGATCTGACGATGCGGTGGAGTCGCTGTCGAGGTTGACCCGGTGAGTCGGCGATCTTGGCCTTCGGGGTGGAGAGTGCACGGTGGTTGCACCCCCACCGGTCTTGTCGCCACCGGCTTGTGCCTGGCAATCTTGCCGCGGCTGCGATGTACCCGGCTGCCATGGAGTGTCGCCATTGGCGAAGCCGATGAGACTCTGAATGGTGGCCCTCCAGTCGTCGATCTTGTCTGCCATTGGAGGGTAATCCAGGAGTAGTTGAGCTCGTGCCAAAGCTTCTGCTGGAGTTTTGGGTGGCGGTGGCGAACGGTGCAAGGATCGGGATATGCTCGGACTTCTAACTATGTTAGAAGGAGCAGTATCTCGTCCAGGCGACCGTGCCACGCTCATGCCAGCATGTTGGCGCGCATGCTGGTCTTGAGCACCCCGAGATCCACCAGCTCGATCTTGGTCCAACAAACGTATGGTACCGCGAGTACCATGACGCTGCTGGTCCTGCGCCTCCTGAGATGGGCGCGGTGCATGTACGGACACCGAAGTCTGCGGAGCCTTGTCCTTGGACCTGGCAGCACCGTGAGCTTCCTCATCGACGCCCGTTCCTCCGCCGGCGTCTACCCCACCATCCGTTTGCTCCGGTGGCGGTGGGATCGACGCGGACAGAGCAGCCACCTCCAAAGTCCTCTTCTTCGGTGGCATGTCGATGAAGATGAAGAAGAATGAAGATCTGGCTCGTGTGAACGCCGGATCAGGTTCACACAACCTCGACGTCCCCTACCTGGTGCGCCAAAGATGTCGTGGGAGGCTACTGGACCCACGGACACCTATGGGACCGGCGGATCGAGGCGAAGCACACGAGCGGTTTACCCAGCTTCGGAGCTCTCCGGAGAGATAATACTCCTACTGCTGCATGTCTGATTGTATTGAGTTCTTTCTCGGGAGCGTGGAATGCTACAGTACACTCTAGCTGCTAACGAGACCGAGCGTGGGTGTGCTCTGGCTTCAAACCATTCGAACCCCCCTCTACGTTGCGCATGGGCCTCCTTTTATATGCTCAAGGGGTCACCGACAGGTGGCAACGCAGTCAAGGGTAAAAATGGAAAAGGAGTGCGGTTGGTACAACTACTTGTACAGTGCATCATACCTAACCCCGACGGCAGGGGACAAAGGCATTAAATGCCCATCTGCATCGCCCAAACAGTGCAGAAAAGGACCGTCAGGGGCGCCACCGCTTGCCATGATGGCGATCTTGTCAGCGCCGCTTGCCACCTCGCACCGCTGGCTGCACAGCCTCTCGCCACGCGCGCCTGGAATGGTCCCAGGGCGACATGTTGGTGGATGTGCTGGAGCGTGGGTACAGAGTGGTAGCTTGCCGCGGCGAGTGCTTTGCCGCGGTCGTTATCTTGCCGTGTCCGGAAGCTTGTCGCTCACCGGGCCTTGCCGGGACGCGTGGCGCGTCGCGGCAAGTTCCTTGAGATGCCTTGGTTGGCCTTCCCGGCAAGCTCCTCTTGCCGGGGTCTTGTCTCCTTGGCTGGAGATGCCTTGGTTGGCCTTCCCGGCAAGCTCCTCTTGCCGGGGTCTTGTCTCCTTGGCTTGAATACTTTGTTCTTGAATGGCTCCAGAGGAACCACGGAGGACCTTGGCGGTCACCCGGCATGCCTTGCCGCGGGGTGCTACGACTGCCCGTGCACAAGTTCGGGATACTAGGGTACCCCTACTCTAGTACACCGACACTAGGGAATTTTAGGAAGCCCATCGTAGGAATATACAAGCCAAGTTCTATAATGAAAAATTCCCACTAGTATGAAAAAGACAACTTATGAGACTCACTACATGAAGAACAAGGTGCTACTTTGAAGCACAAGATATGAGACTCATTACATGAAGAACAAGGTGCTACTTTGAAGCACAAGTGTGGAAAAAGAGATAGTAGCATTGCCCTTTTTTTTGGCCTTTCTCTTTTTTTTGGGCAATGCTCTAATAATGATGATCATCACACTTCTATTGATTACAACATGAGGATTACAACTCGAAACTTAGAACAAGATATGACTCTATATGAATGCCTCCGGCGGTATACTGAGATGGTGCAATGAATCAAGAGTGACATGTATGAGAAATAATGCATGGTGGCTTTGCCACAAATACGATGTCAACTACATGATCATGCAATGGCAATATGACAAAAGTAATGTATGTATGATGATGATGATGGAAGTTGCATGGCAATATATCTCGGAATGGCTATGGAAATGCCATGATAGGTAGGTATGATGGATGTTTTGAGGAAGATATAAGGAGGTTTATGTGTGATAGAGCGTATCGTATCACGGAGTTTGGATGCACCGGCAAAGTTTGCACCAACTCTCAAGGAGAGAAAGGGCAATGCACGGTACCGAAGAGGCTAGCAAAGGCGGAAAGGTGAGAGTGCGTATAATCCATGGACTCAACATTAGTCAAAAGAACTCATATACTTATTGCAAAAATTTAGAAGTCATCAAAAATTCAAGTACTACGTGCATGCTCCTAGGGGGATAGATTGGTAGGAAAAGACCATCGCTCGTCCCCGACCGCCACTCATAAGGATGCACAAGCGAGGTACACTTCATGTTTCAAATTTCTCACACAACTTTAACCATACGTGCATGCTACGGGACTTGCAAACTTCAACACAAGAATTCTTTGAATTCATAATCACCCAACTAGCATGACTTTGATATTATCACCTCCATATCTCAAAACAATTATCAAGCATCAAACTTATCTTAGTATTCAATTCACTTAAAAGAAAGTTTGACATATCTTGAATACCAAGTATATTAATATTAAGCAAATTACCATGCTATTTAAGTCTCTCAAAATAATATAAGTGAAGCATGAGAGTTCATCTATTTCTTCAAAATAAAACTACCACCATGCTCTAAAATATATAAGTGAAGCACTAGAGCAAATGACAAACTACTCCGAAAGATATAAGTGAAGATCAATGGGCAAAAACTATCAAGCTCAATAGATATAAGTGAAGCACATAGAGTATTCTAACAAATTCAAATTTATGTATGGCTCTCTTATTTAATAATTTCAGATCTTGATACTTTATTCAAACAGCAAGCAAAGCTAAAGAAAACTACATTGCAAGGATAGCACAACTCATGTGAAGAAGCAAAAACTTAGGCTCAACCGATACTAACCGATAGTTGTTGAAGAAGAAAGGTGGGATGCCTACCGGGGCATCCCCAAGCTTAGATGCTTGAGACTTCTTGAAATATTATCTTGGGGTTCCTTGGGCATCCCCAAGCTTGAAATTTTGTGTCTCCTTATTTTCTCTCATATCATGGTTTCTCTTTTTATCAAAAGCTTCATTCACAACAAACTCAACAAGAACTCGTGAGATAGGTTAGTATAAACCAATGCAAAACCTTATCATTTTATACTGTAACAAATCACTAATATTATTATTCAACATTGCACACTAAATGCCTCTGCATATTTAATACTCCTATCTTCAAATAGAATTATTAAACAAGCAAACATATGCAAACAATGCAACCATAACAGCAATCTGCCAAAACAGTACAGTCTGTAAAGAATGCTAGAGTATCAATACTTCACAGACTCCAAAAATTATGAACTAAAATTTCCACTGTAATAAATTTATCAGAGCTCAATATGCAAAAAGATTCAACATTATAACACTCTCTGACTTTTCTAGGGAATTTTTGCAACAGCGGTAAACTTTCTGTTTTCAAACAGCAACATGTATACTAGCAAAATAAGCATGGCAAAGGCTATCCTTGACTTCTTTATTGAAACTAAAGATGCAAAACATTAATCTAAATAACAGCAAGCAAAGCTAACAAAAGGAAATGACGCTCCAAGCAAAACACATATCATGTGGTGAATAAAAATATAGCTCCAAGCAAAGTTACCGATGAACGAAGACGAAAGAGGGGATGCCTTCCGGAGCATCCCCAAGCTTAGGCTCTTGGTTGTCCTTGAATATTACCTTGGGGTGCCTTGGGCATCCCAAGCTTAGGCTCTTGCCACTCATTATTCCATAGTCCATCGAATCTTTACCCAAAACTTGAAAACTTCACAACACAAAACTCAACAGGAAATCTTATAAGGTCCGTTAGTGAAAGAAAACAAAACCACCACTTAGGTACTGTAATGAACTCATTCCAAATTCATATTCATGTAATATCTACTGTGTTCCAACTTATCTATGGTTTGTATCCTCCGATACTACTCATAGATTCATCAAGATAAGCAAACAATACATAGAAAACAGAATCTGTCAAAAACAGAACAGTCTGTAGTAATTTGTATCAAACGTATACTTATGGAACTCCAAAAATCCTACAAATTTAGGAAGTCCTAAGAACTTTGTGTACCAATCCATATCAAAAAGAACCAGATCAGAAGCACGTTTCTGTGAATTAACAAAACTAATTTACTAGGTGCAAAAGTTTCTCATTTTCAGCAGGATCAACACAACTATCACCGTAAGCTATCCTAAAGGTCTTACTTGGCACTTTATTGAAACAAAAGCTATAGAACATGATTACTACAGTAGAATAATCATGTGGACACACAAAAACAGTAAGGATAAGTATTGGGTTGTCTCCCAACAAGCGCTTTTCTTTAATGCCTTTTAGCTAGGCATGATGATGATAATGATGCTCACATAAAAGATAAGAATTGAAACATAATGAGAGCATCATGAAGCACATGAATAGCACATTTAAGTCTAACCCACTTCCTATGCATAGGGATTTTGTGAGCAAACAACTTATGGGTACAATAATCAACAAGCATAGGAAGGTAACACAAGCATAGCTTCAAGAATTTAAGCACATAGAGAGGAAACTTGATAATATTGCAATTCCTACAAGCATATGTTCCTCTCTCATAATAATTTTCAGTAGAATCATGAATGAATTCAACAATATAACCAGCACCTAAAGCATTCTTTTCATGATCTACAAGCATAGAAAATTTACTACTCTCCACATAAGCAAAATTCTTCTCATGAATAGTAGTGGGAGCAAACTCAACAAAATAACTATCATAAGATTGAAAGTTAAGATCAAAATGACAGGTTTCATGGTTATCATTATTCTTTAAACATACGTGTAATCACAATAATCATCATAGATAGGAGGCATGCTTTCATCATAGTAAATTTGCTCATCAAAGCTTGGGGGACAAAAAATATCATCTTCATCAAACATAGATTCCCCAAGCTTGTAGCTTTGCATATCATTAGCATCATGGATATTCAAGGAATTCATACTAACAACATTGCAATCATGATCATCATTCACATATTTTATGCCAAGAATTCTATGTAATTCTTCTTCTAGTACTTGAGCACAATTTTCCTTTCCATCATACTCACGAAAGATATTAAAAAGGTGAAGCGTATGAGACAAACTCAATTCCATTTTTTTGTAATTTTCTTTTATAGACTAACTAGTGCTTAAAACAAGAAACAAAAAGATTCGATTGCAAGATCTAAAGATATACCTTCAAGCACTCACCTCCCCGGCAACGGTGCCAGAAAAGAGCTTAGTTGACGGGGTGTGAGTGAGTGCCCTTTACCTAGCCTCCCTAGCAACGGCGCCAGAAAAGAGCTTGATGTCTACTACACAACCTTCTTCTTGTAGACGTTGTTGGGCCTGCAAGTGCACAGGTTTGTAGGGCAGTAGCAAATTTCCCTCAAGTGGATGACCTAAGGTTTATCAAACCGTAGGAGGCGTAGGATGAAGATGGTCTCTCTCAAACAACCCTGCAACCAAATAACAAAGAGTCTCTTGTGTCCCCAACACACCCAATACAATGGTAAATTGTATAGGTGCACTAGTTCGGCGAAGAGATGGTGATACAAGTGCAAAATAGATAGTAGATATAGGTTTTTGTAATCTGAAATAATAAAAACAGCAAGGTAACAAGTGGTAAAAGTGAGCGTAAACGGTATTGCAATGATAGGAAACAAGGCCTAGGGTTCATACTTTCACTAGTGCAAGTTCTCTCAACAATAATAACATAGATAGATCATATAACAATCCCTCAACATGCAACAAAGAGTCACTCCGAAGCCACTAATAGCGGAGAACAAATGTAGAGATTATGGTAGGGTACGAAACCACCTCAAAGTTATTCTTTCGGATCAATCTATAAAAGAGTTCATACTAGAATAACACCTTAAGATACAAATCAACCAAAACCCTAATGTCACCTAGATACTCCATTGTCACCTCAAGTATCCGTGGGCATGATTATACGATATGCATCACACAATTTCAGATTCATCCAACCAACATAAAAGTACTTCAAAGAGTGCCCCAAAGTTTCTACCGGAGAGTCAAGAACGTGTGCCAACCCCTATGCATAGGTTACCAATGTCACGAAACCCGCAAGTTGATCACCAAAACATACATCAAGTGGCACATGATATCCCATTGTCACCACAGATAATCACAGCAAGACATACATCAATTGTTCTCATAAAAGACTCAATCCGATAAGATAACTTCAAAGGGGAAACTCAATTCATCACAAGAGAGTAGAGGGGGAGAAACATCATAAGATCCAACTACAATAGCAAAGCTCGGGATACATTAAAATCGTGCCATCGAGGGAACACGAGAGAGAGAGATCAAACACATAGCTACCGGTACATACCCTCAGCCCCGAGGGTGAACTACTCCCTCCTCATCATGGATAGCGCCGGGATGATGAAGATGGCCACCGGTAATGGGATCCCCCTCCGGCAGGGTGCCGGAACGGGCTCCCGAGAGGTTTTTGGTGGCTACAGAGGCTTGCGGTGGCGGAACTCCCGATCAATTTTCTGTTCTGGAAGTTTTAGGGTATATTGATATATATAGGAGGAAGAAACACGTCAGGGGAGCCACGAGGGCCCCACGAGGGTGGAGGGCGCGCCCAGGGGGGTGGGCGCGCCCCCCTACCTCATGCCTTCCTCGTTTCTTTCTTGACGTGGACTCCAAGTCTCCCGGGTTGCTTTCCTTCCAAAAATAACTTCTCCAGTTGATTTCGTTCCGTTTTGACTCTGTCTGATATTCCTTTTCCTCGAAATACTAAAATAGGCATAAAACAGCAAATCTGGGCTGGGCCTCCGGTTAATAGGTTAATCCCAAAAATAATATAAAACTGGATAATAAAGCCCAGTATTGCCTAAAACAGTAGATAAAAGTAGCATGGAGCAATCAAAAATTATAGATACATTGGAGACGTATCAGTGTGGTTCGCAGGTTTGTCGGGGGTGCCATGAATTTGGCATAGTCTGTCTAGAACTCTGTTCAGACCGGATGGTCCCTCTTTACTACCTTTAGGTTGCTTATTTTGCTGGTTAGGTCGAGAGCCCCTGAATCCGGCATTAATCATTGTGTTGTCTGGGCTCTCTTCCTTGTTTTGGCGTTTGTTTTTATTATGCCGTGGCTTCCCGTTGCCATCCCTTATTTTGGATGTGTTGGGGTCGCTGGTGCCTTTGCGGGCGAGCCAGCTGTCTTCTCCCGCACAAAAGCGGGTCATAAGGCTTGTTAGGGCTGCCATTGTCCTTGGCTTTTCTTGGTCGAGGTGTCTGGCAAGCCACTCGTCACGGATGTTGTGCTTGAATGCCACTAAGCTTCGACATCCGGACAGTTAACGATTTGATTCTTCTTAGTGAGGAATCTGTTCCAAAGCTTGCGGGATGACTCTCAAGGTTGTTGGATTATGTGACTTAAATCGTCAGCATCCGGAGGCCGGACATAAGTCCCTTGAAAATTGGCCCTAAAAGCATCCTCTAGTTCTTCCCAGCTCCCGATTGAATTTTCGGGGAGGCTTTTCAACCAATGCCGAGCTGGTCCCTTTAGTTTGAGGGGAAGGTATTTGATGGCATGGAGGTGATCTCCACGAGCCATGTGTATGTGGAGGATAAAGTCCTCGATCCAGACCCCTGGGTCTGTCGTTCCGTCGTATGCCTCTATGTTTACAGGTTTAAAGGCCTATGGGAATTCATGGTCCAGTACTTCATCAGTAAAGCACAGGGGGTGAGCAGCCCCTCTATATCTGGACGCGCTGTGGCATGCCATCGGCTGTTGTTGTGTTTGGTGTTTATTCTGAACTGGTGTTTGGTTGTCATAATTGTTTTGACGACCATAGTCCCTCGCCGGGGTGTCTCCTTTAGATCCGTAGATGGACCTAGCTGCGCCAGCTTTCTTCTCCAGGTGCTCACGTAAATCATGGGCGCCTTTGGCAGCCTATTTATTGCGGTTATGAAGTGGTACTCCTGGTCTCCTGGTCGTGTTGTTCTTCGGTGGAACGACCTCATCGTCGAATTCTGGCAGTAGCTTGCGTTTTGGGTAGCTCTTTGTATGGCGATCGTCGCCATATCTTTCTTCAGTGTCTAGCACTTTGTTCCATCTGCGATTGAGCGTTTCCTATGCGGCTTTAAGCCATTGCTTCTGCTTCTTCAGACTTCTCGCTGTGGCCATAAGCTTTCTGTGGAGGTTCTCTTGTTCCACGCATTCTTCCGGAACTATGAATGCATCATCGTCCGGACTGTCTTCTTGTCTTGGGCCGGATTGAGGAACTCGTCCCTCTGGATCATTTTCCTCGGGCGTATGACTCGGACTATGTTCGGCGTGACATGGTTTGTCCTGCTCCATCACTGGTTCTGTTTGGTCGTTATTGCCTTCAGGGTTGACCGGAGTATCCATTCTTCTGGCGCTCTTGCTGATATTGTTACTGTTGCCGGATTTGGAACGGCGTCTGCGCCGTCGCTTTGGCTTTTGCCCAGGGGTGTTATCTTCTGGATTGTCACTGTCGCCTTCCTTGGGCGTATCCACCATGTATATGTCATGTGGCGAGGCGTGAATCCGGCACCCCATATATTCTGAGTCTTCTCCTGCATCGTCGTCCATACCGTCGATGCCTTCGGAGTCGAAGTCCAGCACGTCGGTTAAATCATCAACCGTGGCTATTATGTGGGTGGTGGGTGGGCAACAAATGTCTTCGTCGCCTGCTTCCCACTCGAGCCGGACATAATTCGGCCCGAGATTCTCTATCAAAGAGAGGGTTTTGAATGAGTTTAGTATGTCGCCGAAGGGCGAGTGCTGAAAGATGTCCGCCGCGGTGAACTCCATCACCGGAGCCCAACCAGGATCGGCGGGCTTGGGGACGCGCAGACTGGAGCCTACGACCGGACACGAGTCCAGGAGCCCGGAGTCACAGGCTTCCTCAAAAGTGAGGCATGTGTTCAGCTCCATCGCCGATGAGGGTACGGCCTGTGGGGCGGGGTCCAACCCTCCGTCCTTAGGCAATGCTACCTGTCCCAGATTTAGGTCTGAGGCTTTTGCCGGGATGATATCCCAAGCAACGTCTAACAGCAGGTCTAAGTCGTGCTCATCGTGACTATTCGGCGCTTCTGGTGCTAGCCCGAATCCGTTGAAGATCAAGTCTCCTCGAGTATCCGTCGTGTGGTTCAGGTTTCTGAACCCGGTTTGAGGGCCAGGGGCATAGCTATCGATCTGCTCCAGGTGGCCAAGCGAATTGGCCCGCGGCGTGAAGCCGCTGAACATGAAGATCTGTCCGGGGAGGAAGGTCTCACCCTGGGCAGCGTCGTTGATGACGATTGAAGGAACCATCAAGCCTGACAGAGACGGCACAGAGGAACTCTCAATGAAAGCACCAATGTCGGTGTCAAAAATGGCAGATCTCGGGTAGGGGGTCCCGATCTGTGCGTCAAGGATGATGGTAACAAGAAGTAAGGGACACAGATGTTTTACCCAGGTTTGGGCCCTCTCGATGGAGGTAAAACCCTACTTCCTGCTTGATTAATATTGATGATATGGGTAGTACAAGAGTAGATCTACCACGAGATCGTAGAGGCTAAACCCTAGGAGCTAGCCTATGATGGTATGAATGTAATTGTGATCGGCCTTCTAAGGACCAACCTCTCCGGTTTATATAGACACCGGAGAGGGCTAGGGTTTACATGGGGTCGGTTACAAAGGAAGGAAATATAATATCCAGATCACCAAGCTTGCCTTCCACGCCAAGGAAAGTCCCATCCGGACACGGGCCGAAGTCTTGAGTCTTGTATCTTCGTGCTTCAATAGTCCGGACGTTGTACACAGTCCGGCTATCCGGATACCCCCTTATCTAGGACTCCCTCAGTCATGCAAGTGAAAAGCAATAATGACGATATATGATGAAATGATTGAGATGAGAGAAGCTGGTATGAACTCGACCTATCTTGTTTTTGTAAATATGATTAGTTCATCATTCCTGATTCAGCCCATGGATGCAACATGTTTGCAATGACAATTAGAGATTATAGTTGCTCATGCCATGCTTAATTAGCTAGGAGTTTATAATGGTTTACCTTGCATGCCAACATGCTATTAAAATGGTTCTGATGTGGTATGATAGGGTGGTATCCTCCGTTGAATGATTCGAGTGGCTTGACTTGGCACATGTTCACGCATGTAGTTGAAACAAAATCAACATAGCCTCCACGATATTTATGTTCATGGTGATTTATGTCCTACTCATGCTTGCACTCATTGTTGGTTAATCTTAATGCATGTTCATGACTGTTGTCGCTCTCTAGTTGGTCGCTTCCCAGTCTCTTTCTAGCCTTCACTTGTACTAAGCGGGAATACTGCTTGTGCATCCACTTCCATAAACCCCAAAGTTATTCCATATGAGTCCACCATACCTTGCTATATGCGGTATTTACCTATTGTTCCAAGTAAATTTGTATGTGCCAAACTCTAACCTTCAAATGAAATTCTGTTTTGTATGCTCGAATAGCTCATGTATCAACTAGGGCAGTCTATATCTTCCATGTTAGGTGGGTTATTCTCACGATGAGTGGACTCCGCTCACCATTCACGAGAAAATGGCCAGTAACCGGGATGCCCAGTCCCATGCTCAAATCAAATAAAAATAATTGCAAACAAAACTCCCCCGGGATAGTTGTTAGTTGGATGGTACTTGTTGTTTCGGGCCAGCCATGGAATGTGCTAGTTGGTGGTGGGGGAGTATAAACTTTACCATTCTGTTTGGGAGCCGCCTATTATGTATGTACAAAAGAAGATATCGAGATCTCTTGGTTGTTATGTTGACAATGAAACTATGCCGCTCAAAATAATATTTATCTCTATTTCAAAACTCGAGCTCTGGCACCTCTGCAAATCCCTGCTTCCCTCTGTGAAGGGCTTGTCTATTTACTTATATGTTGAGTCAGCATCCTCTTATTAAAAAGCACCAGTCGGAGAGAACCGCTGTCATTTACATGCATTGTTATTAATTTACATTGAGTATGACTGTGACTGGATCTCTTTTTCCATGAATTACAATGTCTTGTCAGTCCTTGATCTTCAGGGGTGCTCTGCATTTATGTTTTGCAGTCTCAGAAAGGGCTAGCGAGATACCATATTGTTATATCATATTATGATTGTTTTGAGAAATTGTTGTCATCCGAGATTTATTATTATTCCTCGCTAGTTGATTATGCCATTGATATGAGTAAATGTGAAACCTAAGTGTTATTGTGAATATGGTTAGTTCATAATCTTTTCTAAAAACTTGAATGTCGGCTTTACATATTTGCAACAACAAGATCAAACAGAGTTTGTAGAAGTTTTTCTTTATCACTTTCAGTTTGTACACTGAATTGCTTGAGGACAAGCAAAGGTTTAAGCTTGGGTGAGTTGATACGTATCCAACGTATCTACTTTTCCAAACATTTTTGCCCTTGTTTTGGACTCTAACTTGCATGATTTGAATGGAACTAACATGGACTAACGTTGTTTTCAATAGAACTGCCATGGTGTTATTTTTGTTGCAGAAATAGAAGTTCTCGGAATGACCTAAAACTCCAGGGAGTCAGGTTTTCAAATTAATAAAAAATATTGGTGAAAGAACCAACAGAGGGGGACCCACACCCTGTCCACGAGATGCAGGGCTTGCCCCCCAGCCTCATGGGTCCCCTGGACCTCCACCAACCTCAACTCCAACTCTATATATTCACAATCGAGGAGAAAAAATCAGAGAGAAGGATTCATCGCGTTTTACGATACGGAGCCGCCGCCAAGCCCTAATCTTCCTCGGGAGGGCCGATCTAAAGTCTGTTCGGGGCTCGGGAGAGGGAAATCCGTCGCCATCGTCATCATCAACCATCCTCCATCACCAATTTCATGATGCTCATAGCTGTGCATGAGTAATCCCACCGTAGGCTTGCTGGACGATGATGGGTTGGATGAGATTTACCATGTAATCGAGTTAGTTCTATTTGGTTTTGAACCCTAGTATCCATTATGTTCTAAGATTGATGTTGCTATGACTTTGCCATGCTTAATGCTTGTCACTAGGGACCAAGTGCCATGATTTCAGATCTGAACCTATTATGTTTTCATGGATATATATGAGTTCTCGATCCTATCTTGCAAGTTATAGTCACCTACTACGTGTTATGATCCGGCAAACCCCGGAGTGACAATAGTCGGGACACTTCCCGGTGATGACCATAGTTTGAGGAGTTCATGTGTTCACTAAGTGCTAATGCTTTGGTCCGGTACTCTATTAAAAGGAGGCCGTAATATCCCTTAGTTTCCAATAGGACCCCGCTGCCACGGGAGGGTAGGACAAAAGATGTCATGCAAGTTCTTTTCCATAAACACGTATGGACCGGTGTTGGGTACTGACATTCCTTCATCCCACTTATGATTAACCCCTCTCGCAAGCATCCGCAACTACGAAAGAAGAATTAAGGTAAACCTAACCATAGCATGAAACATATGGATCCAAATCAGGCCCTTATGAAGCAACGCATAAACTAGGGTTTAAGCCTCTGTCACTCTAGCAACCCATCATCTACTTATTACTTCCCAATGCCTTCCCCTAGGCCTAAATCATGGTGAAGTGTCATGTAGTCGACATTCACATAACACCACTAGAGGAGAGACAACATACATCTCATCAAAATATGGAACGAATACCAAATTCACATGATTACTTATACCAAGACTACTCCCATGTCCTCAGGAACAAACGTAACTACTCACAAATCATATTCATTTTCATAATCGAAGGAGTATTATTATGCATTAAGTATCTGAACATATGATCTTCCACCGAATAAACCAACTAGCATCAACTACAAGGAGTAATCAACACTACTAGCAACCCACAGGTACCAATCTGAGGTTTTGAGACAAAGATCGGATATAAGAGATGAACTAGGGTTTGAGAGGAGATGGTGCTGATTAAGATGTTGATGGAGATTGCCCCCTCTCGATGATAGGATTGATGGTGATGACAATGGCGACGATTTCCCCCTCCCGGAGGGATGTTTCCTCGGCAAAACAGCTCCGCCAGAGCCCTAGATTGGTCTTGCCCAGGTTCCGCCTCGAGACGGCGGTGCTTCGTCCCGAAAGCTTCCTTCTGATTTTTTTTCAAGGGCAAAAGACACCATATAGCAGAAGATGGTCATTGGAGGCCTGCCAGGTGGCCCACGAGGCAGGGGGCATGCCCTGGGGGATAGGGCGCGCCCTCCACCCTCGTGGCTGCTGGGTAGCCCCCCTCTGGTGCTTTCTTCACCCAATATTTTTAATATGTTCCAAAACTGACTTTCGTGGAGATCCAGGACTTTTGGAGTTGTGCAGAATAGGTCTCTAATATTTGCTCCTTTTCCAGCCCAGAATTCAAGCTGCCAACATTCTCCCTCTTCGTGTAAACCTTATAAAATAAGAGAGAAAAGGCATAAGTATTGTGACATAATGTGTAGTAATAGCCCATAATACAATAAATATCGATATAAAAGCATGATGCAAAATGGACGTATCAACTCCCCAAGCTTAGACCTCGCTTGTCCTCAAGCGAAAGCCGATATCGAAAAATTTGTCCACATGTTTAGAGATAGAGGTGTCGATAAAATAAAATACGGACATGAGGGCATCATAATAATTCTTAGAATAGCAACATATATATTGTCATATGATTTCTTATGCTAAAGTAACAATCTATTCACAATGTAAAGTATGAATCCAAAACTTCATTGAAAACTAACAGACTATAATCTCAGTCATTGAAGCAATTGCAATTTATCATAACATCGGAAAGAGTCAATATAAGAGTTTCAGCAAGTCCACATACTCAACTATCATTTAGTCTTTCACAATTGCTAACACTCACGCACTACTTATGGGTACGAAGTTTCAATCGAAAATAGAGAAAGATAGGGGCTTATAGTTTCGCCTCCCAACCTTTTACCTCAAGGGTAATGTCAACAATAATACTTTATGAAAACCTACATCCAAGTGGACATATATATCAGGATCTTTCCAACGCATAGTGCTTGCCAAAGGATAAAGTGTAAAAAGGAAAGGTGAAGATCACCATGACTCTTGTATAAGGGTAGACGGTAAAAATAAAAGATAGACCCTTTGCAGAGGGAAGTAGAGGTTGTCATGTGCTTTTATGGTTGGATGCACAAAATCTTAATGCAAAACAACGTCACTTTATATTGCCACTTGTGATAAGGACCTTTATTGTGCAGCCCGTCACTTTTATTTCTTCCATATCACAAGCTCGTATAAAGCTTATTTTCTCCACACTAATAGATCATACATATTTAGAGAGCAATTTTTATTGCTTGCACCGATGACAACTTACTTCACAGGTGGTGATGATGGAGTTGTTGATGATGTAGGCTTGTAGTCCATCTTCCAAGGCATAGGCTCACCATCATAGAAGGATGATCGAGTCTCCGGGATCCTCAAATCTGCAGCCAAACTCATCCTCTTGAATCTATATTCATACTCATAGTTTTGGTTTTGCAGGTCATAGATCTGGGCTTGGAGGTGCTCAATTTTTTCGTGAAGCTTGAAGATGGTCTCCCCAATATTCTTAGCATCCAGCTTGTGGTTGTTGGTGAACTCCGCGATCATCATGTGGTTGGTGTTGAGTCCGCGTTCCACCATCCCTTGGCACTTGAAAGCTTGTTGCTCCATTGCTTTGAGTCTTGACTCCATGCTTCCGGTCCTCCTTGGTCCCTCCACATTGCGGATGTGCAGCACCCCCTCACGCATCGCAATGGTTTGAGGGGGTTGCAGCACCTCCGTGAGGCAATGACCTTCTAGAAAGACTTGTCCTTGGGGGCCCTTGGAGACGTCATGGTGATCTAGATCTGTCAGAAAAACAGCTCGAAACAAAAGCAGAGGATTTTGTCGTGGTACGGTGGTCAAAACCTTTGGGAGATTATATAATGAATTTTTCGCGACCAAAAGAAGTATCGTGCAAGAAAACAGAGTCCAGGGGGCACACGAGGTGACTACGAGGCAGGAGGGCGCGCCCAAGGGGGTAGGGTGCGCCCTCCACCCTCGTGGATGCCTCGTGTCTCTTTCGGACTACTTCTGAATTTCCTAATTTCTTAAATATTCCAAAACAGAGAAAAATTGCTATTTGAACAGCTTTGGAGTCGGTTTACTTACCGTACCTCATACCCATTCCTTTTTGGAGTCTGAAACATTTTGGAAAGTGTCCCTTACGTACTCCTCCGGGGTTACGGTGTCAATAACACTGGTTTCAAAATTTATGGGATTACCTGAGATATAATGTTTGATTCTTTGACCGTTCACCACCTTCGGATTTGTGCCTTCGGCGTTGTTGATTTTGATGGCACCGGAACGATAGACCTCCTTGATAACGTAAGGGCCTTCCCATTTAGAGAGAATTTTTCCTGCAAAAAATCTTAAACAAGAGTTGCATAGCAAAACATAATCACCTACATTAAACTCACACTTTTGTATCCTTTTGTCATGCCATCTTTAAATTTTTCTTTAAATAATTTGGCATTCTCATAGGCCTGGGTTCTCCATTCATCAAGTGAGCTAATGTCAAATAGCCTCTTCTCACCGGCAAGTTTGAAATCATAATTGAGATCTTTAATAGCCCAATATGCCTTATGTTCTAGTTCGAGAGGAAAGTGACATGCTTTTCCATAAAGCATTTTATACGGAGACATACCCATAGGATTTTTATATGCAATTCTATAGGCCCATAATGCATCATCAAGTTTCTTCGACTAATTCTTTCTAGATCTATTAACAGTCTTTTGCATCTCTCTATTACTCAATTCTACTTAACCACTAGACTGAGGGTGGTATGGAGATGCAATTATATGATTAACATCATACTTAGCAAGCATTTTACGAAAAGCACCATGTATAAAATGTGAACCACCATCAGTCACTAAATATCTAGGGACTCTAAACCTCAGAAAAATAACTTCTTTAAGCATCTTAATAGAGGTGTTATGATCAGCACTACTAATTGGAATAGCTTCTACCCACTTAGTAACCTAATCAACAGCAACTAAAATATGTGTATACCCATTAGAGGAAGGAAAAGGTCCCATATAATCAAAGCCCCAAACATCAAATGGTTCAATAACAAGTGAATAATTCATAGGCATTTCTTGACGTCTACTAATATTACCAATTCTTTGACATTCATCACAAGACAAGACAAACTTATGGGCATCTTAGAAAATAGTAGGCCAATAAAAACTGGATTGCAATACCGTATGTGCAGTTCTATCTCCAGCATGGTGTCCTCCGTAAGCCTCGGAGTGACACTTGCATAGGATCTGTTCCTGTTCATGCTCAGGTACACAACGTCTAATAGCACCATCTACTCCTTCTTTATAAAGGTGTGGGTCATCCCAAAAGTAATGTCTTAAATCATAGAAAAACCTTTTCTTTTGCGGTGAAACTAGGTGGTATAAATTTAGCATAATCAGCATACCATAGAGCAGTACGAGAAGCATTTATGATAGCTAATTGTTCATCAGGAAAGCTATCATCAATAGGTAGTGGGTCATCAAGAACTTTTTCTAACCTAGACAAGTTGTCTGCAACGGGGTTCTCAGCTCCCTTCTATCAATAATATGCAAATCAAATTCTTGTAGCAAGAGAACCCATCTAATAAGTCTAGGTTTAGCGTCTTTTTTCCATAAGATATTTAATAGTAGCATGATCAGTGTGAACAGTTACTTTGGAATCCACAATATAAGGTCTGAACTTATCACAAGCAAATACAACTGCTAAAAAATATTTTTCAATAGTAGCATAATTTCTCTGGACACTGTCTAGAGTTTTCCTAGCATATTGGATAACATTTAATTTCTTCTCAACTCTTTGTCCTAGAACAACACCTACAGCATAATCATTAGCATCACACATAATTTCAAAGGGTAAATTCCAATCAGGTGGCTGAACAATAGGTGTAGAAAACAAGGCTTTCTTAAGTATTTCAAATGCTTCTACACAATCATCATCAAAGACAAAAAGGGACATCTTTTTGCAAGGGATTAGGCAAAGGCCTAGAAATTTTAGAGAAGTCTTTAATAAACCTCCTATAAAAACCAGCATGACCAAGGAAACTTCTTATACCTTTGATGTCCTTAGAACACGACATCTTTTCAATAGCATCTACTTTATCTTTATCAACTCCAATACCTCTTTCAGAAATTTTATGCCCCAAGACAATACCTTCATTAACCATAAAGTGGCACTTCTTCCAATTCAATACAAGATTGGTTTCTTCACATCTCTGCAAAACTCGATCAAGGTTGCTTGAGCAATCATCAAAAGAAGTTCCATAAACGGAGAAATCATCCATGAAAACCTCAACAATATTTTCACAAAAGTCAGAGAATATAGCAGTCATACATCTTTGAAAGGTAGCAGGTGCATTACATAAACCAAAAGTCATACGTCTATAAGAAAAGGTACCGGAAGGGCAAGTAAAAGTGGTCTTTTCCTGGTCCTCTTTTGACACAGGCATTTGAGAGAAACCAAAATAACCATCTAGAAAGCAAAAATGTGTATGTTTGGATAATCTTTCTAGCATTTGATCAATAAAAGGTAGAGGGTATGATCTTTTCTAGTAGTTTTATTTAATTTGCGGAAATCAATTACCATTCTATAACCTTTAACAATTCTTTGTGGGATCAATTCATCCTTATCATTAGGAACAACAGTAATACCTCCCTTCTTAGGGACACAATGGACAAGACTTACCCACTGACTATCAGCAATAAGATAAATTATACCTGCCTCCAGAAGCTTTAGTATTTCATTTCTTACCACTTCTTTCATCTTAGGATTTAACCGTCGTTGATGATCAACAACCGGTTTAGCATCTTTGTCTAGTTTTATTTTGTGCTGGCATAGACTGGGACTAATGCCCTTAAGATCATCAAGAGTATATCCAATAGCAGCATGGTGCTTCTTCAGAGTTTTCAATAATTTCTCTTCTTCATGCTCTGAAAGCTTAGCACTAACAATAACAGGATATATCTTCTTTTCATCAAGATAAGCATATTTCAAAGTATCAGGTAATTGTTTAAGCTCAAACACGAGATCTCCCTTGGGTGGAGGACGACCCCCTAGGATTTCAACAGGCAAGTTGTGTTTCAAAATAGGTCCCTGATTAAAGAATACTTCATCTATTTCCCTTCTTTCATTCATAAACATATAATTTTCATGGTCTAGCAAATATTGTTCTAAAGGATTATTAGGAGGCACGGCAATAGAAGCAAGACCAATAATTTCATATTTACTAGGCAATTCTTTATCATTGGGGTTGTCTATGAAATTTAGCAAAATTAAAATCATGAGACATATCCCCTAAACCAACAGTAACAATATCCTTTTAGCAGTCTATCTTAGCATTAACATTATTCAAGAAGGGTCTACCAAATATAACGGGACAAAAGTCATCTTGTGGGGAACCAAGAACAAGAAAATCAGTAGGGTATTTAACTTTCCCACACAAGACTTCAACATCTCTAACAATCCCAATTGGTGAAATAGTGTCTCTATTGGCAAGCTTAATTGTAACATCAATACCTTCTATTTCAGTAGGTGCAATATCATGCATAATTTCTTTGTATAAGGAATGAGGTATTGCACTCACACTAGCACCCATATCACATAAGCCATGATAACAATGATCTCCTATTTTAACCGAAACAACAGGCATGCCAACAACAGATCTATGTTTATTTTTAGTATCGGGTCTAGCAATTCTAGCAGCTTCATCACAGAAATAAATAACATGCCCATCAATATTATTGACCAAGAGATCTTTAACCATAGCAATACTAGGTTCAAATTTAATTTGCTCAGGGGTGTAGGTGTTCTAGCATTACTCTTACGAACCATAGTTGAAGCTTTAGAATGATCCTTTATTCTAACAGGAGAAGGTGGGTTCTCAATATAAGCGGTAGGAACAATTGGATCAACATTATAAGTAATAGTCTTTTCTTCAACTTTAGTAGGTTCTACTACTTTCACTTCAATGGGAGGATGATATTTAAACCACTTCTCCTTACGGAGATCAACATGAGTAGCAAATGATTCATAGAAATAAGCTACTATCTCAGAGTCAAGTCCATATTTAGTGCTAAATTCACGAAAAGCATCGGTATCCATAAAAGATTTAACACAATCAAACTTAGGGGTTATACCTGACTCCTTACCTTCATCGAGTTCCCAATCTTCAGAGTTGCGTTTAATTCTTTCCAATAAATCCCATATGAATTCAATGGTCTTCATCATAAAAGAACCAGTACAAGAAGTATCGAGCATGGAGCGATCATTAAGAGAATGCCGAGCATAAATTTTTTGAATAATAATTTCTCTTGAGAGCTCATGATTGGGACATGAATATAACATGAATTAAGCCTCCCCAAAGCTTGAGCGATACTTTCTCCTCCACGAGGCCAAAAATTATATTTGTAATTATGATCACGATGAACCAGATGCATAGGATAAAACTTCTGATGAAATTCCAATTTCGATCATTTGTAGTTCCATGATCCAATATCATCACATAGCCTAAACAATGTCAATGCCTTTCCCTTCAAAGATAAAGGGAACCTTCTTCCTGACGACATCCTAGGGCATACCAGCAAGCTTAAATAATCCACAAAATTCATCCACATGGATTAGGTGCATATCGGGATGTAATATTCCATCTCCTGTATAGGGATTAGCTAGCAGCTTCTCTATCATACCCGAAAAGATTTCAAAGTAGATATTTTCAGTAGGTTCAGTAGGTTGAGGAGTAACTCTTTGCACTTCTGGTCAGGGTGAAGATACCCCGAACAAGCCCCTCAAAGGATTAATTTCCATAGTAACAAGTGACAGTAAATTTCAGCACATTATATAAATGTTTCCTTACCAAATTCCACCTACCAAAGGCGCTTCACTCCCCAAAAATGGTGCCAGAAAAGAGTCTTTATGACCCACAATCATAGGGGATCTATCGTAGTCCTTTCAATAAGTAAGAGTGTCGAACCCAATAAGGAGCATAAGGAAATGACAGGCGGTTTTCAGTAAGGTATTCTCTGCAAGCACGAAAATTATCGGTAACAGATAGTTTTGTGGTAAGATAATTCATAACGGGTAACAAGTAACAAAGTAACTAAGGTGCAGCAAGGTGGCCCAATCCTTTTGTTAGCAAAGGACAGGCCTGGACAAACTCTTATATGAAGCAAAGCACTCCCGAGGACACATGGGAATTACTTCAAGCTAGTTCTCATCATGCTCATATGATTCGCGTTCGTTACTTTGATAATTTGATATGTGGGTGGACCGGTGCTTGGGTACTGCCCTTCCTTGGACAAGCATCCCACTTATGATTAACCCCTCTCGCAAGCATCCGCAACTACGAAAGAAGAATTAAGGTAAAACCTAACCATAGCATGAAACATATGGATCCAAATCAGCCCCTTACGAAGCAACGCATAATCTAGGGTTTAAGCTTCTGTCACTCTGGCAACTCATCATCTACTTATTACTTCCCAATGCCTTCCCCTAGGCCCAAATCATAGTGAAGTGTCATGTAGTCGATGTTCACATAACACCACTAGAGGAGAGACAACATACATCTCATCAAAATATCGAACGAATACCAAATTCACATGATTACTTATAGCAAGACTTCTCCCATGTCCTCAGGAACAAACGTAACTACTCACAAATCATATTCATGTTCATAATCAAAGGGGTATTAATATGCATTAAGGATCTGAACATATGATCTTCCACAGAATAAACCAAATAGCATCAACTACAAGGAGTAATCAACACTACTAGCAACCCACAGGTACCAATCTGAGGTTTTGACACAAAGATCGGATACAAGAGATGAACTAGGGTTTGAGAGGAGATGGTGCTGGTGAAGATGTTGATGGATATTGACCCCCTCTTGATGAGAGGATCGATGGTGATGATGATGGCGACGATTTCCCCCTCCCAGAGGGATGTTCCCCCAGCGGAACAGCTCCGCCGGAGCCCTAGATTGGTCCTGCCCAGGTTCCGCCTCAAAACGGAGGCGCTTCATCCCAAAAGCTTCCTTCTGATTTTTTTCCATGGCAAAAGACACCATATAGCAGAAGATGGGCATCGGAGGCCTGCCAGGTGGCCCACGAGGCAGGGGCGCGCCCTCCACCCTCGTGCCTGCTAGGTGGCCCCCCTCTGGTGCTTTCTTCACCCAATATTTTTAATATATTCCAAAACTGACTTTCGTGGAGTTTCAGGACTTTTGGAGTTGTGCCGAGTAGGTCTCTAATATTTGCTACTTTTCCAGCCCAGAATTCCAGCTGCTTGCATTCTCCCTCTTCATGTAAACCTTACAAAATAAGAGAGAAAAGGCATAAGTATTGTGAAATAATGTGTAGTAACAGCCCATAATGCAATAAATATCGATATAAAAGCATGATGCAAAATGGACGTATCAGTTCACTGGTTCGGTTGCGGTGTAAGGTTGTCATCGCCGCAGAATAACAGGGTGTGTGGGTGAGTAGAGGTATGGCCTGGCCAGCGGTGGGAGTAGTAGTGGCGGTGAGGCCTCCGCGGTAGCACAGCCGGCCACGGGAGGCAGGAGCATGCGGCACGACCATCGCTGGTTTGGGCGGCTGGAGCAGGAAGACCAGAGGTTGAAGAAGCACTACGGCCATTGGATGGACAATGTACGGTCACTGGAGCTTGAATCGTTGATATTTAATGACTAAGTTGACAAAGCCCTCTGTCTGCGTCAACTTAGTAGGCCCATAAGTCAGCCTCCCACTATGGTGGGTCCCAGCTAGCAGGGGAGTATTCATTTTTTTGTGCATAATAAGGAGGCACTTTCTTGCATCCGAAGATATAGCTGGTGGGTCCGAGCTGTCAGCGGGGGGTACTTTTTTTTAACAAAGTACAGAGACCCTTCCGGTGGGTCCCATCTGTCAGGTGGAGGAATCATTATTTTTGCGCATAATAAGGAGGCATTTCCTTGTGTGCGGCCGTGGACCCAGCTGTCAGCCTCTCCACGTATAGTCCACTTCCGATGGATGTCGTTCGTTGACCACGTTGACCACCCCACCCCGAGAGCACCAGGGTGGTGGATGATGGCAAGGCCTAGGAAGGGAACGACATGGGCCCATGGAAGACTCGGCAGTTGTTTCCCACACAGAGGGGAGTACGAGGGTTTACTGGTTCGTCTGCCGTCGCCGGAGAATAACAGCAGGTGTGGGTGAGTAGAGGGATGGCTAGGCCAACGATGGGAGTACGGTGGGGCGATGAGGCCTACGCGGCAGCACAGCCGGCCGCGGGAGGAGGGAGCAGTCCCACCGACGCTTATTTGAGCGTCCGGAGCAGAAAGAGCGGAGATTGAAGAAGCACGAAGGGCATTGGATGGACAACCAACAGTCACTGCTCTCGTGTGTTGACTAAGTTGACACGGCGTTGCGTGTGCGTCAACCTTTTTTTAGGAAAGCGTACGCGTCAACCTATAGTAGGCGCACAAGTCAGTCTCAAATGTGTGGAAAACAGCATACATCCCATCTGCCATTATTTCTAATAATATACATCCCATTCGCTAATTCTTAAGGATTATTTTGGAGCCCATCTTCTTTTTGTTAGCATTACTGCCCATATTGTGGCCACGGTTAAAAATTATACAAAATTTTGCATATTTCGGTGCGGTCAGCTGTTTTAAATCCCGACATTTCGAGTCACATTCAAACTAATTTGAAAACTAAATTCATATCAATACAAAATCCAAATAATTGTCCACGCATAAAAATCAATGGAATTTAAAATCTCGAAATCTTTACCTAATAATAAAGCAAATTGGGTTTCTTTCGTCCGTCATGGCATTTTTTAGAAAAGTCCCTGTGATTTGTTGAAATCAACCCACAGTCCGGATTTAAGTCACTCCCGAACCGTTATCTTACATTTTTCGAAACCCCCCCCCCCCTAATGTTTTAGGTAATTCATCCGCGGATCATATTTAAGTCAAACAATGTTTTTCTAAATCATCCATATCTTTTAAACCGTAACTCCGATTTGGACATGTTATATATGAAATTTTGATTAGAAAAATATGTAGAATATGAATATGAGATTATTTTCACCTGTTAAGTATTTTTAGATATTATTTTGGAATATATTTAAGTCAAATAAATGATATTCTAAATTATCCGTATCTTCTAAACTGTAACTTCGATTTTAACACATTATATATGAAATTTTATTAGAAAAATATATGGAATCTAAATATGATGTTAATTTTACCTGTTAAATATTTTTAAAATATCGTTTTGGGAGCAAACTTATAATTTATAGCATAAGATCCATTTTCCTTTCATACCGGCGGCGACCCGGATTGCAAATAAACACCCCACTATAACAATATAGGGAAAAGAAGACATCGATAACTACACATGCCTCTGAAAAATGTCGCAGGGGAAAACAACAGATTTCTCATCGCGAGAGTGAGAGAAAGTGTGTGTGTGTGTGTGTATGTGTGTGTGTGTGAGAGAGAGAGGGAGGGAGGGAGGGGGGAGGGAGGGAGGGAGGGAGAGGCAGGAGAGAGAGAGACGCCTTAGGATTAAACATATTCAAACACGTTTTTTTTTGTTTTGTGTGAACATCAAGGCCATCATCGACGAGGGTGAGAAGGAGGATAAGCGGCAACACAAATATGATGCCTCGCAAAAATAAGGGAGATGGACCTATGGTGGTCTTGGGTGATGGTTGTTGGGTTAAGAGTTTGTGTTATGTTTTCTCTCCCGTTGCAACGCGCGGGCTCTTTTGCTAGTGAAAAACAAAAGATTCAAGACTAATTGCCGGTTTGATTTGTTTTAAAAATGTGCAGCCCATTTCTCATTACTGATAGCCCGTTTTCTCGTCTTGAAAGATTTGCATCCCACCAGGGTTGACAAAGCAAGTAGGCCTCGGTTGGGTATTCTGCAAAACAACAAAAAAATTGGGCTAGCAATTTTCAGAAAAAAAAACTACTCGGCTGGTCCTGTGGTAAACATAAAAGAAAAGACTGGCTAGACAGGCCAGAGTGCCCCGCACAGCCTAGTTGACACCCTGCTTCCGTCTCAAAAACAAAGATAACTAGGCAAGCTATTTCCTTAAAAAAACTGGGCAATCTACTGGGTCCCTCGTATCAGCCGCTCGTTGTGCAATTCTCTCATTATGACTACGTTGACAATGGCATGGGACCCAGATGTCAGAAATCCATTAGGAGGAACCATTTTTCTGGCTTGAAATAAGGAGGCACTTGCTTGCGTACTGCCATGACCCTGGTGGGTCCCCGTTGTCATCCTCTCCATGTACAATCATCTCCCGATTGTGTATGCGTCAACCTAGTAGGCCCAGAAGTCAGCCTCTAAACCCGTGGTGGACAAATACAACCCATTTAAAAAAATAACAGCCCATTCCATACGTTCACACGAAAAGTTCAACATACAGAGCAAAGTAACAGATCTGACCAGATATAGAGTACTGAACTTCCACGTTGATAACCATCATAGCCAAGTTAACTATCTACTCCCACTAATACTCTAGTGTACACATAATGACTTACACCCAGCTAACTAGACGATGTTGGCCGCCATCTGCAGTACACGCTAAATGCCGGCACTGACGTCCTCCTCCTTGCCTCAGACTTGTTGGAGGTGCGATAGGGCGCGTTGCTCGCGCATGTTGGCCCTTTCCATGCCGGCGTGGTCCACCGAAGCTTCGGCTTCTAAGCGGGAAACCCACTTGACGAGCTAGTGTAAAATTCTGTGTCGCGCACACGTGCGTGCCCGACAGCCTCTAGGGCTATTTTCCGGGCGTCGGCCTCCATGTAGTTGTGACAGCCTGGTTTTTTCCTTCTCTCTTTTTCCGAACTTGATTTGCATTTGCCTTGGTTTTGAGTTTTTGAGAATCAATTCAAATGGACTTGTCACTTGGGCATGCCCTTGACTTTCACCCAAGTGACCCACCGGCCTCTCATCCAACTCCATTTCTTTCTAATGCCCTAGTATGGCCCATTGAATATTTTTCATAAGTAAAAATATTCATTTTCTTTCTGAAAGCTCATTTCAGAAATTAGAGCTCCAAAGCAACCTCACTTTTATAGCTCCAAAAATCCTTCGATAATTCATGAATTTTATTTGGACCTTCGCCCACCTCCCTGAGTAAAAATATTGCATGACTTTTTGTAATATTTTTGCTACAGAAAATATTTTCCATTCTGGCCCAAAAAAGCACTTTGTACAGCAAGTGCATTTTTCTTAAATCTTTCGGAGCTGATCTTTCTTGAGCTTAAACACCCTCCTAAGAAACCCTTAACCCCAGGAGATCAGCCCTAATGGCTTTCTAGAACCCAGCCAAACTTGGCGACCAAGTTTCTGTCCAGAAACTTGCTAGCAAGCTTGAGTCACTTCTGGTCAGCATGGGTTTGAGTTTTCACCATTCTTAGACCTAGCACTGCGTGGACTCTAGCCCAGACATGATTTGGCAGCATTTGGGCATCGTTTTGGCAATGTCAGGGCGGTGACCGCGTGTGGACACGGGGCCTGGCATGTGTTTGACGTGCTCTGCGTCGCGCCAGCGCCTCTGTTAAGCGCATGCTCGAGCCAGAGCTCGTCGACGACTGCCGCACCGCGCCACCACCCTCGTCTCATCGCCCTTGACCTCTCCCTGGCGCTCGCTGATGCCAGAGACGCCGCAACGAGCATGGGCGCGTCATGGCAAAAGCCACAGTGCACCCGTGCCCCTGTCTTCTTTCCCCCTCCTCCTTGTGCTCGTCCGTGAGCGTGGACAGCCTCCATGTGATCTTTGAGCTCCTCGCGCCCTTGCTGACGCCCCTCATCACCTCTTGCCATATTCCAGAGAGCTCCGGCAGAGACACATCCCCTTCCTCCCCTCCAGCTATAAATTACACCCCTTCCCTCCATTCCAGCGCCACCCACAGCCCCATCCAACCTTCACCCACACGCAGCACAGCCGCAGCCCAGCAGGGCAGGCCTCTGGATGTCGTACTCGACCAGAGCTCGCCGGTGACACCCGTAGCTCAGCCACCCCGTCCCCGACCTCCTGGAGCCAAACCAACCACCTAGGCGCGTCCCTGGATCCCCTCTGGTGCCGTCCCAAAGCCGCAGAGCTCCTAGGTCAGCCCCTCGCCATCGCCTTCTTCCTCTCCAGCAAAAACCGACCGCCGCCGCTGCTTGCGAGCTTGATTGCGAGCAGCTCTGATCATCTCTCGCCGTGCCACGGGTACACGCAGGTGCGCCGTAGCCCCCTCTCCATTTCTATCCCTCCAGTCTGGCCCAAGGAGCCCTCATCGCAGGCGTGAGCTCCGGTGAATCACCGCCGCATTCTGTTTCTCTCCCCCTCCCCTCTCTCCTGACCGGTGGGCACCCGAAGTGATATGAGTTGAGGCGTCTTTTGGCTTTATGCCATCAACGTCACCCCCCTGGATTTTCTGTTTATTCATTTTATTCAAATATTTTGACTAGAACTTTGACCTTGAATATCTCCTAGCCTATAAGTCCAGATGAGTTGAATCTTTTTGCATCTAGTTTGTTACAAAAAACTCTAGCAGCACACCAAAGTGTGGATTTTTCCTTTCTGCCTAGAATTTCTGGTGATTTTCAGAGTGGTTCTTGATATTTTGTTTTGTGCTTTTTAAATATTTTCAGAGGGAGAGACTTGTCTTGAAGCTGTCTAGGAGGAGTGTGAACCTCCTCTGCACTAAGGCAAGCCACAATAACATTTGGATGGTGTCACCTCAATATCTTTGATTTTCTACTTGAATATGAGCTAATTTTCATGCATTTAAAATAGTTAAATAATTATGCTTTGGTGCTTAGTTACTTTGTCATGCTTGTTATGCTTGTTTTAGTTACGGTTATTTGCATGGAGTAGTTTAATCAAGTAGAGTAAAGGTTTAGCTTTATGGTAATGCTTTGATAAATAATGGTAGTTTCTTTTGATAATTGATATTTCTCATATTAAACATAAATGACTAAAAATGAGGTTTGAGAATAACCAGTGTAGTAACATCAGTAGCTTTGTTGATGAGTAGTGCAAGATAGTTATTTTTGTGTTGTTGATCCGTTCTGAGGAGTTGCATCTTGAGCATATCGAGTAGTTGCATGATCATGGCATCGTATGGCTTGTAGTGAGTTTATTTTCAAGTTAAACTTGATAATAATCCAACTTGAATATTAAGTTGATCAAGTCATGGTGCCTCTGAATCGGGGGTTTTCCAGTGCGACCACATTTATCTTATGGGGGTTCTTGATTCGGTCCTTTGTCATGCCTCTTACCGGTGCCTCCAACTAGGGAAGGTTATGGGTGTGCGGTACCCTGGCCCGGTAAGCAGACATAACCTTGTGTGCTCGTTTGTGTTTATGGTACCTTGTCCCCTTTTGGGACCGTTTTGCCACGACGGTGGCCGTAGATGCCTTTGGTGGGCATGGTCCACCCATGACTTAGCCCTGAGAGGGAGTGAGTCGGAGTGGCCGGGAGAGTGCCATGGCAAGGGAAGGGTTTCGTCGGAACTCTGTGGTCCACCCAAATGGGAGTGCGAGGCCCTTGAGTTTCGTAGTGTGGGTAAAGTGCGCTACCTCTGCAGAATGTATTTTGATCTATTGATAGTCGCGTCCTCGGTTATGGACACAACTCGGTTGTAACTCACACCATGGATCAACAACTATAATTAATCTTGCACACTTGGTATATTTGTGGAACTGGTTTAATGATGACTTGTGGATCATGTGATGATCGTAAGTGATTGGCTTCAGTTGTGATCCGGGTATGATCACCGTTCGGTCACAGTGGTAACCCGTCTGGTAAGCGAGTCCGAGGGACTCGGTGCACATGTTGGTTTCATTGCATCCGTAGTATCACTTGCATTGCATTAAACCTGATTAATTGTCATGATATTGTTTGTCATTGTGCCAATGTTTGTTGTGAGCTTGCATGTACATTCAATGTACTGACTTGGCATGTCATGCCAGCTTTCAGGCGAGACTAATTGGATCTGAGAGCGTCCCACGTCTAGCATCATGTCCACGTCGGTGTCCCTGCATTATGGAGTTCCACTTCGTCGTTATTCTACTGCTGCGTAGTTGATATGATCGAGGCCCTTTCATGTTCATTAAATATTGTACATACAGTTCAACTGCACCGTGTGTGCCGCTTGGCCTCTTATCATGATGTAATATCAAACTTATGTATCCGCTAGCATCAATAAAGTGGTTGTTTCTGAACCATGATGTTGTGTGTTGCAAGAAGACTTGATCTCTGGGCTGGCAATGCAAGGTAAACTGATTGCTCCGAGTCGGGGTGCCACAACGCTTGGTATCAGAGCCGTGCTGATTGTAGGATATGCTAGACCATTAGTGCATTAGTAAAACAATAGCTAGTTGCGTCTGAGTGCCGGTAGTCATAGAAATTGGTTGTTGCATTGCATGCATGTTTATGTGTTGTTATTACTAATCCTTTGGTGATTGTGAGTGTAGATAGCACCAGTTCCAATCTTGTACCATCCGGATCCAGCTCTGTACACATCGCCGCACTTGCTTCAAAACGTGTGGCGACGACTCTATCCAGAGTGTGCTGATCAAGTGTATCAGGAGCAGCTGGTCGGTTCGCTGTATGAGTATTATGTTGAGGTCACTCTATACCACATTTCCCCTTCCGGCGCTTACACTCGTTCCTCTAAGGGTGGTTTAGCTTCTACGTGATCTCAGGCGGTCCAGTTTGCTGCTATCGAGGCTCTTGTAGACTTGCGCTACAACGAGGTTCGCATGCACACCCACCGAGGTTTTTACTACTACCCATCTCTGCACGAGAATGGGCGTATTCGCTTCCCTCTTATTGATCCAGCGTGCGATCGTCCCTCTAGCCACCTTCCTCGCTATATCATTGCCACTTATCTCCTGATCTATGAGTTAGCTCGAGAGCTAACCCAACCTTGGATAGCCCTTGCCGCAGCTCGGAATAGGAACCCTCTACCCACTGTCGGTTTCACTCCATACGTTCGTCCCACTTCTAGTACCCTAGCGACCACCCAAGGTACCACCAACCCTTTGGTAGTGACTCCTCGCAATGCTCCTGCTGTGTGGTCTTCCCTTGTCGCTACTCCTGCAACGCCCATGCTTAGATCTCATCCCGCACCTGCCCCTGAGGGAGAGTCCTCGAGGTAGCGTCATCGCATTTCTTTTAATTCGGAGGTCTCCACTATCAGTTTAGGGTCTGAGTCTGGTTCGGGAGAGGAGCCTGCAGCAGCACAAGCCAAGCAGTAGATCACTAGAGTATCTTCTCCGTCATGAGTATGATGTATGGATGTAGTCATACGTGTCATGATGTTTAGTTTCAAGTATGAAGGTAGTGAACTTGTCATGATGTTATCTTTTATGTTGATTTTATTTATAATTATGTTGGAACCTTTTTATTCGCCTTGGTTTCTTTTCGTCGTGTTTTCTGGGTTCGTCACTGGCTTTTTCTCCCATTTTGGATATTTCTCATCACGGTTGTCTTGCATTGGGAAAATAAATACTCCCTCCGTTCCTTGATATAAGGTGTATAGATTTTTAAGAAAAATCCCAAAATATAAGGTGTATTGCCTTGCACCAGTCATTTGGATAATTTTTTGGGGGATTTGATTACATTTCCTTATACTCCCTCCGTTCGGAATTACTTGTCGCACAAATAGATGTATCTAGACGTATTTTAGTTCTAGATACATCCATTTCCGAGACAAGTAATTCCGAACGGAGGGAGTATCACGCAAGCTCCTCTATTTTCACATGTCAATTAGTCAGGTGTAATCTCACCCAAAACTTGTGAAATTTTCCCTTCACATGTGTTCTTTAATTTTCGTGCCAAAAACTATACACCCTATATTTAGGGATGGAGGGAGTAATAGGATGACGCGGTGAGGTAGGAGCAGCCAAGATTATGAGGATGTCCCTGTTCGTTGCTCCGCCCGGCAAGCAGGACATTCCCTCGAGCCATACCAGCCACCACCACTTCCACCACCACATCCGCCCTCCACTGAGCAGATTATGAGAATGTTTGAAGAAAGAAGAAACAACGATCTGATGGAGATGCTAAAAAGTGTGCAAGTTATGGTTGGACAAAATGGAAATCAGAATGGTCATTACTCCAAGCTGTCAGATTTTCAAAGGACCAAGCCTCCCAGTTTCAGTCAAGCTGTTGATCCACTGGAAGCCGATGATTGGTTGAGGACCATTGAGAGGAAGCTGGAAATTGCTTGCACTGAAGAAGGAGACAAGGTTTCGTTCGCAATGCATTATCTCGAAGGAGCTGCCGCTATATGGTGGGATAATGCTAAAGCTATGTGGCCCGCGGACGAGGAAATTACGTGCACCAAATTCAAGGATCATTTACGCAAGTATCATATACCCACCGGAATTATGAAGATCAACCAACGCGAATTCCTCACCCTTACTCAAGGAAGCATGACAGTAAGTGAATGCCTGAATAAATTCAACCATCTGGCCTGGTATTCTCTCTATGATGTGGCCACCAAAGAAAGGAAGGTTGACAGATTCCTTGGCGGACTAAACCAGCACCTCAGATGCACTCTCAGCATGTTTGATTTTCTGGACTTCCAAACTCTGGTGAACAAGGCCCTCATCGCATAAAGGGAACACAAGCTCATGCACGATAGCAGGTCCGCAAATAATGATCACAAGCGCAAATTCGAGCCTAAGAAGGATATGCAACCAGTGTAGAAGGCTCGTACGTGGCAACAGACTAAGCTGGAGTATAAGCCCAACTGGCAGCAAAATGTCAACAAGACCACCACTCAAGTCAAAAATGTCGCAACCAATCCGGTGCGTGAAGACTATCAGCGTAGCAACGCCTGCTTCAGCTGTGGACAAACTGGACATTACGCCAGACAATGTCCCAAGAACGGCAAACCAATAGTCTCCTACTGTCCATAAGTCAACCATCTGGAGTCATATCCCGACCCGAGTACCATCCAAGGCCAAATCCATCACATCTCCACTGACGAATCCCAAGAAGACCCGAAAGTCGTCATTGGTATGTTTCCTGTTAATAGCATACCAGCAGTAATTTTATTTGATTCTGGGGCTTCCCACTCTTTTATTTCGCGGAGATTTGCTACCCAAAACAAATTCCCTTGCTCGATTATGGGAAAAAGTATGATGGTGCAATCCCCGGGTTCGGTGCTCTGAAGTAATCTGGTCTGCTGAAATTTGGAAATTGAGATAAAAGGAGTCAAGTTTCCAACAGCTGTGATAGTCATTGAATCTGATAAACTGGACATTATTCTGGGAATGAATTGGTTGACCCAATACCAAGAATGCATCAACTCTGCGACCAGAGAAGTTACCATGGTAAATCAGGAAGGTCGCACTGCAAGTTTTTATGCCTGCAGAAGTATACCCAAGAAGGATATGGTATTCTCAGGTGTGGCCGAAGAAGTGGAATCAATTCCTATGGTCAGTGAGTATCCAGATGTATTTCCTGAGGAATTGCCAGGAATGCCGCCAGACAGAGAATTGGAGTTTGCTATTGACTTGTTGCCTGGGACTGCACCGATATATAAGAAATATTATCAGATGCCTTCGTCGGAATTGGTGAAGTTAAAGAAGCGGCTCGATGAAATGCTACAGAAAGGATACATCCGTCCAAGCTCTTCACCTTGGGGATCACCCGCTATATTCATGGATAAAAAGGATGGCAGTCTTCAAATGTGTGTAGACTACCGACAGTTGAACGACGTCACCATCAAGAACAAGTATCCACTGCCAATAATTGATGATTTGTTTGATCAACTCAGTGGGGCCAAAGTGTTCTCCAAGATTGATTTGATGACCGGATATCATCAACTCAAAATCAAGAAGGAAGATATTCCCAAGACCGTGTTCACCACTCGATACGGTCTTTATGAATACATTGTTATGTCATTCGGTCTCGCCAACGCCCCCGCCTTTTTCCATGCACATGATGAATAAGGTGTTTATGGATTTCTTGGATAAGTTTGTGGTGGTATTCATCGATGATATCCTCATTTATTCAAAAAGCAAAGAAGAGCACAAGGACCATCTCAGGGCGGTGTTACAAAGGCTCCGTGACCATCAACTTTACGCAAAGTTCAGCAAATGTGAATTTTGGCTCTACCAAGTGGGATTTCTGGGGCATATTCTCTCAAGTGAAGGTATCATCGTGGATCCAAGTAAAGTGAAAGATGTGCTTGATTGGTCTGCACCCACGACAGTCTCAGAAATCCAGAGTTTCCTTGGATTAGCCGGGTGTTATCGCCGTTTTATCGAAGGATTCTCTAAGATTGCCAAGCCAATGACAGAGCTCCTAAAGAAGGATA
Organism: Triticum timopheevii; assembly: GCA_963921465.1. Lineage (NCBI taxonomy): Eukaryota > Viridiplantae > Streptophyta > Magnoliopsida > Poales > Poaceae > Triticum > Triticum timopheevii. The sequence goes on from OY997272.1 coordinate 422,953,423, forward strand.
AGAAGTTTGAATGGACCGAGGACTGCGAAAGGAGCTTCAATGAGTTAAAAACCAGACTAACATCCGCTCTAGTATTGACTCTTCCCGACATCTACCGCAGCTTTGATGTCTACTGCGACGCATCCAGGAAAGGACTCGGATGTGTTCTCATGCAAGATGGCAAGTTTGTGGCCTATGCATCTCAACAACTACGGCCTCATGAAGGAAATTACCCAACTCATGATTTGGAATTGGCCGCGGTGGTTCATGCCTTGAAGATCTGGAGACACTATCTGATTGGAAAAAGGTGTCAAATATTTACGGACCACAAGAGTCTCAAGTATATATTCACTCAACCAGACCTGAACCTCCGTCAGCGAAGATGGCTTGAGTTGGTTAAGGATTATGACCTCGGGATAAATTATCATTCGGGAAAAGCTAATGTGGTAGCAGATGCCCTCAATCGCAAGCCCGTCAGCTTGAATGCTATACTGGATACGTTGCATCCCAAACTCTATGAAGAAATGGCTCAGATCAATTTGTCCATAGTGGATGCCTGTATGGCCAGCATATTGGAAATGGCTCCTATTCTCGAGGAAGAAATTCGCAGGGCTCAAGCACATGACGATTCACTGCAATCATATGCCACGTCGAATAAGGATTTCTCTAAGGATCAAAATGGTACGTTGAGGTTTCGAGGAAGGATTTGCGTACCCAACCAAGAGAGTTTGAAGAAGCAAATATTATTAGAAGCCCATGAATCTTCGTACTCGATTCACCCAGGTGGCACCAAGATGTATGAAGATCTCCGTCAGGTATTCTGGTGGGCAGAAATGAAGAAAGACATCGCTTACTTCGTAGCTTGTTCTGACATATGCAACAAGGTGAAGGCGGAACATCAGAAGCCCGCCAGACTACTTCAACCTCTGCCCGTATCACAATGGGATGATGTCTGCATGGACTTCATCACCGTCTTACCAAAGACACACCGAGGGAATGACGCAATATGGGTCATCATCGATACCTTAACCAAGGTGGCTCATTTTCTGCCCATCCGGACCACCTATCATAGGCTTGCTGGACGATGATGGGTTGGATGAGATTTACCATGTAATTGAGTTAGTTCTATTTGGTTTTGATCCCTAGTATCCATTATGTTCTAAGATTGATGTTGCTATGACTTTGCCATGCTTAATGCTTGTTACTAGGGACCAAGTGCCATGATTTCAGATCTGAACCTATTATGTTTTCATGAATATATATGAGTTCTCGATCCTATCTTGCAAGTTATAGTCACCTACTACATGTTATGATCCGGCAACCCCCGGAGTGACAATAGTCGGGACACTTCCCGGTGATGACCATAGTTTGAGGAGTTCATGTGTTCACTAAGTGCTAATGCTTTGGTCCGGTACTCTATTAAAAGGAGGTCGTAATATCCCTTAGTTTCCAATAGGACCCCGCTGCCACGGGAGGGTAGGACAAAAGATGTCATGCAAGTTCTTTTCCATAAACACGTATGGACCGGTGTTGGGTACTGACATTCCTTCATCCCACTTATGATTAACCCCTCTCGCAAGCATCCGCAACTACGAAAGAAGAATTAAGGTAAACCTAACCATAGCATGAAACATATGGATCCAAATCAGCCCCCTATGAAGCAACGCATAAACTAGGGTTTAAGCTTCTGTCACTCTAGCAACCCATCATCTACTTATTAATTCCCAATGCCTTCCCCTAGGCCTAAATCATGGTGAAGTGTCATGTAGTCGACGTTCACATAACACCACTAGAGGAGAGACAACATACATCTCATCAAAATATGGAACGAATACCAAATTCACATGATTACTTATATCAAGACTACTCCCATGTCCTCAGGAACAAACGTAACTACTCACAAATCATATTCATTTTCATAATCGAAGGGGTATTATTATGCATTAAGTATCTGAACATATGATCTTCCACCGAATAAACCAACTAGCATCAACTACAAGGAGTAATCAACACTACTAGCAACCCACAGGTACCAACCTGAGGTTTTGAGACAAAGATCGGATATAAGAGATGAACTAGGGTTTGAGAGGAGATGGTGCTGATTAAGATGTTGATGGAGATTGACCCCCTCTCGATGATAGGATTGATGGTGATGACAATGGCGACGATTTCCCCCTCTCGGAGGGATGTTTCCTCGGCAAAACAGCTCCGCCAGAGCCCTAGATTGGTCTTGCCCATGTTCCGCCTCGAGACTGCGGTGCTTCGTCCTGAAAGCTTCCTTCTGATTTTTTTTCAAGGGCAAAAGACACCATATAGCAGAAGATGGTCATTGGAGGCCTGCCAGGTGGCCCACGAGGCAGGGGGCGCGCCCTGGGGGATAGGGCGCGCCCTCCACCCTCGTGGCTGCTGGGTAGCCCCCCTCTGGTGCTTTCTTCACCCAATATTTTTAATATGTTCCAAAACTGACTTTCGTGGAGATCCAGGACTTTTGGAGTTGTGCAGAATAGGTCTCTAATATTTGCTCCTTTTCCAGCCCAGAATTCAAGCTGCCAGCATTCTCCATCTTCGTGTAAACCTTATAAAATAAGAGAGAAAAGGCATAAGTATTTTGACATAATGTGTAGTAATAGCCCATAATACAATAAATATCGATATAAAAGCATGATGCAAAATGGACGTATCAACTCCCCAAGCTTAGACCTCGCTTGTCCTCAAGCGAAAGCCGATATCGAAAAATTTGTCCACATGTTTAGAGATAGAGGTGTCGATAAAATAAAATACGGACATGAGGGCATCATAATCATTCTTAGAATAGCAACATATATATTGTCATATGATTTCTTATGCTAAAGTAACAATCTATTCACAATGTAAAGTATGAATCCAAAACTTCATTGAAAACTAACAGACTATAATCTCAGTCATTGAAGCAATTGCAATTTATCATAACATCGGAAAGAGTCAATATAAGAGTTTCAGCAAGTCCACATACTCAACTATCATTTAGTCTTTCACAATTGCTAACACTCACGCACTACTTATGGGTATGAAGTTTCAATTGGAAATAGAGAAAGATAGGGGCTTATAGTTTCGCCTCCAAACCTTTTACCTCAAGGGTAATGTCAACAATAATACTTTATGAAAACCTACATCCAAGTGGACATATATATCAGGATCTTTCCAATGCATAGTGCTTGCCAAAGGATAAAGTGTAAAAAGGAAAGGTGAAGATCACCATGACTCTTGTATAAGGGTAGACGGTAAAAATAAAAGATAGACCCTTTGCAGAGGGAAGTAGAGGTTGTCATGTGCTTTTATGGTTGGATGCACAAAATCTTAATGCAAAACAACGTCACTTTATATTGCCACTTGTGATAAGGACCTTTATTATGCAGCCCGTCACTTTTATTTCTTCCATATCACAAGCTCGTATAAAGTTTATTTTCTCCACACTAATAGATCATACATATTTAGAGAGCAATTTTTATTGCTTGCACCGATGACAACTTACTTCAGAGGTGGTGATGATGGAGTTGTTGATGATGTAGGCTTGTAGTCCATCTTCCAAGGCATAGGCTCACCATCATAGAAGGATGATCGAGTCTCCGGGATCCTCAAATCTGCAGCCAAACTCATCCTCTTGAATCTATATTCATGCTCATAGTTTTGGTTTTGCAGGTCATAGATCTGGGCTTGGAGGTGCTCGATTTTTTCGTGAAGCTTGAAGATGGTCTCCCCAATATTCTTGGCATCCAGCTTGTGGTTGTTGGTGAACTCCGTGATCATCATGTGGTTGGTGTTGAGTCCGCGTTCCACCATCCCTTGGCACTTGAAAGCTTGTTGCTCCATTGCTTTGAGTCTTGCCTCCATGCTTCCGGTCCTCCTTGGTCCCTCCACATTGCGGATGTGCAGCACCCCCTCATGCATCGCAATGGTTTGAGGGGGTTGCAGCACCTCCGTGAGGCAATGACCTTCTAGAACTTGTCCTTGGGGGACCTTGGAGACGTCATGGTGATCTAGATCTGTCAGAAAAACAGCTCGAAACAAAAGCAGAGGATTTTGTCGTGGTACGGTGGTCAAAACCTTTGGGAGATTATATAATGAATTTTTAGCGACCAAAAGAAGTATCGTGCAAGAAAACAGAGTCCAGGGGGCACACGAGGTGACCACGAGGCAGGAGGGCGCGCCCAAGGGGGTAGAGTGCGCCCTCCACCCTCGTGGATTTCTCGTGTCTCTTTCGGACTACTTCTGAATTTCCTAATTTCTTAAATATTCCAAAACAGAGAAAAATTGCTATTTGAACAGCTTTGGAGTCGGTTTACTTACCGTACCTCATACCCATTCCTTTTTGGAGTCTGAAACATTTTGGAAAGTGTCCCTTATGTACTCCTCCGGGGTTACGGTGTCAATAACACTGGTTTCAACATTTATGGGATTACCTGAGATATAATGTTTGATTCTTTGACCGTTCACCACCTTCGTATTTGTGCCTTCGGCGTTGTTGATTTTGATGGCACCAGAACGATAGACCTCCTTGATAACGTAAGGGCCTTCCCATTTAGAGAGAATTTTTCCTGCAAAAAATCTTAAACAAGAGTTGCATAGCAAAACATAATCACCTACATTAAACTCACACTTTTGTATCCTTTTGTCATGCCATCTTTAAATTTTTCTTTAAACAATTTGGCATTCTCATAGGCCTGGGTTCTCCATTCATCAAGTGAGCTAATGTCAAATAGCCTCTTCTCACCGGCAAGTTTGAAATCATAATTGAGCTCTTTAATAGCCCAATATGCCTTATGTTCTAGTTCGAGAGGAAAGTGACATGCTTTTCCATAAAGCATTTTATACGGAGACATACCCATAGGATTTTTATATGCAATTCTATAGGCCCATAATGCATCATCAAGTTTCTTCGACTAATTCTTTCTAGATCTATTAACAGTCTTTTGCATCTCTCTATTACTCAATTCTACTTGACCACTAGACTGAGGGTGGTATGGAGATGCAATTATATGATTAACATCATACTTAGCAAGCATTTTACGAAAAGCACCATGTATAAAATGTGAACCACCATCAGTCACTAAATATCTAGGGACTCTAAACCTCAGAAAAATAACTTCTTTAAGCATCTTAATAGAGGTGTTATGATCAGCACTACTAATTGGAATAGCTTCTACCCACTTAGTAACCTAATCAACAGCAACTAAAATATGTGTATACCCATTAGAGGAAGGAAAAGGTCCCATATAATCAAAGCCCCGAACATCAAATGGTTCAATAACAAGTGAATAATTCATAGGCATTTCTTGACGTCTACTAATATTACCAATTCTTTGACATTCATCACAAGACAAGACAAACTTACGGGCATCTTAGAAAATAGTAGGCCAATAAAAACTGGATTGCAATACCTTATGTGCAGTTCTATCTCCAGCATGGTGTCCTCCGTAAGCCTCGGAGTGACACTTGCATAGGATCTGTTCCTGTTCATGCTCAGGTACACAACGTCTAATAGCACCATCTACTCCTTCTTTATAAAGGTGTGGGTCATCCCAAAAGTAATGTCTTAAATCATAGAAAAACTTTTTCTTTTGCGGTGAAACTAGGTGGTATAAATTTAGCATAATCAGCATACCATAGAGCAGTACGAGAAGCATTTATGATAGCTAATTGTTCATCAGGAAAGCTATCATCAATAGGTAGTGGGTCATCAAGAACTTTTTCTAACCTAGACAAGTTGTCTGCAACGGGGTTCTCAGCTCCCTTCTATCAATAATATGCAAATCAAATTCTTGTAGCAAGAGAACCCATCTAATAAGTCTAGGTTTAGCGTCTTTTTTCCATAAGATATTTAATAGCAGCATGATCAGTGTGAACAGTTACTTTGGAATCTACAATATAATGTCTGAACTTATCACGAGCAAATACAACTGCTAAAAAATATTTTTCAATAGTAGCATAATTTCTCTGGACACTGTCTAGAATTTTCCTAGCATATTGGATAACATTTAATTTCTTCTCAACTCTTTGTCCTAGAACAACACCTACAGCATAATCACTAGCATCACACATAATTTCAAAGGGTAAATTCCAATCAGGTGGCTGAACAATAGGTGCAGAAAACAAGGCTTTCTTAAGTATTTCAAATGCTTCTACACAATCATCATCAAAGACAAAAGGGACATCTTTTTGCAAGGGATTAGGAAAAGGCCTAGAAATTTTAGAGAAGTCTTTAATAAACCTCCTATAAAAACCAGCATGACCAAGGAAACTTCTTTTACCTTTGATGTCCTTAGAACACGACATCTTTTCAATAGCATCTACTTTATCTTTATCAACTCCAATACCTCTTTCAGAAATTTTATGCCCCAAGACAATACCTTCATTAACCATAAAGTGGCACTTCTCCCAATTCAATACAAGATTGGTTTCTTCACATCTCTGCAAAACTCGATCAAGGTTGCTTGAGCAATCATCAAAAGAAGTTCCATAAACGGAGAAATCATCCATGAAAACCTCAACAATATTTTCACAAAAGTCAGAGAATATAGCAGTCATACATCTTTGAAAGGTAGCAGGTGCGTTACATAAACCAAAAGTCATACGTCTATAAGAAAAGGTACCGGAAGGGCAAGTAAAAGTGGTCTTTTCCTGGTCCTCTTTTGACACAGGCATTTGAGAGAAACCAAAATAACCATCTAGAAAGCAAAAATGTGTATGTTTGGATAATCTTTCTAGCATTTGATCAATAAAAGGTAGAGGGTATGATCTTTTCTAGTAGTTTTATTTAATTTGCGGAAATCAATTACCATTCTATAACCTTTAACAATTCTTTGTGGGATCAATTCATCCTTATCATTAGGAACAACAGTAATACCTCCCTTCTTAGGGACACAATGGACAAGACTTACCCACTGACTATCAGCAACAAGATAAATTATACCTGCCTCCAGAAGCTTTAGTATTTCATTTCTTACCACTTCTTTCATCTTAGGATTTAACCGTCTTTGATGATCAACAACCGGTTTAGCATCTTTGTCCAGTTTTATTTTGTGCTGGCATAGACTGGGACTAATGCCCTTAAGATCATCAAGAGTATATCCAATAGCAGCACGGTGCTTCTTCAGAGTTTTCAATAATTTCTCTTCTTCATGCTCTGAAAGCTTAGCACTAACAATAATAGGATATATCTTCTTTTCATCAAGATAAGCATATTTCAAAGTATCAGGTAATTGTTTAAGCTCAAAAACGAGATCTCCCTTGGGTGGAGGACGACCCCCTAGGATTTCAACAGGCAAGTTGTGTTTCAAAATAGGTCCCTGATTAAAGAATACTTCATCTATTTCCCTTCTTTCATTCATAAACATATAATTTTCATGGTCTAGCAAATATTGTTCTAAAGGATCATTAGGAGGCACGACAATAGAAGCAAGACCAATAATTTCATATTTACTAGGCAATTCTTTATCATTGGGGTTGTCTATGAAATTTAGCAAAATTAAAATCATGAGACATATCCCCTAAACCAACAGTAACAATATCCCTTTAGTAGTCTATCTTAGCATTAACATTATTCAAGAAGGGTCTACCAAATATAACGGGACAAAAGTCATCTTGTGGGGAACCAAGAACAAGAAAATCAGTAGGGTATTTAACTTTCCCACACAAGACTTCAACATCTCTAACAATCCCAATTGGTGAAATAGTGTCTCTATTGGCAAGCTTAATTGTAACATCAATACCTTCTATTTTAGTAGGTGCAATATCATGCATAATTTCTTTGTATAAGGAATGAGGTATTGCACTCACACTAGCACCCATATCACATAAGCCATGATAACAATGATCTCCTATTTTAACCGAAACAACAGGCATGCCAACAACAGATCTATGTTTATTTTTAGTATCGGGTCTAGCAATTCTAGCAGCTTCATCACAGAAATAAATAACATGCCCATCAATATTATTGACCAAGAGATATTTAACCATAGCAATACTAGGTTCAAATTTAATTTGCTCAAGGGTGTAGGTGTTCTAGTATTACTCTTACGAACCATAATTGAAGCTTTAGAATGATCCTTTATTCTAACAGGAGAAGGTGGTTTCTCAATATAAGCGGTAGGAACAATTGGATCAACATTATAAGTAATAGTCTTTTCTTCAACTTTAGTAGGTTCTACTACTTTCACTTCAATGGGAGGATGATATTTAAACCACTTCTCCTTACGAATATCAACATGAGTAGCAAATGATTCATAGAAATAAGCTACTATCTCAGAGTCAAGTCCATATTTAGTGCTAAACTCACGAAAAGCATCGGTATCCATAAAAGATTTAACACAATCAAACTTAGGGGTTATACCTGACTCCTTACCTTCATCGAGTTCCCAATCTTCAGAGTTGCGTTTAATTCTTTCCAATAAATCCCATATGAATTCAATGGTCTTCATCATAAAAGAACCAGTACAAGAAGTATCGAGCATGGAGCGATCATTAAGAGAATGCCGAGCATAAATTTTTTGAATAATAATTTCTCTTGAGAGCTCATGATTGGGACATGAATATAACATGAATTAAGCCTCCCCCAAGCTTGAGCGATACTTTCTCCTCCACGAGGCCAAAAATTATATTTGTAATTACGATCACGATGAACCAGATGCATAGGATAAAACTTCTGATGAAATTCCAATTTCGATCATTTGTAGTTCCATGATCCAATATCATCACATAACCTAAACCATGTCAATGCCTTTCCCTTCAAAGATACAGGAAACCTTCTTCCTGACGACATCCTAGGGCATACCAGCAAGCTTAAATAATCCACAAAATTCATCCACATGGATTAGGTGCATATCGGGATGTAATATTCCATCTCCTGTATAGGGATTAGCTAGCAACTTCTCTATCATACCCGAAAAGATTTCAAAGTAGATATTTTCAGTAGGTTCAGTAGGTTGAGGAGTAACTCTTTGCACTTCTGGTCAGGGTGAAGATACCCCGAACAAGCCCCTCAAAGGATTATTTTTCATAGTAACAAGTGACAGTAAATTTCAGCACATTATATAAATGTTTCCTTACCAAATTCCACCTACCAAAGGCGCTTCACTCCCCAAAAATGGTGCCAGAAAAGAGTCTTGATGACCCACAATCATAGGGGATCTATCGTAGTCCTTTCAATAAGTAAGAGTGTCGAACCCAACAAGGAGCATAAGGAAATGACAAGCGGTTTTCAGTAAGGTATTCTCTGCAAGCACGAAAATTATCGGTAACAGATAGTTTTGTGGTAAGATAATTCATAACGGGTAACAAGTAACAAAGTAACTAAGGTGCAGCAAGGTGGCCCAATCGTTTTTGTAGCAAAGGACAAGCCTGGACAAACTCTTATATGAAGCAAAGCACACCCGAGGACACATGGGAATTACTGTCAAGCTAGTTCTCATCATGCTCATATGATTCGCGTTGGTTACTTTGATAATTTGATATGTGGGTGGACCGGTGCTTGGGTACTTCCCATCCTTGGACAAGCATCCCACTTATGATTAACCCCTCTCGCAAGCATCCACAACTACGAAAGAAGAATTAAGGTAAAGCCTAACCATAGCATGAAACATATGGATCCAAATCAGCCCCTTACGAAGCAACGCATAAACTAGGGTTTAAGCTTCTGTCACTCTGGCAACTCATCATCTACTTATTACTTCCCAATGCCTTCCCCTAGGCCCAAATCATAGTGAAGTGTCATGTAGTCGATGTTCACATAACACCACTAGAGGAGAGACAACATACATCTCATCAAAATATCAAACGAATACCAAATTCACATGATTACTTATAGCAAGACTTCTCCCATGTCCTCAGGAACAAACGTAACTACTCACAAATCATATTCATGTTCATAATCAAAGGGGTATTAATATGCATTAACGATCTGAACATATGATCTTCCACCGAATAAACCAAATAGCATCAACTACAAGGAGTAATCAACACTACTAGCAACCCACAGGTACCAATCTGAGGTTTTGACACAAAGATCGGATACAAGAGATGAACTAGGGTTTGAGAGGAGATGGTGCTGGTGAAGATGTTGATGGATATTGACCCCCTCTTGATGAGAGGATCAATGGTGATGATGATGGCGACGATTTCCCCCTCCCAGAGGGATGTTTCCCCAGCAGAACAGCTCCGCCGGAGCCCTAGATTGGTCCTGCCCAGGTTCCGCCTCGAAACGTCGGCGCTTCATCCCGAAAGCTTCCTTCTGATTTTTTTCCATGGCAAAAGACACCATATAGCAGAAGATGGGCATCGGAGGCCTGCCAGGTGGCCCACAAGGCAGGGGCGCGCCCTCCACCCTCGTGGCTGCTAGGTGGCCCCCCTCTGGTGCTTTCTTCACCCAATATTTTTAATATATTCCAAAACTGACTTTCGTGGAGTTTCAGGACTTTTGGAGTTGTGCCGAGTAGATCTCTAATATTTGCTACTTTTCCAGCCCAGAATTCCAGCTGCTTGCATTCTCCCTCTTCGTGTAAACCTTACAAAATAAGAGAGAAAAGGCATAAGTATTGTGAAATAATGTGTAGTAACAGCCCATAATGCAATAAATATCGATATAAAAGCATGATGCAAAATGGACGTATCAGTTCACTGGTTCGGTTGCGGTGTAAGGTTGTCATCGCCGCAGAATAACAGGGTGTGTGGGTGAGTAGAGGTATGGCCTGGCCAGCGGTGGGAGTAGTACGGGCGGTGAGGCCTCCGTGGTAGCACAGCCGGCCACGGGAGGCAGAAGCACGCGGCACGACCATCGCTGGTTTGGGCGGCTGGAGCAGGAAGACCAAAGGTTGAAGAAGCACTACGGACGTTGGATGGACATTGTACGGTCACTGGAGCTAGAATCGTTGATATTTAATGACTAAATTGACAAAGCCCTCCGTCCGCGTCAACTTAGTAGGCCCATAAGTCAGCCTCCCACTATGGTGGGTCCCAGCTAGTAGGGGAGTATTCATTTTTTTGTGCATAATAAGGAGGCACTTTCTTGCGTCCGAAGATATAGCTGGTGGGTCCGAGCTGTCAGCGGGGGGTACTTTTTTTTAACAAAGTACAGAGGCCCTTCCGGTGGGTCCCATCTGTCAGGTGGAGGAATCATTATTTTTGCGCATAATAAGGAGGCATTTCCTTGTGTGCGGCCGTGGACCCAGCTGTCAGCCTCTCCACGTATAGTCCACTTCCGATGGATGTCGTTCGTTGACCACGTTGACCACCCCGCCCCGAGAGCACCAGGGTGGTGGATGACGGCAAGGCCTAGGAAGGGAACGACATGGGCCCATGGAAGACTCGGCAGTTGTTTCCCACACGGAGGGGAGTACGAGGGTTTACTGGTTCGTTTGCCGTCGCCGGAGAATAACAGCAGGTGTGGGTGAGTAGAGGGATGGCTAGGCCAACAATGGGAGTACGGTGGGGCGATGAGGCCTGCGCGGCAGCACAGCCGGCCGCGGGAGGAGGGAGCAGTCCCACCGGCGCTTGTTTGAGCGTCCGGAGCAGGAAGAGCGGAGATTGAAGAAGCACGAAGGGCGTTGGATGGACAACCAACAGTCACTGCTCTCGTGTGTTGACTAAGTTGACACGGCGTTGCGTGTGCGTCAACCTTTCTTTAGGAAAGCGTACGCGTCAACCTATAGTAGGCGCACAAGTCAGTCTCAAATGTGTGGAAAACAGCATACATCCCATCTGCCATTATTTCTAATAATATACATCCCATTCGCTAATTCTTAAGGATTATTTTGGAGCCCATCTTCTTTTTGTTAGCATTACAGCCCATATTGTGGCCACGGTTAAAAATTATACAAAATTTTACATATTTCGGTGCGGTCAGCTGTTTTAAATCTCGACATTTCGAGTCACATTCAAACTAATTTGAAAACTAAATTCATATCAATACAAAATCCAAATAATTGTCCATGCATAAAAATCAACGGAATTTAAAATCTCGAAATCTTTACCTAATAATAAAGCAAATTGGGTTTCTTTCGTCCGTCATGGCATTTTTTAGAAAAGTCCCTGTGTTTTGTTGAAATCAACCCACAGTCCGGATTTAAGTCACACCCGAACCGTTATTTTACATTTTTCGAAACCCCCCTAATGTTTTAGGTAATTCATCCGCGGATCATATTTAAGTCAAACAATGTTTTTCTAAATCATCCATATCTTTTAAACCGTAACTCCGATTTGGATATGTTATATATGAAATTTGATTAGAAAAATATGTAGAATATGAATATGAGATTATTTTCACCTGCTAAGTATTTTTAAATATTATTTTGGAATATATTTAAGTCAAATAAATGATATTCTAAATTATCCGTATCTTTTAAACTGTAACTTCGATTTTAACATATTATATATGAAATTTTATTAGAAAAATATATGGAATCTAAATATGATGTTAATTTTACCTATTAAATATTTTTAAAATATTGTTTTGGGAGCAAACTTATAATTTATAGCATAAGATCCATTTTCCTTTCATACCGGCGGCGACCCGGATTGCAAATAAACACCCCACTATAACAATATAGGGAAAAGAAGACATCGATAACTACACATGCCTCTGAAAAATGTCGCAGGGGAAAACAACAGATTTCTCATCGCGAGAGTGAGAGAAAGTGTGTGTGTGTGTGTGTGTGTGTGTGAGAGAGAGAGAGGGAGGGAGGGGGAGGGAGGGAGGGAGGGAGAGGGAGGAGAGAGAGAGAGACACCTTAGGATTAAACATATTCAAACACGTTTTTTTTATGTGAACACCGAGGCCATCACCGGCGAGGGTGAGAAGGAGGATAAGCGGCAACACAAATATGATGCCTCGCAAAATTAAGGGAGATGGACCTATTGTGGTCTTGGGTGATGGTTGTTGGGTTAAGAGTCTGTGTTATGTTTTCTCTCCCGTTGCAACGCACGGGCTCTTTTGCTAGTGAAAAACAAAATAAATTCAAGACTAATTGCCGGTTTGATTTGTTTTAAAAAATGTGCAGCCCATTTCTCATTACTGATAGCCCGTTTTCTCGTCTTGAAAGATTTGCATCCCACCAGGGTTGACAAAGCAAGTAGGCCTCGGTTGGGTATTCTGCAAAAGAACAAAAAATTTGGGCTAGCAATTTTCAGAAAAAAAAACTACTCGGCTGGTCTTGTGGTAAACATAAAAGAAAAGACTGGCTAGACAGGCCAGAGTGCCTCGCACAGCCTAGTTGACACCCTGCTTCCGTCTCAAAAACAAAGATAACTAGGCAAGCTACTTCCTTAAAAAAAACTGGGCAATCTACTGGGTCCCTCGTATCAGCCGCTCGTTGTGCAATTCTCTCGTTATGACTACGTTGACAATGGCATGGGACCCAGATGTCAGAAATCCATTAGGAGGAACCATTTTTCTGGCTTGAAATAAGGAGGCACTTGCTTGCATACTGCCATGACCCTGGTGGGTCCCCGTTGTCATCCTCTCCATGTACAATCATCTCCCGATTGTGTATGCGTCAACCTAGTAGGCCCAGAAGTCAGCCTCTAAACCCGTGGCGGACAAATACAACCCATTTAAAAAAATAACAGCCCATTCCATACGTTCACACGGAAAGTTCAACATACAGAGCAAAGTAACAGATCTGACCAGATATAGAGTACTGAACTTCCACGTTGACAACCATCATAGCCAAGTTAACTATCTACTCCCACTAATACTCTAGTGTACACGTAATGACTTACTCCCAGCTAACTAGACGATGTTGGCCGCCATCTGTAGTACATGCTAAATGCCGGCACCGACGTCCTCCTCCTTGCCTCAGACTTGTTGGAGGTGCGATAGGGCGCGTTGCTCGCGCATGTTGGCCCTTTCCATGCCGGCGTGGTCCACCGAAGCTTCGGCTTCTAAGCAGGAAACCCACTTGACGAGCTAGTGTAAAATTCGGTGTCGCGCACATGTGCGTGCCCGACAGCCTCTAGGGCTATTTTCCGGGCGCCGGCCTCCATGTAGTTGTGACAGCCTGGTTTTTGCTTTCTCTCTTTTTCCGGACTTGATTTGCATTTGCCTTGGTTTTGAGTTTTTGAGAATCAATTCAAATGGACTTGTCACTTGGGCATGCCCTTGACTTTCACCCAAGTGACCCACCCGCCTCTCATCCAACTCCATTTCTTTCTAACGCCCTAGTATGGCCCATTGAATATTTTTCATAAGTAAAAATATACATTTTCTTTCTGAAAGCTCATTTCAGAAATTAGAGCTCCAAAGCAACCTCACTTTTATAGCTCCAAAAATCCTTCGATAATTCAAGAATTTTCTTTGGACCTTGGCCCACCTCCCTGAGTAAAAATATTGCATGACTTTTTGTAATATTTTTGCTACAGAAAATATTTTCCATTCTGGCCCAAAAAAGCACTTTATATAGCAAGTGCATTTTTCTTAAATCTTTCGGAGCTGATCTTTCTTGAGCTTAAACACCCTCCTAAGAAACCCTTAACCCCAGGAGATCAGCCCTAATGGCTTTTTAGAACCCAGCCAAACTTGGCGACCAAGTTTCTGTCCAGAAACTTGCTAGCAAGCTTGAGTCACTTCTGGTCAGCTTGGGTTTGAGTTTTCACCATTCTTAGACCTAGCACTGCGTGGACTCTAGCCCAGACATGATTTGGTAGCATTTGGGCGTCGTTTTGGCAATGCCAGGGCGGTGACCGCGTGTGGACACGGGGCCTGGCATGTGTTTGACGCGCTCTGCGTCGCGCCAGCGCCTCTGTTCAGCGCATGCTCGAGCCAGAGCTCGTCGACGACTGCCGCACCGGGCCACCACCCTCGTCTCTTCGCCCTCGACCTCTCCCTGGCGCTCGCCGATGCCAGAGACGCCGCAACGAGCATGGGCGCGTCATGGCAAAAGCCATAGTGCACCCGTGCCCCTGTCTTCTTTCCCCCTCCTCCCTGTGCTCGTCCGCGAGCATGGACAGCCTCCACGTGATCTTTGAGCTCCTCGCGCCCTTGCTGACGCCCCTCATCACCTCTTGCCGTCTTCCAGAGAGCTCCGGCAGAGACACATCCCCTTCCTCCCATCCGGCTATAAATTACACCCCTTCCCTCCATTCCAGCGCCACCCACAGCCCCATCCAACCTTCACCCACACGCAGCACAGCCGCAGCCCGGCAGGGCAGCCCTCTGGATGCCGTACTCGACCAGAGCTCGCCAGTGACACCCGTAGCTCAGCCACCCCGTCCCTGACCTCCTGGAGCCAGACCAACCACCTAGGCGCGTCCCTGGAGCCCCTCTGGTGCCGTCCCAAAGCCGCAGAGCTCCTAGGTCAGCCCCTCGCCATCGCCTTCTTCCTCTCCGGCAAGAACCGACCGCCGCCGCCGCTTGCGAGCTTGATTGCGAGCAGCTCTGATCATCTCTCGCCGTGCCACGGGTACACGCAGGTGCGCCGTAGCCCCCTCTCCATTTCTATCCCTCTAGTCTGGCCCAAGGAGCCCTCATCGCCGGTGTGGGCTCCAGCGAATCACCGCCGCATTCTGTTTCTCTCCCCATCCCCTCTCTCCTGACCGGTGGGCACCCAAAGCGATATGAGTTGAGGCGTCTTTTGGCTTTATGCCATCGACGTCACCCCCCCCCCCTGGATTTTCTGTTTATTCATTTTATTCAAATATTTTGACCAGAACTTTGACCTTGAATATCTCCTAGCCTATAAGTCCAGATGAGTTGAATCTTTTTGCATTTGGTTTGTTACAAAAAACTCTAGCAGCACACCAAAGTGTGGATTTTTCCTTGCTGCCTAGAATTTCTGGTGATTTTCAGAGTGGTTCTTGATATTTTGTTTTGTGCTTTTTAAATATTTTCAGAGGGAGAGACTTGTCTTGAAGCTGTCTAGGAGGAGTGTGAACCTCCTCTGCACTAAGGCAAGCCACAATAACATTTGGATGGTGTCATCTCAATATCTTTGATTTTCTACTTGAATATGAGCTAATTTTCATGCATTTAAAATAGTTAAATAATTATGCTTTGGTGCTTAGTTACTTTGTCATGCTTCTTATGCTTGTTTTAGTTACTGGTTATTTGCATGGAGTAGTTTAATCAAGTAGAGTAAAGGTTTAGCTTTATGGTAATGCTTTGATAAATAATGGTAGTTTCTTTTGATAATTGATATTTCTCATATTAAACATAAATGACTAAAAATGAGGTTTGAGAATAACCAGTGTAGTAACATCAATAGCTTTGTTGATGAGTAGTGCAAGATAGTTATTTTTGTGTTGTTGATCCGTTCTGAGGAGTTGCATCTTGAGCATATCGAGTAGTTGCATGATCATGGCATCGTATGGCTTGTAGTGAGTTTAATTTCAAGTTAAACTTGATAATAATCCAACTTGAATATTAAGTTGATCAAGTCATGGTGCCTCTGAATCGAGGTTTTTCCAGTGCGACCACATTTATCTTATGGGGGTTCTTGATTCGGTCCTTTGTCATGCCTCTTACCGGTGCCTCCAACTAGGGAAGGTTATGGGTGTGCGGTACCCTGGCCCGGTAAGCAGACATAACCTTGTGTGCTTGTTTGTGTTTATGGTACCTTGTCCCCTTTTGGGACCGTTTTGCCACGACGGTGGCCGTAGATGCCTTTGGTGGGCATGGGCCACCCATGACTTAGCCCTGAGAGGGAGTGAGTCGGAGTGGCCGGGAGAGTGTCATGGCAAGGGAAGGGTTTCGTCGGAACTCTGTGGTCCACCCAAATGGGAGTGCGAGGCCCTTGAGTTTCGTAGTGTGGGTAAAGTGCGCTACCTCTGCAGAATGTATTTTGATCTATTGATAGTCGCGTCCTCGGTTATCGACACAACTCGGTTGTAACTCACACCATGGATCAACAACTATAATTAATCTTGCACACTTGGTATATTTGTGGAACTGGTTTAATGATGACTTGTGGATCATGTGATGATCGTAAGTGATTGGCTTCAGTTGTGATCCGGATATGATCACCGTTCGGTTACAGTGGTAACCCGTCTGGTAAGCGAGTCCGAGGGACTCGGTGCACATGTTGGTTTCATTGCATCCGTAGTATCACTTGCATTGCATTAAACCTGATTAATTGTCATGATATTGTTTGTCATTGTGCCAATGTTTGTTGTGAGCTTGCATGTACATTCAATGTACTGACTTGGCGTTTCATGCCAGCTTTCAGGTGAGACTAATTGGATCTGAGAGCGTCCCGCGTCTAGCATCATGTCCACGTCGGTGTCCCTGTATTATGGAGTTCCACTTCGTCGTTATTCTGCTGCCGCGTAGTTGATATGATCGAGGCCCTTTCATGTTCATTAAATATTGTACATACTGTTCAACTGCACCGTGTGTGCCGCTTGGCCTCTTATCATGATGTAATATCAAACTTATGTATCCGCTAGCATCAATAAAGTGGTTGTTTTTGTACCATGATGTTGTGTGTTGCAAGAAGACTTGATCTCTGGGCTGGCAATGCAAGGTAAACTGATTGCTCCGAGTCGGGGTGCCACAACGCTTGGTATCAGAGCCGTGCTGATTGTAGGATACGCTAGACCGTTAGTGCATTAGTAAAACAGTAGCTAGTTGCGTCTGAGTGCCGGTAGTCATAGAAATTGGTTGTTGCATTGCATGCATGTTTATTTGTTGTTATTACTAATCCTTTGGTGATTGTGAGTGTAGATGGCACCAGTTCCAATCTAGTACCATCCGGATCCAGCTCTGTACACATCGCCCGCACTTGCTTCAGAACGTGTGGCGATGACTCTATCCAGAGTGTGCTGATCAAGTGTATCAGGAGCAGCTGGTTGGTTCGCTGTATGAGTATTATGTTGAGGTCACTCTATACCACATTTCCCCTTCCGGCGCTTACACTCGTTCCTCTAAGGGTGGTTTAGCTTCTATGTGATCTCAGGCGGTCCAGCTTACCGCAATCGAGGCTCTTGTAGACTTGCGCTACAACGAGGTTCGCATGCACACCCGCCGAGGTTTTTACTACTACCCATCTCTGCACGAGAATGGGCGTATTCGCTTCCCTCTTATTGATCCAGCATGCGATCGTCTCTCTAGCCACCTTCCTCGCTATATCATTGCCACTTATCTCCTGATCTATGAGTTAGCTCGAGAGCTAACCCGAGCTTGGATAGCCCTTGCCGCAGCTCGGAATAGGAACCCTCTACCCACTATCGGTTTCACTCCATACGTTCGTCCCACTTCTAGTACCCCAGCGATCACCCAAGGTACCACCAACCCTTTGGTAGTGACTCCTCGCAATGCTCCTGCTGTGTGGTCTTCCCTTGTCGCTACTCCTGCAACGCCCATGCTTAGATCTCATCCCGCACCTGCCCCTGAGGGAGAGTCCTCGAGGTAGCGTCATCGCATTTCTTTTAATTCGGAGGTCTCCACTATCAGTTTAGGGTCTGAGTCTGGTTCGGGAGAGGAGCTTGCAGCAGCACAAGCCAAGCAGTAGATCGCTAGAGTATCATCTCCGTCATGAGTATGATGTATGGATGTAGTCATACGTGTCATGATGTTTAGTTTCAAGTATGAAGGTAGTGAACTTGTCATGATGTTATCTTTTATGTTGAATCTATTTATAATTATGTTGGAACCTTTTTATTCGCCTTGGTTTCTTTTCGTCGTGTTTTTTGGGTTCGTCACTGGCTTTTTCTCCCATTTTGGATATTTCTCATCACGGTTGTCTTGCATTGGGAAAATAAATACTCCCTCCATTCCTTGATATAAGGTGTATAGATTTTTAAGAAAAATCCCAAAATATAAGGTGTATTGCCTTGCACCAGTCATTTGGATAATTTTTTGGGGGATTTGATTACATTTCCTTATATCACACAAGCTCCTCTATTTTCTCATGTCAATTAGTCAGGTGTAATCTCACCCAAAACTTGTGAAATTTTCCCTTCACATGTGTTCTTTAATTTTCGTGCCAAAAACTATACACCCTATATTTAGGAATGGAGGGAGTAATAGGATGACGCGGTGAGGTAGGAGCAGCCAAGCTTATGAGGATGTCCCTGTTCGTCGCTCCGCCTGGCAAGCAGGACATTCCCCCAAGCCATACCAGCCACCACCACTTCCACCACCACATCCGCCCTCCACTGAGCAGATTATGAGAATGTTTGAAGCAAGAAGAAACAACGATCTGATGGAGATGCTGAAAAGTGTGCAAGTTATGGTTGGACAAAATGGAAATCAGAATGGTCATTACTCCAAGCTGTCAGATTTTCAAAGGACCAAGCCTCCTAGTTTCAGTCAAGCTATTGATCCACTGGAAGCCGATGATTGGTTGAGGACCATTGAGAGGAAGCTGGAAATTGCTTGCACTGAAGAAGGAGACAAGGTTTCGTTCGCAATGCATTATCTCGAAGGAGCTGCCACTATATGGTGGGATAATGCTAAAGCTATGTGGCCCGCGGACGAGGAAATTACGTGCACCAAATTCAAGGATCATTTACGCAAGTATCATATACCCACCGGAATTATGAAGATCAAGCAACGCGAATTCCTCACCCTTACTCAAGGAAGCATGACAGTAAGTGAATACCTGAATAAATTCAACCATCTGGCCTGGTATTCTCTCTATGATGTGGCCACCAAAGAAAGGAAGGTTGACAGATTCCTTGGCGGACTAAACCAGCACCTCAGATGCACTCTCAGCATGTTTGATTTTCCGGACTTCCAAACTCTGGTGAACAAGGCCCTCATCACATAAAGGGAACACAAGCTCATGCACGACAGCAGGTCCTCAAATAATGATCAAAAGCGCAAATTCGAGCCTAAGAAGGATATGCAACCAGTGTAGAAGGCTCGTACATGGCAACAGACTAAGCTGGAGTATAAGCCCAAGTGGCAGCAAAATGTCAACAAGACCACCACTCAAGTCAAAAATGTCGCAACCAATCCGGTGCGTGAAGACTATCAGCGCAGCAACGCCTGCTTCAGCTGTGGACAAACCGGACATTACGCCAGACAATGTCCCAAGAACGGCAAACCAATAGTCTCCTACTGTCCATAAGTCAACCATCTGGAGTCATATCCCGACCCGAGTACCATCCAAGGCCAAATCCATCACATCTCCACTGACGAATCCCAAGAAGACCCGAAAGTCGTCATTGGTATGTTTCCTGTTAATAGCATACCAGCAGTAATTTTATTTGATTCTGGGGCTTCCCACTCTTTTATTTCACGGAGATTTGCTGCCCAAAACAAATTCCCTTGCTCGATTATGGGCAAAAGTATGATGGTGCAATCCCTGGGTTCGGTGCTCCGAAGTAATCTGGTCTGCTGAAATTTGGAAATTGAGATAAAAGGAGTCAAGTTTCCAACAGCTGTGATAGTCATTGAATCTGATAAACTGGACATTATTCTGGGAATGAATTGGTTGACCCAATACCAAGAATGCATCAACTCTGCGACCAGAGAAGTTACCATGGTAAATCAGGAAGGTCGGACTGCAAGTTTTTATGCCCGCAGAAGTATACCCAAGAAGGATATGGTATTCTCAGGTGTGGCTGAAGAAGTGGAATCAATTCCTATGGTCAATGAGTATCCAGATGTATTTCCTGAGGAATTGCCAGGAATGCCGCCAGATAGAGAATTGGAGTTTGCTATTGACTTGTTGCCTGGGACTGCACCGATATATAAGAAATATTATCGGATGCCTTCGTCGGAATTGGTGAAGTTAAAGAAGCGGCTCGATGAAATGCTACAGAAAGGATACATCCGTCCAAGCTCTTCACCTTGGGGATCACCCACTATATTCGTGGATAAAAAGGACGGCAGTCTTCGATTGTGTGTAGACTACCGACAGTTGAACGACGTCACCATCAAGAACAAGTATCCACTGCCAATAATTGATGATTTGTTTGATCAACTCAGTGGGGCCAAAGTATTCTCCAAGATTCATTTGAGGACCGGATATCATCAACTCAAAATCAAGAAGGAAGATATTCCCAAGACCGTGTTCACCACTCGATACGGTCTTTATGAATATATTGTTATGTCATTCGGTCTCACCAACGCCCCCGCCTTTTTCCATGCACATGATGAATAAGGTGTTTATGGATTTCTTGGATAAGTTTGTGGTGGTATTCATCGATGATATCCTCATTTATTCAAAAAGCAAAGAAGAGCACAAGGACCATCTCAGGGCGGTGTTACAAAGGCTCCGTGACCATCAGCTTTACGCAAAGTTCAGCAAATGTGAATTTTGGCTCTACCAAGTGGGATTTCTGGGGCATATTCTCTCAAGTGAAGGTATCGTCGTGGATCCAAGTAAAGTGAAAGATGTGCTTGATTGGTCTGCACCCACGACAGTCTCAGAAATCCAGAGTTTCCTTGGATTAGCCGGGTATTATCGCCGTTTTATCGAAGGATTCTCTAAGATTGCCAAGCCAATGACAGAGCTCCTAAAGAAGGATAAGAAGTTTGAATGGACTGAGGACTGCGAAAGGAGCTTCAATGAGTTAAAAACCAGACTAACATCCGCTCTAGTATTGACTCTTCCCGACATCTACCGTAGCTTTGATGTCTACTGCGACGCATCCAGGAAAGGACTCGGATGTGTTCTCATGCAAGATGGCAAGTTTGTGGCCTATGCATCTCAACAACTACGGCCTCATGAAGGAAATTACCCAACTCATGATTTGGAATTGGCCGCGGTGGTTCATGCCTTGAAGATCTGGAGACACTATCTGATTGGAAAAAGGTGTCAAATATTTACGGACCACAAGAGTCTCAAGTATATATTCACTCAACCAGACCTGAACCTCCATCAGTGAAGATGGCTTTAGTTGGTTAAGGATTATGACCTCGGGATAAATTATCATTCGGGAAAAGCTAATGTGGTAGCAGATGCCCTCAGCCGCAAGCCCGTCAGCTTGAATGCTATACTGGATACGTTGCATCCCAAACTCTATGAAGAAATGGCTCAGATCAATTTGTCCATAGTGGATGCCTGTATGGCCAGCATATTGGAAATGGCTCCTATTCTCGAGGAAGAAATTCACAGGGCTCAAGCACATGACAATTCACTGCAATCATATGCCACGTCGAATAAGGATTTCTCTAAGGATCAAAATGGTACCCTGAGGTTTCGAGGAAGGATTTGCGTACCCAACCAAGAGAGTTTGAAGAAGCAAATATTATCAGAAGCCCATGAATCTTCGTACTCGATTCACCCAGGTGGCACCAAGATGTATGAAGATCTCCGTCAGGTATTCTGGTGGGAAGGAATGAAGAAAGACATCGCTTACTTTGTAGCTTGTTGCGACATATGCAACAAGGTGAAGGCGGAACATCAGAAGCCCGCCAGACTACTTCAACCTTTGCCCGTATCACAATGGGATGATGTCTGCATGGACTTCATCACCGGCTTACCAAAGACACACCGAGGGAATGACGCAATATGGGTCATCATCGATACCTTAACCAAGGTGGCTCATTTTCTGCCCATCCGGACCACCTATCGTGTAGATCAACTTGCACAAGTATATGTGTCCAGGATCGTCAGATTGCATGGCATACCCAGGACCATCACTTCCGATAGAGGATCTCTCTTCACTTCAGCCTTCTCGTCCCGTCTACATCAAGCCTTGGGGACTGCTCTGAAATACAGTACAGCTTATCATCCACAGACCGAGCGGGTAATTAAAATCCTCGAAGATATTCTCTGAGCATGTGTATTGGCTCAAGGATCTAAGTGGGAAGACTGTCTACTGTAGGCTGAGTTTTCCTACAACAACAGTTTCCAGACCAGTTTGAAGATGTCACCTTATGAAGCTCTGTATGGCCATAAGTGCCGCACTTTGCTGAACTGGTCTCAAACGGAGACAGTCGTATCTTCGGAATAGACCTAATGATGGAAGCTGAGAAGCAAGTCAAGGAGATCCGAGACAGACTACAATTGGCCAAGTCATGATAGAAGAGTTACTATGATGCCAAGCACCGTTAGATCAGATTTGAGCTAGGAGAACACGTGTATCTCCGAGTCACCCCGATGAAAGGAATTAAGAGGTTTCAGACCCAGGGCAAGTTGTCACCCAGATACATTGGCCCATTCCCAGTCATAAACAGAGTTGGAGCAGTTGCTTACCGATTGGAGTTGCCACCAGAACTGTCAGAAGTACACAATGTGTTTCATGTCTCTCAGCAACAAAGATGTATCTCGCCATCGGAGAAAAGGACTGATATGGCAAAAATAGAACTGGCTAAGGATCTGACATATATGGAAAGACCAGTTCAAATATTGGATGATACAGAAAGAGTCACTCACAGCAAAGTGGTCAGGTTTTTCAAACTTCAATGGGAGCATCATACCGAGGAAGAGGCAACCTGGGAAAGAGAAGAATTTTTAAGGACTGCTTACCCAGAACTATTTTCCCAAGCAACCGAATCTTGAGGACGAGATTCATCTTAAGTGGGGGAGGTTTGTGACAATCTGGTTTTTGCCTTCTCTCTTTTTCCGGACTTGATTCACATTTGCCTTCATTTGCCTTGGTTTTGAGTTTTTGAGAATCAATTCAAATGGACTTGTCACTTGGGCATGCCCTTGACTTTCACCCAAGTGACCCGTCTGCCTCTCATCCAACTCCATTTCTCTCTAAAACCCTAGTATGGCCCATTGAATATTTTTCATAAGTAAAAATATTCATTTTCTTTCTAAAAGCTCATTAGAGCTCCAAAGCAACCCCAATTTTTATAGCTCCAAATATCCTGAGATAATTCATGAATTTTCTTTCGACCTTGGCCCACCTCCTTGAGTAAAAATATTGCATGACTTTTGTAATATTTTTGCTACAGAAAATCTTTTCCATTCTGGCCCAAAAAAGCACTTTGTACAGCAAGTGCGTTTTTCCTAAATCTTTTGGAGCTGATCTTTCTTGAGCTTAAACACCCTCCTAAAAAACACTTAACCCCAGGAGATCATCCCTAATGGCCTTCAAGAACCCGGCCAAACTTGGCAACCAAGTTTCTATCCAGAAACTTGCCAGCAAGCTTGAGTCACTTCTGGTCGGCCTGGGTTCGAGTTTTCACGTTTCTTAGACCTAACACTGTGTGGACTCTAGCCCAGACATGATTTGGCAGCGTTTGGGCATCGTTTTGGCAATGCCAGGGCGGTGACCGTTGTGGACACGGGGTCGGGCATGTGTTTGATGCGCTCTGCGTCGTGTCGGCACCTCTGTTCAGCGCGTGCTCGAGCCAGAGCTCGCCGACGACTGCCGCACCGTGCCACAACCCTCGTCTCTTCGCCCTTAACCTCTCCCTGGTGCTCGACGACGCCAGAGACGCTGCAGCGAGCACGGGAGCGTCGCGGCCAAAAGCCATGGTGCACCCGTTCCCCTGTCTTCTTCTCCCTCTCCTCCCTGTGCTCGTCTACGAGCGTGGACAGCCTCCGCGTGATCACTGAGCTCCTCGCACCCTCGCTGATGCCCCTCGTCGCCTCTCGCCGTCTTCCAGAGAGCTCCGACAGCGACACGTCCCCCTCCTCCCCTCCAGATATAAATTACGCCCCTCCCCTCTGTTCCAGCACCACCCACAGCCCCATCCAACCTTCACACACACGCAGCACAGGTGCAGCCCGGTCGGGCAGGCCTCTGGCCGCCGTGCCCAACCAGAGCTCGTCGGCGACACCCGTAGCTTAGCCACCCCGTCCCCGACCTCCTGGAGCCAAACCAACCACCTAGACGCGTCCCTGGAGCCCCTCTGGTGTCGTCCCGAAGCTGCAGAGCTCCTAGGTCAGCCCCTCACTGTCACCTTCTTCCTCTCCGGCAAGACCCAACCGCCGCCGCCGCTTGCGAGCTTGATTGCGAGCAGCTCCGGCCATCTCTCGCCATGCCACAGGTATAGGCAGGTGCGCCGTAGCCCCCTCTCCATTTCTATCCCTCCAGTCTAGCCCAAGGAGCCCTCCTCGCGGGCGTTAGGGTTCATACTTTCACTACTGCAATCTCTCAACAATGATAACATAATTAAATCATATAGCAATCCCTCAGCGTGCAACAAAGAATAACTCCAAAGTTCCGATTAATGGAGGTAGGACGAAAACATGCATCAACCCCTATGTATAGATTACCCCAATGTCACCTCGGGAATCTGTGAGTTGAGTGCAGAAACATACATCAAATGAATCAATAGAACATCCCATTGTCACCACAGATATCCCATTGCAAGACATACATCAAGTGTTCTCAAATCTAAGTCTCAATCCAACATAACAAAACCTCAAAGAGCAAGACTCAATTCATCACAACAAGATAGAGAGGGAGAAACGCCATATGATCCAACTATAATAACAAAGCTCATGGTACATCAAGATCGTGCCAAATCAAGAACACAAGAGAGAGAGAGAGAGAGAGAGAGAGAGAGATCAAACACATAGCTATTGGTACATACCCTCAACCCTGAGGGTGAACTACTCCCTCCTCGTCATGGAGACCGGTGGGATGATGAAGATGGCCTCCGGTGATGATTTTCCCCTCCGGCAGGGTGCCGGAACAGGGTCCCGATTGGTTTTTCGTGGCTACAGAGGCTTGCGGTGGCGGAAATTCTCATCTAGGGTTATTTTCGAAGGTTTCTGTATTTATAAGAATTTTTTACATTAGTCTCACGTCAAGGAGGTGCCCGAGGGGCCCACATGCCCTGAGCTAGCGCCCTGGGGGGTAGGACACGGCTAGGGGGCTTGTGGCCTCCTTGTCCACTTCCTGGCCCAGCTCTGGTGCTTCGGGGGTCTCTTTTGGTCCATAAAAAATCATCGTAATTTTTCAGCCCATTCTGAGAACTTTTATTTCTGCACAAAAACGACACCACGGTAGTTCTGCTGAAAACAACATCAGTTTAGGTTAGTTCTAATTAAATCATACCAAAAACATATAAAATTGTTGTAAACATGGCATGAATACTTCATAAATTATAGATACGTTGGAGACGTATTAGAGCATTTCTAGTTTCTTGAGAGGTGTGACTTGCCTTTTCAGTATAGACTAATCTTTGACAGGCGTCGCATCGTCCATATTACACTTCCCGCTCCTGCCTTCTTTGACTTTTAGGTAATACAAAGATATTTCATACTCGGAGAGGAGGCAGAGGAGTATGAGAGGGCGGGGGAGACCACTCGCCTAAACGAGGCAGCCCGCCAAGCGGTGGCAGGTGCAATCGAGTTCAACCCCAACTACGACTTCAAATATCGCCCCGGCCAGCCGTGGCCATGGACCAACTTAGGCCAAAAGCCTAAGCTTGGGGGAGTATGTATTTCTCACTGACATTACATTCATGCATCACATTCCAGTAGTCGGTGTTCATACTTTTCATTGTATAATCCATGCTAGTTTATTTTTTCTTGCGTTCTTCTTGTGTGTTTGAAAAACTTTGATAAAATCCAAAATTATTTCTTGGTTCTTTTTTGTTTTCCTTTCTAGTTTAATTAGTTGTGGTATTAAAAGAAAACCCCAAAAGATTTCTCGTTCTTCTTATGCTTGTTGGGAGCTTTCCCGTGTAAATAGTTTTTCTCATTTTTTGTTTTCCTTTTGTTATGCTTTCTTTAGAAAAAACAAAAACTCCAAAAATATTTCAGTGTGTTTCTATGAAATTCTTTTCTTTTCTTTGGGTCATAAGGAGAATACCACAATAAAAACATTGAGTGGATCTCATATGCATTAGTGCTGATCTAACAAGGAGCCCATATAACCTTGTCTTCTCCTTTGAATAAATGTTTGCAGATTCCAGCTTAGACCACGGCATGTGCACTCTTATTATTATTCACATCGTTCGGTCGTGCAAGTGAAAGGCAATAATGACAAAATTTGATGAATTGATTGCGGTGAAGAAAAGCTAGTATGAACTCGACCTATTTTGTTTTTGTAAATATGATCATCTAATCGGTCTTGATTCAGCCTATTACGAATGAACATGTTTACAATGACAATTAGAGATCATAGTTACTCATGCAATGCTTAAATAGCTAGGAGTGGATAATGGTTTATCTTTTATGTCAACATGCATTTAAAATGTTTATAATGTGGTATGATAGGATGGTGTCCTCCTCTGAATAATTCAAGTGGCTTGACTTGGCACATGTAGTTGGCACATGGTGTCCTCCATGATATTTATGTTCATGGTGATTTATATCCTACTCATGCTTGTACCCAATGTTTATTAATCTCAATGCATGCTTATGACCATTATCGCTCTCTAGTTGGTCGCTTCTCAATCTATTTGCCAGCCTTCACTTGCACTAAGCGGGAATACTGCGTGTGCATCCACTTCCTTAAACCCAAAGTTATTACATATGAGTCCATCATACTACCTATATGCGGTATTTACCTGTCGTTTCAAGTAAATTTGCATGTGTCAAACTCTAAACCTTCAAATAATAATCTTTTTGTATGCCCAAATCGCTCATGTAGCGACAGGGGGTTGTCTCTTCCATGCTAGGTGGGTTAGTCTAATGAGTGTTTATTCACTTGTCATTCATGAGAAAGTGGCTAGTAATTGGGATGCCCAGTCCTATGATAAAAAATTCAAAATCAAAATATAAAAATGAAACAAAACTCCCCTGGATTGTTGTTGGTATGGAGGGCACCCCAGGATTCGGCTAGCCATGGCTTGTGTTTGGTTGTGGATGGGGAGTACAACTTTACTATTCAGTTTGGGAACCGCCTATAATGTGTCTAGCATGGAAGATAGTGAGATCTCTCGGTTGTTATGTTGACAATGAAAGCATACCTCTCAAAATTATATTCATCTCTATTTTAAAAGCTTCGAGCTCTGGCACCTCTGCAAATCCATGCTTCCCTCTGCAAAGGGCCTATACATTTACTTTTATTGTCGAGTCATCATCTTCTTATTAAAGCACCAGCTGGAGAGCACTATTGTCATTTATCTGCTTTGTTTTTAGTCAATGTTGAGTATGGGTGTGACTGGATCTCTTTTGCCATGAATTACAATGTCTAGTCAATGCTTGAACTTCAGAGGTGCTCCGCATTTATGTTTTGTGGTCTCAGAAAGGGCTAGCGAGATACCATTATATCATATTGTATCATGATTGTTTTCAAAAAGTGTTGTCATCCGAGATATCTTAGTATTGCTCATTATTTAGTTATGCCATTGATATCTAAAAGTGAGACATAAGTGTTATTGTGAATATGGTTAGTTCATAATCTTTGCTGAAAACCTGAACATCGGTTAGACATATTTGCAACAACAAGATCAAACAAAAGTTTGTAAAAGTTTTTCTATGTCACTTTCAGTTTGTCAACTGAATTGCTTGAGGACAAGATATGGGTTAAGCTTGGGGGAGTTGATATGTCTCCATTGTATCTACATTTCCAAACTCTTTTGCCCTTGTTTTGGACTCTAATTTGCATGATTTGAATGGAACTAACCCGGACTGACGTTGTTTTCAGCAGAATTGCCATGGTGTTATTTTTGTAAAGAAATCAAAGTTCTCGGATTGACCTAAGAATTTACAAATAATTTTTGTGGAATATATAAAAAATTATTTGTGGAAAATATACTAGAGGGGTGCCACCAAGGAGCCACAAGCTCAGGGGGCGCGCCTAGCGAGCTTGTGGCCCCTTGGACCTCCGGCAACCCTAACTCCGACTCCATATATACCTATTTGCCAAGAAAAAATCATAGAGAAGGATTCATCGCATTTCACGATACGTAGCCGCTGCCACCTTCTATTCTTCATCGGGAGGGCTGATCTGGAGTCTGTTCGGGGCTCCGAATGGTGGAAATCGACGTCGTCGTCATAATCAACCTTCCTCCATCACCAATTCCATGATGCTCACTGCTGGGAGTGAGTAATTTCTTTGTAGGCTTGCTGGACGGTGATGGGTTGGATGATATTTATCATGTAATCGAGTTAGTTTTGTTAGGGCTTGATCCCTAGTATCCACTGTGTTCTGAGATTGATGTTGCTATGACTTTGCTATGCTTATGCTTGTCACTAGGGCCCGAGTGCCATGATTTCAGATCTGAACCTAGTATGTTTTCATGAATATATGTGTGTTCTTGATCCTATCTTGCAAGTTATACGCACCTATTACGAGTTATAATCCACATACCCCAAGGTGACAATAATTGGGATTCTTTCCGGTGGTTACCGGTAGTTTGAGGAGTTCATGTATTCATTAGGTGCTAATGCTTTGTTTTGGTTCTCTATTAAAAGGAGTCCTTAATATTCCTTTGTTTCCTTGTGGACCTCGCTACCACGGGAGGGTGGGACAAAAAATGGCATGCAAGATCTTTTCCATTAGCACGTATGACTATATACGACATACATGTCTGCATTATATTGATGAATTGGAGCTAATTCTGTGTCGCCCTAGGTTATGACTCCTACATGATGAATATTATCAAACACAATTATCCATCGGTGATCCAATGCCTACGAACTTTTCACATATTTATTTTTGCTAAGTTACTTTTGTTGCTACTGCTGTTACAATCACTATAAAACTGCTACGTTACTATTACCACTGTTACCGTTATTATCCAACTACCATACTACTTTGCTACTGATCACCTTGCTGCAGATATTAAGTATTTCAGGTGTGGTTAAGTTGACAACTGAACTCCTAATACTTGCAAATATCCTTTGGCTATTGATACGTCTCCAACGTATCTATAATTTTTGATTGTTCCATGCTATTATATTATCCATCTAGGATGTTTTATATGCATTTATATTTTGTTTTAATGATTTTTGGGACTAACCTATTAACCTAGAGTCCAGTGCCAGTTTCTGTTTTTTCCTTGTTTTTGAGTTTTACAGAAAAAGAAAATCAAACGGAGTCCAATTGACCTGAAATTTCACGAAGATTATTTTTGGACCAGAAGAAGCCCATGGAGTACCGGAGATGGATCAGAAGAGTCCTGAGGCACCCACAAGGGCGGCGGCGCGCCCCCCTATCTCGTGGCCTCCTTGGAGACCCCCCTGACTTGTCCCCGACACCAACACCTCTTATATATACAGAAACCCCCAGAAAATAACCTAGATCGGGAGTTCCACCGCCGCAAGCCTATGTAGCCAACAAAACACAATCGGCACCCTGTTTCGGCACCCTGCCGGAGGGGGGATCCCTCACCGGTGGCCATCTTCATCATCCCGGCATTCTCCAAGATGAGGAGGGAGTAGTTCACCCTCAGGGCTGAGGGTATGTACCAGTAGCTATGTGTTTGATCTTTCTCTCTCGTGTTCTTGGTTTGGCACGATCTTGATGTATTGCGAGCTTTGCTATTTTAGTTGGATCTTATGATGTTTCTCCCCCTCTACTCTCTTGTAACGTATTGAGTTTTCCCTTTGAAGTTATCTTATCGGATTGAGTCTTTAAGGATTTGAGAACACTTGATGTATGTATTGCATGTGCTTATCTGTGGTAACAATGGGATATTCACGTGATCTACTTGATGTATGTTTTGGTGATCAACTTGCGGGTTCAGTGACCTTGTGAACTTATGCATAGGGTTTGGCACATGTTTTCGTCTTGACTCCCGGGTAGAAACTTTGGGGCACTCTTTGAAGTACTTTGTGTTGGTTGAATAGATGAATCTGAGATTGTGTGATGCATATCGTATAATCATGCCCACAGATACTTGAGGTGACATTGGAGTATCTAGGTGACATTAGGGTTTTGGTTGATTTGTGTCTTAACGTGTTATTCTAGTACAAACTCTATGATAGATCGAACAAAAAGAATAGCTTCGTGTTATTTTACTACGGACTCTTGAATAGATCGATCAGAAAGGATAACTTTGAGGTGGTTTCGTACCCTAAAATAATCTCTTCGTTTGTTCTCCGCTATTAGTGACTTTGGAGTGACTCTTTGTTGCATGTTGAGGGATTGTTATATGATCCAATTATGTTATTATTGTTGAGAGAACTTGCACTAGTGAAAGTATGAACCTTAGGCCTTGTTTCCTAGCATTGCAATACCATTTACGCTCACTTTTACCGCTTGCTACCTTGCTGTTTTTATATTTTCTGATTACAAAAACCTATATCTACCATCCATATTGCACTTGTATCACCATCTCTTCGCCGAACTAGTGCACCTATACAATTTACCATTGTATTGGGTGTGTTGGGGACACAAGAGACTCTTTGTTATTTGGTTGCAGGGTTGCTTGAGAGAGACCATCTTCATCCTACACCTCCCATAGATTGATAAACCTTAGGTCATCCACTTGAGGGAAATTTGCTACTGTCCTACAAACCTCTGCACTTGGAGGCCCAACAACATCTACAAGAAGAAGGTTGCATAGTAGACATCAGCTATCCTTGTGTCGAATCAATAAATTTGGGTTGAATACTCTACCCTCAAAAACTGCTGCGATCCCCTATACTTGTGGGTTATCAGCGAGCATATATTTTTGAGATTGTGAGGGATGCAGGCGGGAGTAAAATGCCGGGGCTACTGAAAATTTGAATCAAGGTATTGAAGTAGAGCAGGAGTAACAGACATCACACACGGTCCACACATACTAATCATGTGCTATCAAACATAAAAACCTTCTAGGCGGTAGATATTTTTGAGATGATGAGGTAGTAGATATTTTTGAGAGCGGGAGGCAAGCCTCATGGAGCCCAATCTACTGTGCTTATGTGAGTGACAGGGGCACGGGCGTGGCACACGGGTAGTCTAAGCGAATCGTGTTTGTTGCGTCCCCAATCGCAGATGGTTGACGTATCCAACTCGTCTGCTGTTTATAAATTTGGCAAAAAGAATAATGCGGGAAAGGGTCAGAACATGAACACACTTGCATGTGGACCAAATATATGTATGAAAAGGGTGGTTTTATGTTCAAACACCCAATGCACAAGTTTGATGTGGCACCTGTCACAAATCGCACAGTATTGCTAGTCAGCCACCCCCCACGAACCCCACTTCGTGTCGGCGGTAAGGAAATCCTATCTACGAACGCATGCCCCCAAATAGCTAGGTCTAAAACCTCAACCTACCGTAACACAAAACCTATAGGAGTCCATCATGGTCAAACTCCCTTTCACTTCCGGACAAAGGTGGACTGTGTGCCGGCCCACAAATGTGTGCTTGTGGCGCGAGATGGGTGAGACCACATACGAACCATGTGCGGGTGGCCCTACTATATGTATGGAAAAGGTGTGGTGTGATATTTAACTACCATTCACAACTTTGATGTGGCACATATGCCTCTCAAATTAACCGGACTTCCTTGACCCCCGTGGAGGTTGCAGATAGTGCAAAGTAGCCCCCCCCCCCCCCACACACACACACATGTCGGGGGGAGAGGGCATCTCACCAAGACGTATTGTAACATGGACCAAGCAGAATCCAACTTGGTTATATAACCTCTCTCGCTCGTTGTTGGTCAAAGTGATGAACGTCCACATGGCCCCACAAAATGGGCTAGCTTATCGCTGATAACCTCGCGAGGGAGTGCCTGAAGACAAAACCCACTCTGTGCATGTGGCCCAAACATATGTATATGGAAGTGGTGTGTGGTGTTTGAATACCCAATACGCAAATTTGATGTGGCACCATGCTTCGGAACCGTAAAATCCCCACACTAAGCGAGGGTTCATGACACGTAGCATGCACTCAAACTTAATTAGGCCTAGAATGATCGACATTCTATACGGTAACACGAACCAAAGAAGGAGAATCCACCCTGGGAACCTTTCTCATCGTTTGCCGAAATGATGGACGTCCACGCGGGCCCACGAATACATAGGCTTGCCGCCGATAACCAAGCAAGTGAGAGTGTCCGAAGACAACCATTGCATGCATGTGCCCCAAACATATTTATGGAGGTGCATGATGCATGCATATGTGTTGAATACCCAATGCACAACATTGATGTGGTGCATGCGTTGAAAGTCACAAAGTCCCCACACAGAGTAAGAGGTTCATGACGTGTCGTGTGCTCGCCCCACTCCCCCTATCCCCCCCCCCCCCCCACTTCGATCTAGCGGGATGGATTTGTGTGTACACATGCGCTATTATGACCTATACAGTGAGACAAACAAAAAATTAACCCCCTCCTAAGTCAAATTAATTAACTTCTCTTGCTGTCAGTGAAAGTGATGGACCAAGCGGGCCCACATATGGAAGCATCACCGATAACCGTGTGAGTAAGTGCAAGAGGACAACCACCATCGCTTGCATGTGTGCCAAACATATATATGGAGAGGTGTGTGGTTGTGATGTTTTGAATACCTAATGCACAACTTTGATGTGCATCTGCCTCGAAATCCGTAAAGTCCCCACATGGAGTGAGGTTCATGACACCTAGTATATGTTGGTCCCATCCCCCCTTAGGCACGTACTATATACTCCTACCGTAACACAGCCCTAAAATAATTAATCCTCCTTGTTCGTCAAACTATACCCTCTCTCTCATTTGGTCGAATTGATGGACGCTGACCTCGCGGGCCCACAGGAGCGAAGAGTATGTCGCACGCGAGTGAGCGTTGTATGTAGGACAACCACCGTCTGCATGTGGCCCAAATAGGTGTTTGTGTGATCTTTGAATACGCAATGCACAACTTTGACGTGGCACCTATACATACCTCAAAAACCAAAAAGTCCCCACACAGAGCGAGGTTCATGATGCGTGGTATGTGCCACCCCCCCCCCCCCATTTGACACGTGGTATATATATACTTATAATGTAGCACAAACCAAAAATAATCATTCCTTAATGGTCAAATTAACCTCTCGTCTTGTTGGGTCAAAGTGATGGAGGACAACCTCGCGGGCCCACAGATGAAAGCGCTGCACGCGAGTGAGTTCCTACAGGGCAACCACTGCATGCATGTTATTGCGTGACGTTTGAATACCAATGCACAAATTTGATGTGGCACCTTCCTCGGGAACCAGAAAGTCCCCACATGGAGCGAGGTTATGACGCATATATAGTATACATGTTGCCCCCTTTTTGACATGTACTACATACTCCTACCGTGCATATACGTAACACAAAAAAAAAGAACCATCCTTGTTGGTCAAATTCACCTCTCTCTCTTTATAGGTTCAACTAATCGACGGTGACCTCGCGGGCCCACAGAGCAAGTTACGCGTGAGTGAGTGTCATAGGACAACCACCGCGTGCATGTGCCCAAAAGAGGTGTGTTGTGTGATGCTTGAATTCCCAATGCACAACTTTGATATGGCACATGCTTCACAAACCGAAAGCACACTACACCGAGGTTCACGACGCGTAGCCCCCTCACTTCGAGCCAGTGAGAGGGACTCATGTGTACGCACGTGCCCGAACTTTGATATGGAATCTCACCATGATCCACGCCGTAACACACATGCCAAGATGAATCCACCTTTGGTCAAATGCCTCTCGTTGTCGGTGCAAACTGAAAACCTTTGCAGGCTAATGAATGGGCACGTCGCTGATAACCACAGGAGGGAGTGTCCGAGAGGGCCACCAATGCATGCATGTGGCCCGAACATATATGTATGAAAGGGTTGTGTAATGTTTTAAATAACCAATTCATGACTTTGATGTTGCATATATGACTTACAAAATGATCAATCCCACACAGAGGCCCACGACTCGTAGTATAGTGCCCCCCCCACACACACACACAGAGAGACACACACATCCCGCACCACCACCACCACCACTCTGAGGCATGTCAAACTTTTTCTGCAGTGAACATGTGACCAAAGGAGTGTCCTGTTAAAATTTGAAAAAAACAACCGGAGATCATTCGACATTTTTTATACATTGATTGATTTCCTAGGGATTTAATGTGCAAAAATCAAATTTGAGCTACATGTGCACCAAAATTGATTGCAAAATCATATGTGTGTCCCTGGGTGCATGTTTCCCCGTGCAAGAGATTTCAAAACATTGAGAATATTGATTTTTAAAATTCAATAAATCCCAAACTTAGTTGAAATTCATGAAACTTATCATGCTGTCATATGGACACCAGTAGACTGTGTATTTTTTCCGTCAAATTTGAGAGAAGTTTTGATATAATCTTCTTACAAACGGGAGATTGCTAATAACTGGCAACCAATATTGCATAGGGATTATTTATTTGGACCATGTGCATTAGGCCAA
Source organism: Triticum timopheevii (assembly GCA_963921465.1). Taxonomy (NCBI): domain Eukaryota; kingdom Viridiplantae; phylum Streptophyta; class Magnoliopsida; order Poales; family Poaceae; genus Triticum; species Triticum timopheevii. The sequence continues at coordinate 422,988,488 of OY997272.1, forward strand.
CAATGTATACGTGTCATGCTTCAATTACTCCCCCCTCCCCCCTGCCGGAGACGGAGGTCCACAACAACTCCGGCAACAACTGCGACTCCGACGAAAAATCGATTAGTCGTCTATACCCATTTGTGAGGCAAATATATCATGTCTTTTCTCTGGTTACTCCCCCCACCACCTCTATTCTTTTGGAATACAAATCCTATGGTTATGTTCTATCAATTCAAGAAATCACAATAATTAAGATCCGTTAGATGCATGCATGTAGTGTATTGATTGTTTAAATGGTATCCGTATAGGGTTAGTGATTAATTATTTGTTCTGTACAAATGATTTTTGCTAACAATCTGACTAAGGTTAGCGTGCGTGCTAATAATTGGTGGCCAGATCTTGAGAGTTGATTTTGAATGTCCTACATATATGTTTGTGCCTTTTCTCTTCCAGATCTTGATAATTGATTTTGAATGTCCTACATGTATGTTTCTGCCATTTTTTCATATTGGTATGTACACAGATGAGGCTCCGGCCAGCGGCGCCGCCGGTTGTAGATCTTGCACCCGGCAGCGCGGCCAGAAGCGGCCACAGCCCCCTAGGTTTGAGGAAACCGTAGAATCTCGGGCGGACCACATCAGCGATCTACTAGACACCACCCTTGGGGAGATCATATCCCTTCTCCCCACCAAGGATGGTTGCTGCACACAAGTCCTCGCATCCCGGTGGCGCACTCAGTGGCATGTCGCGCCTCTTAATCTTGATTGTCGTGGCCTATCTCTCTTTAATGATTTTGAACTCCCCGGAGCCATTATCTCCTTCCACCAGAGCTCTGTTCAAGGCCTCTGCATACCGGCATGCTACCTGCGCATGCGCTGCATGGTGAACGGCTAGAAAATATCCCCTAAATTCAGAAAACTACAGCTACTTGACTTCTACTATTCCCATAGAAATCACATACCACATATTGATCGCCATGTACTTTTGCCCTCAACACCGATGTCCATCTCACGGTTTTCCTCCTCTCTCCACACTGCCACCTTTGCGATGTGCAAACCACCAGACAATCTGGTACAAAAGTGCTAAATCCCACTTATCAAAAAACTTTCACTTGTGATGGTTCGTATGTCGGAGGCCTCATTGCACATCATCATCAACTTCAGCTGCCCTGCCCTAGAGTGCTTGGTGCTTGTTCTTACAGTTGCAATCGGCTGTCTCCAAATAAAGTCGCCTAACCTTGTAAGACTTGGAATTTCTTTTGACAGATGGGAGCTCATCATCGAAGATGCCCCTTCACTTCAAAGGTTAATACTTGATTCTTGTTATTCACCTTCGCAAATAAGGGTCGTCTCTACGCCCAAACTGGAGACATTGGGTGTAATACATGATCTTTGTGCTCATTTCAAGATGGTGTTCGACTCCTCAGTTCTTCAGGTACTGTATATTATCATCTACACTTGTAATCATAAGCTGCAATTTTCATTTGTGCGCATAAGTTCTATATCATCTTGGAGTACACTTTTTTGTACTAATATTATGTTCTATGCTCAATGAAGAGTTTTTCCATGGATAGCCTATCAATGGTGCTAGATTCTATCAAGATCTTATATATCAATATGAATACTTTTGATCTGAACAAGATTATTGGCTTGTTGCAATGCTTTCCATGTCTAGAGAAGTTGTATATAAAAGTGATAATTTCACGCACATTGGAAGCCCGTATATAGTGTATTAGAATTGACCATTCAACTGTTGCTCTTTTGACACTCTTTTTTTAGACCTTAACCGCTTTCAATCTTCATCTCTATTTAGGCAAAAGGACGGGGTAAGAAAGTTATAACCAATCAATGGTTTCATAGGCACCTGGATTTTCTTAGTTCTCATGACATTCAATGAAGACAAAAACGCTGGAACGATATATAGCCAACAATGAAAACACTAGATTTTTCAATTTCTTCCTACTGAATGTGAGGTTACTATTGTCCATCAGGCTTAAGTTTATCAGCAGCATAGCTTTGACGGATGGGTATGTCAAAGAGCAAAAAAAAGGAGTTTCAGGTGGACAAAAGGGCTTCTAAATGTGTCGGGCTTCTACTTACAACATCTTGTGGTCATGATGTAGTAAATTTTACGACCCAGGATATTCATTATCCGGACTTGACCAATCCATTTGATTGTGACTGTCGAAAATAGTGCTGGAGTCAGATGTTGTTGCCCTTTTCGATCTGGATTTTGTCTAAACCTGATGAACAATTAATCCTTGTGCTTTTGTACCATTTGTAAGCTTGAGTTAGACTTTGTTGCCCTTTTAAACTCGGCTATGACTATCATTTTTTGTTTGAAACAAGGCAAATGGCTTGCCATTTCCTTAATTAAGAGAGAAATATTGTAACAAATCCCAAGGAAATAACATCACACTTGTTGGCTGCTTGAGCCCATTATGAATTACAGAACCCAAGTGCTTAGAAGGCTCCTCCCGCGACACTCCCGTGAGCGTTTGGGAGGCAAACCCTAGCGCTGTCGCCCCCTCCCCTCCTCCTCTCCCCCTCCCTCACCGCCGCCAGGGGGCACGAGTGGGCGAAGCCGATCATCGTCGGTGATGGCGGGGCCCCTTCGTCTCCTCGCGCTGGGGGAATGGTGTGGGTCGGATCTCTCGTGCCAGGACGCAGTGCCTGATGTTGAGCTGGCGATGTGGGTCGACAATGGTGGCGTGGCATTGGCGTGATGGGCAGCATGGCAATGGTGCAGGCTGGCAGGCGGTGGCGGCTACTGTCCGGCTGCGCTGGGAGCCACCTCTGGCGTTGCGAGTCGGCCATGACCGAGACGCGAGCGGACCCTCTTGTTGTGGGTCTCTGGTGGGGGGCAGCGGTGGAGGTGGGAGTCCCTGTCCAGTTGGGCCCTTGCAGCTGGACAACGATGCTCGGCACGGGAAGACCGCCCTGGTGGCCTCCCATGGGTGCGGCGGCTGCGGATTTGTCATTCCTCCTCTTCGACATCAGGCGGCGGCCGGTGCGCTCCGACTGGTCTGGACCTGCAGCTTTGGAGGCAAAACAGGTGGTTTCGGGGGGGGGAGGCTGCTGATACATCTCCAACGTATCTACTTTTCCTAATGCTTTTCCTCTTGTTTTGGATTCTAATTTGCATGATTTGAATGAAACTAACCCCGGACTAACATTGTTTTCACCAGAACTACCATGGTGTTATTTTTGTGCAGAAATAAAAGTTCTCAGAATGGAACAAAACTTTGCAAGGATTTTTTATACAATAAAAGATAATTTCTGGAGCCAGGATGGACCTAAGGGGGCACCTGGGTGGCCACAACCCACCAGGGCGCGCCAGCCCCCCCCCCCCCAGGCGTGCCCAGGTGGGTGCTGTCCACCTGGTGGCCCCGCTGACCTCCAAACCGACGCTATAAAATCCCATATTTCCAGGAAAAAAACAGGGAGAAAGAATTATCGCATTCCACGAGATGGAGTCGCCGCCAAGCCCTGTTCTTCCTCGGGAGGGCAGCTTTGGAGTCCGTTTGGGGCTCCGGAGAGGGGGATCTTCGATCTTCATCATCATTATATCCATGACTTTGCCATGCTTAATGCTTGTAACTTTGGGCCTGGGTGCCATGATTTCAGATCTGAACCGTTTATGTTATCACCATTATATCCATGTTCTAGATCCGATCTTGCAAGTTATAGTCACCTACTACATGTTATGATCCGGCAACCCCGAAGCAACAGAAGTCGGGACCACTCCCGATGATGACCGTAGTTTGAGGAGTTCGTGTATTCACCATGTGCTAATGATTTGTTCTGGTTCTCTATTAGAAGGAGGCCTTAATATCCCTTAGTTTCCGATAGGACCCCACTGCCACAGGAGAGTAGGACAAAATATTTCATGAAAGTTCTTTCCATAAGCATGTATGACTATTTACGGAATACATGCCTACATTATATTTATGAACTGGAGCTAGTGTTGTATCGCCCTAGGTTATAACTGTCTCATGATGAATATCATCCAACGTGTCACCAATCCAATGCCTATGAATTTATTATATATATTGTCCTTGCTAAGTTACTACTGTTGCTACCGCTATCGTTACTGCTACAATATTACTGCTATCACTATTACTATTACCGTTACTACTGCTGCTATCATCAAAACTATCATACTACTATTCTACTAATCACTTTGCTGCAGATAATTAATCTTCGGGTGTGGTTGAATTGACAACTCAGTTGCTAATACCTTCAAATATTCTTTGGTTCCCCTTGTTTCGAATCTATAAATTTGGGTTGAATACTCTACCCTCGAAAACTGTTGCGATCCCCTATACTTGTGGGTTATCAAGACCTTTTTATGGCGCCATTCTCAGGGAGCATAGCTATATTTGTTGAGTCACTTGGTTTATTATCATATTATCACTATGAATAATCTGAAGGATGCTAAGACTAAGATTTTTTTTCCTCAAAGACGAGGGGAGGTAAGGAACTGCCATCCAATTCTGCTTTAGATTCACCTTCTTTTATAAGTAAACTTGCAACTCCACAACATGCTATTAATTCTGATATGTCGCAAGTTATTGATGATGCTACTTCTGCTATGAATGTTACTCATGATGATGATGCTAGTACCTTGCTTGATGATAATGTGCCACTAGGTGACTTTCTTGATGAACAAATTGCTAGATTAAGACAACATGATATTGTTGAATCTGATGATGAACTTGAAACTGAAACTACTAAAACACCTACTAGAACTAGTCCTCCTAGATATGAATGGCCAAAGGTACCGGAAGGTTATACTATGAGTGAGGAGGCAACTAGAGATATTCTTGCTTGTAAGGATAGAGATGATCTAGAGAAATTACTATGGAAGTATAAAGAAAGGTCTCTGAATGCTAAAATGAATGTGATCCTGAGTTTGCTACTTCACCTATTGTTATTGCTGATAAGGATTATGAATTCTCTGTCGACCCAGAGTTAATCACTTTGGTTGAATCTGATCCTTTCCATGGTTATGAAACTGAAACTGTTGTGGCACATCTTACTAAGTTGAATGATATAGCTACCCTTTTTGCTCATGATGAGAAGATTCGCTATTACTATACTCTCAAGTTATTTCCATTCTCATTAAAGGGTGATGCTAAAGCTTGGTACTATACTCTTGCTCCTGGTTGTGTGCCTAGTCCCCAGGATATGATCTATTACTTCTCTCAAAAATATTTCCCTGCTCATAAGAAACAAGCTGCCTTGCAGGAAATATTTAACTTTGTGCAAATTAAAGAAGAGAGTCTCCCACAAGCTTGGGGGAGGCTTCTCCAATTGCTTAATGCTTTGCCTGATCATCCTCTTAAGAAAAATGAAATACTTGATATCTTCTATAATGGACTAACCGATGCTTTTAGGGACTTCCTAGATAGTTGTGTTGGTTGTGTTTTCAGGGAACGAACTATTGGGCAAGCTGAAGAGTTATTGAATAACATATTGAATAATTATGATGATTGGACTCCTCCTGAAACACCTATTAAACCCACTCCGAAGAAGAGGGGTATCTTATATCTCAGTCATGAAGATATGCAAGAGGCAAAGAAATCTATGAAGGAAAAAGGTATTAAGGCCGAGGATGTTAAAAATTTACCACCTATCGAAGAAATACATGGGCTTGAAGCACCACCACCACCCAAGGTGGTAGAGATAAAATCTTAATTGAAATTCAATGATAGTGATGATCCTCATAATAAACATCCTAGTCAATGCCTTTATGAGTTTGATAATTACATTAGAAAGCAAGATCACCTCAGTGCAAATGTTATGAAACAATTGAAATACAACTCTGATATGATTGCTCGCTTAAGTAACTTGTTATTTAGAATCTCAAATGATGTTAGAGGTGTAGGAAAACATGCCTCTATGGTTCAAACTCAATTAGAACAAGTTGCTAAATCTCAAAGAGAGTTACTTGATGAAATTTACAATAATATAAGTGACTTTGTTGTTAGAGTAGCAACTAGAGGAGGTAAAATGACTCAGGAACCACTTTATCCTGAGGGACACCCAAAGAGAATTGAACAAGATTCTGAAAGGAACAACACCACTACACCTAGTTCTTATAAAAAGAAAAAGAAGAAGAAAAATGATAAAACTTTGCCTGCTTCTAGTGAACCTGAAGTAGAAAAACCTCCTGATAATGATAATGAAGTTTCTATCTTTGATGATGAAACTCAATCCGGTAACTAACACTCACCTTCTGATAATGAAAAAGATAATGATGAGGATCATGAAAACACTCAACCTAATGATAAAGAACCAGATAATGATGTTGAGATAGAACCAGTTGTTGATCTTGATAACCCACAACCTAAGAATAAAAGATATGATAAAAGAGACTTTGTTGCTAGAAAACATGGAAAGGAGAGAGAACCATGGGCCTATGCCCTTTCCACCTAAGTCAACTAAAAAGAAAGATGATGAAGAATTTGAACGCTTTGCTGAAATGATTAGGCCTGTCTTTTTGCGCACTCGCTTGACTGATATTTTAAAAATGCCTCCTTATGCAAAGTATATGAAAGACATCATCACCAATAAGAGGGAAATACCAGAAGCTGGAATCTCAACTATGCTTGCTAATTACACTTTCAAATATGGAGTACCTAAAAAACTTGGAGATCCGGGAATACCAACTATACCTTGCTCCATTAAAAGAAACTATGTGAAAATTGCTTTATGTGATTTGGAAGCTGGTGTTAGTGTTATGCATTTCTGTTTATATAAAAGACTTGATTTGAATAAAGCCACACCTACTGAAATATCATTGCAAATGGCTGATAAATCAGCTGCCATACCTATCGGTATTTGTGAGGATGTGCCTGTTGTTGTTGCTAATGTTACTATTTTGACTGACTTTGTTATACTTGAGATGCCCGAGGATGAAAACATGTCAATTATCCTTGGTAGACCCTTCTTGAATACCGCAGGGGCTGTTATTGATTGCAATAAAAGCAAGGTCACTTTTCATATCAATGGTAATGAGCATACGGTGCACTTTCTGAAGAAACAATTCCAAGTGAACGGTATTAATGTTATTGAAAAAATCTCCGACAATCACTATTGGAAGTTTTCAACTACCTTTACCTACTGTCAAAAAGAAATATGAAATACTTATTTTTGGGGACATTCATATCCCCATTGAGGTAACTTAGTGATTTACGGAAGTTCTTCGGTTTCATGCTAATCGAAAGTGGTTGTTAATAAGACTTGATCAACCTTATTAATAGATCATTTTTGAGAGGTATGAAGTTAATGAATTTATAAGCACTACCTTCTGTCCCTACCTTTTGTTTTTTGTTTTTATTAGTTAAATAAAATAAAATGCCATGCTTTGTCTGTTTCTGTTTTTTTTTTGCAATAAAAAATGACCCAAAAATAAAAGTTCTCAGAATGCTCTGGAAATCTGATACAATTTTTTTCTAAATATTTATGAATTTCTGGTGCAAATAATACTTGAGGGAGGTGCACCAGGTGGGCACAACCCACCTGGGCACGCCAGCACCCCAGGCGCACCCTGGTGGGTGCTGCCTACCTGGTGGGGCCCCTCACTTACTTCTTCCTCCCACACCACTCCATTCACCCACACAAAAATCACCAGCACACTCTCTCTCTCTCTCGTGTTCTTGCTCCTGAAATCGCGGATTTTGATCTCTTAGCTCGAAGCTCCATTTCCGAAACTGTTTCGGGGATTTGTTGCTTGGTATGTGGCTCCTCCATGTGTCCAATTAGTTTTTGTTTTAGTGGTTTATATTTAGAATAATTAGCTACTCTTGGTGTTGCTGTAGATGAGCTTGCATGTTGAATTCTTAGAGTTCTAAGCATTTTGAATGCTTGCTATGGCCTCTATACATTCATATGAGTAGTTGCTATCAATCTTGTGAAGTTTTGTTGAGAAACATTTTGTGGACGAAAAATTTCAGAATTTTGTTCATAGGAAAAAGATGAATATCTTCAGGAAGTTTGCTTCCAAGAAGAACTCCAAGGGGGTTATTGGGCAATCTTCTAACAATGATCTTCATACCCCGAGGTTGGCAGAACTACGGCCGTGTGAGTGGCCGGACAATGATTTCATGGAAGAGGTCGGAATCCTCGAAGAGTTCAACCAATATGCTGCTAATGCCGGCCGCACCAACTTTATTGCAGCTGAATGCGAACAGTATCATCTCCTCACAAATTCCTTTGTGCAACACTTTCATTTTCATTCTAGGAATAATCCACCTGAGGTGTCATATAATTTATATGCTAAAAACCGCCAGATCCCACTTACTGAATTTTGTGACATATGCATGCTTCCTTCTGATGGAGGTTTGCTAGAGCCTAGACCCTCAAAGTTTGATTGTTTTTTCTGTACTCTAATAGTGGGGTATGAGCGAGATTGGCCACCACTGCCGCTAGCTTGCAGTTTCCTGCCGTGCATTATTTTGCTTTATTTATCGCAAAGTGCTTGCTAGCGAGAGAGAAGGTGGGTTCACTTAGCGCCCCAGACTTTGCTGTTTTAGGTCGCGCACTTTATGGTGACAACACTTTTAGCTTAGGACTATTGTGGCACGTCGCCTTCACCTTAACAGATTCAAGGGTAAAAATACATGGGGGCAATACATGGGGGCCTTTACGCTACTCGTATGGCTACTCACTTCAATGTGTAGATATGCCAACATGATCACCCCTTTCCCAAGGTTTACCTTGACAGAGCATCTATGTTGGACCATCATTTCCTTGCTGTCGACCGCTCTGATCTTGACTTGCCTTACAATTTAGTTTTTAGTGAAGACACTCGTGATGTTATCCCCTTGCATGCACCTGCTTTGTTTGATTATGTTGCCAGGAACGGATACAGAATCATGCCTGAGGACATTGTCGCTTACCGGAACAACCTGGCAGTGGCACAGGCGGAGCCCCAGTAGTGGGACCCTATGGTGCCAGCTCCCCAGCACTTCAACATCGGACCTCACGGCTTCTACGACTAGTGATTACCAAGCTAGGCCAAAAGCCTAAGCTTGGGGGAGTATGTATTCCCACTAACATTACATTCATGTTCGCACATTTCATTTCAGTTGTCGGTGTCCACACTTTTTCATTGTATCATCCGTGTTTAATTTATTTTCTTGCTTTCTTGTGTGTTTGAAAAACTTTGAGAAAATCCAAAAATATGTTTATTGCTTCTTTTTGATTTCTTCTTCTTAGTTTAAATTGTTGTAGCACTAAAAAGAAAACCCAAAAAGATTTCCTTGTTCTTCTTTTACTTGTTGGGAGCTTTCCCGTGTAAATAGTTTTTCTTGTTTTTGCTTTTCCCTTTTTGGTTTGCTTGCTTTCGAAAAACCAAAAACTCCAAAAAAATATTTCATTGTGTTTCCCTGAATTTCTTTTTCTTTTATCGAGTCATACCGAGGAGAAGACCATGATGAAAATGTTGAGTGGCTCTCATTTGCATTATGTTGATCTAACAAATAGCTCATATTACTTTGTCTTCCCCTCTTGAATAAAATGTTTGCAGATTCCAGCTTAGTCCACGGCACTCTTGCACTATTATTATTTCAAATCATTCGGTCGTGCAAGTGAAAGGCAATAATGACGTTATTAGATGAACTGGCCGTGGCAGGGAGAAACGGGTATGAACGCGACTTGTTCTGTTTTTGTAAATATGTTTAACCTGTATCCATGCTTCAGCCTATTATGATTAAACGTGTTTGCAATGACAATTAGAGATTATAGTTTCTCATGCCATGCATAAGTAGCTAGGAGTGAATAATGACTTATCTTGGATATCAACATTGTGTTAAAACGATTGTGATGTAGTATGATGATATGGTATCCTCCTCTGAATGTTCGAGTGGCTTGACTTGGCACATGTTCATGCATGTAGTTGAATCAAAACCAACATAGCCTCTATGATATTTATGTTCATGGTGTTCATATCCTACTCATGCTAGTGTCCAATGTTACTTATGCATAATGCATGTTCATGACCGTTGTTGTTCTCTAGCTGGCCGCTTCTCAACCTATTTGCTAGCCTTCGCCTGTACTAAGTGGGAACTCTTCTTGTACACCCAAAAACCTGAAACCCAAGTTATTCCAGATGAGTCCACCATACCTACCTATATGCAGTATTACCCTGTCGTCCTAAGTAAATTTGCATGTGCCACCTCTAAAAACTTCAAATAAATATCCTTTTTGTGTGCCTGGATTGTTCATGGAACGGCAGGAGGTAGTCGGTATCTTCCATGCTAAGCGGGTTATTGTCAGGACGAGTGTTTATTCAATTGCCATCGCACAAGAAAAGGGCGTAATAGGGATGCCTAGTCCCAAACTGCAAAAAGAAAACAGCTTACAAATAATCAAACAAAAACTCCCAATGGAGTCATAACCTTTACCTTTTCGCTTGGGAACCGCCACTAGCGTGCTTAGCATGGAAGATATTGATAACTGATGGTCGTGAAGTGAATAAGAAGGGTGCATGTCTCAAAATTTCATTGACCTCTATTTTTAAAAACATGAGCTCTCGCACCTCTGTAAATCTATGCTTCCCTCTGCGAAGGGACTATCCATTTATTTTTATGTTGTGTCATCACCTTCTCAAATAAGCGCCAGAACCTGAGAGCACTGTTGTCATGCTGATGCATTGTGTATAGCTAATGTTGGGTGCATCATTACTAGATCTTTTTTACCATGAATTACAATGTTTAGTCGATGCTTGAACTTTGGGAGTGCTCTGCATTTATGTTTTGCGGTCTCAGAAAGGGCTAGCGAGATACCACTATTTTCATATTATATCATGGTTGTTTTGACAACGTGTTGCTATTTGAGATATCTTATTATTGCTCTCTAGTTGATTATGTCATTGATATGAGTTAATATAATTTTTAAGAGTTATTGTCGACATGGTTAGTTATAATCTTTGCTGAAAACATGGGTGTTGTTTAAGCTTATTTATGAAACAAGAGCAAAAGAGTTCGTAAAAGTTTTTCTTTTCACTTTCAGTTTATCAACTGAATTGCTTGAGGACAAGCAAAGGTTTAAGCTTGGGGGAGTTGATATGTCTCCAACGTATCTACTTTTCCTAACGCTTTTCCTCTTGTTTTGGACTCTAATTTGCATGATTTGAATGAAACTAACCCCGGACTGACGCTGTTTTCAGCAGAACTACCATGGTGTTATTTTTGTGCAGAAATAAAAGTTCTCGGAATGGAATGAAACTTTGCGAGGAGTTTTTATACAATAAAATAGAATTTCTAGAGCCAGGATGGACCTGAGGGGGGCACGTGGGTGGGCACAACCCACCAGGGCGCGCCAGCCCCCCCAAGCGTGCCCAGGTGGGTGCTGCCCACCTGGTGGCCCGTTGACATCCAAACCGACGCTATAAATTCCATATTTCTAGAAAAAAAATTAGGGAGAAAGAATTATCGCGTTCCACGAGACGGAGCCGTCGCCAAGCCATGTTCTTCCTCGGGAGGGCAGATCTGGAGTCCGTTTGGGGCTCCGGAGAGGGGAATCTTTGATCTTCGTCATCACCAACATATCTCCATCGCCAATTCCATGATGCTCCCCACCGGGAGTGAGTAATTCCTTCATGGGCTCACTGGTCGGTGAGGAGTTGGATGAGATTCATCATGTAATCGAGTTAGTTTTGTTAGGGCTTGATCCCTAGTATCCACTATGTTATGAGATTGATGTTGCTATGACTTTGCCATGCTTAATGCTTGTAACTTTGGGCCCGGGTGCCATGATTTCAGATCTGAACCGTTTATGTTATCACCATTATATCCATGTTCTAGATCCAATCTTGCAAGTTATAGTCACCTACTACATGTTATGATCTGGCAACCCCGGAGTGACAGAAGTCGGGACCACTCCCGGTGATGACCGTAGTTTGAGGAGTTCATGTATTCACCGTGCGCTAATGCTTTGATCCGGTTATGTATTAAAAGGAGGCATTAATATCCCTTAGTTTCCAATAGGACCCCGCTGCCACGGGAGGGTAGGACAAAAGATGGCATGCAAGTTCTTTCCATAAGCATGTATGATTATTTGCGGAATACATGCCTACATTATATTTATGAACTTGAGCTAGTGCCGTATAGCCCTAGGTTATTACTGTCTCATGATGAATATCATCCAATGAGTCACTGATCCAATGCCTACGAATTTATCATATATTGTTCTTGCTAAGTTACTACCGTTGCTACTGCTATCGTTACTGCTACAATATTACTGCTATCACAATTACTGTTATCGTTACTACTGCTGCTATCATCAAAACTATCATACTATTGTGGTACTAATCACTTTGCTGCAGATAATTAATCTCCAGGTGTGGTTGAATTGACAACTCAGCTGCTAATACCTTCAAATATTCTTTGGCTCCCCTTGTGTCGAATCTATAAATTTTGGTTGAATACTCTACCCTCAAAAATTGTTGCGATCCCCTATACTTGTGGGTTATCAGCTGGTAGGGGGACGGGGGCACCATCGTGCGCCCTGTTGCCGGGAGTGCCGATCTTGGCCATGTGTTGCTCCTTCACCTGCCCCTTCCCTTGGCCGGTGTCTGGTTGCAGCCCTTCTCAAGGCATGGTGTTCGCAGGTGGTTCCAGAGACGGTTGGGGGCATGGATCTGGTCAAAGTCATGTTCTTTCATGGCTCTCGCAGTGGTCTAGTGGCAGGTCGGTGGTCCTAGCGGTGGGAGGTGATACGTCTCCAACGTATCTATAATTTTTGATTGTTCCATGCTATTATATTATCTGTTTTGGATGTTTAATAGGCATTTATATGCTATTTTATATTGTTTTGGGGACTAACCTATTAACCGAGGGCCCAGTGCCAATTTTTGTTTTATGCCTATTCAAGAGTTTTGCAAAAAGGAATACCAAACGGAATGAAACCTTCGCAATGATCTTTCTTGGACCGAAAGCAAACCAGAAGACTTGGAGATGAAGTCGGAGACGCAACGAGGAAGCCACAAGGCAGGAGGGCGCGCCCCCACCCTCGTGGGCCCCTCGTGGCTCCCCTGACCTAGTTCCTTCGCCTATATATACTCTTATACCCTAAAAACATCCAGGAGAGCCACGAAACCACTTTTCCATCGTCGCAACCTTCTGTACCCCTGAGATCCCATCTAGGGGCCATTTCCGGCGTCCTGTCAGAGGGGGATTCGATCACGGAGATCTTCTGCATCAACACCATTACCTCTTCAATGAGACGTGAGTAGTTTACCACAGACCTTCGGGTCCATAGTTATTAGCTAGTCAACTTCTTCCCTCTCTTTGATTCTCAATACCATGTTCTCCTCGATGTTCTTGGAGATCTATTCGATGTAATACTCTTTTGCGGTGTGTTTATCGAGATCGGATGAATTGTGGATTTATGATCAACAGTATCTATGAAGATTATTTGGTTCTTCTCTGAATTCTTATGTGCATGATTTGATATCTTCGCAAGTCTCTTTGAATTATTGGTTTAGTTTGGCATACTAGATTGATCTTTCTTGCAATGGGAGAAGTGCTTAGCTTTGGGTTCAATCTTGCGGTGTCCTGTCCCAGTGACAGTAGGGGCAGCAAGACATGTATTGTATTGTTGCCATTGAGGATAACAAGATGGGGTTTTCATCATATTGCTTGAGTTAATTCCTCTACATCATGTCATCTTGCTTAATGCATTACTCCGTTCTTTATGAACTTAATACTCTAGATGCATGCTGGATAGCGGTCGATGTGTGGAGTAATAGTAGTAGATGCAGGCAGGAGTCAGTCTACTTGACACGGACGTGATGCCTATGTTCATGATCATTGCCTTAGATGTCGTCATAATTATGCGCTCTTCTATCAATTGCTTGGCAGTAATTTGTTCACCCATCATAATATTTTCTATCTTGAGAAAAGCCACTAGTGAAACCTATGGCCCCCAGGTCTCTTTTCCATATTATTGAATCTCGTTTACATCTTGCTAGTTTCTGATCTACTATTTTGCAATCTTTACTTTCCAATCTATAAACCAAAAATACCAAAAATATTTACTTTACCGTTTATCTATCTCTATCAGATCTCACTTTTGCAAGTGACCGTGAAGGTATTGACAACCCCTTTATCGCGTTGGGTGCAAGTTGTTGATTGTTTGTGCAGGTATTCAGTGACTTGTGCGTTGTCTCCTACTGGATTGATACCTTGGTTCTCAAAACTGAGGCAAATACTTACGCTACTTTGCTGCATCACCCTTTCCTCTTCAAGGGAAAACCAACGCACGCTCAAGAGGTAGCAATAAGGATTTCTGGCACCGTTGCCGGGGAGATCTATGTCAAGTCAAGCCATACCAAGTACCCGTCATAAACTCTTCTCCCTTGCATTACATTATTCGCCATTCGCCTCTCATTTTCCTCTCCCCCATTTCTAAAATGATTTCAAAAATATTTTCCTTTTCTTTGCCTTCTTCCCGTATGTCTTTTGTTTGTGTTTCCATGTGCCTTCTATTTGCTTGCATCTTTGCTTGCTAAAAATCTATTGATATGGATCCACTTAAAGTGTTCTACTTGGATCATATTCGATCTATATGTGCTCGTGCTGAAACCCCAACTAGTTTAGTTGAGGGAAAATCTTTAGATGAGCATGCTCATTTTGTGCGTCACCATTTGTCTGAAAAAGGGAGACTCTTATGGAATCAAATAAACAGTTTGTTGTGCTATGCTTGGAATCTTTGTGAAATTTATGATTTAACTTGTTGCTCTAAGAACCCTAAAAAACACCTTCCCTACCTATGTGAGTTTAATGATAATGAAATCTTATCTTCTTATGCAAAGGGTGTTTATAGTTACTATGATATCGAATAAATTGAAGAATTTGTTGCTTTTAAGGGTGCTTATGAAGTTGCTTCTTTGATTGAAAAGTATGATATTACTCTCTACAAATCTGAAAATTTTGACATACTTAAATATTGCTATGAAAATTATGCTCATAATGTCTATGTCAAAGAATTTATTGAAAGAACGACTGTTGCTTTGGAAGAAAATAATGATATGCATGAATCTATAGATAATTATGCTTCCGATGATTTGATTGAAATATCCCTTGATGAACATGATTCTTGCTATTCTTGTGGCCATGATGCCAATGTTTATGAAGACGAATTTGCTATAGTTCCTTATGTTAAACATGAGATTGTTGCTATTGCACCCATACTTGATAGTTCCTTCAATGAAAAGCATTATTGAAATGATGTTATTATAAATTCTCTTAATGTCAATTATGTTAATGATATGCAAAACCTCAAGCTTGGGGATGCTAGTTTTGCTATGACTACTATTTGTTGCAATGATCATGATTGGAGTGATTCTTCTTTTGATCTTGAAAATTTATTTAAGCCCCATGATGAATATGAGATTGAAAATAGTGTTTGCAATATTATTGAAATTGGGTTTGGAAGAGTGTCAACTTTAGATCCCACATACTTGGAGAATGTTCAATCTTATGAAAGTTTTCATAAAAGTGGGTTTGGAGAGGTCATGACTTTAGTTAATGTTAATCCCACTATTTTGGAAGAGTGTCAACTTCGCATGCATGTGGATTGTGTTGAAAATATTTTATGTGACAGCTATTTTGTTGAATTTGCTTATGATCCCACATGTAATTATTATGAGAGAGGAAAATATGGTTGTGGAAATTTTCACGTTACTAAATTACCTCTCGTTATGTTGAGATTGCTATTGTTTCTTTCCGCTTCCTTGCATATGCTAGTTTTTGCTTGCTATGATCATTTGTTTGCCTATAAGATGCCTATGCACAGGAAGTATGTTAGACTTAGATGTGTTTGTCACATGTTTCATGATGCTCTCTTTGCGCTTCAATTCTTGTCTTTCATGTGAGCATCATCGAAATCTCAATGCCTAGCTAGGGGCGTTAAACGGTAGCACTTGTTGGGAGGCAACCCAATTTTATTTTTGTTCTTTCATTTTTGTTCCTGTCTAGTAGTGAATAATATATCTAGCCTCTGGTTAGATGTGGTTTTAATTTTTAATTAGTGTTTGTGCCAAGTAGAACCTTTGAGAAGACTTGGGTGAAAGTTAATTTGATCTTGCTGAAAAACAGAAACTTTTGCACTCATGAGATTAGTTGTCATTTTTAACAGAAGAGTTCTTTTACGTTGATTTTTTTTTTCAAGAAGATTAATAGACAAATTACTCACGCCCAAAAAATTATTTCAGAATTTTGGGAGTTACAGAAGTATTCGAGAGTTACATATTACTACACACTGTTCTGTTTTTGACAGATTCTGTTTTCGCGTGTTGTTTGCTTATTTTGATGAATCTATGAGTAGTATCGGGGGGTATGAACCATGGAGAAGTTGGAATACAGTAGATATTACACCAATATAAATAAATAATGAGTTTGCAACAGTACCTTAAAGTGGTGATTTATTTTCTTATACTAATAGAGCTCATGAGATTTTCTGTTGAGTTTTGTGTTGTGAAGTTTTCAAGTTTTGGGTAAGGATTTGATGGACTATGGAATAAGGAGTGGCAAGAGCCTAAGCTTGAGGATGCCCAAGGCACCCCAAGGTAAAACTCAAGGACAACCAAAAGCCTAAGCTTGGGGATGCCCCGGAAGGCATGCCCTCTTTCGTCTTCGTCTATCGGTAACTTTACTTGAGGCTATATTTTTATTCACCACATGATATGTGTTTTGCTTGGAGCGTCTTGTATGATTTTAGTCTTTTCTTTTTAGTTTACCACAATCATCCTTGCTGTACACACCTTTTGGGAGAGACACGCATGAATCGTGATTTATTAGAATACTCTATGTGCTTCACTTATATCTTTTGAGCTAGACAATATTGCTCTAGTGCTTCACTTATATCTTTTTAAAGCACGGCGGTGGTTTTATTTTTTAGAAATTGTTGAACTCTCATGCTTCACTTATATTATTTTGAGAGCCTTTTAGAACAGCATGGTAATTTGCTTTGGTTATAAAATTAGTCCTAATATGATGGGGATCCAAGATGGATATAATAAAAACTTTCATATAAAGTGCATTGAATACTATGAGAAGTTTGATTCTTTATGATTGTTTTGACATATGAAGATGGTGATATTAGGGTCATGCTAGTGTAGTAATTGTGAATTTGAGTGATACTTGTGTTAAAGTTTGTGATTCCCGTAGCATGCACGTATGGTGAACCGTTATGTGATGAAGTTGGAGCATGATTTATTTATTGATTGTCTTCCTTATGAGTGGAGGTCGGGATCGCGCCATGGTTAACTCCTACCAACCCTTCCCCTAGGAGCATGCGTATAGTACTTTGTTTTGATGACTTCTAGATTTTTGCAATAAGTATGTGAGTTCTTTATGACTAATGTTGAGTCCATGGATTATATGCACTCTCACCCTTCCACCATTGCTAGCCTCTCTTGTGTCGCGCAACTTTTGCCGGTACCATAACACCCACCATTACCTTCCTCAGAATAGCCACCATACCTGCCTATTATGGCATTTCCATATCCATCCCGAGATATATTGCCATGCAACTTTCCACCATTCCGTTTACTATGACACGCTTCATCATTGTCATATTGCTTTGCATGATCATGTAGTTGACATTGTATTTGTGGCAAGGCCACCGTTCATAATCTTTTCATACATGTCACTCTTGAATCATTGCACATCCCGGTACACCACCGAAGGCATTCACATAGAGTCATATTTTGTTCTAAATATTGAGTTGTAAGTAAGTAAAAGTGTGATGATCTTCATTATTAGAGCATTGTCCCATGTGAGGAAAAGATGATGGAGACTATGATTCCCCCACAAGTCGGGATGAGACTCCGGACAAAAAAAAGAGGCCAAAAAAAGAGAAGGACCAACTAAAAAGGTGAGAGAAAAAGAGAGAAGGGGCAATCTTACTATCCTTTTTCCACACTTGTGCTTCAAAGTAGCATCATGATCTTCATGATAGAGAGTCTCCTATGTTGTCACTTTCATATACTAGTGGGAATTTTCATTATAAGAACTTGGCTTGTATATTCCAATGATGGGCTTCCTCAAAGTGCCCTAGGTCTTCGTGAGCAAGCAAGTTGGATGCACACCCACTTAGTTTCTTTTTGAGCTTTTCATACACTTATAGCTCTAGTGCATCCGTTGCATGGCAATCCATACTCACTCGTATTGATATCTATTGATGGGCATCTCCATAGCCCGTTGATACGCCTAGTTGATGTGAGACTATATTCTCCCTTTTTGTCTTCTTCACAACCACCATTCTATTCCACCTATAGTGTTATGTCCATGGCTCACACTCATGTATTGCGTGAAGATTGAAAAAGTTTGAAAATACTAAAGTATGAAATAATTGCTTGGCTGAAACTGGGGTTGTGCATGATTTAAATATTTTGCGTGATGAAGATAGAGCATAGCCAGACTATATGATTTTGTAGGAATATCTTTCTTTGGCCATGTTATTTTGAGAAGACATGATTGCTTTGTTAGTATGCTTGAAGTATTATTGTTTTTATGCCAATATTAAACTTTTGTCTTGAATCTTTTGGATCTGAACATTCATGCCACAATAAAGAAAAAATTACATGGATAAATATGTTAGGTAGCATTCCACATCAAAAATTCTGTTTTTATCATTTACATACTCGAGGACGAGCAGGAATTAAGCTTGGGGATGCTTGATACGTCTCCAACGTATCTATAATTTTTTATTGTTCCATGCTATTATATTATCTATTTTGGATGTTTAATAGGCATTTATATGCTATTTTATATTATTTTTGGGACTAACCTATTAACCGAGGGCCAAGTGCTAGTTTCTGTTTTTTTTGCCTATTTTAGAGTTGTGCAGAAAAGAAATACCAAACGGAGTCCAAACAGAATGAAACCTTCGCGATGATATTTCTTGGACCGAAAGCAAACTAGAAGACTTGGAGATGAAGTCGGAGACACAACGAGGAAGCCACGAGGCAGGAGGGCATGCCCCCACCCTCGTGGGCCCCTCATGGCTCCCCTGACCTAGTTCCTTCGCCTATATATACTCTTATACCCTGAAAACATCCAGGAGAGCCACGAAACCCCTTTTCCACCACCGCAACCTTCTGTACCTGTGGGATCCCATCTAGGGGCCTTTTCCGGCATCCTGCCGGAGGGGGATTCGATCATGGAGGGCTTCTACATCAACACCATTACCTCTCCGATGAAGCGCGAGTAGTTTACCACAAACCTTTGGGTCCATAGTTATTAGCTAGTTGGCTTCTTCTCTCTCTTTGATTCTCAATACCATATTCTCCTCGATATTCTTGGAGATCTATTCAATGTAATACTTTTTTGCAGTGTGTTTACTGAAATCCGATGAATTGTGGATTTATGATCAAGATTATCTATGAATATTATTTGGTCCTTCTCTGAATTCTTATATGCATGATTTGATATTTTTGCAAGTCTCTTCGAATTATCGGTTTAGCTTGGCCTACTAGATTGATCTTTCTTGCAATGGGAGAAGTGCTTAGCTTTGGGTTCAATCTTGCGGTGTCCTTTCCCAGTGACAGTAGGGGCAGAAGGCATGTATTGTATTGTTGCCATCGAGGATAACAAGATGGGTTTTCATCATATTGCTTGAGTTAATTCCTCTACATCATGTCATCTTGCTTAATGCATTACTCCGTTCTTTATGAACTTAATACTCTAGATGCATGCTGGATAGCGGTTGATGTGTGGAGTAATAGTAGTAGATGTAGGCAAGAGTCGGTCTACTTGACACGGACGTGATGCCTATGTTCATGATCATTGTCTTAGATGTCGTCATAATTATGCGCTCTTCTATCAATTGCTTGGCAGTAATTTATTTTCTACCTTGAGAGAAGCCACTAGTGAAACCTATGGCCCCCGAGTCTCTTTTCCATATTATTGAATCTCATTTACATCTTGCTAGTTTCTGATCTACTATTTTGCAATCTTTACTTTCCAATCTATAAACCAAAAATACCAAAAATATTTACTTTACCGTTTATCTTTCTCTATCAGATCTCACTTTTGCAAGTGACCGATTGACAACCCCTTTATCGCGTTGGGTGCAAGTTGTTGATTGTTTGTGCAGGTATTCGGTGACTTGTGTGTTGTCTCCTATTGGATTGATACCTTGGTTCTCAAAACTGAGGGAAATACTTACGCTACTTTGTTGCATCACCCTTTCCTCTTCAAGGGAAAACCAACGCAAGCTTAAGAGGTAGCAGGAGGCGCATTAGTCATGGGCAGACTACTCATCTCGGTTGCGGGCGAGCAATCCTGGCCGCTCATGTGGCATGGCTACGGGTGGTTGGCGGAACAGGGGTGCGACGAAGGGGCTGAAGAATTGAGGTACATCACTTGCCCAATCCGTACACTAGCCGACAGTGACAGCATCCGTGAACGTCATGTTCCTCCATGCACGCTTCATTGTAGTGCTCTCTCCCCTTCTTTCTAGCTCTGGGTGAAAACTTGATCTTCGGATCGAACGGTGGTGACATTCTGTGGTCGTACCCTTCTTGGAGGCATCGTCTTGGAGTCCTCGGTTCGGCGTGATTCGTCACACATCTTCCCGGATGATTGCTCTTGGTGGTGGTCTCTGTTGAACTGTCACATACATTGTAACGTTGAGTTGTTGTATATCTCTTTCTGTTGTAACAAGGTAGGCCTAGTCTTTAGGGATAGACCTAATCTAGCGCCACCATCCGGGACGTGCCCTGCATGTAGGGCTGGCTTTCTATATGTACGTGTAAATAGTTATGGAAATACAGTGTGATTGATCGCTTAGTTTGGTAATCAGAGCTATGGCTTCCCCTACCTCCTCTCCCTAGCGAATGGTTGATGCCGCTGCTGCCGCAGCCGCCGCCTCCGGCAACCCCGTCGATGCAGCTCCACGCGCTCCGGTTTCTGAGGAGACCTCTGGCTCCGGTGGTCTTCCTCTTGCAGCCATCCCACCCAACCCCTCGACCCTGCCTTCCTCCTCCAATCCTCCCCCACCTCTCCCGTCCAGCATTGCCGGCGTCATCGACTTCAAGCTCGCGCTCGATGGCCGCAACTTCACGCGCTGGAGGAACTACATAACCCTGCTGCTTGCGTGGCACCACGCCGAGGATCATGTTCGGGTCGTCTCGAGTCGCCGGTTGGCTGACCCGGCATGGCGAGATGACGACAACACCGTCGTCCTATGGTTCTACACCACGATCGAGGGGGACCTCCTCGACATCGTCGCCCCCGCCGGCTCCTCCGCCTTCACCATCTGGACGTGGCTCCATGAGTACTTCCTCGCCAACGAAGCTGAACATGCTATGCATCTGTGGACAAACATGTCCGCACTGAGGGGGCTCAGGTCCTCGCGGTGCAGGATGATCGCGTCCCCGCTGGTGACCGTGGTGGCGACCGCGGCGACCGGGGCGGAGATCGCGCCCCTGCTGGCGGTGGTGGTGGCCGTGGTGGCCAGCTCGGCGCCAACCGCAGCCAGCGCGGTGGGCACGGACGCGGCCGCGGCCATGGGCGTGGTGATGCCCCTGCTGGACATGGTGCAGGTGCTCATCCGTGGCTAGGCTACTTCGCGCCGATGGGTGCACCCTTCCCTCCGCCACGCAGCACGTGGATTCTGCCAAACTCTGCCGGCATCCTCGGCCCCCGCCCCGGCGCGCCAACACAGGCCTACCCGCTGCTGTACCTGCCTACTCCGGCCCCTCCAGGTCCTGTCTATAGCGCACCTCCAACCAGCTGGGACGCCACAGCCATGTACCACGCCGCCCCCAGCTACGGCACCGCCTTCCACCCCAACGTCGAGTGGATCATGGACACGGGCGCTGCATCCCACATCACCGGTGATCCAGGTACCTTGACTTCATATCATCCCCTCTTAGCGCCTTATACTCGTCATATCATTGTCGGCAATGGCTCTCGTCTGCCCGTGCTCATTGTTGGTACTACTCATCTCCCACCCAAACCCTTTTATCTACGCAATATTCTTCTTTCCCCTAATATAGTCAAGAATCTTATTTCCGTTCGAAAGTTTACTCGTGACAATTTGTGTTCCGTTGAATTTGACCCCCTTGGCTTTTTCGTGAAGGATCTAGCCACCAAGGAGGTACTTTTGAGGGTCAACAGTGATGGGGACTTGTATCCCTTCTCCGGAAATAATGGCGTTGCTCCCGCTGCCGTCCTCACCATCTCCATGCACGACCTTTGGCATCGGCGGCTTGGACACCCCGGCTCCTCTACTTTTTCCCGTTTTTCTCTAGATTTTCTTACCGCATGTAATAATGATGTTCGTGCTTCCCATCTATGTAGTGCGTGTCAAATGGGAAAACATACACGCCTGCCCTCTGCCACATCCACCTCCTACACTACCACCCCCTTCCATTTAATTCACTGTGACATTTGGACATCTCCGGTTGTGAGTTATTCTGGCTACAAATATTATCTTGTTATTATTGATGATTATACGCATTTTTCTTGGACTTTCCCATTGTGTACAAAATCTGAAACATGCGACACCCTCCTTCGTTTCTTTCAGTTTATTTTCACCCAATTTGGCATGCTTATTAGGTGCGTGCAATGTGATAACGGCGGCGAATTCCTCACCACCTCCCTATGTGACTACTTCTCTAACAATGGCATCTCTTTTTGTCTCACTTGTCCCCATACTTCTTCGCAAAATGGTAAAGCGGAACGCCACATCTGAACGATGAATGACGTAGTCCGTACCTTGATCTTGCAAGCCGGAATGCCTCCTCCCTTTCGGGTTGAGGCGCTGCACACCGCCACCATCTTGCTCAACATTCGTCCCTCGCGCGCAATACATCACTTCACGCCTCACTTTCTTCTCTATGGCGTCCACCCCACCTATGATCATCTCTGGACGTTCGGATGTCTCTGTTTTCCCAACACATCCACCACAGCCACACATAAACTCTCTCCCCACTCCACCCACTGCGTTTTCATTGGCTACCCTCGCAAACAGAAAGGATATAGGTGCTTCGATCTCGCCACTAGGAAAGTCATCATCTCGCGACATGCTACCTTTGACGAAGATTCCTTTCCTTTTTCTAAGACCATAGGATCTGCGGCCGCAGAAAATCCTCCCGCTGCTGTAGGACCTTGAGAAGAGGTGTCTAGAGGGGGGTGATTAGACACTAAGTGCCAAAGTTGCAGTTTTTAAGATTCTTTTGGTTTAGGTGGAGCTTAAGCACAATTTTAACAATCACAATACATATCAAGCAAGCATGCAAGAGTATATGAGCAGCGGAAAGTAAAGCATGCAACTTGCAAGAAAGTAAAGGGAAGGGTTTGGAGGATTCAAACGCAATTAGAGACACAGATGTTTTTGGCGTGGTTCCGATAGGTGGTGCTATCGTACATCCACGTTGATGGAGGCTTCAACCCATGAAGGGTAACGGATGCGCGAGTCCACGGAGGGATCCACCCAAGAAGGGTCCACGAAGAAGCAACCTTGTCTATACCATCATGGTCGTCGCCCACGAATGACTTGCCTCACTAGCGGTAGATCTTCACGAAGTAGGCGATCTCCTTGCCCTTACAAACTCCTTGGTTCAACTCCACAATCTTGTCAGAGGCTCCCAAGTGACACCTAGCCAATCTAGGAGACACCACTCTCCAAGAAGTAACAAATGGTGCGTTGATGATGAACTCCTTGCTCTTGTGCTTCAAATGATAGTCTCCCCAACACTCAACTTTCTCTCAATGGGTTTGGATCTGGTGGAAAGAAGATTTGAGTGCAAAGCAACTTGGGGAAGGCTAGAGATCAAGATTCATATGGTAGGAATGGAATATCTTGGCCTCAACACATGAGTAGGTAGTTCTCTCTCAGAAAATGAATGCTGGAAGTGTAGGTTCAGTCTGATGGCTCTCTCCATGAATGAAGAGGAGGTGGAGGTGTATATATAGCCTCCACACAAAATCTAACCATTACACACAACTTGCCAAACTCGGTGGGAACGAATCGTTAAACTCGGTCAGACCGATTCAGCAAATAATGTGACCGTTAGGGTTTTTGGTGGGACTGACATGCATCTCGGTGAGACCAATTTGGTTAGGGTTAGGTCATAACGTAATCTCGGTAAGACCGATTACACAAACTCGGTGAGATCGATTTGGTAATAAGCTTTCCAGAGAGTTGGTCAGGTAAACTCGGTGGGACCGATTACTCAAACTCGGTGGGACCGATTTTGGTAATAAGTTTCCAGAGAGTTTGCATTGTAATCTCGGTAGTATCGATTGCTCAAACTCGGTGAGACCGATTTGATAATGGACATACACAGAGAGATTACAATCCCATCTCGGTGAGACCGAGATCCCTATCGGTAAGACCGATTTGCTTAGGGTTTGTGGCAGTGGCTATGACTTATGGAATCGGTGGCGCCGGATAGGAAGTTTCGGTGTGACCAATTTTGGCTTTGGGTTTAGGTCATATGTGGATGTGGGAAAGTAGTTGTGGGTTTTTGGAGCATATCACTAAGCACATGAAGCAAGAGGCTCATTAAGCAACACCTCATCCCTCCTTGATAGTATTGGCTTTTCCTATAGACTCAATGTGATCTTGGACCACTAAAATGTAAAAAGAAGAGTATTGTGCTTGAAGCTTGAGCCAATCCTTTGTCCTTAGCATCTTGAAGGAGTTCCCACATCCTTTAGTCCATGCCACTCCATTTGTTGAACTTATCTGAAATATACTAGATAAAAGTGTTAGTCCAACAAGAGATATGTTATCATTAATTACCAAAACCACCTAGGGAGCACTTGTGCTTTCAATCTCCCCCTTTTTGGTAATTGATGGCAACATACATCAAAGCTTTAAATAAAGATATAAGGAGTAGCAAGTGAAGCTTTGGAAAGACATGTAACAAGCATAGGCTCCCCCTACATGTATGCAATCATGTGAATATGGAATGTAGAAGCATGTAAGAGCATAGACATAATAGAGCAGGCAATGTGTTACATGTATCTTGGCCATATGCATCAGAGCAAAGAATGTTAAAGTAAATACCTTCATGCTCATGAGTCCTTCTTGCAAACAATATGTACATCAGCAAGAATTCCTCACACACATGATTGTGATGCATATACTTACCTTGTAGTCTTGGGTTGTCTTAGGATGGAATGAACCTGTGTAAACAAGGTTAGATAACACAGATGTATTTACTAGCCAGAGCAAACAAAAGAAACCACAAGAATACCAAGACTAGGATGACATGTAGAGAGTGAGTACCAAGTACCACATTGGATTATACATGTCCCCAAGAGTAAAGATATGCAATGAATTTAAATGATTTCTTTCCCTTAGATGTCTTGCTCCCCCTGAATCTAACATGGGATACTGGGAGAAGATAGGGAACAGAGAATCAGAGCTGAAAGACAATAGACCTGAAAGATATGAATGATGATCAGAGCTAATGTTTAGAGCTAATGTATGCTAATGCAAGTAAGCACAATAGATCATATGAACATGTCTCTCCCCTCAAGAAGACATGTCAACATCTCTCCTCTTGAACACCAAGCATCTGGGATCCTTGAGAGATACTTTGTACTTAAGTATCCTCTCCCCCTGGAGATCTCTCTCCCCCTTAGGTCTCTCTCCCCCTTAAGAAGGAAGGTGATAAGCTTTGATGCTTTCTCTCTCTTCAGATGATAAGCTTTGATGTTCTCTCTCTCCCCCTTTGACATCAATTTCCAAGAAGGGTCTTCTGGAATCCGTCGAATGGGTTTGATCCTTGAGACACAGAACAAAGCAAAGATAAAAAAAATGTGATGCTTGTAGAGGACAAGATTCATTGAGTGGAGTTGGATCAGAAGAAACACAGAATGATGTGACAAACTGTTTTTCCTGTAATGAAGTCGGTGGCACCGAATGAGTTGCTTTGGTTGGACCGAAAGGATTCGGTTGGGCCGAAAATGACAAATCGGTGAGACCGAGTTCATCGCAGAGAAAACACTTGTCACCTCAGCTCACTAGACTAATAAGATCTCACAAGGATTTGCAAAGAATTTACTGAAAGATGTGCAATGAATTGGAATGCAGAAAATGCAAAACAAATAGAAAGAAGGAAAGAAATCTAGATGAAGTTTTTTTTGACAGGGGAAACAAATATGCATGAGGCAAATGCAAAAACACAGAAAAGAACACAAGAGAGCTTCATCTAGAGATGGTCGGCGACAAAGTCACCTATGTTAGACTATATTGACTTAGGAGTCAAGTGAGATCACTTGATCATAGGTCATACTCATCGTTTAAGCTCAAAATGGGGTTGCCATTTTCGTTTAAGCATCTTGATGTATTCACATCTTGTCGAGTTGCTTTATCTCATGTCTTGGAGTAAAGCTTCTCTAAGATGGAATAACATACCTTGGTTGGTGGTGTTGTCCATGTAGTTGAACTTGTGTGGGTTGCTCAAGGTTGAAGTAGCTCATCAAGAATTTGGAGCACCACTTGGAATTTTAGTCCATCTACCTACATGGGTTAGTTCTTGCAAGGAAGAGCACTTGTGTATCCAAAAATGACAATCGTGAAGCTCAACATGAAATTTGTCAAAGGATATGTTTGAGTGGATTCGTGCTTCCTTGTCTTCAACCACCATAGTGTAGAGACTTGGTGATGTAGAGATTGCTCAAGATATGAGTATATTACAATCTCATGGAGTTGGATTCCACCAAGTACCTACAAGAGTTAGATAACATGCAAGATACAAATATATCCAAGACATAAGGTATTCATCATAAGAGAAATATCAAGGATTAGTCATAAGCTCATGTCTTGCATGTATCCAATGGAGTTTCTACTCCAAGTTTGAAGCATCAATGATGTTCAATTCTCCTCTTAACCTGCAAAACACTTTCTCATCAAGAGGTTTAGTGAATATATCCGCTAATTGCTTTTCGGTGCGAACATGCTTAAGATCAATGTCACCCTTAGCAACATGATCTCGAATGAAATGATGACGAACTTCAATATGCTTAGTTCGAGAATGTTGCACAGGATTATGACCAATTTTTATAGCACTTTTATTTCACAAAGCAATGGAACATGTCTCACATATATCCCATAATCCTTAAGAGTTTGGGTCATCCAAAGTAATTGAGCACAACATGAACCAGCGGCAATATATTCAGCTTCGGCAGTGGACAAGGATACCGAGTTTTGTTTCTTGGAGGACCAAGACACAAGAGATCTACCAAGAAATTGACAAGTACCCGAAGTGGACTTTTTGTCAACCTTGTCTCCGGCATAGTCTGAGTCGGAATAGCCAACAAGATCGAAAGAGGCCCTCTTAGGATACCAAATGCCAAAATTTGGTGTATGGATTAAGTATCTCACTATCCTTTTCACAACCTTAAGATGACATTCCTTAGGAGCAGCTTGATATCGTGCACACATGCACACACTTAGCATGATATCGGGATGTGAAGCACATAGATATAACAATGAACCGATCATAGAGAGATAAACCTTTTGATCAACCGGTTCACCATCTTTGGTTAAGTCATTATGTCCACTAGTAGGCATGGGTGTAGACATACCTTTGCATTTTTGCATATTGAACTTCTTGAACAAGTCCTTGGTGTACTTCGTTTGAGAAACAAAGGTACCTTCCTTAGTTTGCTTGATTTGCAGCCCAAGGAAGAATTTGAGTTCACTCATCATGGACATCTCAAATTTCTGCGACATTAGCTTCCCAAACTTTTCACTAAAATGAGGGTTAGTTGAACCAAATATGATATCATCAACATATATTTGGCACACAAATAGTTCTCCATTAACCCTTTTTGTAAAAAGAGTAGAATCAATTTTCCCAATTTCAAAGCCTTTTTCAATAAGAAACTTGGTCAAACATTTATACCTAGCTCTAGGAGCTTGTTTAAGACCATAAAGAGCTTTGTGAAGTTTGTAAACATGATTGGGTTTCTTAGGATTGACAAAACCGGGAGGTTGCTTGACATAAACTTCCTCCTCTATTTCACCATTTAGAAAAGCACTTTTAATGTCCATTTGATACAAGGTGATATCATGATGATTAGCATAGGCAAGTAAGATGCGAATGGACTCAAGTCTAGCAACGGGGGCGTAAGTCTCACCATAGTCCATACCTTCGACTTGTGTGTAGCCTTGGGCGACGAGACGTGCTTTGTTGCGAACTACTTGTCCATCTTCATCTTGCTTGTTGCGAAACACCCATTTGGTATCGATGACGTTGTGGTTGTTGTCGGGCTTTTCAACCAATGTCCAAACTTGGTTCCTCTCAAAGTTGTGTAGATCTTCATGCATGGCATTTATCCAATCCGGATCTTCCAATGCTTCTTCAACCTTCATAGGTTCAATGCTAGAGATGAAAGAATAGTTTTCACAAAAGTTAGCTAAACGAGTTTTGGAGCGAGTGATTCTCCCGGTTTGAATGTCATTGTAGATTTGCTCGACGGGATGATCTTTAGCAATTCTTGCTCGAACTCGTGAAAGCTTTTGCTTGGGTCTTCGTTGAACATCTTCTTCATCTTGTTCTTATTCTTCTTGGCCTTCCTCATTGTTGGCATTGCCGTTCTCTTGTCGTGGTGGAGAAGGAGGTTGTTGACGTTAATCTTGATGCACTTCCTCGTTTCCTTCATCTTGGTGTGTCCCGCTTGTGGATGCTTCCGTATCAACTCTTGGTTCACCTTGTTGTGAAGTTGAAGCTTCCACTTGGACGGACGAGGTACTCTCCTTCACCTCCGTAGGACGAACCTTGCCAATAGCCAAGTCTTGAATTGCTTCCGAAGGATCTTTGTCACCTACATCAATTGGCAATTGCTCTACTTGCGAGCCGTTAGATTCATCAAACTTCACATCTACCGTCTCTTCAACCTTTCGGGTGAAATTGGTGTAGACACGGTAAGTGTGAGAGTTTGAGCCATAACCTAGTAGGAAACCTTCATGAGATTTAGGAGCAAATTTAGAGCGATGATGCTTATCAAGAATGTAGCACTTTGAGCCAAATACTCGAAAGTATCCAACTTGGGGTTTGTTACCAGTGAGGAGCTCGTATGCCGTCTTGCCGAGTAGCTTGTGAAGGTACAAGCGATTTGTTGCATGACAAGCTGTCTCAACCGCTTCCGCCCAAAAGTGCTTCGGCGTCTTGTACTCATCAAGCATCGTTCTCGCCATTTCGATGAGCGTCTGGTTCTTCCTCTCAACAATTCCGTTTTGTTGAGGTGTGTACGTAGCCGAGAACTCGTGTGAAATCCCTTCTTCATCGAGAAAGGTGTCCACATTTGCGTTCTTGAACTCCGTTCCGTTGTCGTTGCGAACCTCTTGATCTCCACTTCAAATTGATTTTGGGCCTTCCTTGCAAAGTTTTTGAAAATCTTTTGGACCTGCGATTTATCATCGAGAAAGAACACCCATGTAAATCTGGAAAAATCATCAACTATAACTAGACCAGAAGAATTTCCACCGAGACTCTTGTAAGAGTTAGGACCAAAGAGATCCATGTGAAGTAGCTCGAGTGGCCTCCTTGTAGTCATGATGTTCTTCACGGGATGCCTTCCTCCAACCTGTTTACCTGCCTGACAAGCGCTGCAAAGTCTATCCTTATCAAATATGACATCGTTAACTCCAAGGATATGATTTCCTTTAATAAGCTTGTCAA
Source organism: Triticum timopheevii (assembly GCA_963921465.1). NCBI lineage: Eukaryota > Viridiplantae > Streptophyta > Magnoliopsida > Poales > Poaceae > Triticum > Triticum timopheevii. The sequence continues at coordinate 423,018,134 of OY997272.1, forward strand.
GGTTTCGCATACCAACATGACCAAGTTGTCTATGCCATAACCAACCTTTTGAGGATTTAGCAATGAAGCAAGTTTTAGGTTGGGCCTTTTTAGTGAAATCAACAATGTATAGATCACCTCTACGCACACTGGTAAAGACCATTTTATGATTATCTCGATGAAACACTTGGCAATCTACTTCAGCAAATAGAACATTGAAACCGAAATCAGCAAGTCTAGATACTGAAAGTAAGTTGTAACCAAGAGATTCAATGAGCATGACATTTTGTATGGAGCTATCATGTGATATGGCCACCTTATCGAGGCCAACCACCTTACCCTTTGAGTTGTCACCGAAAGTGACATACTTTCGAGGACTATCATTATCAGCAAGCTCACGGAACATGTCTTTATCTCCGATCATGTGATCGGTACATCCACTATCAAGAATCCATTCCTTTCCTCCTGACATATATCCCCGAAGATTTGCCATAAGACCAAAGTGTCTCATTGCATCATCAAGATCGAAGTCACTCTCATCATCCTCTTCATAGTATCCATGTTCAACATCATCATGTGGTGGATCAAGTCCTAGAGAGGGTGATTCATTAGAATGAGTTTGTTAATCTTGCTTATGAATTTTTATAGCTTTGGAAATAATGTCACTAATGATACCAACATTTCCTTTGGCACGCATAAGGTTTGTAAGCTCAAATAGGCACGCATAAGGTTTGTAAGCTCAAATAGACGATCACCAAACATAGGATCACTAGTATTCATCTTACTCAAGGCAATAGACTTATGAAGAATTTCATCAAGATTTTTCAAGGAATAATCGGGAAATCGTTCCTCAAGAAATTTCCATATGGTGTAGGCACACTTAAAAGTAGGCAAACATCCAATCAAGTTTCTAGGCAATCCTCTAATGATAAGATCGGCAGTTCTAAGATTCCTAATCATGTCAATTGACTCATCATGGGTAGGATGCATAGGATCAACATAAGATGCACAAGGACTAGCAATGTACTTGTTAAAATGATATTGATTGAAGATAACAAGCACCTCATTTTTCCACTCATGAAAATACTCCCCATCAAGAATAGGCACTCTATGTCTGATACTCCCAAAAGTAGACTCATCCATCTTCCTCCAATGGTGATTAAACCAAAGCAATGGAGACCAATGCTCTGATACCACTTGTAGGACCTTGAGAAGAGGTGTCTAGAGGGGGGGTGATTAGACACTAAGTGCCAAAGTTGCAGTTTTTAAGATTCTTTTGGTTTAGGTGGAGCTTAAGCACAATTTTAACAATCACAATACATAGCAAGCAAGCATGCAAGAGTATATGAGCAGCGGAAAGTAAAGCATGCAACCTGCAAGAAAGTAAAGGGAAGGGTTTGGAGGATTCAAACGCAATTGGAGACACGGATGTTTTTGGCGTGGTTCCGATAGGTGGTGATATCGTACATCCACGTTGATGGAGACTTCAACCCACGAAGGGTAACGGCTGCGCGAGTCCACGGAGGGCTCCACCCAAGAAGGGTCCACGAAGAAGCAACCTTGTCTATACCATCATGGCCGTCGCCCACGAAGGACTTGCCTCACTAGCGGTAGATCTTCACGAAGTAGGCGATCTCCTTGCCCTTACAAACTCCTTGGTTCAACTCCACAATCTTGTCGGAGGCTCCCAAGTGACACCTAGCCAATCTAGGAGACACCACTCTCCAAGAAGTAACAAATGGTGTGTTGATGATGAAATCCTTGCTCTTGTGCTTCAAATGATAGTCTCCCCAACACTCAACTCTCTCTCAATGGGTTTGGATCTGGTGGAAAGAAGATTTGAGTGGAAAGCAACTTGGGGAAGGCTAGAGATCAAGATTCATATGGTAGGAATGGAATATCTTGGCCTCAACACATGAGTAGGTAGTTCTCTCTCAGAAAATGAATGCTGGAAGTGTAGGTTCAGTCTGATGGCTCTCTCCACGAATGAAGAGGAGGTGGAGGGGTATATATAGCCTCCACACAAAATCTAACCTTTACACACAACTTGCCAAACTCGGTGGGACCGAATCGTTAAACTCGGTCAGACCGATTCAGCAAATAATGTGACCGTTAGGGTTTTCGGTGGGACTGACATGCATCTCGGTGAGACCGATTCGGTTAGGGTTAGGGCATAACGTAATCTCGGTAAGACCAATTACACAAACTCGGTGAGACCGATTTGGTAATAAGCTTTCCAGAGAGTTGGTCAGGTAAACTTGGTGGGACCGATTACTCAAACTCGGTGGGACCGATTTTGGTAATAAATTTTCAGAGAGTTTGCATTGTAATCTCGGTAGTACCGATTGCTCAAACTCGGTGAGACCGATTTGATAATGGACATACACAGAGAGATTACAATCCCATCTCGGTGAGACCGAGATCCCTATCGGTAAGACCGATTTGCTTAGGGTTTGTGGCAGTGGCTATGACTTATGGAATCGGTGGCGCCGGATAGGAAGTTTCGGTGTGACCGATTTTGGCTTTGGGTTTAGGTCATATGTGGATGTGGGAAAGTAGTTGAGGGTTTTTGGAGCATATCACTAAGCACATGAAGCAAGAGGCTCATTAAGAAACACCTCATCCCTCCTTGGTAGTATTGGCTTTTCCTATAGACTCAATGTGATCTTGGACCACTAAAATGTAAAAAGAAGAGTCTTGAGCTTGAAGCTTGAGCCAATCCTTTGTCCTTAGCATCTTGAAGGAGTTCCCACATCCTTTAGTCCATGCCACTCCATTTGTTGAACTTATCTGAAATATACTAGATAAAAGTGTTAGTCCAACAAGAGATATGTTGTCATTAATTACCAAAACCACATAGGGAGCACTTGTGCTTTCAGCTGCCAAACCTGCCAGCCGCCCCATCAGCACCTCGTACCCGCTCCACCCGAGCCCACCACCTGATTCCGCGCATGCCACTCCTGCACCGTCAGCTGTCACAGCGCCCCCCTCGCATGCACTACCGACACGGCCTCCCGATCCCACCGCGGGGCCTGATCCGCTAAGCGCCAGCGCCCCGCATGCATGCAACGCCCCCACTCCCGGCCTCCCCTCGAGATCGCGCCCGCGGACTCCACCCATTGCGGCTCGATCGGGATCTCCGCGCCCGACTCCCTATACCCCGCGGGCCAGCCTCTCTTCCTCGATTGACGCATGCGCCCATTTGTTTCCCACACCCACGCTGCCACGTCTGCCTATGTCCCCCGCGCACCCACAACTACCACCCCGTGCAGTCCCGATTTTGCCACCTGCCAACCCACATCTGATGCGGACATGGGGCAAAACCGGTTATGCCATGCCCAAGCAAATTCTTGACCTTCATGTTAGTGACGCCCCCTCGCCTATTCCGTCATCCTACCGTGCAGCACTTAAGGACCCGAACTGGCACGCCGCAATGCTTGATGAGTTTAACGCGCTAATTCGGAATGATATGTGGTCTTTGGTTCCTTGTCCTGCAGGTGTTAACGTGGTGACCGGCAAGTGGATCTTTTGTCACAAGCTTCACCCCAATGGTACCTTGGCGCGGTACAAAGCTCTTTGGGTGGTGCGCGGCTTCACACAGCAGCCGAGCGTCAACTATGGGGAGATATTTAGCCCCGTGGTCAAACCGGCGACTATACGGGTCGTTCTCTGCATGGCGACGGCCAATGCTTGGCCTATTCGCCAGATGGATGTCAAGAATGCCTTTCTTCATGGTGACCTTGCCGAGGCTGTCTACTTCCAGATGCCCGCCGGCTTCGCGGATGCCTCATTTCCCATGCATGTTTGTCGCCTCCACAAGTCCCTCTACGGGCTTAAGCAGGCGCCACGCACTTGGTTCCTTCATTCACTTGGATTTGTGTCGTCCAAGTGTGACACGTCACTCTTCATCTTGCGTCGTGGCACCTCTCTCGCGTACTTGCTCGTCTACGTCGATGACATCATCCTCACTACCAGTACCACCGCTCTCCTCCAGTCGCTTGTCACCTCTCTCTCCAATGAGTTTTCCATGAGTGACCTCGGTGACATCCATCACTTCCTCAGCATTAATGTCCATCGCTCCACCACTGGTCTTTTCCTGTCGCAGGAACAGTACGCTCTTGAGATATTGGACAAGGCTAACATGCTTAACTGCAAGCCCATCTCCACCCCCGTCGACACCTGTAGTAAGTTGTCTGGCACTAATGGGGTTCCCTATTCCGATCCCACACACTACCGCCATCTTGCTGGTGCCCTACAGTATCTCACACTCACGAGGCTGGATATCTCTTATGTCGTGCAGCAGCTCTATCTCGTCATGCATGCTCCTTTGGATAGTCACTACCAGCTACTTAAGTGTGTCTTACGCTACATCCGGGGCACGACTCACTATGGGCTTCAGCTCTACCACTCCTCCTCCCACGATCTCCTCGCGTACAGTGATGCTGATTGGGACGGATGCCCTGACACTCGGTGATCTACCTCGGGCTTCTGTGTGTTTCTCGGCGCCAACATGGTCTCTTGGTCATCCAAGCGACAACACGGTGTCCCGCTCCAGCGCGAGGCCGAGTACCGTGCAGTTGCCAACTGTGTGGCCGAGTCGTGCTGGCTTCGGCAACTCCTCAGTGAGCTTTATCGTCCCCCGCGTCGCACCACACTCGTCTACCGTGATAATGTGAGTGTTGTGCACCTGTCAACCAACCCCGTCCAGCATCAGTGCACCAAGCATGTGGAGATTGACTTGCACTTCATTCGTGACCGTGTGGCGCTCGGCGACGTCAAGGTGTTACACGTCCCAACTACGTCGCAGTTTGCCGATGTCTTCACCAAGGGCTTGCCGTCTTCAGTTTTTCGTGACTTTCGCTCTAGTCTGAACGTCTTGTCGGGCGCCGTTCGGACTGTGGAGGGGTGTTGAACTGTCGCATACATTGTAACGTTGAGTTGTTGTATATCTCTTTCTGTTGTAACAAGGTAGGCCTAGTCTTTAGGGATAGACCTAATCTAGCGCCACCATCCGGGATGTGCCCTGCATGTAGGGCTGGCTTTCTATATGTACGTGTAAACAGTTATGGAAATACAGTGTGATTGATCGCTCAGTTTTCTCCATCGACTCTAAGCGGTTCTTTTCTGCACATCTTTTAGGTGCTTGGTAGTCGATGAGGTTGTGTTTCAAAGCTCGACATCCTTGTATCTCACCTTGGTTGTATGTGGTGTGCATTTGCATCAGTGGCTTTGGACGTAAGTGATGGTTGTTTTATAATATAAAGGGGGGAACCCTTTTTCATCATGGAAGACTCTCGTCGACCAACATAGGCAACACAGCTAGGCAGAAAATGTACTACATAATTGTTGGTAAAAGGCCTACCTGTAGATTGTCAGGAGATTCTACTCCAAGCATATGACTTCTAACTCTAGTACTGCAATCTCCTTTATGATCTTCTCAGTAGGCTGACATGTCATGAAAGATAGATTAAGAATCCAAAACATACTGATATCCAAAAGACTGCATACAAAAATGGAAAGTAGCTCATGCAGATTATGTGCCCTTAACTCTGAATTTTCTGACTCTTCCAGCATCACTATATTAGGTGGACATGGGAGTTGTTGAATCTTGGGAGAACCATATTCCCACTACATATGTGCGGCGGCACTTGAATTCTTGTACTTCGTAGCCCACAATCAATATTGAGCAAAATGTAGGGGACAAAAATATATTTGCTTGCAGTTACAGTGACACAACAAGCAGTTTTGAGAAATGATTACCGGCACAATATAATAAAACAGAATAAACTACACATAATCTCTAGGGTCCAGGGGCACAAAATCAGATGGAGACCTTAAGGTATTCGTAGGAGCCAAGGCAAAGCAGGCGGCCCCTGCCGGACGGCCATGGCGCCAACGAAAGAGAGGACCTTCTTGGAGAGCTCCCTGGCTTGGGCGACCTTGAAGCCATGATGACATGCTTCATGTTGTACCAACCTAGCTGACTCCTCCTCCTTCCCTCGAAAATCATAGTCCCGCCCACAATAGATCACTGTAGCCCAGTACTCCTTCTCATCCATTCCGCCTTCCTGAATTTTCCGGCATCCATCTCTACACCCATGACATCTCCACATCCTGCCATACCACACGGGCGCCCGACCAATCTGGGCAGAGCCAGTGCCTCCCCCGCAGAGTGCGCCCTGCTTGGTTCTTCCAGATGGGCGTGGATGGGAAGGAGGAAATCTCGATGAAAGTGGGAGGCGGAGATGAAGACCGCCGCATCGAGGCAGGTCATGTCCATGGCAGCTGGGCGCGTGAGGGAACGCATGGGAGTGGAATGAGTGGCAAGAGGAGAAGCACACCGGGGGTCGTATAGATGATGAAAGGGAAAGAGATTGCTTCTACTAGAAGGATACGTAGATATTTTCACTTGGGGAGGTGTTACCTGGGCCGGTATTTTTCTACTGACACAGTAAAATTGCCAGATGGACACGCCCAACAAGCACCATTCTACCGACGCTTATTTTGTTTGATACCCACCAAGAGTTCAAGTCATAGACTTGGCACAAGTGCTCGTATTTTACTGAATTTATTTCAGACTTTTCGATGACGTTCATTCAGTGGGAGAAGACTTGGCTATGAGATGCATGTGATGACTTCGTCCACTAATTTTTTTTGTGTCGGCTTAGTGATGTCTACTACACAACCTTCTTCTTGTAGACGTTGTTGGGCCTCCAAGTGCAGAGATTTGTAGGACAGTAGCAAATTTCCCTCAAGTGGATGACCTAAGGTTTATCAATCCTTGGGAGGCGTTGGATGAAGATGGTCTCCCTCAAACAACCCTGCAACCAAATAAAAAAGAGTCTCTTGTGTCCCCAACACACCAAATACAATGGTAAATTGTATAGTTGCACTAGTTCGGCGAAGAGATGGTGATACAAGGGCAATATGGATGGTAGATATAGGTTTTTGTAATCAGAAAATATAAAAACAGCAAGGTAGCAAGCGATAAAAGTGAGCACAAACGGTATTGCAATGCTTCGAAACAAGGCCTAGGGTTCGTACTTTCACTAGTGGAAGTTCTCTCAACAAGGATAACATAATTAGATCATATAACAATCCCTCAACATGCAACAAAGAGTCACTCCAAAGTCACTAATAGCGGAGAACAAACGAAGAGATTATTATAGGGTACGAAACCACCTCAAAGTTATTCTTTCCGATCAATCCATTGGGCTATTCCTATAAGTGTCACAAACAGCCCTAGAGTTCATAGTAAAATAACACCTTAAGGCACACATCAACCAAAACCCTAATATCACCTAGATACTCCAATGTCACCTCAAGTATCCATGGGTATGATTATACGATATGCATCACATAATCTCAGATTCATCTATTCAACCAACACAAAGAACTTCAAAGAGTGCCCCAAAGTTTCTACCGGAGAGTCAAGACGAAAATGTGTGCCAACCCCTATGCATAGATTTCCAAGGTCACGGAACCCTCAAGTTGATCACCAAAACATACATCAAGTGGATCAGTAGAATACCCCATTGTCACCACGGGTATCCCACGCAAGACAAACATCAAGTGTTCTCAAATCCTTAAAGACTCAATCCGATAAGATAACTTCAAAGGGAAAAACTCAATCCATTACAAGAGGGTAGAGGGGGAGAAACATCATAAGATCCAACTATAGTAGCAAAGCTCACGATACATCAAGATCGTGCCAAATCAAGAACATGAGAGAGAAAGAGATCAAACACATAGCTACTGGTACATACCCTCAGCCCCGAGGGTGAACTACTCCCTCCTCGTCATGGAGAGCGCCAGGATGATGAAGATGGCCACCGGTGATGGAACCCCCCTCCAGCATGGTGCCGAAACAGGGTCCCAATTGGTGTTTGGTGGCTATGGAGGCTTGTAGCGGCGGAACTCCCGATCAAGGTTATTTTCTGGAGGTTTGGGGATTTATAGGAGATATTGGCGTCAAGAACAAGTCAGGGGGGCCCACGGAGAGTCCACGAGGCACAGGGGCACACCCCAGGGGGATGGGGGCACACTCCACCCTCATGGGGCCCACGGGACTCCCCTCCGGCAGCTTTTCATTCCAGTATTTTTTTTATTTTTCAAAAAAAATCACCGTTGATTTTTAGCTCATTCCGAGAACTTTTATTTCTGCACAAGAAACAACACCATGGTAGTTCTGCTGAAAACAGCGTCAGTCCGGGTTAGTTCTAACCAAATCATACCAAAAGCATGTAGAAATATTATGAACATGGCATGAATACATCAAAAATTATAGATACGTTGGTGGCGTATCAGCATCCTCAAGCTTAATTCCTCCTCGTCCTATGATAAAAACAGAATTTTTGATGTGGAATGCTACCTAACATATTTATCAATGTAATCTTCTTTATTGTGGCAAGAATATTCAGATCCATAAGATTCAAAACAAAAGTTTAATATTTACATAAAAACAATAATACTTCAAGCATGCTAACAAAGCAATCATGTCTTCTCAAAATAACATGGCCAAAAAAGTTATCCCTACAAAATCATATAGTCTGGCTATGCTCTATCTTCATCACACAAAATATTTAAATCATGCACAACCCCGATGACAAGCCAAGCAATTGTTTCATACTTTTGATGTTCTCAAACCTTTTCAACTTACACGCAATACATGAGGGTGAGCCATGGACATAGCACTATAAGTGGAATAGAATGGTGGTTGTGGAGAAGACAAAAAGGAAGAAGATAGTCTCACATCAACTAGGCGTATCAACGGGCTATGAAGATGCCCATCAATAGATAGCAATGTGAGTGAGTAGGGATTGCCATGCAACAGATGCACTAGAGCTATAAGTGTATGAAAGCTCAAAAAGAAACTAAATGGGTGTGCATCCAACTTGCTTGCTCACGAAGACCTAGGGCAATTTGAGGAAGCCCATCATTGGAATATACAAGCCAAGTTCTATAATGAAAAATTCCCACTAGTATATGAAAGTGACAACATAGGAGACTCTCTGTCAGGAGGATCATGGTGCTACTTTGAAGCACAAGTGTGGCCAAAGGATAGTAGCATTGCCCCTTCTCTCTCTTTCTCTCTCTTTTTTGTTTTTTTGTTTTTTTGGGCCTTCTTTTTTTGGCCTATTTTTTTTATTTTATTTATTTTTCATCCGGAGTCCCATCCCGACTTGTGGGGGAATCATAGTCTCCATCATCCTTTCCTCACTGGGACAATGCTCTAATAATGAAGATCATCACACTTTTATTTACTTACAACTCAAGAATTACAACTCGATACTTAGAACAAAATATGACTCTATGTGAATGCCTGCAGCGGTGTATCGAGATGTGCAATGATTCAAGAGTGACATGTAGGAAAAAATTATGAAAGGTGGCTTTGCCACAAATACGATGTCAACTACATGATCATGCAAAGTAATATGACAATGATGGTGCGTGTCATAATAAACGGAATGGTGAAAAGTTTCATGGAAAGATATCTCGGAATGGCTATGGAAATGCCATAATAGGTAGGTATGGTGGTTGTTTTGAGGAAGGTATAAGGTGGGTGTATGGTAACGGCAAAAGTTGTGCGGTACTAGAGAGGCTAGCAATGGTGGAAGGGTGAGAGTGCGTATAATCCATGGACTCAACATTAGTCATAAAGAACTCACATACTTATTGCAAAAATCAATTAGTTATCGAAATGAAGTACTACGCGCATGCTCCTAGGGGGATAGATTGGTAGGAAAAGACCATCGCTCGTCCCCGACCGCCACTCATAAGGAAGACAATCAATAAATAAATCATGCTCCGACTTCATCACATAACGGTTCACCATACGTGCATGCTACGGGAATCACAAACTTTAACACAAGTATCTCTCAAATCAAAACTACTCCACTATCATGAATCTAATATCACCATCTTCATATCTCAAAACAATCATAAAGAATCAAATTTCTCATAGTATTCAATGCATTTCATATGAAAGTTTTTATTATACCCATCTTGGATGCCCATCATATTAGGACTAATTTTATAACCAAAGCAAATTACCATGTTGTTTAATACTCTCAAAATAATATAAGTGAAGCATGGTAGTTCATCTATTTCTTCAAAATAAAACCACCGCTATGCTCTAAAAAGATATAAGTGAAGTACTAGAGCAAACAACAAACTATTCCAAAAGATATAAGTGAATATCAATGAGTAGTCAAAAAATTATGTAACTATGTGAAGACTCTCTAACATTTAATAATTTAAGATCTTGGGATGTTATTCAAACAACAAGCAAAACAAAATAAAAGAAAATGACGCTCCAAGCAAAACACATATCATGTGGTGAATAAAAATATAGCTCCAAGTAAAGTTACCGGTGAACAAAGACGAAAGAGGGTATGTCATCCGGGGCATCCCCAAGCTTAGGCTCTTGCCACTCCTTATTCCATAGTCCATCGAATCCTTACCCAAAACTTGGAAACTTCACAACACAAAACTCAACAGAAAACTCGTAAGCTCCGTTAGTATAAGAAAATAAATCACCACTTAGGTACTGTTATGAACTCATTCTTTATTTATATTGGTGTAATATCTACTTTATTCCAACTTCTCTATGATTCATACCCTCCAATACTACTCATAGATTCATCAAAATAAGCAAACAACACATAGAAAACAGAATCTGTCAAAAACATAACAGTCTGTAGTAATCTGTAACTCTTGAATACTTCTGTAACTCTAAAAATTCTGAAATAAATTGTGGACGTGAGGAATTTGTCTATTAATCTTATTCAAAAAGAATCAACTTAAAATCACTCTTCTGTAAAAAATGACAGCTAATCTCGTGAGCACAAAGTTTCTGTTTTTTACTACAAGATCACATTAACTTTCACCCAAGTCTTTCCAAAGGTTCTACTTGGTACTTTATTGAAATAAAACCTATAAAATATAATTACTACAGTAGAATAATCATGTGAACACACAAAAACAGTAGGATTAAATATTGGGTCGTCTCCCGACAAGCGCTTTTCTTTAATGCCTTTTTAGCTAGGCATGATGATGACAATGATGCTCATATCTCTACTCCTAATGGACGAGTTGGTTGAATAGTCCCCCCACTTTCGTCTGGGTTTTTTTCAACTGGTTCTTTTCGTCCGGTTTTTTTCCATCAAATTACCCCACCCCCACGCCCACCCACCGAACCACGCCCACGCACGTAGCCAAAGAAACAGCGCCCTGCCGCCAATCAGGATCGCCTTGACGCCGATCCCCATACCCCATACCCCGCCACCGATCCCCATACCCCGCTGCCGATCAGATGTGCGCAGCCGTCGTGCGATCTGCGCAATCGCCGCCGCCGCGGAACGACTCGACAGGGCCGCCGCCACGTTTCTAGATCGCTGGCAGTTTTTGGATAGCGCGCCGCGGAACGTGCGATCCGCGACGCTGTACGGTTTCAACCCCAGGTATGAACACACAGGTTTTCTTTGTTTGTTATGTCTACGTGTACAGATCAGGGCAATCCTGATGGACTCGTGTTCAAACTAAATCAAGCCATTCCAGCCTTCATTTTCTACCCCCGCCGCCGGCCGCTGCCCGCGTTCAAACCCCGCTGTAACTAATACAAGACCTTTTAGGTCAATACTTCTGTCACCTAAAACGCCTCATATGAGTGTACAAAGGATCGCCCTCAATTTAGATAACATGAAAAATACTTTTAGTACTGAAAATGTTGAATTGCACGACGTAGAAATAAAAAATCTCCCATCCAGAACTCCTTGGGTATCATCTGAATTGGTTATCCTTCCTAAAGAAAATATTACCAGTCACTGAAACAGTACAACATAGTTTTATCAATCAATACCTTGCTGCCTGAATCACTTGTTTCTGTAAAAATTACACCACAACTTCATGTGCCCATGATATTTCAGGTTTAGAGCAGTCCTTGAGAGTAGTTTGCGAATCAATTACGGAGAAGGATTCCAGAGTGATTTTCTTTGGATTTTGACTGGATTCCAAAGTGATTTGGAATTTGGGATTAATACATGCCCGCGATAGCGCATTAGTAATGAAACAATTCTCTGAAAGAATCAGCAAAGTAGAACTTGTGAGGTTTCATTATGTCCCTCCAAACAACCTTGATGGACATCCTTGTCAGAATAGCACAACCGCATATGAATCAATTAACACAGCAATGGGAAGATAAAGAATTATTCAGAATAGCAAAGAATAGGTAAGTTCACATGAAAATAGGTCACCTTTCTAAATTCTAAACCTGTACAATAGCAACTTGCGCTTGTGATCTTCGACGGCCTTCATCTGCCTGCAGTCAGATGAACAGGACATCTTAGCATCTTGAATTCTTAACATGTATCCAGCAGAGTCAGTTCATAAAAAATGCAAAATAGCAAAGTTTTATCAACATGTCTTTCTATTTTCATATATATAGCAAGACTCACAATACTGTAACAACGTGCCCTTATGGACTGAATGTCTGTACAATGGGAACGGGCCTTTAGTACTGTTGGTATTTCACGTGATCTGCTTGCAGAGTCAGTTTACAAGTTTTTGCGTGATACCTGAGTCTGTTGGACATGTCTTTTTTTTAGTAGTTACATATGGGGACTCCACACAGCAAGCCAGCGGGACAGACGACTTCATCACATGTACCTGCATGTATATGTTCACCTATGAATTGTGCTACACAAGTCAAACATATATATGTTCAACTATATATGTGTTGCAGGCCCGATGGAGGGGACAAGTGTTGACGACTCTAACGAAGGGATTATACCCGTAGCCGATGATGTTGACAAAATTTACCCACGTAGACCAGGTATAAGGTTTATTTTTATCCTTTTTAGTTGAAAAATCATACCTAACAGACTTGGGCACAACCGATTCTAATGTATCAACATCTTTACTTCTAGGAGTCCATATTACTCCCTCCGAACGGATGATACTTGAGACCGATGGTGATAGCACATATGATACTCCAGGTATATATCTACCTCCATGTATATGTTCAGCTACATATTTTGTTATACATGTCAAACACCATCACAGGAGATGTTGCAGGCCCGATGGAGGGGCCAAATGGTGACGACTCTAACGAAGGGGTTATACCTAGAGCCGACGATGTTCACAACAATTACCCAAGTAGTCCAGGTATTAAGGCTGCGCATATACTGAGATTGCTTTTATGCTTTTTATGTGACAAATCATACCTAACAGACTTGGGCAGAACTGATTCTAAAGGATCAAGCGTGTGACTTGTAGGAGTCCATATTACTCACTCGGACTGGATGATACTTGAACAGGCCGATTGTGAAAGGACATATGTTCATCAACCTTCCCATCTGATTTCGGGTAAGTATTATGTTGCCGAAAGGTTAAGACTAACTTTGCCTTGTTTCGGTCCAATATATTGTTATGTTAACATGATGCAGACAACCCTCCAATCTCATTCCTATATAATGTAGATTCGTTGCCAGCTCTCAGTTATCTGACAAAATAACTAGCTAGCATGCAACGTGACGGTTGGCAAGAGAGGCCGCATAATGTTCCACGCCATCCTCACAGTGATATCACTAATGCAGATCAACCATCCTCTGTGGACCTTGACGAAAAAAGAGAGTTGATAAAAGCTCGGAGGCGAGCTGCTTATAGAAAGAAAAAAGAGGAGTCTACCGTCAAGCAACAAGATGAAAATATGTCTGCCCTTACGATATCAGGTAAGAATGCTTTATGGGAAGGCACTGCGATGATATTATATATACTCCCTCCATTCCACTATAATGTTAATATCATTTCACATGCAGATATGCTGAATGTGGGTGGGTTACCTCTCGGTGATATCACTAATGTGTGTCAACCAACCACGGTGGACCTTAACGATAAAAAAGAGCAACTAAAGGCTCGAAGAAGAGCTGCTTATCGAAAGAAAAAAGAGGCAGCCAGCAAGCAAAAAGATGAAAATCTGACTGCCCTTACGATATCAGGTAATGATGTTTATGTTTTAGCAATATGATGACTGTATGTATACTTTCTTAGTGAATAATGTAGGCGACATATGTTTCCTCACCCCAACCCCACGAATAATTGACCAAGAATAGAGAACAAAAATAATTGACCAATAGTTGACCACTGTGTTAACATACAATTCCTGATCATTTAGGTTCAATTCGATATATGGCAGACATATGACTTTTGAGTACATACAGACTTTATGTATGGACACGGAGGGATTCTATAAAAAATAAACCCTAGATAAAGAAGTAGCTTCAACCAGCCCTGTCACCTCTCGGTGAACAATGAAGACCCTAAACCCTCCGGGCAGATATGCAAAATGTTCCCCTGTTACCTCTCGATGATACCAACCCAACTACATCCAGCTATACATCATTGTTTAACCTGACCGTGCAGACATATAAAGTAAGCGTTTGTGTAGTACATGAAATCTTCTTGAACAATGAAGACCCTAAACCCTCCGTGCAGATATGCAAAATGTCCCCCTGCTACCTCGGTGATATCACTAATGGGTGTCAACCATTATCGGTGGACCTTGACGAGAAAAAGGAGCAAATAAAGGCTCGGAGGAGAGCTGCTTATCGAAAGAAAAAAGAGGAGGCAGCTAGCAAGCAACTAGATGAAAAACAGCCTGATAAAGAACACAAGGGTGACTTAACAGACGAGCAAATTGAGCAGAGAAACGCGCGGAGGCGAGCAAGTTATCGGAAAAAAGTGGGTGACGGAACGATCGATCTTCAAGAAAAAAATCAGAAGTTGCAAGAATGGCGCGTGCAACACCCTAAAACCATGACTGAGGATGAAAGGGGGGAGTCAAGTGCAAAGAGAAAGGCAAAGTATGCTGCAAAGAAAAACACGCCGTGTGCTGAATCGATCGCAATGCCACGTCCAGTCTAACTAGCACATTGTCCAACCCTCACACACATTGTCCGACTCTCACACTTTCAGCCCTCACGCAACAATTCGACAGTGAACAAATAGATCATGCTCCTACGGTCAATGCGGCCCCCACATACTTTCGCAACACCGAAACCGATGGTACATATCCTATCAACCATCATCTTTCATCATGTAATCATTCATGACATATAAATAATGATGTATAGTGTTGTAGGTGCATACCTAACCAGAACCTTCGGTGATGGTGCTGTAGATGGCGACCTCATCGAAATCAATGTGCACCTACAAAATGCCGACCAGCAAACCAGTGATCCGGTAACAATAGCGGATAATGGAATGGACGAGCAGAGTCATGAGTCCAGAGCAGCGCCTAGGAGGAGAGAGCGACCTTGCAAGGGTGGTATGGCGGCAAAGAAGCATCAACAGGAAATTGGCAAGAAAAAAATGTACGCAGGTACCGCATGGTGAGAGGAATGCTCTACGCGATCGGCGTAATGAAAGGTTTGCAGGTAGGGTGATGACCCCAACCATCAGGTCCAACTCCATACCGAAAATGAGCTCAACTGGACAACCTACCGTAGTGGAAGCACACGGTGCCTCGACCTCATCTAGCACGCCGGAGTACACAATCAGAAGTGAAGGTAACACTCACATCCTTACTCTCCTCGCGTCCCTTGAGACTGAACCCTCATTTATTGTTTTCGCACCTGAGCAGACGACATGGACGCTTACCTTAGTCGTCTCATGAATGATAATGTCAACCCTGATAGCCTCTTTGACGATGAGTATTACCTGTTTACTGGTGAAGGTATGTACACCCACTTGAGCAATATCCACCCGTTTGAAATATCACACTAATTATAAACATTGTTTGTAGGCTCAGATCCTGATGACATGGAGCACGACGAATTGGAAGACTCAAGTCACAATACCTATGTCGACCATGATCCATTGGACTATGTCTACTCAAACCTCCCAGACCACACACACATCCTGAAGCACGCCGCAAACTGCGATCACTGCAAGGCCAAGAAGTTTGTGTCTGAGGCCCCGGGATTCTGCTGTCGAAGTGGGCAGATCCAGCTGAAGCAACCGGAGCCCATCCCGGAGCTAATGAGGCTTTGGTCTAGCATGGATGCGGACTCAAGGCATTTTCGGGAGAACATACGGTTCTTCAACGGCCACTTCTCCTTCACAACCCTCGGAGTCAGCCTTGATGAATGCTACACAAACATGAAGTCTGGGGTGTACACGTTCCGGGCGCACGGCACCATCTACCACAATGTTCATTCCTTCGGGCCAACATCACGTCTAGATCATCTACAGTTGTACTTCTACGACGACGACCCAGGCCTAACCCATCGCAAGGCTGCCACCGAGCAATTAGACCAAGATGTCGTCAGAAAGTTAGTGGACATACTCAGGGAAACCCGTACTCCCAACAGTTTAGGAGTTTGGGTGCGCACAGGGACAACCTCGACGATTACAGGATAGACCTCAACACTGACCAGAGACTAGACCAATGGAAGTATAATAGACCTCTGTCATCTGAGGTCGCTGTAATTTGGGTGGAGAGCACTGATCTAGCAAAGAAGTTTGATCGTAAGATTACACTTTGCGGGAATGACAACCAGAGGCACAGTATACATGTGACGGCTGGCTCGTATGACCCTCTCTCTTACCCACTCTTCTACCCAAGGGGGGAGCTCGGTTGGCACCCGAAACTTCCTAAACGTGATGTCCCATGGCCGGTTGTGCAACAACCAAGAGGTAGAGGTGATGATGATGAGGAGGAGGATGCAGGTAAGCCTTATGCGTATTCTGTCGTTTAGATGAATTGTATACTTCTCATATGAATCCTAATGTTTGTGTTACTCATCCATGTGCAGAGGGGAATAGCAGGTTATGCGTCTCGGTGAGAGACTACTACTGTTACATGCTCCAGACACGACCTGGGATATTCAATCCCATACTCTGTGGAGCACGATTGCTCCAGCAATGGGGGGTGGACATGTACATCAAGATTGAGAGTTGTAGGTTGAAATGGTACAGGAAGAACCAGACAAAGATCCGTGCCGACCTGTATAAAGGAGTTGTTGATGCAATTACATCCGGGGAGACCCGGGCAAGCGCTGTTGGAGTAAGGATAGTGCTACCTGGAACGTACCCAGGTGGCGACCGTGACATGAAGCGAAGGCATATGGATGCCATCGCAATTGTCCATACCTACGGGAAGCCTGACATCTTCTTGACCATGACCTGCAACCCTAACTGGGAAGAGATAACGAATGAGTTGTTTCCTGGTCAGACGGCACAAGACCGACCTGATCTTGTGGCTCGTGTGTTCCATGGCAAGCTAGAGGCTATGAAAGAGATGTTGTTCAAGAAGAATATCTTGGGTGTTGTTGTCGCACATGTATACGTAGTCGAGTTCCAAAAGAGGGGCCTCCCCCACGCACACTTTTTGTTGATCATGGATTCTGCCTATAAGCTTGTCATTCCAGAGCAGTACGACCGACTCATTTCTGCCGAGCTCCCAGACAAGCAAAAGTATCCTGAACTCCACGCCTTGGTGGTGAAACATATGATGCACGGACCATGCGGTGCTCTCAACCCCAAAAATGTTTGCATGCAACAGAACGAGTGCAAGTGCAGATACCTGCGGCCGTTCAATGAAAACACGGCACAGGGCAAGGACTCATACCCTGTTTATCGTCGTCGGGATAATGGTCGGCAGGCTAAGGTCCGGGGTAAAATGTTGGACAAAGATGGGTTGTGCTGTATAACCCTTACCTTCTGCGGATGTTCAATTGCCACATCAACGTTGAGGTTTGCTCCATCATAAAGGCCGTCAAATACCTTTACAAGTACATATACAAGGGCCATGATAGGGCTTCTTTCAGCATCGACCAGCCCGACGCTGATGGTAACATTGATGAGATCAAAAGATACGTAGACGCGAGGTGGATTACTCCTCCAGAGGCGATGTGGAGGATATTTGGCTTCCCCTTGTGTGCCAATGACCCGCCTGTCCTACAGTTGCCTCTTCATCTCCCGAATATGCACAGGGTGGCATTCAATGAGCAAGCTCACTTGACCGACGTAGTCGCCTCTGAGAAAGCTTCCAAATCCATGTTGACAGAGTATTTCAAAGCTAACCAAAACCACCCGTGGGCTAGGAATATATTGTACAAGGATTTTCCTGGAAGGTTCACATGGCAGAAGGGTAAGAAGTATTGGAAAGAGCGGGTGGAGCGTTATCAGATAGGTCGAATTGTGTCTGCCAATCCTGCCAAGGGGGAGCGATACTATCTGCGTGTGCTGCTAAACCATGTTGCTGGCAAGACATCCTATGAGGACCTGCTCACCGTGGACGGTAGGCTATGCGGGAGCTTTAGAGAGGCTGCCGAAAGGTTGGGACTCATCGAGGCAGATAACACGCTCGACGACTGTCTTACCGAGGCAGAGCAGTGGGCGATGCCATGTTCGCTCAGGAGGCTCTTCGCAACAATTTTGGTGCACTGTGAGCCAGGCGACGTGTGTGGTTTATGGGATAGGCACTTCGAGCATATGTCTGATGACTATCGGCGATCACACACATGCCCGATTGAGGTGGAACAGATGGTGTTGCTTGACATTAGGGGTATGTTGCAGTCCATGGGCAAAGACATAGCTGATTTCGCTCTTCCATGCATTGACGATGCGTTCGACCCAACCGAGGGCAAGGCCAGAGAAGTGATCGAGGAATCCAACGTCGATTTTGACATCAACGACACTAAATTGGCTTCGTCGCTAAACTTGGAGCAGAGGGCTGCATACGACGAGATACTAGCTTCTGTTGAACGAGGTGATGGGGGTGTGTTCTTTGTTGATGGATCGGGAGGTATAGGGAAGACCTTCCTGTACAGGGCGCTGCTCGCGAAGGTTCGAAGCGAGGGAAACATCGCTATCGCTACCGCGACGTCAGGCGTCGCCGCTTCTATCATGCCTGGAGGCAGGACTGCCCACTCGAGGTTCAAGATCCCATTGAGCTGCGACGATGGCGCCTGATGCACCTTCATGAAACAGAGTGGTACCGCCAAGCTACTGAGGATGGCCTCACTGATACTATGGGACAAGGCCACCATGACTAAGCGACAAGCGGTCAAGGCACTGGACAACAGTATGCTCGACATCATGGGAAGACGGGATCGACCCTTTGGAGGAAAAACTGTTGTGTTTGGCGGGGACTTCAGGCAAGTGCTTCCCGTCGTCACGAGGGGGTCCCGGGGTCAGATAATCGACGCGACCCTTCGAAGTTCACACCTCTGGAAGGGTATGCGCCAACTAAGGCTCGTCACCAACATGAGGGCTCATAATGACACCTGGTTTGCGGATTACTTGCTAAGGGTAGGCAATGGCACCGAGGAAGTTGACGATCAAGGAAACATACGACTCCCTAAAGATATTTGTGTGTCGTCTACAAGCGAGGGTGACGACCTGGAGAAGCTGATTGACCATGTGTTTCCGAGACTAGATGACAACATGTCCGATCCGAATTACATGACTTCACGTGCAATCCTCTCCACCACGAACGACAACGTCGACAAGATAAACATACGCATGGTAGAGCGTTTTCGAGGAGAAGAAGTAATCTACCATAGCTTTGACAGTGCAGAAGACGACCTGTATGGCTACTACGCTCCCGAGTTCCTAAATGGATTGACTCCCAACGGTCTGCCTCCGCATGCACTCAAACTGAAGCTCAACTGCCTCGTCATACTTCTGAGGAACATTGATCCGGCTAATGGTCTGTGTAACGGGACGAGGCTTGTGGTGCGAGGTTTCGAGAGGAACGCCATCGACGCAAAAATCGTGATCGGACAACCGCAGGTAGGAGGGTATTCCTTCCACGAATACCCCTATGCCCGTCTGACAATGACATGTTTCCATTCAAGTTCAAGAGGAAGCAATTTCCTGTAAGGCTTAGCTTTGCTATGACGATTAACAAGGCTCAAGGCCAGACGATTCCGATTGTTGGCGTGTACCTACCTAATCCTGTGTTCTCTCATGGTCAACTCTATGTCGCACTGTCTCGAGCCACCGCAAAGAGAAACATAAAGATCCTCATTGAGAAGGAGAAGGAGAAGGAGAATGCCAAGAAGCAAAGCGGTATACCTAAGAAGCGAAAAAGACCTCCCTTGTCCTTACAAACCTCGATGAAGAACATCGTCTATAAGGTAGTCCTTACAGGCTGAAGTCCGCTCTTAAGAAGCTGGCGGGTTTTGAATAAGATAAAGGATTTACTCTTTTGCTACAGACAATTTGGTGCTCTTCCGTGTTCTTGTACAAATATTTATCTTTCTATGTTAGCAACTGAACTTTATTGTGTTTATTCAACAAGTCAAATATTAATAATATTGCCTCGGATTTGTGACTTTGCAAGTTGCCAATTTTTCCTGTATGTGACATTATTTCTCCTTTTGCCGGATTGCTTATGTATATTATTCTTTTGTTGTTTTGTAATCAATCATCTACTACATCTAAACTAGGCTTTGTTTTCCTACATAAATATTGCACACTGCCTGGGTCACTCCGTTGTTGTAAAATTCACTGGAGTGTTCTACATTAGAGATACATTTATGATGCGGTCTCAAAGCAGGCACAGTCAATGTTATTTATTTTTGTCCTGTATAGTCTCTTATTTGCCCCTTATTTGAATTTTATAACCTTGGCTTTTCAATACATATCTAAACAGACATGATGTGTTTCTAACTACTTAGTTGCAGGTTTGGCACAAGTAAACGGATGGATGCGTGTTGACATCTTCATGATCTCACAAATATTTCCAGTAGTATTGTTTTCCTTTCATTGTGCCATATTCTGTCAGTTGCTTTTCCTATTGCGTGTATCTTGCAGATAAATAAGAGTTTTAATGAATTGTTGGAACCTGGACAGTACCACAATTTATAACCACCTATTATTCTGCCATGAAATGTACATTTTATAGCATATCAGGTGCGCTTCTTTCTGTTTGTGCCTTTAAAATATCAAACCAGAGGACATCTACTAATATATTTTTGTAGCTCTGTTGCTTCCGATGGTACATGAGCTATCAGTGTGGTTCATCTACTAATACTAGAAGAACGTCCGTGCGTTGCAACAGGGCCACATTAACTTTAAGAGTTCAATATTACGACATTGGCGACCTTTTTTACCATCAAATCCTCACACACACACACACAGACACACACTATCCCTCCCTCTTCCTCACTCTCTATCCCCCTCTCCCTCTCTCTCTAACACACACACATATCCATCTTATTGGGTACGGGACCATAATCCATCTATTTCACACATACACGCTAGTGCATAACAATATGGATTATGTGTATTATATTTGCCACTAGAACTGAGGGAATTAATTTCATGTAAATCGACCAGCCACAGCTCCAAGAATACGCGGACGAGGTGGCTCGGGTCAGCGTCGGCGCCGTCCAGCGCGGGCCACGGGCCCACTTCCAAGTGCACGTGCAATGCACGTCTTCACAAATATTATAACCAGATGTGAGAAATCACATGCATAGAAAAGACATTCTGATAGCAATCCAAATACCATACTCAATTGAATACCTAACCTGGACAATACTCTTATTTCTATGCGCCAGAAAAAATGGAATAGCAAAGCTAAGTATGCCTACATACGCTCAGATTATATATAAGAATCTTGGGTGAACAATTGCAACAAAGCTCTAAGCAGCGATAAATTTAAATAAAAAATTCATTAACTATGCAGGCAGCAGGCTTGTTACAACATAGAGAGATAGGAAAATGTCACCTCCAGTAATGTAGCGCAAAGGAGTGGAACGAAGCATGAATGAGCGGTTGTCTGTTCTTCTCCATGTACATGGATCAGCAGTAGAGGCCAAGTATATAAGTACTTGACCGAACTCCACTCTTCGTGTACGGAGAGCCATGTCACCTTCTCGCCGCTGCAGCATGGGAGGACGGCTGGTTCACGTGACCCTCCAGCTGGGGGATCCATGGTGGCTGACCGTCGAGCTCGAGGCAGAGAAGTTGAGGGCAGTAGTGGCGAGATCCATGCCGGCCAACCGGGCGAAGAGGAGGTCGTCGGGGAGGGACACATCGGCAAGATCCGGTCACCACGCGACCTGAAGAGCAACAGTGATCTCCACAAGCTGTAGGCCGACGGCGTGCTCCATCCCCTGCGATGGGGTGACCATGGCGGTGGCCACAGCTCCTCATGCTCGCCTCGATCTCAGCAACACACCTTGAGTGTAGGAGGCAGCAACGACCTCGACGAAATCATGGCCTCCATCCTGGAACGCAATCATGTCGCTCTAAATAAATGGATTCAATCATGTGACTCTAATTACTTCGGATTGTTATGTGCACACTAAGCGGGGTGCAGTTAGGAAAGAAAATGTTTTCTAATTAAAGTGATTGAGTGATTTAAGGTAAGGTTAATTAATTTAGATTTAATTTTTAGTTATTGTTAGTAAAGTATGATGCGTCTTTAAAATCTTTTATTTGTTTCCTTAAAATCTATTATTTGTTTCCTAAAGAAATTTGCAATAATGGAAGGTATCGGTTGATTTGGATAAGTTAGTAAAATTAGATCCGTGATTGCGTGCACGTTTGGAAAGTGCTGATTTGCAAGGAAAGAGCTGAGGGGTAAATAAACCGGTGAATAAGAAACCAGCATCGAAAAAAATCTACGACGGTTAACCTACGAAAAAAAACCGGACGAAAGTGGTGGGACAAAAAAAAACCTGGAAGCGAGACTACCAACTGCTCCATTAGGAGTAGAGATATTTTTGTAGCTCTGTTTGCATGTGAACATTGTATACATGGCATGTACTATGAAAGAACAGTATGTACATGTCGGTATATTTTTTTCTATGTCACAGACATCTGATCCTATCGTTCTCCCTATATGTGTCCAAACACATCTATATGAACCTATATGTCGTAAAAGTGCATATGTACTTCTCAGTTCTTATAGAGAACGAAAACTGGGTGGCACGCATTATCAGAGTTGTGTATAATCATTTAGGGAAATGTCAAAAAGTAAAAATCCCGTGAATTGGGAATAGAGAAATTCAAGTAGGTAGGAAGTAATGACATACCAAATGATAAAGAATAGCACCCCTGCAGCTACAAAATCGCAATCGTTTCCTCAAAGATCTGAACTCAATTCACCCTGAAAAACATAGTCATCTGAAGTCAGACTGCATGATAGTCGGATGGGACAAAATCAATTGACTGTCTAAAACCTTCTGTAGGGCACATACAAATATTTTGCGGTATATAGGTTCCTACTGACAGTTCAAGAAATGCAAACATATAGCACTATTATGTTAAATAGGTCACCCCAAACCATGCTATAGATTAACCATGGTCATGAGCCGAAGCATAATGACTACCCGTACCAAGCAAAAAATAGGACCTTGGAGATATGTAATGTAAAGTCAAAAATAATAATTATCATGCTTTCCTTTTGTTCCCTGAATCGATATTTTTAGAAAGCAAAATGGAAATACAAGGCACACATCATTAAGAAAGAGATAGTCATATTCTAATATTAACTCCTGCTCATTGTGGACGGAAGGCTATGTGGTAGAGCCAGCAGCCGACCAAAGCACCTGTATTAGGAGGGGATTTGTTACTTCGATGTGTTGATAAGGCAATGGATTGGGCATGTCCCACAGGATCACGCAGCGGACGTAGTCATTCACACATTGGGGAATCGGCTCGGGCTGGCCACTTCGTGGAAATCGACGGCGCGGCAGCACACTATGCTTGGCTGGGGTAAAGAACATCATGCGGTGAAATCTAATTATCTGGATGACATGATCTAATTACACAAAATAAGATATCTTAATGGTTTTGTTAACTCGGATTATAAATCATAAAATTTATAAGAGGTAGCAAATTGTAAAAGAGACAAAGTTCGACAAATCACCTCTTTTCGTTCCATAAATCATGTGTTGTCCATATCATATAGCTTGGAGGATAATATCTGCCCATAGAAATGTTCAGAAAGAAGAAAAATGTTATTATCGACAAAATGAAATGTCGGAATGAAATATATTCAGAGCTCGAATGAAATCGGCAAAGTAAATAAACCCCTTTTCTTTAGATAATCAAAAAGGTCAGAATAATGGACCACACATGACAATAACCAGCATAGTTAACTTCTACTATTTCATCTATCCCCAACGTATATTATATAACAAAACAGTATAGAGAGGTCGGATAGGACTGATATATTAACTTCCACATCAAAGATCTGTGTCAACGCACACATCCGATTGACCTTGTCCAAGGCCAAAAGAACAGTAAGAAAATTGGGGAATGACAAGATAACTGATTTGAACATGCAGGACATTGTTACGTTCCTCACACGCAGAGGAACAGACTAACAATCAAGCAGGCAAGTAAATAAATATGAGGTAACAATATTATGTTTTTCGTTCAGAAGCTGGTCTGATAAAAAAATAGTTGAAGAGTTAAGGAGAATATATATCCACTTGAGTGGTTCCTTGGCAGACGAACTTTTTTCACGAGGGTTGTCAAGCAAACTTAATTGTAAATGTAGGCAGCAATAGTATACAGTACCAAAGATATGACAGTGTCGATGTAGTAGTTGCGACTGTATCTCATCTAACAACAATTCAAAGAGAGAAAACATGTATGTACGAGCTCACTAGGAAATCAAACCATTAGTCAACATGGAGCACCATGAAAAGAGTAAACTTTAACTGAAGAATTGTTTGTTTTATTCTCACGTTGGTATTCTTCAGATCTGCATTAGGCCATTAGCTCTATCCACCTGCCATCATATTCTCTTACATTAAAGATTACCGAGGCAAATGTTAGACCACAATACATGGAGGACAGGTCGTTGGGGCAGGAAACTGGTTGTTGGGCGGGAGCATTTGGCTGCGGGCGACATGAATTCAGGGGACGGAGAGCGGAGACCAAGTGTGCAGCAGTAGGTACCCGATCCATAGTGACCACGCACCCTAGGTCCTAATGATGGCGATGGGTGAATAGATTACCTCGAGGAGGAGAGCAAGCTCGGTACATGGCATTGGTGAGAGCAGAGGGAGGTCCATCCATGGCATGGCGACAGGGGCGCTGAGCGAGGAAGAAGCACAGGATCCCCGCTCTTTCCTGGCGCACAAGCTCATCCGTCGAGGTGGAAGAAGACCGCCCTTCGGCGACGGCGGTGGTGACCTTTGCGTGATGTTGGTCGCCGGTTGTGTGCGCATGTGGCCGCCGCCTGGTCGCTCGATCTGCGCGGTCAGCGCCGTCGGATGAGTAGAGGGGAGGGGACGAGAGGGGGCGGCGGTGGGAGACGAGTTCGCTGGTTGTGGCGGCTGTGGGGGCGACAGCGGAGGGAGTGGAGTGGGTGACTCGGCCGAGATTAGGGATTCGCGTGTGCGGGAGTGGAGAGAGTGAGGGGAACGATAGAGCGAGGGGAAGGAGAAGGTGGGGGCTGTTTTTTTAGAAAGATATAGTGGGGCTGGTTGGGTCGTGCCTCGTGCGGGATAGGACAGTGAGGGGAAGGAGAGAGTGGGCTATGCTGATTTGGGCCTTGGATCCCAAAATTTGTTGTACGAAAAATATACTATATATTATTCTCGAAAAACAAATTAATTTTTTTTTCGGAGTAAAGGGAGTTTTATTCAAGATGTCATAGTGTTACAGTCGAGAGGCCACAAATCCTCAATACAAGGTGGAACCGAGCGCAGCCACACCGCTGTAGTCCGCTCGGCCCTGCTATAGTTGGCCAGACGATCGGCAACTCTATTTTGAGAACGACAAATTTTCAGAGGTATAAACTCCCTATTACTCATCAACTCCTTAATCTCTAAAACCAAATGACCATAAGCCGAGCGAGTCAGGGCATCGCTAGAGAGACTCGCCAAGGCTTCCGAAGAGTCGGACTGAATGACGACTGGGGACTCCGAGTGTTGGATGGCCAAGGCCATGCCCTGCATGAGTGCGTGAAGTTCGGCCTCCAGGGCGTCGTTGCAGTGGAAGAGGACTCTATAAGCTGCAAAAATGATATGTCCTTGATGATCACGCAACACCATTCCTGCCGCCGCTGAATTATCCGCACCCTAGAACGAGCCATCGACAGTTAGAGCAACATGACCCAGGCGCGGCGCCGGCCAAGGCAGAGATATAACGTCCTTTCTAGGGAGGACTGTTGGAATCGCCGAAGATGGCATTTTTCCTTTCATGATTTCGTCCTCGGAGTAACGACCAGCAAGCTTGATCGATTTGTAATAACTGTCCAGGAATTCCACAGTGGCTGAGACAGGCGCCGCGTCCTTTCCATGAGTCTGATCATTCCTTAGCTGCCAAATGTGCCAAACTAACATGATGATCATATCCCGTACATCATTTGAGACTCTACACAGAAGATGCATGAGCCATTCCCTTCCGTTATCAAGTAGAAACTCGTCCGGTGGAAGTGGCCATCTGTCGCGCATCCGCAGCCAAATACCCCGCGCATGATCGCATGCAACCAGTGCATGGAATGTGCTTTCTTCTTCCAGCCCACATAGACGACAAGTAGATGTTGTTGGGATATGACGTAGCACCTTGCACTGCTGCGTGGGTAAAACGCCCATGATAACTTGCCATGCCGTGATTTTCATCTTCTGCGGGACTGAAGCTTGCCAAACGCAATTCCACAGGGAACGGGTACCACTAGCTGCCACACTTGTTGCCCCTTATGAGAATGATATATTGTGATCCCATGTAGCTAATCTGTAAGCACTTCTGACAGAGAACACACCACTCTTCTCAGGAAACCACGAGATGAAATCAGATCGCTGTCTTGGAGAGGTTCGGATCTTGAGGATATGCTGAACATCCATCTCCCAAAAAAATTCACGGAGGCGCTCAATCCTCCATGCCCCGTTAGTATCAAGAAATGCAGAAACACGGTTGAGACGGCAGGAACCTTTTGGGGTGATCGGCCGGAAGGAAGAGGGCCGAGGGATCCAAGGGTCTCGCCATGTCCGTATATGCTCCCCGTCACCCACCCGCCATATGACCCCTTTTTTTAGCAGCTCCAAACCATGCAAAATGCCTTTCCACACCGCTGATCCAGAGGTTGAAAACACTGTATCCAGCAGCTGACCTTGAGGGTAATATTTTGCCTTCATTAGTCTCGCAACTAGGCTATCAGGAGAATCAAGTAGCCTCCACGCTTGCTTGGCCAGCAGCGCTTGGTTGAAGGCTCGCATATCCCTGAAGCCCATGCCTCCCATAGCTTTGGGGAGTATCATCTTGTCCCAACTTGTCCATGCCATCTTTTTCTTCCCATTTTCCACTCCCCACCAGTATTGACGCATCATACGGGTGAGCTCATCACAAACTGAGGCTAGTAACTTGAACACACTCATAACGTAAGCTGGAATAGCTTGAGCTACTGATTTTATTAAGATTTCCTTGTTACCAGATGACATATATCTCTCACTCCAATCAATTAGCCTCTTTCTCATACGTTCTTGTACCGTTTCAAACTTGCCTTTGTGCATCCTCCCTTCTGGCATAGGCAGACCCAGGTATCTAGGCTCAAACACTTCCTGAGAGATCTCCAACACGCACTTGATACTCGCCGCTGTAGTCGCCAAGCAATTGTCTGAAAAAAGAATGGAACACTTCGAAGGGTTTATCAACTGGCCCGTGGCCAACGCGAAGGTGTTCAACAAATCTTTAACCAGTGCCGCTTGCTGTTCGGTAGCATGAAAGAATAGCAGCGAATCATCCGCAAAAAGGAGATGAGAAATCACAAGAGCCCCGCGGCAGATATTCACCCCTTGCAAGCCCTCCTCCCGCATAGATTTACTGATCAAGACAGAAAGTGCATCAGCCACAAATAAGAACAGGAAGGGGGACAGAGGGTCACCTTGCCGCAAGCCCCTCGAGGGGGAGAAAGAATCCAGTAACCTGCCATTAAACTTCACTGAGTAACTGACAGAAGTAACACAAGCCATCACTCTCGATACCCAGGTATCCGAGAAACCCCACTTGGTCAAAGCCTTTTGAAGAAAATCCCAGTCCACACGATCGTAGGCCTTCGAGAGATCCAATTTATACGCACACAAAGCCGGGGAGTTCTCCTTGACTGACTGAATATGGTGGATACACTCGAAAGCAATGATAGAATTATCAGATATAAGTCTCCCTGGGATAAATGCGCTTTGGTTTTCTGAGATAAGTTCATTAAGCATAGGCCGCAACCTATTCACCATGCACTTCGACACAATCTTGTACACCACATTGCATAAACTTATTGGCCGGAAGTCCTTTAGCTCCTTGGGGTGAGGAACTTTGGGGATGAACACAATAGCAGTATCATTAACCCCCTCCGGCATAATGCCTGTGCTAAAAAACTCTTGAACTGCCGCAATGATCTCCGGTTTGAGCACCGCCCAATTGCGTTGATAAAAGCGAGCAGGGAACCCATCACACCCAGGGGCCTTCAAGGGACCAATCTGGAATAGGGCATCCGAGATTTCCTGCTCCGAAAATGCCTTGCACAGGGCCTCGTTCATCTCAACAGTTACTTTTGGTGCAATGCAATTCAGAACCTCATCTGCAACCAAGGTAGGATCCTTGGTGAATATCTCCTTGAAGTAGGACGCCGCCATCCTCTCCATCTCCGACGGGACAGAGCACCAGGAGCCATCCGCCTTCATCAAACGCTGGATGTGGTTTCGCCGCGCTCTCCACACGGCCCGCCGATGTAAGTATTGGGTGTTGTGTTCCCCCTCCTTCAACCATGTGATACGAGACCGCTGAAGCCACATCATTTCCTCTCGGTATAGCAGCTCGTCTAATTGATTCATCTTCGCACGGAGGAGAGCCCGATCCGCGCCAGAAAGCTGAAGATCTGCGAGCTGAGACCGGAGCGTTTCTATCTCCTTTAAAACATTACCAAAATTTGCTGCACTCCATAGTCTCAAGTCTTTCATGAGTTGCTTTAAAGCGGCCGCCACCGAGTTCAGATTTCCCCTCGGCTTACTATTGGCCCATGAATTAGCAATTACCTCTGGGAGCGCCTGATGCCTCTCCCACATGATTTCGTATCTAGGGCATGCGCATCTCTTCCGATCTCCCTGTACTCCCATAAGTTGCACTAGGAGCGGGCTATGATCAGAGCACGGTGAGACTAGGTGCACAACCTGAGCTGCTGGAAACATATCTCTCCATGCTTCGTCCGCACATGCCCGATCAAGACGTACTTGCACATTGCGGTCACCATCCTAACCGTTATTGTATGTATATGGAATACCACTGAAGCCAAGGTCATCGAGCTCGCACAGCATGAGGCAATCCCGAAAGGCTGCCATCTGGGGTTCTGCCCGCACTGTCCTTGACAGGTGTTCATGTTGCCATAATGCTTCGTTGAAGTCTCCGCAGACAAACCAAGGTGCCGGGGATGTAGCCCGCAACCTGGTGAGATGATCCCACATGTTTTGTCTATTCTCAACACGTGGTTCCCCGTAAACAAACGTACTCCTCCACTCTATGCCCGCACCAGCATCTGTCACTAAAACATCAATGTATCGCTGACAAGAATCCAGAACGATGACTGAAAGAGATTCGTCCCAAAAGAGCGCTAAACCTCCACTCCGACCATCGCTGCACACCACCATGGAAACCCTTTAGACCGAGTCTCCATCTTAGCTTCTCCACTTTATTTGATGCTTGCCTGGTTTCACAGAGGAAAACAAGCTTGGGGTTATTGGCCTTTGAGAGGGCCACGACCTCACGAACTGTCCGGCGGTTCCCCCTCCCCTCCCCCGGCAGTTCCATACTATAGCATTCATTGCGTCTGGCAGTCCTCCTCGAAGGAGGTCGCCGATCTATCGTCGGACACCATTTGTGAGCTAATTTTAGCCCTTTTACTGTTTGAACTGTTGGATGGAGAAGTACTTCCTTCACCATCCTCCCCCAAGCCTTGAGTTAACGCTAGCGTTGCTGGCATGGTTTCCTTCTGTTTCTCTACAGATTCCAGCTCCAAGGCCAACCGCTTCCGAACCCCCTGATCCACTTGCATATCTCTGACCACCTGTTTTGATGGGCTAGAGGCCGTATCAACAAGCTCAGGGTCCTGGGGTTTTTGTGCGCTCTTCTCCCTTGGTGGTATTTGCTGTTGCTGCTTCTGCTTATCGATACCACGACCAAAATCATCCAATCTTGTTTTATTTGGTCCATCCGCATAAAGCCAGGGATCAAACTTCTTCTCCTTTTCATCATGTACTCCGGAGCCACACTCCTTATAATCATGTCCAATAAGACCACACACACTACAAAAACGAGCTAGCTTCTCATAACGAACTAGAAACACTTGCCTTTCCGCTCCTCTGACTATGCTCGCGAATTTTGTGAGGGGTTTACGGATATCGTGGCGACCCCTAACCCTCACATAGTCCCCTCGGGTGTTCCCGTTCAACCTCACCTCCAAGATCTCTCCAGATTTCCTCAGCAAGGATTCAACTATGTTCTGCTTGCAAAACCCATCGGGCAACTTGTGATCTGAAGCCATATCGGCAAAAACAGCATGGGTACATCTTCTGCTTTCGTGAAACCATCATACGGGGCCATCAGTATCGCCAGATTCCTGAACAGCCAAGGCCCTTGTTCCACCATACGCTCCCAATCTCCGAGGCACTCCGCCTACACCACGAATACGTTCGGTCCGACGGGTCTGAACCTCACGGGCTTCGCTGTGTTCCAGGCTGCACGCATGTCTTTGTAGAACGCCGTCGGACTAAAACTTTTTTCTGTGTGAACCCTAGCTAGGGCTAGCCAACGAACTCCCTCGTTAACTGTCGGATCATCTTCCTCGATCACCAGATCATCAAAGTCCTCCTCCTCCAGGTTGAGTTGTTCCATGTAATCTCCCAGATCTGAAGCTTTGGCGGCGCCGCCGCCAGCGCTAGTACCAGACAGGGCATCGGCTACCGGCTCATCCTCGATGGCCGAGGGCGGCGCCGGACGGGACCTCGCAGGTCTCGGCGAGAGAGCTGCGAATCGTGGGGGGGACTCACGGGCGATGCGATCGGCCCAGAGGAGTAAAACCCTAGCCTTGGCGTAGGGGAAAAATCGCCTATTTCGCCTTCCGTATCGACACCGTCCTAAACAGATGACAGCGAAAAAAAACAAATTAATTGAACATGGATTATAGAAATAAAGATTTTTTTATAATTATTAGATATATTCAGAATATCACACAAAAACACAATTTTGAGAGAAGAAAAAGAACATACTCGGTTTATGTTGGATTGCTTGCATGTTTTTATCTTTCGTCGAACAATTTTCCTTATCATGTATAAATAAATTAAAATGATCCAAGAAATTTCGGATGACTGCTTATTTATATATAAAGCGAAAATTGGTTGTTTGCTCCTAGAGAACTGCAACATTTTTTCTGTGATCGCAGTATACCATATCCTAAATAGTAGAGATTTCGGATAATAATCATCAACATGTTATTTAGAGGTGAGCCTACAATTTATTAAAACTGGGATGTCCCTGACTTTACTACAAAGCACTCTGCATCTCACTCAGTTTATATCGGGCACTGCTCATTTCTAACAAATGACCAGTGAATATATATTTTCCATACCATTGTCATAAAAAAATTCTAACATTTGTTTCTGTTACAGTACCTTTGTAGGTCATATAAAAAACTGGTGGAGTTGGATGTTGCTTTAAAACTGCCGACTGACATAGTATTGTTCTTCTTTGTATGTATGTTGCACATGATGTAATACTCAAATGGTATATTTCTATACATGTTTAATTTTGCAGAGTATCAGAGAGATGGGGATGGATCTTGTCGACGTTCAAACACAACTCATTTACAAGGTTCCTGGGGCAACGTCGTTGAAAGGGGAAAAAACTCACCAAGTTGTATATAGCAAAACGATGTGCAAGCAATGATACCCCACAACAATACGAAAATGATACACAAGGTTTTTACTTTCACTGTGATTATCTTTCTTTCCTTTCATCATTCACTAATTTCTCTCATTTGTGTATCATGATGATAGACTATGTTTGTATCCTACAGATATTACAGTCATCGAATCAGTCATGTCTGCCCCAAAAAAACAAGTTCGTGAATATTGAAGATGCCTTGTTATCAAATGACCACTTGGAATGCCTTATAAAAGATGATATATTCTTGCATGGCGGTGTAAGACTAATCACAAACATTTTGTACTTACTAACATAAACCATTTGAATTATAATATCTGACATAAGTATATTCTAAATATTGAATTATAGGTGATAAATGTTTACATATATTGTATGCTTGCTCACGACCATATACGAGACAAAGCGGGTCAAAAGATACATACTATTAGCATGTTCGTATCTGGCCAGATAAAAGAAGACCGAGAAAATGACATAGACCCATCAAAATATTGTCACATCATACAACATGTTAATACTTATATACAACAAGATGTGGTGAGTCTCACCTCATTATCCATGCAAAATACAAGCATTTATTTTGTTATCACTATATTCAAGATAATATGAATTTATGAAATTGCAAGAATGTGCCTAGCTATTTAGTTTTTTTTCTTTATGCTCCGGTGGGACGAAGAACTGGTTCGTCCGGTTTGCACAGTCAGTATTCTCGGTTACACATTTATGACCTTTATTAATGCAAGATATTCATGCTCATGGTGATTTCATCCTTGTGTAGGATGGATGAGTTGAGGAAGACGTTTTTAGTATACTTGTTCAAATATCATGCGAGTGAAGCTAAAGACAATATCCTGCAATTGTGCGAGAATTTTTTAAACGCATCAAATAGATCTTAATTTGTAACACATTTTTACTTATATCGTCAAATTACCTTTTTGTAATCAATCTACCTTGCAAGTGAAGTGGACTTAACTTATGTTTACATGTAAAACTTAACATGTATTATGTTTAATTGGCTCTAGCAAATATTTCAAAAGCCCGTAGCAACGCACGGGCATTCTACTAATAAAAGATAAGGATTGAAACATAATAGGAGCATCATGAAGCATATGACTAGCACATTTAAGTCTAGCCCACTTCCTATGCATAGGGATTTTGTGAGCAATCAAGTTATTGGAACAAGAATCAACTAGCATAGGAAAGCAAAACAAGCATAACTTCGTGATTTTAAGCACACGGGTAGGAAACTTGATATTATTGCAATTCCTACAAGCATATATCCCTCCTTCATAATAATTTTCAGTAGCATCATGAATGAATTCAACAATATAACCATCACATAAAGCATTCTTTTCATGAGCCACAAGCATATAATTTTTATTACTCTCCACATAAGCAAATTTCTTCTCATGAATAGTAGTGGGAGCAAACTCAACAAAATAACTATCATGTGAGGCATAATTCAATTGAAAATTAAAATCAAGATGACAAGTTTCATGGTTATCATTACTCTTTATAGCATACATGTCATCACAATGATCATCATAGATAGTAACTTTGTTCTCATAACCAATTGAAACCTCTTCCGAAATAGTGGATTCATCACTAAATAAAGTCATGACCTCTCCAAATCCACTTTCACAATTATCACAATAAGATTCAACAAGTTTGGTGGCTATAGAGGCTTGCGGCGGCGGAACTCCCGATCTAGGTTATTTTTGGAGGTTTGGGGATTTATAGGAGAGGTTGGCGTTGAGAACAAGTCAGGGAGCCCCATAGAGAGTCCACGAGGCACAGGGGCGCGCCCAAGGAGGTGGGGGCGCCCTCCACCCTCGTGGGGCCCACGGGACTCCCCTCGATAGCTTTTCGTTCCAGTATTTCTTATATTTTCCAAAAAAATCTCTGTTGATTTTCAGCGCATTCCGAGGACTTTTATTTCTGCACAAAAAACAACACCACGGTAGTTCTGCTGAAAACAACGTCAGTCCGGGTTAGTTCTAACCAAATCATACCAAAAGCATGTAAAAATATTATAAACATGACATGAATGCATAAAAAATTATAGATACGTTGGAGACGTATCACTTAGTATCTCAGAGATATTTATAGGAATAGGGTGTGTGTGCATATATTCATAGGGGTGGGTGTATATTAGGCTAGCAATCGGGATTACCCAGGTGGATATTGGACTCCCATCCCCATCCCCGCGACAACCTTCTCATGCCCGTCCCCATCCCCATACCCGTCAGTTGGGATAAAAATATTCCCATCCCCATCCCTATCGGTTTTCTTATCCCATGGAGAAACCCATTCACGCAATCAACACAATAAATAATATGTTGTTGCTAGGTTAAAGTTTTCTTAGGGCTTTTTGGCCAAAGTGGTGGGATGGGAGGAAATTTGGGTGGGCAAGGGCGGGAATTACACGGGGTCTACTAATTTTAGAGCCCACATGTAAGGCCTTCATGAGTAAGGTGGGTAACATGCACGTGTAATGCTATCACATCCCCATCCCCGTCTGCACGCTGGATAAGATATTTGACCTACCAGCTTCCCCGTAGGTATTAAAGCTGGCACATCGCCGTCCCTGATAGAGTAATTACCCACGGGGACGCCGGCTTGTATATATGCGTGTAGGAGCATCTCAATTGTAGTGTGCTAAAAAAGAAACAAGTCTGAAAAAAACCTTGAACTTGTAGATGAAAACTAAATCGAACCTTGAACTTCGAATACCGAAAAACTAAGATTAACTTCAAATATGAAAAAACTAAGGAATCAAACTTGGACGTGGTGCTTTTGAACTCATCGCGCCAGCCAGTGTAAGTGATGTCTTTTGGTGGTAAATGATAAGCAGAAAATTATTTAACCACACACCACAACGTCAAGATTTGAAAATATATTTTTAAAAAAGTTTCATTTTTTTCTTGAAAATTGTCAACAACTTTTAGATACAAATAGAGGAAAAAAAATCTCAAATTGCAAACAATTTTTTTTGCACAAATGTGAACAATTTTAGGAATTACAAACATTTTTTGTAAAACAGAAAGAAATTTTGAAAACGTGAACCATTTTTTAAATCCCCAAACATATTTTAAAGCGCTAACACTTTCTGAATAAAACGAACAAAGTTTGAAAACACGAACATTTTTTTAAACCTGAACAATTTTTTTAAAGTTCGAAGAATTTTTCAAAACAAGATTATTTTTGAAACATAAATATATTTTTAAAAACTGGGAACAAGTTTTGAAACCTGAAAAGAACTTTAACGTGCGAATGCTTTCTAACTTTTTGTCCAGGTTTCAAAAGAAAATCGTATTTCAAAAACCATTCGCACTTTCGAAAAAAATTGGGGATTGAAGAAATGGTTCATGTTTCCAATTTTGTTTGTGTTTTTTAAAAAAGTTTGTAATTTGAAAATTTCCAAAAAATGTTCGGATTTAAAGATTTTGATACTCTTCAAGAAAATGTGTTAACTTTTTTTAGAAATGTTTCAAATCTCGATGCTGCGGTTTGTGGTTAAATATTTTTTGAGTTGCACGTTACGGAAACAAAACACGCTTCGCTTCTGGTGGGCCGGTCCAGTAGCGTCCGGCGGCAGCCAACGGTCCCAGGTTTGCGCTGCCATGTCGACAGTCCTTGACCGAGATCGGAGAGTTTGTTGTGCTGATTCTAGAGGTTCAATGTTCGAGAGCAACTAATTAACGAGCGCTTCTTCGGAAGCCTCACAACGATCAACGCCACTTGGCGCGCTCTCAGCGATTCGCCACATGTCATGCTCTGGGTGCTCCCTTCGAATTTTTTATTTATTTTTTCGCACGCGTTTTCAGCTTTTTAAACGTTTTTTCGATGTTTTGGTTTTTCACGGGTCTTCCCTAGCTTTTCGAACAAAAAAATCTTTAAAAAATATTTACGCAAAAAAACACGTTTTTTTTTCTTTTTCCTTTCACGAGAGTTACGTTTTTGTTTCCGCGAGAGGCACGGCCGTGCCTCTTGGAAACGAAAAAAACGCGTTTTCTGTTTTTTCCTTTCGTGAGAGGCACGATTTTGCTTCCGCGAGAGGCACGGTTATGCTTCGCGAGAGGCACGGCCGTGCCTTTTGGAAACAAAAAAAAACCATGTTTTCTATATTTTTTTCCTTCGCGAGAGACACGGTTTTGCTTCCGCGAGAGTCACAGCCGTGCCTCCTCGGAAATGAAAAAAACGCGTTTTTTCATTTTTTTTTCTTTGGCAAGAGTCACGGTTTTGCTTCCGCGAGAGGCACGGTTGTGATTTCGTCAGAGGCACGGGCGTGCCTCTTTCGGAAGGGGAAAAACCCGTGCTCCCACTTTGGTTTTTTCGTGAAAAAAAGCTCGTCAAAACCTATCAACATCGGATCTAGTTTTGAAGATCTCGACGCGAGGAATCCAACGGCGAAAGCAGTTCGAGATTTGGACGCATGGTTTAAGAGATAAAACGTTTTGAATAAACGGATCTACGAAAAAAGAGAAAACTCTCAGGTTGCGACAAGTGGCGCACATGTAGCGTGCCACTTGTCCCAACCTGAGGAATTGAAATGATCTTCGCAACGAGTATTCCTTAACTAGTGATTTCGTCAACGTTCAGAGTTCGATCGTCTATAAATTTAGGGTTTGTTTGGACTTTCTTTAAAGAAAAAAACAGACGGTAGAGATAGAGAACGTCACACGCTGACACGCCTAAACAACCGAAGAGCCCGAACCACACCCGATTCCGGCGGTCTCCGTTCCACACGGCCTGTTCACACACCACCAAGATTCGTGCAGGAGGCATAGCCGGACCGTATTAAAGCCAAACAACCGCAGCCGCGGTCGCCCCCTCTCTCCCTGCGCCTCTGGCTCGAGCCGTCTACGATTTCCTCTCTTCGCCTTCCTCCCCCGCCGGCCCCTCCAAACCCTAGGCGCCGCCGGCCAGGTAACGATCCGCCATGAAACCTCCAATCTTTCGTGTTTTTCTCCGTCTCAGTACCCGGGCAGATCGCGGACGTGTTATCTTCAGAGAAAATTAGCCGATTCCTGCTCGATCTGTGCGTTCGTTGGCTTTCGGATCTTGCTTTGTACGGCGGATCCGAGGAGCGGCGAACGATTTCTGTGGTGGGGTTGTTAGATTCGTGGCTGAGCGGATAAGATAGATGTAGTAGTGGTTTAACTTGATTTGCCATGACTTAGTATCCTGATGCCTGCGAATACCGTCCTTTTATGTACCACTCTTTAATTCAACAGGATGCCTTTGAATTGAACTTGACGTCTCTCTACTTTCCTTTATGAGAACTAGTTTAGGCAAGAAAGTCCGCCACTATACATGTCAGGATTTCACAGAAAGGGGATTGAGCGCTTAGTAGTTTGTGAAATAGAACATATTCCTGTTCTCGTTAAACTCTTAAATGTGGTACCTTTTACAATTACTTGCCAGCCGATGTTACACAAGTCTTGTCTATAATAGGTTTCTTTCGGCAAAAATGTTGGATTTTAGTGCTTTTATCTCTTGGCGATCTTATTTAAGCTATCATCTCCCAGGAAGTCCATTTACCAGCCATGTTTGGACGCATGCCAAGGAAGACCAGCAACAACACCAAGTACTATGAGGTGCTTGGTGTATCCAAGACAGCAACCCCGGATGAGTTGAAGAAAGCTTACCGGAAAGCTGCTATAAAAAACCATCCTGATAAGGGCGGAGACCCTGAGAAGGTGTGGTGGCAGGCACTTCTGTATGTGCCTACTTCTGCTATTGTTAGATTGGTGTTTGTTGACACTTCTTTGTATCTTGCGCAGTTTAAAGAATTGGCACAAGCTTATGATGTTCTCAATGACCCTGAAAAGAGGGAGATTTATGACCAATATGGAGAAGATGCAATCAAAGAAGGGATGGGAGGCAGCGGCGGCGCTGATATGCATAGCCCCTTTGACATATTCGAACAGCTATTTGGGGGTGGCGGCGGTGGCTTTGGAGGTAGTAGTTTTATTATCCTGCTTTGCGGGAGTTAAATAGTCATGCACTCACTTT
Organism: Triticum timopheevii; assembly: GCA_963921465.1. NCBI lineage: Eukaryota > Viridiplantae > Streptophyta > Magnoliopsida > Poales > Poaceae > Triticum > Triticum timopheevii. The sequence goes on from OY997272.1 coordinate 423,056,033, forward strand.
GTGATAATTAAATACATATGCACTTACATGTGATTTTTATGGATAAAAGGGGGTAGCTCGAGAGGGCGCAGACAAAAGCGTGGTGAAGATGTGGTGCATACCATGAAGGTTTCGTTAGAAGACTTGTACAATGGTGCTACCAAGAAGCTATCTTTATCACGGAATGTTCTTTGTGGAAAATGCAAGGGGTAAGTTTTTGCAAGTTCTTAGTTGGTAAACTGTCTTTCTGCAGTTGTTGTGCTCAAATTTGGAGCATATGTGGTACTACTACTTTCTTAAGGAAGGAATTCTAACAAAGTGTACATGCTTTTATATGGTGTTAATGTCATTACCTCCGACTTTGTGTAAACAGTTCCGCTCTGTCTCATATAAAACCATGATGGGTGCTTCTGTAGAACAGCCCAAACTTGCTCTCTTTCTGTCCTTGTGAAATATTGAGGTGAAAGAGATCCCATGTTTCAGAAAACTTGGTTTTGCAATATTTCTAGAGCTAAATCGTAATGGTATTAATATGCAAGCTATCAGTTTTTTTATGTAACAAAAGTAGTATAGTAAATGTATTGCCTGGTAGTATTGCTTTTTGTTTCATCAGCCGAAAAGTTGAACCTTGTTCCATTTACCTTCACATGTTTTTGTTGTATGTACAATGTCTACGCTGGTTCAAATCCAGCTTGGTCCAAAAATTTAGGGCTTCATGAATATGAACTAAATCCTTTTGTTTTCTTCCATAAAATAAAATGTCTGATCTATAGAAATAAAAGATAAAAGAAAAAAGGGGGATATTTTTTCTAATCCATCTCTCTCTCATCCTTACAAACAAAAGAGTTTTTCTTATTGAAGGGTGGATTGTTGTCCATTTTTAGTGATAAAAAATCACTGTAAAACATGCTTTTGACCAGGTCTGTTTGCTGAAAGATGTTAGTTGTTGTTGGATTGTGAATTTTTTTGTTTGTCTTCCACTCAAATCCTCTGATTGTTCTCAGTGGCTGTTAATTGGTTCCGGTATTCTATTCTTTTGCTCTTAAGGGGTAGCTAGTTGCCTATCCTTGATATGCGCTCACTTCCCAGTTTCTGTTCGCATTAAAAGTAGTTGTAGCGGTGGAAAGAAGAAATGTAATGACGTGACTTGATTTTATCCATGGCATATCTGTATATAATTTTGAAATTGACTATTCCTTAAAAAATATACTACCTCCGTCTGGAATTAGTTGTCGCTAAAATGGATGTATCTAGATGTATTTCAGTGATGTATCTAGATGTATTTCAGTGCTAGATACATCCGTTTGAGCGACAATTAATTCTGCACAGAGGGAGTACTAGTTTATTAATGGAGTGGAAGTGGAGTATGTTGAACAATATAGCCATGTAACGACTACTGCTGCATTGCATCTTTGCATGAGTGAGGGTGCAAACTTCGATTTAGCCCCTTGGGATCGATGCAGATTTGTTCGCTTCTGATTCTGATGTTGTTTATTTTTACTCTTGTCAATGTAACTTGCAAATTGTACTTGTACTGCAGCTGTTGTTCTGTACAAGATTATTTTTCCATGCCTGTATTAGTCGTAGGGATCTCACTGTATCCTGTTGTTCATTCAGAAAGGGATCCAAGAGCGGGGCAACGGCTACTTGCAGTGGTTGTCGTGGTGCAGGAATGAGGATGATAACAAGACAGATTGGACCTGGCATGATCCAACAGATGAATACTGTTTGCCCTGAATGCAGAGGATCAGGTATGATTCTGTTCTATCTTCTTTATTTAATGATTGTATCTGTTTCCTTAGTAATTTTGTAATTCTTCATCTGTCCAGGTGAGATGATAAATGACAAGGATAGATGCCCAAGCTGCAGAGGGAACAAAGTATCCCAGGAGAAGAAGGTCTTGGAGGTTCATGTGGAGAAGGGAATGCAACATGGCCAAAAGATTGTATTCCAGGGTGAAGCTGATGAAGCTGTGAGTCTCTTTTATACACACAATGTCAAATGCGCACATGTCTGCATCTGTTGAAGCGCTCAACACTTGCATGCACACAGTATCTAGGAGTATCCTTCTAACGATGCTGATTCATGCTTTTGCAGCCTGATACAGTGACAGGAGACATTGTTTTTGTCTTGCAACTTAAAGAGCACCCAAAATTCAAGAGGAAGTCGGATGACCTATTTGTTGAGCATACGATCTCTCTGACCGAGGCTCTCTGTGGCTTTCAGTTTGTTCTGACCCATCTTGATGGTCGGCAGCTTCTGATCAAATCCAATCCTGGGGAGATCATCAAGCCTGGTACATCAATTTCCTCTTGTGGATCTGTTTTTCCTTGCCCCTTCATTGATATCTGCCTTCCAGTTCCTCTATCCTGTCGATAAAATTTCCCCCCTTTTTGTAACTTACTGATGTGATTTTTTGTTTCAATAAAATAGGCCAGCACAAGGCCATAAATGATGAGGGCATGCCCCAGCACGGCCGGCCTTTCATGAAGGGTCGCCTGTTTGTCGAGTTCAGCGTGGAGTTCCCTGAGCCCGGAGTACTGACCCCTAGCCAATGCAAGTCACTTGAGAAGATCCTGCCGCCAAGGCCAGGGAGCCAGTCGTCGGACATGGACGTGGATCAGTGCGAGGAGACCACCATGCACGACGTGAACATCGAAGAGGAGATGAGGCGCAGGCAGCATCAGAGGCGGCAAGAAGCATATGATGAAGAAGACGATGACGAAGGTGGTGCACCAAGGGGTGTGCAGTGCGCCCAGCAGTAAGGAGGCGCCGGCAACGGCAGTAATCGACTGCATTCTATTGTTCCTTTGTCGTTTAATTAAAGTAGCTGCTGATCTGATGCGCGGTATTATTATTCTTGGCGTCTTAAGATTATGAGGTTGTTAGCCATAAGTATCATTCATCCTTTTGTTGGCCTATTGCCTACTGTGTCGTGTACTAGCAGTATTATTATTTTGGAGCCCAGACTTTGATATTTCAGACTTGGTTGGGTGAGTTGGTCGTGTGTGTGCTGGTGCATTGTCCATGACGAAACCATCGTAGCATTTATTATTCATTTATTTAATCTTTGTGCTGCTCAGCAACTTGAGGCATTCCTTTTTGTATCAGATCTGTCAGTCAGGGTCGTTGTATGACTGGAACGTGTTAATGGAATTTTACTCTTGTTAATGGCTCGATGGCATCTCGGCACCGATAGTAAAGCGAAGACTTTGTGGAAATTGCCAGGCGCATGACGCACCACCGTTCCTAACGGGCTCTTGCTTCCGGGTCTTGCTTACCACGGCCGGTGCGGCGTTGCCGTTCGCATATCGTTGTTCCCGAAATCCTTGAGTTGTACCAGCAAGCAGCTCAGTCCCACGCAAGTGGGCACACGAAACAGTAACCACCACCTTCCTACAGGAAGGTGTTGAACCAAGCAGCCCGATTGATTGAAGGAGTCTTGCTCTCAGTGACAATCTACTTAACGGCTAGTTGTTGAGGTGTAGTCCTCGTCTCTGAGGAGGACAGCTGCCTCCTCCAAACTCGCGTGGCCGTGTGTATGTTATGTCGTAAAATAAAACAACAACAAGAAGAAAATTATCATTTGCAAGAAGAAGATTATCATTTGGCCGGACTGCATATGCTTCTTATACAACTGGAGTTCTGAGTTAGGTAATACTCCAGAAGTAATTGGTAGTATTTGGACGGTCGCTGTTTGGTTATGTCTACTATATAGCGTTACCAATGCAAGCCAACCATGTGTTGGTGGTCTCACCAGCTTGCAAATATCTAACTGGCCGCAGAATTTCGCGCAGATTTGTTAATTCGGGAGATCCTAACAACAACATCAGCTTTATTTCTTTTTTAGCTCCGCATGGTGGCGATATCTTTTGTTTACAGAAAATAAAACGTAGGCTTCCACTAAGAGACCCACTATTTATAGTCGCGCGCACCACCTTCCCTCCCCAGCCTCGAGCCTTGTCTTGTAGAGAGGACTAGAGCCATGGAGTCTGACACGATCCATGCACCCGCCACCTCCTCTTCCTCCTCCTACTCCTCCGACTCGACTGCCATCAATGGCGTGCAGGACGTGTCCAAGAGTGAGCCCAAGCATCTGAAGCGCAAGAGACAAACCGCCACCTCTCCTGCTGCTCCTGGCACCGGCAGCCAAGAGGCGGAGGCCGCCCGGGCCGAGGAGAGCAGCAGCTGCACCGCCGCCGCGGACGAGCGCACGGCCGGAAGGCACCCGTCGTACCGCGGCGTGCGTCGCCGGAGCTGGGGCAAGTGGGTGTCGGAGATCCGAGAGCCGCGCAAGAAGTCGCGCATCTGGCTCGGCACCTTCCCGACCGCGGAGATGGCCGCGCGCGCGCACGACGTGGCCGCGGTCGCCATCAAGGGCCGCCGCGCGCACCTCAACTTCCCGCACCTCGCCGACGCGCTCCCCCGTCCGGCGTCCACCTCCCCCGCCGACATCCAGGCCGCGGCCGCCCTGGCCGCCGCCCAATGCGAGCCTTCTTCCTCCGTCGCCGAGACCACGGAGACGCCGACGACATCGACGGAGACGTCGGCCGCAACCTCCGGTACGGCCGGCTGCGGCGAGGAGAACGCTCTGTTTGACCTGCCCGACCTTCTGCTGGACCTGAGGGACGGCCTCTGGTGCTCGCCTACCTGGGCGTCCGCCACCGACGACTACGACGGCGGCGAAGCCGCGCTGCACGAGCCGCTCCTGTGGGTGGAGCAGTGCTGGACCTAGCCGTTCCTTTGTGACGCGCGGGCCATGCCTGGCCAGAAGAGAACACCCGTAGACATGGGCATGTACTAGCATTTCATTTCTCCAATTACTTTGCGCTTTTGTTTCGCGCCATGCCAGGCCTGTCATCTTGGGGTGGCAGGTCGTTTTAGCGACATTTCACCGTTTTGTTCACGGTGTGTGTTGTATCCCGAAATGTGAAATACAAACCCCTCAAAAAGGGAGAAAAAAAAGCAAATATGAAATACCCCCTCTAAACTTTTCTATACCACTATATAGTGTGCCAATAGCTTCAAATATTAGTCGTTAGATATGCCCATCCAACGGTCAAGAGATGGCAAATTCAATCATTACCATCCGTTGGATAAAGTTTTCAACTCATAGGATTATGCCACATGGACTTCTTCTTCTTTTTTTTGACGGGAAGGCCATCCTGGCTAGCTTTCCCGTCAAAAAAAAGAAGTCCACGTGGCATAATCAACTCCATGTGGACTTCTTATTGAACCCCCAACTCTATCATCTCATGTGTTATAGAAACATCTATCAACATGCTCATTTGATACTCTAATGAAAATAGACTAAAACAATCTGGATTCTAGAGAGGTAAGAACCAAGTTGGACCTTGTACAATATGATTCTAGAAAAGAAAATACATATTCAAATATATATATTTAAGTGACTTGCAAAGCACGCACAATTTACTAATATAAAACGTTTTAGGTGAGTACAGTCTATTTCTTCGGTCTTGAAATCTCAAACACTCGATTAATCATGAAAGTACAGTAAAGGTATATTTGATATTTGATATTTCCACACCGTAATCCTTCCTTTGTACAGTAAAGGTATATTTGATATTTCCACACCGTAATTCTTCCTTTGGTTTTAACAACCGAACTGCACATTCTTAGACGTGGGCGGGGAGGTTGCCCTCGACACTAGTCGTTGGGGAGGACCAATTGGTGTGTGGTCTTGTGGAGTGTTTTCTTTGTCACCTCTGAACAGGATTTCAAGTCTGCTCCTTCCATTGCAGTTTCGTCTTCTTCTGTCCAGGCGTGATGAGAGGCTAGCTAGTTTCGATGAAATAGAGTCCCCGTTTGTTTGTGTTTATGTGGTTAGTGTGCTTTTGTGATTTTAATTCGGTATTGACAGAGAGTGAGCTTGATCGATATATAAATGTTCACCCGATTTTCACGATTAACCGGGTAACCATTTTTTTATAATCAGACAAAGCTTTTGCTATTGTTCAATAAAAAACAGTGGGACAATAATAGCCTCCTCAACTCAGAAATTTTAAAATCTCTATGGAATATTATAATTTTTACATATTCTTGCATCTCACAGGGTACTCGTTATTTAAAATCACTAAACCAAAGTTCATTGGAACATTGCATCATTCCTGTGTAATCTAAAAATTATCACCTAACATCCACCTCAACAACCTTTTGCACTGCTAAGAGACAAACGAGCTAAACTTCTGTTTTGCACATGTACTTGTATCAATATATTATATATTGCCATGTTTCTTATAACTCTACCCATGAAAAAAGCTTGACACTCAGATGCTGTAAGAGACGTGACTACTAAGTACTAGTATTATTTACTTTGATCATCTTAGCTAGCGAACATTCGCTGGGAGGGGATGACATTTCAAACAATTTTGCTCACGGTTTTTGTTGTGAGGGGATGACAACTTCCTTAGAAACACATGACAGTTTCTTCAGAAGAATACATTTTTGTTTAAAATTGTCACCATTTGATCTCGTGAAGCAACTAAAACTGTCAACAAAAAGAACGTTCGCTTGCCATCACTTTCGAGCTGACGTTCGCCAGATAACATTACTGATTTATTTTTTAGGCAGAAGTGCTAGCAATTATACTTACATAGTATCAGATTAGGTGAAGAACTCGGGTCTGATTACAGGATCTAAGGTTACTCTAATTATTATCCCACTATACGCCCATCGTAGGATTAGCTTGCGATCATTCAAATATGTTTTGTAAAACGTTATACAAAAGTAGAGGTGCATAAAATTTAGTCCCAATGTTTATCAAACTACCACTGAAATACATGAAAATCAATGGTGGCCCCTATTTGCTCCGACGGTCTCAATCTAGACGACATCCTCGAGTGCTTCCCGGCCACTCGTTCTGCCTTCCCACTGAGATATCTTGGACTATCTCTTTCGGTCCATCATTTGCGAAAGGTCGATCTCCAACACCTCGTGGACAAGGCTCATCAGGACTATGGGGAGGGCTGAGCTCGTCAAGTCTGTGCTTTCCTCCCTTGCCACCTTCCATGCCACGACGCTCAAACTTCTGGAGGGTACTATCTCCGACTTCGTGGGCATTGAGAGAGCTTTCCTCTGGTCTGGTTCGGATAAGGTCTCCGATGACCAGTGCAAAGTCAGCTGGAAGCTAGTGTGTAGACCAAAGAGGCTTGGTGGGCTAGGTATCCTTGATATTCATATGTATGCCCGGGCTCTGAGGCTGCAACGGCTCTGGTATGAGTGGAAGGAGATGCACAGGGCATGGGTGGGCATCGGAAACCCATGTGACACCACTAACAGAGATCTATTCTATGCTGCCACGACGATCACTGTCGGGACCAGTAGGAGGGCACACTTATGGCTTCCCCCCTAGCTAGATGGAGTGAAGCCCAAGGACATTGCATCGACCATTTTCAAGATCTTTGCCAACAAGAACAAGTCTGTGCGGGAGGCCTTGCTTGAAAATAATTGGATCCAATGGATCAACATGTCCGGAGGCCTCTCAGTGGAGCACATTGAAAAGTTCTGCGCCCTTTGGGGGAAGCTCACTACGGTACACCTACAGGACGAGCTACCCGATGATATCAAGTGGAACCTTACCACCGACGGAATTTATTCCTCGGCCTCAGTCTATAGGGCTCAATTCGCGGGTGCGGTCGCCTCCAACATGACCACGGTGGTGTGTGGAAGAATTGGGCACCACCCAAGTGCAAGTTCTTTGCGTGGCTAGTTATCAAGGATATAATCTGGACGGCAGGCGGGCTGCAAAGAAGAGGGTGGCCCGACTGCAACTTGTGTCAACTTTGCAAGAGAGAGCTAGAGACCATAGCTCATCTTCTCTTCCAATGCAGGTTCTCTGCCCACATTTGGAACGCGATCAGAGTTTGAGTGGATGACCCTGAACTGGACGTTGCGACCTGGAACAGGATCCGCACGGTCAGAGAGTGGTGGACGGCGGTGGTCCTTAGGCGTGGGCACAGGAGGAAGGCGATTTCATCACTCATCATGCTTGTTGCTTGGGAGGCGAGGAAAGAGAGAAAAGCGAGGGTGTTCCAGCATGTATGTAGGTTGTCAAACGTGTTGGTCGAGGCTATTAAAGCAGAGTCGGGGCTCTAGATTGTCGCATGGGCGAAGCATTTGGGTTCTTTGATGCCGCGAGAGTAGGCTTGTGTTTTCTTTCCATTTGTGTGAGGTGTAATGGCCCTCAGCAAACTTTGTTATTCCCCTTCTTTTTAATGAGATGAGGCAAAATTTTTGCCTCCGTTTCAAAAAGAAAAATCACTTCATCAAATTAAAATCACTACACATCATTTTGGGACCAAGGTACCACGACGATGTATAAAATACATTTTTTTGCTTTTCTGTTTAGTTAGAATGTGTCCCTCTTAGCTCTGAGCCGTCCATCATCAATGGTATATTTGCTCACTTATAATGTTCTAGTTATAGCAGCTACTTATCAAAAAAGGAATGTCTATAGAATATTTTTACCCCCATTTTAAATATGTTTAAAAGAAATTCATAATGGATTTATTTATTTTGCTTTGGCTTCCAAATATTTACGCATGGCTTCTATATATATAGGCATGCCTTAGTATTAGATAATTTTTTCCTTCTGGATTCCAAATATTCACGCATAGCTTCGTTGTTTTGCTTTCGTATGTACTGTTTAATTCATACTACTCCCTCCATTCCCTTATACAAGGCCACCAACAATAATGAAGACAAAAATTAATGATATTTCATCATACTAGCAATTTGTTTAACAGTTGTATGCATGTAGTCATAATGAAACTTAGCTACTTCCTTCTCATTCCTTCCTTGCATGCATGTGTCGTGTTAATGATACTGGTTTACGAAAAGAAAAGTTAGCTTGCAAAATGGTAATTAAATTTTACTTTAATATTTATATTTTGAGTTTGTGGCCTTGTATAAGAAAATGACACATCTATTTGGTACCCATGTTGACTAGCTATAAAAATGGCAAGCATGTGTCATGTAGTAAAAACACATGAAAATTTCAGCAGTAGGTACGATATATTTCAAAGTTTAGCACCATGCTTTATTAATACAACGTAATTATTTCCTTATTTAGTTATTTGTATAATGAGAAAAGTCCATTTTAACAGTTATCGGATGACACAAAATGGATTCATAATATAGGACCATCCTAAAATTCTACCACAACACCAAACACAACTATATTCTGGTTACTCCCCACTTAGTTCCCCGTTTCGTATCATACGTTTCGTTGTATTTATGATTTGATTCCCAATGTTATGGCCTCAGTGTTGGGGAACATAGTAATTTCAAAAAATTTCCTACGCACACGCAAGATCATGCTGATGCATAGCAACGAGAGGGGAGAGTGTTGTCCACGTACCCTCGTACACCGAAAGCGGAAGCGTTAGAACAACGCGGTTGATGTAGTCGTACATCTTCACGGCCCGACCGATCAAGCACCGAAACTACGGCACCTCCGTGTTCTAGCACACGTTCAGCTCGATAACGATCCCCGGACTCCGATCCAGCAGATTGTCGGGGAAGAGTTCCGTCAGCACGACGGTGTGGTGACGATCTTGATGTTCTACCGTTGCAGGGCTTCACCTAGGCACCGCTACAATATTATCGAGGACTATGGTGGAGGGGGGGCACCTCACACGGCTAAGAGATCAAGAGATCAATTGTTGTTGTCTCTAGAGGTGCCCCCCTCCCCCGTATATAAAGGAGTGGAGGAGGGGGCCGGCCAAGGGGGTGGCGCGCCCTAGGGGGGGAGTCCAACCCCAACCGGGAGTAGGACTCCCCCCTTTCCTATTAGGAGTAGGAGAGGGAAGGAAGAGGGGGGAGGGAAGAAGGAAAGGGGGGGGGGGGCTCCCTTCCCAATTAGGATTGGGCTTGGGGGGGGCCCCTCCTTTGCTTCTTCTCCCTCCTTTCTACTAAGGCCCAATAAGGCCCATATACCTCCCGGGGGGTTCCGATAACCTCCCGGAGATCCGGTATTGTCCCAATCTCACCCGGAACCTTTTCGGTGTCCAAATATAGTCGTCCAATATATCGATCTTTATGTCTCAACCATTTTGAGACTCCTTGTCATGTCCGTGATTACATACGGGACTCCAAACAACCTTCGGTACATCAAAACTCATAAATTCATAATAAAACTGTCAACGAAACCTTAAGCGTGCGGACCCTATGGGTTCGAGAACTATGTAGACATGACCTAGAACTGTTTTCGGTCAATAACCAATAGTGGAACCTGGATGCTCATATTGGCTCCTACATATTCTACGAAGATCTTTATCGGTCAAACCGCATAACAACATACGTTGTTCCCTTTGTCATCGGTATGTTACTTGCCCGAGATTCGATCGTCGGTATCTCAATACCTAGTTCAATCTCGTTACCGGCAAGTCTCTTTACTCATAACGTAATGCATCATTCCGCAACTAGCTCATTAGCTACATTGCTTGCAAGGCCTATAGTGATGTGCATTACCGAGAGGGCCCAGAGATACCTCTCCGACAATCGGAGTGACAAAACCTAATCTCGAAATACGCCAACTCAACATGTACCTTTGGAGACACCTGTAGAGCTCCTTTATAATCACCCAGTTACGTTGTGACGTTTGGTAGCACACAAAGTGTTCCTCCAGTAAACGGGAGTTGCATAATCTCATAGTTATAGGAACTTGTATAAGTCATGAAGAAAGTAATAGCAACATACTAAACGATCAAGTGCTAAGCTAACGAAATGGGTCAAGTCAATCACATCATTCTCCTAATGATGTGATCTCGTTAATCAAATGACAACACATGTCTATGGTTAGGAAACATAACCATCTTTGATTAATGAGCTAGTCAAGTAGAGGCATACTAGTGACATTAAGTTTGTCTATGTATTCACACATGTATCATGTTTCCGGTTAATACAATTCTAGCATGAATAATAAACATTTATCATGATATGAGGAAATAAATAATATCTTTATTATTGCCTCTAGGGCATATTTCCTTCAGTCTCCCACTTGCACTAGAGTCAATAATCTAGATTACATAGTAATGATTCTAACACCCATGGAGTCTTGGTGCTGATCATGTTTTGCTCGTGGAAGAGGCTTAGTCAACGGGTCTGCAACATTCAGATCCGTATGTATCTTGCAAATCTCTATGTCTCCCACCTGGACTTGGTCCCGGATGGAATTGAAGCGTCTCTTGATGTGCTTGGTCCTCTTGTGAAATCTGGATTCCTTTGCCAAGGCAATTGCACCAGTATTGTCACAGAAGATCTTCATTGGTCCCGATGCACTAGGTATGACACCTAGATCGGAAATGAACTCCTTCATCCAGACTCCTTCATTTGCTGCTTCCGAAGCAGCTATGTACTCCGCTTCGCATGTAGATCCCGCCACGACGCTTTGTTCAGAACTGCACCAACTGATAGCTCCACCGTTCAATATAAACACGTATCCGATTTGCGATTTAGAATCGTCCGGATCTGCATCGATGTAACCATTTACGACTAGCTCTTTGTCACCTCCATAAACGAGAAACAAATCCTTAGTCCTTTTCAGGTATTTCAAGATATTCTTGACCGCTGTCCAGTGATCCACTCCTGGATTACTTTCGTACCTCCCTGCCAAACTTATTGCTAAGCATACATCAGGTCTGGTACACAGCATTGCATACATGATAGAGCCTATGGCTGAAGCATAGGGAACATCTTTCATTTTCTCTCTATCTTCTGCTGTGCTCGGGCATTGAGTCTGACTCAACTTCACACCTTGTAATACAGGCAAGAACCCTTTCTTTGCCTGATCCATTTTGAACTTTTTCAAAACTTTATCAAAGTATGTGCTTTGTGAAAGTCCAATTAAGCGTCTTGATCTATCTCTATAGATCTTGATGCCCAATATGTAAGCAGCTTCACCGAGGTCTTTCATTGAAAAACTTTTATTCAAGTATCCCTTTATGCTATCCAGAAATTCTATATCGTTTCCAATTAACAATATGTCATCTACATATAATATCAGAAATGCTACAGAGCTCCCACTCACTTTCTTGTAAATACAGGCTTCTCCAAAAGTCTGTATAAAACCATATGCTTTGATCACACTATCAAAGCGTTTATTCCAACTCCGAGATGCTTGCACCAGTCTATAAATGGATCGTTGGAGCTTGCACACTTTGTTAGCACCTTTTGGATCGACAAAACCTTCCGGTTGCATCATATACAACTCTTCTTCCAGAAATCCATTCAGGAATGTAGTTTTGACATCCATTTGCCAAATTTCATAATCATAAAATGCGGCAATTGCTAACATGATTCGGACAGACTTAAGCATCACTATGGGTGAGAAAGTCTCATCGTAGTCAACCCCTTGAACTTGTCGAAAACCTTTCGCAACAAGTCGAGCTTTGTAGACAGTTACATTACCATCAGCGTCAGTCTTCTTCTTGAAGATCCATTTATTCTCGATGGCTTGCCGGTCATCGGACAAGTCAACCAAAGTCCATACTTTGTTCTCATACATGGATCCCATCTCAGATTTCATGGCCTCAAGCCATTTTGCGGAATCTGGGCTCATCATCGCTTCCTCATAGTTCGTAGGTTCGCCATGGTCAAGTAACATGACTTCTAGATTAGGATTACCGTACCACTCTGGTGCGGATCTTATTCTGGTAGACCTACGAGGTTCGGTAGTAACTTGATCTGAAGTTTCATGATCAATATCATTCTCTTCCTCACTGATTGGTGTAGTTGTCACAGGAACCGGTTCTTGTGATGAACTACTTTCCAATAAGGGAGCAGGTACAATTACCACATCAAGTTCTACTTTCCTCCCACTCACTTCTTTCGAGAGAAACTCCTTCTCTAGAAAGGATCCGAATTTAGCAACAAAAATCTTGCCCTCAGATCTGTGATAGAAGGTGTACCCAGTAATCTCCTTTGGGTATCCTATGAAGACACATTTCTCCGATTTGGGTTCGAGCTTATCTGGTTGAAGTTTCTTCACATAAGCATCGCAGCCCCAAACTTTAAGAAACGACAACTTTGGTTTCTTGCCAAACCACAGTTCATAAGGCGTCGTCTCAACGGATTTTGATGGTGCCCTATTTAACGTGAATGCGGCTGTCTCTAAAACATAACCCCAAAACGATAGCAGTAAATCAGTAAGAGACATCATAGATTGTACCATATCTAGTAAAGTACGATTATGACGTTCGGACACACCATTTCGTTGTGGTGTTACGGGTGGCGTGAGTTGCGAAACTATTCCGCATTGCTTCAAATGTAAACCAAACTCGTAACTCAAATATTCTCCTCCACGATCAGATCGTAGAAATTTTATTTTCTTGTTACGATGATTTTCCACTTCAATCTGAAATTCTTTGAACTTTTCAAATTTTCAGACTTGTGTTTCATCAAGTAGATATACCCATATCTGCTCAAATCATCTGGGAAGGTGAGAAAATAACGATACCCGCCGTGAGCCTCAATATTCATTGGACCAGATACATCAGTATGTATGATTTCCAACAAGTCAGTTGCTCGCTCCATAGTTCCGGAGAACGGCGTTTTAGTCATCTTGCCCATGAGGCACGGTTCGCAAGTACCAAGTGATTCATAATCAAGTGATTCCAGAAGTCCATCAGTATGGAGTTTCTTCATGCGCTTTACACCAATATGACCCAAACAGCAGTGCCACAAATAAGTTGCACTATCATTATCAACTCTGCATCTTTTGGCTTCAATATTATGAATATGTGTATCACTACTATCGAGATTTACTAAAATAGACCACTCTTCAAGGGTGCATGACCATAAAAGATATTACTCATATAAATAGAACAACCATTATTCTCTGATTTAAATGAATAACCGTCTCACATCAAACAAGATCTAGATATAATGTTCATGCTTAACGCTGGCACCAAATAATAATTATTTAGGTCTAAAACTAATCCCGATGGTAGATGTAGAGGTAGCGTGCCGACCGCGATCACATCGACTTTGGAACCATTTCCCACGCGCATCATCACCTCGTCCTTAGCCAATCTCCGCTTAATCCGTAGTCCCTGTTTCGAGTTGCAAATATTAGCAACAGAACCAGTATCAAATACCCAGGTGCTACTGCGAGCATTAGTAAGGTACACATCAATAACATGTATATCATATATACCTTTGTTCACTTTTCCATCCTTCTTATCCGCCAAATACTTGGGGCAGGTCCGCTTGCAGTGTCCAGTCTGCTTGCAGTAGAAGCACTCAGTCTCAGGCTTAGGTCTAGACTTGGGTTTCTTCTCTTGAGCAGCAACTTGTTTGCTGTTCTTCTTGAAGGTCTCCTTCTTCTTCCCTTTGCCCTTTTTCTTGAAAATGGTGGTCTTATTAACCATCAACACTTGATGCTCCTTCTTGATTTCTACCTCCACAGCTTTTAGCATTGCGAAGAGCCTGAGAATAGTCTTGTCCATCCCTTGCATATTATAGTTCCACGAAGCTCTTGTAGCTTGGTGGCAGTGATTGAAGAATTTTGTCAATGACACTATCATCAGGAAGATTAACTCCCAGTTGAATCAAGTGATAATTATACCCAAACATTTTGAGTATGTGTTCACTGACAGAACTATTCTCCTCCATCTTACAACTATAGAACTTATTGGAGACTTCATATCTCTCAATTCGGGCATTTTCTTGAAATATTAACTTCAACTCCTGGAACATCTCATATGCTCCATGACGTTCAAAACGTCGTTGAAGCCCCGGTTCTAAGCCGTAAAGCATGGCACACTGAACTATTGAGTAGTCATCAGCTTTGCTCTGCCAGACGTTCTTAACGTCGTCAGTTGCATCTGCAGCAGGCCTGGCTCCTAGCGGTGCTTCCAGGACGTAATTCTTCTGTGCAACAATGAGGATAATCCTCAAGTTATGGACCCAGTCCGTGTAATTGCTACCATCATCTTTCAACTTAGCTTTCTCAAGGAACGCATTAAAATTCAGCGGAACAACAACACGAGCCATCTATCTACAACAAACATAGACAAGCAAAATACTATCAGGTACTAAGTTCATGATAAATTTAAGTTCAATTAATCATATTACTTAAGAACTCCCACTTAGATAGACATCTCTCTAGTCATCTAAGTGATCACGTGATCCAAATCAACTAAACCATGTCCGATCATCACGTGAGATGGAGTAGTTTCAATGGTGAACATCACTATGTTGATCATATCTACTATATGATTCACGTTTGACCTTTCGGTCTCCGTGTTCCGAGGCCATATCTGTATATGCTAGGCTCGTCAAGTTTAACCTGAGTATTCCGCGTGTGCAACTGTTTTGCACCCGTTGTATTTGAACGTAGAGCCTATCACACCCGATCATCATGTGGTGTCTCAGCACGAAGAACTTTCGCAACGGTGCATACTCAGGGAGAACACTTCTTGATAATTAGTGAGAGATCATCTTAAAATGCTACCGTCAATCAAAGCAAGATAAGATGCATAAAGGATAAACATCACATGCAATCAATATAAGTGATATGATATGGCCATCATCATCTTGTGCTTGTGATCTCCATCTCCGAAGCACCATCGTGATCACCATCGTCACCGGCGCGACACCTTGATCTCCATCGTAGCATCATTGTTGTTTACGCCATCTATTGCTTCTACGACTATCGTACCGCTTAGTGATAAAGTAAAGCAATTACAGGGCGTTTGCATTTCATACAATAAAGCGACAACCATATGGCTCCTGCCAGTTGCCGACAACTTCGGTTACAAAATATGATCATCTCATACAATAAAATATAGCATCACGTCTTGACCATATCACATCACAACATGCCCTGCAAAAACAAGTTAGACGTCCTCTACTTTGTTGTTGCAAATTTTACGTGGCTGCTGATGAAGTCATGTACCTAGGGTAGGGTCATAGACCTGATCTAAGTGCCCTACCCAAGGACATCCTTTGAAGAAACTGCCTTCCAGTCGACCAAGAGGGACTTCACTCGACGGACTCGAAGGACTCGACCATGAAGACTCACTCGACCACCAGGAGATCAAGAGCCACTCTGCATCCAAACGGTCTGTAATTAAGTAGTCTTTATGGCATTTAGGACACTTTATGTAAGGCTTTACCAGTAACGCCTGGACTTAATGTACTTTAAACCCTCCATTACTGAGGGCCGGAGGGGTCTGGCGGACACTATATAAGTCACCCCCCTCCTCAGTGTAGAGGGTTCGCACCCCTGTAATCCATACACACATAATCCACTCGACCGCCTCAGGGCTCCGAGACGTAGGGCTGTTACTTCCTCCGAGAAGGGCCTGAACTCGTACATCCTTTGTGTTACAACTGCTCCATAGCTAGGATCTTGCCTCTCCATACCTACCCCCCATTCTACTGTCAGACTTAGAACCACGACAGCTGCTACGGGCTGAGCATGTAACATCCCAAATTTTCGATTTGGAATGTTATACATAGATCATCATTGCATATCATATTTTGTTTGCATTGTTGGCTCGATCCTAGAAATTCTACGCAACTCAAAGACCCACGGAGAGAGTTGGGGATTTCGTTATTTTCATATTTGGTTTTTTCCCAAATTTTGAAAATAGGATCGTTTGGTTTTATTTATTTTATCTTCAATTATTTCTACTACCAAAAATTTAGAGAGGGAATAAAATGACTTTCCCAAAATAAAGAAATAATGAAGATTTAATAAAAAAAATCAAATAAGGTTTATTTTGGAGTTTATGCCTTTTTATTTGAATTTACGAAAAATATGCATTTTTCAAAATTGCATTTAGGCCCCAAATAAATGTTCATCTTGTCCGTCTTGATTTTAGAAGCCGGGGAAAATTTATTTCGGGATTTTTGGAGTCCGTTTAGTATTTCTTTTTATTTTTCTTCTGCGCGGAATTATTAAAAAAAACGCGCAACCAACCTACGGGCCGTGCCCGAGCGGGAGTCCGCTCGGGGGGCACTATATATAGCGCCGCCCCGGCGCCCCCCAGGCCCAGCCGCCCCGCCCGCCAGCCCGCCAGCCGCCGCCGGCCCACCCCGCGCAAACCCTAACCCTAGCCGCCGCTAGCCGCCGCCGCCGCCGCCGCCGTCGCTGGACCCCGCCGACCCCGCCGCCGCACGCTCGCCGAGGTTCGTCGCCGCCTCGTTTTCCGTGCCGATTTTTAGAAAACCGAGCGGTTTTCCCTCGGTTTATTTTCGTTTTTTTTAGTTTCGGTTTTTTCGTTAGATCGGTTTTATTTTCTATTTAGTTTAATTAGCGAGCATTCGCTTGTTCGTTCGTTTTAACGAACGTGTTCGTCAGATTAGTTTAGTTAACGAACGTTCGTTCGTTAACCCGTTCGTTGTTTTTCTTTTTCTCGGATTTAATCCGCGACTTTTCTGATCGTGATTTCTGATCCGATTTTCGTTTTAGTATAACCTTTCTTTCGTTTATCGGAATCAGGCGATTCAAGCGCCTGGAGTTTCGTCTCGAAACCCTCTTTCCGAATAATCTACTTAAACAAGTTTTTGCTTGTGTAAAAGTTGACTTAGATCCAGATTAGTAAAATGAAGCTGTTTTCTTTCGCCGTTTGACCTTCGTTGCTCTATTTGATTTGTTTCTTTTGCAAAACCGGAGTTCTTAAGTTGAACAATCTGGTTAGATCTTTTACTCGAGTTTTACCTGTGCATTAGATGAGTACTTATTGTATGCTTGTTTGTTTGTCTGCGATAGAATACCCGGAGTGCGCCGCCTGTTACTTCGAGTCTCTATGTCTCGCGGATCATCAGCAAGGCAAGTAACACTTGATCATACCTTTCTACTACCCAGTTTTATGCATTAGATCTATCCTCCAACATTGCATGATTAGGTTCTAATTAAATTGTGGGTTGGGAAGTAGATGAGGTAGTACCTATTACATGTTTTATTATCAAACCTTTGGGAGTTACATCTACGTTTGCTTATTATGCCATGCTATGCTAGTAGACGTGGATTGGGTGAGTGAATTTCCATGACAGATGTGAGATTGTTAATTAATGATTTATTTAAGGTGGCAACTTAAACACACATCTGGGTGGATTGAGGCACCTATTTTCTAGCAGGACTTGCCTGTATTTCTTCGGACCGCCACCCAGGCTCAAAGGGATCATGAGATTATTCAAACTAGAAACTTACGTGTGCAGCCACAAGCCATTATGGGCTCTGGCATAGTTGACTAAATTGTGCGAACTCTTACGGGTAGACTAGCAGATGTAGGGGAAAGTAGGTGTACCGGTCTACCCACATGTAAGGTGCTAGTGCTTCCAAAAGACTATGTCTCGGTCATCCGTTTCTCAAACATCATGTAGTGCGAGGAATCAAACGGAGGCGATCGAGCCTTGTGGGAAAAGTGCGCAAACCTCTGCAGAGTGTATAAACTAATCATGGTTAGCCGTGTCCCCGGTTATGGACGTGTTGAGTATCTAGTACTTGATTATCATGTGAATCTCATCATGTTACTTCTAATTTAATATTGTTGGGTTTAATGAGTACTTTTAATTGGGATTGAGAATGCTGTCAACCATTCTCAATGTTTAACAACCACCATGATAGTTAAATAAAAGTTATTCCTTTGAAGTAGGGAAAAATTGGCTTTAGGCAAAAACTGTAACCATAGAGCTTTACCACCAGCCAAATATGCATGTAGTATAGCCTATTTCCATTGTTATTCTCTATGTGTTACATTGCCAGCATATTCCATGTGCTGACCCGTTTTCGGGCTGCAACGTTTCATGTTGCAGACTTTTCAGACGACGAGTAAGGTGCTTTTAGGTCGTGGTTCTATACTCAGTGATGCCGTTGGAGTTGATGGACTCGCTTATCTCCCAAGTCTTCCGCTGTTATCGTTTTTGGATGGCCTTAAGCCATATTTATTTCAATAAGTTCTCTTTTGAGACATTCGATGTAATAAGTGTGTGATTGCTACTCTGTTATAAATCCTCCAACTACTGTGTGGTGTCAGCATTACTGATCCAGGGATGACACTGAGCACAGAGATTAGACTGTTTGAGGTCTGGTCGCTACAAAGGTGGTATCAGAGCACACGCTGACTGTAGGACACGGCCACTAAGCTTAAGCCCTAGATCAGTACTCTTTCTTCTCATTTCTGACTCCTCATCTTTTCTATTCTTTAGGATGGCGGATGCAAGGATCAAGTTCGCGCAACCAGATGAGAATTCACCTTTTGGATATCACTTGAAGGAAGCTACTAGATACTTGAACATAGGAGTACCAAGCTTCACCGGTACTTCAACGCCACTTTACCCGAAGAGGAGCGCTGGAGGATTCAAGTCTACATTCCAGGAAGGACATTTGCACCAGTCACGGAGCCAATAGAGTTTACCTTTGATGTACCAACATGGAGCCTAGGAAAGAGCATGGCAGCTCACATCGCCATGGGACGAATTGGATAAGTTTACCACAACGATCTCAAGAATACTATCTACCAGATTTGTGGGCGCCGAGATGAGCATTGGGAGATGATCACCACCAGGAAGGACAGATCAATCACAGCTTATATTCAGGAGTTAAACCAACACATCCGACGCCAGGAGAATCAGATGTGCGCAGATATGGAGGAACTACAAAAGGCTATGAGCAAGATCAAGGAGCTAGAAGCAGAACTCAAGGCTACGCGTAAAGACTATATGGAAGAAATCGTCGCTCTAGTAAGACAGAACAGTAACCTTAAGGAGAAGATTGGAGTATTCATGGGAGGATCAGCACCCCGAGGAGAAGAGGATGAACCTACTTGTCCAGATAATTATATCATCATCGACGACACCGACTCGGATCTGGACGACAGCGATGATGACTATGTCGATGAAGCTGGAGCAGATATCATGGAATCTGCATCAGAGCAGTTTTTCTAGTTGACCCCCATAACAGTAGTAGAATTTTCCACCATATAATTAGTTTTAGTCCAAGCACTTTTGTAAACGATAGTTAGACCGTTGTATGCCCTTGTTTGAATTGATTGGAATGATATTGTGTGATTTTGTCTCATGTGCATATGGGTAGTGTTATCTCACTAGACCTCATTCTATTCTTAACTCTCCCCTTTAAACCCTCAGATGCCTCCGAGACGCGACCCCGAGTTTGTTTTCCCGCCAGAGATCACCCAGTTGATTCAGCAGCAGAATACCCTGATTCAAACATTGGTACAGAACCAAGGCAACAACAACAACAACAACCCACCACCACCACCTGTTGACCATCTGGCTCGTTTCTTAAGATTGAATCCGCCGGTGTTTTCCAGTAGCACCGAGCCGATAGTAGCAGATGATTGGCTCCGTAAGATAGGGAGGGAGTTGACCACTGCAGGATGCACAGATGGAGAAAAGGTGAAGTTTGCCGCACATCAGCTTGACAGACCCGCAGCAGTATGGTGGGAGAATTTTACAGCCACTTACCCTGTAGACACTGTCACATGGAATCAGTTTCAGCAAGCTTTTCGTACTGCCCATGTTTCAGCAGGAGCTATGCCCATGAAGAAGCGTGAGTTTCGCAACTTACGCCAAGGAGGACGGACAGTTGGCCAGTATGTGGATGATTTTAGTAAGCTAGCACGTTATGCCCCAGATGACGTTGCTACAGATGCAGCTAAGCAGGAGAAGTTTCTAGAAGGACTGAATGATGAGCTGAGCATGCAATTGATGGTAGCCACTTTCAATAACTACCAGGAGCTAGTAGATCGTGCTCTTATGATTGAAAGGAAGCAGCAGCAGATTGATAATCGTAAGAGGAAGTATGCACAGGGGAAGTACAATTCTGGAGCTCAGCAGAAGCCACGCTTTACCCCGAAGTCAGGAGGACATTTTCAGCATAATCACGGAGGAGGCAGCTCGCACAATCATAATGGCACAAAGAATGGAAACGGGAATGGAGGAAGCAATGGACAAAGCCGCACCAACCCGTCAACACCATCCAAGGTAGACCTGAGCCATATCACTTGTTATAAGTGCCGCAAGATGGGGCATTACGCAAATGATTGTCCTGAAGCCCAAAATGGAAATGGCAATGGAAGCTCAGGAAAGAAGACGAACCCTTTCAATAGGGGGCAGGTGAACCACGTTACCGTGGAGGAGGTTGAAGCTCAGCCAGACGTAGTAATAGGTAAGTTTTTGGTTAAGGCATTTACTGCAGTTGTTCTTTTCGATACTGGTGCATCGCATTCATACATATCAAGGGGATTCGTGAATAAGTTTAGCCTGCCCACTAAGACTCTTAAGACACCCATGCTAGTAAGTTCACCGGGAGATGAGTTTATGGTCAGTCAAGGATGCTTTCAGGTGCCATTGAGTATAGGAAGGCATGTTTTCCCCACGGATTTGATTATACTGGAATCCCAAGGATTGGATGTAATTCTTGGTATGGATTGGCTGTCGATGTATGGAGGAAACATTGATTGCGCCAGTAAGACAATTTTGCTTATGACACCAGAAGGGATAAGGATCAAGTATGTATCACGGCATGAGCCGAGAAGAGCACATGTAAATTCCTTATCAGGAGTTGTGCAGGAGGAAGTACCAGTGGTAAAGGATTTCCCCGATGTATTTCCAGAAGAGTTGCCAGGCATGCCACCGGATAGAGACATTGAGTTCTTAATTGAACTACTGCCAGGCACTGGGCCTATATCCAAGAGACCGTACAGGATGCCAGCCCAAGATTTGGAGGAAATTAAGAAGCAGATTAAGGAGTTGTTGGACAAAGGTTTTATTCGCCCAAGTTCTTCGCCTTGGGGATCGCCAATACTTCTGGTGGAGAAGAAGGATGGATCATTAAGAATGGTTGTTGATTATCGCGGATTGAATGAAGTAACAATCAAGAACAAGTACCCACTACCAATGATCAATGATCTGTTTATCGGTTGCAAGGAGCTAAGGTGTTTTCCAAGATCGATTTGCGATCAGGGTACAATCAGTTGAAGATTCGGGAGCAAGATATACCGAAGACGGCTTTTACCACCAGGTATGGGCTGTATGAGTATACCGTTATGTCATTTGGTCTGACTAACGCCCCAGCTTATTTTATGAAGATGATGAACAAGGTGTTTATGGAGTTTTTAGATAAGTTCGTCGTAGTGTTCATTGATGATATTTTGGTTTACTCGAAGAATGAAGAGGAACACAAGGAGCACTTGCGTTTGGTACTTGAGAAGCTCAGAGAACATCGGCTATACGCCAAGTTCAGCAAGTGTGAGTTTTGGTTGAAGGAAGTTGGATTTCTCGGACATGTTATATCCAGAGAAGGTATCGCAGTAGACCCCACTAAAGTTGTCACCATGACAAACTGGGAAGCACCAACAACAGTTGGAGAGATCAGGAGTTTCCTTGGACTCGCAGGATACTATCGGAGATTCATTGAAAATTTCTCGAAGATTGCGAAGCCTATGATAGAGTTGTTGAAGAAGGATACTAAGTTCATTTGGACTGAGGAGTGTGAGGCTAGTTTCCAAGAATTGAAGAAACGTTTGGTTACCTCACCAGTGTTGATTCTGCCAGATCAGACTAAGGATTATGAAGTGTATTGCGACGCTTCACGTCGAGGACTTGGAGCAGTGCTTATGCAAGAGGGAAGAGTTGTTTCGTATGCTTCACGATAGCTTAAGCCTCATGAGTTGAATTATGCTACTCATGATTTGGAGTTAGCAGCCGTAGTACATGCACTGAAAACGTGGAGACATTTTCTCATTGGAAATCGTTGTGAGATGTACACGGATCACAAGAGTTTGAAGTACATCTTCACGCAGAAGGAGTTAAATCTCAGGCAGAGGAGATGGTTGGAGCTTATTAAGGATTATGATATGAGATTGCATTATCACCCCGGGAAGGCTAACGTTGTAGCAGACGCGTTGAGCCGCAAGAGCCATGTCAATACTCTAATGACGGGAGGAATACCCAAGGAGTTAGCCGAGGATCTTCGAGGGCTATGTTTGGAAATAGTTCCGAGAGGCTATGTAGCAGCATTGGAGGTTCAGTCTACGTTGATGGATAAAATCAGAGAAGCTCAAAAGGCAGATAAGGAAGTTGCTTCCATTAAGGAACGGATGAGCAAGGGAAAGGCTAAAGGATTTCGTGAGGATGAGCATGATACCTTATGGTTTGAGGACCGTGTTTATGTTCCCAATAATCCGGAGATTAGGAAGTTGATTCTGCAAGAGGCACATGATTCACCATACTCGATTCATACCGGAAATACCAAGATGTATTTGGATTTGAAGGAAACTTTCTGGTGGACCGGAATGAAGAAGGATATTGCAGAGTATGTAGCAGTTTGTGATGTATGTCAGAGGGTGAAAGCAGAACACCAGAAGCCAGCTGGATTGTTGCAGCCATTGCCTATACCCGAATGGAAGTGGGACAAACTAGGCATGGATTTCATCACGGGATTGCCCAGGACTGGCTCAGGCTATGACTCGATTTGGGTTGTAGTCGATCGTTTGACGAAGGTAGCTCATTTCATCCCAGTAAAGACTACCTACAGCAGTGCCAAATTGGCTAAGATATATATGACAAGGATTGTATGTTTTCATGGAGTTCCGCGGAGTACCGTATCAGATAGAGGAACCCAATTCACCTCGAAGTTCTGGAAGCAGTTGCACGAAACATTGGGAACCAGGCTGGAGTTTAGCATAGCTTTCCACCCACAGACAGATGGACAGACCGAGAGAGTCAATCAGATTTTGGAGGATATGCTTAGAGTTTGTGTTTTGTATTATGGATCAAGTTGGGATGACAACTTGCCATACGCGGAGTTTTCTTACAACAATAGTTATCAATCCAGTTTGAAGATGGCCCCTTTCGAAGCCTTGTACGGAAGGAGGTGCAGAACCCCGTTGTTGTGGGATGAGGTTGGAGACCGCCAGTTGTTTGGACCAGATTTGATTAAGGAGTCTGAACAGAAAGTAAAGTTGATTCGCGACAGGCTCAAAGTAGCTCAGTCAAGGCAGAAGAGCTATGCAGATTCAAAACGTAAGGAGACAGAATACGAAGTCGGAGACAGAGTTTATCTTCGAGTATCTCCACTTCGAGGATTTAAGCGTTTTGGAGTTAAAGGAAAGTTAGCGCCACGTTTTGTGGGGCCATACAAGGTTTTGGAACGCATGGGAGAAGTAGCATACAAGTTGGAATTACCTGAGGGATTGTCAGGAGTTCACGATGTGTTCCATGTTTCACAGTTGAAGAAGTGTCATGCAGAGATGGCTGATATACCACTGAGAGATACCGTGCCACTGGAAACGATTCAGTTGAAAGAAGATTTGACCTATGAAGAGAAACCAGTTAAGATTCTGGAACGTGCCAGCAGAGTTACCCGCAGTAAGGTTATCAAGTTTTGCAAAGTTCAGTGGAGCCACCACACCGAGGAGGAAGCCACCTGGGAGCGAGAGGAAGATCTGCTCAAGGACCACCCTCACCTATTTGCTAGCCAACCCGAATCTCGAGGGCGAGATTCATCTTAAGGGGGGTAGGTTTGTAACATCCCAAATTTTCGATTTGGAATGTTATACATAGATCATCATTGCATATCATATTTTGTTTGCATTGTTGGCCCGATCCTAGAAATTCTACGCAACTCAAGGACCCACGGAGAGAGTTGGGGATTTCGTTATTTTCATATTTGGGTTTTTCCCAAATTTTGAAAATAGGATCGTTTGGTTTTATTTATTTTATCTTCAATTATTTCTACTACCAAAAATTCAGAGAGGGAATAAAATGACTTTCCCAAAATAAAGAAATAATGAAAATTTAATAAAAAAAATCAAATAAGGTTTATTTTGGAGTTTACGCCTTTTTATTTGAATTTAGGAAAAATGCGCGTTTTTCAAAATTGCATTTAGGCCCCAAATAAATGTTTATCTTGTCCGGCATGATTTTAGAAGCCGGGGAAAATTTATTTCGGGAGTTTTGGAGTCCGTTTAGTATTTCTTTTTATTTTTCTTCTGCGTGGAATTATTTAAAAAAGCGCGCACCCGACCTACGGGCCGTGCCTGAGCGGGACTCCACTCGGGGGGCACTATATATAGCGCCGCCCCGGCGCCCCCCCAGGCCCAGTCGCCCTGCCCGCCAGCCCGCCAGCCGCCGCCGGCCCATCCCGCGCAAACCCTAACCCTAGCCGCCGCCGCCGCCGCTCACGCCGCCGTCGCCGGACCCCGCCGACCCCGCCGCCGCACGCTCGCCGAGGTTCGCCGCCGCCTCGTTTTCCATGCCATTTTTTTAGAAAACCGAGCGGTTTTCCGTCGGTTTATTTTCGGTTTTTTAGTTTCGTTTTTTTTGTTAGATCGGTTTTATTTTCAGTTTAGTTTAATTAGCGAGCGTTCGCTCGTTCGTTCGTTTTAATGAACGTGTTCGTCAGATTAGTTTAGTTAACGAACGTTCGTTCGTTAACCCGTTCGTCGTTTTTCTTTTTCTCGGATTTAATCCGCGACTTTTCTGATCGCGATTCCTGATCCGATTTTCGTTTTAGTATAACTTTTTGCTCGTTTATCAGAATTAGGCGATTCAAGCACCTGGAGTTTCGTCTCGAAACCCTCTTTCCGAATAATATACTTAAACAAGTTTTTGCTTGTGTAAAAGTTGACTTAGATCTAGATTAGTAAAATGAAGCTGTTTTCTTTCGCCGTTTGACCTTCGTTGCTTTATTTGATTTGTTTCTTTTGCAAAACCGGAGTTCTTAAGTTGAACAATCTGATTAGATCTTTTACTCGAGTTTACCTGTGCATTAAATGAGTACTTATTATATGCTTGTTTGTTTGTCTGCGATAGAATACCCGGAGTGCGCCGCCTGTTACTTTGAGTCTCTAAGTCTCGCGGATCATCAGCAAGGCAAGTAACACTTGATCATACCTTTCTACTACCTAGTTTTATGCATTAGATCTATCCTCCAACATTGCATGATTAGGATCTAATTAAATTGTGGGTTGGTAAGTAGATGAGGTAGTACCTATTACCTGTTTTATTATCAAACCTTTGGGAGTTACATCTACGTTTGCTTATTATGCCATGCTATGCTAGTAGACGTGGATTGGGTGAGTGAATTTCCATGACAGATGTGAGATTGTTAATTAATGGTTTATTTAAGGTGGAAACTTAAACACACATCTGGGTGGATTGAGGCACCTGTTTTCTAGCAGGACTTGCCTGTATTTCTTCGGACCGCCACCCAGGCTCAAAGGGATCATGAGATTATTCAAACTAGAAACTTACTTGTGCAGCCACAAGCCATTATGGGCACTGGCATAGTTGACTAAGTTGTGTGAACTCTTACGGGTAGACTAGCAGATGTAGGGGAAAGTAGGTGTACCAGTCTACCCACATGTAAGGTGCTAGTGCTTCCGAAAGTCTATGTCTCGGTCATCCATTTCTCAAACATCATGTAGTGCGAGGAATCAAACGGAGGCAATCGAGTCTTGTGGGAAAAGTGCGCAAACCTCTGGAGAGTGTATAAACTAATCATGGTTAGCCGTGTCCCCGGTTATGGACGTGTTGAGTATCTAGTACTTGATTATCATGTGAATCTCATCATGTTACTTCTAATTTAATATTGTTGGGTTTAATGAGTACTTTTAAGTGGGATTGAGAATTCTGTCAACCATTCTCAATGTTTAACAACCACCATGATAGTTAAATAAAAGTTATTCCTTTGCAGTAGGGAAAAATTGGCTTTATGCAAAAACTGTAACCATAGAGCTTTACCACCAGCCAAATATGCATGTAGTATAGCCTATTTCCATTGTAATTCTCTATGTGTTACATTTCCAGCATATTCCATGTGCTGACCCGTTTTCGGGCTGCAACGTTTCATGTTGCAGACTTTTCAGACGACGAGTAAGGTGCTTTTAGGTCGTGGTTCTATACTCAGTGATGCCATTGGAGTTGATGGACTCGCTTATCTCTCAAGTCTTCCGCTGTTATCTTTTTTAGATGGCCTTAAGCCATATTTATTTCAATAAGTTCTCTTTTGAGACATTCGATGTAATAGGTGTGTGATTGCTACTCTATTATAAATCCTCCAAGTACTGTGTGGTGTCAGCATTACTGATCCAGGGATGACACTGAGCACAGAGATCAGACTGTTTGAGGTCTGGTCGCTACAGAGCAAGAACCGTTCTTACCTACGCATCAAAACCACAACGATAGTTCGTCAAGTTAGTGTTGTTTTAACCTTCGCAAGGACCGGGCTTAGCCACACTCGGTTCAACTAAAGTTGGAGAAACAAGACACCCGCTAGTCACCTGTGTGCATAGCACGGCGGTAAAACCAGTCTCGTGTAAGCGTACGCGTAATGTCGGTCCGGGCCGCTTCATCCAACAATACCGATGAACCAAAGTATGACATGCTGGTAAGCAGTATGACTTGTATCTCCCACAACTCACTTGTGTCCTACTCGTGCATATAACATCAACGCATAAAACCTAGGCTCTGATGCCACTATTGGGGAACATAGTAATTTCAAAAAAATTCCTACGCACACGCAAGATCATAGTGATGCATAGCAACGAGAGGGGAGAGTGTTGGCCACGTACCCTCGTAGACCGAAAGCAGAAGCGTTAGAACAACGCGGTTGATGTAGTCGTACGTCTTCACGGCCCGACCGATCAAGCACCGAAACTACGGCACCTCCGAGTTCTAGCACACGTTCAGCTCGATGACGATCCCCGGACTCCGATCCAGCAGAATGTCAGGGAAGAGTTCCGTCAGCACGACGGTGTGGTAATGATCTTGATGTTCTACCGTCGCAGGGCTTCGCCTAAGCACCGCTACAATATTATCGACGACTATGGTGGAGGGGGGGGGGCACCTCACACGGCTAAGAGATCAAGAGATCAATTGTTGTTGTCTCTAGAGGTGCCCCCTCCCCCGTATATAAAGGAGTGGAGGAGGGGGCCGGCCAAGGGGGTGGCGCGCCCTAGGGGGGGAGTCCAACCCCAACCGGGAGTAGGACTCCCCCTTTCCTATTAGGAGTAGGAGAGGGAAGGAAGAGGGGGGATGGAAGAAGGAAAGGGGGGGGGGGCCGTCCCCCTTCCCAATTCGGATTGGGCTTGGGGGGGGGGCGCCCCCTCCTTTGCTTCTTCTCCCTCCTTTCCACTAAGGCCCAATAAGGCCCATATACCTCCCGTGGGGTTCCGATAACCTCCCGGAGATCCGGTATTGTCCCAATCTCACCCGGAACCTTTCCGGTGTCCAAATATAGTCGTCCAATATATCGATCTTTATGTCTCGACCATTTTGAGACTCCTCATCATGTCTGTGATCACATCCGGGACTCCAAACAACCTTCAGTACATCAAAACTCATAAACTCATAATAAAACTGTCAACGAAACCTTAAGCGTGCGGACCCTACGGGTTCGAGAACTATGTAGACATGACCTAGAACTGTTTCCGGTCAATAACCAATAGCGGAACCTGGATGTTCATATTGGCTCCTACATATTCTACGAAGATCTTTATCGGTCAAACCGCATAACAACATACGTTGTTCCCTTTGTCATCGGTATGTTACTTGCCCGAGATTCTATCGTCGGTGTCTCAATACCTAGTTTAATCTCGTTACCGGCAAGTCTCTTTACTCGTAACGTAATGCATCATTCCGCAACTAACTCATTAGCTACATTGCTTGCAAGGCTTATAGTGATGTGCATTACCGAGAGGGCCCAGAGATACCTCTCCGACAATCGAAGTGACAAAACCTAATCTCGAAATACGCCAACTCAACATGTACCTTTGGAGACACCTGTAGAGCTCCTTTATAATCACCCAGTTACGTTGTGACGTTTGGTAGCACACAAAGTGTTCCTCCGGTAAACGGGAGTTGCATAATCTCATAGTTATAGGAACTTGTGTAAGTCATGAAGGAAGCAATAGCAACATACTAAACGATCAAGTGCTAAGCTAACGAAATGGGTCAAGTCAATCACATCATTCTCCTAATGATGTGATCTCGTTAATCAAATGACAACACATGTCTATGGTTAGGAAACATAACCATCTTTGATTAATGAGCTAGTCAAGTAGAGGCATACTAGTGACATTAAGTTTGTCTATGTATTCACACATGTATCATGTTTCCGGTTAATACAATTCTAGCATGAATAATAAACATTTATCATGATATGAAGAAATAAATAATAACATTATTATTGCCTCTAGGACATATTTCCTTCACTCAGTACTCAAGAACAAAAGGCACTGATACGTTCATTTTGCATCATGCTTTTATATCAATATTTATTGCATTATGGGCTGTTATTCCACGTTATGTCACAATACTTATGGCTATTCTCTCTTATTTTACAAGGTTTACATGAAGAGGGAGAATGCCGGCAGCTGGAATTCTGGGCTGGAAAAGGAGCAAATATTGGAGGCCTATTCTGCGCAACTCAAAAGTCCTGAAACTCCACGGAATATCTTAAAATAAATAAAGAAAAATCGTCGCCAAAGATGAAGGCCAGGGGGCCCACACCCTGCTCACGAGGGTGGGGGGCTTGCCCCCCCTGGGCGCGCCCCCCTACCTCATGGGCCCCCTGGTGGCTCTCCGACGCCCATCTTCTCCTATATGAAGTCTTTCGATGAGAAAAAAATAGAAGGCAACCTTTCGGGATGAGACTCCGCCGCCACGAGGCGGAACCTTGGCGGAACCAATCTAGGGCTCCGGCAGAGCTGTTCTGCCGGGGACACTTCCTTCTGGGAGGGGGAAATCATCACCATCATCATCACCAATGCTCCTCTCAACGGGAGAGGGCAATATCCATCAACATCTTTACCAGCACCATCTCATCTCCAAACCCTAGTTCATCTCTTGTATCCAATTCTTGTCTCCAAGTCCGGGATTGGCGCTAGTAGGTTGCTAGTAGTGTTGATTACTCCTTGTAGTTGATGCTAGTTGGTTTATTTGGTGGAAGATCATATGTTCAGATCCTTTATGCATATTATTACCCCTCTGATTATGAACATGAATATGCTTTGTGAGTAATTACGTTTGTTCCTGAGGACAAGGTGAGGACAAGGGAGAAGTCTTGCTATTAGTAGTCATGTGAATTTGGTATTCGTTCGATATTTTGATAAGATGTATGTTGTCTAGCCTCTAGTGGTGTTATGTGAACGTCGACTACATAACACTTCACCATTATTTGGGCCTAGAGGAAGGCATTGGGAAGTAATAAGTAGATGATGGGTTGCTAGAGTGACAGAAGCTTAAACCCTAGTTTATGCGTTGCTTCGTAAGGGGCTGATTTGGATCCATATGTTTCATGCTATGGTTAGGTTTACCTTAGTACTTTTGTTATAGTTGCGGATGCTTGCAATAGAGGTTAATCATAAGTGGGATGCTTGTTCAAGTAAGAATAGCACCCAAGCACCGGTCCACCCACATATCAAATTATCAAAGTACCGAGCGTGAATCATATGAGCGTGATGAAAACAAGCATGACGATATTCCCATGTGTCCTCGGGAGTGCTTTTCCTATTATAAGAGTTTGTCCAGGCTTGTCCTTTGCTATAAAAAGGATTGGGCCACCTTGCTGCACTTTATTTACTTTTGTTACTTGTTGCTCGTTACAATTTATCTTATCACAAAACTATCTGTTACCACTTATTTCAGTACTTGCAGAGAATACCTTGCTGAAAACCGCTTATCATTTCCTTCTGCTCCTCGTTGGGTTCGACACTCTTACTTATCGAAAGGACTATGATAGTTCCCCTATACTTGTGGGTCATCAAGACTCTTTTCTGGCGCCTTTGCCGAGGAGTGAAGCGCCTTTGGTAGGTGGAATTTGGTAAGGAAAAATTTATATAGTGTGCTGAAATTTTATGTCACTTGTTACTATGGAAAGTAATTGTCCGAGGGGCTTGTTCGGGGTATCTTCACCCCGTCCAGTAGAGCAAAGAGTTGCTCCTCAACCTACTCAACCTACTGAACCTATTGAAAATGAAACTCCTTTTGAGATTCCTTCGGGTATGATGGAAAAACTGCTAGCTAACACTTTTACAGGAGATGGAACAAAGCATCCTGATGAACATATACGCTATGTGGATGATGTTTGTGGACTATTTAAGCTTGAAGGTATAACCGATGGTGTTGTTAAGAAAAAGGCCTTCCCTTTATCTTTGAAGGGAGACGCATTGACATGGTATAGGCTATGTGATGATATGAGACCATGGAACTATAAAAGATTGAAATTGGAATTTCATCAAAAGTATTACCCTATGCATCTTGTTCATCGTGATCGCAATTATATATATAATTTTTGGCCTCGCGAAGGAGAAAGCATCGCTCAAGCTTGGGGGAGGCTTAAATCAATGTTATATTCATGCCCCAATCATGAGCTCCCAAGAGAAGTAATTATGCAAAGTTTTTATGCTCAGCTTTCTGATAACAATCGCACCATGCTCGATACTTCTTGTGCTGGCTCTTTTATGATGAAGAATATTGAATTTAGATGGAATTTATTGGATAGAATTAAACGCAACTCTGAAGATTGGGACCTCGACAAAGGTAAGGAGTCAGGTATGACACCTAAGTTTGATTGTGTTAAATCTTTTATGGATACCGATATTTTCCGTAAGTTTAGCACTAAATATGGACTTGACTCTGAGATAGTAGCTTCTTTCTGTGAATCTTTTGCTACTTATGTTGATCTCCCCAAGGAGAAGTGGTTTAAATATCATCCTCCCATAGAAGTAAAAGTAGCCGCACCTATTAAAGTTGAAGAAAAGACTGTCACTTACAATGATCCTATTGTTCCCACTTCTTATGTTGAGAAACCACCTTTCCCTGTTAGAATGAAGGATCATGCTATAGCTTCAACTGTTGTTCGTAAAAGCAATACTAGAACTTATATACCTCCTGAGCAAGTCAAAGTAGAACCCAATATTGCTATTGTTAAAGATCTCTTGTCTGATAATATTGATGGGCATGTTATTCAATTCTGTGGTGAAACTGCTAGAATTGCTAAACCTTGTGCTAGAGATAAACATAGACCTGTGGTAGGCGTGCCTGTTATTTCTGTTAAAATAGGAGATCATTGTTATCATGGCTTATGTGATATGGGTGCTAGTGCTAGTGTTATACCCATTGATTTATACAAAGAAATTATGCATGAAATTGCACCTGCTGAGTTAGAAGATATTGATGTTACAATTAAACTTGCCAATAGAGATACTATATCTGCAATAGGAATTGTTAGAGATGTTGAAGTCTTGTGTGGAAAAACCAAATATCCCGCTGATTTTCTTGTTCTTGGTTCTCCACAAGATAGCTTTTGTCCTATTATATTTGGTAGACCCTTCTTGAATACTATTAATGATAAGATAGACTGCGAGAAGAATGTTGTTACTATTGGCTTGGATGATATGGTTCATGAGTTTAATTTCTTTAAATTTAGTAAACAACATCGTGAGGAAGAATTGCCTAGTAAGGATGAAATTATTGGTCTTGCTTCTATTGCCGTACCTCCTAGTGATCCTTTAGAACACTATTTGCTAGACCATGAAAATGATATGTTCATGAATGAAAGAAGGGAAATAGATGAAGTATTCTTTAAACAGGAACCTATTCTGCAACACAATTTGCCTGTTGAAATCCTAGGGGATCCTCCTCCACCCAAGGGTGATCCCGTGTTTGAGCTTAAACCGTTGCCTGATAATCTTAAATATGCTTATCTTGATGAAAAGAAAATATATCATGTCATTATTAGTGCTAACCTTTCAGAGCATGAAGAAGATAGATTATTGAAAACTCTGAAAAAGCACCATGCCGCTATTGGATATACTCTGGATGATCTTAAGGGCATCAGTCCCACTCTATGTCAACATAAAATAAATTTGGAAGCGGATGCCAAACCAGTTTGTGATCCTCAACGACGTTTGAATCCTAAAATGAAAGAAGTGGTAAGAAAAGAAATACTCAAGCTTCTGGAGGCAGGTATAATTTATCCCGTTGCTGATAGTCAGTGGGTAAGTCCTGTCCATTGTGTCCCTAAGAAGGGAGGTATTACTGTTGTCCCTAATGATAAAGATGAATTGATTCCGCAAAGAATTATCACAGGTTATAGGATGGTAATTGATTTCCGCAAATTAAATAAAGCTACTAAGAAAGATCATTACCCCTTACCTTTTATTGATCAAATGCTAGAAAGATTATGCAAACATACACATTATTGCTTTCTAGATGGTTATTCTGGTTTCTCTCAAATACCTGTGTCGGCTAAAGATCAATCAAAGACTACTTTTACATGCCCTTTTGGTACTTTTGCTTATAGACGTATGTCTTTTGGTTTATGTAATGCACCTGCTACCTTTCAAAGATGCATGATGGCTATATTCTCTGACTTTTGCGAAAAGATTTGTGAGGTTTTCATGGACGACTTTTCCTTCTATGGTTCCTCTTTTGATGATTGCCTGAGCAATCTTGCTCGAGTCTTGCAGAGATGTGAAGAAACCAATCTTGTCTTGAATTGGGAAAAGTGCCACTTTATGGTTAATGAAGGTATTGTCTTGGGGCACAAAGTTTCTGAGAGAGGTATTGAAGTTGATAAAGCCAAGGTTGATGCTATTGAAAAGATGCCATGTCCCAAGGACATCAAAGGTATAAGAAGTTTCCTTGGTCACGTCGGATTCTATAGGAGGTTCATTAAGGACTTCTCAAAAATCTCTCGGCCTCTGACTAATTTATTACAAAAATATGTACCATTTATCTTTGATGATGATTGTGTAGAAGCATTTGAAATACTTAAGAAAGCATTAGTCTCTGCACCTGTTGTTCAACCACCTGATTGGAATTTACCCTTTGAAATTATGTGTGATGCTAGTGATTATGCTGTAGGTGCTGTTCTAGGGCAAAGAGTTGATAAGAAATTAAATGTTATCCATTATGCTAGTAAGACTCTAGACAATGCTCAAAGAAATTATGCTACTAGCGAAAAGGAACTTTTAGCAGTTGTATTTGCTTGTGATAAATTCAGACCCTATATTGTTGATTCTAAAGTAACTATTCACACTGATCATGCTGCTATTAAATATCTTATGAAAAAGAAAGATGCAAAACCTAGACTTATTAGATGGGTTCTCTTGCTGCAAGAACTTGATTTGCATATTGTTGATAGAAAAGGAGCTGAGAACCCCGTTGCAGACAACTTATCTAGGTTAGAAATTGTTCTTGATGACCCACTACCTATTGATGATAGCTTTCCTGATGAACAATTAAATGTCATAAGCACTTCTCGTAGCACTCCATGGTATGCTTATTATGCTAATTATATTGTTGCTAAATTTATACCACCTAGCTTCACATACCAACAAAAGAAAAAGTTTTTCTATGACTTGCGACATTACTTTTGGGATGACCCACATCTTTATAAAGAAGGAGTAGATGGTGTTATTAGACGTTGTGTACCTGAGCATGAACTGGAACAGATCCTACGCAAGTGTCACTCCGAAGCTTATGGAGGACACATGCTGGAGATAGAACTGCACACAAGGTATTGCAATCAAGTTTTTATTGGCCTACTCTCTTCAAGGATGCCCGTAAGTTTGTTTTGTCTTGCGATGAATGTCAAAGAATTGGTAATATTAGTAGACGTCAAGAAATGCCTATGAATTATTCACTTGTTATTGAACCATTTGATGTTTGGTGCTTTGATTATATGGGACCTTTTCCTGCCTCTAATGAATATACACATATTTTAGTTGCTGTTGATTACGTTACTAAGTGGGTAGAAGCTATTCCAACTAGTAGTGCTGATCATAACACTTCTACTAAAATGCTTAAGGAAGTTATTTTTCTGAGGTTTGGAGTCCCTAGATATTTAATGACTGATGATGGTTCACACTTTATTCATGGTGCTTTCCGTAAGACGCTTGCTAAATATGATGTTAATCATAGAATTGCATCTCCATATCACCCACAGTCTAGTGGTCAGGTAGAATTGAGCAATAGAGAGCTCAAATTAATTTTGCAAAAGACTGTCAATAGGTCTAGGAAGAATTGGTCCAAGAAACTGAATGACGCATTATGGGCCTATAGAACTGCATATAAGAATCCTATGGGTATGTCTCCGTATAAGATGGTTTATGGAAAAGCATGTCACTTACCCCTCGAACTAGAACATAAGGCATATTGGGCTATTAAAGAGCTCAACTATGATTTCAAACTTGCCGGTGAGAAGAGGTTATTTGATATTAGCTCACTTGATGAATGGAAAACCCAAGCTTATGAAAATGCCAAGTTGTTTAAAGAAAATGTTAAAAGATGGCATGACAAAAGGATACAAAAGCGTGAGTTTAATGTAGGTGATTATGTATTGCTATACAACTCTCGTTTAAGATTTTTTGCAGGAAAACTTCTCTCTAAATGGGAAGGTCCCTACGTTATCGAGGAGGTCTATCGTTCCGGTGCCATAAAAATCAACAACTTCGCAGGCACAAATCCGAAGGTGGTAAACGGTCAAAGGATCAAACACTATATTTCAGGTAATCCCATAAGTGTTGAAACTAATATTATTGAAACCGTAACCCCGGAGGAATACATAAAGGACACCTTCCAGACCGTTCCAGACTCCGAAAAGGAATAGGTATGTGGTACGGTAAGTGAACCGACTCCAAAACAATTTTTAAGGCAATATTTCTCCGTTTTGGAATATTTAGAAAAATAGAAAAATAAGTAGTAGTCCGGGGAGGACACGAGGCCTCCACGAGGGTGGAGGGCGCGCCCTACCCCCTAGGCGCGCCCCCCTACCTCGTGAGCACCTCGTTTGCCCTCCGGACTCCGTTTTCTTGCACGATACGTATTTTGGTCGGTAAAAATTCATTATATATACTCCCGAAGGTTTTGACTCTCGTATCACGCAAATCTCCCCTGTTCTTGTTTCGAGCTGTTTTTCTGACAGGTCTAGATCATCATGACGACCCCAAGTGCTTCCAAGGACAAGTTCTTCGAGAAGGTGATCAACCCTTACCTCGCGGAGGTGCTGCGACACCCTCAAACCATTGAGATGCGTGATGGGTTGCTGCACATCCGCGATGTTGAGGGACCAAAGGGAACCTGAAGCGTGGAGTCGAGGCTCAAAGCAATGGAGCAACAACTTTTCAAGTGCCAGGGGATGGTGGAGCGTGGAATCAACGCTACCCACAAGATGCTCGCGGAGTTCACCAACAATTACGAGCCGGATGCCAAGAAGACCGAGGAAGCCATCTTCAAGCTACATGAGAAGATCGAGCACCTCCAAGCCCAAATCTATAATCTGCAAAACCAAAACTGTGAGTATGAATATAGATTCAAAAGGATGAGTTTGGCTGCAAATTTGAGGATTCCGGAGACTCGATCATCCTTCTATGATGGTGAGCCTATGCCATGGAAGGTGGACGACAAGCTTGCATCATCAACAACACCTCCACCACCACCAACAAAGAAGGAGACATAATCATCTGGGTATGGGCACTCCCCTTGGCAACTGCCAAGCTTGGGGGAGGTGCCCTGGTATCGTATCACCATCACAACTCCTATCTTTACCGTTTTTCTTAGTTTGATCCTATTAGTAGTATCTTGATTTAGTAGAATAAAGTCATGGCATGATTTAGTTTTGAGTTTTGCTTTATGATCCTTCTTTGTAATCGAGTCCGTGAGCTATATAAAGATTAGTGTTGAGTCAAGGGCTTGAGTATTTTGCCATGATCTTGGGTGATTAGAAGAAAAAGAATAAAAGGAATCAAAGAGTTCATATTGATCTTAGTGAAAGCAATGACTTCACATATAAAGAGTATGATGATTAAAAGTTGTTGGGAGTTGGCAAATATAGCTTTGGTCATCGTTGCAATTAATAGGAAGTAATGAGGAAAGAGAGGTTTCACATATAGATATATTATCATTGACATCTTTTATGATTGGGAGCACTCATTAAAATATGACATGCTAAAGAGTTGATGTTGGACAAGGAAGACAACATAATGAGTTATGTTTTCTTACATCTGAGATAAAGTATGTTGTCATGGATCCTCTACCGTGTTGAGCTTGCCTTCCCCCCGCTCATGCTAGCCAAATTCCTAGCACCAAGTAGAAATACTACTTGTGCTTCCAAATACCCTTAAACCAGTTTGCCATGAGACTCCACCATATCTACCTATGGATTGAGTAAGATCCTTCAAGTAAGTTGTCATCGGTGCAAGCAATAAAAATTGCTCTCTAAATATGCATGAATTATTAGTGTGGAGAAAATAAAGTTTGTACGAACTTGTTGTGGACGCAATAAAAGCGACAGACTGCATAATAAAGGTCCACATACAAGGGGCAATATAAAGTGACGTTCTTTTGCATTAAGATTTTGTGCATCAACCCTAAACGCGCATGACAACCTCCGCTTCCCTCTGCGAAGGGCCTATCTTTTATTATTATCCTCTACCTTATGCAAGAGTCACGGTGATCTTCACCTTTCCTTTTTCATTTTATCCTTTGGCAAGCTCAGCATGTTGGAAAGAACATGATATATATCTAATTGGATGTAGGGGAGCATGAATTATTATTGTTGACATTACCCTTGAGGTAAAAGGTTGTGGGGCAAAACTATAAGCCCCTATCTTTCTTTGTGTCCGATTAAAACTCCGTAACCACAAGTATTGCGTGAGTGTTAGCAATTATGAAGGACTAAGTGATAGTTGAGTATGTGGACTTGCTTTTAAGCTCTGACATAGACTTTTTCCGATGTTATGATAAATTGCAGTTGCTTCAATGACTGAGATTGTAATTGTTGGTGCTCAATAAGGTTTCTGATTCATACTTTGGCTTTATGAAAAGATCATCACTTGAATATGAGTAATCATATGACAAAACCTATTTATGTTGCTGTTATAGAAATAATCATGATGCCTTCATGTCCGTATTTTATTTTTATTGACGCCTGTACCTCTAAACATGAGGACATATTTATTGTTATCGGCTTTTCGCTTGAGAACAAGCGAGGCCTAAGCTTGGGGGAGTTGATACGTTCATTTTGCATCATGCTTTTATATCAATATTTATTGCATTATGGGTTGTTATTCCAGGTTATGTCACAATACTTATGGCTATTCTTTCTTATTTTACAAGGTTTACATGAAGAGGGAGAATGCCGGCAGCTGGAATTCTGGGCTGGAAAAGGAGCAAATATTGGAGGCCTATTCTGCGCAACTCCAAAAGTCCTGAAACTCCACGGAATATCTTAAAATAAATAAAGAAAAATCGTCGTCAAAGATGAATGCCAGGGGGCCCACACCCTGCTCACGAGGGTGGGGGGCGCGCCCCCCGGGGCGCGTCCCCCTACCTCGTGGGCCCCCTGGTGGCTCTTCGACGCCCATCTTCTCCTATATGAAGTCTTTCGATGAGAAAAAAAATAGAAGGCAACCTTTCGGGACGAGACTCCGCCGCCACGAGGCGGAACCTTGGCGGAACCAATCTAGGGCTCCGGCAGAGCTGTTCTGCCGGGGACACTTTCCTCCGGGAGGGAAAAATCATCACAATCGTCATCACCAACGCTCCTCTCATCGGGAGAGGGCAATCTCCATCAACATCTTCACCAGCACCATCTCATCTCCAAACCCTAGTTCATCTCTTGTATTCAATTCTTGTCTCCATGTCCGGGATTGGTGCTAGTAGGTTGCTAGTAGTGTTGATTACTCCTTGTAGTTGATGCTAGTTGGTTTATTTGGTGGAAGATTATATGTTCAGATCCTTTATGCATATTATTACTCCTCTGATTATGAACATGAATATGCTTTGTGAGTAATTATGTTTGTTCCCAAGGACAAAGGAGAAGTCTTGCTATTAGTAGTCATGTGAATTTGGTATTCGTTCGATATTTTGATAAGATGTATGTTGTCTAGCCTCTAGTGGTGTTATGTGAACGTCGACTACATAACACTTCACCATTATTTGGGCCTAGAGGAAGGCATTGGGAAGTAATAAGTAGATGATGGGTTGCTAGAGTGACAGAAGCTTAAACCCTAGTTTATGCGTTGCTTCGTAAGGGGCTGATTTGGATCCATATATTTCATGCTATGGTTAGCTTTACCTTAATACTTTTGTTGTAGTTGCGGATGCTTGCAATAGAGGTTAATCATAAGTGGGATGCTTGTTCAAGTAAGAACAGCACCCAAGCACCGGTCCACCCACATATCAAATTATCAAAGTACCGAACGCGAATCATATGAGCGTGATGAAAACCAGCTTGGCGATATTCCCATGTGTCCTCGGGAGCGCTTTTCCTATTATAAGAGTTTGTTCAGGCTTGTCCTTTGCTACAAAAAGGATTGGGCCACCTTGGTGAACTTAATTTACTTTTGTTACTTGTTGCTCGTTACAATTTATCTTATCACAAAACTATCTGTTACCACTTATTTCAGTACTTGCAGAGAATACCTTGTTGAAAACCGCTTATTATTTTCTTCTGCCCCTCGTTGAGTTCGACACTCTTACTTATCGAAAGGACTACGATAAACCCCCTATACTTGTGGGTCATCAGGCACGTGTTGTTTTTCCTCGGTGCCACGAACTAAACCCTCGACTTACACCAAAATCTTTCACGAAGTCTTATCTACATGTGACATATTTTCTGGCTCGTCGATCCTCATTTACAAAATGCAACCGTCATCATGTACATTCGTGTATGTATGTACAATGATCTTTTGTTAGAGACATGACAGACAATAGAAATAAAGACGATCTAATAAACACAGAGGACACAAGATTTTAACGTGGGAAAAACCCTCCAATGAGAAGGGTAAAAAACCACGGGCACTAGCCTTATAAACGCCAGGGATTTACAACAATGGTTATCCTGTGCGACGGCTTACAAGAGGTATGTAACGTGGCGACCTACGTCGAAATTGATCCATACCCCCAAGCATCCTAGGCAGGCGACCAGACTGCTCCGGTACGGCCCAAGCCTCCCGGCGACGAGCCTCCACACTGATATGCCAGCAGTAGCCTTTATATAAATTTGGATCACAACTACAGATTAAGGGGCGCACAAGCACGTTTAGCGACGGTGATCTCTGAACCAGGATGGCTGGCATGGCGACGAAAGTTGTGAAGAGAGAGCCCACCGGCCACTTTTGCGCATGACAACACACACTGACTGTGACCAAGAAAACAAATATTGACAGGATGCTGTGCTGGGTTTTTGTCGCGTCGATCTTACGGGCCCACCCGTCCAGGCCAGATTTTGGCGATGACCAGGAAGGAACCCAGTCGCTCGGCGGAGTCGGAGGGAGCGGCCTTCTTCACGGTGGGTGAGACGTACCGTTGCCTTCGCTGGTTCGATTACTCACCCTCGCGGGCGTGTCAAGCTGCCGCTATCAAATCATTATCATTTGCGCCATATGGACCATCTGAGCTCCAATTCTCCAGTGCATGCGTGAACCACCTAGCCAGCCGCCACCACCACCCTAGTAGCCTAGGAAGGAGTAGCTTGCAGTTGCAGCCCGGCTCTGGCTCTGGCTCTGGCTCAACCGAGGAATGCCTGATCTGAGCTTCATGTGCATAATTAACAATCAATTCCATGCGGAGGATTTTTACGTTAATTAAGACGACACGCTGGCCCCATGAGATATGTCGACGTCGAATTGTCGACCCTCTTTAGTTGGCTTTTATCACGCCTGTAATAAGAGTATCATAACTAGTATCATGCATGCCAACTAGGCAACTTTGATGATGTGGCATAGAATTAAATGAAGTAAGAGAGGGTTAAGTATCATATCATGATACCGTATCATAATTAATGCTACACTAGTATGTGTCATGCATGACAATAAATAAAGTCATCTATGATACTAACATATGATACTATGCATTAGGGAGGTAGTATCATACACTAGTATCATATGCATGATACTAACTTCTATGATACTAACATATGATACTATGCATTAGGGAGGTAGTATCATACACTAGTATCATATGCATGATACTAACTTATGATACTACCCAGGGCCGGCCCTGAGCCATGGCGGCGAGTGAGGCCGTCTAGGGCCCATACCCGGCAGGGGCCCACACCTTGTGTCGTGTGTATATATTTGGTGAAGAGGCGCAGCAGATTTGCTGCTATTCGCTTCGTTATTTACGCTAATTAATGCTAATCGCTTCGTTAATCTACCGGAAAGCGCCGCCGTCTCCCGTTTTCTTCCATCGTTCTTCTTCCGGCCTTGAGTCCTTTTCTTCCCCGTTAATTGCCCCAAGTCCCCAGGAGCCCAGGACTACAAAAAATGCAGATTAAATAATTCTTCTGCGTTCTTCTAGCTACTGTATCTACTAAGTGTCCCACATGGCCAAGGTCGAGGCCGCCGCCGCCGCCGACGAACCGACGTCACACGCAAGACCACATTCAGCTGCCTGTTGAGACCTTGACGGCAACGCTCGAGCCCTGTATCATGCAACGACGACGGCGAGGCAGGGGCCCAGGCGGGCAGTAGAGTCCATGGGTTTTCGGGTTGCAGAGGCTACACACCATCTGTGTAATTATTTTAACAATTGAACATTGTCTAATTAATTTTTCCTGTTCTAATGAAGTGATCCTTAGCTTCTTTTATGTCATTTTTAGCACAATTACAGGCAGGAGGTAGATTGATTGCTTAAGTATATCTTGAGTTTCGACAAATGGGCTTAAATTTCTTCTAGTTTACTCCAAAGTTGAGTTGAGGAGTCGGGACTTGAGAATTCAGGTGTTCTCTCTCCCTTCTTATAAAAATGTTGCCTAATTGATTATGTCCACGGTTCGTTGGAGCCCATGTCATATAATTACATATACATTATGTATTAGTATCTTGTTAGCAAACAAGAATTCATATTTTGGTTTTTTGTACTTTATAATGATTTTTGTAGTATATAATATATAGGTGTGCAAATATTTCCTTTCATCCCATTATTATAGTCATTGGGCCCACTATACCAGATCGCACTAGGGCCCTTGAAATGCCAGGGCCGGCCCTGATACTACCCATTACAACCAGCCTCAAGGCATATACTGTATGTGTGTAATGTAATTTAAAACAAACCACGAGCCACACAGGATGTAAAGCGTGGCTGTCCATTTAATTAAGAAGGTGCTGCCGGCGTGCCACGTAACCGGCCACGTCGCTTTTGTGCTCGGGACCTCCACAACTACATGCCCGCTGGGCCAGCCGAAGGAAAGGATCGACGATACTGCAACTGTACGCGCAACACCGTACGTACTACGTAGACGGCGACCCAATGGACTGGATCCTAGCCGCCGGTGCCGATCCATTTAGCTAAGCCAGTACACTCTGCTACTATACATGATGCGTGTACTATGCATGTAGACATCGATCAAGGAGCTTTCGGGCTCTTCGGTTCCATTGAAGGCCCTTCACGTTGGCATCAGCTAGGCATGCATTGCCGTTGCTCCGTTCGTTCGTTCGTTGATCAATAAACGTACTACTCCGTAGTAGCGGTGTAGCTTTCCACGCTTGATTGGAACGGACTGGCAGCATGGCTCGGCCATGGACGCGCCACCCACCGCGCTATACCTGGCAACAGGAGCTCGCTTGTCGCTGGCCATGGCTGTCAAACTGTAACCGCACATGTTAAGCTAGCTATAGCTACTGGTACTGGCACGCGAATATCCCGATCGAAGCGCTTTCCGCTCCTTCCGATCTGCGAGTATCCATTACTCTACTCGCGGCGGTCTTAGTTTACTCGCGCGGATCACATGAGGAGGTATCTTCTTCAGTGCAGATGCTGATCAGGGCTCGATCGGCGTGCATGTGGCTACTGCGCCAGCTCGCATCACCGGAAGCTTTTGCGCTTGCTTATGCCCTAATGATGCCGTCTTTTGCTTTGGTCTGGTGGGACTAAACAACGCCGAGATGAGACGATGGGGGGCGCTATTTTATGGACGCGCGCCCCACGCAGTCCCTGGTATTTTTTTCTTTCGGTCTTCTCTAGCTAGCTCGCCGATCGATCCGTGACCTACATACATGTAGGTCTACGCGACGAGCATTCGAGAAGCGCTTAATCAATTGACAGGTACGGCACACGTACGCTCGGAGTATCGTATCTGGAAATACTACGCCGATTTGGTCAGCAAGCGGATCCTCCTGCACTGTTTTCTGTTGATGCATCTCGCCACCTTCCTTTGGTTGCACTGTTTATTTTAGGGTTTTATTCAACTAAACCGATTTCCCCCCTCATTTCTAGAGACTACTACGTCTGAATTGTTTTTCACAGCCATATTGAATGGAGCCACTGCAGAGTGATTGATATATTTAACGGAACTCCTTACTTCCATCGCATTATTGCAACCCCACCTGTTTGTTGCAAGCAAGATCCAAATCTTCAGGATCTCTGATGGAAGATCCACGCGCAATTTTAATCCGGCAACGAACCCAATTAAGCAGGGAATGGTTGAACAGAGAGGTTCTTGTTACTTCATTGGTTGCAAGTTGCAACCCATTTGCTTGTACAGAGGATACCCTTTTAGAGGAAAAGACATAGGGTCCGACTTTATAGAATAAGCCATGAAATGGCAGAGCCAACCATACAAAACTACTCCCTCCGTCCAAAAATAATTGTCTCAACTTTGTATCAACTTTGAGACGGAGAAAGTATGAACTATATGTGGAATATAAACTCACATATCAGTTACACACACTGTCCTGTATAAGAAAATGAAGAGTGGAATTTCTCACGAGATATCTGCTTTAGGTACCACTCCCTTGGTTCACTATTATAAGACATTTTAGGTATTTCGATATAGACTAGATACATAGTGAAATGAGTAAACAAACA
Organism: Triticum timopheevii; assembly: GCA_963921465.1. Classification (NCBI taxonomy): domain Eukaryota; kingdom Viridiplantae; phylum Streptophyta; class Magnoliopsida; order Poales; family Poaceae; genus Triticum; species Triticum timopheevii. Next base: position 423,099,827 of record OY997272.1, read on the forward strand.
CACTAAAACACGTCTACATCCAATTAGAGAAAAAAGTTAGAACATCTTGTAATAGTGAATGGAGGGAGTATTGATGAGTAGAGTAGGCTAGATGAGTATAGAGGGAGGGGAAGAAAATCTTAAACCCCAATTAATGAAGCCGGTAAAGCATGAAGAGCTAGAATGGCAGCAAACAACCAAAGAGAGAAATTTGTTGGAGTAGGGGGTAGTGACACTAAGAGCAACTCTAGTAGAGTCTCCATAAGGTATCTAGAGTGCACTCCATATACATTTGGAGGTTGGGCTGGCGACATGCAAACCTAGAGTCGTTATATCTCGGCCTCTATTTTTTTTTCATTTTCAGATTCAAACACTTTGATTGCCTCCAAATTTAAACGCTTAGCACATCAAACAAACATGCACATAGTTTTTGACAAATTGCATGGACAAAATCATTTAAACCGATGGCATGTACAAATCAAATGTTTCCAACGTGTGCACCGCCCCCTTCTCCTCCGACATGTGCACCCATCCCTTCTCTGAGATCCCTAAAATGTATGATCACCGTTCACGCCTTCCTCCAAAATTCTCGTGCCACTGGATCCATCATGACGTGAACCGATTTTCCTCGGCTTTTCGTTCAGTTGTCACCCAACGCTCCTGTTTCGAGACTACACGCCTTCCTCCATCTTTCTCTAACGTTGTGTACTCTCTTGCATACCATCTCAACTCGCTTTATTGTCTTGGATCTCCTCCTCTTCCATCTTTAGCTTTTTCAACTCCCTCTTCTCGGCGTACTCGTTTCTTGTCCTCATCAACCTATTGATCTTTTTTTCATGGCCTCCGCCTCTCCTTCCCTATTGAGCTTCTCTTTTCCTCTCTTACTCATGTCGGGCCAACCTGTGATAGACACTGGAGTGGGACTTTTAGGCACCCTTTCCCTTTCCTCTCCATCACCATTATCATCTTCACCGTACTCCATATCGAAGAGGAATTGCTGCATTTCTCAGTTTTTGGAGTGTCATCCTCATTCCACGAATTCCACTTCTCGTGGCCTTCCAAAAATGTGGAGGCTAAACAATTTTTTGGCTTGACCATTTTTGTGTACCTCTCTCAGGTTATGTTATCCTAAAACAAAGGAAATGCTCAAAGTATGCAAATGTGGCAATAAAACAACAAGATTCCTTACACACTGGTCAATGGTGACAACGCCAGGAGGAGCGAGCTTCACTTGCTCCAAACAACCCTCCCAATGGTTGCACATCTCTTGAATCATACCCCGCCGGTTTGTGAGAGATTTGAGGGTACGATTTGTTCTATGCCCTAGATGATGTTTCTAACTCTCCTCGATGCACTTCCAGTACTTTGCACTTGACTGATATTTCCAGTGACCGCATCGAGAGAGATATCTTGCCATCCCATGACAAGCGCAACATACGGTAAGTTTGCTCCCCTAATTGGTTTTTTCCTCGATAAGCTGGAGGGTGAGAATTGATCAAATTCTGTATCTCAGCCGGACATATCCAACGGATCAAAATGCGACAATGATGCACCTTCGAGATCAAAATCATTTGTCCTGCAGGTATCACCCATCATACTCTCAAGAAATAATTCGCCGTTGACCACCGATCTCCCCAATCAGTTAATCATCACTAAATCACAAACATTGCACATCTGCCAATTTTTCCACGATCACCTTGCATTTAGTCGAACAAAAACCGCTTACAAGGCAAGGAATGACTTTCTTTAACTGATCGCCATTTCTGGTCCAACGTAGGACTGGGAAGGCACCCTAGTTTGACCGTTGCCGGGCAGAAGGTAGGAGGGGCAACGGGTTGGGGAGGCCTTTTTCTTTGGCCTGACTCATCGCCGACAAGGTGGGCGAGGTGTTGTTCTCGATGATGGCGGTCATCCACTAGAGCCGCATGAGGCGTAGCAATTGCTAAACTCTCGGGATCTGACTCCAAATCGATGGACTGGGACTTGGGGGGCGAGGGGCGTCCATGGCATTGTCTGCGGAGAAAATGAAGCCAATTCTAAATCGAGAGATGGGGTCGTGCAAGATGAGAAAAGCTTGGGCTACATATTGCATAACGTGGAAGAAAGACCTGGTGATGGACTCTGGTGATGAAAGAGAGGTCGAAAACATACGAAACGTTTGCAAGATTTGTGGAAGATTTGACAAAACCCTTGTGTCCCAACTCCCAATTGCAAAGCGGGGCACACATTGTTGTCTATGACACTAGAACCTCTAAAGATCAAGGTGAAGCCATACATGACCATGTCAAGTTTTGTGGCGAGCATGCATAAAACCAAGAACCAGGCTCAAGCTTGGTGAGGCCCATCAGTTTTGTTCTCTGCTGTTGTTCCTTTCTCTCCCTTGCAGAAAGGCGAGGATCATCACTCACCAGTTGCTTGGAAGCTAGTCAATCGATCTCAGTCCCTGTACAGTACTACTCCATCCGTCCCAAAATGGATGACTCAACTTAGAATACGTGCTTTCATCACCGATCCTGCAACTGCAAGGCAGTTGAGTTCACCTTACCGTATCTGAGCATGTTAGCCGTGATCATATCGATTCTCACAGCCGCAGTGAGCAACACATGGCCCTCCCACAAAGCCGCGTCACGTACTGTCGATCTTGCTTACTAACTAGCCTTTTTTACTACTAATATATAAACATATTCTGCATAACAATCACATTTCCTCGCCTCCTCGGGAACGCAAAAACAAGTACTACTACTGTATACACGTTCCACTCACAGTCCCTGCTTTGACCCTCTCGCTAAATTAATACTAATCCGTTGCGCACCTGACACTACAATACCAGTATATATCTCGCTCACTCTTAAGCCCTGAGGCGTAGCAAGTGACAAGCATACACCAAACAGTCTCACTGTTTGAGATTGCGAGCCGTGCCCACTGTGTCAAGTTCTCCTCAGAACCACCACCATCAGCACCACGTACGTACCCATGGAGGAGAAGGGTGCGCTGTCGCCGGCGTCCAGTTCCTCCACCACTTGCAGCAGCCTCGGCTCCGGCCCCAGCTCCCCCCTCACGACGTCGTCTTCTGACGAGTCGAGCGGCGGCGCCGTCGTTGCTGCCGCGGGCGGCAGGAAGCAGCCGCGTCGGGACCTGAAGCACCCGACGTACCGCGGCGTGCGCATGCGGGCCTGGGGGAAGTGGGTGTCGGAGATCCGCGAGCCCCGTAAGAAGTCGCGCATCTGGCTCGGCACCTTCGACACCGCCGAGATGGCCGCGCGCGCCCACGACGTCGCCGCGCTCGCCATCAAGGGCCGCGCCGCCGCGCACCTCAACTTCCCGGAGACCGCGCACCAACTGCCCCGCCCCGCCACCGCCGCACCGGAGGACGTGCGAGCCGCGGCCGCGCTCGCCGCGCAAATGGACCGCACACCGGACGCGGACGCCGTCGAGGACACGGACACCAAGGTCGAGGAGCCAGCGCCGGCGCCTGCAGCGGCAGCGCACGCGTTGCCGGACAACCACATTTTTGACCTCGCGCTCTTCGACCTGCCGGAGTTCCTGCACGAGTTCGGCTTCGCGTTGCCTCCCTCCACGTATGATGCGTACTCATGGCACGACGCCGGGGCCGACGACTTCCGGTTCGAGCCGGCGCCGTTGCTGCTCTGGGAGCACTAACGATCCGTGTCGTGTGACGAGAAGCTAGGGACCGGGCCGGCAACACGCAGCATGCATGTCAGTTCCAAGTTGGGTTTATGGTGATGATCTGCATGCGGCGTGTTACCGAGCACACTTGGTAAATCAATTCCTGCGTGGCGTACTAACAAAGGGCAACTGCAGTAGAATCGCAGGCTAAAGATAGTTTGTGGATTCATATCTTCTTAAAACTGAATAAAGCTCTGCTACTTTACATCGTGATTTGTGCCACATACTCTTAAACTTGCTTCTCTGGTGTTTGTTGTTCATATGTCGAGTCTATTTCCCCATCCGCGTTACCAGGAAAGGTATTCCTGGTCGAAAATACTGGCCAACTTATCTTGAAGTGACACTGCATGCAGTTTTTTGTGCATTTGCCATTCGTCAGTTGCCTGAAACTCCGATTAGGGTTGAGCGCTTTTGGGCGAAGCACCAAGGCAGAGACGGAAGTGCCGCGGCAAGGCCGAGCCAGGAGCGGTCCGGAGTCAGGGCAGACATGGCAGCGGCGTTGCCGGTGGAGGAGAGTCTGAGGTTGACGGGTTCGGGTGCCGGGGTTTGCTTCGAAGTCGCCGACGACGGAGATTGTGCCGGGGTTTAGAGGTGATCTGGCCGGGGCGTCCGGAACACGTGGAGGGGTGGCAAGGCATGCATGGCATCGCAGTCGACAGCTGGGTGGCGACAATAGGCAGTTAGGCCGGCGTCGATTGGCGACATCATCAAGAGGTAGAAGAAGAAACTTTTTTTTTCCGATAAAGAGCATTTCATTGAACTGAAATATCAAGGTGATATAATCGTTTCAAGAAATTACCCACTTAAATCTATGAAGAAACTACCCACACCGTCACCATGGGAGCCACTCCTAGAGGTACGGGTAACAACGGCGCATCATGCTTGTTTGGAGCGTAGGCACCCTTACTCGAGACGACCATCTCTATTCTCGAACGATTTCTTTTGGGTGTGGCTAGCCCTCAGTTGACTAAGATTTAACCAAGTCTAAGTCAAATGATATAGTATGTAAGAAGAAAAAACCCGAAAAGAATTTTTTACACGAATCTCCATGCAAAATCAAAGGAAGATATTATCGACTGAGACATAACGAAGTCTAAGTCGACTGAGACTTAGCAAAACTTTTTCTAATTAAGTTCTCGAACGAAATTGATGTACACACGGCATGACAAAGTTGTCAAAAAGAGAGAGGAAGTAATGACAATTGGGAGAGAGTCGGCCAACATGTTGGCCGATTGTTTCCCATAACAACTTTGTTATTTCTTGGTCGCCTGAGAAACAACTATTTCTATTTCCTGCCAGACGGAGTCGGGGAACACAAACCACACACGCTCCTCAATGAGGCCGAGTCTGGCCAACTTTCATCGATCTATTGGAGCCGGAGGACGAAGACGTGCAACCATGTTGTCTGCTCCCCACCAACAAATGACTGTTTCTTACTGGAGCCAAGGAGGCCAACGATCTACCAGCGGAGGAAGATGACGGCTGGGGAGGCACACCCTAGGTGGGTTTTGGGGCTGGGGCTTTACAGTGTTTAAGAACCATCTGATCTAGACACGGTATTTATGCAGTTATCAAAAATATATGAAAGTACTCCCCTGTAAAGAAATGTAAGAGCGTTTAGGTCACTAAAATAGTGATATGAACACTTTTATACTATTTCTTTACGGAGGGGGTATATAGTAAGAAGGTGCCGATGGGACGGTTCTTGTCGACCAACAAATAACTGTTTCTTAATCGACAGGGCTGTAATTACACCTTCGTTTAAAGTGTCGCCAAATTCCCGCGTTGTTTTATATGCTCTCCCACATGCACGCTACATGTAAAAGGCTTAGTTGGAGCCAAAGAGGCCGTGCCAAAAATAGGTAGGTACCATGTACACAGGTAAAGCAATTTACGAATGCGATGCTCCCTCCCTAGGACTAGGAGAGCGACGGCGCAGTGTAGGTGGTGGCATGCTACGAAGTAGCTAGGGTTTGGACTTGAGGAGCACGTAGCGTAGTATGGGCAACAGACTAGTTTGTGGGTTTGGTCCTGACTCATCATATCGAAGACTTGGTGAATCGTGAGTAGTGAGGACCTAGCTATATACCAGCAGCTCCCTCTCCAGACAAAACGGTACTACGGCAGCATGTCCTGGTGGTACATGAGAGAAGGAAGGGAATGTTACCAGGTTCACCCCGATCCGATCATTTCTTAACACCAGCGGCGTAGATTAAAGATGTGTCAACACGACATAGATACATAGGCTCGGCTTACCAAAGCCACAAACATAACAGATAAATACCTAGCTAGTGGAGGTAAGATACGACTACTATACACTCTACAGTATTACATTGTATAGGTCCCCACAGCCGCGCGCGCGCGACACAAAACAAAGCGCAGAGCAGTAGAGCCCGTACGTACGTGCCCCAGTGACGCAATGCAATCATGGCATGCGTTGCGCGCGAGAGAACATTACCGGAACGAGCTCAGCAGCACCGTCTGTCGAGCCACTTGCCTGCCCTAATCTGTTACCAGCTCACCGTTTCAGGAAAAAATTAGCCCCTGCCCAAGCACGACGATCGATCTAACGGAATTCCCTGAACCGATGTTGACCGTGCCGACAGCCAGATCCCAAACTAATGCCAGTAGGGCATAGTTTATGGAGGAGTGAGGTGCAGTCTGTTGCCGAGTCCACTCCGCCCCGTCCATATGCAGTGCCAGCTTCATCGGGTGGCGCTACTTCAACGCTTCATATGTTAATAAATCCCATTTACATTTGCATTTGCATGTGTGAGCAGATGCGCATGAGTTTCACAGATGTACATGCACGAACATGAATGCAAGTGCAGCTCGAGATCTGTAGTACTCAGAGGCCTCCATCGAATACTGTACGTGTGTTGGATTCCATTAGCTCCAGCATGAATAATGCACGGCTAGTGAAGATCGTTTGTCTATACTACACCAGATAGATCTAGAAAGCGTAGATGCATGCGAGTATGCAAGACCGCCACAGGCTGTAGTAGTTGTTGATCGCGTACTCGCTCGATCAGAGAGATCGATCTTGCGCCCAAATTGAATACCGGTGAGAAAGGTGACAGCTAGCTTACCTCGTGTTCATGTCGCGCAATAGTCTGGGCCTCATGTGCAGCTTAACTCTAATCTAAACAAGTTGTAGTTAAGCCTTTATTTTCCGTCGCATGTGCATCGGCAATTATGGCATTACCCTATACACTAACACTGTTTGTTTACTGCTCGTCATGATTCACGCACATATTCGTGTCTCCTCTTTGTCCAAGTATGCCGTTAAGTTCCTAACGACCTGCGTATGCATATGCAGTGTAGCATGGATCTACATATTGAATTTCTATTGGGCTTGAGTGCGAATAATTCTGCCGCTTTTTGGCTTTAATCATGCATGCACTGCACTCATGCATGAGAAACAATGACCTGTATTTTTAGTGCCCCGGAGGCGTCAGCCAGCGCTGCCTTAGCTCTTTTAAGCGTAACAAACCTATATGCTAAAGCAAATCCAGTTCGCTTTCTTTAACATGAGTGTGTAGATCTCCGGGTACATATATATCACCAGGCGGCGCATTGTGCCCTAATTAAACGTACCATATCCCCTGCCCATGAGCCGCATGCATGCAAAAGGATCGGAATTAATTAGCTAGAGTGGCCTAATCATGCTTGTCACAGGGCAGATCAAGCTGCAAATTAAATTAAACGGGCACTCGGAAAACAAAAGCATTGCTACGAAAGATGACAAAACACCGGACGACTTGCAGATGCAGGATATATACAAGGGGGAGAGGACGAGCTACACGTGTGGTTACTTGTTAATTTGGCGCTGCTTATTTCCGGAGCTTGTTAACTTGATACTGCGTAGCGACAGTATCTCTGCGGATTTCATAAAGTAAAGGAGATTGCGTTGCTTCTAAATTAAACCAGCCGCTACCCTATTTAAGCACAAATTGCGCACCCAGTTGCCAGGGCCCCCTACAATTAGTCAAAACAATTCAAAGCAATGTGTCTTGGCAGTTCTTCATTTTAAATCCATCCATCACCACTCTTTTGGGTCTTGGCCTCCCGCCTATCCGATTCCTTCCTCTTTTGGGCGACCCGAATTATTAGGTGATCGATCCATCCATGAGCCTCATAGTTAATCATCACTACCTAACGATTAGCTCCTCTTCCGAAGAAATGGCAGTACTCAATAGACCAGTAATCAAAACCCTTCTAGTGAGCCACTGTGCTCACTGATGCCCAGCTGGTCACTACTGGGTCAAGTCCGTGCAAGAACTGAAGAAAGATGAAGGTGTAACGAACAACCTATGTGATTAGCCTTTAATTTGTTCATCAATAATTTATGTAATCCACCTTCTTCCACCATGCACAACAGTGATGATGATGCTCTTATTGGTACGGGTCCTTTGAGTTGTCAACACTCAACGGTGCCCTACCGTCTGTTGTCATATGCAAGGCAAGCGTGCTTCCAGCATTTGGAACGTCCATAGATAAAATATATAGTAGTACAAAAAAGGGCCTGATCATTTATTTATTCCTGTAGGGTGGTGGTTAAGGCAGCAACGTCTTGGATAACAAGGATCAGCAGTGATCTTGGAAAGCTTCGCTCAATATTATGCTAGGAGCACGTAGTAGTAGTACCAAGTTGGTCCTTGTGCCTACAGAGTTGCAGTTGAATATGGATCAGGTGTATGTATTGGTAGGCGGCATTTTGCTGTCCAGCCGGCAGCTGGCGCCCGTTACAGCGGAGGAGACTGTTCCTCGCCTTGTCTGTCTGGTAAGAGGAATCAGGACTCAGGAGGACTACCCGGGAGAAAATTTGTATAGTAGCTCCGTCAGAAGCTGCAAAGCAGAAGGACGGTGTACGAGCGTACGGTGTGAGAGTGAAGGGACGCACACCAAAACCTGTACTGTAAGGAAGGCCATTATGGTGTCCGTGGAAATTACACGCACGACGATGTCGACGAATGGGGTTTGCCCGGGCTCAAGTCTCAGGCGTACGACCAACATGTTCACCACGTACAATGCAGCGGTGCACAGGAACCGTTTGATTCCGATAGGCCTGCCTAACGCTAGACGATGCATGGGGTCCTTGGGCAAGATGACGATGGAATGGTCTTGGAGAGCTGCTTCATCTTCTTTCTTTTCGGAAGCCATCTTCGTTCAAGCAGTCGCCACTGAAATCGCCACTCAGCCTGAAGCTCGCTTCTTTTTTCTCGCTGCCTCGATTGCTCGAGCATACCATTCTTACTGATGGCGAGAGAGACACACGCGAAATCATCCTCTGCCAATGACATTGTTGGTAGCCCCACGTACAATTGCACTGCGCTGTACGCCGGCATCTGGCACTGGCAGATCTCTTCATTGTTCAAGTGTCGGATCAGAAAGGGTCATTAATATTGCTCTTTCTCCCAGCAAAGTAGCTCCTCACTTCTCCTATTGGTCAGAAAGGGTCATTAGTTCCCGATCTGTCAGCAGCCCCAGCCCTCCTACTGCATCACTTGTATAGCCTTCTTTTTTGACTACATCACATGTATAGCTTTTTTTTTTGAGACATATCACATGTATGTATAGCTGACAGAAGAAGTAATCCGTGATTCCTATTCGGCGGATAGCGACCCATGCGCCATCAATCTCTAGCGCTTAGGGTTAGATGGGAATGGCTAAAGCGTACGGAGCCAAACAGGCCTTGGCAAGGATTGCCGATGATCGAGGACACGATGGCAAGGGAAGTGTTCGACAGCTTGGTCCACATTTCTGTTGGCGTGGGTGACAAGGTGCTGTTTTGGCGAGACCGGTGGATTCACGGATTTGCGGTGGCGGATATAGCACCGCTACTACTTGCAACGGTCCACAAGAGGGTGATCAACAATAGAACGGTGCAACATGCGCTTCTCAATGATAGTTGGAGGGAGGATTGTCAACCTGAGAACTCCTTCATGGCTCTAATGCAATGCATGCACTTGAGTCATGCGGTGGCGACTGTACACAGGAATGAGGCCGAGCAGGATACATTCACCTGGACGTGCTCTAGCTCTGGACAATGCTATGCCAAATCTGTCTATCGGAGCCTATGTAATGGGTGGCCTAAGTCGCCCCTGGCGAAGTGTGTTTGGAGGAGTCGGGCACCTCTGAAATGCAAGCTTTTTGTCTGGCTGGCGATGCAGTACATGATTTGGACGTCGGACAGGAGGGCTAGGCATGGCCTACAAGATGCGAGTGCAGCTTGCTACACTTGCCTGCAGGACGAAGACAACGTGGATCACATCCTTTTGCAGTGCCCGTACGCCCGGGAGGTGTGGTACAACACATGGGACACTGTACAGATTAACACGCCACCCTCGACACCAACTGAGACTACCTTGGAGTGGTGGCTTCGAGCAAGGAAGGGTTTTCAGGGGCCGGATAGGAGAGGCTTTGACACCACGGTCACCGCGGTCCTCTGGGCTTTGTGGAAGCAAAGGAATGCGAGAGTGTTCAATAAGGTGGAGCAACAAAAAAACCAGCTCGAGCTAGTCACCTCTACATTAATTGAGATAGCCGAGTGGAGGCAAGCGGCAGGCGGTGTTGGTGGGTTACAACGTTTTGTGAGGAGTTAGCCTAGGTTTAGTTGGTTGGTGTTGGTGTTGGGTTTTTCTTGTGGGCCGTATGTTCGCATTCGAGCACACGTCTTTTAATTATCCTTCCTTCTTCTTCTATAAAAATATGGTACGCCTTTGGCGTACTCTCGAAAAAAAAACATGCTCCACCTCCTCGGTATGGGCTGGCCCATACAGGAATTTTTTTCCCACTTGTTTTTTCTTTTTCTTCCTTTTTTCTTCTTAAATTTTCTTTTCTTTTATTTTTTTCTTTTTAAAATTTCATGAATCTGTTTTGCAATTTGTGAACAATTTGTGAATTTGCAAATAATTTTTTAATTCCTGAACATATTTTCCAAGTTTGTGAACATTTTATGAATTTGCGAAAACTTTTTTGAATTTGTGAACATTTTCTAGTTCGTGTATTTTTTTTTGAATTAGTGCACAGTTTTTGAATTCGTGAATATTTTTTAAATTCATAACTTTTTGATTCAAGAACAATTTTTAAAATTCACGACGCTTTAAAATATCTCAGGAATTCTTTTTTGAAAGTCATGAACATTTTCCAAATTCAAGATATTCATTTGTAAATTCATGAATATTTTTTGAAATCATAAAGCATTCTCTTAATCTTGTATATTTTTTGAATTAATGAACATTTCTCCCACAACCATTTTTTGAATATTTCAAAAAAAACCTGAAAATCTGTACAATTCTGAATCCACGGACATTTTATGGTTTCGCGAACATTTTATGATTTTCCAAGCATTTTTTCAAAATAAAGAACGTTTTTGGAATTCATGAACATTTTTTCAAATTCACAAACATTTTATGAGTATGCAAACAATATTTTTTCATAATTCACAATCCGGATTTTTTTAAATGCCAAATTGTTTAAAAGGAAAACAAATAAAAAGGAAACAAAAGACCAAAAAAAAAAACAAGGGTGTCTCGCACAACACATGGGCCGGCCCAAAAGCACGCGCTAGGGAGCGGGGGATGCACTTTTGCGCGTCAGCAAACGCTTGTGCGCCAAATAGGAGTTCCAGAGGCAGTCCTTCGAACGACAACACACAGTGGAGAAGCTGAACGACCAACAAGGCCAAGCAAGGAGATAAGACCATTGAAATGTTTGTAATCCATGAGGGGTCCATTAGGCCATGTAGTTGATATATATCTATACCACTATATAGTGTATGAGCTTTTAATGGGTCCAGTGCATCGATCCTGGTCGTTGATATTCTCAATCTAACGGTTGAAAGCACTAGGATTTACATGAACAGTACCCATCAGCTGCTTCCAAAGTATTCAGGAAGCATCACATTTTAAAAAGTGCATGCCGTTCAGGCCATGCTGCGGTTAGCAGGGACATGCTAAGTGGCTTGAGATGGGTCTAGAAAGAGAACAAGAGAGAGAAGAAATCTAGGTTAAACAATTAATGAATCTGACCCCGCTGGTTATTTTCCTTTGTTTTTGACAATTCTGTCACCAATCAATTGGAATTACACTCTTCTAATATTCCTGTTTTACAACAATAAATATTTCTCAATGCATTCATACATAAAGCATCTTATTCTGCATTTCCTTTTTGCAGCGTAGCCAAATGCTTTTTTCTTTCACCAAAAACACTTAAGTTGACGATGGCACGTGCGTACATACTAGTAGACTACACGTTCCTTACTTGCAAGACAGGAAATAACCTCATGAACAAGAAAGACAATTATTTTCTCTCTTAAAAAACAAAGACAATTCTCTCTCTCAAACAAAAAGAACAACAAAGGCAAATGTCAAATCCATGAGGATTGATCCATCATCCATGCATGTCCGGTCCGAGTAAACCCTAGATAGCTAGCGCAAAGAGAAGTGAGTGTCTAATACCCCGTTCGATATCATGGAGATTTCATCACATCCACACTGCACTTGGTTGCGCGGCCGACGGCAAGGGACCACCATTGAGGGCCTCTCATCCAAGAATATGCGTTGTATGATCTACTTCATGGTGACCACACCGATGACATATACACAAAGATTTAAGAGAATCAAAATTTTGTGTTCAAGGCCATGAAGTTTCTCAAGGACACGAAAACCAAGCTTAATTCCTTGCTCATCCCGAAGATTGATGCCGTGCAGGAGGACTTCAAGGTTGACATTGGTCAGCTCTATCAGGACGACAAGGTATGACAAGAAGAGTCATATCATGTTGTGGATTCGCCTCTCCGTGTGGTCACGACGGATTCCCCAACGTCTCCGCCACCGCCTCCGCTTAGACAAGGCCCAAGGAGGAAATCACACAACATCTACATTCCTTCTCCCATTTGGCGCGCACATGATCTACCTATGTGTTGGGGAATGTATAATTTAATTTTTTTTCCTATGCACACGCAAGATCATGGTGATGCATAACAACGAGAGGGAAGAGTGTGTCCACGTACCCTCGTAGACCGAAAGCGGAAGCGTTAGCACAACGCGGTTGATGTAGTCGTACGTCTTCACGATCCAACCGATCAAGTACCGAACACACGGCACCTCCGAGTTCTGCACACGTTCAACTCGATGACGTCTCTCGAACTCCGATCCAGCCGAGCTTTGAGGGAGAGTTCCGTCAGCATGACGGTGTGGTGACGATGATGATGTTCTACCGACGCAGGGCTTCACCTAAGCACTGCTACGATATTATCGAGGTGGATTATCGTGGAGGGGGGCACCGCACACGGCTAAGAGATCCAAGGGATCAATTGTTGTGTCTATGGGGTGCCCCCTGTCGTGGTTCTAAGTCTGACAGTAGAGTGGGGGTAGATATGGAGAGGCAAGGTCCTAGCTATGGAGCAGTTGTACGCACAAGAGATGTACGAGTTCAGGCCCTTCTCGGAGGAAGTAATAGCCCTACGTCTCGGAGCCCGGAGGCGGTCGAGTGGATTATGTGTGTATGGAATACAGGGGTGTGAACCCTTTACACTGAGGTGGGGGGTGGCTTATATAGAGCCTGCCAGACCCCTCCGGCCCTCAATAATGCGGGGTTTAAAGTACATTAAGTCTAGGCGTTACTGGTAACGCCTCACATAAAGTGTCCTAAATACCATAAAGTCTACTTAATTACAGACCGTTATGGTATAGAGTGCTTCTTGACCTTCTGGTGGTCGAGTGAGTCTTCATGGTTGAGTCCTTCGAGTCTGTCGAGTGAAGTCCTCCTTGGTCGACTGGAAGGTAGTCTCTTCTAAGGGTGTCCTTGGGTAGGGTACTTAGATCAGTTCTATGACCTCACCCTAGGTACATGACTCCATCATTAGCCCCCGAATGGACTGAGGCATGAGTGAGGAAGGAGTTGATATTATTTCCGACCTGCTTTTGCGTTCTGGATATGTGTTGTCTTGGACCAATAATCTCTTCGTTGATAATCAGCAACTTTTCTTCAGTCGACTTGATCCATTCTTTTCTTTCGTCGAGTGACCTTTTGAACTTAACAGTTCCCGAGCGACGGATCGCAGGAAATCTCGCGCCTGACAGATCGATTTGCCGTTCACGGATTGTGTGGGATACAAAATTTGGGGAAGCGCGCGAAGCGGGGCGGACCGCGGCGCTCGGATGGGATAGGGCATAGACGCCTCGATTCTCGCGCCACCTTTTTCGCCACGTATCGCGTACGCGCGACTATTTCGGGATGTGATTGGATCGCCCGGGCCCACCTGTCATCCACTCGGAAGTGATCTTATAAAGGCGCCCGGCGAGGGCCTTTGAACAGTATCTCTCTATTCTCTCTCTGCCCTCCCTGCCTCCGCCCACTGCGCCCGCTCTCGCCTCCGCGCAATCACTCCTCGTACGCTTCGCCGGTAGCCATGGTGAAGGAGAAGACGGCAGCGCTGGAACGCGCGAAGAAGGCATCGGCGACGGGGAAGGCGAAAGGGAGAACAACCAGTCGGGGCGGGTCTTCGTCCAGATCTCATCTGCCGCACGGCTGGGTCCAAGGGGATTGGATCCGGTCGACCATCACGGAGAAGGATCTCACCGACATGGCCAACGACGGTCTGATCCCCCACGGAGCAGCAAGGCTCCCGGGGAACGAGTGGCAACCCCAGCCAGAAGAGGGTGAGTGTGTTCTTCTGGCTACCCACGTCGACCGTGGGTTTTCTTTGCCGCCGAGTGTTTTATTCCGTGGTTTCTTGAACTTCTTTGGAGCGCAACTCCACCACTTCAATCCGAACTGTATCGCCTACCTTGCTGCCTTTGTATCCATGTGTGAGAACTTTCTGGGTTGCCGACCGCACTGGGGCCTGTTCAAGCATATATTCACGTGTCGCTCTCAGACCGTGAAGAAGGCGAGTCTAGATGACGATAAAACCAAGGTTATTCAGATGTGTGGAGGTCTGGGGATCCAGATGAGGAACAAGAGCACCTTCCCAACTATGACGCTTCCCGAGTCAGTCAGAGGCTGGCAGTCGACTTGGTTCTACTGCCAGAGCGAGTCGACGCCGGGGCAGTCGAGTGGCCTCCCTCCATTTACCATGGACCGAGCCAACAAACCCTCTTCTCTGAAGGTGCTCCCGGAGGAGAAAGCCGACGTGAAGATGTTGATGGAGCGCGTAGTCTAGTTGGTTCGGGAAGGAGTAACGGGTATGGATCTCCTGGAGGTTTTTCTTAGGCGACGTATCTAGCCTCTTCAGTACCGGGGCCATTGCATGTGGCTATACTGCGGGACTGAAGATGAGACTCGGATCAATCCAGAAGCAGTCGACGACGCCACGCTAGAAAGGTGGATGGCCGCGGTCACTGGGAACAAGGACAACCCTCGTGGAGCCAGGAGGATTCCTCCACTCGACCATTCCAGCACTCCAAACAAGGTATGCCCACTTTACCTCCAATTGTATTCTTGCCATACTTATTTCCGTTTTCGCCACAAATTGGTCGATTGATCTTTGTCTTGATGTCTAATAGGCCCTCACCAAACTGTACTCGATGCCCAATGGAGCGCAGACTCCGACTGAGGAGGGAGAAGCGAGTGGGGGCGAAAGCCAGGAGGAGTGGGACTCGGATGCTGCTGAAGATGATGATGATGATGATGAGGAGGAGGAGGAGGAAGAAGAAGAGGAGGAGGAGGTCGCACCACCGCGCTCGGAAAGGCGGTCGAAGCTTGTCCATGACCCTGCGACTGAACGCGGCAAGGGGGTGGCGACTGTCGCGCAGTCGACCAAGCGTCCTCGGACCACTTCTCCGGTGCCGACTGAAAAGGCTCCGAAGCAATCCAGGGTGGCACCGTCGAAGCCGACCAAGGTCCTGTCGAAGATGAAGGTGTCAATCCCCACCATATCAGGGTAAAAATGCTGCTTGAGTCTTCTTGCTTTATATGAGTTTATCTTTGATCGACTCTTGAGTTAACCGACTGATTTTTGGAATTGCAGTGCTGCTACTTCCGATACCTCAGCCAGGGCTGACGATCATGAGATGGAGGATGCTGCAACCTCAAAACCTGGTACCACTCTCTTAATTCCGTATTTAGTCGATTGACTCTTGGTCTCTAATTCTGATTCTTTTCTGCAGCTCCATCCAATGTCGTTATCACCCTTCCTGACGACGACGACGACGAGGAACCGCTGAAGCACAGGAGGAGCAGGAAAGCGTCTGCCGGCAGGGTGGCTCAGGATGTGACGGCACCCGAGACTCTGGTCGCGGAGGACGAGAACACCACTCGGCACACCGTATCTTTTGCGGTGCCGCTGACGAGTGCTCACCCCGCATCGTCGAGTGCCGCACAGCCTTCCCTCTTCTCGACACACTACGTCCCAGAGGACCAAGCCATTGCTGCAAAGGAAGCGATACGCCAAGCGAGAGTCATGATGGAGCAGGTGAAGGCCATCCGGGAGGCAAGCCAGGCAGCCTACGACGCCAGTTCTGCTCTTCAAAGCAACATTCAGGTCAGTCGATCATCGCCTGTTCTGTTAGGATATGCTATCTGAAAATCTTTCTTTCCGGAATCCATAGTAGTCACCCACTGGGTGTGTTGATTGAAACTCCGGTTTAGCGGGGGCACGTTGAGTGCACCCGCTGGGTGTAGTCCCCAAGGCTATGGTCGATTGCTGGCAGTCGACCATAGGCTTTATAAGTTAAGTTCTTCCGTCAGTCGACTAGGTCGAATGGATTTCTCAAACCGGTGGGGGCACACTGAGTGCACCCACTGGGTGTACTCCCCGAGACTGTGGTCGACTGCTGGCAGTCGGTTACAGTCTAAAGAATACGTCTTCTTGTTTTTTTTGGTTGACTGGTCGACTCTATCTTAATAGAACTAGTGGGGGCACGCTGAGTGCACCCACTGGGTGTAGTCCCCGAGACTACGGTCGAATGTTTGTATTCGACTGTAGTCTTAGAAACGCATGATTTTCTCTTATCCACTCGGAAGTGAATTATCTTTGACATTTTGTCGATTGGTTCTTCGCAGAAATCCTGCGACCTTGCGGCTCGTTATACCGAGCTAGAGAACAAGCACATCCAGCTCAAGCTGGATCTAAA
Organism: Triticum timopheevii; assembly: GCA_963921465.1. Classification (NCBI taxonomy): domain Eukaryota; kingdom Viridiplantae; phylum Streptophyta; class Magnoliopsida; order Poales; family Poaceae; genus Triticum; species Triticum timopheevii. The sequence goes on from OY997272.1 coordinate 423,116,575, forward strand.
GCTGGTCCAGGAGAATCTGACGAAGGCGAAGGAGGAGACCAAAGGTACGTTCGGTGAGACCTTGACGACTGCTTTTGTCCTTCATTTGTTTCAAAATCTGACCTTGCTGTAACTTTGCAGGCAAGGTGAAGGAGGCCCAGAAGAAGAAAGACCTTGAGCTAGCTGAGAAGACCAAGCTTGCTGACGAGAAGTTAGCTTCGGTCACCAAGCTTGAAGAAGAAAATACTAATCTGAAAGCTGTTCTTGCGATTGCCAACAAGGAGGTCAGTCGACTGAAAAGTGACAAAGCTGCCCTGAACGACAAGGCCAGTCAGTTGACTGGGAAGAAGAATGATCTGGAGGCCTTTCTGAGTGGACTTGCCAAGAAGTTGTTCCTCATGCTCGAAGGTAATCCTTTGCGTCAAACAATCATTTTTACAGTGATCTTTCCATTCGACCATTGCCTTGACTCAGTGATTGTACTTGCAGAATTTTGCCAAAACTTTGAAGAGGAAACTAGTCGGCTGGAACCAAACCTGGACCCCATCAACTCTCCGGTGAACGATGAAGTTGCCATGAACGTGTTCCAGCTTGAGTCTTGCGTTGCTGCTGTCGTTGACTATCTTGCAAGGCTGAAGGTCGCCACTTCCCGCATTGACACCACGCTTTGGCCCAGGGAGACACTCCAGAATGACCTCGAGTCTCTGATGGCTCGACTAAACACAGTTCCTGGTCGAGTGCAGGAGTGGAAAAAGTCCTCTGCTAGGTGCGGTGCAGATGTTGCTCTGTGTCTGGCTCGAGTCCACTCCAAGGATGCGCGAGAAGACAAGCTGGCGGCTCTTCGGGTGGCCAACACCAAGAAACACGACTTCAGGTCCTTCATGGAGACCTTCATCGCTGCTGCCACTCGGATCGCGGACGGAATTGATCTTGATGAGTTTGTTGCACCTTCTAGCCCTCCACAGGAGGGGTAAAAAACTTCTTTGAGCTCGACACTTTAAATTTGCCTCGGTATGCCGAGTGATTTTGTAACCGATAAACCTTAACAGGCTTAGTGCCTGAGCACTTTCGGTTCCTTTAGGTATCCATCTGAACTTGGATTCGATGTTTGAATACGCTTGCATTTGGCTCGAAATGTCTTTTGCAGGTTTAAAGCAAGACACTTACTGCAGTCGACTTATTCTTCAATTCACTTAGGCAGGCACTGGGCTGCGGCTAAGCCCCCGAGTGGGAGGTGCGCTCGCCACTCGGTAGGATTTTTGTAACTTAGGCGAGCACTGGGCTGCAGCTAAGCACCCGAGTGGGAGGTCTGCTCCTCACTCGGTGGGATTTTTATAACTTAGGCGAGCACTGGGCTGCAACTAAGCCTCCGAGTGGGAGGTCTGCTCCTCACTCGGCAGGATTTTTACACCTTAGGCAAGCACTGGGCTGCAGCTAAGCCCCCGAGTGGGAGGTCAGCTCCTCACTCGGTAGGATTTTTATACCTTAGGCGAGCACGGGGCTGCAGCTAAGCCCCTGAGTGGGAGGTCTGCTCCTCACTCGGTAGGATTTTCACGTTGTCCTTGTGGCGTAGCTCAGAGGAGAGGGTCGCAGTCGACCTGCGCCTCATCCTCTTTGCGACCGCACACTGTACTTGTGGCGTAGCTCAGAGGAGAGGGTCGCAGTCGACCTGCACCTCATCCTCCTTGCGACTGCACATTGTACTTGTGGCGTAGCTCAGAGGAGAGGGTCGCAATCGACCTGCACCTCGTCCTCCTTGCGACCGCACATCGTACTTGTGGCGTAGCTCAGAGGAGAGGGTCGCAGTCGGCCTGCACCTCGTCCTCCTTGCGAGCGCATGTTGTACTTGTGGCGTAGCTCAGAGGAGAGGGTCGCAGTCGGCCTGCACCTTGTCCTCCTTGCGACCGCACATTGTACTTGTGGCGTAGCTCAGAGGAGAGGGTCGCAGTCGACCTGCACCTCGTCCTCCTTGCGAGCGCATGTTGTATTTGTACTTAGGCGAGTGCTTAGACTACAGCTAAGCCCCCGAGTGAAAGTCTGGCTTGTCACTCGGTAGGATTTTATTGAAACTTAGGCGAGTACTTGGACTGCAGCTAAGCCCCCGAGTGAAAGTCTGGCTTGTCACTCGGTAGGATTTTATTGAAACTTAGGCAAGTACTTGGACTGCAGCTAAGCCCCCGAGTGAAAGTCTGGCTTGTCACTCGGTAGGATTTTATTGAAACTTAGGCGAGTACTTGGACTGCAGCTAAGCCCTCGAGTGGGAGGCTGGCTCACCACTCGGTAAGGATTTTTTTTTACAAACTTAGGCGAAACGGATTCGCGGCTAAGCCTCCGAGTGGGAGGCTGGCTCACCACTCAGTAAGGATTTTTTTTACAAACTTAGGCGAAACGGATTCGCGGCTAAGTCACCCACTGAGGGGGAAATTTTTACTGAACAAATAAAAGTGACAAAAATCATTGGGGAAATTATGACACTATTATCTTGCAAAACGTGGACTACAGAAGTACTTTTATTACAACTCATCCGAGTGAAAAACTTAAGTGTAAAATGGACGGAGTAGTTCCGCGTTCCAAGCTCGGGGCTCGTCAATATTGTGCTTGACATTGTAGAGACGGTACGCCCCGTTGTGGAGGACCTTGGTGACGATGAAGGGTCCTTCCCAAGAAGGAGCAAGCTTGTGTTGTTTCTGCTGATCCACTCGGAGAACTAAATCTCCTTCCTGGAAGGCTCGACTCTTCACGTTTCTGGCGTGGAAGCGACGCAAGTCTTGTTGGTAGATGGTCGATCGGATCAGAGCCATCTCCCTTTCTTCCTCTAAAAGGTCGACCGCGTCCTGCCGCGCTTGTTCAGCTTCAGCTTCGTTGTAAAGTTCAACCCGAGGAGCATTGTGGAGAAGATCACTCGGCAAGACTGCTTCAGCTCCATAGACCAAGAAGAATGGAGTTCTCCCGGTCGACCGATTAGGCGTGGTCCGCAGCCCCCAAAGCACTGAGGGAAGTTCGTCGACCCATGCTCCAGCCGCATGCTTGAGATCACGCATCAGTCGGGGTTTCAACCCTTTGAGGATCAGGCCATTGGCTCGCTCTGCTTGTCCATTCGACTGTGGATGGGCGACCGAAGCATAGTCGACTCGTGTGCCTTGAGAGGTGCAGAAATCCCTGAATTCCTCCGAGTCGAAGTTTGACCCATTATCTGTAATGATGCTGTGCGGCACTCCATATCTGAATATCAGTTCCCTGATGAAGCTAACAGCAGTACCGACGTCAAGGTTCTTGATGGGTTTAGCCTCAATCCACTTGGTGAACTTGTCGACTGCCACCAGTACATGCGTGAAACCGCTTCGACCTATTCTCAAGGGGCCCACCATATCCAACCCCCATACTGCGAAGGGCCAGACGAGTGGTATGGTCTTCAGAGCTAACGCAGGCTTGTGTGACATATTGGAGTAGAACTGACATCATTCGCACTTGTCCACTATTTCCTTTGCCATCTCATTTGCCTTTGGCCAGTAAAATCCGGCTCGGTATGCTTTGGCCACGATGGTCCGAGAGGACGCATGATGGCCACAGGTCCCCAAGTGGATATCATCAAGGATGATTCGACCTTCTTCTGGCGTTATGCACTTCTGACCAACTCCAGTCGCGCTCTCTCTGTACAAATGTCCTTTGATTACGGTAAAGGCCTTGGATCGACGGACGATCTGTCGAGCCTCTTCCTCATCCTCCGGGAGCTCTTTTCTCAGGATATACGCAATATATGGAACTGTCCAGTCAGGAGTGACTACTAAGACCTCCATAACCAAGTCGACCACTGCTGGGACTTCTACTTCAGTCGGATCTGTGGCACTCTTGGGTTGCGGAGCTTCTTCGGTGAAAGGATCTTCTTTAACTGACGGAGTACGAATATGCTCCAAGAACACACCACTCGGAATGGCTTCTCTCTTGGAACCTATCTTTGCTAGATCATCAGCTGCTTGATTTTTCAGTCGGGGTATATGTTGGAGCTCTAACCCCTCAAACTTCTTTTCCAGCTTCCTCACTGCATTGCAGTATCCAGTCATGGCTGGGCTTCTCAAGTCCCACTCCTCATCACTTGGTTGACCACTAAATCTGAGTTGCCATAGACCATAAGGAGACGGACGCTGAGTGAAATGGCCATGTGCAACCCATACAAGAGGGCCTCATACTCTGCCTCATTGTTGGAGGAATCAAAGTGAATCTGGAGCACATATCTGAGCTTATCTCCTCTGGGGGAAACCAGGACAACCCCAACACCGGAACCATTCAACATCTTAGAGCCATCAAAGAACATGGTCCAATGCTCCGAGTGAACTTCAGTCGGCTGCTGCTGTTCAATCCACTCGGCAAGGAAATCTGCTATTGCCTGATACTTAATGGCTTTCTTTGCCTCAAACTTGATATCAAGGGGAAGAAGTTCAATCGCCCATTTTGCCACTCGACCAATTGCATCTCTGTTGTGCAAAATCTCTGAAAGTGGAGCGTCGCTGACGACTGTGATGGAATGATCAGAGAAATAATGAGCAACCTTCTTCGTGGTCATGTATATCCCATACACAAGCTTTTGATAATGAGGGTATCTCTGCTTGGATGGAGTCAAAACTTCAGACAGATAATACACTGGGCGCTGAACTTTGAAGGCTTTCCCTTCTTCTTCCCGCTCGACCGTAGGTACTGTACTGACGACTTGTCCTGTGGCTGCGATATAAAGCAACAGAGGCTCTTTGCTGATTGGAGCAGCAAGCACCGGCTGGGTGGAGAGCAGAGCTTTTAGCTCGGCAAACGTTGCATCAGCTTCTGGAGTCCACTCGAACTTGTCTGCCTTCTTCATCAGTCGGTAAAGAGGCAATGCCTTTTCACCGAGTCGTGAGATGAATCGACTTAATGCGGCCAAGCATCCAGTAAGCTTCTGGACATCGTGCACTCGCACGGGGCGTTTCATTCGGAGTATAGTGCCGATCTTTTCTGGATTAGCGTCGATCCCTCGTTCGGAAACGAGAAAACCGAGTAACTTGCCACCAGGAACTCCGAATGTGCACTTTGATGGATTGAGCTTGATATCATACCTTCTGAGGTTGGCAAATGTTTCGGCGAGGTTAGTGAGCAGGTCGGAACCTTTTCACGATTTGACCACGATATCATCCATATACGCTTCCACATTCCAACTGATTTGAGTGAGCAAACACTTCTGAATCATTCGCATAAACGTGGCTCCGGCATTCTTGAGGCCGAATGGCATGGTGATATAGCAGAAGCACCCGAATGGAGTGATGAAAGCTGTTTTTATCTCACCGGGTCCGTACAGACGGATCTGATGGTACCCGGAATAGGCGTCTAGAAAAGACAATCTCTCGCATCCCGCGGTCGAGTCAACAATTTGATCAATGCGAGGGAGAGGGAAATGATCTTTCGGGCAGGCCCGATTGATGTGCTTGAAATCAATGCACATTCGGAGTGAATTGTCCTTCTTAGGAACCATGACGACATTAGCAAGCCACTCAGAGTGGTATATCTCTCGGATAAATCCTGCCGCCAACAGTCGAGCCACTTCCTCACCAATAGCTTTTCTCTTCTGGACGGCGGACCGCCGAAGATGCTCTTTAACTGGTTTTGCTGCTGAGTCGACTCTAAGACGATGCTCAGCCAGTCCCCTAGGAACACCCGGCATGTCAGCTGGCTTCCATGCAAAAATGTCCCAGTTCTCACGGAGGAACTGGATGAGCGCTTCTTCCTATTTCGGGTCGAGTGTTGTGGAGATGTGGGTCGGGGCTGCATTGGGGTCGGTCGGGTGAATGTGGACAGGCTTCGTCTCACCGGACGACTGAAATGCAGACTCTGTGGCGGGCTTCTTGGCTCGCAGCAAATCACTCGGATCTGCATTTTGCTTATATTCTTCAAACTCGACCGCTGTCACCTGGGAATCGGCAATCTTTGAGCCTTTCTGGAAACACTCTTCTGCCTTTTTCCGATCACCAGTGATAGTGATCACTCCTTTGGGGCCGGGCATCTTCAGTTTGAGGTAGGCGTAACATGGTCGAGCCATGAACCATGTGTAAGCTGGTCTCCCCAAAATAGCGTGGTACGCGCTCTGAAAATCCACGACCTCAAACGTCAGCTTCTCCTTGCGAAAATGCTTTGAATCACCAAACACCACGTCCAGAGCTATTTGACCGAGTGACTCGGCTTTCTTTCCTGGTATAACTCCATGAAAGCTCATGTTACTGGTGCTCAGTCGAGACATCGGAATGCCCATTCCCTTCAACGTGTCTGCATACAATAAGTTCAGTCCGCTACCACCGTCCATCAGCACCTTCGTCAGCCGAGTGCCTTCGACAACCGGGTCGACCACCAAAGCTTGCCTCCCAGGGTTGGCAATATGAGTCAGGTGATCAGACTGGTCGAATGTGATGGGCGTTTGGGACCATCTCAGATAACTTGGTTTCGCTGGGGCAACCATGTTCACCTCACGGTTAATGACCTTCAGTCGGCTCTTGCTTTCCACATCCGCGAAAATCATCAGAGTGGAGTTGACATGTGGATATCCTCCCTCACTGTCCTCCTTGTCTTCGGCCTTGTCCGACTCCTTTTCCTTGTCCTTGGACTGTTTTCCTTGGAACTGCTGGATCAGGAGTCGACACTGGCGAGTGGTATGCTTCGGGTAGATGATATTTCCCTCTTCATCTTTCTTCGTGTGGATGTGACACGGCATATCCATCACGTCATTTCCTTCTTTATCCTTCACCTTCTTAGGGTTCCAGGATCCTTTGGGTTTCCCTTTGAACTTGCCCTGAGTCACGGCCAGAGCCTCTCCAGGAGCTGCTGGTTCGGCCTTCCGCTTCTGCTTCCGACTGGTGTTTCCCTTCTCCGACTGACTCGGCTTGTACTTGCCGCTTCGGAGTCGGTCTTCCTCTTTGCCGTTGGCATACTTGGTAGCAATCTCCATCATCCGACTCAGGGTCATGTCTCCGGTTCGACCAAACTTCAAACTCAATTCTCTGTTCTTAACACCATCCTTGAAGGCGCAGACTGCCTGATGATCAGACACGTTCTCCACGGTATGATGCAAAGTGATCCATCTCTGAATATACTCTCTGAGAGTCTCATTCGTCTTCTGCACACAGACTTGCAGCTCTATCAATCCAGCTGGTCGCTTGCAAGTTCCTTCAAATGTTCTGATGAACACTCGGGACAGATCTTCCCAAGCGTAAATGCTGCTAGGAGGTAACTGATTCAACCATGCTCTGGCAGAACCTTCCAACATGAGGGGCAAATGCTTCATGGCCACCTCGTCATTCCCGCCACCAATCTGAACCGCCACTCGGTAGTCCTCAAGCCAGGTTTCAGGCTTAGACTCACCAGTGAACTTGCTTACTCCAGTTGCCAACCTAAAGTTGGGGGGAATCACCGCGGCTCTCATAGCCCTGCTGAAACATTCTGGACCAGAAACATGTACTCGACTGCTTGTGGGCGCATCTCTGTCAGGGCCGCCCCGATGGGCTCTGTTTCGGTCGACCAAGCCTTGCACGATGATAGATCGCGCGTCAAAGCCTGGTTCCCGGGGGTCGACTGGAGCTCTTCGCCCACACTGAGTTGACGCCTGTCATCCTGCTGCCGAGGAGCATAAGACCCAGCCCTCGGGGGGGGGGGAGTGGGCACTCGACGCCTATCATCATGATCATGTCGGTCACCGTACTGGTCTCGCCGATTCTCGCGTCCTTCACGCCGCAGAGGCGATCTGGGACTGTGAGCCGACTGAACCGTATTCGCAGCGATGGATCGACTGTGAATTCTGTTGCGCGACTGCGACACGGCTGAATTCTGATCTCCTGCTGCCCGGAGCAAATCTCTGATCTGCATCAAGCCTCTGCCAGCTTCCGACTGAGAGGGCTGGATGGACTCTGCTATACGGGTTGCAGCTGCTAAATTCTGAATCGGGGTTCGATATACCTGAGTCGGCGGGAAGTGTTGACGTCGATTGGCGTCGGGAACTCGTTGCCGCGCGCGCTCGTCGAGTGCTCGTTGAAGGTTCTCCAGACGAGCGCGTTCATCCAAGTTGGCCAAACGTGCCTCCTCCAAGGCGCGAGCCTCGGCGGTTTCTCCCGCGATGGGAGTATGCAGGGCATCCATGTTCTTGCGGCGAAGTTCTTCCCTTTGCAGGGAATCAAGTGGCTCGGGTTGGTACTCTTCATGAACTTGAGCGGGGTCGCCTCCACCGTCTACCCCGTCCTCACGAGGGAAACCGGGAGGGCTGCGAGGCCCATTGACCATCAAGACCTCCGCCGCTGGATCACTGCTATCACACTCGGATGCAGTCTCTACGGAGCCAGTCGACAGATCGAACAGGCCATAGAGAGATTCGTCGGGCTCGATTGCTGCAACTTGGGTGGTGGCCGTCTGGCGCGCCACCGCGTGCCTCACCCACCGCTGGAGTCTCGACCGACCAGAGCGCTTGCGCTGGCGGGAGACCAGGAGGGTTATCGATAGGGGAGTCGACCGATATGGAGTTGACGGTTGCCGCAGCAGAACGCCGCGGACACATGCGCGAAAATGCGTCGCACCGCGGACGGGGAGCGCATCAACGTCGAGTGGAGCCTCCTGGAGCCAAGCGGAGTCGTCGGCGACGAAGGTGAGAGCGCCGAGACGGATCTCGCGACCCTCGACCAAAACTCCACCAACAACCATGATGAAAGTAGTCGGAAGAATCGCAACTTCTCCAAAAATCGCTAAGACACCTGCCCCACGGTGGGCGCCAACTGTCGTGGTTCTAAGTCTGACAGTAGAGTGGGGGGTAGATATGGAGAGGCAAGGTCCTAGCTATGGAGCAGTTGTACGCACAAGAGATGTACGAGTTCAGGCCCTTCTCGGAGGAAGTAATAGCCCTACATCTCGGAGCCCGGAGGCGGTCGAGTGGATTATGTGTGTATGGAATACAGGGGTGCGAACCCTTTACACTGAGGTGGGGGGTGGCTTATATAGTGCCTGCCAGACCCCTCCGGCCCTCAGTAATGCGGGGTTTAAAGTACATTAAGTCTAGGCGTTACTGGTAACGCCTCACATAAAGTGTCCTAAATACCATAAAGTCTACTTAATTACAGACCGTTACGGTACAGAGTTCTTGTTGACCTTCTGGTGGTCGAGTGAGTCTTCATGGTCGAGTCCTTCGAGTCTGTCGAGTGAAGTCCTCCTTGGTCGACTGGAAGGTAGTCTCTTCTAAGGGTGTCCTTGGGTAGGGTACTTAGATCAGGTCTATGACCTTACCCTAGGTACATGACTCCATCACCCCCTGCCCCCGTATATAAAGGATCAAGGGAGGAGGAAGCCGCCCCTCGGAGGGGCATGCCAAGTGTGGGGAGTCCTACTAGGACTCCCAAGTCCTAGTAGGATTCCCCTTTCCTTTCCGGAGTAGGAGAGAAGGAAAGAGGGGGAGAGGGAGAAGGAAAAGGGGGCTGCACCCCTTGTCCAATTCGGACCAGAGGGGGCGCGCGCGCCTCCTTCCTTTTGGCCTCTCTCCTCTATTCCCGTATGGCCCAATAAGGCCCATATACTCTCCGGCGAATTCCCGTAACTCTCCGGTACTCCGAAAAATACCCGAATCACTCGGAATCTTTCCGAAGTCCGAATATAGTCGTCCAATATATCGATCTTTACATCTCGACCATTTCGAGACTCCTCGTCATGTTCCCGATCTCATCCGGGACTCCGAACTACCTTCGGTACATCAAAACACATAAACTCATAATACTGATCGTCACCGAACTTTAAGCGTGCGGACCCTACGGGTTCGAGAACTATGTAGACATGACCTAGACACATCTCCGGTCAATAACCAATAGCGGAACCTGGATGCTCATATTGGCTCCCACATATTCTACGAAGATCTTTATCGATCAAGCCGCATAACAACATACATTGTTCCCTTTGTCATCGGTATGTTACTTGCCCAAGATTCGATCGTCAGTATCTCAATACCTAGTTCAATCTCGTTACTGGCAAGCCTCTTTACTCGTTATGTAATGCATCATCCCGCAACTAACTCATTAGTCACGTTGCTTGCAAGGTTTATAGTGATGTGCATTACCGAGAGGGTCTAGAGATACCTCTCCGACAATCGGAGTGACAAATCCTAATCTCAAAATATGGCAACTCAACAAGTACCTTCGGAGACACCTGTAGAGCACCTTTATAATCACCCTGTTACGTTGTGACGTTTGGTAGCACACAAAGTGTTCCTCCGGTAAACGGGAGTTGCATAATCTCATAGTCATAGGAACATGTATAAGTCATGAAGAAAGCAATAACAACATACTAAACGATCAAGTGCTAAGCTAACGGAATGGGTCAAGTCAATCACATCATTCTCCTAATGATGTGATCCCGTTAATCAAATGACAACTCATGTCTATGGTTAGGAAACTTAACCATTTTTTATTAACGAGCTAGTCAAGTAGAGGCATACTAGTGACACTATGTTTGTCTATGTATTTACACATGTATTATGTTTCCGGTTAATACAATTCTAGCATGAATAATAAACATTTATCATGAAATAAGGAAATAAAAAATAACTTTATTATTGCCTCTAGGGCATATTTCCTTCACTATGTCCCTTCCCAAGTCTCTAGCCGCTAGTTTCCATGATGAACCTAACCAATATACACTACAAAAAAATATACTTCTGTGATGATACATGTTTGTCACAGTAGGTCGCATTTTTTGTCATGCATGTACATCCATGATGATTTTATGACAGAATCAAGATAGTCATACCTGTGCTGTTGTAGAAGTGTTCCATGACATTACCAAAATTATCATCACGGAAGTGTCCACTTCCATGACGATAAATCATGCATCACAGAAGGGCTTTCCTCAAGGGTGACCGACACGTGGCATCCACCGTAACAGAACGCCGTTAAGCTATCGGGTCCGGTTTTGGATCCGATAACCCGTTAACAGCCCGGACCAATGGGGATTTTCCACGTGTAAAATCATCATTGGCCACAGGAAACACGTGTTGCCTCACCGTTGGGACAGATGTCATCCACTCATTGGACAGGAGGCGCCTATGATAGGTCGACACGTGGCACGGCCCAACAGTGGCCCATTTCAGTGAAAAAGGTCGGCCCAGTAAAAATTAGCAGGCCGGCCCATATAAGGCCTACTTGTGTCAGGTCCATTTAAGCTCACGGCCCATACGAGATGTGCCAATTCGGCCCGTCAACGGCCCGTTAAAGATTTGGGCTCAATATCGGCCCGATGAGATTTCGGCCTGTTAACGGCCCATTCAATGGATGGGCCAATTTTCAGGATGTACAACTTTTGGCCTTTTAGCAACCCATTTAAATGTTGGGCTAATTTCCGGTCCGGTGTGTCTTTCAGCCTGTTGACGACCCATAAATTTGATGGGCCATTTGTAGTCGGACCTGAGTTTCGGCCTTTTAGCGGCCCATTTAAGTGTTGGGCCAATTTCCGGCCCGGTGTCACTTTCAGCCTGTTGACGGCCCATAAATCAGTTGGGCCATTTGTAGTCGGACCCGAGTTTTGGCCTTTTAGCGACCCATTTAAGTGTTGGGCCAATTCCCGGCCCTGTGTGCCTTTCGGTCTGTTAACGGACCATAAATGAGTTGGGCCATTTGTAGTCGGACCTTAGTTTTGGCCTTTTAACGGCCCATGCCCTTGATGGTCCAATACCAGCCCGGTTTCTCTTTCGGCCTGCTAAAGGCCCACAACACAGTTGGGCCATTTACAATACGACCTGACTTTCGGCCTCTTAGCGGCCCATGCTCTTCATGGTCCAGTACAAGCCCGCTATCTCTTTTGGCCTGCTAAAGGCCTACAGTATAGTTGGGCCATATGTAGCCAAACTTAGTAACGGCCTGTTAACGACCCGTGAAATAAATTGTGCCCACCTGCTGCCCGCTTTGATGTCGGTCTGTTAACGACCCGGGAGGTAAGAGGGCCGACCATTAACTTTCGGCCTAGTAATGGCCCATTAACTTAATGGGCCCACTAAAATTCGTACATGTCTTTAGGACAAATTAGATAATTTGAGCCCATTACGACGAGCAATTATGCATAGGACCAAAACCGATCAAGCAAAGGTACGGCATACAGGCAATAACGTTGCACATCCAGCATATATTACAGGAAATTACATCCACTGGGCAATCAAAGATTGATGCCAGTGCAAATAAATGAGCAGAACCTAACCATCTACAACGTCACAATCTGCAACCTCAGCACAGATGACGCCCATAAGCATGTGGGCAAGTTCTTGCTGCTTTGCTACACTGTCTCTGAAAACATTGATCAGTTGTTGTGTCGCACGACTCTGCACCTCTGATTCATCCACCATTTCCATCTTTGCTTTAGCCATTAATTGGTTAACAAACATACATTTATTCCGTTGCATTCGAGAGAGAGGATACTGAACAGATTCAGATGGCGATTTTGGCAGGCTTGTATTATTGATAGTGGAGACTATCTCGACCACTGCATCATAACATAAGTTAGGACGGGAACCAAACAGATTAATCATGAGTTATTGCCATATTACCTGGCCTAGATTTACTGGAAAGAAACAATGGGGTTGCCTTGCTGTTTTCAGAGTTTGTCTTCTTATCTTCAGTAGCCTGCACAAAATTAACATACTAGCATTGCTATCATGGGACAAGTCAGATAATAGGAAAGCAACATTGACACAACGAACGTTTGGGAAACTAGCCTACACCAAAGTAACACAATATGGCACAGCTATCATCAGCCAGGTAAGGTAATATGAAAGCAACATTGACACAATGAATGAATGGGCAACCAGAGAAGCACTGCAATTCAGTAATGTGCGTGATATGAGATAGTACACTCATGCAGCTCAGAATGCAAAACTACCAGGCAATTTTCCTTACAAAAATCAACATTGGCGCCTTTAACATTTTGCTACAACTAATTTTAGATCAGATAAAGGTTAGATTCACGCCGATTAACAAAATACATGCTGATGTAAAAATATAGTGATATACAACAGGTACTTACATCAGCATTGGAGCACAGAGAATTCCCGCAAGATATTTTCCTCGAATACGATCCCAATGGAGGAAGTCTTCTATCGTTTAACCTTATTTTCTAAAAGAGAGATGGGTAAGAAACATGTAGCAAATATGATCAGAATGCTATAAAATTTCATTATGCGTGGATACGCACACGCTTCTTAGAATGGAGTTGACATTCTTTTGATGGACTGGAGCGGACTAGTTCTTTGGCCACTGGAATCTACTTATTATCAGTGGGAGTTGGGTTTCTCTGTGCTGGAGCAGTATCTATGAAAAATGGAGTTGGTTTATTATCTCCTAGCGTTTGGATCTTTTGCAAAGACCTGGTTTGTAACCCTTCAGATTCTAACATAGCCGTCTTCTGATACGTCCATTTTGCATCATGCTTTTATATAAATATTTATTGCATTACGGGCTGTTATTACACATTATATCTCAATACTTATGGCTATTCTCTCTTATTTAACAAGGTTTACCATGAAGAGTGGGAATGCCGGCAGCTGGAATTCTGGCTGGAAAAGGAGCAAACATTGGAAACCTATTCTGCACTACTCCAAAAATCCTAAAACTCCACGAAACCTATTTTTGGAATTAATAAGAATTATTGAGCAGAAGAAATACACCAGGGGCCCACACCCTGTCTAGGAGGGTGGGGGGTGCGCCCCCCTACTGGGCGCGCCCCCTGTCTCCTGGCCCCCCTGGTGGCCCCCCGGTGTCCATCTTCTGCTATATGAGGGCTTTTACCCTGGAAAAAAAATCGTGGGCAAGCTTACGGGACGAAACTCCGCCGCCACGAGGCGGAACCTTGGCGGAACCAATCTAGGGCTCCGGCAGAGCTGTTCTGCCGGGGACACTTCCCATCGGGAGGGGGAAATCATCACCAACATCATCACCAACGATCCTCTTATCGGGAGGGGGTCAATCTCCATCAACATCTTCACCAGCACCATCTCCTCTCAAAACCCTAGTTCATCTCTTGTATCCAATCTTGTATCAAAACCACAAATTGGTACTTGTGGGTTGCTAGTAGTGTTGATTACTCCTTGTAGTTGATGCTAATTGGTTTACTTGGTGTAAGATCATAAGTTCAGATCCTTAATGCATATTATTACTCCTCTGATTATGAACATGAATATGCTTTGTGAGTAGTTACGTTTGTTCCTGAGGACATGGGTGAAGTCTTGCTATTAGTAGTCATGTGAATTTGGTATTCGTTCGATATTTTGATGAGATGTATGTTATCTTTTCCTCTAGTGGTGTTATGTGAACGTCGACTACATGACACTTCACCATTATTTGGGCCTAGAGGAAGGCATTGGGAAGTAATAAGTAGATGATGGGTTGCTAGAGCGACAGAATCTTAAACCCTAGTTTATGCATTGCTTCGTTAGGGGCTGATTTGGATGCATACGTTTAATGCTATGGTTAGGTTTACCTTAATACTTATTTTGTAGTTGTGGACGCTTGCAATAGGGGTTAATCATAAGTGGGATGCTTGTCCAAGTAAGGGCATTACCCAAGCACCGGTCCACCCACATATCAAATTATCAAAGTACCGAATGCAAATCATATGAACGTGATGAAAACTAGCTTGACGATAATTCCCATGTGTCCTCGGGAGCTCCTTTCCCATTATTAGAAATTGTCCAGGCTTATCCTTTGCTACATAAAGGATTGGGCCACCTTGCTGCACTTTATTTACTTTATTTACTTGTTACTCGTTACAATTTATCTTATCACAAAACTATCTATTACCTACAATTTCAGTGGTTGCAGAGAAAACCTTACTCAAAACCGCTTATCATTTCCTTCTGCTCCTCATTGGGTTCGACACTATTACTTATCAAAAGGACTACGACAGATCCCCTACACTTGTGGGTCATCAAGACTCTTTTCTGGCACCGTTGCCGGGGAGTGTAGCGCTTTTGGTGAGTGGAACTTGGTAAGGAAACATTTATATAGTGTGCTGAAATTTTCTGTTACTTGTCACTATGGAAATTAATCCTTTGAGGGGCTTGTTCGGGGTATCTTCACCCCGACCAGAAGAGCAAAGAGTTGCTCCTCAACCTACTGAACTTTATGAAAATATTTACTTTGAGATTCCTTTTGGCATGATAGAGAAACTGCTAGCTAATCCATTTGCAGGAGATGGAACATTGCATCCCGATTTACACCTTATCTTTGTGGATGAAGTTTGTGGATTATTTAAGCTTGCAGGTATTCCCGATGATGTTGTCAAAAGGAAGGTCTTCCCTTTATCTTTGAAGGGAGATGCATTGACATGGTATAGGCTATGTGATGATACGAGATCTTGGAATTATAAGCGATTGAAGTTGGAATTTCACCAGAAGTTCTATCCTATGCATCTTGTTCATTGTGATTGTAATTACATATATAATTTCTGGCCTCGAGAAGGAGAAAGCATCGCTCAAGATTGGGGGAGGCTTAAGTCAATGTTATATTCATTCCCCAATCATGAGCTCTCCCGGGAAATGATTATTCAAAACTTTTATGCTCGGCTTTCTCTCAATGATCGCAACCTGCTCAATACTTCCTGTGCTGGTTCTTATATGCTGAAGACTATTGATTTCAAATGGGACTTATTGGAAATAATTAAATGCAACTCTGAAGATTGGGGTTCCGATGATGGTAAGGAGTCAGGTATGACACCTAAGTTCGATTGTGTTAAATCTTTTATGGATACCGATGCTTTTCGTGGATTTAGCGCTAAGTATGGACTTGACTCTGAGATAGTAGCTTCTTTCTGTGAATCTTTTGCTACTCATGTTGATCTCCCTAAAGAGAAGTGGTTTAAATATAATCCTCCTGTTGAAGTGAAAGTAGTTGCACCTATTACAGTTGAAGCAAAGACTATCACCTATAGTGATCCTATTGTTCCTACTACTTATGTTGAGAAACCTCCTTTTCCCATTAGGATAAAGGATCATGCTAAAACTTTGACTGTTGTTCGTAAGAGTAATACTAGGACTTATACACCTCCTGAGCAAATCAATGTTGAACCTAGTATTGCTATGGTTAAAGATCTCTTGGATGATGATTTAGATGGGCATGTTATTTATTTCTATGACGAAACTGCTAATATTGCTAGACCAGATACTAAGATACATAGACCTGTCGTAGGCATGCCTGTTATTTCTGTTAAATTAGGAGATCATTGTTATCATGGTTTATGTGATATGGGTGCTAGTGCTAGTGCAATACCGTATGACTTATATAAAGAAATTATGCACGACATTGCACCAGTTGAATTAGAAGACATTGATGTTACCATTAAGCTTGCTAATAGGGATACCATTAAACCAGTTCGGATTGTTAGAGATGTTGAAGTCTTGTGTGGGAAGGTTAAATGCCCTGCTGATTTTCTTGTTCTTGGTTCCCCACAAGATGATTTTTGTCCCATTATTTTTGGTAGACCCTTCTTGAATACAGCTAGTGCTAAGATTGATTGTGAAAAAGACACTGTCATCATTGGCTTAGATGGTATGTCTCATGAGTTTAATTTTGCTAAGTTTCATAGACAACCTCGTGATAGGGAACCACCTAGTAAGGATGAGATTATTGGTCTTGCTTCCATTGCTATGCCTCCTACTGATCCGTTAGAACAATATTTGCTAGACCATGAAAATGATATGTTTATGAAGGAAAGAAGGGAAATAGATGAAGTGTTCCTTAAACAGGAACCTGTGCTGAAACATAACCTTCCCGTTGAAATTCTTGGGGATCCCCCTCCACCCAAGGGTGATCCCGTGTTTGAACTCAAACCATTACATGATAATCTTAAGTATGCTTATCTTGATGAAAAGAAAATATATCCTGTTATTATTAGTGCTAACCTTTTAGAGCAAGAAGAAGAAAGATTATTGAAAACTCTGAAGAAGCACCGAGCTGCTATTGGATATACTCTGGATGATCTTAAGGGCGTTAGTCCCACATTATGCCAACATAAAATTAAATTGGAGGATGATGCCAAACCAGTTAGAGATCCTCAACGACAACTAAATCCCGAGATGAAAGAAGTGGTAAGAAAGGAGATACTAAAGCTCCTTGAGGCAAGTATAATCTATCCCGTTGCTAATAGTGATTGGGTAAGCCCTGTCCATTGCATTCCTAAAAAGGGAGGTATTACCATTGTTCCTAATGATAAAGATGAATTGATCCCGCAAAGAATTATTACAGGTTATAGGATGGCAATTGATTTCCGTAAATTAAATAAGGCTACTAAGAAAGATCATTACCCTTTACCTTTTATTGATCAAATGCTAGAAAGACTATCCAAACACACACATTTTTGCTTTCTAGATGGTTATTGTGGTTTCTCTCAAATACCTGTGTCAGCGGGGGATCAATCAAAAACTACTTTTACTTGCCCTTTTGGTACTTTTGCTTATAGACGTATGCCTTTTGGTTTATGTAATGCACCTGCTACCTTTCAAAGATGCATGATGGCTATATTCTCTGATTTTTGTGAAAAGATTTGTGAGGTATTCATGGATGACTTCTCCGTTTATGGATCCTCTTTTGATAATTGTTTGAGCAACCTTGATCGAGTTTTGCAGAGATGCGAAGACACTAGTCTTGTCCTGAATTGGGAAAAGTGTCACTTTATGGTTAATGAAGGCATTGTCTTGGGGCACAAGATTTCTGAGAGAGGTATTGAAGTTGATAAAGCTAAAGTTGATGCTATTGAAAAGATGCCATGTCCCAAGGACATAAAAGGTATAAGAAGTTTCCTTGGTCATGCCGGTTTTTATAGGAGGTTCATTAAGGACTTTTCTAAAATCTCTAGGCCTCTGACTAATTTATTACAAAAAGATATTCCTTTTGTCTTTGATGATGATTGTGTAGAAGCATTTGAAATACTTAAGAAAGCTTTGATCACTGCACCTATTGTTCAGCCACCTGATTGGAATTTACCTTTTGAAATTATGTGTGGTGCTAGTGATTATGCTGTAGGTGTTGTTCTATGGCAAAGAGATGATAAGAAATTGAATGTTATCCAGTATGCTAGTAAGACTCTTGATACTGCCCAGAGAAATTATGCTACTACTGAAAAAGAATTCTTAGCAGTTGTGTTTGCATGTGATAAGTTTAGATCTTATATTGTTGATTCCAAAGTTACTATTCACACTGATCATACTGCTATTAAATATCTTATGGAAAAGAAAGGTGCTAAGCCTAGGCTCATTAGATGGGTTCTCCTGCTCCAAGAATTTGATTTGCATATTATTGACAGAAAGGGAGCTGAGAACCCCGTAGTAGACAACTTGTCTAGGTTAGAGAATGTTCTTGATGACCCACTGCCTATTGATGATAGCTTTCCTGATGAACAATTAGCGGTCATTAATGCTTCTCGTACGGCTCCTTGGTATGCTGATTATGCTAATTACATTGTTGCTAAATTTATACCGCCTAGTTTCACATACCAGCAAAATAAAAAGTTCTTTTATGATTTAAGACATTACTTTTGGGATGATCCACACCTTTATAAAGAAGGAGTAGATGGTGTTATTAGATGTTGTGTGCCTGAGCATGAACAGGAACAAATCCTACGCAAGTGTCACTCTGAATCTTATGGGGGACACCACGCTGGAGATAGAACTGCACACAAGGTACTACAATATGGTTTTTATTGGCCTACTCTCTTCAAAGATGCTCGTACGTTTGTCTTATCTTGTGATGAATGTCAAAGAATAGGTAACATTAGTAGACGTCAAGAAATGCCTATGAACTATTCTCTTGTTATTGAACCGTTTGATGTTTGGGGCTTTGATTATATGGGACCTTTTCCTGCCTCTAATGGTTATACACATATTTTAGTTGCTGTTAATTACGTTACTAAGTGGGTAGAAGCTATTCCAACTAGTAGTGCTGATCATAACACTTCTCTTAAAATGCTTAAAGAAGTTATTTTTCCGAGGTTTGGAGTCCCTAGATATCTTATGACTGATGGTGGTTCACATTTTATTCATGGTGCTTTCCATAAGATGCTTGCTAAGTATGATGTCAATCATAGAATAGCATATCCTTATCATCCGCAGTCTAGTGGTCAAGTAGAGTTGAGAAATAGAGGGCTCAAATTAATTTTACAAAAGACTGTGAATAGATCTAGAAAGAATTGGTCCAAAAAACTTGATGCATTATGGGTCTATAGAACTGCATACAAAAATCCTATGGGCATGTCTCCATATAAGATGGTTTATGGAAAAGCGTCATTTACCTCTTGAACTTGAACATAAAGCATATTGGGCTATTAAAGAGCTCAACTATGACTTCAAACTTGCCGGTGAGAAGAGGTTGTTTGATATTAGCTCACTTGATGAATGGAGAACCCAAGCCTATGAGAATGCCAAGCTATTCAAAGAAAAAGTCAAACGCTGGCATGACAAAAGGATACAAAAGCGTGAGTTTAACGTAGGTGATTATGTGTTATTATTCAACTCTCATTTAAGATTTTTTGCAGGAAAACTTCTCTCTAAATGGGAAGGTCCTTATGTTATCGAGGAGGTCTATCGTTCTGGTGCCATAAAAATCAACAACTTCGAAGGCACAAGTCCGAGGGTGGTGACGGTCAAAGAATTAAACATTACATTTCAGGTAATCCTATCAATGTTGAAACTAATATTATTGAAACCGTAATCCCGGAGGAATACATAAGGGACACTTTCCAGAACGTTCCAGACTCCAAAAAGGAATAGGTATGTGGTACGGTAAGTAAACCGACTCCAAAACAACTCTAATGGCAATTTTTATCAGTTTTGGAATATTTAAGAATTTTAGGAAGAAAGTAGTAGTCCGAAAGGGACACGAGGCCCCCACAAGAGTGGAGGGTGCGCCCACCCTTACTGGGCGCGCCCCCTGTCTCGTGGACACCTCGTGTGCCTCCCGGACTCCGTTTTCTTGCACGTTACATATTTTGGTCAGTAAAAATTCATTATATATAGTCCCAAAGGTTTTAACCACCATATCACGCAAATATCCTCTGTTTTCGTTTCGAGCTGTTCCTGTTGCAGATTAAAAGCAAGATGTCTTCTCAAGAGTCAGTCGGGGAGAGTCGGGTATCTCGCCCAACACCAGGTCCAGGAGCAGATAGCGATGCTTATCACTTTGGACCATCAACGGAGGATGTGATGGAGGCTGATTTGAAAAGGATAGATGCCATGGAGGAAGATCAAGAAGTTACCTCTCGTCTCGAAGCTGAATTCATGATGGGGGAACTACCTAGCCTGGCTACTCCAGCTTTGGTCATCCCTTCCAACTTTAGATTTCTTTCTTATGAAAATATGAAAAAGAGCTTCACTTGTTCTCCAGAAGCTATGAAGCATCCTTGGGTAAAGGGAGCTTTGGCCATTACGGGCATGCTCCGTAAAGAAATTATGGACCTCAAACAACAAGTCAATAAGCTCGAGGAGGAGAACCGTATGCTGAGGGGCATCATCGCCAAGAAGATCATAACACCAACCGTGAAGAAGGAGACATAATCACATGGGTATGGGCACTCCCCTTGGTAACTGCCAAGCTTGGGGGAGGTGCCCCAGTATCGTATCACCATCACACTCCTATCTTTACCGTTTTATTTAGTTCGATCCTTTTAGTAGTATCTTGATCTAGTAGATTGAAGTTTTGATATCAAGTAGTTTTGAGTTTTGCTTTGTGATCTCTTTTTGTAATCGAGTCCATGAGCTATCTATAATAAAGATTAGTGTTGAGTCAAGGGCTTTACTATGTTGCTATGATCTTGAGAAAGTAGAAAGAATAAAAGAGTTCATATTGATCTTATGGTTAGTGATGACTTCACATATAGAAAGTATGAGGCATAAAAGTTGTTGAGAGTTGATAAACATAGTTTCGGTCATCATTGCAATTAATAGGAAGTGATAAGGAAAGAGAGGTTCACATATAAATATATTATCTTGGACACCTTTTATGATTGGGAGCACTCATTAAGTATGACATGCTAAAAGAATTGACGTTGGACAAGGAAGACAACGTAATGGTTTATGTTTTCTCACATCTCAGTTAAAGTATATTGTCATTGACCTTCCAAACATGTTGAGCTTGCCTTTCCCCCTCATGCTAGCCAAATTCCTTGCACCAAGTAGAGATACTACTTGTGCTTCCAAATATCAAACCCAGTTTTGCCATGAGAGTCCACCATACCTACCTATGGATTGAGTAAGATCCTTCAAGTAAGTTGTCATGTTGCAGGCAATAAAAATTGCTATCTAAATATTTATGACTTATTAGTGCAGAGAAAATAAGCTTTGTACGATCTTGTTGTGGAAGTAATAAAAGCGATGGACTGCATAATAAAGGTCCACATACAAGGGGCAATATAAAGTGACGTTCTTTTGCATTAAGATTTTGTGCATCCAACCCTAAAAGCACATGACAGCCTCTGCTTCCCTCTGCGAAGGGCCTATCTTTTACTTTATGTTTTTACTTTATGCTTGAGTCAAGGTGACCCTCACATTTCCCTTTTTCATTTTATCTTTTGGCAAGCTCCTCGTGTTTGAAAGATCATGACATATATATCCAATTGGATGTAAGTTAGCATGGGCTATTATTGTTGACATCAGCTAAAGGTGAATACGTTGGGAGGCAACACAATTAGCCCCTATCTTTCTCAGTGTCCGGCTGAAACTCCATAACCACAAGTATTGCGTGAGTGTTAGCAATTATAGAAGACTACAAGATAGTTGAGTATGTGAACTTGCTGAAAAGCTCTATTGTTGACTCTTTCTGATGTTATGATAAATTGCAATTGCTTCAATGAGTGAGATTATAGTTTGTTAGTTCTCAATGAAGTTTTTGAACCATACTTGCCATTGTGAATTGATTGTTACTTGAGCATAAGAAATCATATGATAAAATCTATATATATTGCTGTTATAAGAATGATCATGATGCCCTCATGTCCGTATTTTATTTTTATCGACACCTCTATCTCTAAACATATGGACATATTTTTCGATATTAGCTTCCGCTTGAGGACAAGCAAGGTCTAAGCTTGGGGGAGTTGATACATCCATTTTGCATCATGCTTTTATATCAATATTTATTGCATTATGGGTTGTTATTACACAATATATCTCAATACTTATGGCTATTCTCTCTTATTTAACAAGGTTTACCATGAAGAGGGGGAATGCTGGCAGCTGGAATTCTAGCTGGAGAAGTAGCAAACATTGGAAACCTATTCTGCACTGCTCCAAAAATCCTGAAACTCCACGAAACCTATTTTTGGAATTAATAAGAATTATTGAGCGGAAGAAATACACCAGGGGGCCCACACCCTGTCCAGGAGGGTGGGGGGCGCGCCCCTGTCTCCTGGGCCCCTTGGTGGCCCCCCGGTGTCCATCTTCTTCTATATGAGGGCTTTTACCCTGGAAAAAATCGTGGGCAAGCTTATGGGATGAAACTCCGCTGCCACGAGGCGAAACCTTGGCGGAACCAATCTAGGGCTCCGGCGGAGCTGTTCTGCCGGGGACACTTTCCCCCGGGAGGGGGAAATCATCACCAACATCATCACCAACGATCCTCTCATCGGGGGGGGGGGGATCAATCTCCATCAACATCTTCACCAGCACCATCTCCTCTCAAAACCCTAGTTCATCTCTTGTATCCAATCTTGTATCAAAACCACAAATTGGTACTTGTGGGTTGCTAGTAGTGTTGATTACTCCTTGTAGTTGGTGCTAATTGGTTTACCTGGTGGAAGATCATATGTTCAGATCCTTAATGCATATTATTACTCCTCTGATTATGAACATGAATATGCTTTGTGAGTAGTTATGTTTGTTCCTAAGGACATGGGTGAAGTCTTGCTCTTAGTAGTCATGTGAATTTGGTATTCGTTCGATATTTTGATGAGATGTATGTTGTCTGTTCCTCTAGTGGTGTTATGTGAACATCGAGTACATGACACTTCACCATTATTGGGCCTAGAGGAAGGCATTGGGAAGTAATAAGTAGATGATGGGTTGCTAGAGTGACAGAAGCTTAAACCCTAGTTTATGCGTTGCTTCATTAGGGGCTGATTTGGATCCATACGTTTAATGTTGTGGTTAGGTTTACCTTAATACTTCTTTTGTAGTTGCAGACGCTTGCGATAGGGGTTAATCATAAGTAGGATGCTTGTCCAAGTAAGGGAAGCACCCAAGCACTGGTCCACCCACATATCAAATTATCAAAGTACCGAACACGAGTCATATGAACGTGATGAAAACTAGCTTGACGATAATTCCCATGTGTCCTCGGGAGCTCCTTTCTCATTATTAGAAATTGTCCAGGCTTATTCTTTGCTACATAAAGGATTGGGCCACCTTGCTGCACTTTATTTACTTTATTTACTTGTTACTCGTTACAATTTATCTTATCACAAAACTATCTATTACCTACAATTTCAGTGCTTGCAGAGAAAACCTTACTGAAAACCGGTTATCATTTCCTTCTGCTCCTCGTTGGGTTCGACACTTTTACTTATCGAAAGGACTACGATAGATCCCCTACACTTGTGGGTCATCATCTTCCCCTTGCATGCCTTATGTAGAAGAATGGTGATTCTGAAAGTGCAACTATCCCTAGGTGGTTTTGGTAATTCCTAACAAAATATAGCTCATTGAGCTAACATCATTCCAAGATGAATATTTCAGGAAAAGCTCAATGAATGGCATGGCATGGATGAGGAAAATGGATCCCTCAAAATGCTAAGGATAAAAGGATTGGCTCAAGCTCAAAAGCTCAAGACTCTACATTTTATATTTTAGTGATCCAAGATCACATTGAGTCTATAGTAAAAGCCAATACTATCAAGGAGGGATGAGGTGTTGCTTAATGAGTTTCTTGCTCTATAGTGCTTAGTGATATGCTCCAAGACCCTCAACTACTTTCTCACATCCACATATGACCTAAACCAAAAGTCAAACTCGGCCCTACCGATTCTTTCTACCCGGCGCCACCGAGTTCAGATGTCATAGCCACTGCCACAAACCCTAGGCAAATCGGTCTCACCGATAGGGATCTCGGTCTCACCGAGATGGGATTGTAATCTCTCTGTTTCCCTTCGTAACATTTTGGTACAACCGAGATGAGCGATCGGTCCCATCGAGATTGCAATTTAAACTCCTTGTTTCCTTTTCGTAACATTTCGGTCTCACCGAAATGAGCGAACCGGTCCCTGCTACCTCTTGAGCATTGCGTTGGATTTTCCCGAAGAGGAGAGGATGATGCAGCAAAGTAGCGTAAGTATTTCCCTCAGTTTTTGAGAACCAAGGTATCAATCCAGTAGGAGACCACGCACAAGTCCCTCGTACCTAAACAAAATGATAGCAACTCATAACCAACACTTAGGGGTTGTCAATCCCTTCACGGTCACTTACGAGAGTGAGATCTGATAGAGATAATATTTTTGGTATTTTTGATAGATAGATGCAAAGTAAAAAGTAAAGGTAAAGTAAAAAAATACAAGTAAATAAAGTGATAGAGATTGATATGATGAGAATAGACCCGGGGGCCATAGGTTTCACCAGTGGCTTCTCTCAAGAGCATAAGTATTCTACGGTGGGTGAACAAATTACTGTTGAGCAATTGACAGAATTGAGCATAGTTATGAGTATATCTAGGCAATGATCATGTATATAGGCATCACGTCCAAAACAAGTAGATCTAAACGATTCTGCATCTACTACTATTACTCCACTCATCGACCGCTATCCAGCATGCATCTAGAGTATTAAGTAAAAACAGAGTAACGCTGTAAGCAAGATGACATGATGTAGAGGGATAAATTCATGCAATATGATAAAAACCCCATCTTGTTATCCTCGATGGCAACAATAAAATACGTGCCTTGCAACTCTTTCTGTCACTGAGTAAGGACACCGCAAGATTGAACCCAAAGCTAAGCACTTCTCCCATTGCAAGAACTACCAATCTAGTTGGCCAAACCAAAAAGGATAATTCGAAGAGACTTGCAAAGATAACTCAATCATACATAAAAGAATTTAGAGAAGAATCAAATATTTTCCATAGATAATACTGGACCATAAACCCACAATTCATCGGCCTCAACAAACACACCGCAAAAAGAAGATTACATCGAATAGATCTCCACGAGAGAGGGGGAGAACATCGTATTGAGATCCAAAAAGAGAGAAGAAGCCATCTAGCTACTAGCTATGGACCCGAAGGTCTGAAGTAAACTACTCACACTTCATCGGATGGGCTATGGTGATGATGTAGAAGCCCTCCGTGGTGGATGCCCCCTCCGGCGGAGCTCCGGAATAGGCCCGAAGATGGGATCTCGTGGATACAGAAGGTTGCGGCGGTGGAATTAGGTTTTTTGGCTCCCGTTCTAATCGTTCGGGGATACGTAGGTATATATAGGAGGAAGGAGTACGTCGGTGGAGCTCCGAGGGGCCCACGAGGTAGGGGGCGCGCCTAGGGGGGCGCCCTCCACCCTCGTGACCTCCTCGGGCACTGCTTGGAGTAGGGTCCAAGTCTCCTGGGTCACGTTCGGTTGGAAAATCACGATCTCGAAGGTTTTATTCCGTTTGGACTCCGTTTGATATTCCGTTTCTTCGAAATACTGAAGAAGGCAAAAAACAGCAATTCTGGGTTGGGCCTCCGGTTAATAGGTTAGTCCCAAAAGTAATATAAAAGTGGAAAATAAAGCCCAATATAGTCCAAAACAGTAGATAAAGTAGCATGGAGCCAAAAATTATAGATACGCTAGAGACATATCAGGCATCCCCAAGCTTAATTCCTGCTCGTCCTCGAGTAGGTAAATGATAAAAAAGAATTTTTGATGCGGAGTGATACTTTGGCATAATTTCAATGTAAATCTTCTTAATTGTGATATGAATATTCAGATCCAAAAGATTCAAGATAAAAGTTCATATTGACACAAAAATAATAATACTTCAAGCATACTAATCAAAGCAATCATGTCTTCTCAAAATAACATGGCAAAAGAAAGTTCATCCCTACAAAATCATATAGTTAGGCTATGTTTCATTTTCGTCACACAAAGATGTTACCAACTTCTATACCCCCGATGACAAGCCAAGCAATTGTTTCATACTTAAATAATCTCAAACTTTTTCAACCTTCACGCAATACATGAGCGTGAGCCATGGATATAGCACCATGGGTGGAATAGAATATGATGATGGGGATTGTGTGGAGAAGACTAAAAAGGAGAAAGTCTCACATTGACGAGGCTAATCAATGGGCTATGGAGATGCCCATCAATTGATGTCAACATGAGGAGTAGGGATTTCCATGCAACAGATGCACTAGAGCTATGAATGCTCAACAAAAGAAAAACTAGTGGGTGTGCATCCAACTCGCTTGCTCACGAAGACCTAGGGCATTTGAGGAAGCCCATCGTAGGAATATACAAACCAAGTTCTATAATGAAAAATTCCCACTAGTATAAAAAGACAACTTATGAGACTCACTACATGAAGAACAAGGTGTTACTTTGAAGCACAAGTGTGGAAAAAGAGATAGTAGCATTGCCCTTTTATTTTTTTTATTTTCTTTTTTTTGGGCCTTTATTTTTTTTCTTTTTGGCCTTTTTTTATTTGGGCAATGCTCTAATAATGATGATCATCACACTTCTATTGATTACAACACAAGGATTACAACTCAAAACTTAGAACAAGATATGACTCTATATGAATGCCTCCGGCGGTGTACCGGGATGGTGCAATGAATCAAGAGTGACATGTATGGAAAATAATCCATGGTGGCTTTGCCACAAATAAGATGTCAACTACAAGATCATGCAATGGCAATATGACAAAAGTAATGTATGTCATGATGATGATGGTGGAAGTTGCATGGCAATATATCTCGGAATGGCTATGGAAATGCCATGATAGGTAGGTATGGTGGCTGTTTTGAGGAAGATATAAGGAGGTTTATGTGTGATAGAGTATATCGTATCATGGGGTTTGGATGCACCGGCGAAGTTTGCGCCAACTCTCAAGGTGAGAAAGGGCAATGCACGTACCGAAGAGGCTAGCAAAGGTGGAAAGGTGAGAGTGCGTATAATCCATGGACTCAACATTAGTCAAAAGAACTCATATACTTATTGCAAAAATTTAGAAGTCATCAAAAATTCAAGTACTACGCGCATGCTCCTAGGGGGATAGATTGGTAGGAAAAGACCATCGCTCGTCCCCGACCGCCACTCATAAGGATGCACAAGCCAGGTACACTTGATGTTTCAAATTTGTTACACAACTTTAACCATACGTGCATGCTACGGGACTTGCAAACTTCAACACAAGTATTTCTCAAATTCATAATCACCCAACTAGCACGACTTTGATATTATCACCTCCATATCTCAAAACAATTATCAAGCATCAAACTTATCTTAGTATTCAATTCACTCAAAAGAAAGTTTCACATATCTTAAACACCAAGTATATTAACATTAAGCAAATTACCATGCTATTAAAGACTCTCAAAATAATCTAAGTGAAGTATGAGAGATCAATAGTTTCTTTAAAACAAATCCACCACCGTGCTCTAAAAGATCTAACTGAAGTACTAGAGCAAAAATTATCACGCTCAAAAGATATAAGTGAAGCACTATGAGCAAAACTATCAAGCTCAAAAGATATAAGTGAAGCACATAGAGTATTCTAACAAATTCCAATTCATATATGGCTCTCCCAAAATATGTTTACAGCAAGGATGATTGTGGTAGACTAACAAGCAAAGACAAATAATACAAGACGCTCCAAGCAAAACACATATCATGTTGGTGAATAAAAATATAGCTCCAAGTAAATTACCAATGGAAGTGGTCGAAAGAGGGGATGCCTTCCGGGGCATCCCCAAGATTTGACTTTTTGGTGTCCTTGGATTATATTGGGGGTGCCATGGGCATCCCCAAGCTTAGGCTCTTGACACTCCTTGTTCCATAATCCATCAAAAGAATTCACCCAAAACTTGAAAACTTCAGAACACAAAACTCAACAGAAATCTTGTGAGCTCCGTTAGAGAAACAAAACATAAGACTACTTCAAGGTACTATAATGAACTCATTCTTTATTTATATTGGTGTTAAACCTACTGCATTCCAACTTCTCTATGGATTATAAACTAATTTACTAGCCATAGATTCATCAAAATAAGCAAACAACACACGAAAAATAGAATCTGTCAAAAACAGAACAGTCTATAGCAATCTGTAACTAACGCAAACTTCTGGAACTCTAAAAATTCTACCAAAATAGGAAGTCCTGGAAATTTTTTTGTTGATCAGCAGCAATAAGAATCAACGCAAAAGCACGTTCCTGTGATTTATCATAACTAAATTCGTGCGCGCAAAGTTTCTGTTTTTCTACAGAATCAAATCAACTATTATCGTAGGTTATCCTATAGGTCCTACTTGGCACAAACACTTATTAAAACATAAAACCACATCCAAACAGAAGGTAGATGGATTATTTATTCTTAAACAGAAGCAAAAACAAAAAACACAAAATAAAATTGGGTTGCCTCCCAACAAGCGCTATCGTTTAACGCCCCTAGCTAGGCATAAAAGCAAGGATAGATCTAGGTATTGCCATCTTTGGTAGGCAATCCATAAGTGGCTCTCATGATAGATTCATATGGTAATTTTATTTTCTTTGTAGGGAAGTGTTCCATACCCTTCTTTAAGGGAAATTGGAATCTAATATTCCCTTCCTTCATATCAATAATTGCACCAATCGTTCTAAGGAAAGGTATACCAAGAATAATAGTACATGAAGGATTGCAATCCATATCAAGAACGATAAAATGTACGGGCACATAATTCCTATTTGCAACAATAAGAACATCATTAATTCTTCCCATAGGCTTTTTAATAGTGGAATCCGCAAGATGCAAGTTTAGAGAGCAATCATCAAAATCACGGAAATCTAGCAAATCACATAAAGTGTTGGGAATAGTAGAGACACTAGCACCCAAATCACACAAAGAATGAAACTCAAAATCTTTAATTTTAATTTTAATAGTAGGTTCACACTCATCATAGAGTTTTCTAGGCATAGAAACTTTCAACTCAAGTTTTCCTTCATAAGATTGCATCAAAGCATCAACAATATGTTCGGTAAAGGCTTTATTTTGACTATAAGCATGAGGAGAATCTAGCACGAATTGCAACAAGGAAATACAACCAATCAAAGAGCAATTTTCATAATTAAATTCCTTGAGATCCATAATAGTGGGTTTAGCAACATCATGGTTTTTATTAATTTCAATCCCACTTTCATCAATTTCATCATCAAGATCAAGAAACTCCGAATTCTTAAAACGCCTTCTAGGTAAAGGAAGAAAATCTTCAGATTCATATTGCAAAACAAAGATTTAATGGGGGACACATCAATAACTTTTAGATCTTCATCTTGATTTTCATAGGAGTTCGGTTTAGTGGCCATCTTATTGACTAAGGTAGCTTGCATATCCGAAATTTCAGCGGTCATCTTTTCAAGACGAGCAATTTGGGCCCTTATACCATCAAATTCTTTAGACATATCATCGAGTTCTTTATTCATAAAGCTCATAAAACTTTTTTGTTCCTTAAGTTCGTTTCTAAAGAAATTATTGTGCTCAAATTGCAAAACCATAAACTTTCTAACATTGCTTTCGATCTCCTCTAGCCTTTTAAGGTGAAGGTCACCAAATCTAGGTAGAGCCATTGCAACAAATAGGCAAACTAACACACGAGCAAACAGAAAGGCAACGGGAAAAAGGCAAATGGAAAAGAGAGGAGGAGATTGGGAAAGAGAGGGAAAATAAAACGGCAAGGGTGAAGTGGGGGAGAGGAAAACAAGAGGCAAATGGCAAATAATGTAATGCGAGAGATGGGGATTGCGATGGGTACTTGGTATGGTTGACTTGCTTGCATGAGCCTCCCCGGCAACGGCGCCAGAAATTCTTCTTGCTACCACTTGAGCACTGCGTTGGATTTCCCCAAAGAGGAGAGGATGATGCAGCAAAGTAGCGTAAGTATTTCCCTCAGTTTTTGAGAACCAAGTTATCAATCCAGTAGGAGACCACGCACAAGTCCCTCGTACCTACACAAAATGATAGCAACTCGCAACCAACGCTTAGGGGTTGTCAATCCCTTCACGGTCACTTACGAGAGTGAGATCTGATAGAGATAATATTTTTGGTATTTTTGATAGATAGATGATGAAGTCACGAACCTAGGGTAGGGTCATGGATCTGACCAAGGTACTTGTCGGATTTCGGGTTCCGACAGACCCTTGAGGTTCGAACACTGGGGTGCGCGCGGAGATTTCGCCCTCTACCTTCCTGTTCCTCGCCGCCTCGCTAAGATCTAAACTACGAAAGGAACAACACAAGAGACACAGAGTTTAAACTGGTTCAGGCCACCATTGTGGTGTAATACCCTACTCCAGTGTGTGGTGTGGTGGATTGCCTCTTGGGCTGATGATGAACAATACAAGGAAGAACAGCCTCGCGAGGGTCTGTTCTTGGTTGGGACGATGAACTGCTAGGAGGAGTTCAGTTGCTCTCTCTACTGGTTTCTTGGCTAGGATTTAGATGCCTCAATCTCTGTGTGTCCCTACCCTGTGGGTGGCTAGTCCTATTTATAGGCAAAGGCCCTGGGCCTCTTCCCAAATATTGAGCGGGAAGGGCGCCAACAATTGGCCATTTTGAAGGGGAACATCTGGTACACTTATCCTGACTAAAGTTGGTCCTCGCCTGTCAAAGGCTCGGGTGGTGACGCCTGCTTGGGCTCCACAATGACTTCCTTCCTGCCGTTGGGCTGGTCTTGGTCTTGTTGCACCGAAATGGATGCCTTTGCTTGATACTCTCGCCTGCGCTTGCTCCCTTTGCACCAAAGAGGAAAGGAGGACACTGCGCGGGCTGGCGCCCGACTGGCGCCCTTGGTCGTCATGGCTTGCGTCATGGGAACCTCGTGAGGTACTTCGCCTTGAACTCTCCGCCTCCTCGTGAGCCAGCCTGATGAGGCTGCGCCTGAGGAAGCTCCTTGTCGTCCGCCCCGCGAGGCTTGGCCCCTCGCGAGGGTCTTGAGCTTGTGTTGATGAAGATGGGCCGTGCTGGGCCCCCTTTTGAGCCTCGCCGCAGGTCGCAGGCAGGCAAGTCTGGGGACCCCCGTTCCCAGAACGCCGACAGTAGCCCCCGGGCCCAAGGCGCGCCTGGACTTGGCCGAGTAGACAGGCGAAAGGGCAAGTGCGAAGCGCCGCGGGCCCTAACAGCCTGCGGCCTTGGGCGCCGCGTGGCGGTTGATTGGACGTGGGCGCCTCAGCAACCACGCGAGTTGATAAAGGAGCGGCATCTGTCTTTGCCTCCTTTGCTTTCTCCGGTTGCTGCTGAGATCCCCTTTCTTGCGCCTCTCCTTCCTGCCTCCGAAATCTTCAGATCTACTCCGCTCGCGCGCCCTAGCTAGACATGGCGCCTCGCCAGGCCCCGGCCGGAGCTTGGTATTCGTCCGCCTTGGACTCCCCAAACGTGTCGGAGGCGAGCCTTGCCCGGGTGCGCCAAATGGCGGCGGCATAGGGCATCAACGGGGCGAAGGTGTTCAAGGCCGCTCTGCCCTCCCTGAGGGCCAAGGGAGCACCTTCTATCCGCTCTTTGTGAGCGCCATTGTCGCCGGTCTGGTGCCTCCCCTTTCCGAGTTCTTCTTCTCTGTCCTCTGCCATTGCAAGCTTCAAGCTCTGCATCTCCACCCCAACTCTGTCCTTCTTCTGGCAATCTTCGCCTACTATTGCGAGGCTCACGTAGGGGTGAAGCCCTCAGTGGCCTTGCTGCGCCACTACTTCTCCTTCCGGACCTCTCGTGGTCCCGTCTCTGCGTGCGCGAGCTTCTCGCGTACGGTAGCTCCATCGCCATTTCGAACCCCGGGAAGAGGATTGAAGGCTTCAGGAGCAAGTGAGTCTTGGTAGATGCCGGACGCGTCCACCCTTGGTTGGTCTTGCCCACGGGGCACCCCTCGAGCTCCGACGACTGGTCTCGAGTGGAGCTTGTGGACCCCCGTGCGAGGCTGGTGTTGGAGAAGATGGATGCGGATCTAAGGCCGGCCAGCATGGCGGCGGTGAAGCTGACTGGCGCATCGCTGCTGAGGGAGTTCCTGGAGCACCAGCTGGCTCCGCTTCGTCAGTACCCACTTCCGATGTGGAGGCTCCACCCGAGCCCCGCGGTCTTGGCCGACGAGGATCTGGCTGCGGTCCTCCAGTCTTTGGTCGGGGGCGACGTGGCGAGGTTGGAGGGCGCTCCTACACCCCTGTTCCTCTGCGAGGATTGGGAGAGGGTGGTGGAGTCCATGCATGTCTTCAACGGGGACGGGCCTGTGCCCGTGGAGGCTCCCGAGGACCCGGTGGACGTGTCCTCCGGCGACTCCAGCGAAGAGAAGGAAGAAGGGGAGCGGGAAAAAGGGCCTGACTCCGAGGCGACTGACGGAGAGTCGAGGGCTCCCCCCTTCGGCGCAGGTCCCGCGCTCTCCGCCTCTCTCTGAGTGATGACGACGAGGATGATGATGAGCAGGGCGGCAGGAGCCTGCCCTCGATCCCGAAGAAGGACAGGACCGGGCTGATCCCCCGCGGGTCTGCCCCGACCCCGAGGCGATCCGCAGACGCGCCTCCTGCTCCCAAGCTCCTTGAGGCTGATCCTTGCAGCCGGCTCTTGGGCTTCAAGTACGGCCGGAGGCTGCTCGAGCTCGCGAGCGATGACCTGTAAGTGCTTGATTCCTGCCTCATTTCTTGTTCTGTTGCTGAGACTTGACGTTCGTATCTCCCGGCTAGGCTGGCGCCTGCAGCGAAGAGGTCAAAGGGAGCTCCTGAGGTTTCCTTCGGGGCAGCGCCTCTGCCCGCGAAAGAAGATGACCGTGACGCACAAGCCTCTCCTGCCCGGGCGTCCTCGCGAGGCCTGGCTGAGCCGGCTGGTGCGAGCTCAGCCCCCATGGCCCAAGCGACTCCCGAGGTGCCCTTGCCTGATGCCGCCACCACAACTGTTGGGGCGCAACAGGCTCCACCTCAGGATACTGTGGTCACGCTGCCGTCTTCTCCTCCTACTCCACCGACTGCTGTTTCCCCAACTCCTCCTACTGTTCTGGATCGTGCTACTGCCGAACTGGACCGTCTGCGGCAGGATCTTCTGGGCGCCGACCCTCGTTTAGTGGTCGGGCGCCTGGAGCTGGCTTCTGGCTGGATTCGCTCCGACGCTTCGATTCGGGCGGCGCTGGTCCGGGCCTCGACGGCTTGCGACGAGGAGAAGCAGGCCATCCTTTGGGCGAAGGCTGCTCGCGACGCCGCCTTGGGGGAGGTGGCTAATGTCCGAGGTCGATGCAAGGCGCTGGAGAGCAAGCTACAGGGCCTGCAGGACCAGCTCGCCGAGGAGACCTGCCTTCGCCAAGAGCAGGAGGAAAGCATGATGGCCCGCGAGGCGGCCGTCAAGGACCGGGACGCCAAGCTCAAGAAGCGCCGTGACCGCCTGGGCGCGCTGGAGCAAGAGTTGGAGGCGAGGAAGGTCGAGCTGGATGCCAAGGCATGGGTTCTTGCCGAGGATCGCGTGGCCTTTGCGGAGATGGAGGAGAAGGCTCGCACCTCTCTGAAGACGCTTTACGACAGCGGCCTGGAGAGCCCGCTGGCCGGCGACGAGGATGGCCCCGCCAAGCTACTTCCCTTCCTGGTTCGTGCTCTTGAAGATGTCACCCTTGGCCTTGGCCCTACGGCTGAGGCCGAGGCGCGCGTCTTGTCTTCTGCAGCGCTGACGCAGGTCCTTACCCACATCTATCTTCGCGACCCCAACGTCGACCTCGACAGCCTGCTGGAGCCAGCGAGCGGCGAGCTTGCCGCTGCCGCTGCTGAGGCCGTGAAGGGTCGCGCGGAGGCTCTGCTGGGGAAGTTCAGGGCCTTCAGCACCAAGCCGAAGCGGGGTGCTGCCGGCCCTGCAGCTCCACAAGGCGAACCCGCTCCGCGCAGCTCCACCGCCGGCAAGTGACTCCATCGTGGCCCCCATCCTACTTTTAATTCCTGCGCATGCACCATGCCTCGGGGAGGCGTTAAAACTTGCATTTGGTGTTGTGATAACAGTATGGACTGTAATATTTTCTTTTGAATTCCTTGAAATTTGCACTATTCCTTCCTACTTGCTTATGTTCTACGCCGGCAGAGCCCGGCCCCGCGCATACCTCAGCCGCCGTTAGCCCCGACCGGAAACCAGGACGGGACCAAGGAGTGAGGGGCTACATGACAAGTTAGGCTCCTGAGTCGCGATGCTCAGGAGTCCCCCTTGGTGCTCGGACAACAAGTAGGGAGGTGAGATGTGGGGGTGACTCCTTAGGGAGGTGAGATGCGAGTGGATCTACCATTCTACGTCTGCAGAGCCCGGCCCCGCACATACCTCAACCGCCATTAGCCTTTAGGACTAAGGAGTGAGGGGCTACGTGACCAGTTAGGCTCCTGAGTCGCGATGCTCAGGAGTCCCCCTTAGCGCTCAAACGGCCTTCGTACCTTGGCTCCACTCGGGGAGGGACGTGCGATGAACCAGGCCCGGGAGGCCTGGCTGGGTGGCGTGCGTCTGGGCGTGACCCAGGCGCAGCCCCCGTTCCCAGCCCCCTTGTGCGGCACTCCCGAGGGGAGGCGTTGCGATGAGGCTAGACACTAAGCTCTGGGATCCCTGAGGTTGATGCGGCCCGGGGGCCACCCTCAGTTGTTTATCACCAGCGCGGAGCATAGCGCTTCCGTATGTGTACGGGCATAGCCGCTCCTCGGCAGTATCGTCAGCCAGCGCGGAGCATGGTGCTTCCACTGGTGCGTGGGAGGGGGCTCACCTCCGGGAGGAGCCCCTGGGGCGTGTATAGCCCCGCCCTGACACGTGGCTGGCACGGTAGGGCCTGACGAGGTGTATCTGGGCACCCGTGAGCCAGCGTGGGACTCACGGGGCCCTACCTCAAGGCGGGTTGCGCCTGGCACTGGGCCTTATCTTGGGGTGTGTTCCTGCAAATTTGGCTAGATGCCGAAGCTCTACGTCCTCGGGTCCCGGCCCTCGAGCTGGTCTCAGCCGTCGCTGGTATGCCAGGTCGCGGTGCCATGGACAAGGCCAGAGGGTGAGGGCTAGAGAGCCGGTAGGAGCCCTGAGTCGCGATGCTCAGGTACCCCCCCTTTAACGCGCAAGCTTGGTTAGACGTCGGAGCTCTACGTCCTCGGGTCCCGGCCCTAGAGCTGGTCTCAGCCGTCGCTGGTATGCCAGGTCGCGATGCCGTGGACAAGGCCAGAGGGTGAGGGCTGGAGAGCCGGTAGGATCCCTGACTCGCGATGCTCAGGCACCCCCCCTTTAACGCGCAAGCTTGGTTAGATGTCGGAGCTCTACATCCTCGGGTCTTGGCCCTCGAGCTGGTCTCAGCCGTCGCTGGTATGCCAGGTCGCGATGCCGTGGACAAGGCCAGAGGGTGAGGGCTGGAGAGCCGGTAGGAGCCCTGAGTCGTGATGCTCAGGCACCCCCCCTTTAACGCACAAGCCGCCGACATCAAGGAAGAAAAGGTGCCACGGACAGGCACCAAATAACAAGCATGATGGGTCGAATGCATGGCCCAAAGATAAATGCAAAAGGGGTACACGCCGCTGGGTCTGGCCCGAGCGAGTTGGGGATGATGCAGCCCGTGGGGCGCCCCCAACAAAGTAAGCTAAAAACATGAGCAAAAGGGATACACGCCGCAGGGACGGACCCACGTGGCCTGGGAATGATGCAGCCCTGAGGGCGCTCCCAGCTGGAAACGAAACTTGAAAGATGTCACCTGATAGTGTTGACGACGAAGGGGTGTTGGTGTAGCAGACTCGGTGGGCCGCGGGAGCCGATCCTCATGAGCCCCCAGGCCCTGGGGCCTCGGGAGGCTCCGGAGGCACTGGTGGCTCCTCGCGGGCCATCTCCATCTCCGCCAGGGCTGCGGAACGCCTGACCTCTTGAGCCTCTAGGATGCCCTTCATGAGGCGCTGGTACGTGGCAGCCGCGTTCGGCAAGCCATAAGGCATGCGAACGTAGCTGTGGGGTGGACCTTTGCAGCGCCCCACTTGCGAGGGCCAGAGGCGCTCCTGAGAGGCGGCTTGGCTGAGCCCTGGTATGTCGATGCAGACACGCAGCCCACCATCCTTGCCTGGATGGGGGGCCACAGCGGGTAAGCGGCGGCTGCCTCTCATGACTCTTGACTCCTGTAGCTCCTGAATGGCCTTGCTGATGAACTCTTGAGGGTTTGGCCCTCCTTGCCTTGCTCCTTCTTGAGGGAAACGTGCTTCGAAACACGCCTCCAAGTGGTGCCCAAGCGCCTCCCTCGTGACCTTGGCGAGGTCGGCGGCCCTCCAGGGGAGAGCCCCCGAGCCCTGCCTGAGGAGGGCGCCGGGCGCGCTTCCCTATGCGATGGAAGGAGGTTCCCCCTGGGCAGGCGCGGGCCCTAAGGGGCCTGCCTCCTGAGGGTCCGGGCCGGACGATGCCTTCTTCTTCTTGGGGGCTGTCTCGGGAAGCCTCCTGCTTCCGCGATCCGGGTCTTCCAGTGATGCGGCCTGAAAGGCTCGTTCCAGGGAGCACACCGCGTCTTTCTCTTCGCAGGGCACCGTGGTGACTCCGCCACTCCCTGGCATCTTGAGGACATTGTAGCCATGGTGGGTTACGGCCATGAACTTGGCCAGCGCTGTGTACCCGAGGATGGCGTTGTATGGCAGGCGAATGTGGGCGACGTCAAAGTCGATGAGCTCAGTGCGGTAGTTGTCGTGTGCCCCGAAGGTGACTGGGAGGCGGACCTGCCCAATCGGGACCGTGGAGCCGTCGGTGACTCCGGAGAAAGGCTTGGTTGGCTGAAGCTGATTGTAGGGCACTTGGAGATTGTTGAATGTTTCCACGGACAGGACGTTGAGCCCTACCCCACCATTGATGAGGGTCCTGGTGACTTGCACATTGCTGATGATTGGGGAACAGAGCATTGGGAGGACTCCGGCGGTGGCCGCACACTTGAGATGATCTGCTGAGCTGAACGTGATGGTGCACGCTGACCACCTAAGAGGGCGCGTGGCCGCGAGCTTGGGGAGGACTGCATTTACTTCGTGGGCGAACTGCTTGAAGATGCGTTGAGAGGCTGGGGCTTGAGCTCCGCCCAGGATGTAGGCGATCGCACGTGGCTCCTGGAAGCCCCCAGCCCCCTCGTCCTGATGACGGTCCTCATTTCTCCTTGGCTGCGGCGGCAGTGGAGGGAGGCCTGCGTTGCCTTGCGGGCGATCCTCGCGAGGCTGATTCCCCCAGCCTCCCTCGCGAGGCGGGTCCTGCCAGCGGTCCTCGCGAGGTTGGTCGCGCCACCCTTGGCGAGGGCCGCGGTCTTCCCAGCGTCCTGCGTTCCTTCCTCCTCCTCGGCCGTAGCCCCGGTCGCTGCAGACGGGGTGCCGACCGGTCCTTCCTTCTCGCACGGCTCGGAGCTCTTGGCATTCATTAGTGTTGTGGGTGTGGAGGTCGTGGTACACACAGTACCGGCTGCCCTTGGAAGATTCGGGCTGATCTCTGCCCCGCTTGGTGTCTGGTTCTGTCGCGAGCACGGCAGCCCTCTTGCGCTTCACATCCTTGGCCTTGGGTTTCTTCTCTTCTGGGTCTGCATCAGGCATCTCGAGGAGGGAGAGACGCCCTTCCTCAGCCCTGGCGCACTTGGTCGCCAAGTTGAACAGCTCCAAGGAAGTGCACAGGTCCTCATGCATCGCCAGCTCCTCCTTCATCTTGACGTCGCGCACGTCGTCGGAGAAGGCTGAGATGATGGCCTCCTCGGTCACCTTGGGAATCTTGAGGCGCACGTTGTTGAAGCGCTGGATGTACTTCTGCAGGGTTTCCCCTGGTTGCTGCTTGATACGGCGCATGTCGCTCACTGCGGGTGGCCGGTCGCGAGTACCATGGAAGTTGGCGATGAAGCGGGTGCGCATCTCGTCCCAGGAGGAGATCGTGCCTGGAGCCAGATTCAGGAGCCAGGTGCGGGCCCCATCCTTGAGCGCCATGGGAAACCAGTTCGCCATGACCTTCTCGTCTCCGTTGGCAGCCTCGATGCCCAGCTCGTAGAGCTGGAGGAACTCTGCGGGGTCAGTCGTACCGTCGTAGCGAGGAGGCAGGTCTGGCTTGAACTTGCCGGGCCATGCGACGCTGCGCAACTCGATGGTGAAGGCGTGGCAGCCCGCCGTGGCCACGGGAGGCCTTGGGTGACGAAGAGCTTGGTCCTGCGGGTCCCCATGCGCTGCAGCTGGGAGCAGCGCGGGGTCTTGACGTGCTGGAGCAGGAGCGTGGTCGCGACGAGCCGGAGCGGGGAGCGCTCGGGCAGCTTCTCGCAGGAGAGGAACTTCTTGGCAGCTCTGCTCTTGCCGCGCTGGCGCCTGACGGAGCGAGTTCCACCCAGGGGCCACGCGCCTTGGGGCCAGGGCGCCTTCTTGAGGAGGAGGCGGCTGAGGCGCCCCCGGAGCTTCGTCGCCCGCGCAGGGCGGGGCGCGGTACAGCAAGAAGGACGGCGCGGGGGAGCCCCCTGCGGCGCGGACGAGCTCGGCGACTCGGTCGAGCCATTCTTCGTAGACGTCGTCGACGGGACGGTAGCGCAGGAGCTTGTTTGCCACGATGAGCGCAGCTCGCGCCTCCATGGCTGCGCGGGGCGCGCGGGACGAAGAACCAGCTGGTGTGAGCGAGGGTGTAGTAGTGCGGCCGTCTTGCCTCATGGATGGATGCTGGGACGATGCATGCTGCTCGTTCCCCGCCGGGCCGGTGGTGGCGTTGACGGCAGGTGACGGGGAACGACGTGGATGCCCGCCGACGGGATCCATCTGGCGACACGGGAAACGAGGGCGGCTCGGCGCTCGGCGCAGGCCTGACGAGCGTCAGACATGGATGCGATAGTCGGAGAAGAACAGGACGATGTAAGACAAATTCCGGCGCACCCCTACCTAGCGCGCCAAATGTCGGATTTCGGGTTCTGGCAGACCCTTGAGGTTCGAACACTGGGGTGCGCGCGGAGATTTCGCCCTCTACCGACCTGTTCCTCGCCGCCTCGCTAAGATCTAAACTATGAAAGGAACAACACAAGAGACACAGAGTTTATACTGGTTCAGGCCACCATTGTGGTGTAATACCCTACTCCAGTGTGTGGTGTGGTGGATGCCTCTTGGGCTGATGATGAACAATACAAGGAAGAACAGCCTCGCGAGGGTCTGTTCTTGGTTGGGACGATGAACTTCTAGGAGGAGTTCAGTCGCTCTCTCTACTGGTTTCTTGGCTAGGATTTAGATGCCTCAATCTCTGTGTGTCCCTACCCTGTGGGTGGCTACTCCTATTTATAGGCAAAGGCCCTGGGCCTCTTCCCAAATATTAAGTGGGAAGGGCGCCAACAATTGGCCATTTTGAAGGGGAACATCTAGTACACTTATCCTAACTAAAGTTGGTCCTCGCCTGTCAAAGGCTCGGGTGGTGACGCCTGCTTGGGCTCCACAATGACTTCCTTCCTGCCGTTGGGCTGGTCTTGGTCTTGTTGCACCGAAATGGATGCCTTTGCTTGATACTCTCGCCTGCGCTTGCTCCCTTTGAAACAAAGAGGAAAGGAGGACACTGTGTGGGCTGGCGCCCGACTGGCGCCCTTGGTCGTCAAGGCTTGCGTCATGGGCACCTCGCGAGGTACTTCGCCTTGAACTCTCCGCCTCCTCGTGAGCCAGCCTAATGAGGCTGCGCCTGAGGAATCTCCTTGTCGTCTGCCCCACGAGGCTTGGCCCCTCGCGAGGGTCTTGAGCTTGTGTTGATGAAGACGGGCTGTGCTGGGCCCCCTTTTGAGCCTCGCCGTCGGCCGCAGGCAGGCAAGTCTGGGGACCCTCGTTCCCAGAATGCCGACAGTACCCTCCCCAAGGACATCTTTAGAAGAAATTCCCTTCCAGTCGACCTGGAAGGATTCCACTCGATGGACTCGAAGACACTCGACCATGAAGACTCACTCGACCACCAGGAGTTCAAGAGCCACTCTGTATCCAAACAGTCTGTAATTAAGTAGTCTTTATGGTCATGATGACACTTTATGTAAGGCGTTACCAGTAACGCTAGACCTTAATGTACTTTAAACCCTCCGCTATGTGGGCTGGCTGGGGTCCTGGCAGACTCTATATAAGCCACCCCCCTCCACTGGCAGAAGGGTTCGCACCCCTATAACCCATACGCATATAATCCAGTCGACCGCCTCCGAGCTCCGAGACGTAGGGCTGTTACTTCCTCCGAGAAGGGCCTGAACTCATAAATCCCTTGCGTATACAACTACTCCATAGCTAGGATCTTGCCTCTCCATACCTACCCCCTATTCTACTGTCATTCTTAGTACCACGACAGTTGGCGCCCACCTTGGGGCAGGTGTCTTAGCG
This sequence comes from Triticum timopheevii, assembly GCA_963921465.1. Lineage (NCBI taxonomy): Eukaryota > Viridiplantae > Streptophyta > Magnoliopsida > Poales > Poaceae > Triticum > Triticum timopheevii. Next base: position 423,157,034 of record OY997272.1, read on the forward strand.
GCTTATTGGAGAAGTTGCAATTGTTCCGATCACCTTCATCATGGTTTCTGGCGAAGTTCTGGTCGAGGGCCACGAGATCCGTCTCGGCGCGCTCATGTTCATCGCCGATGACTCCGCTTGGCTCCAGGAGGCCCCACTCGACATCGACGCGCTTCCCGTCCGCGGGGCAACGCACTTTCGCGCATGTGTCCGCGGCGTCCTGCTGCAGCAACCGTCGGCTCCGTATCGGTCAACTCCTGTGTCGTCCTCCCTCCCTATCTCCCGCCAGCGTAAGCGCTCTGGTCGGTCGAGGCTTCAACGGTGGGTGAGACACGCAGTGGCTCGCCAATCGGCCACCACCCAAGTCGCGGCAATCGAGCCCGACGAATCCCTCTACGGCCTGTTCGATCTGTCGACTGGCTCCGTAGAGACTGCATCCGAGTGCGACAGCAGTGATCCAGCGGCAGAGGTCCTGATGGTCAATGGGCCTTCGTAGTCCTCCCGGCTTCCCTCGCACCGACGGAGCGGACGGCGGAGGCGACCCCGCTCAGGTCCACGAGGAGTATCAACCTGAGCCACTCACTTCTTTGCAAAGGGAAGATCTTCGCCGCCGGAATATGGATGCTCTGCATACTCCCATCGTAGGAGAAACCCCCGAGGCTCGTGCCTTAGAGGATGCGCATTTAGCCAACTTGGCTGAGCGCACTCGACTGGAGAACCTGCAGCGAGCACTCGACGAGCACGCGCGGCAACAAGTACCAGACTCCAGTCGACGTCAACTCTTTCTGCCACCGACCCAGGTATATCGAACCCCAATTCAGAATCTAGCAGCTGCAGCCCATATAGCGGAGTCAATTCAGCCCTCTCAGTCAGAGGTTGGCAGAGGCTTGATGCAGATCAGAGATTTGCTCCGGGCAGCAGGAGATCAGAATTCAGCTGTATCACAGTCACGCAATAGGATTCACAGTCGATCTGTCGCTGCGAATACAGTCCAGTCGGCTCATAGCCCAAGATCGCCTCCGCGGCATGAGGGACATGGGGGTCGACTGATCAGTATGATGACCAATTTGATCATGATGATCGGCGTCGAGTGCCCACTCGTCCCCCAAGGGGTGGGTCTTACGCCCCTCGGCAGCAAGATGACAGACGCCAGCACAGCGTTGGGCGGAGAGCTTCGGTCGACCCCAGGGACCCAGGCTTTGACGCGAGATCCATTATTGTGCAAGGTTTGGTCGACCAGAACAGAGCTCACCGAGAAGGCCATGACAGAGATGTGCCCACCAACAGCCGAGTTCATGTTTCAGGACCAGAGTGTTTTAGCAGAGCCATCAGAGCCGCGGTGATTCCTCCCAACTTCAGGTTAGCGACCGGGGTGAGTAAGTTCACTGGTGAGTCCAAGCCCGATACTTGGCTTGAGGACTACCGAGTGGCTATACAGATTGGCGGTGGCAATGACGAGGTGGCCATGAAACACCTACCGCTTATGTTGGAAGGCTCGGCTAGAGCCTGGTTGAATCAGTTGGCTCCTAGCAACATTTACACTTGGGATAATCTTGCCCGAGTGTTCGTCCGGACATTTGAGGGAACTTGCAAGCGACCAACAGGACTGACAGAGTTGCAGGTCTGTGTGCAAAAGTCGAATGAGACCCTGAGGGATTACATCCAGAGGTGGATCACATTGCATCATACGGTGGAGAATGTATCTAATCATCAAGCAGTCTGTGCCTTCAAGGAAGGCGTTAAGAACAGAGAGTTGAGTTTGAAGTTTGGTCGAACCGGAGACATGACCCTGAGTCGAATGATGGAGATTGCCACCAAATATGCCAATGGTGAAGAAGAGGATTGACTCCGGAGTGGCAAGTACAAGCCGAGCCAGTCGGAAAAAGGAAACTCCAGTCGGAAGCGGAAGCGGAAAGCCAAGCCAGCTGCTCCTGGAGAAGCCTTGGCTGTGATTCAGGGCAAGTTTAAAGGGAAACCCAAAAGATCCTGGAACCCCAAGAAGGTGAAGGACAAGGAAGGAAACGACATGATGGATTTGCCATGCCACATCCACACGAAGAAATACGAAGAGGGTAACTTCATTTACCCGAAACATACCACTCGCCCGTGCCGGCTCTTAATCCAGCAGTTTCAAGGGAAATAGCCCAAGGATAAGGAAAAGGAGTCGGACAAGGCTGAGGACAAAGAGGACAGTGATGAAGGATACCCCCATGTCAATTCCACCCTGATGATTTTTGCTGATGTAGAGAGCAAAAGTCGATTGAAAGTTATCAACCATGAGGTGAATATGGTTGCTTCGGCGACACCCAGCTATCTGAAATGGTCTCAGCCCGCCATTACATTCGACCAGTCTGATCATCCGACACACATAGCTACCCATGGGAGGAAAGCTTTGGTGGTCGACCCAGTCATCGAAGGCACTTGACTGACTAAGGTTCTAATGGATGGTGGCAGTGGACTGAATATATTGTATGCGGAGATGCTGAAGGGAATGGGCATTCCGATGTCTAGACTCAGTTCCAGCAACATGAGTTTCCATGGAGTCATTCCTGGAAAGAAGGCTGAGTCACTCGGCCAAATAGCTCTAGATGTGGTTTTCGGCGATTCGAAGCATTTCCGCAAAGAAAAGCTAACATTTGAAGTCGTGGATTTCCAGAGTGCTTATCACGCTATTTTGGGCAGACCGGCTTATGCACGGTTCATGGCTCGACCATGTTACGTATACCTCAAACTGAAGATGCCCGGCCCCAAGGGTGTGATCACCATCACTGGCAATTGGAAAAGGCAGAAGAGTGCTTTTAGAAGGGCTCAAAGATTGCCGATGCTCAGATAACAGTGGTGGAGCTGTAAGAGTATCAGAAAAATGCAGATCCGAGTGATTTATTACGGGCCAAGAAGCCCGCCACAGAGTCAGCGTTCCAGTCGTCTGGTGAGACGAAACCCGTTCACATTCACCCGACCGACCCCAGTGCTGCTCCGACCCATATTTCCACAACACTCGACTCTAAATAGGAAGAAGCGCTCATCCAGTTCCTCTGTGAGAACTGGGACATCTTCTCATGGAAGCCTGCTGACATGCCGGGTGTTCCCAGGGGGCTGGCTGAGCATCGTTTACGAGTCAACCCAAAAGCAAAACCTGTCAAAGAACATCTTCGACGGTCCGCCGTCCAGAAGAGAAAGGCCATTGGTGAGGAGGTAGCTCGGCTCCTGGCAGTAGAGTTTATCCGAGAGGTTTACCACTCCGAGTGGCTCGCCAGTGTTGTCATGGTCCCCAAGAAGGACAAGTCACTTTGCAAGTGCATTGATTTCAAACATATCAATCGGGCCTGCCCGAAAGATCATTTTCCTCTCCCTCGCATCGACCAAATTGTCGACTCGGCCGCGGGATGTGAGAGATTGTCTTTTTTAGACGCCTATTCCGGGTACCATCAAATCCATTTGTATGGGCCCGACGAGATCAAAACAGCTTTCATCACTCCATTCGGGTGCTTCTGCTATGTCACCATGCCATTCGGCCTCAAGAATGCCGGATCCACGTTCATGAGGATGATTCAGAAGTGTTTACTCACTCAAATCAGTCGGAACGTGGAAGCATACATGGATGATATTGTGGTCAAATCACGGAAGGGTTCCGACCTGTTGACTGACCTCGCTGAAACATTTGCCAATCTCAGGAGGTATGATATCAAGCTCAATCCATCAAAATGCACATTCGGAGTTCCTGGTGGAAAGTTACTCGGTTTTCTCGTTTCTGAACGAGGAATCGACGCCAACCCAGAAAAAGTTGGCACTATACTCTGAATGAAATGCCCTGTGCGTGTGCACGATGTCCAGAAGCTTACTGGATGCTTGGCCGCGTTAAGTCGATTCATCTCCCACCTCGGTGAAAAGGCACTGCCTCTTTACAGACTGATGAAGAAGTCTGACAAGTTTGAGTGGACTCCAGAAGCTGATGCAGCATTTGTTGAGCTAAAAGCTCTACTCTCCACCCAGCCGGTGCTTGCTGCTCCAATCAGCAAAGAGCCTCTGTTGCTTTACATTGCAGCCACAGGACAAGTCGTCAGTACAGTACTTACGGTCGAGCGGGAAGAAGAAGGGAAAGCCTTCAAAGTTCAGCGCCCAGTATATTATCTTTCCAAAGTGTTGACCCCATCGAAGCAAAGATACCCTCACTATTAGAAGCTCGTATATGGGATCTACATGACCCCCAAGAAGGTTGCTCATTATTTCTTTGATCATTCCATTACAGTCGTCAGCGACACCCCACTGTCAGAGATTCTGCACAATAGAGATGCAACCGGTCGAATGGTGAAATGGGCTATTGAACTCCTTCCCCTTGATATCAAGTTTGAGGCAAAGAAAGCCATTAAGTCCGAAGTAGTAGCACCTTTCCTTGCTGAGTAGATTGAACAACAGCAGCCGACTCAAGTTCACTCGGAGCATTGGACCATGTTCTTTGACGGGTCTAAGATGTTAAATGGTTCCGGTGCTGGGGTAGTACTGGTTTCCCCCCGAGGAGATAAGCTCAGATATGTGCTCCAGATCCACTTTGATTCCTCCAACAATGAAGCAGAATAGGAGGCGCTTTTGTATGGGTTGCGCATGGCCATTTCACTCGGCGTCCATCGCCTTATGGTTTATGGCGACTCAGATTTGGTGGTCAATCAGGTGATGAAGGAGTGGGATGTTAGAAGCCCAGCCATGACTGGATACTGCAATGCAGTGAGAAAGCTTGAAAAGAAATTTGAAGGGTTAGAGCTCCATCATATACCCGACTGAAGAATCAAGCGGCTGATGATTTGGCGAAGATAGGTTCCAAGAGAGAAGCCATTCCCAGTGATGTGTTCTTGGAGCATATCCATACTCCATCAGTTCAAGAAGATCCTTTTACCGAAGAAGCTCCGCAGCCTAATAGTGTCATAGATCCGACTGAAGTTGAAGTTCTAGCAGTGGTCGACCTGATCATGGAAGCGTTGGTGATCACTCCCGATTGGACAATGTTGTACATCGCGTATATCTTAAGAAAAGAGCTCCCAGAGGATGAAGAAGAGGCTCGACAGATCGTCCACCGATCTAAGGCCTTTACCGTGATAAAGGGACAGTTGTACAGAGAAAGCGCGACTGGGGTTGGTCAGAAGTGTATAACGCCAGAAGAAGGTCGGATAATCCTTGACGATATCCACTCGGGGACCTGTGGCCATCATGCGTCCTTTCGGACCATTGTGGCTAAAGCATACCGAGTGGGATTTTACTGGCCAAGAGCGAATGAAATGGCAAAGGAGATAGTCGACAAGTGTGAAGGATGTCAATTTTAGTATAACATGTCACACAAGCCCACCTCAGCCTTGAAGACCATTCCACTCGTCTGGCCCTTTGCTGTATGGGGATTGGATATGGTTGGACCACTGAGAACAGGCAGAAGCGGTTTCACCCATGTGCTGGTAGCAGTCGACAAGTTCACCAAGTGGATTGAGGCTAAACCCATCAAGAATCTTGATGCCGGCACTGCTGTCAGCTTCATCAGGGAGTTGATATTCAGATATGGAGTTCCACACAACATCATCACTAACAATGGGTCAAACTTCGATTCTGAGGAATTCAGTGCCTTCTGCACATCTCAGGGCACACGAGTCGACTATGCTTCAGTCGCTCACCCTCAGTCGAATGGACAGGCAGAACGAGCAAATGGCTTAATTCTCAAAGGGTTGAAACCCTGATTGATGTGCAATCTCAAACGCGCTACTGGTGCATGGGTCGACGAACTTCCATCGGTACTTTGGGGATTAAGGACCACACCTAACCGGTCGACTGGGAGAACTCCGTTCTTCTTGGTCTATGGAGCTGAAGCAGTCTTGCCGAGTGACCTGCTTCACAATGCACCCCGAGTCGAACTCTACACTGAAGCTGAAGAGAGCAAGCCGGACGCAGTCGACCTTCTAGAAGAAGAAAGAGAGATGGCCTTGATCCGATCGACCATTTATCAGCAGGACTTGCGTCGCTTCCATGCCAAAAACGTGAAGAGTCGAGCCTTCCAAGAAGGAGATTTGGTTCTCCGAGTGGGTCAGCAGAAGCCACACAAGCTTGCTCCTACTTGGGAAGGTCCCTTCATTGTCAACAAGGTTCTCCACAATGGAGCATACCGCCTTTACAATGTCGAGCACCAAATTGACGAGCCCCGAGCTTGGAACGCGGAGCTGCTCCGCCCCTTTTATACTTAAGTATGCACTCGGATGAGATGTAATAAAAGTACTTCTGTAGTTCATTTTTTCAAAGACAATAGTGTTATAATTTTCCCAGTGATTGTTGTTACTTTTGTTCACATAAAGGTCCCCCAGTGGGTGGCTTAGCTGCGAATCCGTTTCCCCTAAGTTTGTAAAAAAAAATCTGTCGTGTGGTGAGCCAGCCTCCCACTCGGGGGCTTAGCTGCGAATCTGTTTCGCCTAAGTTTAACAAAATCCTACCGAGTGGTGAACCAGCCTCCCACTCGGAGGCTTAGCTGCAGTCCAAGTACTCGCCTAAGTTCAACAAAATCCTGCCGAGTGGTGAGCCAGACTCCCACTCGGAGGCTTAGCTGCAGTCAAAGTACTCGCCTAAGTTTAAACAAAATCCTGCCGAGTGAAGAGCCAGCCTCCCACTCGGAGGCTTAGCTGCAGCATAGCGCTCGCCTAAGTACAAACAAAATGTGCGCTCCGCAAGGAGGACGAGGTGCAGGTCGACTGCTAACCTCTCCTTCCGAGCTACGCCACAAATACAACGTGCGCTCCGCAAGGAGGACCAGGCGCATGTCGACTGCTACCCTCTCCTTCCGAGCTACGCCACAAATACAACGTGCACTTCGCAAGGAGGACGAGGCGCAGGTCGACTGCTACCCTTTCCTTCCGAGCTACGCCACAAATACAATGTGCGACCCGCAAGGAAGACGAGGTGCAGGTCGACCGTTACCTTCTCCTTCAGAGGTACGCCACAAAAACCTACCGAGTGGAGAGCAGACCTCCCACTCGGGGGCTTAGCTGCAGCCCAGTGCTCGCCTAAGTTTTTGAAAATCCTACCGAGTGGAGAGCAAACCTCCCACTCGAAGGCTTAGCTGCAGCCCAGTGCTCGCCTAAGTTTTTGAAAATCCTACTGAGTGGAGAGCAGACCTCCCACTCGAAGGCTTAGCTGCAGCCCAGTACTCACCTAAGTTTTTGAAAATCCTACCGAGTGGAGAGCAGACCTCTCACTCGGGGGCTTAGCTGTAGCCCAGTGCTCACCTAAGTTTTTGAAAATCCTACCGAGTGGAGAACAGACCTCCCACTCGGAGGCTTAGCTGCAGCCCAGTGCTCGCCTAAGTTTTTGAAAATCCTACCAAGTGGAGAGCAGACCTCTCACTTGGGGGCTTAGCTACAGCCCAGTGCTCGCCTAAGTTTTTGAAAATCCTACCGAGTGGAGAACAGACCTCCCACTCGGGGGCTTAGCTGCAGCCCAGTGCTCGCCTAAGTTTTTGAAAATCCTACCAAGTGGAGAACAGACCTCCCACTCGGGGGCTTAGCTGCAGCCCAGTGCTCGCCAAAGTTTTTGAAAATCCTACCAAGTGGAGAGTAAGCTTTCCACTCGGGGGCTTAGCTGCGGCCTAGTGCCAGCCTAAGTATGACGAGGTACAGGTCGATTGCAACCTGTGCTTCATTCCTACCTGCAAAGGAACATCACAAACACTAGCATATATACCAAGCGAGGAACAATGTTTGTTCGAAGGCAAATGCAAACATATTCAATGGCAAATCCAAGTTCAGATAGCGTTCTACGGAACCAGAAGTGCTCAGGCACCAAGCCTGTTAAAGTTTTATCGGTTACAAGAACCACTCGGCATACCGAGGCAAATATAAGGCATAAAGCATAGAAGTTTTTTACCCCTCCTGCGGAGGGCTGGAAGGCGCAACAAACTCGTCCAGGTCGATTCCATCTGCGATCCGAGTGGCAGCAGCGATGAAGGTCTCCATGAAGGATCGGAAGTCATGCTTCTTGGTATTGGCCACTTTGAGAGCCGCCAGCTTGTCCTCTCGCGCGTCCTTGCAGTGAACACGGACCAGAGACAGAGCAACGTCGGCACCGCACCTGGCAGAAGACTTCTTCCATTCTTGCACTTGACTTGGAACTTCGTTCAGTCGAGTCATCAGAGACTCAAGGTCATTCTGAAGTGTTTCTCCTGGCCAGAGTGCCGTGTCGATGCGCGATGTTGCAACCTTCAGTCTTGCGAGATAGTCGACCACAGTAGCAACGCGAGACTCAAGTCGGAGCACGTTCATGGCGGCTTCATCCTTCACAGGAGAGTTGATGGGATCTAGGCTCGTCTCCAGTCGACCAGTCTCGTCCTCAAAGTTCTGGCAGAATTCTGTAGACACAACCCAAAGTTAAGGCAGCAGTTTGGCGGTAAGTCCATAATTAAAAGCCTGTCGGACACAAGAGGTTACCTTCAAGCATGAGGAATAGCTTCTTGGCGAGTCCTGCCAGATAAGCCTCCAGATCATTCTTCTTTCCCGCCAATTCACTGGCCTTGTCACTCAGGGCTATCTTGTCATTCTTCAGTCGACTGACCTCTGTGTTGTCCACGTCAAGAGCAGCTTTCAAACTGGTATTCTCCTCTTCAAGTTTGCTGGTTGAAGCCAGCTTTTCTTCTGCGAGTTTGGTCTTCTCCGAAGCTGCTTTCTGCGCCTGAGCGAGATCAAGATCCTCCTTCTTCAGAGAATCCCTCAGTTTGTCTGCAAAATCACAGCGAGATCAGGCTCGGGAGTGGACAAGAAACAAAGGCAGTTGTCAAGGTTCTCACCAAACATACCTTTTGCCTCCTCCTTCGCCTTCGTGAAGTTCTCCTGGACAAGTTTCAGATCAAGTTCAAGCTGGATATGCTTGTTCTCCAATTCAGTATAATGAGCTGCAAGCTCGCAAGATTTCTGCGAAGGATCAATCGACAAACGTCAAAAATAGGTCACTTCCGAGTGACTGAGAGAAAAATCGTAGTATTTATAAGACTACAGCCGAATCAAAAATTCAACTGTAGTCTCGGGGACTACACCCAGTGGGTGCACTCAGCGTGCCCCCACTAGTTCTATCAGCTAGAGTCGATCAGTCAACCAAAAAAGACAGAAAGGCTAACCACCAGCAGTTAGCCACAGTTTCAAAAAAAAGAAGAGGATAGGTGTTCTTCAGACCGTAGTCGACTGCCAGCAGTCGACCACGGTCTCGGGAACTACACCCAGTGGGTGCACTCAGCGTGCCCCCACCGGTTCTATGATTCCATTCGACCAGATCGAGTGAGAAAAAAAGTACAGGACATAAAGATTATGGTCGACTGCCAGCAGTCCACCATAGCCTTGGGGACTACACCCAGTGGGTGCACTCAGCGTGCCCCCACCAATCCAGATATTCAATCAACACACCCAGTGGGTGTACGACAGATACTAAGATTTTTAGAAAAGTTTTTAGGTATCATATCCTAACAGAACAGGCGGTGATCGACTAACCTGAACATTGCTCTGAAGGGCTGAACTAGCGTTATAAGCTGCTTGACTGGCGTCTCGGATCACCTTCACTTGCTCCATCATGACCCCCGCCTGGCGTATGGCTTCTTTAGCAACGCTTGCTTGGTCTTCTGGGACGTGGTGCGTGGAGAAAAGTGAAGGCGGATCAACACTCGACGACGAAGGGCGAGCACTCGTCAGCGGCACCGCAAAGGATACGGTAGCCCGAGTGACATTGTCCCCGTCTGCAATCAATGTCTTAGGTGCTGATACGACCTGAGCTGTCTTGCCAGCAGACGCCCTCCTATTCCTCCTCTGCCTCAGTGGTTCCTCGTCATCATCATCAGGAAGATCAATGATGATATTAGGTGGAGCTGCAGAAAAGATTCAAAGTTAAAAATGAAGATTCTACCGACTGAAAACGAAACTACAAAGTTCATACCAGGATTGGAAGTGACAACATCCTCCATTTCTTGATCTTTAGGTCTGGTTGAGGTATCAGAAGTAGCAGCACTGCAGTTTCAAAAATCAGTCGGTCAGCGAACGAATCGACCAAGAGTAAATCCATGTGAAACAAGAAGACACAAGTTGTGCCATTACCCGGAAATAGTGGGAATCGCCATCCTCATCTTCGGCAGGGCCTTCGTCGGTTTTGACGATGCCTTGTCACGCCCAATATGCGACCCTATCCAAAAGGAACTCAAAGGTCCCACCAAGGATAGACCCGCATATTGAAACACTTTTGCAAGGTGGATATCATTACATCAACATTACATAATAGATGGGGATACATACACGAGGCATACAATGCCACACGAATACAACATCATCATACATAAGAGCACCATACGACTACGGATGAAACACAAACAGAAGCTCAAACGACATCCACCCTGCTAGCCCAGGCTGCCGACCTGGAACCTATCCCCTGATCGAAGGAGAAGCAGAAGAAGAACTCCAAATCAAGCAAACATCGCTCTCGCGTTATGATCATCGCATAACCTATACCTGCAACTGTTGTTGTAGTAATCCGTGAGCCACGAGGACTCAGCAATCCCATTACCATGGGTATCAAGACTAGCAAAGCTTAATGGGATAGGAAGGGATAAAGTGGTGAGGTTGCAGCAGCGACTAAGCATATATGGTGGCTAACATACGCAAATGAGAGCGAGAAGAGAAGCAATGGAACGGTCGTCAACTAGTAATGATCAAGAGGTGATCCTGAACTCCTACTTACGTCAAACATAACCCAAAACCATGTTCACTTCCCGGACTCCGCCGAGAAGACACCATCACGGCTACACACGCGGTTGATGCGTTTTAGTTCAGATCAGGTGTCAAGTTATCTACAACCGGACATTAACAAATTCCCATATGCCACATAACTGCGGGCACGGCTTTCGAAAGATAATACCCTGCAGGGGTGTCCCAACTTATCCCATGATAAGCTCTCGCGATCAACGAAGGATATTCCTTCTCCCAGGAAGACCCGATCAGTCTCGGAATCCCGGTTTACAAGACATTTCGACAATGGTAAAACAAGACCAGCAAAGCCGCCCGATGCGCCAACAATCCCGATAGGAGCTGCACATATCTCGTTCTCAGGGCAACACCGGATAGGTCAGCCTACGAGTAAAACCAGACCTCGAGTTGCCCCGAGGTGGCCCCGCAGTCTGCCCGGTTCGGACCAACACTTAGACAAGCACTGGCCCGGGGGGGCTAAAATAAAGATGACCCTTGGGTTGGCTGACCCAAGGGAAGGGTATAGGTGGTGGTGAGGCAAAAGGTAAAACCAAGGTTGGGCCTTGCTGGACAAGTTTTATTCAAAGCGAACTGTCAGGGGGGTCCCATAAATCACCCGACCGCGTTAGGAACGCAAAATCCGGGAACATAACACCGGTATGACGGAAACTAGGGCGGCAAGAGTGGAACAAAACACCAGGCATAGGGCCGAGCCTTCCGCCCTTTACCAAATATATAGATGCATTAATTAAATAAGAGATATTGTGATATCCCAACATAACCCTGTCCACCATGAAGCAATCTTCAACTTCACCTGCAACTAGCAACGCTATAAGAGGGCCTGAGCAAAGCGGTAACATAGCCAAACAACGGTTTGCTAGGAAGGGTGTCAAAGGTTAGAGGTTCATGGCAATTTGGGGAGGCTTGAAGAACAAGTGATAGGAAGCGCAGCATAGCGATAGAACGAAGCAACTAGCATAGCAATGATAGTAGTGAGATCCAGGGTAGCGGTCATCTTGCCTGAAATCCCGCCAGGAAGAAGAACGAGTCCATGAAGAAGAGGAACGGGAGTAGTCGAACGAATCCTCACAACTCCAGAACGAAACCGAAGCTAACGAGAGAAGCAAACCGGAAAGGAGCAAACAACATGGTAAATGCACAAGCATAAACATGGCATGATGCACAAACAAGTATGATGCATGTCCGGTTTAATGAGGCATGGCATGGCAAAATGCAACAAACAATACTACAAGTTAAGTGGAGCTCAATATGCAACGAATTGCATATGAACAAAATACCACATCAAATATTTAGTTCCCTCTCGTTTAGGTACACAACAATGTTAAATGTTGTTAAACATGGCAAGGGGTGTAATAAAAGTAAACTAACTATTTAGGCAAGTTTAAATGAGGCCGGAACAACAAACAACATTTCTGGAAAATCCTCATATGCAATTTATGAATTTGCTACTGTTCTGCCCTAAACCATATTTTATTGTTGTTAAACAGGAAAATAAAGTGCACCATGATAAACTAGGCATTTTTCCACCCCATTTACATATAAAGTTTATTTAAAACCGAGCTACGGTTATTTAGTTATGAAATAAATCATTTTAAAATGGCATTTGAGCAAATTAATCAAACAACATTTTAAACATTTCAAACATGGATGAAAGTGGGATATTATTAATCTACACAAAATTCTAAGCATTTTACATGTTTAAAGCATTTTAATCCGATGCACCATTCATGAGTTATTATATGCATGAAGTTTAGGGTCCAATCTGTAAAACTGCAGTCTCTGGAATAATAGACAAATTCGCTGTAGAGGAAAAAAACACAATCGGGCTGAATCTGGGATCTGGGCTGGGGAGCTGCTCACATTGGGCCTTGAGGCCGAATCTAGAGTTGGCCCAGGGAGGCGCTGTGGATAAGGCAGTCCACGCAGCAGGACGACTCGTCAACGGCGCGGGCGAGCGCTCTGCTTGACCAAAACGAAGCAGGCGGCAGCGGCAGGACATGGCAGCATGGCAAAGCAGAGGACGCCAGCGCACAGGCGAGGCACAGGATGGCGGCGCCGGACTTGGCGGGTCGAGCAGAGGGGCTTGGCGCCGGAGAAACTTCAGGGCGGCGGCTTGGTTTGAAGATGGACTTGGCGCGGGGACGGAGGAGCGGGTCTCCGGCGAGGTTGGGGACTCCGGCGAGCCGAGGCGAGGCCGGGAACGGATCAAGGCCCTGGATCCACGGCGGAGGACGCGCGGGCTCGCCTCGTTCCTGTCCCTGACGAAGAGAGAAGAGAGAGGTGAGACAGGGAGAGGGAAAGGAAGAGAGGGCGCGAGGGAGGCCCGGCGGCGTGACCTTGAGGTGCTGGTGACCGTCGGCGGTGAGACGAGGCGGCGAGGGTCGCGAGGAAGACGGCGGAGCTCTGGATCGGGAGGAGCTCGGCTCTCCTCGGGCGTTGCACAGCACGAAAAGGGACGCAGGGAGCAGCGGGAGGAGGAGGCGCGCACGGGAGGGCGCCATGGGTCCTGGGTGCGTGCTCGAGCTTGAGCAGCGAGCTCCTCTTGCTCGGACGTGGGCGTTGCGAGGACGAAGGACGGCGAGGTGGCGGCTCGGGCTTCGGTGGCGCGGCGAGGAGCTCGGGCAGGGAGGTGGATCGAGGAGGGGGGTTGATTTGGGTTGGCTGGATTTTTGGATCGGGATGGATCCCGAGGAAGATGGAGGCTGGCGGCGGCTCGATGGGACAAACTCTCTAGAAGTTAGGGTTTGGCCTGATTTAGACTAGGGAGTATTTATATAAGGAAAGAGGGAGTTTAGGATAGGTTTGGACCCTCCGATCGTAATCGGACGGTCGAAGATAAATGGCTTAGGGGAGTCCAACAAATAAACGCAGATGTTTAATAGATGTTTGGGGATGATCTGAATCCAACGGCGATGACTGAGCGGTTCGGGTTCGGGTAAGTTTTGGACGCGCTCGAGAGGGGGTCTGAAAGAGGTCGACAAGGCAAAGAGGTCTGACAAAGGTCAACGTAGACGAGAAAGAAGCGGTAACTGGGAACGACTACAGGTTTTATGAAAAACATGCGGATGCAATGCACATGATGCTATGAGATGAGATGCATGACATGAACACGAAGCAAAACAAAAGACAAAGCCCAACCACGGAGGAAATAACATAATGCATCTCCGGAAAAGGCAAGAGTTGGAGTTACGAATATGGAAAGCTACATCCGGGGTGTTACACCGCTCGGGGTTGCTTCGACGCTTTCTCAGTCGGCGCCGGAGAGGTCGTCCGAGGACGTTTGGTCGATTGCACAACAGGCGCTACCCCCTTGTCGCGCTCGACTGCAGGGTCATGGACGAGCTTGGTCCTCCTTTCGGTACGGGGAGGTGCGACTTCCTCCTCCTCTTCCTCCTGCTCTTCCTCATCAGAGCCAGCATCTTCATCACCCTCATCGCCATCCGATTCCCACTCCTCCTGACTCTCGCCTCCACTTCCTTCCTCCTCCTCGGTCTGTGCTTGCGCCCCGTTGGGCATCGAATACAAATCAGTGGTGATCTGAAAGGCAACAAAACAAGACGAAGGTCAATCAACCGATTTGCAGTAAAACAGAATGAATGAAACAGGATCACAATCGGTGATAAGTGGTCGTACCTTGTCTGGTTCGTAAGTACGGTCGAGTGGTGGGATCCTCCTAGCCCCACGAGGATTATCTTTTTTCCCTGTGATGGCAGTCATCCACCTCTCCAGTGTGGCGTTGTTGACCACCTCTGGATGGACCCGAGTGGTGTCTTCGGTACCAGAGTACAACCGCATCGGGTGGCCTCGGTATTGGAGTGGCTGAATGCGCCGTCGAAGGAAAACCTCCAGAAGATCCATGCCAGTCACTCCGTCACGAATGAGCTGGACTACACGTTCCATCAACATTTTAACCTGAGCCTTCTCCTCCGGAAGCACCTTCAGAGAAGATGGCTTGTTCACTCGGTCCATGGAGAACGGAGGGAGGCCAGTCGACTGCCCTGGCGTCGACTCGTCTTGGCAGTAGAACCAGGTCGACTGCCACCCTCTAAATGACTCGGGAAGGGTCATGGCTGGAAAGGCACTCTTACTCCTCATCTGGACCCCAAGACCCCCACACATCTGGATTACTTGAGTCCTCTCGTCATTCGGACTAGCCTTTTTCACCGTCTGAGAACTACAAGTGAATATGTGCTTGAAGAGGCCCCAGTGCGGCCGACAACCCAAGAAGTTTTCGCACAAAGACACGAAAGCGGAGAGATAGGCAATGGAGTTGGGTGTGAAGTGATGGAGTTGTGCCCCAAAGAAATTCAGAAACCCCCGAAAGAAAAGATTCGGCGGCAGAGAAAACCCGCGATCGATATGGGTGGCTAAGAGCACACACTCACCCTCCTGAGGCTGTGGCTGCCACTCCGTTCCCGGAAGCCTTGCTGACCCGTGGGAGATCAGCCCTTCATTGGCCAGGTCGTCGAGATCCTTCTGGGTGATGGTCGAGCGGATCCAATCCCCCTGGATCCAACCTTGCGGCAGGCTGGACCACGATGAGGATCCACCCTGACTAGTCGCTCTTCCCTTCGCCTTCGCCGTCGCCTTCTTCGCCCGCTCCAAAGCCGCCGTCTTCTCCTTCACCATTGTTGCCGACGAGGCAGACACGGAGCAGCGGCACTAAGCAGGTGGCGAGCGCAGCAGATGAATCTGAAGGCAGGGGAGGGGAAAATGGGGGCGCACTGTTCAAAAAACCTTCGCCCGGCGCCTTATATGGGGTCGCTTCCGAGTGGCTGACTGGTAGGCCCAGGCAATCCTGTCAAATCCCGCAACAGTCGCGCGCGGTACGTGGCGAAAAAGGCGGCGCGGAGATCGAGGCATCTCTGCCTTATCCCATCCGAGTACCGCGGTCTTCTCCGCTTCGCGCGCTCCCTGAAATCCGGATCCCGCTAAATCCGTTAACAACAGAGCAACTTGTCAGACGGCAGATTTCCTACGGTCTGTCACTCGGAAATCTCCAAGTTCACAAAGTTTACTCTACAGATGAAAGAATGGATCAAGGCGACTGAAAGAAAAGTTGACGCCATCACTAAGAAGCCATTGATCCAGAGTGAGACACACTCGCAGCACAAAAAGCAGGTCGGAAAGATTATCAACTCCTTCCTCACTCAAACCTCGATCCATTCGGGGGCTAATGATGAAGTCATGAACCTAGGGTAGGGTCATGGACCTGACCAAGGTACCCTCCCCAAGGACATATTTAGAAGAAACTCCCTTCCAGTCGACCTGGAAGGATTCCACTCGACGGACTCGAAGACACTCGACCATGAAGACTCACTCGACCACCAGGAGTTCAAGAGCCACTCTGTATCCAAACGGTCTATAATTAAGTAGTCTTTATGGTCATGATGACACTTTATGTAAGGCGTTACCAGTAACGCCAGGCCTTAATGTACTTTAAACCCTCCGCTACGTGGGCTGGCTGGGGTCCTGGCAGACTCTATATAAGCCACCCCCTCCACTGGCAGAAGGGTTCGCACCCCTGTAACCTATACGCATATAATCCAGTCGACTGCCTCCGGGATCTGAGACGTAGGGCTGTTACTTCCTCCGAGAAGGGCCTGAACTCGTAAATCCCTTGCGTATACAACTACTCCATAGCTAGGATCTTGCCTCTCCATACCTACCCCCTATTCTACTGTCAGTCTTAGTACCACGACAATAGATGCAAAGTAAAAAGTAAAGGTAAAGTAAAAACAAAGCAAGTAAATAAAGTGATAAAGATTGATATGATGAGAATAGACCCGGGGGCCATAGGTTTCACTAGTGGCTTCTCTCAAGAGCATAAGTATTCTATGGTGGGTGAACAATTTACTGTTGAGCAATTGACAGAATTGAGCATAGTTATGAGTATATCTAGGCAATGATCATGTATATAGGCATCACGTCCAAAACAGGTAGATCGAAACGATTCTGCATCTACTACTATTACTCTACTCATCGACCGCTATCCAGCATGCATCTAGAGTATTAAGTAAAAACAGAGTAACGCCGTAATCAAGATGACATGATGTAGAGGGATAAATTCATGCAATATGATAAAAACCCCATCTTGTTATCATCGATGGCAACAATACAATACGTGCCTTGCAACTCTTTCTGTCACTGAGTAAGGACACCGCAAGATTGAACACAAAGCTAAGCACTTCTCCCATTGCAAGAACTACCAATCTACTTGGCCAAACCAAAAAGGATAATTCGAAGAGACTTGCAAAGATAACTCAATCATACATAAAAGAATTCAGAGAAGAATCAAATATTTTCCATAGATAATACTGGATCATAAACCCACAATTCATTGGTCCCAACAAACACACCGCAAAAAGAAGATTACATCGAATAGATCTCCACGAGAGAGGGGGAGAACATCGTATTGAGATCCAAAAAGAGGGAAGAAGCCATCTAGCTACTAGCTATGGACCCAAAGGTCTAAAGTAAACTACTCACACTTCATCGGAGGGGCTATGGTGATGATGTAGAAGCCCTCCGTGGTGGGTGCCCCCTCCGGCGAAGCTCCGGAACAGGACCCAAGATGGGATCTCGTGGATACAGAAGGTTGCGGCGGTGGAATTAGGTTTTTTGGCTCCTGTTCTGATTGTTCGGGGATAATAGGTATATATAGGAGGAAGGAGTACGTCGGTGGAGCTCCGAGGGGCCCACGAGGTAGGGGGCGCGCCCAGGGGGGGCGCCCTCCACCCTCGTGACCTCCTCGGGCATTGCTTGGAGTAGGGTCCAAGTCTCCTGGGTCACGTTCGGTTGGAAAATCACGATCCCGAAGGTTTTATTCCGTTTGGACTCCGTTTGATATTCTGTTTCTTCGAAATACTGAAAAAGGCAAAAAATAGCAATTCTGGGCTGGGCCTCCGGTTAATAGGTTAGTCCCAAAAGTAATATAAAAGGGGAAAATAAAGCCCAATATAGTCCAAAACAGCAGATAAAGTAGCATGGAGCAATCAAAAATTATAGATACGTTGGAGACGTATCAGTCCCACCGAGTTTACCTGACCAACTCTCTGGTTAGCTTATTACCAAAATCGGTCTCACCGAGATTACGTTATGCCCTAACCCTAATCACATCGGTCCTACCGAGTTGCATGTCGGTCCCACCGAAAATCCTAACGGTCACTAGATTTGCTGAATCGGTCTGACCGAGTTTTCCAATTCGGTCCCACCGAGTTTGGCAAGTTGTGTGTAACGGTTAGATTTTGTGTGGAGGCTATATATACCCCTCCACCCACTCTTCATTCGTGGAGAGAGCCATCAGAATGAACCTATACTTCCAACTTGCTGTTTTTGAGAAGGAACCACCTACTCATGTGTTTTTTTTGACCGTGAAGACTGCAGGGCTTACACCCCACAACATTTTATTAATAAATAACAGAAAGTAATTACAAAGTTCCTCAAGAGGGGGAACAGAATAAAAAAAAGGGAAAGAAATCTACAAACCTAAGAAAGAAAAGATGTTACAATTGGAGCAAAAATTCAAGGAGGTAGAAAATCAATCCATTTTAGGAGATCATCCTTGAATCTGGCCTTGATCCCGTGGGAAAGAAGGGAGATATCATGAATGAACCCATTTCTCCATTGTCTAAAAGTTGGATGGACGTGTCTGAAAGCCTTGTCATTGCGCACTTTCCAGATGTTTCACCAGGCAATAAAGACCACCTCTGCAAAAAATGGTTTATCAAATTCCTTCCTTGCATGTAAGGCAATTTGCACCATATCATTGCTATTCAACCAGGGTATTTGCAAGAAGTTCCAAATCCTCATACTGAAATTGCATTGGAAGAATAGATGATTTCTATCTTCCAGAACTCCAGTGGGGCAGAGGACACAACCAGGTCCATCATTGATTGTCCACTGTCTTCGCTATATCATATATTTGGTGTTCACTCTATCCATAATAACCAACCAAGCAAACATTTTAACTGTCATTGTACAACAGCTTTTCCAAACCCAACTCAGTATTGGATTGGCAATAACAGGCTGGTGAACAAATTCATAGAATTTCTTTGCAGAATATTCACCCTTTTTCCCATGTCTCCAGGTCCACCTATCATCACAAGTATCATCCAATTGTCTCCCAGATATCATAGAAGTAAGCTGATTGAACTCCCTAAAAGCCAGTTCAGACAAAGGCAAATTGAACATTTGTTGCAAATTTCCTGCCAGTAGCACTTCCTTAACAGAAAGGTTCTTCTGAAGGCAAAAAGAATGTAGTCGTGGAAATCTTTCCTGCAGAGGGATACAGGAATATCCAATCTCCCAATGATCAAACCAAAAGAGCACCAAATCTCCTTTGCCAACAGAAACAGATGTTACAACTCGATATTTATCCATTAACTTACAAATGTCTCTCCACCAAAAAGAGCCACACAATGTGGTGTCATGTGGAACTCTTTGATAGTAGTAAGAATCCCACACCAGACTGACCCATGGCACATTAGCTCTGTTATAGAATTTATTCAGGTACTTGAGCAACAAAGCATCATTTTGTAGTTCCAAATTCAGAATTCCAAGTCCCCCCTTCATCTTGGGTCTGCAGACAAGGGGCCAAGAAGCCAAAGAGTGACCCTTTTCCTGACCATATTTCCTCCATAGGCACTGCCTTTGAATCCTTTCTAACTGCTTTAGAATTCCCTTTGGTAAAGATAAGCGACAAAGAAAGAAAATGGGCAAAGAAGATATTACTGAATTTACCAACTGGAGTCTGCTACCTTGAGGTAGAAACCATGAACTAGTAGTTAGCCTTCTTTCCATGCAATCTACCAAAGGGAGTAAGTCAACAATTTTTGGCCTAGTGGTTCCAACTGGTAGTCCCAAATAAGTGAAAGGCATAGAGCCTAACTGGCAGCCAAAAAAGCAGCAAGTGTAGAAGCAACTGAGGCTTCAACATTGATGGGGTACATTGAAGATTTATGAAAGTTGATTTGCAACCCAGTTGCCATTGAAAAGGAATTGAGCGCTGTTTTAAGAGCCTCCAACTGAGCCAGGTCAGCATTTGCAAATAGCAAGGTGTCATCAGCATACTGTACCACAGGATAAAAAGGATCATGTGTTGGCAAAGGTAAATCCAGCTGGCCCCTAAGCAATAAATCATTGATCATTGTTTGCAAAAGATCAGCTGCAATAACAAAAAGTAAAGGAGAGATAGGATCTCCCTGCTTAACACCACATTTGCACTTGAAGTGACTTCCAAGCACTCCATTTAGCAGGATTGAGGATGTTGCAGAAGTTAACAATTGTTTAATCCAAGTGATCCACTTGTTATCAAACCCCTTTGCCACAAGAATTCTCAAGATTGCCTCATGCTGAATGGTGTCAAAAGCTTTTTCAAAATCAAGCTTAAGAAAAAGAATTGGCTTCCTTGACTGATTGCATTGATGAATATATTCAAAAGTCCATGCAATACAATCTTGAATTGTCCTTGATTTAATGAAGCCATATTGATTCTTATGCACACATTTGGTGATTTCCTCCTGAAACCTATTGGCAGCCAGCTTTGTCAGAAACTTAAGTCCTACACTCGTCAAAGAGATTGGCCTGAAATCTCCCACACCCTCAGGTGATTGCTTCTTTGGGACTAAAGTTATAAAGGCTTCATTGAGATTTTCCAAAATTACAGTTCCAGCATGAAATTCATTGACCAACTGAACAAAGTCAGAAGAGATAATTGGCCAGCATCTCTTCATAAACATACCATTAAAACCATCTGGTCCAGGTGCTTTATCTACTGGCATTTCTTTTATGACCTTTTCAATCTCATTCATATTAAAAGGTTTTGTAAGCACCTCAAGACCTTGAATTCTTGGAATCGAAGAAAGGATATCATTCCCCAGGACAATAGGTTTGATAGCTCCCATTCTTCCTTTGAAAGTTACCAAGAATTCCTTAGCAATCTCCCCATGATCTGAAGAGACAGTCCCATCAGACAAATGCAGGCTAGCAATAGAATTTTTTCTATACCTCTCTGTTGCCATGGCCTGGAAGAATTTTGAATTCTCTTCTCCCACCTTAATATATCTGATAGTACACCTTTTCCTCCAGTATAAAAACTGCAAATGCAAAAGGTGCTCATGATGCAACTTGCATAATTTCCTGAAGTTGTTCTCTGGAATAGACAGGGGCCTCCAATCCTCTAAACCATCCAGCCAGAGAATTACCCAATTGCACTTTCAATTAAATATTTAATGTGAGAAAGCCCCTTCTGCCATTTCTTTAAAGCAAACCTCAATGATTTCAATTTGTCCATAATGACTGCAGATATATGGAGTTTATGCGAGGGCTTGCTCCAGACCTCCCTTACACAATCCATGAAGCCAGGCTGATGCACCCAATAGTTTTCAAACCTGAAAATATGGGCCTTAGGAATTGAAGTGCTGATAGTGATAATACATGGAACATGATCAGACGTTGTTCTCGCAAGAGGGGCCACTTGTGTCATGGGATAATGATTTATCCAGCTAGCAGACGTAAAAAACAAGTCCAGATGTTCCAAAAGCGGGAAATCCTGCATGTTAGACCAGGTGAATCTTCTACCTTTAAGTGGAAGTTCAAGCAGTCCTAAATGACCAATGATCTCGTTAAAGATAAAAATATCATTGACGTCCCCTCCTGGTAAATTTCTATTTTCCATGGATCTGATGAAATTGAAGTCGCCCACTATCAACCATTTCTTTTCAGGTTCCACTTGCTGATTGTACAACCAGTTGACAAAATCGTCCCTCATCTCACCCTGACAGGGCCCATACACATTAACTAAGAACCATTGCTCGTTATTATGCACTGAGGTGAAACTGATGACCATGCCAAAAGGCTTAACTTCAATTAACACACCCTTAAAAATATCAGAACGCCAAACTGTCAGAATCCCTCCTGAAGCCCCTCTCGAAGGTGAGTCAATGAATTGATCAAAGCCCACAGGACAGACTGCCTTAACTAAGGAACGGGAACAATTAGATAACTTAGTTTCTTGCAAGCAGGCAATGGCACACTGACTTTCAGTGATTTTCTCTCTAACAGAACGTTGACGTGGTTCAGAGTTGAGGCCCCAAACGTTCCAACAAAGCACCTTCCAATTACGCGTAGATCTTTGATACATAATATAACCAGTAGCAGAATAACAGCCATTGCATGCCGTATAATGTCACACAAACGACGCCATAACAGCCAAAAGGCAACCAGACCAAAGTGCAGAGCATAAAGTTCAGATGTAGCAGAACGAGAGCAAATTTAACAGGCTCGCTACACCTATCTAAAGAGATAAACAACGACATTTATACACCACTGGAGGAGGAATCATCCTTGGGATTAGCCATAAGCTTCTCCTTGGACAGAAGGTTCTGGTCGATCTCCAGCTCCGCTCCGATTGCTTGTAGCACATTGATCGACGTGGGCGGAGGAACTTATTCAGTGGTGCTGGGAGTAGCATCAACATCTTCAGGCTTGGACTGGGCCTTCTCAGGAATGGGCTTGGACCTTGGACGCTTCTTGGTGGGCTGGAAAGAAAGCTGCTCAAAACTGACAGGTTTAAACCCATCAAGTTTTGCCATGCTTCTTGTACATCTTCTAACAGAAGTATCCACCAAGGGGGCCACTGGCTT
Organism: Triticum timopheevii; assembly: GCA_963921465.1. Lineage (NCBI taxonomy): Eukaryota > Viridiplantae > Streptophyta > Magnoliopsida > Poales > Poaceae > Triticum > Triticum timopheevii. The sequence continues at coordinate 423,179,415 of OY997272.1, forward strand.
CTTTCTTCGCGCCTGCTTCTTGTCCTTGACCTGCGCAGAAGCAAAAACCACAGCAGAAGAAGAGATCTCCTCCAGGCCTTGAGGCACAACATCTTGTGTTTGCTCCCCAGATACATCCATATCCACACCAACAGTGACATCATCAGAGGTAACTTCTTCAGGAGAACTTCCAAAGAGAGATCTTGCAACAGGTCGTTTGGCCACAAAAGGCCTCCGAAGAACCAAATTGTTATGCAGAGTTGGAACCAGCGAAGAGCTCCTTTGGGAATCATCAAAGGCAATGGTCCAGGAGCGCTTGGAGTATGTCACTATCCCAAGAGGCTTGAAGTAGATTGGCCTCGACACCTTCTTGACAACAAACTCAGGCAAAAGATTCTCAAAAGATCTTTTCCAAATCATCTCTGGAGGTAGAGGTGGCCCAGCCACAATCCTTGCCATACCAATTATTAACTGATGCTGTTGAACAACAGGTGGTTGATAAGGAACAATTGCTAATGGATTGTCCTCAACAAGCTGTTGCACATTGTCCTGAAACTGGTGATCTTGCTGCATCTCTTGATGATCCGCCATCAGAATATCCACATGTTGCTCCATAGAAACAGATCCCTCTGGCTGATCAATGACAATTGAAATCTGATCCTGTTCCGGCAGAGCAGGTTGAGGCTCCTGTGGGAGCTCCTCATCATTGTCTCCCCAATTTGCATGCCCCCATCCATCCCCAGCAGCGTCGTTATTTTGATCAACTGGAGGAGGAACAGGCGCATCATTCCAGCCAATCATCGGATAAGGCGGAAGAACAAACATCAAGTTATCATTCACAAGATTTCCAGGCAACGGGTGCGGATTGCCATCCAGAGGCATTGGATCCTCGTCATTGGGCATCTGATCAGCAAAATCAGCTCCCAACACATAGCAAGCAGCAGTCCATGAAACTTGAGCTCCCCCCCATTCAGCATAATCTCCAAAAACCACATCACGTGGTACTAATGGCGTATCAGGAAAACTTGCCTCCACTAGAGTGCGGACCAAATATGGATCTTCACTGTCCCAGGAGTGAAAATTTCCAAAAGTGCCAACCGCCTGAGATATGAACTCAGTGTTGCGATAGTCAAGAGGAATTCCAATAAACATAAGCCAACCCTTACAGAACCCATGACTACCCTTAAAATTTTCTCCTTCATCATGCTTCATGAATCTCACAAAATGATCATTGCCCAGAGGGAAAGGGGGGTGCTGAATCAAAGAGTATCTAACGGAAGGATCTCTGACTTCAAATAATCCTACTCCATGAAACCAAGGCTGAGCAGAGCGAACCAGAGTACCTCTGTCTTGTAGGAACTGCACAACCTCCTCTCTGACAGGCCCGATTGGACCCTCCGGAGCAGGCATAACTTCAGCCACCATGTACTCCTCATGGCGGCGGGGAGGGCGAGCCGCCGGCGTGATGTAGGTGTGGGGAAGACGCCTTTCACCCCCATCAATGATGTGATGGCCAGCCGGGACGAAGCGCTGCAGATCAAGCTCATAGTTCGCCATGGTTGGCAACTTGGAGGAAGGGAGGGGGTTTTTGTTGGAAGGGACAGGGGGAGATTGGTGCAATGTGGGCGGCGATGATGCGACGGGGCAAGCTATCCCAATTACTCCAGCACTATTCCCCTGACCGTCAGGATTTCCCGAGATATGCGTGTTTTGTTGCAGAGGGATTTTTTTCCAAACCAAACCATTGGAGCGCACAAAATCATTACAGTCTCTGGTAAAGTGACCCGTGCGCGAGCAAGACGAGAAGACCGCTCGCATTCCACAAGAGGCTGCAAGGTGGCCCCTGAGAGAGCAGAGAGAACAGGTTAAAACCCGGTCCACCATGTCATTGACCATGGCATCAAACTGCTGCACAGCTTCTTACGAGGACGGTATTTCCAGAGGAGGCACAGATGGGCTTGAGTTATCAGAGAAAATTGGCAAGACGGAAACTGGGGTATTCTGTGCCGCTACTGGCCCATTAACCAAAGACCCATCAAATGGCCCAGCAGATGAATCCGGAGAAACTGGGTCAGGAATGCGGGCCTGTAGCGAAGAAGAACTAGAAACCTGGTTTCCATTTTAAACTGGAGAGATTCCCGCCTCCGAAAATTGCGCAGCAAGATTACCAGAAACCACGGGCCGTGGATCCTCCGTTACCAAATCTAGTTGGGGCGGCGCGATCGACCAGTGCAACTCCGGCAGTGGCTGAACTATACCAAACATGATCGGAGGCCGAGCTACCGTCCAATGTAAGTCAAGGGGAGGCGCTTGTCTAATAACAACACGCTCATGAGCAGAAAGAGAATAACCTCCATCCATGATCGTATCAATGCAATCTTGAGTAGCAGGATATCTATAACCTTTGCAAGTAGAATACTGCTCAAAAGTGGCAAAGGTCAATTTCTTTCGAACTGTGGAGGCAGACTTAAGGGAAGATCTAACAGGGGGCCTATGCATCGCCAAAAGACCCATAGATGAACATCGCTTTGTAGGACTAATCAGAATCCGTTCTGCATCACATTCCTTACGCCAGATCTTAAGTTCCGGAACCCAATTAGGCCCTCCATTGCCCCAGAGATTGAAGTAACATTTGAACAGATCGCAAGCAAAAAAGCGCAGATCCATAATAATGAAACCAACTTGCTTGCATGAAACTTGGAAAGAAAAAACCTTGTCTTTGATGAGAAGAACCCGAAGATCAATGGCTGATCCCCCAATGGCAGCCTCCAAGGCCGCCGCCACCGAGTCCTCCGACAGCCGGAATGCATGGCGGCTAAAGGACACAATCAACATGAAGGCCCTACGTCCCATTGGATGGATCGTCTGACCAGTGGATTTGAAAACCTCATCAGAGAAAGCTCTGCCCTTGGAGAAATCCAAGCCAAGGGTAGATCCACCAGAAGAACCCATGAGAGATGGATATTGCCTTGATCAGGAGGAGACGCCGGAGAAGATGATCGGAAGGGATCCCCAAATTAGTGGATGATGGTGGAGATCGCTAGCGGTGAGATCAGCGCCGAGGTGGGGGGTGGGAGCGCATCATAATAAGCTCATCCTTACTAGGCCACCTACTCATGTGTTGAGGCTAAGATATTCCATTCCTACCATATGAATCTTGATCTCTAGCCTTCCCCAAGTTGCTTTCCACTCAAATCTTCTTTCCACCAAATCCAAATCCTGTGAGAGAGAGTTGAGTGTTGGGGAGACTATCATTTGAAGCACAAGAGCAAGGGGTTCATCATCAACACACCATTTGTTACTTATTGGAGAGTGGTGTCTCCTAGATTGGCTAGGTGTCACTTGGGAGCCTCCGACAAGATTGTGGAGTTGAACCAAGGAGTTTGTAAGTGCAAGGAGATCGCCTACTTCGTGAAGATCTACCTCTAGTGAGGCAAGTCCTTTGTGGGTGACGGCCATGGTGGGATAGACAAGGTTGCTTCTTCGTGGACCCTTCATGGGTGGAGCCCTCTGTGGACTCGCGCAACCGTTACCCTTCGTGGGTTGAAGTCTCCATCTACGTGGATGTACGATAGCACCACCTATCGGAACCACGGCTCAAAAATCACCGTGTCTCCAAATTGCGTTTGAATTCTCCAAACCCTTTCCTTTACATTCTTGCAAGTTGCATGCTTTACTTTCCGCTGCTCATATACTCTTTGCATGCTTGGTTGAATTGTGTTAAGATTGCTTGACTTGTGCTAAGATAGCTAAAATCTGCCAAAGACTAAAATTGGGAAAAGGATAAGCTTTTATTTGGTGAAGTAGTCTAATCACCCCCCCTCTAGACATACTTTAGATCCTACAAGTGGTATCAGAGCTTTGGTCTCCATTTGCTTTGATTTCCATAGCTTTTGTTGGTCATAGCCTTGGTTCCACAACCTAGGATAGTATGTCGTCTAGCGAGGGAAATTATCATCGTAGAGGTCCTTACTTTGATGGTACTAATTTTGCTAGTTGGAAGCATAAGATGAAAATGCATATTCTTGGACATAACCCCGCCGTTTGGGCTATTGTGTGTATTGTCTTGCAAGGTGAATTCTTTGATGGGAGAGAACCGAACCGTGAAGCTAGTGCAGAAGAGTTGAAGATGCTACAATACAATGCTCAAGCTTGTGATATCCTCTTCAACGGATTGTGCCCCGAAGAATTCAACAAAATCAGCCGTCTTGAGAATGCAAAGGAAATTTGGGACACTTTGATTGATATGCATGAAGGTACCGACTCCGTCAAGGAATCCAAGTTGGATGTGCTCGAAAGTCAACTTGACAAGTTCAAAATGAAGGATGGTGAAGGTGTTGCTGAAATGTACTCTAGGCTTGCTCTTATCACAAATGAGATTGCGGGCTTAGGATGTGAAGAGATGACCGACAAATTCATCATCAAGAAGATCCTAAGAGCTTTGGACGGAAAATATGATACCGTGTGCACATTGATCCAAATGATGCCCAATTACAAAGATCTCAAGCCAACAAAAGTCATTGGAAGAATTGTTGCTCATGAGATGTCACTCAAGGATAAGGAGAAACTTCACAACAAGTCAAGTGATGCTTACAAAGCCTCATGTGAAGCCCCCACATCATCAAGTGAGAAACAAACCTTCAATGAAGAATTGAGCTTAATGGTGAAGAACTTCAACAAATTCTACAAGAGTAGAAGCAAAGAGAGAAGCTCCAAGTCAAGGTCCTACAATGACAAAAGATCTTCTAGTAGAGAGCGAAATTGCTACAATTGTGGGAGACCCGGACACTATTCCAATGAGTGTACGACACCCCACAAAAGAAGAGAAGAATCACCCAAGAGGAGAAGTAGAAGAGAGGAATCACCACCAAGAGAGAGGAGGAGTAGAGATGATTGTTATGAACGAAGAACATCCCGGAGAAGCAAGGATTCGGAAAGGAAGGACAAGTCATCAAGGAGCTACACAAAATGAAGACATCAAGCTCATGTTGGTGAATGGGTGTCCAACTCCGACTCTGACAATCACTCTGAGAGAAGCTATCACTCCGACTCCAAATATACTCAAGATGAAGGTGTTTCCGGTCTAGCACTTGTGTCAACCAACTCCTACAACATATTTGATTCACCAAATGAAGGAATTGGAAGATGCTTCATGGCTAAAGGCCCAAAGGTAACACACCCCGAGTATGTTGATTTCAATAGTGATGAAGATGACTTGCTAGGTGATTATGATTTACTTGTTGACAAATCTAGTGAGGAATACTATGATGAAACGTCAATTAATCATGCTAATCAAGATAAAACGAATGACAATGATAAGGAGAAGATTGAGCTTCTAACTAAAGAACTAAACACTCTTAAGTTAGCTCATGAAACTATCTTAGAAGATCATCGAGAACTTTTAAGGACTCATGAGAAGTTACGCTTTAAAAACTCAACCTTGAGCAAGAGCATGAGTTCTTAAAGGCAATCAATGATGATCTTCGTAAGAAAAGTTCTTCTTCCATTGCCAAGCGTTTACTCTTACCTACCTACATGCCTCAAGTCAAGTCCATTAACAAGAACAAGAAGGATTCTTCCTCTAGTACTAACAATAATCATGCTAAATCAAATGTTGTTGCTTCTAGTAGTTCTCTTGATTCCACTAATGATTCTCTTAGCCAAGTTACACTTGAGCAAGAAAATAGCTTATTGAAGGGAATCATAGAGAAAGGTGTTTACAAAAGCCTTGCAGGGAGTAAGCAATTTGAGGACATTGTACGCAAGCAAGGAAGGCACCGGAAGAACCAAGGTGTTGGTTTTGAACGAAAGTTCAATGCCAATGGAGTTGAGTGGGAAGAAGATCAATACCCCAAGACGAAGTTTGTTCCTCAACAAGAGAAGTATGATCCTACTTCCTTCAAGGGGACACAAGCTCAAGATGATCTTCCACCACAAGACCACAAGCAAAAAGGCAAGGACAAGCTTCAAGAGGAGATTGATGCATTTGAAGAAGCTCCTAAGGCCTTGGTCAAGTGGGTTCCCAAGACTACGTCAAGTTCTACTTCATCAAGTACGACTACAACTCCAAGGATTCCCATCAAGATGATGTGGATCCCGAAGAAGAAGAACTAGTGAGTTCTTGAGGGTGACTCCGCCAACATATTTCACTCATATCATTTTGGCAACAACAAGTGCAATCAACTTCCACATCTTGCACTAGTTCAAGGAGTCACAAACCCTCTTGTTGGTAAGACAAGGGACAAGGTAATCTAATGCTTTCATGGACATCATCTTGCGTATGCATCACTCTATGTCTATGGATACCCTTGTTTGTTCCTTGTGGGACTAACCTGTGTAGGTATTGAAAGTGCAACTCACTCCAAGGGATTGCTCCAAATGATCTACATCAACATTGAGCATCCACATCTTCAACACCTACATGAAGTCATCATCGACAAAACCCAAGGTTAGTTCATCCCTCTAAGGGGGGATCTCACATCTAGGGGGAGCTTAACTCTAAGAATTGAGTCAAAGCAACTCTAATGGTGTGAACACATCAATGCATTATGTAAAAGTGGTAACCCCACTTGAGCTTAAATGATGAGTATGACCTATGATCAAATGTTCTCATTTGACTCCTAAGTCAATATACTCATATATAGATGACCTAGTCATCACCAATTGTTTGATAGATGCTAGAATTGTTTGTGCATGCTTTGTCACATATTTCATTTGCCATTTTATTGTGTGAGCATGTTGGTTGCATATTTTACTCATTCGAGAACATCCACTTGTTGTTTTGATTGATTGGTTTCATTTTCTTTTGCCAAGTGGATGGACAAGAATGCCTAAGAACCTTCTCTAGCTATCTATGCTTTTCTTGTCTCAAACTCTATTCATGCTACATCACAAATTTGATCAAGCCAGATTCGAACCACTCTGTGTGAGGAGCACTCGGAGTACCCGATTCGTCATAGACTTAAACTTCCAAAACTTCTTTGTGCGTTTCAGTCTGACCGATTCCTCCATTTCGGTCATACCGAGATCACTAAGTCGATCTAGGTTTTCAATCTCGGTGCAACCGATTTGAACTTTTCGGTCACACCAGAGTTGTTGTAACTATATACAGTTATGCATCATGGTGCCACCGAGTTGTTCCACTCGGTCACACCGATAGGGTCGGTCTATATATACTGACGGGCAAAAAATTTGGAAACTTTCTCCAAACCCCTTCGCCCGCGCATAGCTCGCTCTGCCTCTAGGGTCTCCGGATCGTCCTCCTCATTGCCAGTCGCCCCCAGTTGTTGGTCTCCTCCGTCGTCAACAGAATTCATCCCCGCGGTTGCCGCCGTAGCGAGTTCATCGCCAAGCTAGGGTATGGACTCGAACACAGTGTTATCCCTGTCCGATTCCTAGCACATTGTGTTCATCATGATTCTTGCCACGATTGAAACTATTCTATCCAGTCAAAACAATCAATAGTTTAGTAGTGAATTGAAAATTTAGGTTAGGTTTCCGCCGAAATCATCTCGGACCCACCGAGTTGCAGAACCTAATTTCACTGATTCGGCTAAGGCCAATGCACAAGTGATTCTCGGTCTGACCGAGAATTGCAAATCGGTGTGACCGAGTTTAGGACTTTTTGAAACCCTAGCAGTCTTGGTGCCACCAAACTGTGACTCGGTTTGACCGAGTTCACTAGTTTAGGTTCCAACAGCTGCTTCGGTATCACCGAGTTTGCAAATCGTTTGATCCGAAATGATTTCTGTGGAAAACTAAAACTAAGTTTTTGAGTCATTCTTTTGGAAAAACCTATGTATTTTGTGCTGCTCATCCACTCTATCTCATCTACATCTATCCACAGGGTCAGCAGTCAATGTTTGCAACATGTCTGATCAAAGTGACAACCAGAATAGGGAAGAGGATCAGATTTATATGAGTGAGGGCACTAGTCCTTCTAGTACATCTGATGAGGGTAGCAGGAGCACCACAAGCAACTTGCCCAAAGCTGCCACCAGGACCAAGAAGAAGAAAACCTCAGAATCTGAGGATGAAGATTATGTGGTAGTAGAGGATGAGGCCACTTCCAACCAGAAAGTGCTCAAAAAGGAGTATGGCACAACTGCATCCACTAAGCCAGGAGTGCAGAAGAAGGCACCTGCAAGAAGGATTCCCACTTCCAAACCCAGGAAGGTTATCACTGGAGAAACCATGAAGTTTACTATTGTGTCAGAAGATGAAGCTGCTGGTCAAGACAAAAAGAAAAATAGAGTCAGAACAACTACTGCCAAAGTTCTTGGCAATCCCTCTATGAGGAGAGACTCTGAGGAAGAGGAAGAAGAGGTTGCTGCACCAGCACCCAAGGCTCAGAAGCTTATGGGTGATGCTATTAGGTTAGGGGCTGCATCATCAAAGCCCAAAGAAGCACCCAAAGCTGCCTCCAAGCCCAAGACTGCACCAAAGAGGAATACCAGAAACATATCTGCTGCCGAGAAGAACAAGGCCCCAGTGCCTGAAACTGCTGCTGCTGAAGAAGAAGATGAAGAGCATGTCCTAAGAAAGTTGAAGCCTAAGATTCCATACCACAATGATGCTCATCCTATGGCTGAGAACATGAAGCTGAGGAAGGATGCAGGACTCAGACAGTGGAGGTTGTCTGATCCCTATGCTATTAGGAGAAGGACTGCTGTTGACTACAGGTTCCATACTAAGGAACAACTGGATTTCTATGAGATAGTGTTGTTGGACAAGAAGCCTATAGTTTCTGACAAGAGGTGGGTGGACTGGACCTACATGAAGGAGACTGAGGAACACTATCCTGGTGTGTATGACAGTTTCAGTGCTTGTGGAGTTGCAGACTTTTTTGGGAAGAAGCTCACGAAGTGGAATGATGAGCTCATAATGCAATTCTACTCCACAGCACACTTCTATCCAGATGGCAGAATAGTGTGGATGTCTGAAGGTACAAGGTACCAATCAACTATTGAGGAATGGGCAAATCTGATCAATGCACCTAAGGAGAAGGAAGATGACTTGGATGTCTATGCCAAGAAGAAGATGGATCACAACACTATGGCACATATGTACAAGGTGATCCCAGATGCTGCAGTTGAGACACATAAGTTTGGATCTGTACATTATCTTCTATCAGGATTGCCAACCATCAACTGGATCCTTAGGCATACTCTCTTGCCCAAGTTAGGTGACCACAACATGATCAGAGGCCATGCAATAAACTTGCTACACTTATTTCATGTGCCACAGAAATTCAAGGTCATGAGCCTCATTTTTGAGACTATCAAGAGGACAACAGCTGACCAGAAAAGAAGTTGTGGGTATGCCCCACAGTTCCAGGAGCTGATTAACTCCAAGATGGGCCCAGGCACATACTTGCTGGACAAGGAACACTTTGCTATCTATCCAGACTTTGAGGATAATCAAGTGGTTATGGATGAAGATGAGCCATCTTCTGTGCATGCTCAAGCAAATAAGGAGAAGGCAAGGACAGAGAAGGCTACCAAGATGCCAACAATGGAAGAGGCATCTCAGTACTTTCTGAAGAGCAAACAAGATCAACTAGGCTACTTGATTGCATCCACTCTGAGGATTGAGAAGGGGCTGGCCACCTTGACACAAAACCAGGAGAGCCTGGAGAGGATCATGGAGCAGAAGTTCTATAACTTGGATGTGAAGGTAACTGAGATCCAGTTTGTTGTTGAGAAGCTTCAGGATGATATGCAGGAGAGGAAGGGCAAGACAACCACAGATGCATTTGCCATAGTGCCTAGAGCTCAGAGATCAGCTGCAGTGCCAGTGACAGACACCAGAGCCACTTCATCTGCACCAGCTACAACTCCTACAGCTCTAGTACAACCAGCTTCAGCACCCACACCTCCAGCTCCATCCACATCAACTGAAGTCTTTGTCCATGGAGCCATCTCTACACTACCACCTGAAGATCAAGCCTGAGGGTCGATCTAGTGCTATGCATTTTCAATGAACTTTTTGGTAACTTGTTGCCAAAGGGGGAGAAAAATGTATAGATCATAGGCTTTGAGAGAGAGTGATGTTTTTTGTTCTTTCTTGCTTTGGTGGTTGAACTTTATTTGCTTGTTTGAGATACTTTATGTCTGTGTGATACTTGGATGATCATGTGTTTGATCATATGCTACATTTATGCTTGTTGGATGACATTATCTCGTTTATCTCTATATGATCATTCACTTTGCTTGGTGATGAGTGCATGTATTCAATTATTATCATTTTGAGCGCTCCACCAAGATGTATGTGACATGGAAGAGTTACCCATGAGCCTAACTCCTTGTGCATTTGCAGTCCAAAGAAAATCTTAAACTATGCACAAATTTAGGGGGAGCACTTTCTTATCACATACTTCTCAAAGCGACTATGTTTTTCACTCTTATTATCATTTGTCGAAGCTTTGATCTATATGTTGGCATTGATTACCAAAAAGGGGGAGATTGAAAGTGCAACTATCCCTAGGTGGTTTTGGTAATTCCTAACAACATATAGCTCATTGAGCTAACATCATTCCAAGATGAATATTTCAGGAAAAGCTCAATGAGTGGCATGGCATGGATGAGGAAAGTGGATCCCTCAAAATGCTAAGGATAAAAGGATTGGCTCAAGCTCAAAAGCTCAAGACTCTACATTTTATCTTTTAGTGATCCAAGATCACATTGAGTCTATAGGAAAAGCCAATACTATCAAGGAGGGATGAGGTGTTGCTTAATGAGTTTCTTGCTCTACAGTGCTTAGTGATATGTTCCAAAAACCTCAACTACTTTCTCACATCCACATATGACCTAAACCAAAAGTCAAACTCGGCCCTACCGATTCTTTCTACCCTGCGCCACCGAGTTCAGATGTCATAGCCACTGCCACAAACCCTAGGCAAATCGGTCTCACCGATAGGGATCTCGGTCTCACTGAGATGGGATTGTAATCTCTCTGTTTCCCTTCGTAATGTTTCGGTACAACCGAGATGAGCGATCGGTCCCACCGAGAATGTAATGTAAACTCCCTGTTTCCTTTTCGTAACATTTCGTTCTCACCGAAATGAGCGAACCGGTCCCACCGAGTTTACCCGACCAACTCTCTGGTTAGCTTATTACCAAAATCGGTCTCACCAAGTTTGTGTAATCGGTCTCACCGAGATTACGTTATGCCCTAACCCTAATCACATCGGTCCTACCGAGTTGCATGTCGGTCCCACTGAAAACCCTAACGGTCACTAGATTTGCTGAATCGGTCTGACCGAGTTTTCCAATTCGGTCCCACCGAGTTTGGCAAGTTGTGTGTAACGGTTAGATTTTGTGTGGAGGCTATATATACCCCTCCACCCACTCTTCATTCGTGGAGAGAGCCATCAGAACGAACCTACACTTCCAACTTGCTGTTTCTGAGAAGGAACCACCTACTCATGTGTTGAGGCCAAGATATTCCATTCCTACCATATGAATCTTGATCTCTAGCCTTCCCCAAGTTGCTTTCCACTCAAATCTTCTTTCCACCAAATCCAAATCCTGTGAGAGAGAGTTGAGTGTTGGGGAGACTATCATTTGAAGCATAAGAGCAAGGAGTTCATCATCAACACACCATTTGTTACTTCTTGGAGAGTGGTGTCTCCTAGATTGGCTAGGTGTCACTTGGGAGCCTCCGACAAGATTGTGGAGTTGAACCAAGGAGTTTGTAAGTGCAAGGAGATCGCCTACTTCGTGAAGATCTACCGCTAGTGAGGCAAGTCCTTCGTGGGCGACGGCCATGGTGGGATAGACAAGGTTGCTTCTTCGTGGACCCTTCGTGGGTGGAGCCCTCCGTGGACTCATGCAACCGTTACCCTTCATGGGTTGAAGTCTCCATCTACGTGGATGTACGATAGCACCACCTATCGGAACCACGGCTCAAAAATCACCGTGTCTCCAAATTGCGTTTGAATTCTCCAACCCTTTCCTTTACATTCTTGCAAGTTGCATGCTTTACTTTTCGCTTCTCATATACTCTTTGCATGCTTGCTTGAATTGTGTTAAGATTGCTTGACTTGTGCTAAGATAGCTAAAATCTGCCAAAGACAAAAATTGGGAAAATGATAAGCTTTTATTTGGTTAAGTAGTCTAATCACGCCCCCTCTAGACATACTTCCGATCCTACAAATTCAGTTATAAAACATGCTACACAGAGATGGAATAGGTACTGAAGAATAGAAAGGCATGACATATTGACATGTGTTCCCTCCATCTGGAAATAAATGGATGGGTCTAGGTGTATTTTAGTTCTAGATACATCTAGTTTTATCCATTTCTGCGACATGTAATCTGGACGGAGGGAGTATGCTGTAAGAGCTAGGGATACAACAGGACAACACAGTAAAAAAAACACTGAAAAACCCACTGCAGAACCAAAGTATTCAAACCCACTGATATGAGATAGTACACTCACGCAGCTCAGGATGCAAAACTACCAGGCAGTTTTCCTTACAAAAATCAACATTGTGGCCTTTAATCATACATTTTGCTACAACTAAATTATAAAAATTCCACTGCAATTTCCAAACTTTGAAAAATTCCACTGCAATTTTTGCAAACTTATGGCGCTCCCACCTCCCACCTCGGCGCTTGGCTCTTCTCCGGCGATCTCCCTTTCTCTCCACTGATCTGCTGATCGGTTCCGATCATCTTCTCCGGCGTCTTCGCTGGATCAAGGCAATATCCATCTTCAATGGGTTCTACTGGTGGATCTACCCTTGGCTTGGATTTCTCCAAGGGTAGGGTTTTGTCGGATGAAGTCTTTAGATCTACTGGTCGCACAATTCATCCACTGGGAAGAGGGAGATCTTTCATTTTGATTGTGTCCTTCAGTAGGCATGCCTTCCGCTTATCTGAGGATTCAGTGGCAGCGGCACTGGAAGCTGCGCTTGGTGGTTCTGCAATTGATCTTCGGGTTAGTCATGTCAAGGACAAAGTTTTTTCTTTCCAAGTTTCATGCATGCAAGTTGGCTTTATTATTATGGATCTTCGCTCTTTCGCTTGCGATCTGTTCAAGTGCTATTTTCATCTATCGGGGAATGGAGGACCAAATTGGGTCAGGGAACTTAAGATCTAGCGTAAAGAATGTGATGCTGAATGGATTTTGATTAGCCCCACTAAGCGTAGATCTTTGCTTGGTTTATTGGCTATGCATAAACCCCCTGTTAAGTCTGCTTTCAAATCTAGAATTTCTGCAAATAAGAAACTGTCGTTTGCCACTTTTGAAAAGTATTCGGCTTGCAAGGGCTATAGATACCCTGCATCTCAGGCTTGCATTGATACAATAGTTGATGGGGGTTATGATCTTCCTGCTCATGAGCGTATTGTCATTCGACAACCTCATGCTCCTGGTTTGCATTGGACGGTGACACAGCCACCCATAGTTTTTGGTACGGTTAATAGTTCACCGGAGTTACTCCGGCGGCCGGGTGCGCCTCCGGTGGTGGATGAACTGGTTTCAGTGGATCCGCAAATCATGAGGACCGGTAATCTCGTAGCACAATTTCAGGAAGCGGGAACTTCGTTAATTCAAACTGAGGCTTCGGCCCCTGGGCCCGCTCAGTTTGGGAACCCGCAGTGTGTGGGCTTGGTGGCCCATGATGATTCATTGACTAGGCCAACACAGGATACCCCTTCTACTGGACCTTCAGATATTGGGTTGGATTCGCCTGGGCAGCTCAGCCCGTCTAGTGAACCTATGCAAATTCCTTCTTCACAAGAGGCAGTGCGACATTTTGAAGCTATGGTCGATGACATGCTGGACCAAGTTCTAACATGTACTGCTTGCGGCCAGAAGGGCCACATGGAAGTCTCTTGTGGAAGGCGAGCGGTCTGCTCGGCTTGCTCCAGGGTGGGTCACTTTAGACATGACTGTAATGATTTTGCATGCTCGCAAGGATTGGCTTGGAGGCAGAGCACTATGCAACGAAACACGAGTTCTTTGGAAACATCAGCTGTTCAGGGGAAAGGAGCCGGAGTTATTGGGATATCTAGTCCTGTCATATCATCTCCGCCCGCATTGCTCCAATCTCCTCTTCCACCTGCCATGGAAACCACCGGTCATTCCAAAGAAACCCTCAGTTCGTCACCGTTGCCACCCATGGCGAACTTCGAGCTTGATCCGCATCGCCTGGTGCCTCCGGGGCATCACATCATTGATGGTGGTGATCGGCGCTTACCTCGCACTTTCTTCACGCCGGCGGCCCGCCCTCCCCGTCGCCATGAAGATTATATGGTTGCTGAAGTTATGCCTGCGCCAAAGGGACCTCTAGGGCCGGTCAGAGAGGAAGTGGTGCAGTTTCTTCAGAACAGAGGTATTCTTGTTCGTTCTGCTCAGCCTTGGTTTCATGGGGTTGGTTTGTTCCAAGTTCGAGATCCCACTATCAGATACACCCTGATTCAGCACCCGCCTTTTGCTTTGGGTAATGACCGATTTGTTAGATTTATGAAGCATGATGAGGGTGAAAACTTCAAAGGGAATACTGGTTTTCGTAAGGGCTGGTTAATGTTTGTTGGGATTCCCCTGGATTATCGTACGACTGAATATATTTCTCAGGCAGTTGGTACTTTTGGAAAATTACATTCCTGGGATAGTGAAGATCCGTACTTGGTACGAACTGTTGTTGAAGCCAGCTTTCCTGATACACCTTTAGTACCACGGGATGTGGTTTTTGGGGACTATGCTGAGTGGGGTGGTGCCCAAGTTTCCTGGACCGCTGCCTGTTATGTTCTTGGGGCAGATTTTGCCGATCAGATGCCTAATGATGAAGACTCGATGCCTCTGGATGGTAACCCTCATCCAATGCCTGGTCATCTCATTCTTGATAACATCCCGTTTGTTCTGCCGCCCTACCCGATGATTGGCTGGAATGAAGCGCCTCTTGCACCTGCTCCTCCGCCAGAGAATCCAGTGGATGCTGATTGGGGTAATGCTCAGTGGGGCGATGATGACAATATCAATCATCCACATCCGCCAGAAATGCCAGAACAAGATCAAGTCTCAGTTGTCATTGATCAACCGGAACAATCTGAGTCTGTGGAACAGCTTCTGCATGATGGAGTGCCTCAACACCAGCAGATAGTTGATTTGGTTGCTGAAGTTCAGGAGCAACCTGTTTTTGTGGAAGATAATCCTTTGGCTATTGTCCCCTATCAACCACCGGTGATTCAACACCACCAGATCATTATTGGGATGGCTAGGGTGGTGGCTGGACCCCCTCTTCCACCTGAATTGCTTTGGAAGCGGTCTTTTGAGAATTTGATGTCTGAATTTTCTGTGAAAGAAGTGCCAAGGTCCTTATTCTTCAAGCAGTTTGGGATAGTAACTTTCTCCAAGCGCAAGTGGTCGATTGCTTTTGATGATACCAACAGAGTGTCTTCGCTGGTCTCTAGTTTGTCAAGCTCTGCGTCCGTATATCGGCGCCCTGTTGCTCGCTCTTTGTTTGCTTCTCTAGCAGCCCCTGGTTGCTCAGTTGCAAGCGATGAATCTACTGCTATTGCTGAGCCTGTGGGATTCAGTAATAATCAGCTGTCTTCGGAGCCCGTGGGTCCTGTTGGTCAGGAAGAGGGAACCTTGCCTGTGGTTTTTGCGTCTGAAGCGACGCTACGACAGAAATGCCTCCGCGGTAGGCGAAAGATTGCTGCTCCTTTGGTTGATACTTCAGTCAGAAGATGTACGAGGAGCGCGGCAAAACTTGATGGTTTCAAATCGATGGTCTTTGAGCAGCTTTCACTACAGCCTGCTAAAAGACGCCCAAGGTCCAAGCCCATCGAGGAGAAGGCCCAGCCCATTAAGATACTTGATGCTGCTGGAGTGGAAAACGCTGATGATGTGCGTCATGAGAAGCCTGAGGATGTCCCTACGCAGACGTCGATCGCTGTGCTGCAGGCAATTGGAGTTGAGATGGAGATGGAACCCAACCTGCTACCTATGGAGAAGCTTATGGATGATCCTAAGGATGATACCCCCTCCAGCAACAATTAAATGTTAAAGTTTAATGTGTTTCCTAGGTGTAGAGAGCCTGTCAAATTTGCTGACTGTTATGTTATCTCTGAAACTTGGCACTCTGGTTATGTTTTGGCTATTTTGCTACTATGTGTTATGGGTTGTGCGGCACTAGGTGTCCCACTGTTTTTAATGTGTTATCCTGTGTTATCATATGAATCAAATGCTCATGCGTAGCTGGAAGGTGCTTTGTTGGAATGTACGTGGACTTAATTCTGAAGCAAGACAACGTGCGGTCCGACAGAAAGTTCTTGAGAGCCAATGTACAGTTGTTTGTCTGCAGGAAACAAAGTTATCAGAATGCCCACGTGCTTTAATTAAGAGCATTTGTCCTGCAGGTTTCGATCAGTT
The DNA here is from genome assembly GCA_963921465.1 of Triticum timopheevii. Taxonomy (NCBI): domain Eukaryota; kingdom Viridiplantae; phylum Streptophyta; class Magnoliopsida; order Poales; family Poaceae; genus Triticum; species Triticum timopheevii. Next base: position 423,195,777 of record OY997272.1, read on the forward strand.
TATTGAATCTCCTTCTAGGGGAGCTTCCGGTGGCATTCTAGTTGTGTGGCGCTTTGATGTTTTCTCAGGGGATTTATTGGAAGTAAAACCTTATGGGATTGTCATTAGTTTTAAGTCCATGCATAATGGTGATATTTGGTACCTGGTTAATGTTTATGGACCCTGTCAAGGTACCTTACGAGATGAATTTGTCAGCTGGCTTTATAATTTAAATGTGGAACCTGAGAAAAACTAGCTTTTGCTTGGGGATTTCAATTTCATAAGATCTCTGGATAATAGAAATCTTCCTGGGGGTGATATCAATGATATTTTTATTTTTAATGAGATTATTGGGCATTTGGGACTGCTTGAGCTACCTTTAAAAGGAAGAAGATTCACCTGGTCTAATATGCAGGATTTCCCACTTCTTGAACAGTTGGACTGGTTTTTCACCTCTGCCAGTTGGATTGATCAATATCCAAACACGCAGGTCAATCCTCTAGCCAAAACTGCATCGGATCATGTCCCTTGTGTGGTTTCCATAAGCACCAGCATCCCAAAAGCTCATATTTTCAGATTTGAGAATTATTGGATCCATCAACCTGGTTTTATGGAGTGTGTTCAGCAAGTCTGGCAAAGGCAGTCTCAGAAGTCTCACATATCTGCAGCTATTATGGATAAACTGAAATCTTTGAGGTTTGCTCTCAAGAAATGGCAGAAGGGTTTATATCATATTAAAGGTCTTATTGAGAAATGTAACTGGGTGATTTTTTGGCTGGATGATTTGGAAGACTCCAGGCCTTTATTTTTGCCTGAATCCAATTTCAGAAAATTGGTGAAATCACATCATGATCATCTGCTACATCTACAATTCTTATATTGGAAGAAGAGATGCACTATTAGATATATTAAGGTGGGTGAGGAAAACTCAAAATTCTTCCAGGCAATGGCAACTGAAAGATATAGGAAAAATACAATTGCCACTCTGCAGTTGTCGGATGGATCAGTGTCTTCTGATCATAACATTATTGCCAAGGAATTTCTGGAGATTTTCAAAGGAAGAATGGGTACTGTGAGATCAATTTACATGGGAAATGACATTCTTTCACTAATCCCTAGGGTACAGGGACTGGATGTTCTCACCAAGCCTTTTGAGGTCAAGGAGATTGAACAGGTTATCAAGGAGCTGCCAATTGACAAGGCCCCAGGGCCTGATGGTTTTAATGGACTTTTTATGAAAAAATGTTGGCCAATCATTTCTGCTGACTTTATCTCTCTAGTTAATGAGTTTCATGCAGGAACTGTTAAACTAGAGAATCTCAGTGAGGCATATATTACTCTGATCCCCAAAAAGCTATTACCTGAAACTGCCAGTGATTTTAGGCCAATATCATTGACAAGTGTGGGGTTGAAGTTCCTTACTAAACTTGCTGCAAACAGATTTCAAGATGAAATAACTAAATGTGTTCACAAGAATCAGTATGGTTTTATCAAATCTAGATCCATTCAGGATTGCATTGCATGGACTTTTGAGTACATTCATCAGTGCAATCAATCAAAAAGGCCAATCATGTTGCTCAAGTTGGATTTTGAAAAAGCATTTGATTCCATACAGCATGAGGCAATTATAAAAATAATGGTGGCAAAGGGATTTGATAATAGATGGATTTCTTGGATACAACAATTATTATCCTCTGCCACCTCATCAATCCTGCTTAATGGGGTTCCAGGTAGCCATTTCAAGTGTAAATGTGGGGTAAAGCAGGGTGATCCTATCTCACCTTTGCTCTTTGTGCTTGCTGCTGACCTTCTGCAGACTATGATTAATGATCATCTCAGTAAAGGACTCCTTTCCTTACCCATAGTAACTCATGATCCTGATTATCCAGTGGTTCAATATGCTGATGACACTTTATTGTTTGTGGCTGCTGAGTCTGCTCAGTTAGAGGTGCTAAAAACTGTTCTAGACTCCTTTTCTCTTGCAACTGGTTTGCAGATTAATTACCACAAATCTTCAATGTACCCAATTAATATGGATACCAATTTTGCCAATGTTCTTGCTGCTCAATTTGGATGTCAACTGGGGGTGATGCCATTCACATACCTGGGGTTGCCAGTGGGAACCACTAGGCCCAAAATTGTGGACCTTTTGCCACTTGTGGACTGCATGGAAAGAAGGTTGACTTCTAGCTCTTGGTTTCTACCACAAGGTAGCAGGCTTCAGTTGGTCAATTCTGTTATCTCCTCATTGCCAATATTCTTCCTCTGTAGCTTATCTATTCCACAAGGGATTTTGAAACAGCTGGAAAGAATACAAAGACAGTGTCTTTGGAGAAAATATGGCCAGGAAAAGGGGAACTCTCTGGCTGCCTGGCCACTGGTATGTAGACCTAAATTAAAGGGTGGGCTTGGCATCCTGAAGCTGGGGCTGCAGAATGAAGCTTTGTTGATGAAGTTCCTCAATAAGTTCTATAACAAAGTTGATGTTCCATGGGTTCATTTGATCTGGGACAGTTATTATTATCAGAGAGTCCCACATGACACTGCTATGTGTGGCTCCTTTTGGTGGAGGGACATATGTAAGCTAATGGACAAATTCAGGGCTGTGTCTTCAGTATGCGTTGGAAAAGGTGACTCCTTGCTATTCTGGTCAGATTCTTGGGAAGTGGATAATTCTTACATTCCACTTCAGGATAGATTCCCCAGGCTGTTCTCTTTTTGCACACAAAAGAATTCTTCTGTTCTGGAAGTAATGGCCACTGGTGAGTTTCGTAGCATGTTCTCTCTGCCATTATCTGAAATGGCCTACAAGGAGCTAAATCAGCTCTCTGGAATCTTGTCTGATATCTCCTTGGATGCTAATGCTAAGGATTGTTGGTATTGGAAACATGGAAAGAAATCTGGATACACAGCCAAGAAATATTATGATCTGGTCCATGAGCCAATTCCAACTAACCCCTTGCTATGTTGGATATGGAAGTCATGCTGTACTATGACTATCAAAATGTTTGCCTGGCTTGTCATTATGGATAGAGTAAACACCAAGGATATGATTCAGCGCAGGAAGTGGAAGATCAATGATGGGCCTGAATGTGTGCTTTGCCCTACAGGAACTCTTGAAGACAGGAATCATCTATTTTTTTAGTGTAACTTCAGCATGAGAGTCTGGAATTACCTGCAGATTTCATGGCCCAATAATCAGGATATGGTTCAGATTGCATGCCATGCTAGGAAGGAGTTCAATAAGCCTTTCTTTTCTGAAGTGGTGTTTCTTACTTGGTGGAATATCTGGAAAGTCAGAAATGATAAAGCTTTCAGGTATATCAGACCTACCTTCAGAGAATGGAGAAATGGTTTTGTCCATGACATTTCCCTCTTGGCTCACAGAATCAAGTCAAAACACAGGGAGGCTCTTCTTAAATGGATTGATTTTCTTCCTCCTTGAGGGGTGACATGTATAGTTACATTTTCCTTCTTTTTTTTAGGTTAGATTGTAAATAGTTTTCTTTTTATCTTCTTCTGTTTTGTTCCTTTTCTTAAGGAACCTTTCTGTGTACCTGCTGTTCTAAGTTTTAATAAAATGCTGTGGGGTGTAAGCCCTGCAGTCCCCAGTCAAAAAACAAAAAACTAAATTTAGATTAGATAAAGGTTGGATTCACACCGATTAACAAAATACATGCTGATGTAAAAATATAGTGATATACAACAGGTACTTACATCTACATTGGAGCACAGAGAATTCCTGCAAGAATCTTTCCTCATAAACGATACCATTGCAGAAATTCTTCTATCTGTTAAGTTTATTTTCTAAAAGAGAGATGGGTAAGAAACATGTAGAAAATATGATCAGCATACTATAGAATTTCATGATGCAAAGATACACACATGCTTCTTAGAATGGAGTTGACATATTTTTGCTGGACTGGAGCGGACTAGTTCTTTGGCCACTGGAATCTGCTTATTATCAGTAGGAGTTGGGTTTCTCTGTGCTGGAGCAGTATCTATAGAAACTGGAGTTGGTATATTATCTCCTGGCGTTTGGATCTTTTGCAAAGGCCTTGTTTGTAACCCTTTAGATTCTAACATAGTTGTCTTCGCCTTGCATGCCTTGTATAGAAGAATGGTGCTTTAATTGTAAAACATGGGATAGCAGAGAGATGGAATAGGTACTGAAGAATAGAAAGGCATGACATATTGACATGTATTCCCTCCATCCGGAAAAAAGTGGATGGGTATAGGCGTATTTCAGTTCTGGATACATCCTTTTTTATCCATTTCGGCAACATGTAATCCGGATGGAGGGAGTATGGTGTAAGAGCTAGGGATATGACAGGACAACACAGCAAAAAAACACTAGTTGAATGTAAAACTGTATGCTAGAGGAATACATACAGAAATAACTAAGGCAACATACACGTGTATGATTGGGAAACTAAGATGGCATTGCAACAGAGCACTAGAACATCACTTCCATGTAAAAAACATGGTATGGTAGACAAATGAAGTATATACTGATGAATAACAATGCATAAGATATTCAGAAGCATGATGTCCAAATTAAGCAGATGGCATTGCGATAGAGTAGAATGACAATACTTGAATTTGAAAACATGTTATCATGAATGGAATAGGTACTGAAAAATAGGAAGGCATGACATATTTACATGCATGATCAGCATGCTAAGCACATGGCATTGCAACAGAGTAGATACACTCCAGGACATTATATGCATGTTGTACCCATATCACAGGCCAAGTTAGAGCAAGGACCTTGTGGGGTGAAGAGGATTCATCATCTTTCTGCAAGTCTTCTGAAGAACTGCCTTTACATGTTCCATCATATTGGGTATCATTGACATCAAGTTTATTGGCCTTCACATTGCTCCATGAGGTTCTTGTGGATATATCAGTGTGTGCAATTATATCTGACATGCATGGAAGACAACTATTAGTTAGATTTATTTAATGCGTGCCTGTAGGAGACGACATAAATAGTAGGACTGGGGTTAACTAGCGGCAACAGGTCTCATAAACTAAAGGGAGAACACAGATGAAAGCTACAGAATATGTATCATTTGTCCTCGAGATTAACTAGATGGCACACAAAAGTATTAAAGAACAACATAGGTAATACTAGGAGTGGTATAATACTATAATCACCAGCCTGTGGGATAGCATTGGCTGATGGATGATAACTATGGAACAACGTTACCTAAAGAATAAGTATCTTAGCTGAACTATGGAACAACGTTAACTCCTGAACAAGACCGTAAGAGATGAACATGAATATACAGTGAAATGTGATGATCTATTTTCCATGCCTAGATGAATAACAAAGCCATAAATGTTGCACACAAGTAAGATGAGGGTACAACCTATCTGGCTGCCATCCATAGGAGTGAGCATCATGTGCTGACTTGTCGATGGCCCTCCAGTTGTTGTGGCTGTCCATGTCGGGCACACACATTCGATGCAGGGAACTGTTGAGTGGGGACTATAGCTCCCTTCTGGTGTATGCTTCCCTTGTTGGAGCAGCTGCGGTGAGTCGTAAGACGGTGTGTCTGAAGATGCAGATAACGCATAATGTTAAGAACGACATATCTCTTTGATCCGAAGAAATACACTAAGAGATCAACAGCAAGGTACGAGAGTGGTCACACATCTGTTGACTGAAGACTAAATTGGGGTCACTTGATTTTATTTTATTTTGGTACTGTCCGATCTACGCCGGATGGCTTGATGGCTGTCTTGTGCCTCATGGCTGACACTATTCAGAATCTTCCCCAAAGAGCCAGCGGCAGAGCAGCCTGCCTCCGCCGTTTGTGGCCCCGGCCAAAACTCCGCTCCCCGCCCCACCGCACTGCCGTGGTTGCGCCGCCCCCGGGCCAATCCACAAAGACTCCCCGTCATCTAGATCCGTCGGCTGCAGTACCTTCAACCCACGCAACTCTAAAAGATAGCCATCTAAGCGTTGCTTCCGCGGCGAACTTGCGGCCCCGCACCCTTACGTTAGACACCAGCCAACCGGCAGCCTAGGAGCTCCGCCGCCTCGAGGGGTGCTGCTTCCCATTGGGAATCGATTGGCCCAGAATAAAAGTTCAGACAACTGACGCCTAAATAAAGTGATTTGAGATGAGGGTGCGACCTATCTGGCGGCATGGTGAAGTAGGCAGGTCTAGCTGCCGAGTCGGTGAGGCCGGCATGGTTGCGATGGCGACCGATGGCAGGGAAAGAGCGATGTCGCGACGGTCGACGGCTACGGGGAAGCATCGCCAGGACTCTGGACAGATCTGAAGTTGGACCCGCTCTGGCACCGTGAACAACGGCGGGGTTGAATCGGCTCCAGTACGGTTCACGCGGCCGTCGTCCAGGCAGCACCAGCAGCACAGAGTAAGTGGCACACGGCCCAGTGTACGATGGCAAATGGACAGCGTCTCCAGCATTAGGGATGAGGGCGGCTATGAAATTGGTGCGGTGGGGGTGCCATGGAGGTGGGGCTGAGGTTTCGCGGCTTGGGAGAAGGTGATTTGGCACCCACGAGGTATGAATGGTGGCGGGCGGGGTGGGAGGGGGGGGGGGGGAATTGGGAGGGGAGTGGAACCATGTCTTACCGACGCATTTGTCTGAAATGTGAGGGGGAGTTATAGTTCTACCCTTGCCTATAGGCTTCTCGACTTGGGTCTGTGTACTGAGGGTCGGGGATAGTAGAGTAACTTTGCTTCTACCCAAATAGTGGGTGGGAGCGATTTCGGGCGAGGAGGGCATGTTTTGAACTATAGTGGGCGCGAGCGATTTCGGGCGAGGAGAGCGTGTTTTGAAATAGTGTGCGCGAGCTATTTCGGGCGAGGAGAGCATGTTTTCCCGACCATGGTTTATGAATTATTCGGCACATGTCATTTCGGCCGAGGAGAAGGCTCGCTTGGATGAAGTTACGAACCTACCCTCGATGTACAACGGGCCAATTGATGCGTGTCCCACATAGGATGATAATTTCGCGTCTCCCATTTATTTTCTCGGGCGAATTCCACCGAGCAGAGAGGATGTTTAACGGTTCATTCAAATTTTGGGAGAACGAGCATCCACATCTACCTTACCAAGTCGATTCGAATAAAATTTTGAAATATCAGCTTGCCACTTCTTTTTTAGATGCAGAGTTGATGCTCGGGAGTAATGTGTTTTTACATGCTCGTTGCTAGCGATTTACTATATGACAAATAGTTGACCCACTCAAAAACGCAAATCAAACCCAAAATGAAATATCTCGATTCAATGAAATAGCTCATTCACTAGGTCAAAATAGTGAACTAAACCCAAAATGAAATATCTCAATTCAATGAAATAGCTCGTTCACTAGGTCAAACCTTTCGCTCCATCTCTCTCTCTCTCTCTCTCTCTCTCTCTCTCTATGTGTGTGTGTGTGGGGGGGGGGGTCTTTCTAGTTCGCATGCATATATACACCATCTATAGGTCTCTCTCGCACACTATGTATGATACTCTAGCTAGTCCAAGCTCGATATATTGGGTGCACTCATCGTACACACACAAATTCCTTGGCTCTTTTCTTGTAACTCTCTCACGCACCACTCTGTCGTCTCCGAGCTCTTCCCCCCTCTCTCAAACTCTCCATCCACCTAGGTCACACATGCACATGCATATCTCACTCGCACTCGATAGGCCCATCTAAAACTCTATCTCTCTCCCTCATTCTCTCTCCATCTCACACGCACACATACACAATCTCATGCCTAGCTAGCCAAGTATGATGGTCTCTCACTCAATTGTAGGCACACGCAGTCCCCCCTATATGTATACGACTAGCTAATCTTAGTCTCCATCACAAACATGTGCATGGTCTATCTCGATTTCTCTCGCGGCATCTTTCTATCGCGCACACACCTCCCTCAATCTCCCACCCATATAGTCCCCTCACGATCTCTAGGGGATCTCTCTATCACAAACACACCCTCTCTCCCTCCCCATGCGTCCATGCCATCCATGTGTCCCTCTCGACCTTTGTTCCTTGTTGGCCAGACCTCTATTGGACATGTGCTACAGGGGTGTCTCTCTCCGTTGCAAACAATCACACACTAGCTATCTTCGTGTATCTCCTCGCCTCGCTTTTCCATCTCGGAGATGCATGCGTGATATGTTCGCATAAGAAACGGAAAAACACACACCCTCTCTAATTTATCGTTTGTTGTCACTTTCTCTTTCACACACATACTCTTTTTGCACACTTACTCATTCTCCTTCACACACACTTGATCTGTCTCGACTGAGGCACTCTCCTCGGTCCATAGCATATAGATTTATTGAAAAGTCAAACATCACAAAGTTTGACCATGTACATGGAGAAAAACAATTACATCTAGTACGGCAAACATATACCATTAGATTCACCATGATATGTAGTTTTGTATGATGTATCTTTGGTATTGTAGATATAAATAACATTTGCGTAAACCTAATAAAAGTTTCCAAAGTTTGACTTCTAAAAAATTTACATGCACTGCATTATCGAGCGGATGGAATATCTCTTTCCCCCTCTCAGCTATCTAACACACCACTCAGCCTTATCGGGGCTCCTCAATCTCTCTCAAACTTTATTGGTCAGTTTGGTTCGTGACCTGACCCTCATGCCTTGATGGCCAGTACTGCCTGGTGTGGACGTGAGATGTAAAATATTTCTGCCTGGCCAGGCTTGTGTGGTGCTGAAGCATTTGGTTCATGCCTGGGCCAGGCAAAGCATCAACGTCCCATCAATCAATCCATGCAATAATTATTTAATGCTAATATCCATCCATGTTGCTGTTAGCCTCGTGGCCGCATGACCATGCACGGCCAGGCGTTCAAAATCGGTCGCCTGGGCCAGGCTACTTGCAGTGTCTGGAGTCCAGCCAGGCTAATTAAAGTGCAAAGGAACCCAGGCCAGGTGGGCTTTCTTTTTCACAGGGTAGCAACCAAACAAGTGTGCATGAAATCCAGCCACAAGCCCAGGCCAGGCAAAAGATGCTCAGGACGCAAGCCAAACTGACCTTATATCTCCCTGGTTCACACATACACATGTCTCGCTCGCGCTATACATATAGACCCATCCAACACTCTCCGCCCTTGTTCTCTCTCCATGTGACATGCACCCCCCTAAGTACCATAATCCCTCACTCCATCATAGGCGCAAGCACTCCCCCCTCCTAAGTATGATTATCTCTTGCTAGCCATCAGGAACACACGTATTGTCTCCTTCCATCCATACATCTATCTCGATATCTCTTGGGGCATCTTCTATCGCGCACACACCTTGTCACTCGATCTCCCACCCATGTAGTCCCATCACGATCTCCAGGGGATCTCTCTATGACAAACATACACTCTCTCCTCCCCATGTCCGCATTTTCTCCGTACGTCTCTCTCGACCTCTCTCCCTTGTTTGTCAGACCCCTCTTGGCCACGTGCTAGGGGTCTTGCTCTCTCGGTTCCAAACAACCACACACTATCTCCTCACCTTGCCTCCGTTGTCGAAGATGCATGTGTGATATGTTTTCATAAGACACGCACACTTTTTCTCTACTTTTATCGTGTGTTGTCCATGTCTGTTTCACACATGCACACACACTTTTTTCACTCACTCTCTCTCTCTCTCTCTCTCTCTCTAGTCAGGGACTCTGTCACGTCCATAAGCATATGGATAAAAGTCAAACCTCAGAAAAGTTTGACCAGGTATATGTGGAGAAAAACATTTACATCTGGAATGATCATTAGATTCATCACAACATGTACTTACTTCATACTATCATTTATCTATGGTATTGTAGAAATAAGTAATTTCTTTATAAACTTGGTCAAAGTTTCAAAAGTTTGACTTTAAAAAAAATGTTGGAACTACATTATCGAACGGAGGGAGTAGCCCTTTCTCTCTCTCTCTCTCTCTCTCTCTCTCTCTCTCTCTCTCTCTCTGCTATCTCTCACGGGCCTCCCCTCTCACTCGAACTCTCTATACCGACGGATTATACACTCACTGTGTCAGCATATAGCTCCGTATATTGTTTAGTTGACCGGTCAGCCAACCCACATGTTGCCTTGTCAGCTCGTGTTCTGTATCTTCGTGTGCGGGCCCATGTGGCAGTCGGTGAAAATAGGTAAACTAGAGGCCCATCTGACACGCGGTGAAGTAAACAAAGTTGAAACCACTCGGGGTAGCACCCCGCACGCTAGTAAATTGAGGGGACATTGAGAACACACTTCTTGCGCGTGAAGGACGCACTCGCGCACAATTCACCACTGCGCGGCGGCATGCACAGAAGGACGCACTCACGCACACCCAGCACACAACACACACTAGCACACGTGTACATCGGCGTTGCTGCCGGTTGAGATGGACGGCGAGGCAGCCAACAAGCGGAGGTGGCTCGAGCCAAAACCGCATCCAGCGAGCCTGGACTTCATCAGCAGCCTCCCCGATGACATGCCGCTCGTCATCATCGGTCTCCTCCCCACCAAATCTGCCGTGCGGACCGCCCTCTCTCCCAGCGGTGGCGCCCCCTCTGGCGCTGCATCCCCCTCAACCTCACTGTCGATAGCTGCCTCTGCGACGAGGATTGCAAACGCATGGCCGCAGTCTCCAAGATCCTTTCATCGCACCTTGGGCCAGCCAGACGCCTTGACATCCGCATGTTCAGTACCAACTGCAAGGTCCAACCCAAGTTCGACGAGTGGTTCTTATCCCCCGCCCTAGATCAGCTCGAGGAGCTCAGCTTTGAAGCTGGACGATGTCGCTCTCTGCCGCCGTCCGTGCTCTGCCTCACGCCAATGCTGCGTCGCGCCAGCTTCAGCTCCTGCTATCTTCCCCAGATTAATGTCGCGCCCGCCCTTCTTCTCCCTCAACTCAAGCAGCTCGACCTCTTCGACGTTGTCATCTCGAAGAAGGCTATGGAGCACCTGCTCCACAGTTGTACTGCGCTCGAGTACCTTTGTCTTGAGCAGATCCACAGGTTCATTAGCCTCCACATTGCCTGGACGAATCTTCGATGGATTTATGTGTCTTGATGGCCCCGCAACAAGACATCAATTGGGAAGAGATCACTCTAGTTGTTCCATGTTATGGTCATTGAGAATGCGCCTTTCCTTGAGAGATCTTGTATCGGATCTAGAAGGTCCAACAAAAATCAGGGTCATTGACGCACCGAAATTGACAGCGTTGGTGTACTCGTCTGCCAAATTCTCTGAACTCTTTATTGGATCTGTAATCGTTCAGGTACAACACTCATCTTCTTCTCCGTCTTCTTGAAATTCACATTTTTAAATTTCTTCTTGATGTATTTACGACCGTCTTCCAGAAAATGATTCCCACAAGCTTGACCCAGTCCATGTGCATAGTGAAGATCTTAGAACTAAAATCTATCGGCCCCAATCTGGATCAAGTTGTTGGATTCCTTACATGCTTTCCGTGCACGGAGAAGCTACTCATCGAGGTGAAACTTCTTTCCTATAAGTAAACGGTAATCACAACGTAGCTCAATATTTTCGTAATTTTCCCAAATTACGATGACAAGTGTAGTGTTCAAAGCTGCATCTACGCACTGCACCGAAAGAAATGTTTTTAGTATTTTTCTCATGTGATCACATGCATCGTTTTTATGCTGTACTACTATAGTAGCCTAGGCTAGTCATAATGGGAAGTAACTTAGACTACTCCAGTAACTCTGGTTACCCTAAGAGCAAGTACTACCTCCATCCTGGTTTACTCTTCCAATTTTGTAGTATCAAAATTTGACCATAGATTTAACTGAAAAAATGTTAATGCATGTCACTAAGAACTATATCGTTGGATTCGTATTTGAACATGATTTCAAATGGTGTAATTTTTAGTGACATGCATTGGAATTTTCTTGGGTAAATCTATGGTCAAAATTTTATACTAAATACGAGGTAGTATTCCCTCCGTCCCAAAATTCTTGTCTTACATTTGTTTAGACACAAATGTATCTAACACTAAAATGTAACTAGATACATCCGTATTTAGACAAATTTAAGACAAGAATTTTGGGACGGAGGGAGTACAAAAGTGGGCTATGTAGGCCAAAACATGTGCCAAATTCACTTGTGATGCATTTGGCATCGATGCCCTTCCATTGCTCACCTGGTGCCCCAATCTGGATCACCTACTTTGCTCCGGTGCCAAATTAACTCACGCAATGAAAAAACACTGCGTGGGAGAGAGAGAGAGGACTGAGGCAATAAAAAAACACTTGTTTGGGAGAGTGAGAGGCTGGTATAGTTGGTTTGATTGATTTGTTTATACATGTGGGTCTGTGTGCACAACGGTGCCAACTCTCTCACATCGCGAGAGCGGTGCCAAAATCTTTTGATTTGACATCAATGCGTATTATGTGGCATACTTTTGCAAAATATGGCATCAGCCACATAGTGGAAGGCAACAAATGCCCAAGATCTTCATGTGCTCCTAGTTAAATCAGGGGAAACAGAAAGAGAGAGAGAGAGAGAGAGAGAGAGAAGAGAGAGAGAGAGAGAAGAGAGAGAGAGAGAGAGAGAGAGAGTGAAAAACTATCACTAGCCAGCCAACCCTATCATATGAGCAAATGATATTGGTACCTCTAAATGACATGACAATCTTATACAACCAGCTGCTCTAATATGTTCTCTTCTTTTGTAGATAAAAAAAGACCCGAAAGTGAAAAATGTGTTGCACTATAACAATCTCATCGAATGCCTTGATCTCCATCTTACAGAAATTGATTTGATCAACTACCGAGGCAACACATCTGAGATTAAATTGGCATGGTTCTTTGTTCTGGAGGCAAGTGTGCTCAAGGTAATGAGGTTTGGCGTTCTTTGGCGCAACAATGAATGGCGTGCTGATCAGCGCAAGCGTCTAAGCCTAAATGACAAAGTCTCCGCAGAAGCAGAATTTGTTTTTGAAACATCAAGTGGCCAGAGACTCGAAAACTTATTTGCCCATTATTGACTTGTCAGGGCGGTGGATTTTAGTTTGTACGATAAAGCTGCATCCACCTAAAGTAACAAAAGTTCTTACATAAACTTCCTAGTAATTCCCTCTTCGTAGGTGCAGCATTGCTCCTAACATTTGTAATATCAGTTTGAAACTTGTAATATTGCCGTGTCATATTCCTGCGTGTTCAAAATCCTGGGAATCAAACAGGTCCTGAGTTGGTGATGATGTTGTGCCTCCCATCTTTCACCAATAGCCGTTGGATCTAGATCTGACGCATACAAACCAAGCTTCTCCATTTTTGCAAAAAGATGCCCGCACTTGTTCCCTACTTACAAACAACTCCTTGTCTCTCACAATCAGCCTTATCTCCTCCCCACCATATCTAGAAGGCCGTGGAAAAATCTGGCACGATGGCCGCTACCGGCGCCGTCCACCCCCAATCTTGGTGTTCCGTGCAATGCACGGGCATCTACGCATGGGTAGTTATGTCGAACAGGGTTAGTTGTAAGCAGGCTAGCTCTACAGCCATGATGATAGTGACTGCAGACGATGAGGCTGACTATGGTATGCCGAACACGGCGCCTATACTCAGGTGTCATCTCTGGCGTAGGGTCTTGTCACTTCACTGTGAGGAGCAACACGTAATAATTTGACCAACGGGTAGTACAGTGCTAGTACTCCTACTACATTGGTAGTACTACTACTAGTACTAGTTGCACCACCGTCTGGATTTAGGAGTACTACCACATCCATTTGGATTTTAGTATTTGACTAGCAATATCTAGTAATGCATGTCACAAAAAATGTACTACTCCCTCTGTAAATAAATACATGGTGTTTTATTCCTATCGGCGAGAGAACTTAATGTCTTTTTGCTAACTAGAGTACTAATAGGATTACATGCAATGAACTAAACACTGCATGTCATGTTTGGTAGTCTCAAGTCATTGAAAGCATGCACGGCCCACATCTCTCATTGGTTGATATGTCACGAAATAAGAAACAAGGAGGGAGTTAATGCACCTTGCCTAAGTGTTTTGGGATTATTTGGTTTTCGTAAGGTGACTTACACAACATTTTTGTTTACATGCATTAACATTTTATTAGTTAAATCAAAGGTCAAAACTTGGAGCAAAATGTAAAGGGAACCAATAAACCAGTAAACATCAAACTTGTGTCGTTTGGCCCCAACTAGAGGTCCGGTGAGATGACTATACTGCACTGGCATGGAGGGGGATGCAGCTTCATTGACTTACTGCAACTGCATTTGGGTGAATGACACGTGGGCCCAAGGGGTGGCTGGCCCACCTATCATACAGCCAAAGGCAGGTGCAGTAGAGGGCCGAGGAGTAGTACGAAATCCTATGCACCTACGCATGCTAACCAAGGGCAAGAGTGATCACTCGAATCGCAAGATCAGTTGACTAGAAGCTAAGCTAGACCCATGGAGGCGATGAGCGCGAGCATCAGTTGGCTGTGCCAGATGGTCCACGACGCCGGCTGCGGCCCGACACTGAGGAACGTCTCCAGGTAGTATTGCTTGAGGCCGCCAGGGCGAAGGGCCGCTTGGACGACAGCTTCGTCTCCTTGTTCGACGAGGTCCTCGTCAGTTTCCTCGACAAGTTCACCGTCGTCAAGAAGCTCGCGGACGACTTTGACGTACGCCTCCAGCCAACGCGCCCAGGCTCTACGATGCCCGCCACCCTCAACGCCCACTATGGTGACAACCTCTTCAACGCACTGGTGGCCCTGCGTCTGCTCGCTGTCGCGCTGGAGAATGTCCACCTCGAGGTCGCGCTCGCTGTGCAGCGCCTGGCGCAGCAAGACACCATCGACATAATCACCCACGTCTACGCGCAAGTCGTCCACAAGGACTACTACATGCAAGAGGAGGACGATAGGACGCTAGCCTTCTTGGACCGCAGGGCAACCTTGGACGGCATTGTTCATAAGCACGTTGAGCTCGCCGCCAACGTCGCTGCTCCTCACACGTCGGTTGGTGACCCAGCGCACTAGGGCATGAGGATGTCGTTGATGGATCCGTATGTATTTTTATCTTTCCGTCAAATCCATGTAGTAGTATATGATACTACTAGTAATTATCTTACCTTTCGCATCAACTTCATAATTTTCATACGTACTCCATGCATGAACGGCGCCAAAACCAAACTTCTCATTACTCTTGGCAAAATTGTTATTTTCTACTCCCTTTCGTTCCTAAATATTTGTCTTTCTAGAGATTTCAACAAGTGACTACATACAAAGTAAAATGAGTGAATCTACATTCTAAAATATGTCTACATACATCCGTATGTTGTAGTCCACTTGAATGTCTAGAAAGACAAATATTTAGGAACGGAGGGAGTATCTATCGGTCGCGCCATGGAGCAGAACCAAATTTTACAAGTTACGAGTTCAAAAGGAAAAGCCTGCCGTATTCGCGTCGCACCCCCACACGGTTGGTCCGGCACGCCCCTCAAGCGGGAATGCGTGCGGTGTTGCATTTTCACTTACAAGTGGGATCGTAGTTGAGCAAACCGACTATCGGCAACCCCCACCCCGCCCACCGCGCGATGGCTGAGAAAATAGGAGGGAGAAGAGATGGTTGTAGCATGGACTCCAAGAAAATTGGTGTCGGATGGGACTCGTGTGGGTGGCGTGTGCCATACTGGTAGATGTGAATGCTAGTTATGGCCCATGCCACCGCACTATATCGAGCCTATATCAAGGTACGTAGAACAAATTTCTTGGAGTCCATGCTCCGCCCTCCTCTATCTCTCTTCTCAGCCAGCCAGCGGACGCACGGAGCCCATCGTCTGTTTGCTCACATGCGGTCCCACATGTCAATGAAAACACAAGAGGACCCACTGAACCTGCACATCTTTCACCTCGACGTGCTGGTGATGAAAAACAAATCCAATAAAGATCTTCAGTGGCCGCTTTTGGAGTTACTCAAGAGTAGTAAGATTCTATTTACAGTTTAACCCAAGATGCACATCACGTGGCTTCAACTACCACTCTATTTTCTTGCATGACACGGCCTGGATGCTGGATGTCCCACGTGTCGGCAAAAGGAGGAAGAACCCGACCAAATCTTCGGTTATGCTCTCGGATTAGACTAGTTGTGCTAAGTTCAAAATTTTATTGTGTACTCCCTCCGTTCCAAAATACTTGACTTCCATTTGTCTAAAAATGGATGTACCTATATACTAAAACATGTCTAGATACATATATATATTTTGACAAATAGAAGGCATGTATTGTGCAACGGAGGGAGTAGAATGGATGCAAGTTTTTGTATTGGGAAGAAGAGTACATCCATATATTGATAGAGCACAATTTAGTAGATGTTCTAGCACTTTTATCTAGCATAGAGGCTAAAGATGATACTAGTGCACTTGTTGATACTCCTACTAGAATAGAGGCTAGACATGATACTAGATGCGAGGAAGCAACGTCTACTTCTTTACACTCGAAGAAGAAAGAAGCACGCAAGATCGAGCCTCCGCAGATCAACAATGAATGCATCGAGAAGACACTAATCCAACTTACAGGAGCAGTTATGGAAGTTGGATATCTTCTAGAGTAGTAAAATGTATTCTTGTGGTTCTTGTTTTCTTTGCTCTTGCTTTTCTAGTAAAAATTATCATTGGAGTTCGTGCAAAACGGAGGTCCGTTTGGGTCGTGCGTTGGAGTTGGCCTTACAAGTGGGACCACAATTGATGAAACCGACTATCGGCAAACTCCCACCTCGCCCGCCGCGCGATGGCTGAAGTTAGAGAAACGACGAGGTTGAAGAGATTGCTCTAGCACGAACTCCAAGAAATAATATGGTGTCAGATGGATGTCGTGGTGGTGGCGTGTGCTGTACTCCTGGACGTGAATGCTTGTTCTGGCCCATGCCACCCTACTACTCCTACTACTTACTATACAGTACTAGTATCGAGGATTCGAGGTGCTGGTTACGTACAGCGAACACATTAACATATGGCTACAGTAAAAATACCCACCCGACGTGCGAAGCATGTGAAGCTAGCACGAATAGTGTACTACTATTGTTGATTGGCCTCATCCGATAACATGTTGCAATGCACGTACAATTATGTATTCAGAAAATATTTTTTTGCCTTGTCGCACCACTCACTCAGAGAAGCGACTCGAAAGCCATTCATAAATTTAGTAAGTTTATCACAGGCATATCATTTTATTACATACAACAAGTCATCAACCCACATCGACAACGAGGATACATTATAAATACTAAAGTTTTCACCACACAAAAAATAACAAGCAATGAAATGAACTTCAACTCAACCGTTCCTCGGCGTTGGAAACGCTTGCTTTGAACCACAAGTGATTCTCTGGGACATGCCATCCATTGTCGATCTGGAGACCAATACATGACTAATCAACCAGGCTGAAGCGGCCTACTATATCAGTACCAGGGCAGGGAACCACCCAAATGTCCGAGGTATAGACACAATTGCTTCTCATAAATGGTAGCAACGTTGTGTCAACAGCAGTTGGATCGCCTTTCACCATCATTGGATAGTTTTGTCCAAAGAAGAGCGAGTTTTCTTCAAGACTATCAATTCTGTACCAGGGAGAAGGAGTTGGCGCTAGCACACTAGTATCCATCCCGAATACTATGCAACGGGTGTTGGAATAGGTCCGGAGAGTGCTACCATGGGAGACTACACCTGCTTCCTTAGTAGAAACTTCATCAGTGGGCTGTATACACACAAGAAGAGGTGATCCATCAGAATTAGTTGCCAGGCGCCACATAGTATATGGGTGCTGCTCGTCCTCATGCTCGTGATCATCACCATCGTCATCTCCCCCTTGGTTATAAATTTTTTCAAGTATAGGTGGTGGAATGTTCACAGGACCTTGGAAACACTAGAAGAAGGTTAATTAGTAAAGGGAAACTTGCTAACCCGCATGCATGTGGATGAAACAATTATAATTATGGTGGAAGACAAACGTACCAAAATCATAAGGATTCCATGCAAAAATAGTGCCACGAGTGGTGCCAGCAAACACAAGGCCCTCGTATTGAATTGCATCACAATACTCATCCGTGTACAAAAACTGATTTTTGAGCAATATCCATCCAGTCAAACCATGAAGGACGACAACAAGCATGTCGAAGATAGCAACAACTTCATAGTTGATGTAATTCCAAGAGCGGTTGGGAACTCGACAAATTGCTATCTTCCGTAGAAGACAATCACCATGATCGTATTTGAACATGCGTACAATACTGGTGTGCTTAACCTCTGGGTAGTATGCTGAGATATTTGGAAGTGGAACCCGGTCACGAGCATACACATTCACAAGTTCCCACTCGCAGTTGGACCCAATGTAAACAACCCAATATCCATTTGCGCCTGCCCAAGCCTTACCCTCAAGCGATGGCATCTTAACGTCATACGTATCATTATCAAGCGGCATCAGCTTGCACAGGGCAAGGCCTCCGTCGTCCCCACGCCAGTCATCAGGGTCACGGCAAAGAAGATAGGGGAGATCAAACCGCTCCTTGACTCTTGGGTTCCTTGTAATGATGTTATTAGTTGAGTCGAATGGGCTTGAACGAACCTGGCATGCTAGCCAAGGTGATGACGTCGCACCGATCAATGAGTTCCTCCACCATGTCATCTTTCAGATCGGGGAAAGAATAACGGGGTCGTTTTCGGCCTGTTCCCTCCATGGAGAAGACAATCGAACAATGGCAGAAGAAAGGGTTAAGGGCTGAAGGAAAATGGAGGAGGGAGAGGAAGAGCGTGCGATAACAGTTCCAAATCGAGAGGGAAAGGCGAAGAGTCGGTTGACGCTTGCCAGTTTGCCACGGTTCACGAAGAGGCGCCCCGGCCTACACGTCCGTTCGGAAATACTACTAGTAGAAAAGGACTCGTCGTCGTCTCACTAATATGTTGGAACGGGACCACATGTCAACAAAACATGGTGTGTAATTTCTCGTGCAAAATGCGATCTAGCCGCGTTGGCCCGAGGTGCCGCATTAGTTATCGACCTTTATTTTTTAATGGCGTGCCGTTCAGTTTTGAAGCACGACTAACTGGTACTATACGCAGAGAAAATATAAACTACTCTACCACTACTCCACCTCCAGTACTAGTAGTATAAAAAAGATATATAGGCTGGAGCTTCAGCGCTTTCTTGCTAAGGGCTGCCCACTTGCTTCTCACACTACCACCCTCTCTCCAGATCGAAAAAAGACAGCCTCTCTCTCCCTCCTCACCGGTGGTCACAGATCCGCCGGGGAAGAAAAGGACGTGCAGTGTTGACGCACTCATCGTCAGTGAGCGAGGTCACGCACTGACGACAAGGCCGCCCTCTTAGACCTAGCGCCCGCGCGGGATGGCCTCCATCCCCAAGGTCGCTGCCATAGTGTGTGCGGAGGACAATGACCACGAGCGAAGCCACTTCCCGCCGACCCTCAGGTATGCTACCTCTTTTTGAACCATACCCATCTGCCACATCGTTGCATGTGGATCTTTTTCCACTCCACCATCTTCCCAATTTGCTATCCTCTGCTCTGCTGGCCACGCAGACGAAAACCATAATTTGCACTATTAAAGGAAACCCTACTTCATGCAGACTAATCCATGTCTGGGTTGAATAAGGAAAGGAAGGGAGACTATACTGTCCAAGAGAGTAGGCATCGAACCCGCATCTAGGTTGAAAAGGGGAAAATTAGTAGCTAAGGAACGAGTCTCGTGTCTCTTGGTTGAAGAAGGGTAGAAAGGCATGACAACGCAATAGAGAATGACCAGGTCGATCGGTTTGTTATCCTCACATAGGAAAAAGGTGGCTAAAGAGAACAAAAATGGGACGTAATCCACATATGCTGCCTGGATATTTGTTGCTCTGGGCAACCATACCTCCCTCACCACTCTGCATCCGTGGAGGTACATCGTACTGGTGCGCCCACTGTCCGAATGGGCCTCCCATGCTCTTATTGCCACTTTTTTGCTGTTAGTATAACGCCAACAGTCAAGTCAAGCAATGCTACTACTAAAGTGATGCCACATTTAACTGATGCCGCTCTCAGTCTAATGCCACCGATAAATTTAAGCAATGCCATTTAATGTCACTGGATTATTTCAGGGTTAGCTATGATTGTGGATGTATTAAAGATTTTTCAGCTAAGGCATTCTAATGCTGTTGCACAGCCAGTATACCAACGATGAAACTTGTTACTACCTTCAGATTTTTGCACTGTTAATGCTTATAGATTACATACCTCACTTTCATGAGATAAGTTAATTTTTTTGTATAGTGTCACCAAAATGCCAAGGTGCTGATGTCATTTTATTTTGGTTAAACTGCACAAAAAAGTATGAAGACAAGAGGAAAGGTCAAGAGTGGGCACCTCCTCCTCCGGTTGTTCTCTTGATTCGTTCGATCAAGTTTTTATGTTTGATTGATTATCAAGATTGGGATAGCAATTTTTAAGGTCCCCCCGAGTTCGAAATGATATTTACCTTGGAGGTACATGGTTTCCAATTTTTTTATACTATCATTAGTTAATAATGCTAGTTACCTTCAGACTTTTGTATTTGGTTTAACGCTCATGCACAGCTAGTATATCAATGCTGAAACTTGTTACCTTTATATTTTGTATTGTTAATTCTTATAGAAATCTTCCAGTGCTAGAGTTTATTGAAATCTGTTCAGTAAAACCATTGTACTGTACCCTAGAATAAACTAACTACTCTACTGTTGCACCAGCCACTGGATTAGTGTATATTTGTAGTATTCGAATGGTGTTGCATTAGCGTATGGACATAAATAAAGTGTGGCAAGCTTTCCCAGATACGTGCTCAAGAAAACTACTACCTGTTTTCTAAATACTAGACGTTTGGGTACTTTAAATTGAACCGCGAAAATGTCTTATATTAAGGAACACAGGGTGTAGAGTTCACTCAAATTATCCCGGTAAAGCTAGTCACACCTTTGTTAAAATTAATGTTCATTATGTTATCAGAGGAGGTCTGTATGTTTGTCTCTAATGCCTGTCGACTACATACCTGACATCATGATGTAATGTTAAGTCATTTCCTTTTGTACAGTGTCGCTGAATTGTCAAGGCGGTGATGGCATTTTATTTTAGTTGAACTGCACAAAATATGCTTAAAAGAAGAGGAAAGGTCAGGAATGGCTCAATTTTTCAGAAAAGACTATGTATGCCTTCCTCACATCAGCCGTTGTTGCTTTATTTATTCCTTCAAACAGGTGGTTAGAAAGAGCCTTGCTACCTTTTCCCATTAAGAAATTGAAATTCTTATATTTGTGAGTCTATGCTTCAACTAGTGCCACTTCTATAGTAATCACACTTTGAATATCTATGCAAACAGGGATGCTCGATTTTAGTGGAACTGCACAAAAAGTCCAACTGGTTCAACATTAGGAGCATGTTTTTTTCCAAACCTTTATATCCGATTGGTGGCACTATGAGCTTCTCATTACGAAGGTACATGGATTGCTACTATCTTGCTACTCTTTTTGTACTGTCATTAGATCGTAATACTAGTGGTTTGCATGTGATTTTATTGGTAGGGTGGACCTACATTGGAGGTGCAGGACATGATTCAATGATTGGATGCTCAATTTCGGTTGTATCGATTTCACCTCTTCCATCACTGTGAACATGGATATCCTTGGTCTGTGAAGAGTAGGCGCTATATTTCTGCTCTGAAGCAGAAAATCAATTCAGTATGAAATTGTCCAATGCAAAACATAACTGTATCAGATTGTCCAGTGCAGAACATGACAGATGCTAAGCGGAAGAGACATGTTTAAACCGAAAATACATGGTGTGGTATATGTTTACTAGCTGCTTGATATTTGTGCAGACAGAGATGTCTGCCCATTGCTATTTGGCAAACAAACAAAGTGTCCGCATTTTTGGTTGAATTGCACAAGAGAATAGTATAGTCACTGCATGCAGTGCCATTTGAAAATAGACACAGAAAGATTGGATAGTCACTTCATGGACTGCAGAAAAGTAGTATTGTACTATTTATTGGCCAACACTAGGTGCTTCATTGCTTTGGTCTGATTATACAATGGGCATCATTTTGCCTAAGTTAAAGTTTGTATTCCGAAAATAGTCTCGCGGTGTGATCGAGAGAAGACCAAATCATATTGCAGTGGATGTTCCTCCATCATGTGTGGTTCATTCTCATGGTTCCAGCTGTTGGTGAAACCACTTCCATTTGCAAGAGGAATTGTAGACTTCACAAACAAATTTGTCTTTCAATCTATACTGAATGTTGGCCAAGAGAAGCATCCACGTTAGTAGGAAGAACAGATGTTTTTTCTAGATCTTTGCTTTTGGAGCTACATATTTGTATATGATCTGTGAATCATTGAAATGCATTAACATGTTGATCTTATGTATGGGAATCGTACTAGTTAGTTTTAGTTGCGACGCAAGATCCGAAGTGGCTGACCTTTGCTTTTGGAGCTACATATTTGTATATGATCTGTGAATCATTGAGATGCATTAACAGTTACTTATTTCTGTTTTCTCAGTGTTTACAAGTTACTGATCGATCACTAGCTAGCCTACTAATGCGCTCCTGGCAGTTTATTCGCAACACAAGATACGAAGTGGAAGTTTTTTGAATAAAAATGCCTACCTCTGAAGAAACTGACAAGCTACACTATCCTACCTACTTGATCCTACACGGATAAATAGCGGATCACGCACGTACTACCTCCTTTCCGGTTTGCGGGGCTCAATTCAAGAAACGACCTACTCGATCCTACATGAATAAATAGAGGATCACGCACGTACTAGTACCTCCTTTCCGGTTTGCAGGGCTTAATTCAAACCTCTCACCAACCAAGGTACTCACTCCGTCCGGGTTTATTAGTCCCATGAGCAAAGCAGCAAGACCAAGGCATGGCAATAATTAACGGTATGCAGAAGTTTAAGCCTAATTAATTCCAGCGATTTAAGTGGCTGCATGCGTGCCCTCGGCTGCGGCTCGTTGCATGCTGCTCCGCGTACTGGCTGCGAATGATTCTGAGTGTGTGCATGCAGCCGGCCGTAATTAAAGCAACTAACTGATGTGAAAAAAGATGCGCTTTAATTGTTGCGGGCTTTTTAAATCCGTGGAATCATTATTGCCAAGGAGGGAGATGATTCGAGTGCACTCGTTTTACCGCCATGCCGGCGTGCGACCCAGACGGGACATGATGGCACAGTCATAATTTCAGTTTCTCTAGTTTTCCACGGCAAGCTGGCACGCTAAGCCATTATGCATAGAATTACGATGACCGTCGCGCTACCTTCCGCCTATAAGTACAGTTTCCCGGCCTTCTCCAGTGGCACCGTGACCCAACTCGCAATGTCCTCATAAGCCCCCACCGTCTCGATGTCGTTATCCACGTCCTCCATGCCCCCGCTCGTCTGCTGTAGGCGACGCCGGAGGCGATCACCGCCGGAACTAGTGTTCGGTTTTTCACCGGAAGGCAGACGGAGGGAGGAGGCATTTTATCTGTCTTTAGATGGCAATATAGAGATCGAGGTGTTGTTGGAGCGCGACCGCATGACGGAGGAGCAGGAGTTGTTGGAGCACGACCGCCTGGCGGGCGAGCAGCGTATCGCCGATTTGCGCCGCCAGCGGGACATGGAGCAGCAGCGTACCAACGCTCTGAGTCGCGAGCAGAGCGCCCGCAACTGGGCAGACTACATGGAGGCCGGCGCCCGACAAATAGCCCTGGAGGCTGTCGAGCACGCACGCGTTCGCGACGCTGATTTTTACTACCAGCTCGTCAAGTGGGTTTCCCGCTTGGAAGCCGAAGCTTCGGTGGACCACGCCGACATGGAAAGGGCTAACGCACGCGAGCAATGCGCCCTATCTCACCTCTTGCAAGTCCGAGGCCAGGCGCAGGACGCTGGTGCCGACGTTTAGCGTGTACCACAGATGGCGGCTGACATCGTCTAGTTAGCTAAGAGTAAGTTACTACTTGTACGCTACCAGAGTATTAGTGGGAGTAGATAGTTAACTTGGCTATGATGGTTATCAACGTGGAAGTTTAGTACTCTATATGTGGATCAGACCTGTTACTTTGCTCTGAATATTGAACTTTCCATTTGAATGTATGGAATGGGCTGTTATTTTTTTAAATGGGTTGTATTTGTCCTCCATGGGTTTAGAGGCTGACTAGTGGGCCTACCAAGTTGACGCGTACACAATCAGGAGATGATTGTATGTGGAGAGGATGACAGCAGGGACCCGCCAAGGTCATGGCAGTACGCAAGCAAGTGCCTCCTTATTTCAAGCCAATAAAAAATGGCTCCTCCTAGTGGATTTCTCACATCTGGTTCCCATGCCATTGTCAACGTAGTCAATAAACGAGAGAATTGCACAACGAGCGGCTGGCACCAGGGACCCAGCAGCTCGCCCAGTTATTTTTGTTTTGAGTCAATTTGATAAATGCCACTCCAAATCCGGTGTATCCGAGAAATGCCACTGCAATTTCCAAACTTTGAAAAATGCCATTTCATGCCATTTCTAGTGGCATTTTTCGAAGTCTGGAGTGGCGTTTTTCAAAGTTTGCAAACTGCAGTGGCGTTTTTCAAAGTTTGCAAAAATTGCAGTGGCATTTTTCAAAGTTTGGAAATTGCAGTGGCATTTTTATGAATCACCAAAATTGGAGTGGCATTTATCTAATTTGTTTTTGAGACGGAAGCAGGGTGTCAACTGGGCTTTGCGGGACACTCTGGCCTGTCTAGACAACCTTTTCTTTTATGTTTACCACAGACCAGCCTAGTAGTTTTATTTCTTTCTGAAAATGGCTAGCCCAGTTTTTTGTCATTTGTCAAGTAAGTCGCTTTATCAGGCATGTTGGGCTGCAAATCTTTCAAGATGAGGAGAGCTTCATTCGGCTGGCCGAGAAAATGGCCTATCAGTAATGAGAAATGGGCTGTACATTTTTAAAACACATTAAACCGGCAATTAGTTTCAAATATCTTTTTTTCATTTCAAGATTTTAAATTGCATTTATTTTTATGCGTGGACAATTTATTGGATTTTATATTGATAAACATTTATTTTTAAAATCAGTCTAAATGTGATTCGAAATTTTGGGATTAAAAACAGTTCAGACCGCACCGACATATGCAAAATTTCATATAATTTTTTAACCGTGGCCACAATATGGACTGTAATGCTAACAAAAAGAATATGGGCTCCAAAAAAACCCGTAAGAATTAGCAAATGGGTTGTAAATTATTTGAAATAATGGCAGATGGCCTGTATGCTATTTTCCACAGATTTGAGGCTTTCCTAAAAAAAGGTTGATGCACGAGCAGTGACTGTTGGATGTCCATCCAACGGCCGTCGTGCTTCTTCAATCTCTGCTCTTCCTGGTCCAGCCGCTCAAACAAGCGCCGGCGGGACTGCCTACTCCCTCCACCCCACGGCCGGCTGTGCTGCCGCGCAGTCCTCACCTCCCCACCGTACTGCCATCGCTGGCCTAGCCATCCCTCTACTCACCCACAGTCCCACACCTGTTGTTATTCTCCGGCAACGGCAGATGAACCAGTAAACCCTTGTATAGTCGTACTCCCCTCCGCATGGGAAACAACTGCCGAGTCTTCCCTGGCTCCATGTTGCTCCCTTCCTAGGCCTCACCGTCGTCCACCACCCTGGTGCTCTTGGCGTGGCATGGTCAACGTGGTCAACGACCGACATGCATCTGAAGTGGACTGTACGTGGAGAGGCTGACAGCTGGGTCCACGGCCGCACGCAAGGAAATGCCTCCTTATTACGCGCAAAATAATGATTCCTCCACCTGACATCTAGGACCCACCGAAAGGGCCTCTGTATTTCGCGAAAAAACGTTACCGCCGCTGACGGCTCGGACCCACCAGCTATATCTTCGCACGCAAGGAAGTGCCTCCTTATTACGCACAAAAAAATGAATACTCCCCCTGCTAGCTGGGACCCAGTATAGTGGGCCTACTAAGTTAACGGGGACAAAAGGCCTTGTTAATTTAGTCAATATGCACGATTCTAGCTCGACTGACCGTACGATGTCCATCCAACAGCCGTAGTGCTTCTTCAACCTCTGGTCTTCTTGCTCCAGCCGCCCAAAGCAGCGCTGGTCCTGCCGCCTGCTCCTGCCTTTCGTGGCCGGTTGTGCTGCTGCGGAGGCCTCACCGCCCCCATACTACTCTCACCGCTGGCCAGGCCATCCCTCCACTCCACTCATCCACACCCCCTATTATTCTGTGGCAACGGCAGCGCAGCCAAACTAGTGAACCCTCGTACTCCTCTCCGCGTGGGCATCCACTGTCGCGTCTTCCCCGGCTCCGCATCGTCCCCTTCCTAGGCCTCGCAGTCGTCCACTGCTGTGGTGCTCTCGGCGCGGCGTGGTCAATGTGGTCAATGACTGAATTCCATCGAAAGAGTACTGTACGTGGAGAGGCTGACAGCTGGGTCCACGGCAGCCGCAAGGAAGTGCTTCCTTATTACGCAGAAAATAATTATTCCTCCACCTGACAGCAGGGACCCACTGGACGGGCCACCAGTATTTCATGAAAAAAACGTTTTCCCTTGACTGTTGGGACCCACCGGACGGGCCACCGTATTTCGTGAAAAAAACATTCCCCCCGCTGTCAGCTCGGACCCACCAGAAGTGCCTCCTTATTACGCACAAAAAAATGAATACCCCCTGCTAGCTGGGACCCACCTTGGTGGGAGGCTTACTTGTGGGCCTACTAAGTTGACGGGGATGGAGGGCTTTGTCAACTTAGTCAATATAAACGATTCTAGCTCGAGTGACCGTACAATGTCCATCCAACGGCCGTAGTGCTTCTTCAACCTCTGGTCCTCTTGCTCCAGCCTCCCAAAGCAGCGCCGATCGTGCCGCATGCTCCTGCCTCCCATGGCCGGCTGTGCTGCCGCGGAGGCCTCACCGCCCCTACTATTCCCACCGCTAGCCAGGCCCTGCAGTGATGGCAGCCTCACACCGCAGCCGAACCAGTGAGCCCTCGTACTCCTCTCCACGCAGGCTTCCACTGCCGCATCTTCCCCGGCTCCCCGTCGTCCCCTTCCTAGGCCTCGCCATCGTCCACCTCCCTGGTGCTTTCGGCGCAGCGTGGTCAACGTGGTCAAGGAACGACTTCCATCGGACGTGGACTGTACATGGAGAGGCTGACAGCTAGGTCCATGGCCATAGCAAGGAAGTGCCTCCTTATTACGCGAAAAATAATGATTCCACCACCTGATAGCAGGGACCCACCGGACGGGCCACCATATTTCACGAAAAAATGTTTCCCCCGGACTGCTAGGACCCACCAGTTACACCTTCGCACGCAAGGAAGTGCGTCCGGGCAAAAAAAACGATTTGCCCCCCTGACTGCTGGGACCCACCAGCTACATCTTCGCACGCAAGGAAGTGCCTGACAGTCGGGACCCACCTGGTCAAAGCGTACGTAGCGTTGTCATTCTGGTCGCGAACGTGTACATACATATATACTGGTCAATGTAGAGGCGCGCACGTGTCGTAGTAGAGGCGCGTACATGTCGTAGTAGAGGCGCGCACGTAGCATGTACACGTACGTACAACGACCTGTGTGCAAGAAAGAAAATACGGCCACGTATGTGTACATACGGGCGAGGTCTCGAACGCCTACTCGCGCATACGTACGGCCAGGGCTCGTGTACATGGCTGGGTCGGCCCGATCATCCCATTCGCTCCGACGATCCAGGCATGGTTCAGTAGTCAAAGCAACTTAATCACTTGGAGAAACATTGTCGTCGTCGTGTTCATGGGGAGGCAACGGAATGCATCGTGTTCATGGGGAGGCAACGGAATGCATCGTGTTCATTGGGAGGCAACAGAACACGTGGGAGCCAACCGGCTGGGTCAGAATGGAATGCGTCGTCGTGTTCATCGAGAAGGCTTGGACGGAATAGGTGATGGAAACGAGGCCTGGCGTACCACAGAACAGAGGAAACGGCCTTGTGTTCGACCGGCCACGTTCAAAACAGGATCCTGTTCATCGGGAGGGGTCTGGCATACCGTAAAACGGAGGAAACTGACCTCCTACATTCGAAATGGGGGTCCTGTTGATGGGGGGGTGTGGCGTACCGCAAAACGGACGAAACAGACTTGTGTTGGAGCGCTACGGTCGAAACGGGGGTCCTGTTCATCCGGAGGGGTGTGGCGTACCGCAAAACGGGACTCCACAGGATATTGTTCATCTCCACCGTCGACCTCTTCCAGCCTCCACGGGCTACCGTCGACCTCCTCCAGCCTCCACGGGCTCCTGTTCATCCAGCCTCCACTGCGCGCTACTCCACCAGCTACTGTTCAACCACCCCTCCACGGGCACCCTTCACTGTCTACTGTTCATCCAGCCCTCCACGGGGTCGTCCTGTTCATCCAGTGGGAACGCCACGGGGTCCTGCATCCACCCCCACCACTCACTGTTCATCCAACCCCCCCCCCCCCCCGCAACACTCACTGTTCATCCAATCGATCGTCTTCAGTTAGCAGCAGTAGCGAAGGAATCGCTCGGTCGGGTTCAGTTAACAGCCATCGATTGATCGCTCGGGTTCAGTAACGCGTAGCCTGCAGTGCAATCGCTCGGGTTCAGTTAGAGCCCAACGCCTCGCTCGGGTTCAGTTAGAGCCAACGCCTCGCACACACGCGCGTACGTGTACGAGAGAAATGTGCATCGCTCGGCCCCCGACCTCCCACCATAACTGGGAACTCCCCGAAATTTTCCTCGCCCTCGCTTCTACCACGGTTTTTCCCGTCATGGACGGCCCAAAGAATGTCATGCAGCTGAGTCTCCGGCCCGCCTAGGACGAAAAGCCCATTTTCTGTCATGATTTTTTTCATAGAAGTAGGAGCCTACCACATCTATGATGATACCAGGTTTTGTCACAATTATCGTCATAGAAGTGTCATATGTATGACAGAAAAAAGATTCGTTCGGCCCAAAATGTCACGGATGTGTCTTTTTTTGTAGTGACATTCCTTGCGAGTGGACATTCCACAACTGGATCGTACCAACCCGAGACCATGGCAAACTAGATGTGAAGATTAATTTACACTATGGGAGCACACCTCAAACACTTGAATTCAGTATGCCTTAGCTCAGTTTGATGGTGTTGCTGCTTGTTATTGATGTTCTTTATTCTTAAGTTCCAACTAAAATCCCATAGCCCCTCTCCCCCAAGCGCAAGGGTTTATAGTGAGAAGCAAGTTCTCTCAGTTGATAACCAAGGTATGAATCCACAGAGTTCTCTAATGAGTAAATGATAAGCCATGCTCTCAACACTTTGTCCCCAACACTTCTAGTGAGGTTGTCAATCTCACTAGGTTTGCTAGTTATAAGGATTATCGTATCAAGTTTTTGAAGTTGATTTTTGTATGCAGGAATTAAATTTTGGAATATCAATGATCTGTAAAGAGTGCAAATGAGGTTGTGTTCATGGTAAATGAAGGACTAGGATCCATAATTTCAGTAGTAGCATCTCTCCAGAAGTAGCATATGTGTGGTGAACAAATTAAAATTTTGTATCAACTAAATTGCAGTATTTATGACTAATGATACATGTCATGATTGCATATAGGAATGATGTCCTTATCCCTATAGACTCTCATTCAAGTACACAAACAACTAATACTTGACTCCAAGATCGCTATTCCACATGCATATCAAAGTATTAAGTAAAACAAAGCATTGCATTGAGCAAGATGGCATAATGTTGATATTATATAATTTTTTCTTCTAGTTCACCATCGAGGCAACTAGGTAACTATCATATTACCCTTAGTGTAAATAACACAATACAACCCCTTTCCCCTTTATTGTCACTCAGATAGATTACTTGCAAGGTTAAACCCAACATAGACAACTCCCTCTTGGAGATCATTCATGTGAACATGGCCAATAAAAGACTAATAGATTAGAGAGTATATGTGTATATATATCACGCAACAAATAAATCAAAGAAACAAAAAAGGAACACATATGTAACATGATTACAAAGTGTCAATTTATCACACTGCGCAATAAACACACCCATAATTTTACATTAGAAGGATCACAATCATGTAGGTGCATACAGAACGCTACACTAGCACTAATTAAAATTTCTACTGTACAACCAAGATTACATTGACGACGATAGATAACGGGGTCAGGTTTACCACTAGACGCGCAGTCACCACAATGGAAGTAGAATTGGTGATGCGTGTAGCCGATCAACTGATTCGTCTCCTTGTCGTGTAGCCGATCTCCCGCGAACAGTTCCTCGCGGATCCCTCAATCGGCTCCTGTGCTTTCCTTCGAATGGTTTGTCCTAGCACCGCAGATGCGATGCCTCCAAGGTATCCACACGTACGGGGAGCGACATCAGGCGACAGACTGCTAGGTCTGGTTGCGCAACATGGGCGTGGGGACTGGCGCAACGGTTGTGGTGGCAGGAAAAAGGTCAACCCTAAAAGGTGTTCCCTACTCCTCTTTATATCAACCTCCAACATGGTCTCAACACTTGAGGCCTACTAGGATTCCACACCCAATTTCCAGTCGTATCCAATCGGAATAGGTTCCTTCCCCTTAAGTGTGCGACCATATAGGTTCACGTACACATGGACATGACCCGAGTCGATAGTTGGTAGTGGCTCCTAGCAGGGTAGTGCTGCCTCAGCGAGCTCCATGTTTCTGACTTATGCTTCAAGTGCTCTCTCGGGGCTAGTGTTAATCATCATAGTTCCATTTGTACCCGGCATCTTGAGCTGGAGGTATGGGTAGGAGGGAAGCGCCATGAACTTGATGTAGGCTGGCCTGTCTAGGATGGCTTGTAGTCGATTCTGTATGGCATGCTTTTTAATAGGATCACCTATGATCTAAAATTTTCTTCAACCCTGAAGACAACCTCTAGATCAAGATTTCTGAAAGGATGCACCTGTTCGCCTCGCATGATACCATGGAAGCCAATGGGCGAGGGTTGCATGCAAGAATAGGAGATCCACATCTTGGTTAGTGTGAGGGAAGATGATGTTCACGCTGTTGCCACCGTCCATCAGGACTCGAGTCGGTGGAAACCATCGATGATCTGATCTACTACCAGGGTGAACTTTCCCGGGTGGGGAATGTATGTTGGATGGCCGGTGCAGTTCAAAGTGATTCTGGAGTGAGACCAGTCCATGGACTCCATGGGGGCTCATGTGATTACGTAGATTGTGTGTCGAGTGAGCTTCTAAGCCCGACGTGTCCTGGAGGCCCGGTAAATCATGTCGATGCTCTGCACCGAGGGTAGGTGCGTTGGCGAAGGTCTAACTACCATATCGCTGGTCCTGACCAATGGCACCTCCCGAGCCAAGGGTTATGGAGTTGTGCAGAAGCACACAATGTCGTCATGCCGGTCGAAGTGGAATTTGAGGCTCTCAAAGTGTATAACATCGATGGAAGGCAGTGTGATGTCGTAGAGCAGCTTGTGATCATCGACGTCGAGCTCGAAGGAGCCGAAGTTGATGGTTTAGCCTAGCATGTACTCCCTCCGTTCCTAAATATTTGTCTTTCTAGAGATTTCAATAAGTGACTACATATGGACCAAAATGAGTGAATCTACGCTCTAAAATATGTCTATATACATCTGTATGTGGTAGTCATTTGAAATCTCTAGAAAGACAAATATTTAGGAACGGAGGGAGTAGTCGCCATGCATGAACAAAGATCCGTTATGGGTTCGTTCTCCAACGAGCACAGTGATACGTCTTAAATGTATCTATACTATTTGATTGTTTCATGCTATTATATTATCACTTTTGTTTTCTTTATATGTCATTTAATATTGTTTTTATGGACTAACCTATTAACTTACTACTCGGTGTATGTTCCTGTTTTCTACATTTTTTTGTTTCACAAAAAACCATACAAACAAAGTCCAAACTCGATGAAACTTTACGGTAATTTTTTCTGGAACATAAGAGACCCTAGAAGCTTCAGGGAGAGACCAGAAGATGCACAAGGGGGCCACAAGCTCACATGGCACGCCCAGTGGGGTCGGCGTGCCGTGCATGCTTGTGGGTCCCACGTGGCTTTGTTTGACCTAATGCATATCCTATAAATTCCATAATATGCCAAAACCCTCGGAGCGAGACCCAAAACAATTCTCCGCCGCCGCAAGCCTTTGTTCTTCTGTGATCCCATCTAGAGGCCTTTTCCGGTACTCTACTGGAAGGAGAAACCATTGGGGAGCCTATCTTCGTCAACATTGTTGCCTCCATGATGATGTGTGAGTAGTTCCTACAGGACCGGCAGGTCCATAGCAGTAACTAGATGACTTTCTCTCTCTCTCTCTCTCTCTCTCTGATCTTCAATACAATCATCTGTTTTGAGATCAATCTGATGTAGTCTTTTACAATGTGTATGTTGGGATCCGATGAATTGTGGGTTTATGATCAGATTATTCATTGATCTATTTTGAGTTCTTGAGCCTCCGTTATTGTCTAATTTTATAGCTTTGTATATGTACGATCTATAGGCCTACTTTGGACAAGTTTGTTTGGTTTATCTTGAGTGGAAGTGCTTTGTAGTAGGTTCAATCTTGCGTCGATCCTGCCTAGTGAGAGAAAATATAAGGGCACGTATTTGTACTTTTGCCACTAGGGATAAAATGACGGGGTTTGAACATATTGCTTGGTCTTTCTTCTACATTATGTCATCTTACTTAACATGTTACTATATTTGTATGAACTTAATACTTTGAGATTTATGCTGGACAGTGGTCTTGGGGTGGAGTAATAGTAGTACACGTTAGTAAGTTCAATGGTCTATCTTTCACGGATGTAATGTCTATATAATGATTATGCCTTGGATGATCTTCATAACTATGTGCAATTCTGTCAATTGCCAAACAGTAATTTGGTTACCCTTCGCTACCATGCTTTTGAGAGATATGCCTCTAGTGAATCTATGGACCACGGGCTCATTCTCCATATATTTACTAGTTACTACACTTGCTATCAATTTGCTATCACTACCCAATATAATATTATCATTTGCTATCATTACTACTATTTGCTTTTAACCTTGTGGCTAGCAAGAATAAGGGGAGTGATGACTGATACGTCTCCATCGTATCTATTATTTTTGATTGTTCCATGCCAATATTATTCAACTTTCATATACTTTTGGCAACTTTTTATACTATTTTTGGGACTAACATATTGATCCAGTGCACAGTGCCAGTTCCTGTTTGTTGAATGATTTATGTTTCGCAGAAACCCCATATCAAACAGAGTCCAAACAGGATAAAAACGGACGGAGATCATTTTTGGAATATTTATGTTTTGGGAAGAAAAACCAACACGAGATGGTGCCCGAGGGGGCCACGAGGCAGGGGGCGCGCTCCAGGGGGGCAGGCGCGCCCCTGACCCTCGTGGGCACCCTGTAAGGCGTTTGACGCTCTTCCTTTGCCGCAAGAAAGCTAGTTTTCGGAGAAAAATCTGGGCGAAAGTTTCAACCCAATCGGAGTCGGATCTCCGGATATAAAAGAAATGGTGAAAAGGCATAATCTGGGAAGGCAAAAACAAAGAGAGACAGAGAGACAGATCCAATCTCGGAGGGGCTCTCGCCCCTCCCAAGCCATGGGAGCCAAGGACCAGAGGGGAAACCCTTCTCCCATCTAGGGAGAAGGTCAAGGAAGAAGAAAAGGGGGCTCTCTCCCCCTTGCTTCCGGTGGCCCCGGAGTGCCACTGGGGGCCATCATCATCACCGCGATCTACACCAACAACTTCACCGCCCTCATCACCAACTCTTCCCTCCTCTATGCAGCGGTGTAACCCCTCTTTTACCCGTTGTAATCTCTACTTAAACAAGGTGCTCAACGCTATATATTATTTCCCAATGATGTATGGCTATCCTATGATGTTTGAGTAGATCCGTTTTGTCCTATGGGTTAATTGATGATCGTGATTGGTTTGAGTTGCTTGTTTTATTACTGGTGCTGTCCTATGGTGCTCTCCATGTCGCGCAAGCATGAGGGATCCCCGCTATAGGGTTTGCAATATGTTCATGATTTGCTTATGGTGCGTGGCGTGAGTGACAGAAGCACAGACCCGAGTAAGTAGGTTGTTTGCGTATGGGATAAAGGGGAATTGGTACTTTAATGCTATGGTTGGGTTTTACCTTAATGATCTTTAGTAATTGCGGATGCTTGCTATAGTTCCAATCATAAGTGCATATGATCCAAGAAGAGAAAGTATGTTAGCTTATGCCTCTCCCTCAAATAAAATTGCAATAGTGATTACCGGTTTAGTTACCGATTGCCTAGGGACAAATAACTTTCTCATGACAAAAAGCTCTCTACTAAAATGAATTTAGTTATTTCTTTATCTAAACAGCCCCTAGTTTATATTTACGTGCTCTTTATTATCTTGCATACCTATCCAACAACACCTACAAAGTACTTCTAGTCTCATACTTGTTCTAGGTAAAGCGAACACTAAGCAAGCATAGAGTCGTATCAGTGGCAGATAGGACTTGAGAGAATATTTGTTCTACCTTTAGCTCCTCGTTGGGTTCGACACTCTTACTTATCAAAAGAGGCTACAATTATCCCCTACACTTGTGGGTTATCAAGGCCTTTTTCTGGCGCCGTTTCCGGGGAGTCATAGCGTGGGGTGAATATTCTCGTGTGTGCTTGTTTGCTTTATCAGTAAGTAATTTTTATTTGCTTTCTAAGTTGTTCTCTATCTTTAGTTATGGATATGGAACACGAAATACCAAAAAAATTAGGTTTACTTGCTACTCATGGAGACGGGGAACCGCCTAAAACCCTCGATGCTCATTATGCGAAAGATATTATGTACTACTTTGATAATCCTGAGAAAACCCCATTCATTTAAGTTATGGGAGACACGTTGGATCAACGTGAATAATTTAGGGATTATCACTTGACACAAAAAGGGAAACTATTATGGGATCAAATTCATATGTTGCGTTGGTTTGTTAGAGTACGTAATGGGCCTGATGGGCCCATTAGTCTTAGGGTTAATTAGAGTAAGGGTCGCTTGCTTAGGGTCAAGTAAGCCTTGCTTGGGAGTCAAGTAAACCTCTCTATATAAAGAGAGGAGATGTATCAATCTAATCAAGCAAGAATTAAGAAGGAAATCCCTTCCCTCTTGCCCGGCCATGGGCAAAAAGGCCCCCGGCCGGCCCTCTCACGCCCTCCTTCTAGCAGCGCCATAACAATTTGGTATCAGGTAGCTCAGTTCCGATCATGTCTTCGCCGCTGCCCACCCCGTCATTTCTGCTGCCGACCGTCACCACCGCGCCGCTGGCCATCTACACCGCGCCACTGCCCTCCCCGTCCGTGCCGCTGGTCGCATCCTCCAGCGCCGCCAACGCCCAGATACCGGCGCCCTCCACCGCACCACCGGCCGCCGCCTACACCCCGGAGGATATCACCAGGGTCTTCAACGACCTCGTCACAGCCGTCCAGGGGATCCGGCTGTACCTGGCCAGCCCCTACGGGCCGCCGCTGCCCCTGCCGCCGACCGCCGCCACCGGGCCACCAGCCCTGCTGTGGTACTCACCGCATCCAGGGGCCTCCGCGGCGTTAGCTGGGACGCTGCAGCCCCAACCACAGCTGCCTCCGCCAATGCACAGTGGCCGAAGTGGCTAGCGTCGGCTCCCGCCGCGCCTCCAATGCCCATCGCCGCCCCCGTGCCGTTGTTGCAGCCGCCGCACCAGGCGGCCTTCACCATGCTCACCGGGCCACTGCAGCAGTTGCTATCCATCGCCACCCCCGCCCAGCCCTGGCTGCAGTTGCAGCCGCCGCTCCTGGCGGCCTCCGCCGTGCCCGGTGCTCCGCCGCAGCAGCCGCTGCCGCTGCCCGATGCGCCACCGCAGCAGCCACTGCAGCTGCAGCAGCCACCACCGGTCAGCTCCGGTACCGCATCGACCGCACCGGCGAGAGTCCCGCTTCACCAAGTCCAGTCCCCGCCGTCGCCATCACCGTTTCCGTCTTGGATCGCTACCCGCCACGTGTCGGCGGCGGTGAGGTTGCAGGCTGCTGCGCGCGGCCTCCTAGCACGTCGGCGTGTGCGGGAGATGTGTGGTCTACAGCTGCCGCTCCTCCAAGTTGCCCTTCGCTGCGTAAAGGACCTTGATCTCATCCTCTGCATCGGGGATCTTGAGCATGCTATTTTCCCCGCGGGCAGCAACATCAAAGTCTGTGACATCGGCGGTTGGGCGGCGCACCCCTCCTCATCATTCTCCATCACAAGACCTCCACTCTTCCCTGTGCGGTGCAAACCAACAGCCGTCCGGTAGGGAGAAGGCATGGTGTCATCGACAGCAGCGCACCGCGTAGCACCACTGCATTCCGCCACCGGCCACCGCGAGGGCGCCTCTATTGGTCACCCTTAACTACTTCCAGGTGGTCATACACATGCACTCCTTTTGTCCAGGTGGTGTCCATGGGATCCAGGTGGCTGTACACGCGCACGTCCGACATGCGGACTGTCCACTTTTTGTTAAGGGGTCCAAAATAAAGCGTCCCAGTCCATTTTAGGTTGATAATAATATAACAAGCCGAGATGTAAAAGGATTGTTTTTAGGTGTTAGGTTTGTGTTGCGTCGAGTCATGGTTATAAGTTGGTTAGGCTGCAGCTCGAGGACAAGCTGCATGTCCAGGTGGGTGTAGTGTTATAGTAAGTAATGGGCCTAATGGGCCCATTAGTCTTAGGGTTAATTAGAGTAAGGGTCGCTTGCTTAGGGGTCAAGTAAGCCTTGCTTGGGAGTCAAGTAAACCTCTCTATATAAAGAGAGGAGATGTATCAATCTAATCAAGCAAGAATTAAGAAGGAAATCCCTTCCCTCTTGCCCGGCCATGGGCAAAAAGGCCCTCGGCCGGCCCTCTCGCGCCCTCCTTCTAGCAGCGCCATAACATGGTATGCTCGTCAAATATGCTTGAGATATGATTATACTTGTTGCTCTAGGATGAAGGCTCCACACCTTTCCTTTTCATGCAAATTTAATGATAATGAAACCTTGGCTCCTTATGCTAATGGTATATATGATTACTATGATGTGGAACAAATAGAAGAATTTGTTGCTTTTATGGGTGCTTATGAAATTGAATCTTTGTTTAAAACATGTGAAAATCTTGATGATACTGTTTACAGACCTGAAAATTTTTCTATACTTAAATATTGCTATTAGAATTATGAATATAATGCAGATATTGATGCATTTATTGAGGAAGTCTCCGCTGTCCAAGAAGATACTAATATTTTGCAGGAGTCTATGGAAGAAGAAATTGATGAAACTGTGAGCTCATTGGATGAAAAAGATGATGAGGAGAGTGAAGAACAAAAGGAGGAAGAGCGGATTAGCTACCCGTGCCCACCTTCTAATGAGAGTAACTCTTCAACTCATACATTGTTTAATTCCCCTTCGTGCTTACCGAAGGATGATTGCTATGATCCCATTGATTCTCTTGAAATATCCCTTTTTGATGATGCTTGCTATGCTTGTGGCCAAGATGCCAATATGAATTATGCTTATGGAGATGAACTTGCTATAGTTCCTTATGTTAAACATGAAATTGTTGCTATTGCACCCACGCATGATAGTCCTATTATCCTTTTGAATTCTCCCGACTACACTATATCGGAGAAGTTTGTGCTTATTAAGGATTATATTGATGGGTTGCGTTTTATTACTACACATGATGATTTTGATAGATATAATATGCATGTGCTTCCTTCCCCTACTTGCAATTATTATGAGAGAGGAAGTATATCTCCACCTCTCTATGTTTCCAATACAATAGAATTGCAAGAAACTGTTTATACTATGCATTGGCCTTTACTATGTGTGCATGAATTGTTCTTTTATGACATGCCGATGCATAGGAAGAGAGTTAGACTTCGTCATTACATGATATATGTTACTTTGTGCTCTCTACTAAATGGCAAATCATTGTTAATTAGAATTTGCTTTGATATACCTTGGGATCCGGGTGGATTCATTACTTGAGCACTATATGCCTACCTTAATGGCTTTAAAGAAAGCGCTACCAGGGAGACAACCCGAAAGTTTTAGAGAGTCATTTATTTATGTTTAGTGCTTTTATATAGTTTAAAAACCAAAAAAATAAAAATAAAGAGGGGAACCCAAAAATTTTCAAAAAGGAAAGTGAAAGTGAGAGAGACAAGCATTGTTGAACTAGGAGAGCTCCTTGAACTTTGTTCATGCTCACGGAAACTTTGTGAATCTTGATTACAGAAACTTTTAATCAAAAATAATTATCCCCTTGTACAATTCCATTGTATTATAAAAATAATGAGCCAAGGTTTGCCTTCAGGATGTTTACAATGCTTGTTGGTTTGTACGGTGCAGGACAGAAACTTTGGCTGTAGTGCGCGATTTTACATTTTTAACTGGAACGTCAAATGGTTCTGATTATTTTTGCAATATCTTGATGCACAAATTTTTTATTGTTCCTAATTTTGGTATAATTTTTGGGTTATTATAAGTATGGTGAATGTTCAGATTGCTACAGACTGTTCTGTTTTTGACAGATTCTGTTTTTGATGCATAGTTTGCTTGTTTTGATGAAACTATCAAATTATATCAGTGGATTAAGCCATGGGAAAGTTATATTACAGTAGAAACAATGCAAAAACAAAATATGAATTTGTTTGCAACAGTACTTAGAGTAGTGATTTGCTTTATTATACTAACGGATCTTACCGAGTTTTCTGTTGAAGTTTTGTGTGGATGAAGTGTTTGATGGAGGAGGTCTCGATATGAGGAAAAGGAAGAGAGGCAGGAGCTCAAGCTTGGGGATGCCCAAGGCACCCCAGGTAAATATTCAAGGATACTCAAGCGTCTAAGCTTGGGGATGCCCCAGAAGGCATCCCCTCTTTCTTCAACAAGTATCGGTATGTTTTTGGATTCATTTCGTTCATGCGATATGTGCAAGTCTTGGAGCGTCTTTTGCATTTAATTTTCACTTTTCTTTTATGCACCATCCTGGTATGAGATAGTCCTTGGTTGATTTATAGAATTCTCATTGCACTTCACTTAAATCTTTTGGGTACGGCTTTATAGAATGCTTCATGTGCTTTACTTAAATCATTTGAAGTTTGGATTGCCTGTTTCTCTTCACATAGAAAACCGCCATTTGTAGAATGCTTTTTTGCTTCACTTATATTTGTTAGAGCGTGGGCATATATTTTTTTAGAAAGAATTAAACTCTCTTGCTTCACTTATATCCATTTAGAGAGATGACAGGAATTGGTCATTCACATGGTTAGTCATAAAATTCTACATAAACTTGTAGATCGCTGAATATGATATGTTTGATTCCTTGCAATAGTTTTGCGATATAAAGATGGTGATATTAGAGTCATGCTAGTGGGTAGTTGTGGATTGTAGAAATACTTGTGTTGAATTTTGTGATTCCTGTAGCATGCACGTATGGTGAACCGTTGTGTAACGAAGTTGGAGCATGAGGTATTTATTGATTGTCTTCCTTATGAGTGGCGGTCGGGGACGAGCGATGGTCTTTTCCTACCAATCTATCCCCTAGGAGCATGCGCGTAGTACTTTGTTTCGATGGCTAATAATTTTTTGCAATAAGTATGTGAGTTCTTTATGACTAATGTTGAGTCCATGGATTATATGCACTCTCACCCTTCCATCATTGCTAGCCTCTTCGGTACCGTGCATTGCCCTTTCTCACCTCGAGAGTTGGTGCAAACTTCGCCGGTGCATCCAAACCCCGTGATACGATACGCTCTATCACACATAAGCCTCCATATATCTTCCTCAAAACAGCCACCACACCTACCTATCATGGCATTTCCATAGCCATTCTGAGATATATTGCCATGCAACTTCCATCATCATCATATACATGACTTGAGCATTCATTGTCATATTGCCTTGCATGATCGTAAGATAGCTAGCATGCTGTTTTCATGGCTTGTCCATTTTTTGATATCTTTGCTACGCTAGATCATTGCACATCCCGGTACATCGCCGGAGGCATTCATATAGAGTCATATCTTTGTTCTAGATATCGAGTTGTAATATTGAGTTGTAAGTAAATAAAAGTGTGATGATCATCATTATAGAGCATGGCCCCATAAAAAAAGAGGACAAAGAAGCCTAAATAAAAAAAGGGGGCCAAAGAAGCCCGCCCAAAAAAAAAGAAAAAAAAGAGAAGGGGCAATTCTACTATCCTTTTACCACACTTGTGCTTCAAAGTAGCACCATGTTCTTCATATAGAGAGTCTCCTATATTGTCACTTTGATATGCTTGTGGGAATTTTCATTATAGAACTTGGCTTTCATATTCCGACGATGGGCTTCCTCAAATGCCCTAGGTCTTCATGAGCAAGCAAGTTGGATGCACACCCACTTAGTTTCAGTTTGAGCTATCATACACTTATAGCTCTAGTGCATCTATTGCATGGCAATCCCTACTCCTCGCATTGACATCAATTGACGGGCATCTCCATAGCCAGTTGATTAGCCGCATCAATGTGAGACTTTCTCCCTTTTTGTCTTCTCCACACAACCTCCACCATCATATTCCATTCCACCTATAGTGCTATATCCATGGCTCACGCTCATGTATTGCGTGAAAGTTGAAAAGGTTTGAGAATGTCAAAAGTATGAAACAATTGCTTGGTTTGTCTTCGGGGTTGTGCATGATTTGAATATTTTGTGTGGAAAAGATGGAACCTAGCCAGACTATATGATTTTGTAGGGATAACTTTCTTTGGCCATGTTGTTTTCGAAAGACATGATTGCGTTATTAGTACGCTCAAAGTATTATTGTTTTTATGTTAAATGATAGACTATTGCTTTGAATCACTCATGACTTAATATTCATGCCATGATTAGATATATGATCAAGATTATGCTAGGTAGCATTCCACATCAAAAATTATCTTTTTTATCATTTACCTACTCGAGGACGAGCAAGAATTAAGCTTGGGGATGCTGATACGTCTCCGTCGCATCTATAATTTTTGATTGTTCCATGCCAATAATATTCAACTTTCATATACTTTTGGCAACTTTTTATACTATTTTTGGGACTAACATATTGATCTAGTGCCCAGTGCCAGTTCCTGTTTGTTGCATGTTTTATGTTTCGCAGAAACCCCATATCAAACGGAGTCCAAATGGGATAAAAATGGAGGGAGATCATTTTTGGAATATTTATGTTTTTTGGGAAGAAAAACCAACGCGAGACGGTGCCTGAGGGGGCCATGAAGCAGGGGGCGCGCCCCTGACCCTCGTGGGCACCCCGTAAGGCGGTTGACGCTCTTCTTTTGCCGCAAGAAAGCTAATTTTTGGAGAAAAATATGGGCGAAAGTATCAACCCAATCGGAGTTACGGATCTCCGGATATAAATGAAACGGTGAAAAGGCAGAATCTGGGAACGCAAAAATAGACAGAGACAGAGAGACAGATCCAATCTCGGAAGGGTTCTCGCCCCTCCCACGCCATGGGAGCCAAGGACCAGAGGGGAAACGCTTCTCCCATCTAGGGAGAAGGTCAAGGAAGAATAATAAGAAGGGGGGCTCTCTCCCCCTTGCTTCCAGTGGCGCCGGAGTGCCACCGGGGGCCATCATCATCACCGTGATATACACCAACAACTTCACCGCCCTCATCACCAAATCTTCCCCCCTCTATGCAGAGGTGTAACTCCTCTTTTACCCGATGTAATCTCTACTGAAACATGGTGCTCAATGCTATATAATATTTCCCAATGATGTATGTCTATTCTATGATGTTTGAGTAGATCGGTTTTGTCCTATGGGATAATTGATGATCGTGATTGGTTTGAGTTGCATGTTTTATTATTGGTGCTGTCCTATGGTGCTCTCCGTGTCGCACAAGCGTGAGGGATCCCCACTGTAGGGTTTGCAATATGTTCATGATTTGCTTATGGTGGGTGGCGTGAGTGACAGAAGCACATACCCGAGTAAGTAGGTTGTTTGCGTATGGGATAAAGGGGACTTCATACTTTAATGCTATGGTTGGTGTCGGTGTTAAAACTGGCGGATCCCGGGTAGGGGGTCCCGAACTGTGCATCTAGGCGGATGGTAACATGAGACAAGGGACACGATGTTTTTACCCAGGTTCGGGCCCTCTCGATGGAGGTAAAACCCTACTCCTGCTTGATTAATATTGATGATATGGGTAGTACAAGAGTAGATCTACCACGAGATCAGAGAGGTTAAACCCTAAAAGCTGGCCTATGGTATGATTGTTGTTCTGTCCTACGGACTAAAACCCTCCGGTTTATATAGGCACCGAAGAGGGTTAGGGTTACACATGGTCGGTTACAATGGTAATAGATCTACATATTCGTATCGCCAAGCTTGCCTTCCACGCCAAGAAAAATCCCATCCGAACACGGGATGAAGTCTTCAATCTTGTATCTTCATAGTCCAGGAGTCTGGCCAAAGGCTATAGTCCGACCATCCGGACACCCCCTAATCCAGGATTTCCTTAGTAGCCCCTGAACCAGGCTTCAATGACGACGAGTCTGGCGCGCATATTGTCTTTGGCATTGCAAGGGGGATTCCTCCTCCGAATACTTCATAGAAGATTTTGAACACAAGGATAGTGTCCGGCTCTGCAAAATAAGTTCCACATACCACCATAGACAGAATAATATTTACACAAATTCAATGTGCTGGCGTATTTCGTGGCGTGACATCACACCACGTCCAAGCCTTTATTCGAATCGTATTTACTATCCCACCTCAGCACGTTTAGCAAGGCGGTTTCCTTGGCGCGTATTGTCAAGGCAGAGATCATGTCCCCTTATTCCGGGATTCTCATTAATACGGGCGTGGGTAACCCAGTCGTGCCCGTTGGCACGTCTCCTCTATCGAAGGCGAGTCCCGAACGGTCATGGGGAAGGCTCTTGGTATTCAACCTCTTTATAAAGAGACCAAGGCTCCACTCCTTTCTTTCAATCTCAATCGAATCCGCCCCTCGCCTCGAGTTCCAACACCCAAAGCTCCAGATACAGGCACTTCGGACTTTCTATGATGTCCGGCTCTGACCTACAAGGCCGGTGGATGCCTTCCTCCGTTACGGAAGAAGACGTAATAAGCTAAGAGATGCCAGGTATCTAACTAGCGAAATTTCGCATAGGCTGTTTGCCCAAGGACAGGTTATTCCCACTCCCAAGCCTGGCGAAAGCGTAGTGTTCGCGTCTCACTTTCTCCGGGGGCTAGGCTTCCTGACGGACCCCTTCGTGAGGGGGCTCATGTTTTATTATGGGTTGGAATTTTATGACTTGGATCCAGAGTCCATCCTCCACATCTCATCGTTCATTGTCGTATGCGAAGCCTTCCTCCGTATTACCCCTCACTTCGGATTGTGGCTCAAGACCTTCAAAGTGGAGCCGAAGATGATCACGGGCAGCAGGCAAAGTGCGGAGGGGTTGTTATAAGCAAGAATGCTGATGCTCCGTGGCCCGAGGGCTCTTTTCAAGAGGAGCTCAGCCTATGGCAACAAGAGTGGTTTTATATCACAGCTCCCAGGGGCACCAAATGGGTGGCGCCACCTGCCTTTCGCTCGGGTCCTCCACCGCGGCTGGCGTCATGGGTCAATAAAGGACTTGACTGGGGGCCGTCCAAGGACGTGCCCTTGCTACACGGCCGCATTCAAGATCTCCTAGAGAGAGAGATCACTCTAGTTGTAGTAGCGCAGGTCATGCTGATTGGTCGCATCCTGCCCTGCAAACATCACCCCCTCCGCCTGTGGGAATTTAACCCGGAGGGACCACGAGCTCTCCAAAATTTTATGGGCGCGACGCCCATGGAGATGTACAAGCTTTTCTTCGGATCACAAGCGATGTGTCCGGACCTGACCGAGGACGTAGGTTTGAGCTGCAATCGCCCGGATACTCAAGTAAGTAGCCCTGTACCCGGACACGCTATCCCATATTTATCATGAATTTGCCCTCAAAAGAGCTGTCCCTTGAACAGGAGTGGATAGCGAAAGCAAAGCTAATCAGGTGTCCGGTCCCCCTCCCTGAGACCACGCCGGATCCCGTGTTAACCAGGATGCTGGAGGTTGCGCCTTCGGAAGAAGGTGAAGGGGGGAACAAGGAAGCTACCGCCTCCGTGAAGGAGGTTGTCAGGAAAGGAGGGATCGAGAATCCCTCCATCCAGGGGAAGAAGAGGACTGCCTCT
Source organism: Triticum timopheevii (assembly GCA_963921465.1). Lineage (NCBI taxonomy): Eukaryota > Viridiplantae > Streptophyta > Magnoliopsida > Poales > Poaceae > Triticum > Triticum timopheevii. The sequence goes on from OY997272.1 coordinate 423,239,977, forward strand.
GAAGACCCGGAGACCATGGTCTCAAAACAGGGGAAGAAATCTTCGTCAGAGGGTCCTGCGCCGAGGGATGCCTCGGCTGCATTGTGCCCCCAAGGGGATCAGCCCTCCACCGAGCCGTAAGTAAAAAGGGGAGTTCTTTTTAAAATAAAGGATATCCCTACCCTATTTCTGATGAAGATAACCGAAATTTCACCTTGTAGTTCGGATCTCAGCCCTTCTCAGCAGAGCTCATCTTCGGGGGATCTTCGTCTGGAGATGATAGAGAGCGAAACGCCTCCCCCTGCCGTACCGTCTTGTGAGGCGGGCGACCCTGAGGTGTCGTCGCGGAGGGTTTCTCCGAGTCCGGCGGGGCCGGAAGGTAGTCGTATGTACCCTCAAAGCCCTCCGCGTCCGGCCTTCGAAAAAGGCCATCGGATGAGTCCGGCACCACATGGTGTACGGTCGGAGGAGCTGAAGGATCTGCTCGGGCGAGTGTCTATCTCGGAAGATCACCGTGTGTTAATGGGTACGGTGATTGAAAGGATTTCATCCGCTGAGAGCGGATTGCATGAGGCCGTTAGAAGTTTAATGACAGGTTTTGAGGTACGCAAAATGATGTACCTTCTCACAGTTTCGCATAAAAAATGCGCCCTGTGTAGATAGTAGCCCCTGAGGCTCGGTGTGTTGTCAAAAAATGACAGCGCGCCGAGGATCATAATCCCAGGTATAATATGTCGCCCTTCCTATGTAGGTGGCGAAGGGTCCGGTGGCTGGCCGGACTGATGAATTTGCCGAACTAAAGCGGCAACTTGACGTGGCGGATGCCGACATCGCGCTTGTCAATAAGCGACTTGACGAGTCACAAGGTATGCAATTTCTCCGCGGACACCTAGTAAGGGAGCTTGATGACCGTGACTTACAACATGTATGCTTGATGCAGATGGTGCCGCTGCCATGGAGAACCTTTGGGCGGAGCTCGCCCAAGCTAAGGAGCAGGCCAGAAAGAGTGATGCGGCTGCCTTAAAGGCGGCCGAAGAGCTAAAAGCCGAACATGCTGCTCACTGCCGAAGCAAGAAGGAAATGTCCGAGATGGCCGCGAAGTTGAAGAATGCTGCCGAACGCTGCAAGCTTCTTGAAAAAGAAGATCGAGCGGTACAAGAGGACCTGAAGAAGGCCACTACCGAGGCCAAGGATGCTCGCTCTGCGATGAGAGCTATGAAGGAGGAGCTACATCAGGCCGGAGATATCGCGGCTGGAAAGCCCTTTCTCCTGCAGAGGAAATTCATGGATCCTAAATATGCTCAGTTGGACCGCTGTGGAGTGCGGAGGATGCTTATCTGGACTTGGCGGCAAGTGTTGCGGACGCGGCCGAGCACTTCCGGGATCAAAAGGATCACGAAATGGAAAGGGCTTTTTGGTCGCAGTTCCATAATCCAGAGCGCCCACTTCCATTAACCGATCGCTTGGCCGAATGGGCGGAGCTGAATAGGTTATCCGGACTTGCCATGAAGGATGTCGTGAGTCTTTTGTGGCCAAAGAGGCCCGAGCCGAAGAGTTATTTTGGCTTGGTGTAGCAGTTCCTTGGTGCGGTGCCGCATATCAATGCAATGAGGAGGTCGGCATGCATAGAGGGTGCGCAGATGGCTCTTGCCCGTGTCAAGACATACTGACGGAGATGAAGGCCACCGATGTTGCATCCCAAGATTCGGACGGAAGCCGAGTACCTATTGAGCACTATTTTCAGGAAGTTCTATAGGGCGCTCGTTTAATAGAGACGCAGTGCTCGAAGGATATTATGTTCGAATAACATGTATTTATTGTGAAACAATGTTTTGATGAAATATAAAAGCTTTTTATACTTGTGCCTTCAAGAATTAAAATACCTCCTGTGCGGCCGTTAATGTATATGTGTATATAACCTGAAAGATGGCAGTCTTCGGCTTCATCCCCCGCGCATGTAATGTGGGGGTGTTTGCAAAAGGTGCATTTTCACACTTGATCCAACGTCTTGGTCCTATAAAGGAGGTGGTAGCGCAGAAAACTAGGCAACCGGACTATAATGCTTTATCACTTTCACTTAGCCATAGGAGTTTGACAGTGGGGCTACTATATAGCCCCTAGTGGCACCGCGCTCACCCAAATTCGGGGCGCGTATGTGCCTGACCGGGAAACGACCCTTCCTCAATGCAGAGTGATCCTATAGATTCCGGTGGGTCATCGAGTGGTTGACCAGTCTCACGCTATATCATGACAGTCAGTTTTTGGCTTTCTCTACTAAGGTGCTCGCTTGGCCAAACCGGGGCACAATCGCAGTAGTTCTCTTGGTGCCGCGTTAGCCGATAGAGTGGAACGTAAGGCAGCAAAACACAGGAGCCGGGCAAACCCAACATTTAACCAAAGACATGATTCGGAGCTGATGCATATAAGGCCTAACTCGAGACGCCGAACACTCCCTAAGGTATTTGGTCTTGATGAAAACGGGCCGAACAACGCCCTTGGTAATAAGCCCCTGGTATCCAGGTACGCGCAAAATTCTAACATGGCCCATGCCAAAACGCCAGCCTCCTCCTCGGTTATAGCAAGAAACCAGGGGATGTGTATAAACAAGAGACAGTAAAAAAGGTTTATGCAGGGTCTTAATCTGAAAAGAATCCTTGCAATGGGTCCCTACTGCACGTCTGCGCTTGTGTCTCCGTTGTGCCATATCCTGGACGGGTGTCGCACGGTGTTCATCTGTAAAAGAGAGGAACTTAGTTGAAAACGATCGTGCAAGAATGTACGTTATACTAAATAAACAAAGTACGATTCAAAAAATAAAATTGAGCTTTATTGTCTCTCGTTGTACATGTGTAGAGCCCCTTGTGCGGGGGTATGCGGCTAGTAAGCCCTTGTATGTTTACACCGGACTCGTCTAACCGTGTCCGGGGTCTGAACGACCTGTTTAGGTTCTTTGATTAGTGAAGCCGGTTTAGTGTGTGGCTGTCAAGGCAGTCACACAATCTTCCGCTCTCGAGGAACACTCGATATTTCCCTTTAAGGAGATGATGCCTCGCGGACCGGGCATTTTAAGTGTGAGGGATGCATAATGCGGTATTGCGTTAAAGCGGGTGAAAGCTTCGCGTCCCAGTAGTGCTTGGTAGCTACTTGTAAATGGGGCGAGGTGGAAGGTTAACTTTTCGCGGCAGAAGTTGTCGGGTGAGGCGAACACAACTTCTAGCAGTAGAGAGCCCGTACAATGGGCATATGGGCCTGGCATTACCCCTTGAAAGGAAGTGTTTCTATGGCGAATTTTGGTTGGGTCTATCCCCATTTTGCGGGTTGTGTCCTGATATAGCAGGTTTAGATCACTGCCGCCGTCCATTAGGACTTGTGTAAATTGGAGTCCATCGATTATCGGATCTAATATCAAGGCAGTCCATCCTGCATTCCGGGTACTTCTAGAGTAATCCTGATGGTCGAAGGTGATTGGTTTTGACAACCAGTGGCGGGACTCCTCTGGGGTAGGCCATATGGCGCGTATCTCTATGGGCGCCGTTTTGTTTTTCCCTTTTGTCACGTAAAGTGAGTTTACTATTTTGACTTCTTGTGGGAAATTCTTTTGTTTTCCGGTGCTCTGCTTGTGAGGTTCGTCATCGTCCTCGCTTGGTGTGTCGAGCCCCTTGTGTTCGGCATTGAGTTTGCCGGACTGCTTGAAGAGCCAACAATCTCTGTGGGTATGATTTGCAGGCTTCCCTGGGGTACTGTGGATTTGGCATACCTTGTCCAAGATTTTGTTTAAGTTAGATAGCTCGTCCCTGTTATCCTTAGGGGGCAGTTTTTTATGATTATGACGTGAGCTTTTGAATCCGGCGTTGACTGCCGTGCTCTTCGGGCTGTTTCCCTTGGTCCGGCGCTGTTCCTTGCTACGTCGCGGTTTCCCATTTCCATCCCTGACTTCAGATGTACTTGGGTCGCTGATACTGCATCTTGCTAGCTAGCTATCCTCTCCCGCGCAAAAGCGGGTCATGAGGCTTGTTAATGCGGCCATTGTTCTTGGCTTTTCTTGGCCGAGGTGTCTGGCGAGCCATTCGTCTTGGACGTTGTGTTTGAAAGCTGCTAAGGCTTCGGCGTCCGGATAGTCGACTATTTGGTTCTTTTTAGTAAGGAATCTATTCCAGAATTTTCGGGCTGACTCTCCGGGTTGTTGAGTTATGTGACTTAAATCGTCTGCATCCGGAGGTCGGACATAGGTCCCTTGAAAATTTGCCCGAAAAGCATCCTCGAGCTCCTCCCAACTTCCAATGGTGTTTTCGGGGAGGCTTTTTAGCCAATGCCGGGCTGGCCCTTTGAGCTTGAGGGGTAAGTATTTTATGGCGTGGAGGTTATCTCCTCTAGCCATGTGTATGTGGAGGATGTAATCCTCGATCCAGACTCCAGGGTCTGTTGTTCCGTCGTATGCCTCTATGTTTACGGGCTTGAATCCCGCTGGAAATTCATAATCCAGAACCTCATCGGTGAAACATAGGGGGTGTGCGGCACCCCTATATTTAGGTGTACCGTAATATTCGGATACTTGATGTGTTGCATTGCTTACTAGAGCTTGCTTTCTTAGCCCGTAGATAGATCTAACTGGGCCATCTTTTTGATGCATATCCGTGTGCGGATCGCGTGCCGGCTTGTGTGTGGCGCCGTTTGCCGCTCTATGTTTGCCATGGGGTCGTCTATCCGACCGGGTGGTCTCCTTGTTCTTTTACTGCGGGGGCTCTACGGCCTCCTCATCAAATTCGGGCAGTAGTTTTCGCTTCGGGTAGCTCTTTGTTCGGCGACTATCGCCGTATTTGTCTATGGTGTTGAGTACTTTGCTCCATCTGATTCTGAGCGCATCTTCCACTGTTTTGAGCTTCTGCTTCTGCTTTTTCAGGCTACGCGCAGTGGAGACGAGCCTTTTGTGGAGGTTCTTCTGCTCCAGTAACTTGTCCGGCGTGAGATCGTCCGGACTGTTATCTTCGCTGGGGACGGGTTGTTTATCCAGATTGTCCTGTTCGGACGATTGCTCGATAGCATGTTCGTCGTCCACCGGTTCACCCTGCTCTATGGCCAGGTCTATATGGCTGCTATCTTTGTCGAGGCGGGACTTTGAGCGGCGCTTACGTCGCCGTTTTGACTGCTTTTCGAGGGAATGATCCCTCGTGGCGTCCCATTGTTCCTCGTCGTCGCTTCCTTTAGGTGTGTCCACCATGTATACATCGTGAGATGAGCTGGCTGTCCAGTGCCCTATAGGTGCTGGTTCATGTTTGTCTCCTACATCGTCGTCCATACCGTCGATGTTTTCGGAGTCGAAGTCGAGCACGTCGTTTAAACTTTCAATAGTGGCTACGAAGTGGGTGGTGGGTGGGAGTTGAATTTCTTCGTCGTCCGCATCCCAACCTTGCTGACCATAGTCCGGCCAGGGCTCTCCTGATAGAGAGAGAGACTTTAGTAAATCCAGGATGTCGCCAAACGGCGAGTGCTGAAAGATGTCCACGACAGTGAATTCCATGATCGGCGCCCAATCGGATTCGGTTGGCAGGGGCGCGGAGGGTTCGGAGTCCGGAGAGGAGTCCGGCACCTTGGACTCACGAGCTTCGCAAAGGACAGGGTTGGTGTTCGGCTCAATCGCCGTAGAGGTAGCAACCCCCGAGGCGGTGTCCAACCACCCATCCTCGATCGGCGCAGTCGGCTCCGAGCTAAGGGTCGGAGCGGACACTTGTGCGGCCTCCAGGGCACTGTCCGGTGGCAGAGCTAGATCGTGCCCATCGTGATAGTGCGGCGCGCTTGGCTGTGGCTCGAACCCGTCGAAGATCAAGTCTCCGCGGACGTCAGCCGTATAGTTCAAACTTCCAAATATGACCTGATGGCCAGGAGCGTAGCTTTCAATCTGCTCCAGATGGCCAAGCGAATTGGCTCGCAGTGCAAAGCCGCCGAATACGAAGATCTGTCCGGGGAGAAAAGTCTCACCCTGGACCGCATCATTGTTGATGATCGGAGGAGCCATTGGGCCTAAAGATGACGACACAGAGGAACTCCCAATGAAAGCTCCAAAGTCGGTGTCAAAACCGGCGGATCTCGGGTAGGGGGTCCCGAACTGTGCGTCTAGGCGGATGGTAACAGGAGACAAGGAACACGATGTTTTTACCCAAGTTCAGGCCCTCTCGATGGAGGTAAAACCCTACTCCTGCTTGATTAATATTGATGATATGGGTAGTACAAGAGTAGATCTACCACGAGATCAGAGAGGCTAAACCCTAGAAGCTAGCCTATGGTATGATTGTTGTTCTGTCCTACGGACTAAAACCCTCCGGTTTATATAGGCACCAAAGAGGGTTAGGGTTACACAGAGTCGGTTACAATGGTAGGAGATCTACATATCCGTATCGCCAAGCTTGCCTTCCAAGCCAAGGAAAATCCAATCCGGACACGGGACGAAGTCTTCAATGTTGTATCTTCATAGTCCAGGAGTCCGGCCAAAGGCTATAGTCCGGCCATCCGGACACCCCCTAATCCAGGACTCCCTCAGTTGGGTTTTACCTTAATGATCTTTAGTAGTTGCGGATGCTTGCTAGAGTTCCAATCATAAGTGCATATGATCCAAGAAGAGAAAGTATGTTAGCTTATGCCTCTCCCTCAAATAAAATTGCAATAGTGATTACCGGTTTAGTTATCGATTGCCTAGGGACATATAACTTTCTCGTGAAAAAAAGCTCTCTACTAAAACTAACTTAGTTGGTTCTTTATCTAAACATCCCCTAGTTTATATTCACGTGCTCTTTATTATCTTGCAAACCTATCCAACAACACCTACAAAGTACTTCTAGTTTCATACTTGTTCTAGGTAAAGCGAACACTAAGCATGTGTAGAGTCGTATAAGTGGCAGATAGGACTTGAGAGAATATTTTTACTACCTTTAGCTCCTCGTTGGGTTCTACACTCTTACTTATCGAAAAAGGTTACAATTATCCCCTACACTTGTGGGTTATCAATGACCCCCTAGCCTTTGTTAGGTGCAAGCAATTTTTTTGTTTATGTGTAGTTGCTGCTAATGTTGTACGTGTGTTGCCTCCTACTGGTTCGATAAATAGTTGTTCTTATATGAGGGGAATACTTTCTACTGTTGTGCTAGATCACCCGCCCTCTTCATGGAAGTCCAACAACTCCTATAGGAGTAGCACACAACCCCTGCCTAGCCCGCCAAATGATAGTACATATAATCGACAACACCCTCGATAGGGTGGAGAACACTATCGAAAGTGTTAGAACGGTGTTCATGCAAGGGTGTTACCCAGGTTCGATCCCTCATGGTGTGCTAATAACCTGCATCCTGCTTCTGATATGTTTTCATGATGGAGCACCTCTTGTGTAGGATTACAATTAAGATCGTGTATAACTACAAAGAGTATGTTTCCATGAGAATAGATGGATCCGGCCAATCCCTACCCCCGCCTTATATAGACCGTGGGGGCTAGGGTTTACACAAGGATCTAACCAATCTAAAACCGTTGATGTTCTTCACTTGCATCTAAGATGATCATCATGCTCCTTTCGAGCTTTTGGGCCCCTCGAGTCATCGGTTTCCTCTAGGCCGTATGAACACTGTGGTGGGCCTGCTATAAGGCTTCCCCTCGGCAAGCCACCCTTGGTGGTATCCAGACTTGCCTGCCTGCGGCGCACAACATGGCTCCACCAACGGCCTGGTACGGCCCAGCTCCAGCATCAACGACTCAAGACCCTCGTGAGGGTCCAAGCCTTGCGAGGAGGATGACACCAAGACCCCCGAGAGGATCGGTGAGGGAGTCCTGGACTAGGGGGTGTCCGGATAGCCGGACTATCATCATCGGCCGGACTCCAAGACTATGAAGATACAAGATTGAAGACTTCGTCCTGTGTCCGGATGGGACTTTCCTTGGCGTGGAAGGCAAGCTTGGCGATACGGATATGTAGATCTCCTACCATTGTAACCGACTCTGTGTAACCCTAGCCCTCTCCGGTGTCTATATAAACCGGAGGGTTTTAGTCCGTAGGACGAACAACCATTACAACAATAATGCCATAGGCTAGCTTCTAGGGTTTAGCCTCCTTGATCTCGTGGTAGATCCACTCTTGTACTACCCATATCATCAATATCAATCAAGCAGGAGTAGGGTTTTACCTCCATCGAGAGGGCCCGAACCTGGGTAAAAACATCGTGTCCCTTGTCTCCTGTTACCATCCGCCTAGACGCACAGTTTGGGACCCCCTACCCGAGATCCGCCGGTTTTGACACCGACATTGGTTCTTTCATTGAGAGTTCCTCTGTGTCGTCACCGATAGGCTTGATGGCTTCTTCAATCAACAACAACGTAGTCCAGGGTGAGACTTTTCTCCCCGGACAGATCTTCGTGTTCGGCGGCTTTGCACTGCGGGCCAATTCGCTTGGCCATCTGGAGCAGATCGAAAGCTACACCCCTGGCCATCAGGTCAGGTTTGGAAGCCTAAACTTCACGGCTGACATCCATGGAGACTTGATCTTTGATGGATTCGAGACACAGCCGAGCGCGCCGCACTGTCACGATGGGCACGATCTAGCTCTACCGCCGGACAGTACCATGGAGGCCGCACATGAGTTCGCTCTGATCCACAGTTCAGAGCCGACCGCGCAGATCGAGGACAGGTGGCAGGACACCGCCTCGGGGGCTGCAACTTCTACGGCGATGGAGCCGAATACTGACCTTGTCCATTGCAAAGCTCATGACTCCGAGGTGCCGGACTCCTTTCCGGACTCCGAACCTCCTACGCCCCCGCCAATTGAATCCGATTGGGCGCCGACCATGGAATTCACCGCTGCAGACATCTTTCAGCACTCACCCTTTGGCGACATCCTGAATTCGCTAAAGCACCTCTCGTTATCAGGAGAGCCCTGGCCGGACTGCGGCCAGGATGGTTGGGATGCGGACAACGAAGAAATTCAAAGCCCACCCACCGCCCACTTTGTAGCCAGTGTCGACGATCTAACCGACATGCTAGACTACGACTCCGAAGGCATCGACGGTATGGACGATGATGCCGGAGACGACCAAGAACCAGTGCCTACAGGGTACCGGAAAGCCACCTCAATTCATGATATATATATGGTGGACACCCCAAAAGGGAGCGATAACAAGGAACAACGGGACGCGGCAAAGGATAATTCCCCCGAAAAACAGCCAAAATGGCAACGCAAGTGCCGCCCCAAGTCCCGCCTCGATAACAACAGCGCTCATACTGACCCAGCCATAGAGCAGGGCAAACCAGTGGGCGACGAACATGCAATCAAGCAGCCACCCGAACAGGATGAACCGGATAATCAACTAATCCTCGGCGAAAACAACAGTCTAGACGATCTCACGCCGGACACACCACCAGAGCATAAGAACCTTCAAAAAAGGCTTTCACCACTGCAAGAAGTTTGAAGAAGGAGAAACGGAAGCTCAAAATAGCGGAAGTGTCGGTGTACTAAAGTAGGGGGGCGCCTTTAGTCCCCCGAACTTGTGCACGGGCAGTCGTAGCGACCCGCGGCAGGGCTTGCCGGGCATCCACCATCACCCCCGGCGGCTACTTTGACGCCGCTCAAGGACCAAGTACTCAAGCTAAAAGCCCCGGCAAGAGGAGCTTGCCGGGAAGGCCAACCAAGGCCCCGGCAAGAGAAGACGGCCGGGAAGATTACAAGGTCCCGGCAAGAGGAGCTTGCCGGGAAGAAGACGAGACCCCGGCAAGAGGATCTTGCCGGGAAGGCCACCCGAGGCACTTCAAGGAACTTGCCGCGACACCCCTCGCGTCCCGGCAAGGCCTGGCGGGCGACAAGCTCGCTGGTGCGACAAGACAAGGGCTGCGGCAAGGCGCTTGCCGCGGCAAGGCTGCCACCCTGCGCCCGCGCTCCAGCGCGTCCGACGACGTGTCGCCACAGGATCGCCCCTGGTGCACGTGGCGGGCAGCTGTGCGGCACGGCGGTGCGAGGTGGCAAGTGAAGCTGACAAGGAGGCCATCGTGGCAATCAGTGGCGCCTCTAACGGTCGTTTCCTTGCACTGTTGGGGCGACCGGACGGGCATTAAATGCCCTTGTCCCCTGCCGTCAGAGTTAGGTAGGGGACACTGTTGGTAGTAGTTGTACCAACCCATGTTTTTACCTTTCTACCCCCCCTCTCTACGCTGCCACCTGTCGGTGACCCCTTTAGCCTATAAAAAGGAGGCCCATGTGCACGTAGAAGGGGTTCGGAGGTTGGGAATTTCGACTCCACAGCTTAGGGTTCGGCTGGTTCGACGCCGCGCCGGCCCTCTCGAGCAAGAACAATACACAAACACAGAGCAGCAGTAGGGGTGTTATCTCTCCGGAGAGCCCCGAAGCTGGGTAAAAATCCCCCGCGCGCTCCCTCGCCTCGATCCGCTCTGCATGCGCCCTCCGCTCCCTTGCCGGACAAACAAAGGGGCCCTCCTGCCCCATAGGTGCTCGTGGCCCTCAGCCATCCCCCACGACATCTCTGGCGCGCCAGGTAGGGGAGCGTTGAGATCGTGCGCATCTGATCCGGCGTCTGCGCGCGCTACATCAACATCTTCGGCGACATGCCTCCAAAGAAGAAGACTTCGGAAGTGGCCGCTCCATCTGTGACTTCCCTACTGCCACCGGAGCAAACGAGCGGTGGGGGAGACGCCGGTGGAGGAGCGGGCGCCAGCGAGGGGACGCGCGTCATCACCCGGTCCAAGGACAAGGCCCCGCAAGGTTCAGCTTCGGTATATCCACTGCACCCCTCCCAGGAGGTGCAAGATCAGCAACGCCGCGGTGCTCCTAGCACCGTACTCGCATTGGAACAAGGCCAAGCTGGTGGGTCGCGGGACGCTCAAGGCCAACATGCACGCCAACACGCTGGCACGAGCGCGGTGTGATCGCCTGCGCGAGATGATGCTCCTTCTAACACTGTTAGAAGTTTGAGCTTGTCTCGCGCCTCGCGCCGCTCGCCACCGCCGCCCAAGACTCCAGAGGAAGCGCTGGCCCGAGCCCAGCTGCTTCTAGATTACCCTCCAGCGCCAAACAAGATCGACGACTGGAGGGCTGCCATCTATAGCCTCATTGGTTTCGCCAACGGCGACAAGCCCCGGCAAACGAGCACATCGAAGCCCCGGCAAGACGTCCAGGCGCAAGCCGATGCCGACAAGACCGCCGGGGGTGCCACCACTGTGCACTCCCCGCCCCGAAGGCTGAGATCGTCGACTCGCCGGGCCAACCTCGACACCGACTCCACCGCGTCGTCGGACCCGCGAGCTCGCCGCGACCAACGCCAAGTTCTCCAAGAACGACGGCACGAAGACGCTCGCACTCGCATCGAGCGTCGAAGAGAAGCGCGACGTCAATCCGACAGGCGCGATGGGCCCACTGTCGACATGCATGCGCCAGGGGAGCCAGGCGATTTGCCGTACGCGGCAGGTTGTCCTGCGTTCACGCGTGAGCTGCGGCAAGTCCAGTGGCCCAGTACCAAGAACTTCAAGCCAGACGTGCCCGAGAAGTACGATGGCAGGATACATCCGTCAGAGTTCCTCAGCGTCTACACCATCGCGGTGCAGGCTGCCGGGGGCCGCGACGAGAAGATCCTTGCCAACTATTTCCCGCTGGTACTTAAGCCCAACGTCAGATCTTGGCTCATGCACTTGCCGAACAACTCCATCTCTTCGTGGGCGGACCTGTGCCATCAGTTTGTTGGCGCCTTCATAGGCGGCCACAAACCCCATGGCCAGGAGAGTGACCTCCACCTGCTTGCCCAGAAGGAGGGAGAACCCCTGCGCAAGTATATACAGAGATTCAGTCAGGTGCAGCGTAACATCCCAGACGTCTACCCTGCCGCGGTTATTAGCGCGTTCCATCAGAACGTACGTAACCGTAGGATGAGGGAGGAGATGGCGATGTGCAAAATCAGAGATGTCAGCGAGCTATATGCCCTGGCCGACAAGTGTGCACGGGCTGAAGAGGGGAGGAGACTCCTCGAAGAGAATGCAGGAACAGAAGGATCTGACAGTGAGGGCGCCCCTCCGGCAAAGAGGAACCGGAGGCGGAACAACAGAAAGAGAAAGGCTAAGGATGTGCTAGCTGTTGAGCAATCCGGCAGCGGAGGCGGTTCCGAGAAGGCTAGAGATGGCAACTCCGGCGAGGCCGTGGTAGCCGCCGACAAGCAGGATGGTTCCGGCAAGCAGTATTGCAAGATTCACCGCACCAAGGGCCATGATCTCCAAGCCTGCAAGAAAGTTGAGCAGATGGCGGAGCTGCAGAAAACTGAATACGAGTGCCGCGACAAGGAGAAGGCCCGGCAACAAGGCGGAGGATCCGGAAAGAAGTATCCCGCCCCGGGAGGGCGCCGCGACAAGGCCAAGCCGCGGCAAGGAGACAGGCCTCCCCGCGGCCGCGACAAAGACGAAGACAAAGATGAGGATGATGAGATGGAGGAAGATGAGACTGACGAGCAGGAGTTCCAGAAGGCGACAAAGGTGTTGTGCGTCGACGGCGGTGCTTCTCTGCACACCTCGCACCGCCAACTCAAACAGTGAGTGCGGGAAGTGAACGCAGCGGAACCATCCGTTGAGTCACGCAAGCCCCTGAAGTGGTCTGGCACGCCCATCATCTTCGACATTGAAGATCACCCTGATCGCACCACTGCGCTCGGGTGCTTGCCGATGTTGGTCTCACCAACAATCCGCAACCTCAGGGTCACGAAGATGCTGGTTGACGGCAGGGCCGGCCTGAATCTGATCTCATCCGCAGTGCTCAAGAAACTCCAGATCCCCGACGGCGAGCTCGAAGAGACTGGTACCTTTCAAGGAATAAGCCCTGGAAGGAGCAAACCAAAGGGGAAGATCACACTGCCAGTGATGTTTGGCAGCAAGCTGAATTTCAGGACAGAAAGAGTCACATTTGACGTTGCTGATTTCCCATTACCTTACAATGGGATACTCGGCCGTACAGCGCTCGCCAAGTTCATGGCAGCCTCTCACTATGCCTACAATGTGCTCAAGATGCCCGGTCCGATAAGTGTCATTTCTGTCCAAGGCGACAAGAAGGATGCACTCATCTGTACCGACAAGATCTACCGGGAAGCAGCAGCCGCAGCAGGGCGCAAGCCACTTGCCGCTAAAGCTCCCGGGGGGAAGAAGAAGGCCAAGTCCGGCAAGAGTAGCTCTGATGCCTACTCCGGCAAGCGCACTTCTGCGGAGTGCTGCATTGCCGTCGAGGACGCACCATCGAGCTCCACCGGCAAGTGCAAGAAGGCGAAGATAGCTTCACCAGAAACTAAGAAAGTCGCCCCCAAGGAGGACGGCACTGATGGCACTTTCACCATCAGTGCCACGCTTGATCCTAAATAGGAAAGCGCGCTCGTTGCTTTCCTGCGGGCGAATGTCGATGTGTTTGCATGGCAACCATCCGACATCCCCGGTGTTCCCAGGGAAGTAATTGAGCACCACCTTGCCGTCTGTCCCCACGCGCGGCCCGTCAAGCAGAGAGTCAGAAAACAAGCAGTAGAGCGTCAGGAGTTCATTGCAGAAGAGATCAGGAAGTTGGATGCAGCAGGCCTGGTCCGAGGAGTGCTCCATCCGACGTGGTTAGCCAATCCAGTAGTCGTGCGCAAAGCAAACGGGAAGTGGAGGCTTTGTATTGACTTAACTGATGTTGATAAAGCTTGCCCCAAGGATCCATTTCCCTTGCCGCGCATTGACCAGATTGTCGACTCCACGGCAAGATGTGATCTGCTTTCGTTCCTTGATGCATACTCAGGTTACCACCAGATCTTCATGGCAGAAGAGGACGAAGAGAAAACAGCATTCATTACTCCATGTGGCACGTACTGCTTTGTACGAATGCCCTTCGGACTAAAGAATGCTAGTTCAACATTTGCAAGAGTAGTCAGTCATGCTTTTGAGCCACAACTGCACAGAAATGTAGAAGCTTACATGGATGACATAGTGGTCAAGAGCAAGGACAAAGAGACTTTGATCCAAGATTTAGACGAGACCTTTGCAAATCTGCGCAGGATCAACCTCAAGTTGAATCCCGAGAAGTGTGTGTTTGGAGTTCCCTCCGGCAAGCTTCTCGGATTCTTTGTGTCCCAGAGGGGGATCGAAGCCAACCCTGACAAGATCAAGGCCATTGAGCAAATCGAAGCACCGAGGCGTGTCAAGGATGTGCGAAGGCTTGCCGGCTGTGTTGCTGCTCTCAGTAGGTTCATCTCTAAGTCTGCTGAACGCGCCCTGCCATTTTTCAAAATTTTGAAAAGGGCAGGTCCAATGAAATGGACTCCGGAAGCGGAGGCTGCGCTGCAGGACCTAAAGAGATACCTATCCTCCACCCCAACACTTGTCGCACCTAAGCCACAAGAGAAGTTGCTGCTATATCTGGCAGCAACCAATCAAGTGGTTAGTGCTGCGTTAGTAGCCGAGAGGGAGGCAGATGGCGAGCCAGCGACCGCGGCAAGTGAGTCCAGCGACAAGCAGGGGGCTTCCCCGACAAGCTCTGGCCCGACAAGCCCTGATCCGGCAAGTTCCGGTTCCGGCAAGGATGGATTTGCGCAGCCGCAAGAAGAGAAACAGAAAAAGATGGTGCAGCGCCCAGTCTACTTCGTCAGTTCCCTTCTGCAGGGGGCTAGATCAAGGTACTCTGGCGTGCAGAATTGCTCTTCGGCCTCCTAATGGCCTCGAGGAAGCTGCGCCATTACTTCCAAGCACATGAGATCACAGTGGTCACCCGCTTTCCGCTGAAGAGGATATTGCAAAACCCGGAAGCAACGGGCAGGATTGTTGAATGGGCACTGGAATTGTCACGCTTCGGCCTCAAGTTCGAGAGTACCTCGACTATCCAGAGCCGAGCCTTGGCAGAATTCATAGCAGAATGGACGCCTACGCCTGATGAGGAAATTCCGGAGAGGAGCATCCCCGTCAAGGAAGATAACAAGGAATGGGTCATGTACTTCGACGGTGCCTTCTCGCTGCAAGGCGCCGGTGCGGGGGCGCTACTTGTCGCTCCCACCGGAGAGCACCTCAAGTACGTGATCCAAATGCACTTTCCCAAGGAGCAAGCAACAAATAAAACTGCAGAGTATGAAGGCTTGCTTGGCGGACTCAGAATCGCGGCAGAACTTGGGATCAAGAAGCTTATTGTCAGGGGTGATTCACAGCTTGTCGTCCGCCAAGTTAACAAAGATTATTAGAGTCCATTGATGGAAGCCTACATCGAGGAAGTGAGGAAGCTAGAGGAGCACTTTGACGGCCTGCAAATGGAACATGTCCCAGGAGCTCAGAATGACATTGCAGACAGTCTGTCGAAGTGTGCCGCACTCATGTTGCCTGTGGAACCAGGGACCTTTGTGCTCAAGCTGACTCAGCCATCTGTGACACCATCAACTAGGCAGAGCAAAAAGAGGAAGTTGGTTACTGGCGACTACCCTCCGGCAAAGCTCCCTGAAGCCGCCGTCGAGAAGGTCCCCAAGATCAACACCAAGAGCGCTGAGGAGTGGTCTGCTCCGGCAAGCCCTGGACCTTGTTCCGTTCGAGCAGAGGCTCCCGACAAGCTGTGTCCAGACACGCTTGCCGGGGAACGTCCTGCTCCGGCAAGCCCCAGGCCTTGTTCCGTTCGAGCAGAGGCTCCCGACAAGTTTGGCTCCGGCAAGCTTGTCGAGGAACATCACGCTCCGGCAGGATCCCAGGTCCTTGCCGTAGAAGCAGATGTTCCCGCAGCAGCATTCGCGCCTTTAGTCCCTGTCGTCGAGCCACGAGCTCCGGCATGGGCAGAGCAGATCGTCCATTTCCTTCAGACAGGAGAACTCCCCGAGGAACAGGAAGAAGCGGAAAAAGTAGCCCGGCAATCAAGTATGTACCAGTTTGTCGATGACATACTGTACAGAAAAAGATTCAACGGAGTGAAATTGAAGTGCATTTCCCGGGGAGATGGATAGGAGCTGTTGGTGGAGATACATGGAGGCATGTGTGGTCACCACATTGGCGCAAGAGCCCTTGTCGGCAAAGCCTTCCGGCAAGGTTTCTTCTGGCCAACAGCCCTCCAGGATGCAACTGCACAAGTAACCAAGTGTGAAGCGTGCCAGTTCCATTCCAAACAGATTCATCGGCCGGCTCAAGCTCTCCGGACAACCCCTTTACCCTGGCCATTTCTGGGCTAGGGGCTCGACATTCTCGACCCCTTTCCCCTCGTATACGGATCTCCTCGAGTACTCCTTTACAGGGAGCTAGAGCGAGAGCAGCCGCGCGAAAGATGACGCGCTGCTCCTCGAGGAAGATCGTCTTCAAGCTACGGTACGAGCTGCTCGCTACCAGCAAGCTTTGCACTGCTACCATAGCCGCAAAGCTAACGCCAGAAGCTTCGAGGAGGGAAGAATAGAGGTGCGGGCCGGGTGTCGTTCGAAGGAGCATGGCCTCGCCGGACTACCGGCGACAAAAAAAACAGAGA
Source organism: Triticum timopheevii (assembly GCA_963921465.1). Classification (NCBI taxonomy): domain Eukaryota; kingdom Viridiplantae; phylum Streptophyta; class Magnoliopsida; order Poales; family Poaceae; genus Triticum; species Triticum timopheevii. Next base: position 423,256,422 of record OY997272.1, read on the forward strand.
TAAGTTGCCAAAGTTTGAGCATGATCAAGTTTTAAATTTTTCAAGTTATATTCCTTGAATGTCCGTGCCTTGTATGGAAAACACAGAGCACGGAGGAACCAGCTCGCGGCTAAGTTGCGCCCTTGATTTGTTTCGAGTCCGCTCAACAATACAAGCGCGCTGCAACTAGCCTCGGCAAGGTTTCTTGCCAGATACAGCACCGCCAGCGGGCTGCTGATGTTCCGCACTCAGCAAGTGTGCTTACGCCGGCAAGTTTCCCTCGGAGCGTGGGGTGAAAACATACAAGGGATGTGACAGGGTAAAGGGTATAACACAGCGAGCAAAGTTATATTCCTTGGATGACCGCGCCTTGTGTGTAAAACCTGTGCGCGGAGGAACGGGCCCGTGGCTAAGTTGCGCCCTTGATTTGTTTTCGAGCCTGCTCAACATTACAAGCGCGCCGCAACTAGCCCCGACAAGGTTTCTTGCCGGACGCAGCACCGCCAGCGGGCTGCTGATGTCCCGCACTCAGCAAGTGTGCTTGCGCCGGCAAGTTCCCCTCAGAGCGTAGGGTGAAAACACACAAGGGGCGGAATCAAGTAAAGGAAATAACGTAGCAGACGTTGCCCAGAATTGAGTTATATTGCAGAAGTAACTTCTCGCGGCACTGGCTAAAAAGCTTTCATAACTGAAATGGCAGCGACCAGAGAGAAGACGAAGGACACGCCGGCACCTAGACCCCGGCAAGCCAGTGTTGCCAGGGGGCCGCGAATATCAAGCCTCATCTGCGGCAAGTCAAGGTCACCGGAGGCTACGATACAAGATAAGTTTTTCATCCCTTGTCATGCATCCTCTCATGGACTGGGAAACGCGAAGCCGCGTCCTTGAACGTTCATGCCTTGTATAAAAAAAACCTGTGCGCGGAGGAACCTCCTCATAGCTAGTTGCGCCCTTACTTCGTTTCGAGCCCGCTCAACGACTTAAGCGCACTGCAACTAGTTGCGGCGAGGTTTCTTGTCGGCACAGGCACCGCCAGCAGGCTGCTGATGTCCAGCACTCAGCGCTCGCGGCAAGCATGCCCTGGCACCGCCGGCGAGCTGCTGATGTTCCGCACTCAGCGCTCGCGGCAAGCGCGCCCGTGCCGACAAGTTTCCCTCATAGCGTAGGGTAAAAACATACAAGGCATAGAATCAAGTAAAGGATGTGACATAGAAAGCTTCCCCTTTCCATTAAAAAAACATCCCACTCGGGTACAGTCCATAGAGGATGAAAAACATGAAAGAGAGGATTACAAATTTTAAATGCAGCTAAGGCCCGAAGGCTTACAAATTAAAAAGACGAGATGCCCGTAATCCTTTTTCTGTCCCTCTTTTCAGGAGGTAGGACAAGGAGGCGAGAAGGGCAAAAGGGGCGCCTAGGCGAACTACGGGTGCCAGAAGACACCAAGAGAACAGCTCGGGGGCTGTCCGAAGGCTGGACGGTGATGGCGACGCCGGAAGCGGGGCCCGAGGATGGGGCGGCGGGACGTCAGCACGCTTTTGAGGGCACCACGCCCTCGTACTCCGACCTGACGGCCTTGCCGACTCTCTTCCCCTTCCGCAGCCTCCCTACGCCAACCGCCCGAGGAGACGGCCCCGGGGAGCTCGAGGTGCCGGCGACGCGGATGATGGGGTCGCCGGAGACGCGCGGAGCGGCGTCCGACACCTAGTCGGACTCGCCGCTCCGCCGCCCGTTACCCTCGTCGTCGCCGTCGCTCTCCTCCTCGTCACTCTCGCTCGAGGAGGAGTCTTCGCTATCGGAGGAGCTGTCCACGCAGCACCTTGCCCGGATGCCGGAGTCCCCGAAGACCTTAACGGAGAGGAGGTCACCCTCCATTAACTTAAAATGGAGGGTAAACCCCGCCGTCAAGCTGTGGATACGGGCGAACGTCTTCCATCCACGATCAAGATACATCACGCCAGCGGCTGGGGATACCACGTGGACTCGCGTGCCGCTAATCCCACGGCCCCTCATGCGCAACCTCAGCATCTCGGGCGGTTCCGGCTCCATCGTGCTCGCAAACGCAGCGGGAAGCCAGAGGCGACGACGAGGCGGTCGGCGCAGCCTGACGAAGAACTCGCAAGGGTCGTCCCCCATATGGACCGCCACGAGGGGAGGAGCCGTCGGCGGAGGCGGAGATACGGCACCGCCACGACCGCCTCTTCCCCGGGCGCCTCGTCCTCGTCCTCGTCCTCGCCCCCTCCCTCTTCCCCTTGTGGCTGGCTCCACCACCGCAGGCATGGAATAGGGAGGGATGCGCTGTCTGGCGGCGACCCTCGCCGCCACCGATGAAGGCCCAGGGTTCCCTTCCTCCATGGCGAATGGGAGAAAGGGGAACAGGAGACTGGAGAAAGGAGAAGATGAGGGAGTGCGGTTTCAAGCGCCCTCCCTCCCGCTCTTCTTAAAGGGGCGAGGTGGGGGCTCGACCGCCCCGCTCAGCGAATTAGAGCGCGGGAGGAGCGGGGAATCTGGGCAGACCCGCTGCCTCCACCTGTGACGGCTCGGTTTCCCACCTCCACCGTCCGCGACCCCAAGTGCATGGGAGCCGCGTGGCGAGGACGCAGAGCCGAGGCGACAGATGAGGTGACCTCGCCTCTCCCCGCGGTCACGGGCAGGGTGGGGGAGAGGACGCCTCGAAAATCGCGCACGCTACCCACGTCTCCCACTACGCCACGATTGACGCGTGCCGTTGCAAGGGAACGCGGTGGATGCGCAAAGTCAGATTTAGTGTGGACCTAGGCCGCGCGTGCCCGTGCATTGTTTTGGGCCTGACCCAACAACGCTCGGCACCGTGTATGGCCCAGGCCCGGGGGCTCCTGTCGGTGTATAGCGGGGCACCTTTAGTCCCGCGAACTTGTGCACGGGTAGTCGTAGCGACCCGCGGCAGGGCTTGCCGGGCATCCACCATCACCCCTGACGGCTACTTTGACGCCGCTCAAGGACCAAGTACTCAAGCTAAAAGCCACGGCAAGAGGAGCTTGCCGGGAAGGCCAACCAAGGCCCTGGCAAGAGAAGACGGCCGGGAAGATTACAAGGTCCCGGCAAGAGGAGCTTGCCGTGAAGAAGACGAGACCCCGGCAAGAGGATCTTGCCGGGAAGGCCACCCGAGGCACTTCAAGGAACTTGCCGCGACGCCCCTCGCGTCCCGGCAAGGCCTGGCGGGCGGCAAGCTCGCTGGTGCGACAAGACAAGGGCTGCGGCAAGGCGCTTGCCGCGGCAAGGCTGCCACCCTGCACCCGCGCTCCAGCACGTCCGATGACGTGTCGCCACAGGATCGCCCCTGGTGCACGTGGCGGGCAGCTGTGCGGCACGGCGGTGCGAGGTGGCAAGCGAAGCTGACAAGGAGGCCATCGTGGCAATCAGTGGCGCCTCTAACGGTCGTTTCCTTGCACTGTTGGGGCGACCGGACGGGCATTAAATGCCCTTGTCCCCTGCCGTTAGAGTTAGGTAGGGGACACTGTTAGTAGTAGTTGTACCAACCCGCGTTTTTACCTTTCTACCCCCCCTCTCTACGCTGCCACCTGTCGGTGACCCCTTTAGCCTATAAAAAGGAGGCCCATGCACACGTAGAAGGGGTTCGGAGGTTGGGAATTTCGACTCCACAGCTTAGGGTTCGGCTGGTTCGACGCCGCGCCGGCCCTCTCGAGCAAGAACAATACACAAACAGAGAGCAGCAGTAGGGGTGTTATCTCTTCGGAGAGCCCCGAAGCTGGGTAAAAATCCCCCGCGCGCTCCCTCGCCTCGATCCGCTTTGCGTGCGCCCTCCGCTCCCTTGCCGGACAAACAAAGGGGCCCTCCTGCCCCATAGGTGCTCGTGGCCCTCAGCCATCCCCCACGACAGGAAGACATACTCAGAATGAGGTGGAGCAAAGTACTCAAGACCGCGGACAAATACGGCAATAGCCACCAAACAAAGAGCTACCCGAAGCGCAAGCTGCTGCCCGAATTCGACGAGGAGGCCGTAGAGCCCCCACAAACAAAAAGCAAAGAGGCCGCCTGGCCGGATAGACGACCAGATGACAAGCCAAGTGCGGCAAGCGGCGCCGCACTGTCTCCGGCACATGACACACATAAACATCCTCGCAAAACGGACGGCCCGGTCAGGTCCATTTATGGGCCAAAGAAGAGGGCCCCAGGAAGCAACACAACACGCCGAGTGTTCGAAGATAACGGCACACCTAAATACAGGGGCGCCGCACACCCACTATGTTTCACCGATGAGGTGCTGGATCATGAATTTCCAGCGGGGTTCAAGCCCGTAAACATAGAGGCATACGATGGAACAACAGACCCCGGAGTCTGGATTGAGGATTACATCCTGCACATACATATGGCTAGAGGAGATGATCTCCATGCCATAAAATATCTACCCCTCAAGCTCAAACGGCCAGCTCGGCATTGGCTCAAAAGCCTCCCAGAAAATACCATTGGAAGTTGGGAAGAGCTCAAGGACGCGTTTAGAGCAAATTTTCAGGGGACTTATGTCCGCCCTCCGGATGCAGACGATTTAAGTCACATAACTCAACAGCCCGGAGAATCAGCGCGCAAATTCTGGAACAGGGTCCTCACAAAAAGAACCAAATAGTCGACTGTCCGGACGCCGAAGCCTTAGCAGCTTTTAAAGATAATGTCCAAGACGAATGGCTCACTAGACACCTCGGCCAAGAGAAGCCGAGAACAATGGCCGCGCTAACAAGCCTCATGACCTGCTTTTGGGCAGGGGAAGATAGCTAGCTAGCAAGATGCAGCACCAGCGACCCGAGTACATCCGAGATCAGAGATGGAAACGGAAAATCACGGCGCAGAAAGGACCAGCGCCAAAATAAAGAAAACAGACCAAAGAACACGGCGGTCAACGCCGGATTCAAAAGCTCGCGGACGAACAATAAAGCACTGCCTCTTAAGGACAACAGTGACGAGCCATCCAACCTAAACAAAATTTTGGATCGGATATGTCAAATCCACAGCACCTCCGGGAAGCCTGCAAACCACACCCACCGAGATTGTTGGGTCTTCAAACAGTCCGGCCGACTCAACATCGAACACAAGGGGCTCGACGCGCCAAGCGAGGATGACGACGAACCCCACCAGCAGAGCGCCGGAAAACAAAAGACTTTCCCACAAGAAGTCAAAACAGTAAACTCACTTCACGTGATAATACAGAACAATAGTGCGGCACCCGCTAAAGTACGGGTCGCACGGTCCAACCCAGCGGAATCTCGAGACTGGAGGTCAAAACCAATTACTTTCGACCACCTGGACTATTCCGGCAGTATTCTAAACACAGGATGGACTGCTCTGATATTGGATCCTATAATCGACGGACTACAATTTACACAAGTCCTGATGGATGGCGGCAGCGATTTAAACCTGCTATATCCGGACACAGTCCGCAAGTTGGGGATAGACCTTACTAAAATTCGCCATAGCCGCACTTCCTTCAAAGGAGTGACGCCAGGCCCTTACGCCAAGTGCACGGGCTCTTTACTACTAGAAGTTGTGTTTGGGTCACCCGACAACTTCCGACGCGAAAATCTAATCTTTCATGTCGCCCCATTCAAAAGTAGCCATCAAGCACTACTGGGACGCGAAGCTTTCGCCCGCTTCAACACAATACTGCACTACGCGTCTCTTACACTTAAAATGCCCAGTCCATGCGGCATCATCTCATTAAAAGGTCGTTCAAGACCCCGGACACGGCTAGGCGAGTCCGGCATAAATAAACTAGGGGCTCCCTAGCGGCACACCCCTTCACAAGGGGCTGTGCGTATGAGCAATAAAGAGCCAGTAAAAGCTCAACTTTATTCATTCATTCATACTTCGATTTTCAATACATTTTTCACACGATTTCTTTTCAAACTAAGTTCCTCCCTTTTACAGATGAACATCGTGTTACACCCGTCCAGGATACAGCACAATGGAGACATAGGCGCAGACGTGCAGTAGGGACCCGTTGCAAGGATTCTTTTCAGATTAAGACCCTGCGTAAACCTTTTTTACTGTCTCTTGTTGCTATACATCCCCTGGTTTCTCATCATAACCAGAGAGGAGGCTGACGTTTTTGCATCGGCCGCGTCAGAGGATCTCGCGTGTACCTGGACACTAGGGGCTTAGGGCATTGATCTGCCCGTCATCATAAAGACCGAACACCTCAGGGAGTGTTCGGCGTCTCGAGTTAGGCCTTATATGCATCAGCTCCGAATCATGTCTTTGGTCAAATGTTGGGTTTGCCCGGCTCCTGTGTTTTGCTGCCTTACGTTCCGTATCATCGGCTAACGCGGTACCAGGAGAACTACTGCGATTGTGCCCCGGTTCGACCGGGTGAGCACCTCAGTAGAGAAAGCCGAAAACTGACTGTCATGATGTAGCGAGAGACTGGTCAACCACTCAATCGACCTCCGGAATGTTTAGAATTCCTCCGCTTTGACGAAGGACTGTTTCCCGGTCAGGCACACACGCGCCCCAAATCCGGAGAGCGCGGTGCCCCTAGGGGCTATATCGTAGCCCCACCTTCGAACTCCTATGGCTAAGTGAAAGTGATAAAGCATTATAGTCCGGTTGCCTCGTTTGCTATGCTACCACCTCCTTCACAGGACCAAGACGTTGGATTAAGTGTGAAAATGCGCTATTTCGCAAACACCCCCGCACCATGTGCGTGGGGGCTTAAGCCGAAGACTGCCATCTTTCAGGTTATACGCAAGTATACATTAACGGCCGCACAGGAGATATTTCAATACTTGAACGCACAAGTACAAAAAGCGCTTATATTATAAACATCGTTTTACAAACCATAAAGTTCATTTGAACATGACATTTTTTGAGCACTGCGACTCTATTACATGAGCGCCACGCAAAACTTCCCCAAAATAGTGCTCGGGGGGTAACCGGCTCTCGTCCGAACCCCGGGTTGCAACAGCGGTGGCGTCCATTTCCGTCCAGTATGTCTTCACACGGGCGAGGGCCATCCGTGCACCCTCTATGCAAGCCGACCGCTTCATCGCCTTTATATGCGGCACCGCCCCAAGGAATTGCTGCAATAAGCCGAAATAGCTCTTCGGCTTGGGCCTATCCGGCCAGACATGAGCCACGATATCCGTCATGGCAAGTCCAGACAATCTATTCAGCTCATCCCACTCAGCCAAGCGATCGGTCAACGAAAGTGAACGCTCCGGACTATGGAATTGAGACCAAAAAAGCTCTTCTGTCTCGTGATCCTTTTGACTTTGGAAGTGCACAACAGCATCTGCCGCACTCGCCGCTAAATCCATATAAGGATCCTCTGGACCCCACAGCTGGCCAAGCTGAGCATACTTCGGATCTGTAAACCTCCTGCGCAGCAGAAAGGGCTTGCCAGCCGCAATATCCCCGGCCTGGCGCAGCTCCTCTTTTATAGCCCTCATTGCCGAACAGGCATCCTTGGCTTCGGCGGTGGCCTTCCTCAGGTCTTCTTGCTCCGCTCGGTGCTCTTTTTCAAGAACCTCATAGCGGTCGGTAACATCTTTCAAGTTCACGGCCACTTTGGCCATCTCCTCCTTGCTTCGGCAGTGAGCAGCCCTTTCGGCCGCATCACTCCTTCTGGCCTGCTCCTTGGCTTGAGCAAGTTCTGCCCGAAGGCTCTCCACAGCAGCGGCACCATCTGCATTAAGCACACATGTTGTAAGAAGTGGGCTTCAGCACCCTTACTAGGTGACCATGGAGAAAAAACCTACCTTGTGACTCGTCAAGTTGCTTATTGACCAGCGCGATGTCCGCATCCGCAACGTCGAGTTGCCGCTTCAGTTCTTCAACTCCATCAGTCTAGCTGGCCACCGGACTATCCGCCACCTGCATAGGAAAGGCGAAAATTAATACCTGCGATTTTGATCCTCGGCACGCTATCGCTTGCGACAACATACCGAGTCTCAGGGGCTACTATCTATATAGGGCGCACTTTATGTGTAAAACTGTCAAAAGGTATGTCATTTTTACGTACCTCAAACCCCGCCAGCAAACTTCTAACGGCATCACGCAACCCGCCTTTGGCGGACGAAATTCTTCCAATCACCATACTCATCAATGTACGGTGACCTTCTGAGATAGACGCCCTCTCAAGCAGATCCTTCAGCTCCCCCGGCCGCACTCCAGTTAGTGCCGAACTCTCCGGCCCTGCCGGACTCAGGGATAACCTCCGCGATGACACCTCAGGTTCGTCCGCTCGACCTGATGGTGCGGCAGATGGAGGCGTCTCACTCTCCACCATCTCCGGACGAAGGTCCCCCGAAGACGAGCTCATCTGAGAAGGACGGAGATCCGAACTACAAGGTAAAAACTTCGGTTATCCTCAGAAGCAAAAATAGGGATGTCTCTTATTATAGAACCCCCTTTTTCTACTTACGGCTCGCTAGAGGGCTGATTCCTTAGGGGAGATAGTGCGGCCGGGGCCTCCCCGGACGTAGGACCCTCTGGTGAAGATCTCTTCCCCCGCTTCGAGGCCTTGGCCTCCGGGTTTTCGGAAGCAGTCCTCTTCTCCCCTTGGAAGGAGGGATTCTCGATCCCCCCTTTCTCAAATGCCTCCTTGGTAGAGGCGGTAGTGTCCCTGTTCTCCCCTTCGCCTTCCTCTGAAGGCGCAACCTTCAGCATTCTGACCAGCACGGGATCCAGCACGGTCTCCGGGAGGGGGGCCGGACACCGTATCAGTTTCTCTTGTGCTATCCACTCCTATTCAAGAGACGATGGGTTAAAAGGCAAATTCAAGAAGGCGCAAACAAACGGTGTGTCCGGACGCAGGGCCACTTACCTGAGCATCCGGGCGATTGCAGCTTAGGCCAGAATCCTCGGTCAATTCCGGACACATCTCTTGTGATCCGAAGAACAATTTATACATCTCCATGGGTGTCATACCCATGAAGTGTTGGAGAGCTCGTGGCCCCTCTGGATTGAATTCCCACAGGCGGAGGGGGCGACGCTTGCTGGGCAGGAGACGCCGAATCGGCATAACCTGCATCACCATGACCAGATTGATCTCCCTCTCTTGGAGGTCTCGAATCCAGCCCTGCAGTAGGGGTACGTCCTTTGACGGCCCCCAGTTGAGCCCTTGGTTGACCCACGACATCAGCTTCTGCCTGCTGCCCCTGGGAGCGGTTATATAGAACCACTCCCATTGCCACAAGCCGAGCTCCTCCTGGAAAGAGCCCTCGGGCCATGGAGCATCGGCCCTCCTGCTTATAACCGCCCCGCCGCACTCTGCTTGACGCCCCTCGATCATATTCGGCTCCACGTTGAAGGTCTTGAGCCACAAACCGAAGTGGGGGGTAGTGCGGAGGAAGGCCTCGCAGACGACAATGAATGATGAGATGTGGAGGATGGACTCCGGAGCCAAGTCGTGGAATTCCAACCCATAGTAAAACATAAGCCCTCTCACAAAAGGATCCATCGGGAAGCCTAAACCCCGACGGAGGTGGGACACAAATACGACGCTTTCGCCGGGCTCGGGAGTGGGAATGACTTGCCCTTCGGCGGGCAACCTATGTGAAATCTCGTAAGTCAGGTACTTGGCTTCTCTCAGCTTTTGCACGTCCTCTTCTGTAACGGAGGAGGGCATCCACCGGCCCTGTTGGTCGAGGCCGGACATCGTGGAAGGTCCGGGGCGCTCGAATCTGAGACTCTGGGTGTTGGAACTCGGGGCAAGGGGCAGATTCGATGGAGGGTTGAAGAAAAGGAATGAGCCTTGGTCCCGTTATAAAGAGGGAGAATACCAGGAGCCGTCCCCGTGACCGTTTGGGACTCACCTTCGATAGAGGAGGCGTGGCGACGAGCATGGTTGGGTTACCCATGTCCGTATTGATGGGAATCCCGGAATAAGGGGAACACGATCTCTGCTCCGACAAGACGTGCCAAGGAAACCGCTTCGCTAGACGCGCAGAGGTGGTATAATAAAAATGATTCAAGTAAAGGCTTGGTGGTGGCGTGACGTCATGCCACAAAATACGTCAGCAGATCGAACTTGTGTACATATTATTCTCTCTACGGTGGAATGTGGAATTTATTTTGCAGAGCCGGACACTATCCTGGTGTTCACAAATCTTCTACGAATTATTCGGAGGAGGAACCCGCCTTGCAATGCTGAACAATATGCGCGCCAGACTCATCGTTATTGAAGCCTGGTTCAGGGGCTACTGAGGGAGTCCTGGACTAGGGGGTGTCCGAATAGCCAGACTATCATCATCGGCCGGACTCCAAGACTATGAAGATACAAGATTGAAGACTTCGTCCCGTGTCCGGATGGGACTTTCCTTGGCGTGGAAGGCAAGCTTGGCGATACGGATATGTAGATCTCCTACCATTGTAACCGACTCTGTGTAACCCTAGCCCTCTCCAGTGTCTATATAAACCGGAGGGTTTTAGTCCGTAGGACGAAGAACCATTACAACAATCATGCCATAGGCTAGCTTCTAGGGTTTAGCCTCCTTGATCTCGTGGTAGATCCACTCTTGTACTACCCATATCATCAATATCAATCAAGCAGGAGTAGGGTTTTACCTCCATCGAGAGGGCCCGAACCTGGGTAAAAACATCGTGTCCCTTGTCTCCTGTTACCATCCGCCTAGATGCATAGTTCGGGACCCCCTACCCAAGATCCGCCGGTTTTGACACCGACAATCGGCCTCTTCAGGCTGGCTCCCGAGGGGCGGAGAGTTCTATGCAGGGTGCACCTCACGAGGCTCAGCTAACGTGAGCCATGACGACCAAGGCCAGGCAGGCGCCAGGCGGGCGCCAACGGGCGCAGAGCGCCAGTTTCCTCTTTGGTGCAAGGGAGGTAAGCCACAGGTGCGTAGTCCCGAGGAATCAACCAAAGGTTTCCATTCTGGTGCAACAAGACCAAGACCACCAGGACGGCAGGACGTAGGTCATCACCGAGCCCACCGCAGCATCATGACCAGGGGCTTTTCGCAGGCAAAGACCACTTTAGTCAGGATAAGCTGTACTACTTGTCCCCTTTCAAATCCGGCCGTTGTGGGATCCCTTCCTGGCAACATTTGGGAAGAGGACCAAGGACACTATAAATAGGACTTAGCCACCACCATAGGGGGGATGGAACCAAGTTGAGAGTGAGGGGAAGAGATCCACTCTACCCCGACCACCCCACCAGCTCTCTTGAGCTCAAGAACACCTCACCTCCTGAGGCTAGTTCATCCACTATACTAGTTCATCCTCAGCCCCTCGAGCAAATCCACCAAAACGCTGGAGTAGGGTATTACACCACAAGGTGGACCGAACCAGAATAAACTGCTGATGTCTCTTCGAGCCCGTCGCGCTAGGCTTAGGAGGATCGCGAGTAGGCAGGCTGGGTAGGTTGAGATCTCCCCACACACCCCAGAGTTTGAACCTTTCAAGGGTTTGCGGAACCCGTAATCCGACATTCGGCGTGCCAGGTAGGGGTGCATCGGAGATCCTCTGCTCCGTCCGTCAGATCGCGCCATCGGCTTCAATGGCGGGTGCTTCTCCATCGACTCGACCGACGCACGCCTTTGAAGAAGCGCCAGGGCTGCGCCATTTCGCCCCCTCCCTGTGGCGGGTGGAATGGCCGCCCAAGTTCAGGCCTGAGCTGCCGCCACTCTACGACGACACGACGGACCCGGCTGGCTTCCTCCAGGTGTGCGAGGAGGCAGTCTGGGCAGCCGGCAGCGATGACAAGGTGAAGGCCAATTGGCTCCCCATGGCCCTTGTAGGAGTGTCACGCGCCTGGCTGCTCCACCTACCGGAGTCCTCTGTGGCCTCTTGGGAGGAGCTGCATAGCCTCTTCATTGCGCACTTCATGGCACTGGCGCCTCCTGTAGTTGCGGCCCTCTAAGGCGTCTCGCAGGCGCCACCTTCTGATTGGCATATCAAGCAATTCTACCGGCAAGTAAGCATTTCCCAGGTGAGCTCGGGGGCTCCCCCGAGTGGCAGCGCCGAAGGCCGAACTTGCCTTCGGCCTAGAAGAGCATCCAGCGACCACAGTAGGAGTAGGAGCGCTCCCAATGCTCTGCATGTTGGGGAACGCAGTAATTTCAAAAAAATCCTACGATCACACAAGATCTATCTCTAGGTGATGTATAGGAACGAGAGGGGAGAGTGTTGTCTACGTACCCTTGTAGACTAAAAGCGGAAGCGTTTTGACAATGTTGTTGATGTAGTCGTACATCTTCACGATCCGACAGATCCTAGCACCAAAGGTACGGCACCTCTGCGATCTGCACATGTTTAGCTCGGTGACATCCCACGAACTCTAAATCCAGCTGAGGTCAAGGGAGAGTTTCGTCAGCACGATGATGTGGTGATGGTGATGATGAAGTTACCAGCATCGGGCTTCGCCTAAGCACTACCATGATATGACCGAGGTGGAAACCTGTGGAGGGGGCGCACCACACACGACTAAAAGATCAACTTGATCAACTTGTGTGACTTTGGGGTGCCCCCCTCCTCCGTATAAAAAGGAGGGAGGGAGGAGGAGGCCGGCCAGGGGAGGAGGCGCACCAGGGGGGGCAATCCTACTCCAAGTAGGTTTGCCCCCCCTTCCTATTCCAACAAGGAGAAGGGCGAAGGAGGAGGTGGAGAGAAGGAAGCAGAGCGGGGCCAAGCGCCACCTCCTGGCTGCCCTCTCTCTTCTCCACTAAGGCCCATGAGGCCCAGTAGCTTCCCAGGGGGGTTCCTGTGACGCCCCCGATTCAATCGTACACTAATCATGCATGCAAATGTGTACGATCAAGATCAGGGACTCACGGGAAGATATCACAACACAACTCTAAAAACATAAATAAGTCATACAAGCATCATAATACAAGCCAGGGGCCTCGAGGGCTCGAATACAAGTGCTCAATCATAGACGAGTCAGCGGAAGCAACAATATCTGAGTACAGACATAAGTTAAACAAGTATGCCTTAAGAAGGAAAGCACAAACTGGGATACAGATCGAAAGAGGCGCAGGCCTCCTGCCTGGGATCCTCCTAACTACTCCTTGTCGTCGTCAGCAGCCTGCACGTAGTAGTTGGCACCACCAGTGTAGTAGTCATCATCGACGGTGGCGTCTGGCTCCTGGGCTCCAGCATCTGGTTGCGACAACCAGAAAGAAAGGAAAGGGGGAAAGGGGGGCGAAAGCAACCGTGAGTACTCATCCAAAGTACTCGCAAGCAAGGATCTACACTACATATGCATGGGTATATGTGTAAGGAGGCCATATTAGTGGACTGAACTGCAGAATGCCAGAATAAGAGGGGGATAGCTATTCCTATCGAAGACTACGCTTCTGGCAGCCTCCGTCTTGCAGCATGTAGAAGAGAGTAGATTGAAGTCCTCCAAGTAGCATCTCCAAGTAGCATCTCCAAGTAGCATCTCCAAGTAGCATCTCCAGTAGCATCGCATAGCATAATCCTACCCGGCGATCCTCCCCTCGTCGCCCTGTGGAAAAGCGATCACCGGGTTGTCTGTGGAACTTGGAAGGGTGTGTTTTATTAAGTATCCGGTTCTAGTTGTCATAAGGTCAAGGTACAACTCCGGGTCGTCCTTTTACCGAGGGACACGGCTATTCGAATAGATAAACTTCCCTGCAGCGGTGCACCACATAACCCAACACGCTCGATCCCATTTGGCCGGACACACTTTCCTGGGTCATGCCCGGCCTCGGAAGATCAACACGTCGCAGCCCCACCTAGGCACAACAGAGAGGTCAACACACCGGTCTAAATCCTATGCGCGCAGGGGTCGGGGCCCATCGCCCATTGCACACCTGCACGTTGCGAGGGCGGCCGGAAGCAGACCTAGCCTCCCTTATACAAGAGTAGGCGTTCCAGTCCAATCCGGCGCGCGCCGCTCCATCGCTGACGTCAAGAAGGCTTCGGCTGATACCACGACGTCGGGATACCCATAACTACTCCCGCGTAGATGGTTAGTGCATATAGACCAAATGGCCAGACTCAGATCAACTACCAAGATCTCGTTAAGCGTGTTATTATGAAGCAACCGCGGACGCCGACCAGGGCCAGGCCCACCTCTCGCATAGGTGGTCTCAACCTGCCCTGTCGCTCCGCCACAAAGATTCACACAGAGGGCCGTCGGGACAAATGTCCTTTCAGCCCCCAATCCGTGAATCACTCACGGGTACTCTTCGAGCGGACCTGACTTTAGTCACCATCTGTATAGTATGTATGTATGTATAGTAGATACCCGTGATCACCTCCCAAGTGATCACGGCCCGATAGTATAGCAAGGCAGACTGAGAAGAATGTAGGGCCAATGATGATAAACTAGCATCCTGTACTAAGCATTTAGGATTGCAGGTAAGGTATCAACAGATGTAGCAACAATGTCAGGCTATGCATCAGAATAGGATCAACGGAATGCAGTAACATGCTACACTACTCTAATTCAAGCAGTATAGAGGAGAATAGGCGATATCTGGTGATCAAGGGGGGGGCTTGCCTGGTTGCTTTGGCAAGAGAGAGGGGTCGTCAACTCCGTAGTCGTACTGGGCAGCAGCAGCGTCAGTCTCGTGGTCTACCGGAGAGAAGAGGGGGAAGAAACAATGAATACAATGCAAACAAATGCATATCGATGCATGACATGACAAGTAACGATGCTAGGTGTGCCCAATCGCGGTAGTAGGTGATACCGACGAAGGGGGGAAACATCCGGGAAAGTATTCCCGGTGTTTCGCGTTTTCGGACAGATGAACCGGAGGGGGAAAGTTGCATGTTTGATATGTTAGGGGTGTGTGGTGGACGAACGGGCTGCATATCCGGGTTCATCTCGTCGTTCTGAGCAACTTTCATGTAGAAAGTATTTTTCATCCGAGTTACAGATTAAAAGATATGATTTTCTAAAGATTTAAATTATTTTCAGGAATTTAGTTAATTATTTAAATCCAACATTATCCAGAATAGTAAATGATGACGTCAACATGACATCAGAGTGATGTTAGCATGTCAACTGGTCGGTCGACCAGTCAAACCAGACAGGTGGGTCCAATGGGACCCACATGTCATAGACAAGGTACTAACAGAGTTTTAAAACTAACTAAAATAGGCTAATTAGTGGGTGGGGCCCGGTAGTCAGTGAGAGATTAGTGTTTAATTAACTATTTAATTAATTAGCAAGTTATCTATTTATTTTTATTCGTTTATGTCATGGGGCCCGGATGTCAGTGGCAGTAGCTGCCACGTCAGCAGTTGACTGGGTCAACCCAGTCAACTAGGACCCGCAGGGCCCACTGGCAGTGGCTCTGGGGTGGCCCCAGGCCAACCACGTAGGCGGCGGCCGGCGTTTGGCCGCCGGCGACGTCAGAACGCGGCGGGGGCACCCAGGCCTCGTCGGGATTTCGCTACACGGCGCCGTTTGACGCGCAGCTTGGTCTAATCGAACGGCCACTCGATGCCGCGTCGAGCGGGGGTGGTGGTATGGCCGTACTTGGCCGGAATCGGCATCGGCGACGAGTGAAGGCAGCGGCATCGTTCGGGACATCATCGGGATCGCGCTAGGAAGCACCAAACCGCGCGCAACAACTTGCGTTCGAACCGCAGAGGCATTCCGCGTCGTTTGGCGGTGGCGCTGGACCAAATGGTTGCCGGAAACACGGCTGGCGACGAGCTCTGGCGGCAGCGCGCTCGGGACGTCGATGGAAACTACGCTAGGAGGCATGGGGAGGTGTGTGCGTGTGTGTGTTGGGTTCCTGAAAGCTCAAGGAACACGATGCCGTGCTCACGCGAGCACGACGGAGATCATGGCCATGGCGGCGAGGTGATCCGCAGCGACGTGCTCACGGCAATGGCGATGGGGCAGCTACGGTGCGCGAGGGGGCTAACGAAGATGGCCGGGAGATGGGGAGCTCACCGTGCGGCACGCAAGATGGCCCTTGGATGGCTTAGTAGCTGCAGAAGGCGTCGCTGGAGTTGGTGAAGAACGTGGCAGCCGGGGATGTGGACGAAGGGGGTCCGCTGATTCGGGGCTCCCCTGCTCCAGTTGAGGCCTCCGATGGACGAGGAAGACGATGGAGGCGTCGACGGACACGCAGGCGCGGCGAGGCGATGGCTATGGCCGCGCGATTCTCGGCGGCGGGTCCATGGCGGTGTTCGGGTGTGGTGGGGGAACGCGGAGGAGAGCGCGGTGGATCTGGAGGGTAGAGGGAGTGGCGCAGGAGCCGAGGCGAGAGTGGGGGCGTGTGGGGAGGGGAGACCGAGGGGGCGCGGCGTGGCGACCTTATCCCCTCGTCTCATCGCCGGCGAGGGGGTTTCGGCTGGGACGCGCCCTGTTCCGACCCGGGTCGGGGGAACAGGGGAAGGGGACACGGTGCGGGAGCTGGGCCTGCTGGGCCGGCCAGGCTGGCTGCGGGCTAGGGGGGTTGGGCGGTGGCCGTGCGGGTGGGTTGGGCTGCCTGGTCCAGGGGGCTTCCCCCTTTTTTGTTTTTTTTTTGTAATTTCTTTCTTTTATTTATTTTCCCTTTCTGTTTTATTTAGTTTTAGGGCATTTAGGAATTTTATAAAAAGGTGTTTGCTTCACCAAAATTACCAGTGCAATATTTGGCAACCCCCGAACATTTTCGCTTTGACTTTTGAAAACTTAGGGTGTTTGTCACTAATTCATATTTTGAATTTGCAATGATTTTGAACTACCACTTGATTAGCAACAGTAACACAGATGACATGGCATCATTAGAATGGTTTTACTGTAGCCTAATTATCCGGGCGTTACAAATCTCCTCCACTACAAGAAATCTCGTCCCGAGATTTAGGAGGTAGAAGGAAACAGTGCGGGGTATTCATCACGCAGGCGATCCTCACGTTCCCAAGTGGCTTCATCTTCAGAATGGTGCGACCACTGGACTTTGAGGAACTTGATCGCCTTCTGGCGTGTGCGGCGTTCAGCTTGGTCGAGAATGCGGACCGGATGCTCTTTATAGGAGAGATCCTATTGCAATTCGAGCACTTCATGATCCACTCCTCGGATCGGGTCCTTGAAGCAACGGCAGAGCTGTGATACATGGAACACATCATGAACCTGAGAAAGGTTCGACGGAAGCTCCAGTTGATATGCCACTTTTCCACGCCTCTCGAGAATAGTGAATGGGCCAATATAGTGAGGAGCTAGCTTGCCCTTGATCCCGAAGCGGTGAGCACCCTTCATTGGTGTAACTCGAAGATAGGCCTTTTCGGCAGGTTGATAGACCATGTCTTTATGATGATGGTCATAATTACTCCTTTGGCGTGACTGAGCAGTCTTGAGATTCTCGCGAATAATGCGGACTTGCTCTTCGGCATGTTGGATAATATCCGGACCAAAGAGAGGACGTTCCCCAGTTTCTGACCAGTTCAGAGGGGTTCGGCACTTTCGTCCATATAACACTTCGAAGGGGGCCATCTTCAGACTAGCTTGATAGCTATTATTATAAGAGAACTCAGCATACGGGAGAGATTCCTCCCATTTCTTGCTGAAGGAAATAACACAAGCTCGAAGCATGTCTTCGAGAACTTGGTTTGCACATTCAACTTGCCCTTGCGACTGAGGATGAAACGCAGTACTGAATGACAGATGAGTTCCCATAGCTTCTTGAAAACTTGCCCAGAATCTTGAAGTGAATAAGCTGCCACGGTCCGAACTGATAATCAGTGGAATACCGTGAAGTGAAACAATTCTGGACATATAGAGCGTTGCCAGCTGACTAGCAGTGATCATTTCTTTGACCGCCAGAAAATGTGCAACTTTAGAAAGCCGGGCAATGACGACAAGAATAGCATCATTACCTTTTTGTGATTTGGGAAATCCAGTAACGAAGTCCATTTCAACATGGTCCCATTTCCATTCAGGAATAGAGATAGGTTGCAGCGTTCCAGCAGGCCTTTGATGTTCTGCTTTGATACGACGGCAAACGTCACACTCAGCAACATAGCGAGCAATGTCTTGCTTCATATTAGACCACCAAAATCTTTGACGAATGTCCTGGTACATCTTTGTACTACCAGGATGGATACATAGAGGCGTATCATGAGCTTCTTTCATAACCTTCTGAGTCATATCCAGGTTTTCCCTCTTACTCGGAACTACTAGGCGACCTTTGAAGAATAAGGTGCCATCATCAGCAACAGTGAAGAATGAGGGCTTTCCTTCTTTGAGGTCGCGCTTAATCTTGTGGACTTCATCGTCACATTTCTGTATCCATTTGATGGTGTCCACAAGATCTGGTTTCGCAACCAGGGTATTGAGAGAACTCCTGGGAACAATGTGGAGGTTCATCTTGCGAAACTCCTTAGGAGGGGGCGCGAGCGCACCCGGAGGAACAATATGGAGGTTCAGCTTTCGAAATTCTTCAACAAGTGAGGGCTGAACCTTGTGAATCTGGAGGTGGTTGCAGTAAGACTTGCGGCTCAAGGAATCAACCATTACATTAGCCTTGCCTGGTGTATAGGAAATACCCAAGTCAAAGTCTGCGACAATCTCCATCCATCTCTGCTGACGGAGGTTCAGGTCTGGCTGAGTAAACAGATACTTCAGACTTTGGTGGTCAGTGAAGATCTCGCAACGATTACCGAGAAGGTAATGTCGCCACTGCTTCAGTGCATGAATGACAGCAGCATGCTCGAGGTCGTGAACTGGGTAGTTCTCTTCGTGAGGGCGCAATTGTCGAGAGGCATAGGCAATCACTTTGCGCTCCTGCATTAGGACACAGCCTAATCCCTGACGGGAAGCGTCGCAGTAAATGATGAAGTCCTTCTTAGTATCAGGAGGAGCTAGTACTGGGGCAGAAGTCAACTTGTCCTTGAGTGCCTGGAAGCTTTCCTGACATTAGTATGTCCATTGGAACTTGACGCCCTTATGCAACAGGTTAGTTAGAGGCCTGACAATCTTGGAGAAGTTCTCGACGAATCGACGGCAATAGCTGGCGAGACCGAGAAAACTTCTGACTTGCTTGACATTCTTCGGAGGAGTCCAATCAAGAATAGCCTGAACTCGTTCCGGGTTGACGGCAATACCATCCTTAGAGATGACATGCCCAAGATATGTTACTTCGGGAAGCCAGAATTCACATTTGGAGAACTTGGCGTATAGCTGATGCTCTCGTAGCTTTTCCAGCACAAGACGAAGATGTTCAGCATGTTCTTCTTCGTTCTTGGAAAATACCAGGATATCATCCAGATAAACCACGATGAACTTGTCGAGGTAATCCATGAATATATAGTTCATCAGGCGAGAGAAGGTGGCTGGAGCATTGGTTAAGCCGAAAGACATGACGGTGTACTCATATGAACCATAACGAGTCACGAATGCGGTCTTTGGGATATCCTCTTCACGAACACAGATCTGGTGGTAACCCAACCTCAAGTCGAGTTTAGAGAACACTGATGAACCAGCCAGCTGATCATACAGATCATTGATCCGAGGAAGAGGATACTTATTCTGAATGGTAGCTTGGTTAATAGGGCGATAGTCTTGGACCAATCGGTTTGTCCCATCCTTCTTCTTAACAAAGAGAGAAGGTGCTCCCCAAGGAGAGCAACTTGGGCGAATGAAACCACTTCGAAGAGACTTATCAATTTCCTCCTTAAGCTTAAGGAGTTCATGCGGCGGCATCTTGTAAGGTCGCTTGGCTATAGGAGTGGTGCCTGGTTTCAAGTCGATGACGAATTCGACAGCTCTAGCAGGGGGAATCCCTGGAAGTTCTTCAGGAAAGACATCGAGGAAGTCACGCACGACGGGAATGTTTTCAATGCCCTCGAGTGGTGCGGCGTTCAATGCATTCGATGCATAGAGCCTTGCCTCGGCATTCTGAACCAGACGAGCATTGTAGCTTATTATTTCATCAGAAGGGTGTAGCAGATGGACGGTCTTAGTGGCACAAACTATAGAAGCAGTATGCGCCTTTAACCAATTCATTCCCAGAATGAGGTCAATGCTACAAGACTTCAGTACGATGGGGGAGACAAGGAATTCCAGTCCTTCGATTTCAACGGGGACGTCGTTGCAAATCATGGAGGTTCGACATTGGCCCGCAGGGGTGTGTACTAATAGTGAAGCATTCATGTCTTCGCTTTTAATGCCATGCATGAATGCAAAATCTTCTGAAATGAATGAATGCGATGCACCTGTATCAAATAAAACGGATGCTGGTACTGAATTTACGAGGAGTGTACCCATCACAGTAGCAGGCTGGTCTTGAGCTTCGTTGAGATCAACGTGGTTGGCATGAACACGACCATAAGACTTGGCACTGTTGTTGCGGGG
Source organism: Triticum timopheevii (assembly GCA_963921465.1). NCBI lineage: Eukaryota > Viridiplantae > Streptophyta > Magnoliopsida > Poales > Poaceae > Triticum > Triticum timopheevii. The sequence continues at coordinate 423,276,667 of OY997272.1, forward strand.
CTGGTTGCTTCCACGGCCAGTTGCTGGAAGGGCCAGTTGATTCTGGTTCTGGTTGCATTCTCTAGCACGGTGCCCTGGTTGACCACACCTGAAGCACAGACCATTATTGGGAGTGGGAGCAGGAGCTCGGGGTGGTGGAGCTGGAAGCCTTGGCTTCCTAGATGGTGGAGGAGGCAGACGAGGTGCAGCATAGGTCTGCATTGGGGCAGGTGCATCTGGATGGTACATGCTGTTCGGGATCCATATCTTACGCTTCTGCGAGGGCGGGCCCGAAGATGAGCCCGAGTCTGGTGTTCCTGCAGACCAGTCTCGACATTGATGGCCTTGTTCACCAAGGTGGCGAAATCGGCAAAGTCATGCACTAGAAGTGCAAGCTTGATGTCAGCTTGCAGGCCGTCACGAAACTTCTCCTGTCTGTGTGCATCAGTTGCAATGTCTTCTTTAGCATAGCGGGACAAGTCCAGAAACTCCCGCTGATAAGCTTCCACGGTTTTGTTGCCCTGGGTGAGGTTGCGGAACTCACGCTTCTTCCTGTCCATGATCCCCTGAGGAATGAAGCGGGCACGGAAGGCAGCTTGAAATTCTAGCCAGGTGATGATTGTCCCAACGGGCAGAGTACGCCTGTGGCTGTCCCACCATTGAGCTGCAGGTCCCTTCAGAAAGAAGGAAGCAAAGGTGACATAGCGGGCAGGGGCTACTTCAGCAGACTCCATCTCATAGGTGATGTCACAGAGCCAGTCATCAGCATCGAGCGGCTGAGTCAAGCTGCGGTACACGGTTGGGTTGAGGCGCATGAAATCCTGCAGAGTCACTTGGGCTGGCTGCTCGTTCATATTAGGGCGAGGGAACTGAGCCATCACATTCTCCATGAACTGGTGATTCATCTCGAGCTGTTGGACCATACCAGCCATGTACTCAGGCGGTGGTGGGGCGTTGTTGCCACGACCACGACCAGCTGGTCTAACCATCCTGCTAATATATAATAGGGGTAGTTCAGCATTGAGAAATTTGCATATACAAGAATCATTTATGATGAAACATGCATAATGAAAGGGGCACGACAGATACCACATAGTAGTCGGCACAACTTACAAAAGGGGTCGGACATAGAGTTCAGTACACAGAGTTCAGTACATAGACTAAGTCATCAAAGGCGGCACGCAGGCTCGCGAATGCATCTAATACTAATAAGCAAGACTACATCAGTCCCAGGAGGTACTGTGGAGGTAGTCGTAGCCCGACAACTGGTAGTGAGGCAACGGATAGTCCACGTCAGCGGCCTGGGGGCCGCGGATACTCTGGTGTAGAACCCGACGCTCAGGTGGCAGAAGAGGACCAAGTGCAGGAGAGTAGCCTCCCACCTTTGGCCAACCGACACCGTCGGGCATCACGGTCCCGGCTGGGTAGATCGCAGAACGCGGTAGCTGTCTAGATAGAACAAAGGGGTGCAACAGCGTCAGAGCCCTGTAAAGGTGTCGACGAGTGGTGTACAACTCGTGGCGAAGAGCTCGGTTATCTCGGTCCAACCCATCAGCATGCAGAACCAGGCTCTGATGGTGGAAGGGCTCTCGAGTGACGGTGGAGTAGGCAGCAGTGTAGTATCCCTCCGCACCAACATCGGGTGCGATAGCAATGTGCCTGAAAGGGGAAGTGTCCAACGCCTGATACTCTCCACGAAGATGTGTCAGAGCAGCATAGGCAGCATCGTGAACTGCCATCTCGATGGTCACTCCAACACCATAAGCGGTGTGCAGCACAGTAGTGGAGTCATACTCCCGAGAGTAGAGGTGGACGATGGCACGGTACTGCTCCTGGTTAAAGTCCTGGTACTCCTCATAGACGGTGTACTCAGGGTGCTAGCGATAACCTAGATAGGTCATCATCTTAGCTAGCACAGCAGGTGATCCTGAGGCACCAATGGCCGCCGTGTGGCGCATGACCTGCATCGTGGGTTCCATCTGAAAACAAAGATGTTTCAATGGAGTCAAATGACAATGTGGGTACTATTCAAAATACTACCCTACAGAATAACTATGGCTTATCCAACTTTGGGGTGAACCTGGTAACGGGATCCTAATGTTAGAGTTAGTAAATTCGTTTAACCCGAGTAGGAGAGAGTTCAGAGCCCCAGAGTAAAGGTCGACAAGTAAAAGATCCTAGTACCACCCAATGGCGACGTGGGCCCGTAAGGCACACAGCCATGTTAGTAAAAGTTTTGTAGTGACTAGACTCGACTTCGGCCAAGGAGTGTGGAAGGGGGATTCCTACAGGCAGTCGGCTCTGATACCAACTTTTGACGCCCCCGATTCAATCATGCACGCAAACGTGTACGATCAAGATCAGGGACTCACGGGAAGATATCACAACACAACTCTATAAACATAAATAAGTCATACAAGCATCATAATACAAGCCAGGGGCCTCGAGGGCTCGAATACAAGTGCTCGATCATAGACGAGTCAGCGGAAGCAACAATATCTGAGTATAGACATAAGTTAAACAAGTTTTCCTTAAGAAGGCTAGCACAAACTGGGATACAGATCGAAAGAGGCACATGCCTCCTACCTGGGATCCTCCTAACTACTCCTGGTCGTCGTCAGCAGCCTGCACGTAGTAGTAGGCACCTCCAGTGTAGTAGTCGTCATTGACGGTGGCGTCTGGCTCCTGGGCTCCAGCATCTGGTTGCGACAACCAGAAAGAAAGGAAAGGGGGAAAGGGGGGAGAAAGCAACCGTGAGTACTCATCCAAAGTACTCGCAAGCAAGGATCTACACTACATATGCATGGGTATATGTGTAAGGAGGCCATATCAGTGGACTGAACTGCAGAATGCCAGAATAAGAGGGGGATAGCTAGTCCTATCGAAGACTACGATTCTGGCAGCCTCCGTCTTGCAGCATGTAGAAGAGAGTAGATTGAAGTCCTCCAAGTAGCATCTCCAAGTAGCATCTCCAGTAGCATCGCATAGCATAATCCTACCTGGTGATCCTCCCCTCGTCGCCCTGTGGAAAAGTGATCACCGGGTTGTCTGTGGAACTTGGAAGGGTGTGTTTTATTAAGTATCCGGTTCTAGTTGTCATAAGGTCAAGGTACAACTCCGGGTCGTCCTTTTACCGAGGGACACGGCTATTCGAATAGATAAACTTCCCTGCAGGGGTGCACCACATAACCCAACACGCTCGATCCCATTTGGCCGGACACACTTTCCTGGGTCATGCCCGGCCTCGGAAGATCAACACGTCGCAGCCCCACCTAGGCACAATAGAGAGGTCAACACACCGGTCTAAATCCTATGCGCGCAGGGGTCCGGGCCCATCGCCCATTGCACACCTGCACGTTGCGAGGGCGGCCGGAAGCAGACCTAGCCTCCCTTATACAAGAGTAGGCGTTCCAGTCCAATCCGGCGCGCGCCGCTCCGTCGCTGACGTCAAGAAGGCTTCGGCTGATACCACGACGTCGGGATACCCATAACTACTCCCGCGTAGATGGTTAGTGCGTATAGACCAAATGGCCAGACTCAGATCAAATACCAAGATCTCATTAAGCGTGTTATTATGAAGCAAACGCGGACACCGACCAGGGCCAGGCCCACCTCTTGCCTAGGTGGTCTCAACCTGCCCTGTCGCTCTGCCACAAAGATCCACACAGAGGGCCGTCGGGACAAAGGTCCTTTCAGCCCCCAATCCGTGAATCACTCGCGGGTACTCTTCGAGCGGACCCGACTTTAGTCACCATCTGTATAGTATGTATGTATGTATAGCAGATACCCGTGATCACCTCCCAAGTGATCACGGCCCGATAGTATAGCAAGGCAGACTGACAAGAATGTAGGGCCAATGATGATAAACTAGCATCCTGTACTAAGCATTTAGGATTGCAGGTAAGGTATCAACAGATGTAGCAACAATGTCAGGCTATGCATCAGAATAGGATCAACGGAAAGCAATAACATGCTACACTACTCTAATGCAAGCAGTATAGAGGAGAATAGGCGATATCTGGTGATCAAGGGGGGGCTTGCCTGGTTGCTCTGGCAAGAGAGAGGGGTCGTCAACTCCGTAGTCGTACTGGGCAGCAGCAGCATCGGTCTCGTGGTCTACCGGAGAGAAGAGGGGGAAGAAACAATGAATACAATGCAAAAAAATTCCTATCAATGCATGACATGACAAGTAACGGTGCTAGGTGTGCCCAATCGCGGTAGTAGGTGATACCGACGAAGGGGGGAAACATCCGGGAAAGTATTCCCGGTGTTTCACGTTTTCAGACAGATGAACCGGAGGTGGAAAGTTGCGTGTTTGATATGTTAGGGGTGTGTGGTGGACGAACGGGCTGCGTATCCGGGTTTGTCTCGTCGTTCTGAGCAACTTTCATGTAGAAAGTATTTTCATCCGAGTTACGGATTAAAAGATATGATTTTCTAAAGATTTAAATTATTTTCAGGAATTTAGTTAATTATTTAAATCCAACATTATCCAGAATAGTAAATGATGACGTCAGCATGACATCAGAGTGATGTCAGCATGTCAACTGGTCGGTTGACCAGTCAAACCAGACAGGTGGGTCCAATGGGACCCACATGTCATAGACAAGGTACTAACAGAGTTTTAAAACTAACTAAAATAGGCTAATTAGTGGGTGGGGCCCGGTAGTCAGTGAGAGATTAGTGTTTAATTAACTATTTAATTAATTAGCAAGTTATCTATTTATTTTTATTCGTTTATGTCATGGGGCCCGCATGTCAGTGGCAGTAGCTGCCACGTCAGCAGTTGACTGGGTCAACCCAGCCAACTAGGACCTGCAGGGCCCACTGGCAGTGGCTCTAGGGTGGCCCCAGGCCAACCACGTAGGCGGCGGCCGGCGTTTGGCCGCCGGCGACGTTGGAACGCGGCGGGGGCACCCGGGCCTCGTCGGGATTTCGCTACACGGCGCCGTTCGGCGCGCAGCTTGGTCTAATCGAACGGCCACTCGATGCCGCGTCGAGCGGGGGTGGTGGTATGGCCGTACTTGGCCGGAATCGGCACCGGCGACGAGCGGAGGCGGCGGCATCGTTCGGGACATCATCGGGATCGCGCTAGGAAGCACCAAACCGCATGCAACAACTTGCATTCGAACCGCAGAGGCATTCCGCGTCGTTTGGCGGTGGCGCTGGACCAAATGGTTGCCGGAAACACGGCCGGCGACGAGCTCTGGCGGTAGCGTGCTCGGGACGTCGATGGAAACTATGCTAGGAGGCACGGGGAGGTGTGTGCGTGTGTGCGTTGGGTTCCTGAAAGCTCAAGGAACACGATGCCGTGCTCACGCGAGCACGACGGAGATCATGGCCATGGCGGCGAGGTGATCCGCAGCGACGTGCTCACGGCAATGGCGACGGGGCAGCTACGGTGTGCGAGGGGGCTAACGAAGATGGCCGGGAGATGGGGAGCTCACCGTGCGGCACACAAGATGGCCCTTGGATGGCTTAGTAGCTGCAGAAGGCGTCACTGGAGTTGGTGAAGAACGCGGCAGCCGGGGATGTGGACGAAGGGGGTCCGGTGATTCGGGGCTCCCCCGCTCCAGCTGAGGCCTCCGGTGGACGAGGAAGACGATGGAGGCGTCGACGGACACGCAGGCGCGGCGAGGCGATGGCTGTGGCCGTGCGATTCATGGCGGCGGGTCCATGGCGGTGTTCGGGCGTGGTGGGGGAACGCGAAGGAGAGCGCGGTGGATCTGGAGGGGAGAGGGAGTGGTGCAGGAGCCGAGGCGAGAGTGGGGGCGAGTGGGGAGGGGAGACCGAGGGGGCGCGGCGTGGCGACCTTATCCCCTCGTCTCGTCGCTGGCAAGGGGGGTTCGGCTGGGACGCGCCCTGTTCCGACCCGGGTCGAGGGAACAGGGGAAGGGGACACGGTGCGGGAGCTGGGCCGGCTGGGCCGGCTAGGCTGGCTGCGGGCCAGGGGGGTTGGGCGGTGGCCGTACGGGTGGGTTGGGCTGCCTGGTCCAGGGGGCTTCCCCCCCTTTTTTTGTTTTTTTGTAATTTCTTTCTTTTATTTATTTTCCCTTTCTGTTTTATTTAGTTTTAGGGCATTTAGGCATTTTATAAAAAGGTGTTTGCTTCACCATAATTACCCAGTGCAATATTTGGCAACCCTCGAACATTTTCGCTTTGACTTTTGAAAACTTAGGGTGTTTGTCACTAATTCATATTTTGAATTTGCAATGATTTTGAACTACCACTTGATTAGACACAGTAACACAGATGACATGGCATCATTAGAAGAGTTTTACTGTAGCCTAATTTTCCGGGCGTTACAGTTCCGATAACCCCCGGCACTCCGTTTTTATCCGAAACTTATCCGCAACACTTCTGGTGTCCGAATATAGTCGTACAATATATCAATCTCTATGTCTCGACCATTTCGAGACTCCTCGTCATGTCCGTGATCACATCCGGGACTCCGAACAATCTTCGGTACAACAAAACACATAAACTCATAATACCATTTGTCATCGAACGTTAAGCGTGCGGACCCTACGGGTTCGAGAACTATGTAGACATGACCGGGACACGTACCTGGTCAATAACCAATAGTGGAACCTGGATGCTCATATTGGTTCCTACATATTCTACGAAGATCTTTATCGGTCAAACTGCGTAACAACATACGTTGTTCCCTTTGTCATTGTATGTTACTTGCCCGAGATTCAATAGTCGGTATCATCATACCTAGTTCAGTATCATTACTGGCAAGTCTCTTTACTCGTTCTGTAATACTTCATCCCACAACTAAATCATTAGTTGGAATGCTTGCAAGGCTTATAGTGATGAGTATTACTGAGAGGGCCTAGATATACCTCTCCGAAACACAGAGTGACAAATCCTAATCTTCATCTATGACAACCCAACAAACACCTTTAGAGAGACCTGTAGAGCACCTTTATAATCATCCTTTTATGTTGTGATGTTTGGTATAACACGAAGTGTTCCTCTGGTATTCGTGAGTTTCATAATCTCATAGTCTGAGGAACATGTATAAGTCATGAAGAAAGCAGTAGGAATGAAACTATAACGATCATGATGCTAAGCTAACGGATTGGTCTTGTCCATTACATCATTCTCCTAATGATGTGACCCCGTTCATCAAATGATAACACATGTCTATGGTTAGGAAACATAACCATCTTTGATTAACGATCTAGTCAAGTAGAGGCATACTAGGGACACTATGTTTTGTCTATGTATTCACACATGTACTAAGTTTCCGGTTAATACAATTCTAGCATGAATAATAAACATTTATCATGTAATAAGGAAATAAATAATAACTTTATTATTGCCTCTAGGGCATATTTCCTTCATCCTCTCACTTGCACTAGAGTCAAGAATCTAGTTCACATCGCCATGTGATCTAGCACCAATAGTTCATATCTGTATGTGATTAACACCCATAGTTCACATCGCCATGTGACCAATACCCAAAGGGTTTACTAGAGTCAATAATCTAGTTCACATTGCTATGTGATTAGCACCCAAAGAGTACTAAGGTGTGATCATGTTTTGCTCGTGAGAGAAGTTTAGTCAACGGGTCTATCACAATCAGAGTCGTATGTATTTTGCAAATATTCTATGTCTACAATGATCTACATGGAGCTACTCCAGCTAATTGCTCCCACTTTCAATATGTATCCAGACTGAGACCTAGAGTCATCTGGATCGCTGTAAAAGCTTGCATCAACGTAACTCTTTACGACGAACTCTTTATCACCCCCATCACCGAGAAACATTTCCTTAGTCCTCACTAAGGATAATTTTGACCGCTGTCCAGTGATCTACTCTTAGATCACTATTGTACCCCCCTTGCCAAACTCATGGCAAGGTACACAATAGGTCTGGTACACAGCACAACATACTTTATAGATCCTATGACTGTGGCATAGGGAATGACTTTCATTCTCTTTCTATCTTATGTCGTGGTCGGGTTTTGAGTCTTACTCAACTTTACATATTGTAATATAGACAAGAATTCCTTCTTTGACTGATCCATTTTGAACTCTTTCAAAACCTTGTCAAGGTATTTACTCATTGAAAAATCTTATCAAGCGTCTTGATCTATCTCTATAGATCTTGATGCCCAATTTGTAACAGCTTCAACGAGGTCTTTCAATGAAAAACTCTTATTCAAGTATCCCTTTATGCTATCTAGAAATTCTATATCATTTCCAATCAACAATATGTCATCCACATATAATATTAGAAATGCTATAGAGCTCCCACTCACTTTCTTGTAAATACAGGCTTCTCCAAAATTCTGTATAAAACCATATTCTTTGATCACACTATCAAAGCGTTTATTCCAACTCCGAGAGGCTTGCACCAGTCCATAAATGGATCACTGGATCTTGCACACTTTGTTAGCATCCTTTGGATCGACAAAACCTTCTGGTTGCATCATACACAACTCTTCTTTAAGAAATATCCATTTAAGGAATGCAATTTTACATCCATTTGCCAGATTTCATAAAATATGGCAATTGCTAACATGATTCGGATGGATTTTAAGCATCGCTATAGTTGAGAAAATCTCATTGTAGTCAACACCTTAAACTTGTCGAAAACCTTTTACGACAAGTCGAGCTTTGTAGATAGTAACACTACTATCAGCGTCTGTCTTCCTCTTGAAGATCCATTTATATTCTATGGCTTATCGATCATCGGGCAAGTCCACCAAAGTCCACAATTTGTTCTCATACATGGATCCCATCTCAGATTTCAAGGCGTCAAGCCATTTCGTGGAATTTGGGCTCATCATCACTTCCTCATAGTTCATAGGTTCATCATGGTCTAGTAACATGACTTCCAGAATAGGATTACCGTACCATTCTGGTGTGGACCATACTCTGGAAGACCTACGAGGTTCTGTAGTAACTTGAACTGAAGTTTCATGATCATTATCATTAGCTTCCTCATTAATTGGTGTTGGAATCACTGGAACTGATTTCTGTGATGAACTACTTTCCAATTTGGGAGAAGGTACAATTACCTCATCAAGTTCTACTTTCCTCCCACTCACTTCTTTCGAGAGAAACTCCTTCTCTAGAAAGGATCCATTCTTAGCAATGATCTTGCCTTTGGATCTGTGACAGAAGGTGTACTCAATAGTTTCCTTTGGGTATCCTATGAAGATGTATTTCTCCGATTTGGGTTCGAGCTTATCAGGTTGAAGCTTTTTTCACATAAGCATCGCAGCCCCAAACTTTAAGAAATGAATACTTTGGTTTCTTGCCAAACCACAGTTTGTAAGGCGCCGTCTCAATGGATTTCGATGGTGGCCTATTTAAAGTGAATGCAGCCGTCTCTAATGCATAACCCCAAAATGATAGTGGTAACCCGGTAAGAGACATCATAGATCGCACCATATCTAATAAAGTGCGGTTTTACGATGTTCGGACACACCATTATGCTGTTGTGTTCCATGTGGCGTGAGTTGTGAAACTATTCCACATTGTTTTAAATGAAGGCCAAACTCGTAACTCAAATATTTTCCTCTATGATCAGATCGTAGAAACTTTATTTTCTTGTTACGATGATTCTCCACTTCACTCTCAAATTCTTTGAACTTTTCAAATGTTTCAGACTTGTGTTTCATTAAGTAGATATACCCATATCTGCTCAAATCATCTGCGAAGGTCAGAAAATAATGATACCCGCCACAAGCATCAACACTCATTGGACCGCATACATCGGTATGTATTATTTCCAATAAGTTACTAGCTCGTTCCATTGTTCCGGAGAACGGAGTTTTAGTCATCTTACCCAAAAGGCACGGTTCACAAGCATCAAATGATTCATAATCAAGTGATTCCAAAAGTCCATCAGTATGGAGTTTCTTCATGCGCTTTACATCGATATGACCCAAACAACAGTGCCACGAATAAGTTGTACTATCATTATTAACTTTGCATCTTTTGGCATCAATATTATGAATATGTGTATCACTACGATCAAGATTCAATAAACCATTAACATTGGGTGTATGACCATAGAAGGTTTTATTCATGTAAACAGAATAACAATTTATTCTCTGTCTTAGATGAATAATTGTATCGTAATAAACATGATCTAATCATATTTATGCTCAACGCAAACACCAAATAACATTGATTTAGGTTCAACACTAATCTTGAAAGTATAGGGAGTGTGCGATGATGATCATATCAATCTTGGAACCACTTCCAACACTCATCATCACTTCACCCTTAAATAGTCTCTGTTTATTCTGTAACTCCTGTTTTGAGTTACTAATCTTAGTAACCAAACAAGTATCAAATACCGAGGGGCTACTATAACACTAGTAAGGTACACATCAATAACCTGTATATCACATATACCCTTGTTCACTTTGCCATCCTTCTTATCCACCAAATATTCAGGGCATTTTCGCTTCCAGTGACCATTTCCTTTGCAGTAGAAGCACTCAGTTTTAGGCTTTGGTCCAGCTTTGGGCTTCTTCACGGGAGTGACAACTTGCTTGCCATTCTACTTGAAGTTCCCTTTCTTTCCCTTTGCCCTTTTCTTGAAACTAGTGGTCATGTCAATCATCAACACTTGATGCTCTTTCTTTATTTCTACCTTCATCGATTTCAGCATCACGAAGAGCTATCTAGTAGTCATCATATTAAGCAAGCCAAACGTTCATAACATCTGCATCTTCTCCTGCAATAGTTTTGTCACCTATGCATCAAGGACATAATTTGTCGGTGTACAGAAGTAGGGGCTATACTTTGCACCCCTTTACCTGTGCACGGGCAGTCAGAGTCGCGCCTGCGGCCACACTTAGCAGGGCAAAGGAGGGAAGCTGAAGCCACAAGATGATCAAAGCAACGCCAAGATGGAGATACGAAGAGCAAGAGGGTGAGGTGGACTCCCCCGGCAAGACCCTTGCCGGGGCGGCCTCCGCAACCCCGGCGAGAGCCTTGCCGGGGCAACTTGCCCAGCACCAGCGGAGTGCGCCACCCTTCAGCCCGAGGTTTCCAACACCATCAACCACATTGGAACCAAGGCTCGGGAGGCGCCTCCATGGTGGCATGCAGATCTTGTGAAGATCGTAAGCATGAAGAGTCAGATGAAGATCAGAAGACGAGACCTCCGGCAACATCCTTGTCGGGGATGAACGCGGTGCCACGGCAAGACCCTTGCTGAGGACATCAGCAGGGCCACGGCCAGGCCCGCGCGCACCAAGAACCCACCGTTGTTCCCATGCAGCTACCAGCCCAGCCAACCAGGCGAGCACTTGCGTGGCGACGTGCGGTCCCAAGGTCAACTCATGAAGCACCTGCGTGGTGGCATACAGATCCTCGTGAAGACGCCGGCACCGCGCCAGCTCAGCAGCCTGCCAGCCTACATGGCGCTGCCTGCCTCGCTGGCCTGGACGCGTGTCGAAGCAGGGTGAGGTGGCAATAAAGCGAGGGGACACCTTAGGGGCGCATTTAATGCGTCTTGTCTTGTAATATCAAGCGATAAGCTTGTACACTATACCCTTTCCACCTCCTGTGTGCAACTGTGGTGCCTCCTTCGACTATAAAAGGAGGCCCGAGGCGTACTGGAGAGGGATTCGGCTCTTTGAGCAAGTCACGCATCGTAGCTAGCTCAAGAACACTTAAATACACACCAAAGCATGACTAGGGTATTACGCAATCCCCGCGGCCCGAATCTGGGTAAACGACATTTGTGCTGGCTCTTAGACCCACCCTTCTCACAACCCCGCACCCGTCGACCACAGCAGGGATTCATGTGATCCCATAGGTGTCGTTCCTGCCGACATCTTTGGTGCGCCAGGTAGGGGGGCACAGTTGTTAGAATCTGGTCTAGCAGCTAGTCTAGCCGTCCTTCGTCGCCATGGTTTCCAAGGAAGGAGGCGATCAAACGGGCGACATCATCTGCGAGTACAGCAAACGCTCGCGTGGTGATAGAAAAGCTAAGTCACACAAAAACTTTGAGCAATTCTTTTTAATAAGGTTATTCTCCTTGGGATCTTTCCCTCTGTATGCGAAACCTGCACGCAATGGGGCCCTTCCAGTCCGCTCAACAGTTCGAGCGGCCGTGTTGAGAACGGCAGGGTAGCCTCCCGCTATTGGCAACACTCTCGTTCTATCTCGAGTCTGATCGACAGCTCGAGCGGCCGTGCTGAGAATGGCAAGGTGGTTCGCCTGGCAGCACGCACACCCGGTAGGCTATTGGGGATCCATCCTCGGGGTGCCGCAACATGGGTTTACGCGCTGACAAGCCTACCCAGTTAACGTAGGGTGGACATACAGAGAAAGATCAAATTGGAAAATAAAATGCATTGTTTCAAAAGTACCACAGAGTTATATTACATCAATTGTTGCTGCGGTTCTAACTAAGGATATGAATTGTCTTGGTCGTGAACCTGCAGCGACAACAAGAAACAGTGTGCCTAGTACCGGCGCTGGCCTTCGATCCTCTCGATCCTGTCGACGTGGCTGATGATGGGCTTCATATGTTCCTTGAGCGGCGCAAGGTCCACATCCTCCGGCAAGCTCTCCAGCACGGTGTCGAGGTCGAGGTTGGGGTACCAGTACGTCACCTTGGTGAGAACTTGGTCAGGGCACCTCGGCAAAGCAGCCGGGCCTCACTGGCCAGAGAGCTCGCTCTGTTAGAGCGAAACTGCTCCAAGGCTCCAAGGACGCCCCCGAAGAACAGGGTCAGCTTGGCGTTGGGGCTCACGTTCGGCTCCGGGGTGTACCTCACATTCGACATCCCCATAGCCTCCATCTTCTCGGTGATCCTGTTGGCGACGTCCGCGAGGCGACTGATCAGAGGTTCTCGCCCTTCACGAAATCCTCATGGTTGGCAGCGTCGTTCTTCCGCAGCCGCCTCTCCGTCTCCAGGTTCTTGGTCAGGGTTTCCTCCCGGGCCTTGACCTCCGAAAGTGTCCCCTCAAGACCCTCCAGCATCAGCTTCAAGTCCTTGATGGAGTCGTTGGCGCGAGTGAGCAGCTCAGCCTTGTTGAAGACTGCGGTCTGCACCTCCGTCAAGGCGCAGTTGACTGTGTCCTTATCCTTCACCAGCTGCTCAGCCCTGTTCTTCAGGACGTCCCGCTCCGCCTCCAGTTCCTCACCTTGTCACCGTGAGCCAGAGCTTGGGCATCAAGTGCTTCTTTGTGCTTCTGTTCCAGCTCCCAAGTACGCTATGCGACGAGCTTCTCGACCTACTCGTCCTTGCCGCGGAGTGTGGCGGCGAGCGCCGCCTCACGAGCGACAAGATCCTCCTCCTGGGAGTTCAGCTCGGCCTGGCGCTGGGACCGGGTGGCCTGGGTCTTAGTAGCCTCTTCCCTCGCCGCCTCCTGGGCCTTCTCGATGTCGGCCTGCTTCAAAAGGAGCTCCTGCTTGTGCTCAGCCAGCTGGTCTTGGGCGGCCTTTAGCTCTTCTGGGCCTGGCGGAACCAAGCCTGCGCCTCGGTGATGCGCTCCTCGAGATTCGCCTCCGCCTTGCCCGCCGCTGCCTCCCTGGACATCGCATTGTCTAGTCTGGCGCGGTGGAGTGCCTGGAGCTTCCAGAAGCTGGCGCCCATGGCCCGAAGAAGCTGCTCCTCCTGGGTACCACCGCCACCGGCGCTCAGTTCATCAACAACCTCGAGCCTGGTGGCAGTGAGAACCTTGTCGTCGAACACCTCCCCCTCGGCCGCCGGCCCTGGCGCCCGCCGTCCTTGGAAGGTGGACGAACAGGTCGTCGCCCACCTTCAGGTACCTACTCGAGCCAGAGGCAGCGGAGGAGGAGGGTTGATCATCAACTACCTCCTCCTCAGCGGCGGCCTTGCCGGCCTCATCGGCGGTGCCCTTGCCGGCCTCCTCGGCAGTAGCCTCGCGGGTTCCTCCGCCAGACCCCTTGGTGGCGTCCTCAGCAGCGGTCTCGGCGGCCTCCTTGGCGGCGATCTTGTCGGCCTCAGCCTTGGCATCCTTGGCGACCTCCGTGATGACGGTGTCGACGTCCTCCTGGTCCGACAAGGGGGGATCTGGATGCTGGAAAGGAGCATAAGGCAAGTCCAAGATCAAGGTTCAAAAAAAGAAGAAAGAAGGGAAAGCAGGTGACTTACCCGTGCCGGGCTAAGAAGAGGTGGCCCCCTCCCGGTCAACATCTGTTGCTGGGACGGAGCCACCAGGGCCCAAGTCCATCTCCTCCTCTGTCGGTGTTCTGGGAACGGGGGTACCCAGACTTGCCTGCCTGCGGCCTGCGGCGTGGCTCAACGAGTGGCCCAGTATGGCCCACCTTCATTAGCACACGCTCAAGACCCTCGCGAGGGGCTAAACCTCGCGGGGCGGGCGACAGGAGGCTTCCTCAGGCACGGCCTCGTCAGGCTGGCTCGCGAGGAGGCGGAGATATCAAGGCAGGGTACCTCACGAGGTGCCCATGACGCAAGCCATGACGACAAAGGCCAGGCGGGTGCCAGGCGGGCGCCGGCCCGCGCAGAGTCCTTGTTTCCCCTTTGGTGCAAAGGGGGCAAGCGCAGGCAAGGGTATCGAGCAAAGGCAACCATTTCGGTGCAACAAGACTAAGACCAGCAGGACGGGAGAACGGAGGTCATCGTGGAGCCCAAGCCAGCGTCATCGTCAGGGCCTTTTGGCAGGCGAGGACCAACTTTAGTCCGGATAAGTGTACTAGATGTTCCCCTTCAAAATGGCCAATTGTTGGCGCCCTTCCTGCTCAATATTTGGGAGAGGCCCGGGGCCTTCGCCTATAAATAGGACTAGCCACCCACAGGGTAGGGCATCTGGATCTGATCGGATCCGCATCCAAGACATAGGGAGAGAGGCGACTGAAATCCCCTAGCAGTTCATCGCGCCAACCAAGAACAGACCCTCGCGAGGCTGTTCTCCCCTTGTACTGTTCCTCATCAGCCCAAGAGGCAATCCACCACATCACAAACTGGAGTAGGGTATTACACCACAATGGTGGCATGAACCAGTATAAATCTCGTGTCCCTCGTGTTGTTCTTCGTGTAGTTTTAGATCCTTACGAGGCGGTGAGACATGGGTAGGCTGGGGGTGTGATCTCCGCGTACACCCCAGTGTTCAAAACTCAAGGGTCTGCCGGAACCCAAAATCCGACATTTGGTGCACCAGGTAGGGGTGTGCCGGAATCTGCCCTCCTTCGCCTCATGTTTCGCCGCCCGTCCCATCATCGCCATCATGTCCGGCGACCCCATGGGCAATCCAGATCCCTGGGAGGCCTGGCCCGCCTATGCAGAGCCGCTTGCCCAGGGCGACCTCAATCTCGTGCCCCAGGCGGCCCGCGGTCCGCAGGGTGCTGCGGACCACGGGCGACGCGGTCAGACGACACCAGCTCTCACACCACGGCAGGTGCGGTCGGCAGCAAGGGCCTCGCGCCACGCCGCGGCCATGGCGCCGTACTCATGGTGAGAGCAGGCAAACTCAAGGGCCGCGCTCACGGTAGCTCGAGAACTGCTACAATGCAGGCTGCTAGAGGGCGGCCGCGACGTGCTACTTGAACGGGTGGCAGAGCTCCTGGGCTCTGCCGCCTCGGGGGCTCCCCCCTTCTGACCCAGCTGCCGCCTCAGGCCTAAGGCGAACCGCACGGAGGCCCCACACGCTCCCGCACAGCTCCCAGCGGATTCCAGGGCCACTCCAACGCCAACCTGGCCCTCAGCGCCTGGCCACCAATGGTGCCGCCTCCGCCTCCGACTATCAAAGGGGGATCCGCTACAGCCCACGGTCCCAGTGAGCCGCCACGCTACCACTCCCAAGTTGGCATCATGAGCAGAACTGCGTGGCACATGGGGCACTACGGCGAGGCATTCGGGGCGGCAGCCCCGGAGGCGTATGTGCCCCACATGATGGATCAAGGACACGCACAGGAGGAAGACCATGGCCAGTTCCTCGGCCCAGGCTAGGGAGAAGAAACACCCGAGGCTGAGCTCTTTCAGGAGCCCAGGGAAGGCCCCGTCGACCGCGACGGAGGCGGCGACTATCGGGTACTGCTAATCCCTCAGGAACAGGCATACGCTAACCATGGATCGCAGGAGGTACAGGACGTCGCAGCGGGTGGTTGCCCCAATCCAGCAGCTCCCCACCCCTTAGGAGGAGGGCACCGGGGGCTGCAGGAGAGGGGCCGAGACCCGGCCTCGCCCACGCGGCGCTCGGAGCAAGGCGTCCTCAGGAGGTAGGCCCTCTGCCGGGGAGGTGCCCCAGGGCCTACCCCCGGCAGTGGACCCATGGTCGTCGGGGGAACCACTAGCGACCGCTCTATCCCATCGGTGGCGTCCTTGGTCTCCGGCCGTCGTCGGTGGCAATAGAGTGTGGTGCAAGGCGGGGCCCTCGTCTGGCGATATGAAGCAAGGCCGGTACCTGTGAAGAAGGCCTAGTGCTTGTGAAGCTCGCTACCCCGTGACACTCTCACGTAATAATGAGTGGGGCTGTACACGCCCCGGAGTCTCCGGAGAGCCGCCCTCGGGCCTCGGGGGCTCCCGCCCACGCCCAGTGGCAGCACTTAGCTCCGCGCTGGTGAGAAGACGTCGAAGACTATACTAGGTGCCGGACGCGGCTTTTTCTGCTTTTCTCGTTGTTCCCCTTGGTTGTTGCTTTCCCCTGTTTGGATTTAAGTTGGATTTGAGCTTTAAACTTGCGTTTGTCCGGGCAAGGGGTGTTTAGTCTCGTTCGAGCAATCTCTTGCCTTCTGGTTGCCGCTTTGCGTCCGTCCAAGCTTCAGCTGCCTCCCCTCGCGAGCCGGGCCAAGCCCAGCATGAACGCAGCCCAGACTGCTGTCGGCACGCCCTCTCAGGAGGATCTCCTTGAAAGTTCGACAGGCTCGTTCAGGGGACGCTTGGGACACCATGGCCCTCCGTAGGCTAGCTCAGGGCCCACGCGGGTCGAAGGTAAACAAGCCATTCGGCTCGCCATGAACCAGCCGCTTGGCGCAGGCACACGGGTGATATCATGTCTACAAATACGCTAACTGCAAGTTTTTACACGAGGGGCTCCCCCTCCCAAAATGCTATTACAACCTCCTGGGCCAAGCCCGAACTCTCTCTGCGCAGGGTAAAAACAGGAACAACATACGGTCAATCGGATAAATCCCCCAATGCATCCCCAGGGACACCTCCGGAGTCGCCGCTGGCGTCGCTGGCCTTGCCGTCGCCTCCTATGTTGCCATCGTCAGCACCTAGGCCATTCACCACTCCGCCCTCACTAACACCTGGGCCATTCACCACTCCGCCCTCGTCAGCGGCTACGACCATACCGTCGTCATCGGCGGTGAAGGCCCTAACAAGGGCGTCCATGTTGTCTTCCACCCAGCTCGCCAGATTGTCCCGGACTGCCAAGGGCACCGGTGCGATGGCGGCATCGAAGTCGAAGTGGGGGTCCATGTTCTGAAGGTGACTGAAGACACGGGAGAAAGCGCGCCCAAGTAGGGCATGGCTCCTCTCCTCCACCAACCTGTTGGCTCTGCCCGAACGGGCCTCCAGCTGTGTCACCACGTCGGTGAAGAACTGAAGGTTACCAGCATAGTTAACCACACGAGGCTCCCCAACGGCTGCCCTGCAGATGATACCCAAGGTCGTGTTAGCTCTTTCCCGGAGCTCGCAGAGCATGGGGCTGTGCACGTGCTCCAAGGTCTGCCGCTGGCGTATCTCATCCTCGTTCCGCCGCGCGACGGCCTCAGCCGCGTCCACCCTTTGGTGGAGAAGAAGCACCTCGGCGCGGGAGGAAGCCAGTTCCGCCTGTGCTGCGCCAAGGGCGGCCCCGGTAGCGTCCACACACCGCATCACTTCATCCAGGCTGGCCTTCAGGGCGGCGGTCCTGCCCTCTGCTTCGACCTGGATCAGCTCAAGCCTTTCCTCGAACTCACGCTCGAGGTTCGAGCGAGCCGCCGCCACCCGGCGATCATCTTCTTCTGGGGCTCGGGCTTCCCTCACAGCGACATCATCCTCTGCCTGTGCCACCATGCGCTCCCTCATCTCCAATCGCTCGAGTTCCAGGGTGCGATCGGTGGCCTCCAGCCTCAGTGCCTCCTCACGTTTCTGAAGCTCTGCCTGATCGACCGAGCCCCCTCCATCGACGCAAGGGCCGCCTCATGCAACTCCACCTGTTGTTCCAAGGAGCTACTCCGGGCCCGGAGCTCCCACGCCCACTCTTCTGCGACCCTGCGCCGCTGGTTGGCCTCCTGAGCCTCCTCGATTGCCCGAGAGAAGGCCCCCCGAGAAGCTGCCAGCGACGCCTCGGCCTTCTCGTTGTCGAGGTCACGCGAGAGCAACGGCCACCTTTAGCTTGCGCCTCTCTTCAGCTAGGCGCAGGCCCTCGGCCTCAAGACGTGCGTCCTCGTCAGCGAGCTCTACACCAAGCTGGCTCACCGCGTCCGCCGCCTCCAAAGGAACCCTTGGCGGAGGGTGCGGCGCTCCAGGGCGCGCTCGAGCATGTCTTCCGCATCACCTTCCGCCTCGGGCACGCGAGGAGGGCCACGGATCAGCACTCCCCCGCTGGGCAGGGGGCTGGGGGCTGGCGCGCTCGCGATGTCCGGACGCGCCTCGCCAGAAGCCTGGCCCGGAGCCAGTTTGCCCTCCAAGGAAGATCGCAAGGCCGACCTCAGCCAGTCGCCGTCCACAACTAGTCGAAAAGCCCAGGGCAGGTTGGCTATGCCTCGGGAGGGCTCGCGAAGGATGGTCGCGAGGGGTGCAGAACCAAGACGCACCACAGGATGGCCCGCCTCTCCAACCGGCCTCACCGCAAGGGCAGTGCTGGAGCTCGGGACGCTTGGGGAAGGTGGAGAGGGCGAGGCCTGGAGGGATGTCTCCTCAGCCATCTCTGTGAACTCGGCAGGAAGGGCCCTGTCGGGTAATGATCAGCTGAAGCAGCAGGAGAGTAAGGAACAGAGAAAGGGAAAGGCTTACTCATCGGTGGCGAAGTAATTCCTGCGCTTCAATAGGCGGCAAGGGTAATCATCACCCAAGGCCTCCCTTCTCTTTCGGAGAGCCTCGAAGTCCACACGGAAGCGACCCAGAAGCTCGGCGCAGGGGTCAGCCTGCGATGAGGAACAAGCGCCAAGGTGACTGGCGTCGGGGGCCTCGCCCAGGGACACGCCGCCGGACGCCGCACCAAGAAGGGTGGCCGGGGCCTCGGGGGCCTCTGCCACGGGAGCCATAGGCCGTGGCTCGGTACCTTCAGCCGCCGCAGGGCGGGTCTCAGGAGCTGCCGCCTCAGGAGTACCGCATGGCATCATCATATCGACAGTGGCCCCTCACCCCCGATGCCCTTTGCCTCCCAGCTCCACCACTCGAGGAAGGACCGTCGTGGGCAACCGGAAGGGCAACCACCACAACTGGGTTCTCGCGAGGTCCCGTAAGGCCTGTAGGGCGTAGCCCCCATTCATCAAAGCTGGGCATCTGCTTCACGAAATCACCCCTGTTTGAGCAAAGTTACAGCAGGGCGCCCCCATGCCGGATGCTGCCAGGGGAAGGGTCCCCAGTTAGGATCATGAGAACCTTCCTCAGCACTTCGGGCGTCAGATCTTCCTCTTGGAGCCTCATGCGGTCTTCCCGTCCCTCGAAGGCCCACATCCGGCGGGAATGACGCTGGAGAGGGGCAATGCAGCACAGGAGGAACTCCTTCACCACCTTGGGTGCCGTCACACCGAGCGACCTCAAGTACGCGAAGCGATGCCAAACGAAGACGAGTCGGGGTCTCCTGAGCATCTCCTGGCCCCAGCTCGAATTGGGGATAGCGGGCACGGTTGGCTCCAAAAGCAGGGGGATGGGCACCCCAGCATCCACGTACAGCCACCGCTCACGGAACCTGGTCGCGGGCGGAGGAAGGCTGAAATCGATTCCCGAAGCCACTGTTTCTGGTGCGGCAAGGAAGCTCACACACCCCGAGCATTGGGTAGGATCGCTGAGACACAGCGAGAAGAAGTGGCGCAGCAAGGCAACTAGAGGAGGAATGCCCATCATCGCCTCGCAGACAAAAGCGAAACGGCAAGAAGAGTAATGGATTCAGGACCCAAATGCATCATGTGGATCTGGTAATGAGAAAGCACAGCGTTGAAGAAATCAGAAAAGGGGGGAACCAGACCTGGCTACAGAGCATCAGCGAAGTACCGGACCTCGGTGACTGTTCTATCAATGGAGAAGTGAGACGCGGGCCAGACCGTCGTCCTCCCGCACTCGTTGAAGATGGTGGCGATAGCGGAATTGACCTTGTCCGAGCCTTCCCGGTTGAGTATGATCGACCGGTCAATAGCGAGAGCCACCGATGGCGATAGGCGGGGCGAGGGCACATGCTTTGGCCCTTTCCTCTTCTTCGTCGGAGCCATGGCGACAGGAAGGGGGAGGATGCGAGATTGGATTGGAAGCAGAGGACGGAGCTCGAGAGAAGGAAGAGCAGGAGGCGCGCGAGCAGCGAGAAGAGGGGAGATTGTGTACAACGGCAGGTCCGCCTAGCTGGGGAGCAAAATAAGGAGGCGTGGGGGAACGGGGACGCCCGCGTCCAAATCAACTGCCACGCGGCGCCCAAGGCCGCAGGCTATTGGGGCCCACGGCGCTTCGCACTTGCCTCTTCGCGTCTCTGCTAAGCCAAGTCCAACCGCGCCTTGGGCCCGGGGGCTACTGTCGGTGTTCTGGGAACGGGGGTACCCAGACTTGCCTGCCTGCGGCCTGCGGCGTGGCTCAAGGAGTGGCCCAGTACGGCCCACCTTCATCAGCACACGCTCAATACCCTCGCGAGGGGCCAAGCCTCGCGGGGCGGGGACAGGAGGCTTCCTCAGGCACGGCCTCGTCAGGCTGGCTCGCGAGGAGGCGGAGAGATCAAGGCAGGGTACCTCACGAGGTGCCCGTGATGCAAGCCATGACGACCAAGGCCAGGCGGGCGCCAGGCAGGCGCCGGCCCATGCAGAGTCCTTGTTTCCCCTTTGGTGCAAAGGGGGCAAGCGCAGGCAAGGGTATCAAGCAAAGGCAACCATTTCAGTGCAACAAGACCAAGACCAGCAGGACGGCAGAACGAAGGTCATCGTGGAGCCCAAGCCAGCGTCATCGTCAGGGCCTTTTGGCAGGCGAGGACCAACTTTATTCAGGATAAGTGTACTAGATGTTCCCCTTGAAAATGGCCAATTGTTGGCGCCCTTCCCGCTCAATATTTGGGGAGAGGCCCGGGGCCTTCGCCTATAAATAGGACTAGCCACCCACAGGGTAGGGCATCTGGATCTGATCGGATCCACATCCAAGACATAGGGAGAGAGGCGACTGAACTCCCCTAGCAGTTCATCGCGCCAACCAAGAACAGACCCTCGCGAGGCTGTTCTCCTCTTGTACTGTTCCTCATCAGCCCCAGAGGCAATCCACCACACCACAAACTGGAGTAGGGTATTACACCACAATGGTGGCCTGAACCAGTATAAATCTCGTGTCCCTCGTGTTGTTCTTCGTGTAGTTTTAGATCCTTACGAGGCGGTGAGACATGGGTAGGCTGGGGGTGTGATCTCCACGTACACCCCAGTGTTCGAACCTCAAGGGTCTGCCGGAACCCGAAATCGGACATCCTCCATGTGCATGGGCTCGGTGCAAGGCGCCCTTGCTGGGTATGCCCCTCGGGGCGGTTTGGTTGATGGGGGCGGCGTGTTGGGGGTGGCCCTCGGTGGCTCCTCCTGTTGTCGTCCTCCTCCTGACGGCAAGGTCAGTGCCAAAAAACGTATCCCGGCACACATTGATGGGGAGCAGGTGGTGGACTAACGCTGGGGTCTGAGCCGGGGGCTGCTGTCCGAGCTGATATCCACCACCAGCGTGCGCGAGGCGCCTGTCGGGGACTGGTCCCTGCTGGCGCCCTGGACTTCTTCACCACCCTCTGGGCCAGCGTCTCCCTGTCCCTGCAGAGAAGAAAACAAGTCACAAAAAGTGGCGCGGTCTGAGAGAGCGGAGGTGAAGAAGGGCAGATACTTACTCGTCCTCTGCCTCCTCTTCCGCTGCCTTCGTTTTCCTCCTTGGGCTGAGGGACCAAAAATCAAAGATGACCTCCGGGTCGACTTCTGCGGGAGGAAGGGGATGGAGTCGAAGAAGAGGCGGTCGCTTTCTTCTTTGCCACCGTGGTCTTCACCACCTTCTTCTTCGCTACCGCGGCCCTTGTGTGGCGCACGGACTTCCCCTGGACCCCTTTCCGCGGTTCGGCCCTCCTGGGCCGGACCGGCTCGCTAGGGCTGGCCCGCCGCAGGACACGTCTTCTTCCCGTGGCCGGAGGGTCGTCGGCTCCCTCGGTCGACTCCTCGACCACCTCCTCGATGAGAGGGGCCCCGGTATTGGCACCGCTGGCCTCCCCGGTAGCCCCCGCCCACTAGGCGAGCTCCCTCTCGTCTGTGGCTGCGCTGTCATCATCCTCCATGCCGCCAGCGCTGCCGGCCTCCATGGCGAGCTGCGCCTCCGCCACCCTAGCGGCGATCTAGTCAATCTCCGCCTGGGTGGTGTCCTCGGCGAGCAGCAGCTCGTCGCGTTTGAAGCCCTCCGACAAGTTGTCGAAGAACTCCTGCACCTCGCGTGCCGGGGGCTCGACCCAGGACGGGTCGAGGCCGTGCACGTTGAATACCGGCATCATCTCGAGAATGGCGTCCTGACACGTGTTGTTGCTCAGCGGGAACACCCCCATGGCAACCCAAATAGGGGCCCCTTGATGACCTTGCCGGCCTTCACAGCCCTGCCGGTCCTCTCCACCCTGCCGTCAGTGAACACATCAAGCTGGAAGAGCCTCTGATAGTAATGGGCGTGTCCCATCACCGTGAAGTTGTGCTTCAGGCCGGGGCGGAGCCTCATGATGTCGGCTGCATTCCTGAAGTCTTAGGCCGGCCTCCCTTGTTGTGCAGCGGGGCGATTCAGCTGCGGATGAAGTCTGCCCCAATCTTCTCCAGGGTGAGCTCAACCATGGTAAGGTCATGGATCCTGGTGGTGGCGATCAAGAGCTTCGCGTCATCGGCGTCGATGTCGCTCCAGTCCTTGCCGTGAATCGGGGGGCTCCGACGAACCTGGCAGAACTCCGGCGGATTCTTCTCCTCGATCCAGCACCACCGACCCCGCCACTCCTCCCACCTCTCCTTGTGGGCACCCTCCGGATACATGCCTCTCCATTGGACCCTCGGGATCCAGGATATGCTTCCGGAGAGGGCGCCCCCTGGCTGGAGGCAAGGAGAGAAGTAGTGGCGGAAGAGCGCGGTGCTAGGAAGCACCCCAACAAAGCCCTCGCAGAGGTGGGCAAAGAGCCATGCATGCCACGTCATTCTGCAAGAGGTACAGAAGGCGGAAGCCGAAGGTGCGCATGACGTTGTTGAAGAAATCAGAGAAAGGGGGGCAGAGCCCGCAGGAGAAGAAATCGACGAAGAAGGGGTACCGATTTGGGCCGGCCTCGCCGCAGTCGGCGGGGATGATGCGCGTGGCAGGGTGCCCCGTCGTCTCCGCCGCCCACAGAGGCCCGAAGAAATCCTTGAGGTGGAATACGTCGACCGACACTGGGAGAAGTAGGCGAACTACGCCCGCCGCACTGCCGCCTCGTTCTCCGACGCCTCCCTCTCCATGACACCCTTGGCCGCCCCCTTGCCCTTGCCCTTGGTAGTCTTGGGCGCCATGGTGGCTGGGCGAAGGCAGAGGATCGAGAGCAACGGGGGTGCGGCAGCGGCGAGCAGAGGCGAGAGCTCGAGGAGGAAGAGGATCGGTGCCGAGATTGGAGAAAGCGCAGAGGGTAAATGAGCAACACGCCTGCGAATATTCCTCTTTATGGGGAAGGTGTGGGCCACATCTTTACCATTTACTAAGATGTGACGCCTGCGTGCAGCAGACGCCCCACGCATGATCCCCACGTCATGCATTCAACGCAAGTCATGGGGAAGCGCCGCGGACGAAGGAGTTACTGCAGTAAAAATCGGCCCCGCCTACCCTCGCACCGTTCTAGGCCTAGCCCGACAACACGTTGGGCTTATGTGTGGCCTAGGCCCGGGGCTCCTGTTGGTGTACAGAAGTAGGGGCTCTACTTTGCACCCCTTTACCTGTGTGCGGGCAGTCAGAGCCACGCCTGCGGCCACACTTAGCAGGGCAAAGGAGGGAAGCCGAAGCCACGAGACGATCAAAGCAACGCCAAGACGGAGACACGAAGAGCAAGAGGGCGAGGTGGACTCCCCCGGCAAGACCCTTGCCGGGGCGGGCTCCGCAGCCCCGGCGAGAGCCTTGCCGGGGCAACTTGCCCAGCACCAGTGGAGCGCACCACCCTTGAGCCCGAGGTTTCCAACACCATCAACCACATTGGAACCAAGGCTCGGGTGGTGCCTCCATGGTGGCATGCACATATTTGTGAAGATTGTAAGCATGAAGAGTCAGATGAAGATCAGAAGACGAGACCTCCGGCAACATCCTTGCCGGGGACGACCATGGTGCCACGGCAAGACCCTTGCCGGGGGCCCCCGGCAAGACCCTTGCCGAGAACATCAGCGGGGTTGTGGCCAGCCCCGCGCGCACCAAGACCCCACCGCCATTCCCATGCAGCTACCAGCCTAGCCAGCCAGGCGAGCACCTGTGTGGCGATGTGCAGTCCCGAGGCCAACTCAGCAAGCACCTGCGTGGTGGCATGCAGATCTTGGTGAAGACGCTGCCACCGTGCCAGCTCAGCAGCCTGCCAACCTACATGGCGCTGCCCGCCTCGCTGGCCTGGACGAGTGTCGAAGTAGGGCAAGGCGGCAACAAAGCGAGGGGACACCTCAGGGGCGCATTTAATGCGTCTTGTCCCGTGATAGCAAGCGATAAGCTTGTACACTGTACCCTTTCCACCTCCTGTGTGCCATTGTGGTGCCTCCTTTGACTATAAAAGGAGTCCCGAGGCGTATTGGAGAGGGATTCGACTCTTTGAGAAAGTCACACATCATAGCTAGCTCAAGAACACTGAAATACACACCAAAGCAGGATGAGGGTATTACGCGATCCCCGTGGCCCGAACTTGGGTAAACGACCTTTGTGCTGGCTCTTAGACCCGCTCTTCTCACAACCCCGCGCCCGCCGATCACAGTAGGGATTCAAGTGATCCCATAGGTGTCGTTCCCGCCGACATAATTCTTCTATGCAGCAATGAGGATAAATCACAGATCACGGACTTAGTCCGCATCATTGGTACTATCATCTTTCAACTTAGTATTCTCTAGGAAGATATAAAAAACATAGGGAAGCTACAACGCGAGCTATTGATCTACAACATAATTTGCAAAATACTGTCAGGACTAAGTCATGCTAAATTAAAGTTCAATTAATCATATTACTTAAGAACTCCCACTTAGATAGAGATCCCTCTAATCATCTGAGTGATCACGTGATCCAAATCAACTAAACCATGTCCGATCATCACGTGAGATGGAGTAGTTTTCAATGGTGAACATCACTATGTTGATCATATCCACTATATGATTCACGCTTGACCTTTCGGTCTCTAGTGTTCCGAGGCCATATCTGGATATGCTAGGCTCGTCAAGTTTAACCCGAGTATTCTGCGTGTGCAAAACTGGCTTGCACCCGTTGTATATGAACATAGAGCCTATCACACCCGATCATCACGTGGTGTCTTAGCAAGAAGAACTGTAGCAACGGTGCATACTCAGGGAGAACACTTATACCTTGGAATTTAGTAAGGGATCATCTTATAATGCTACCGCCGTACTAAGCAAAATAAGATGCATCAAGGATAAACATCACATGCAGTCAAAACATGTGACATGATATGGCCATCATCATCTTGTGCTTATGATCTCCATCACCGAAGCATCATCATGATCTCCATCGTCACCGGCGCGACACCTTGATCTCCATCGTAGCATCTTTGTCTTCTCGCCAACTATTGTTACTACAACTATTGCTACGGCTTAGTGATAAACAGTTACATGGCGATTGCATTGCATACAATAAAGTGACAACCATATGGCTCCTGCCAGTTGCTTATAACATTGTTACAAAACATGATCATCTCATACAACAATTTATATCACATCATGCCTTGACCATATCACATCACAGCAAGCCATGCAAAAACAAGTTAGAGGTCCTCTAATTTGTTGTTGCAAGTTTTACGTGGCTGCTACGGGCTTCTAGCAAGAACCGTTCTTACCTACGCATCAAAACCACAACGATTTTGCATCAAGTGTGATGTTTTAACCTTCAACAAGGACTGGGCATAGCCACACTGGATTCAACTAAAGTTGGAGAAACAGACACTCACTAGCCACCTGTGTGCGAAGCACGTCGGTAGAACCAATCTTGCGTAAGCGTACGCGTAATGTCGGTCTGAGCCGCTTCATCCAACAACACCGCCAAATCAAAGTATGACATGCTGGTAAGCAGTATGACTATTATCGTCCACAACTCTTTGTGTTCTACTCGTGCATATAACATCTACGCATAGACCTGACTCTGATACCACTATTGGGGAACGTAGTAATTTCAAAAAATTTCCTACGATCACACAAGATCTATCTCTAGGTGATGCATAGCAACAAGAGGGGAGAGTGTTGTCTACGTACCCTCGTAGAATGAAAGCGGAAGCGTTATGACAATGTAGTTGATGTAGTTGTACGCCTTCACGATCAGACCGATCCTAGCACCCAAGGTACGACACCTCCGCAATATGCACACGTCCAGCTCGGTGACATCCCACGAACTCTAGATCCAGCTGAGGTTAAGGGAGAGTTCCGTCAGCATGATGACATGGTGATGGTGATGATGAAGTTACCGTGCAGGGCTTCGCCTAAGCAGTACGATGATATGACCGAGGTGGAAATCCGTGGAGGGGGGCACCGAACACGGCTAAAAGATCAACTTGACCAAATTGTGTGTCTTTGGGGTTCCCCCCTCCTCCGTATATAAAGGAGGGAGGGAGGAGGAGGCCGGCCAGGGGAGGAGGTGCGCCAAGGGGGTGCAATCCTACTCCAAGTAGGTTTGCCCCCATTTCCTATTCCAACAAGGAGAAGGGGGAAGGAGGAGGTGGAGAGAAGGAAGGAGAGGGGGGCCGCCGCCCCTTCCCCTTGTCCAATTCGGACTAGGGAAAGGGGGGCCGTGTGATACGCCTCCGTATCTAATTTCCAAACACTTTTGCCCTTGTTTTGGACTCTAACTTGTATGATTTGAATGGAACTAACCCGGACTGACGCTGTTTTCAGCAGAACTGCCATGGTGTTGTTTTTTGTGCAGAAAATAAAGATCTCAGAATGTCCTGAAACTCCACGGAACACCTTAGAAAAAATAAAGAAAAATCCTCGCAAAAGATGAAGACCAGGGGGCCCACACCCTGCTCATGAGGGTGGGGAGCGCCCCCCTGGGCGCGCCCCCTACCTCGTGGGCCCCCTGGTGGCCCTCCGACGCCAACTCCAACTCCATATATTGGCTTTCGGGGAGAAAAAAAATCAGAGAGAAGAAATCATCGCGTTTTACGATACAGAGCCACCACCAAGCCCTAATCTCTCTCGGGAGGGATGATCTGGAGTCCGTTGGGGGCTCCGGAGAGGGGGATTCATCATCGTCCTCATCATCAACCATCCTCCATCACCAATTTCATGATGCTCACTGCCGTGCGTGAGTAATTGCATCGTAGGCTTGCTGGACGGTGATGGGTTGGATGAGATTTATCATGTAATCAAGTTAGTTTTGTTAGGGTTTGATCCCTAGTGTCCATTATGTTCTGAGATTCATGTTGCTATGACTTTGCTGTGCTTAATGCTTGTCACTAGGGCCTGAGTACCATGATTTCAGATCTGAACCTATTATGTTTTCATGAATATATGTGTGTTCTAGATCCTATCTTGCAAGTCTATGGTCACCTACTATGTGTTATGATCCGGCAACCCCGAAGTGACAATAATCGGGACCACTCCCGATGATGACCATAGTTTGAGTAGTTCATGTATTCACTATGTGCTAATGCTTTGTTCCGTTTCTCTATTAAAAGGAGGCCTTAATATCCCTTAGTTTCCAATAGGACCCTGCTGCCACAGGAGGGTAGGACAAAAGATGTCATGCAAGTTCTTTTCCATAAGCACGTATGACTATATACGGAATACATGCCTACATTACATTGATGAACTGGAGCTAGTTCTGTGTCACCCTATGTTATGACTGCTACATGATGAACCACATCCGGCATAATTATCCATCGCTAATCCGGTGCCTACGAGTTTTCCATATACTGGTTTACACTTATTTACTTTTCCGTTGCTACTATTACAATCACTACAAAATACCAAAAACATTACTTTTACTGTCTTTACTTTTGTTATCGTTACCACCACTATCATATTACTTTGCTACTAAACACTTTGCTGCAGATATTAAGTTTCCAGGTGTGGTTGAATTGACAACTCAGCTGCTAATACTTGAGAATATTCTTTGGCTCCCCTTGTGTCGAATCAATAAATTTGGGTTGAATACTCTACCCTCAAAAATTGTTGCGATCCCCTATACTTGTGGGTTATCAAGACTATTTTCTGGCGCCGTTGCCGGGGAGCATAGCTCTATTCTTTGAGTCACTTGGGATTTATATCTGCTGGACACTATGAAGAACTTGAAAGATGATCGAACTACTATTTTGCCCTCAACTACGAGGGGAGGTAAGGGACTGCCATCTAGCCTTGCACTAGATTCTCCTTCTGTTATGAGTAAGTTTGCGACACCTAAACCTGCTACTGCTATGAATTTTGATATGTCGCATGTTATTGATGATGCCACTTCTGCTATGCATGATACTTATGATGAAACTACTTCTATGCTTGATACTACTGTGCCACTTGGTGAATTTCTTGATGAGCAAATTGCTAGGTCTAGAGAAAGAGAAATTATTGAACCTGAACACGATGATGTTAGTGATGATGAACCTATGTCTGCTATTCCTGAGGGTTATCTTTTTGTTGCTGAATCTTCTGCAGCTATTCTTGCTTGCCAGGATAGACAGGAACTTAAGAGGTTGCTAGTTAAATGGAGTAAAGAATCTTTTAGAGGTAGAATGAAACCCAACCCTGCTTTTGCTACTTCACCTATCTGTGTTCCTGATCAGGACTATTATGATTTTTTTGTTGATCCAGATATAATTACTTTGGTTGAATCTGATCCTTTTTATGGCTATAAATCTGAAACTATTGTGGCACATCTTACTAAGTTAAATGATATAGCTGCCCTGATTACTAATAATGAGAGATCGCGCTACCTTTATTTACTCAAGATATTTCCGTTCTCATTAAAGGGTGATGCTAAGATATGGTATAATTCTCTTGATCCTGGTTGTGTGCAAAGTCCCGAGGATATGATTTATTACTTCTCTGCTAAATATTTCCCTGCTCATAAGAAACAAGCTGATTTGAGGGAAATATACAAATTTGTGCAATTTGAAGAAGAGAGTCTCCCACAAGCTTGGGGGAGTCTTCTCAAGTTACTTAATGCTTTGCCTGATCATCCTCTTAAGAAACCTGAAATATTTGATATCTTTTATAATGGACTAACTGATGCTTCCAGAGATTACCTGGATAGTTGTGCTGGTTCTCTTTTCAGGGAAAGAACACCGGATGACGCTGAAATTGTATTGAATAATATGTTGGCTAATGAAAATAATTGGGCACCTCCCGGGCTACCTCCCGAGCCAGTTCCTGAGCCAATTACTGAGCCTATTCCTAAAGCAACTCCGAAGAAGAGAGGTGTTCTATTTCTCTGTCCCGAAGATATGCAAGAGGCAAAGAAATCTATGAAATCAAAAGGTATTAAAGATGAAGATGTTAAGAATTTACCTCCTATTGAAGAAATACATGGTCTTAATTTACCGCCTGTTGAAGAAGTATATGATCTCAATTACTTATATAATGAAGAACCTCCCGATATCCCGACACAGATAGTAAAGGTAAATTCTCTCTATAGATATGATAAAGCTGAAGTCCCTCCTACTAAAATTGCTAGTCAGTGCTTGGATGAGTTTGATGACTTTATGTTTAAGCAAGATGACTTTAATGCTTATTTTGGTAGACAATTAAAACAAAATACCTTTATGATTAAACACTTGTGTGATTATATGGATGATATTAGAGGTGAACTTAAACTTGTTAGCAAACATGCTTCTATGGCTACCACTCAAGTAGAACAAGTACTTAAAGCTCAGAAAGAAGTGCTTGATGAAATGAATAGTAAGAAAAATGATTATGCTGTTAGAGTGGCTACTAGAACTGGTAGAATGACTCAGGAACCTTTGTATCCTGAAGGCCACCCTAAGAGAATCAAGCAAGATTCTCAGAGAAACAATATTGATATACCTAGTTCTTCTAAAAGGAAGAAAAAGAAAATGATAGGACTTTGCAAACTTCTAGTGAACCTATCGCTAAGCCACCTGAGAATCCGAATGATATCTCTATTTTTGATGCTGAAACACAATCAGGTGATGAACATGAACCTAGTGATAATGTTCATGTTGATGCTCAACCTAGTAATGATAATGATGTAGAAGTTGAACCTGCTATTGATCTTGATAACCCACAATCAAAGAATCAACGTTATGATAAAAGAGACTTCGTTGCTAGGAAACACGGTAAAGAAAGGGAACCATGGGTTCAGAAACCCATGCCTTTTCCTTCGAAACCATCCAAGAAAAAGGATGATGAGGATTTTGAGCGCTTTGCTGAAATGATTAGACCCATCTTTTTGCGTATGTGATTAACTGATGTGCTCAAAACAAATCCTCATGCTAAGCATATGAAGGATATTATTACTAATAAAAGAAAGATACCTGAAGCTGAAATTTCCACCATGCTTGCTAATTACACTTGTAAGGGTGGAATACCAAAGAAACTTGGAGATCCTGGAATGCCTGCTATACCATGCTCCATTAAAAGAAGTTATGTTAAAACTGCTTTATGTGATCTTGGAGCCGGTGTTAGTGTCATGCCTCTCTCTTTATATCGTAGACTTGACTTGAATAAGTTGACACCTACTGAAATATATTTGCAAATGACTGATAAATCAACTTCTATACCTGTCGGTATTTGTGAGGATGTGCCAGTTGTGGTTGCAAACGTTACTATTTTAACGGACTTTGTTATTCTTGATATTCCCGAGGATGATAGTATGTCTATTATTCTTGGAAGACCTTTCCTTAATACTGCAGGGGCTGTTATTGATTGCACCAAAGGCAATGTCACTTTTCATGTTAATGGCAATGAGCACACGGTACATTTTTCGAGGAAACAACCTCAAGTTTATAGTATCAACTGTATTGGAAAAGTTCCATCAATTATATTTGGAGGTTTCGAATTTCCTCTCCCTACTATCAAGAAAAAGTATGATATTCTTATTGTTGGGGATTTTCATATCCCCGTTGAGGTAACTTAGTGTCATTCGAAATTTCTCTGGTTCCGGGATTATTCGGAATGAGTTTGTTAACAAGACTTGATCAACCTTGTTAGTGGGTTCATTTTGATGATCACGAGATGGATGAAACTAGAAGCACAACCTTCTATACCCTCTTTATATTTTCTATTATTTAGTAGAAATAAAGTAAAATAATATTTTTCTGTCTGTTTCCTGACTTACCCGTGCAATATAAAAATATCCTGAAAATAAAAGTCCTCAGAATGCCATGCCAATTTAATATGATTTTTTCGGGAATATTTTTGAATTTACTATGCAAAAATTACCGCGGGGGGAGCTGCCACCTGGCCACGAGGGTGGAGGGCACGCCCTACCCCCTGGAAGCGCCACCTTCCTCGTGGGCCCATGGTGGCCCTCCTCACTTATTCCTGCACCCATCTTCTTCCTCTGCCTCACACAAACACGAAAAACCAACTCAAGCACGAGTTCCAGCCCCCGTTGCTGTGATTTTCGATCTCCTTGCTCAAAGCACCTCTTGCAAAACTGCTTGGGGAGATTGTTCCTTGGTATGTGACTCCTCCATTGGTCCAATTAGTTTTTGTTCTAGTGCTTTATTCATTGCAAATTTGTGCTGCATAGGTGACCATGTTCTTGAGCTTGCATGTCAAATTTATATGGTTCCAAGTAGTTCTAATGCTTGATATAGGCCCTAGGAACTTGTGGGAGTTGTTGCTATCAATTTTATTGAAGTTGGTTCACTTTTATTTGGAGTTACTAAAAATTTCAGATTGTTTCATAAATAATGAAGAGACTTTTGAGGGGATCGTCGAGCCGAAGCTCCAAGGAAAAACAAAAGGAAGAAGAGGAGAAGCCCAAATTTAATTTGCCTCGCACCGCGGAGGTCCGGCCTTGTGAATGGCCTTCCGATGACTTCTTGAGGAGAGCTGGGATTTATGAAGATTTCTATTTATTGATTGAGAGTGCTAGCCTCACCAAATTCCTCCACGACCAACGTCATCAGTATCTCTTACTCACAAATACTTTTGTGCAAAACTTCTACTTTTTCCCTAAGAAATCACCTCCAACAGTAGAGTTTCATTTATATGACGTTGTTAAAGAGATGACATTAGCTGAATTTTGCAAGGTTTGCATAATACACTTTGAGGGCACATTAGATGAACCCCACCGTAACGAAGTAGAAGCTTTTGTTAACACTATCACAGTGGGAGAAACCAGGAAGGTTTCTGATGCAAGGATCACTAGCATACATTATCCTGTTTTACGCTACTTTGCCTTATTTGCTAGTTGTTGCTCGGTTGGACGCGGAAACTGTGGAAACCTTAGTATTCCTGGTATTATTATTTTGCTCCATGGTTTATACCGCAATAACTCTGTTAGCATGGGTGGAATTGTTGCTAGACGGTTAAGCCTGAACCGTACTAAGGGCCCCATCTTTGGAGGCATTTATGCTTCACCCCTAGCTGAACATTTTGAAATACCTATTAGGCATGCGAAGAAAGAAGAAATAGCGCTGTCCGTGCTTATTTGGATTACAAGAGTATGAAAGCGCATGATTTTCTTGTTAAGAGTCGCGATGGGGAGCTCAAATATAAATTATACTTTGATAAACATCACCCTGAGACTATTACCTTGCCTGCTCCTTCTTTGTTTAACTTGTTTGCAGAACCTCACATCATTTCGTGGTCGGCTGTTCAAGCCTATCGGAACCCTGCACCAGCCCCGGAGCCAGAGCCACAAGATGAGCCTCCACGACTATCTGTTTATTCTTGGGATCCAGAGGAGGCTGCCAGCCAGTGGCAGCCCAAGTCTTCTTCATCACAGTATGACCCCAGCTACACCTACGGATATCCGCCAGGCCATCCCTGGCAATAGACCAACTTAGGACAAAAGCCTAAGCTTGGGGGAGTACGTATTTCCCACCGACATTACATTTATGTTCACACACACTCAATGCTAGATGTCGGTGCTCATACTCTTTCATTGTATTATCCATGCTAGTTTAAATTTCCTCTTCTAGCTTTCTTCTTGTGTGTTTGATAAACTTTAATAAAAAACAAAAAAAATAGTTAGTTTACTTTCCATGCTTGTACTAGAATTAAAAAATAAAACCCAAAAATATTTCCCGTTCTTCTTTTACTTGTTGGGAGCTGTCCTATGTAAATAGTTTTTATTTCTTCTTCTCTCTTTGGGGGTCGAGAAGACTATATTGAAAATGCTTAGTGGCTCTTATATGCATGATTGATTACTTAAACTTATAGCCCATATTACTTGTCTTCTCTCTTGAGTTGAATGCTTGCAGATTCCAGCTTAGTCCAATGCACGCGCACTCTTATTATTATACACACCGTTCGGTCGTGCAAGTGAAAGGCAATAATGACGATATATGATGGACTTATTGGGAAGAGAAAAGCTGGTATGAACTCGACCTCTCTTGTTTTTGTAAATATGATGATTCATCATTCTTGATTCAGCTATTATGAAGTAAACATATTTGCAATGACATTTAGAGATTATAGTTGCTTGTGCCATGCTTGATTAGCTATGAGTTATAATGGTTTACCTTGCGTGCCAACATGCTATTAGAATGATTATGATGTGGTATGATGGGGTGGTATCCTCCTTTAAATGTATTGAGTGACTCGACTTGGCACATGTTCATGCATGTAGTTGAATCCAATCAACATAGCCTTCATGATATTTATGTTCTTGCTGGATTATATCCTACTCATGCTTGTACTCGATGTGAATTAATTTTAATGCATGTTTACGACTGTTGTCGCTCTCTCAGTTGGTCGCTTCCCAGTCTTTTGCTAGCCTTCACCTGTACTAAGCGAGAATACTACTTGTGCATCCAAACTCCTTAAACCCCAAAGTATTCCATATGAGTCAACTATACCTACCTATATGCTGTATTTACTTGCCGTTCCAAGTAAATTTGTATGTGCCAAACTCTAAACCTTCAAATAAACATTCTGTTTTGCATGCTCAAATAGCTCATATGTCAACTAGAGCTGCCCTTATCTTCCGTGTTAGGCGGGTTATTCTCAAGAGGAGTGGACTCCGCTCCTCATTCACGAGAAAATGGCTGGTATCCGGGATGCCTAGTCCCATGCTTTGTGCAAACTAAATCAAAATAACTGCAAACAAAACTCCCCTTGGGACCCGTTGAATGTTGGAGGCACTCGTTGTTTCGAGCAAGCCATGGATTGATGCTTGTGGAGGAAGGGGAGTATAAACTTTACCATTCGGTTTGGGAACCGCCTATAATCTGTTTAGCATGGAAGATATCGTCGTGTTTTAGTTGTTATGTTGACAATGAAAGTATGCCGCTCAAAATATAATTTATCTCTATTTCAAAGCCGAGCTCTGGCACCTCTACAAATCCATGCTTCCCTCTGTGAAGAGCCTATCCATTTACTTTTATGTTGAGTCATCACCCTTCTTATTAAAAAGCACCCTGTCGGTGTCCAAACCGGCGGATCTCGGGTAGGGGGTCCCGAACTGTGTATCTAGGCGGATGGTAACAGGAGACAAGGGACACGATGTTTTACCCAGGTTCGGGCCCTCTTGATGGAGGTAAAACCCTACGTCCTGCTTGATTAATATTGATGATATGGGTAGTACAAGAGTAGATCTACCACGAGATCAAGGAGGCTAAACCCTAGAAGCTAGCCTATGGTATGAATGTTGTAATGGAGGTTATGTCCTACGGACTAAAGCCCTCCGGTTTACATAGACACCGGAGAGGGCTAGGGTTACACAGAGTCGGTTACAATGGTAGGAGATCTACATATCCATATTGCCAAGCTTGCCTTCCACGCCAAGGAAAGTCCCATCCGGACACGGGACGGAGTCTTCAATCCTGTATCTTCGTAGTCTTGGAGTCCGGCGGATGATGATAGTCCAGCTGTCCGGACACCCCCTAGTCCAGGACTCCCTCAGTAGCCCCTGAACCTGGCTTCAATGACGATAAGTCCGGCACGCATAATGTTTGGCATTGCAAGGCGGGTTCCTCCTTTGAATGATCCGGAGAAGGTTGTGAACACCCAGATTGTGTCCGGCTCTGCAAAATAAATTCCACATTCCACCGTAGAGAGAATAAAATGTACACAAGTTCAATCTGCTGATGTATTTTGCGGCATGACATCACACCACTACCAAGCCTTTACTTGAATCGTTTTTTATTATACCACCTCAGCGCGTTTAGCGAAGCGGTTTCCTTGGCACGTCTTGTCGAGGCAGAGATCGTGTTCCCCTTATTCCGGGATTCTCATCAATACGGACGTGGGTAACCCAACCGCGCCCGTCGCCACGCCTCCTCTATCGAAGGCGAATCCCGAACGGTCACGGCGACAGCTCTTGGTATTCCCCCTCTTTATAATAGGACCAAGGCTTGTTTCTTCTCTTCAATCTTCCATCGAATCTTCTCCTTGCTCTAAGTTCCAAACACTCAGAGCCCTAGATACGAGCGCTCCGGACCTTCAACAATGTCCGGTTCCGACCTTCAGGGCCGATGGATGCCCTCCTCCGTCACGGAGGAGGACGTGCTGAAGCTGCGTGAGGCCAAGTACCTATCTTACGAGGTCGCGCACAGGCTGCCTGCCAAAGGGCAGGCCATCCCCACCCCCGAGCCCGGCGAGTATGTCGTCTTTATATCCCACCTCCGTCGGGGTTTAGGCTTCCCGATGGATCCTTTTGTGAGAGGGCTCATGTTATACTACGGGTTGGAATTCCACGACTTGGCTCCGGAGTCTATCCTCCATATCTCCACATTCATAGTTGTCTGTGAAGCCTTCCTCCGCGTCACCCCCCACTTCGGCCTATGGCTGAAGACCTTCAATGTGGAGCCGAAGATGGTCGGGGGACATCAAGCTGAATGCGGCGGGGCGGCCATAAGCAGGAGGGCCGATGCCCCGTGGCCTGAGGGCTCCTTCCAAGAGGATCTCGGCTTATGGCAGCAGGAGTGGTTCTACATCACCGCTCCGAGGGGCAGCAAGCAGAAGCCGCCGCCTCCATTCCGCTCGGGACCTCCACGACGGTTGATGTCGTGGGTCAACCAAGGGCTCAATTGGGGGCCGTCAAAAGACGTGCCCCTATTGCAGGGCTGGATTCGAGACCTCTAGGCGAGGGAGATCAATTTGATCATGGTGGCGCAGGTCATGCTAATTAGGTGTCTCCTGCCCTGCAAACACCGTCCTCTCCGGCTATGGGAGTTCAATCCGGAGGGACCAAGGATTCTTCAACACTTCATGGGTATGACACCCATGGAGATGTACAAGTTGTTCTTCGGATCACAAGTGGTGTGTCCGGAATTGACCGAGGATGCCGGCCTAAGCTGCAATCGCCCGGATACTCGAGTAAGTAGCTCCGTGCTTGGATGTACCGTTTGTTTGCTTTTCATAATTCGCTTTTTAACCCGTTATCCTCCAACAGGAGTGGATTGCGCAAGCAAAGCTGATAAGGTGTCCGGCCCCCCTCCCAGAGACCGCACCGGAGCCCGTGCTGGTCAGAATGTTGGAGGTTGCGCCTTCAGAAGGAGGCGAGGGGGAGAACAGAGGAGCTACCGCCCTGCCCAAGGGGGCGCTCGAAGAAGGGGGGATCGAGAATCCCTCCCTCCAGGGGGAGAAGAGGACCACCTCCGAAGACCCGGAGGCCAAAGCACCTAAGCGGGGGAAGAAATCTTCGCCGGAGGGTCTTGCGTTCGGGGAGACCCCGGCTGCATAGTCTTCTCTAAAGAATCAGCTCTCTAGCAAGCCGTGAGTAGGAAAAG
The DNA here is from genome assembly GCA_963921465.1 of Triticum timopheevii. Lineage (NCBI taxonomy): Eukaryota > Viridiplantae > Streptophyta > Magnoliopsida > Poales > Poaceae > Triticum > Triticum timopheevii. Next base: position 423,313,793 of record OY997272.1, read on the forward strand.
GGGAATTCATTAATGAAAAACATCCCTATCTGTGCCTCTGAAGATAACCGAAATTTTTACCTTGTAGCTCGGATCTGCAACCTTCTCAGATGAGTTCGTCTTCGGGGGATCTTCGCCCGGAGATGATGGAGAGCGGGATGCCTCCGTCTGCCGCGCCGCCGGATAGGGCGGTCAAGCCTGAAGTGTCGTCACGGAGGGTATCCCCGAGCCCGGAGAGTCCGGCGCCGACTAGTGTTCGGCCGGGGGAGCTGAAGGATCTGCTTGAGAGGGCGTCCGTCTCAGAAGATCACCGTGCGTTGATGAGCATGGTGATTGGAAGGATTTCGTTCGCTGAAAGCGGATTGCACAGTGTCGTTAGGAGTTTGCTGGCGGGGTTTGAGGTACGTGAAAACGATGCGCCTTTTTGACAGTTTTGCACATGAAAGTGCGCCCTGTATAGATAGTAGCCCCTGAGACTCGGTAGGTTACCGGAAACGACAGCGTGCCGAGGATCAAAATCGCAGGTATTGAGTGTCGCCTTTCCTATTCAGGTGGCGGATAGTACGGGGGCTAGCTGGACTGATGGAGTTGCCGAATTAATGCGGCAACTCGATGTACGGATGCGGACATCGCGCTAGTCAACCAGCGACTTGACGAGTCGCAAGGTAAATTAATTCTCCGCAGTCACCTATTAAGGGAGCTAAAGCTCACCTCTTACAATATTTATGCATGACGCAGATGGTGCTGCTGCTGTGGAGAGCCTTCGGGCAGAACTTGCTCAAGCCAAGGAGCAGGCCAGAAGAAGCAACGCGGCTGCCTCGAGGGCGGCCGAGGAGTTAGAAGCCGAAAGGGCTGCACACTACCGAAGCAGGGGAGAGGTGGCCGAATTGGCCGTTAAATTGAATGATGCTACCGACCGCAATGAGGCTCTTGAAAAGGAGCGCCTATCGGAGCGGGAAGACCTGGTGAAGGCCACCGCCGAAGCCAAGGATGCCCGTTCTGCAATGCGGGCTATGAAGGAGGAGCTGCGCCAGGCCGGAGACATTGTGGCTGGCAAGCCTTTTCTGCTACGCCGCAGGTTTACGGATCCAAAGTATGTCCAGCTTGGCCAGCTATGGGGTCCGGAGGATCCATATATGGACTTAGCAGCGAGTGCGGCAGATGCCGTTGTGCACTTCCGAAGCCAGAAGGATCACAAGACGGAAGAGCTATTTTGGTCTCAATTCCATAGTCCGGATCGTTCACTTCCGCTGACCGATAGGTTGGCCGAATGGGCTGAGCTGAACAGGCTATCCGGACTTTCCATGACGGATATCGTGGCGCATGTCTAGCCAGAGAGGCCCAAGGCGACGAGCTATTTTGGCTTATTGCAGCAATTTCTTGGGGCGGTGCCGCATATCAAGGAGATGAAGCGGTCGGCCTGCATAGAGGGTGTGCGGATGGCCCTTGCCCGTGTGAAGACACATTGGACAGAGATGGATGCGGCCGCTGTAGCAACCCAGGGTTCGGACGAAAGCCGGTTACCCGCCGAGCACTATTTTGGGGAAGTTATGCGTGGTGCTCGTGTAATAGAGTCGCAGTGCTCAAAAAATGTCACGTTCAAATGAACGTTTTTTTATTTTGTAAAACAATGATTATGATGTAATTGCTTTTATACTTGTGCGTTCCAAGTATTGAAATATCTCCTATGCGGCCGTTTATGTATACATGTGTATAACCTGAAAGATGGCAGTCTTCGGCTTCAGCCCCCACGCACAAGGTGCGGGGGTGTTCGCAAAAATAGCGCATTTTCACACTTAATCCGACGTCTCGGTCCTGTGGAGGAGGTGGTAGCGTAGCAAACGAGGCAATCCGGACTATGATGCTTTATCACTTTCACTTGGCCATTGGAGTTCGAGGGTGGGGCTACGATATAGCCCCTGGGGGCACCGCGCTCTCCGAATTCGGGGGCGTGTATGTGCCTGACCGGGAAACGGTCCTTCGTCAAAGCGGAGGAATTCTAAACATTCCGGTGGTCGATCGAGTGGTTGACTAGTCTCTCACTGTATCATGACAGTCAGTTTTCGGCTTTCTCTACTGAGGTGCTTCGCCCAGCCGAACTGGGGCACAATCGCAGTAGTTCTCCTGGTGCCGCGTTAGCCGATGATACGGAACATAAGGCAGCAAAACACAGGAGCCGGGCAAACCCAACATTTGACCAAAGACTTGATTTGGAGCTGATGCCTATAAGGCCTAACTCGAGACGCCGAACACTCCCTAAGGTGTTCGGTCTTTATAATAATGTCCAGAACAATGCCCTAAGCCCCTAGTGTCCAGGTACGGGCAGGGTCATCTGACGCGGCCGATGCCAAAACGTCAGGCTCCACTCTGGTTATAATGAGAAACTAGGGGATTATAGCAACAAGAGACAGTAAAAAAGGTTTATGCAGGGTCTTAATCTGAAAAGAATCCTTGCAACGGGTCCCTACTGCACGTCTGCGCCTGTGTCTCCGTTGTGCCGTTATCCTGGACGGATGTGCACGTTGTTCATCTGTAAAAAGAGAGGAACTTAGTTTGAAAGGAAATTGTGCGAAAAAAGGTATATATGAAAAATATTAATAAGTAAAGCGGAGTCTATATTAGCTCGTTGTTGCTTATACGCTCAGCCCCTTGTAAAAGGGCGTGCGGCTAGGGAGCCCCTAGCTTATTTGAGCCGGACTTGTCTAGCCATGTCCGGGGTCTTTACATGACCCTCGCAATGAAATGATGCCACGTGGACCGGGCATTTTAAGTGTAAGAGACGCATAATGTGGTATGGTGTTGAAGCGGACAAAAGCTTCACGTCCCAATAGTGCTTGATAGCCACTTTTGAATGGGGCGACATGAAAGATTAGTTTTTCGCGTCGGAAGTTGTTCGGTGCCCCGAACACAACTTCTAGTAATAAGGAGCCCGTGCACTTGGCGTAAGGGCCTGGCGTTACTCCTTTAAAGGAGGTGCGGCTATGCCGAATTTTAGTAAGGTCTATCCCCATCTTGCGGATTGTGTTTGGATATAGCAGGTTTAAATCGCTGCCTCCGTCCATCAGGACTTGTGTAAATTGTAGTCCATCGATTATGGGATCCAATGTCAAAGCAGTCCAGCCTGCATTCCGAATACTTCTAGAGTAATCCAGGTTGTCAAAAGTGATTGGTTTTGACATCCAATCTCGAAGTCCCGATGGGGTGGACTGTGCGGGACCCCTCTTAGTGGGTGCCGCATTGTTTTTCCGTATCATCACATGAAGTGAGTTTACTGCTTTGACTTCTTGTGGGGAAGTCTATTATTTTCCGGTACTCTGCTTGTGGGGTTTGTCATCATCCTCGCTTGATGCGTCGAGCCCCTTGTGTTCGGCATTTAGTCGGCTGGACTGTTTGAAGACCTAACAATCTCGGTGGGTGTGGTTTGCAGGCCTTCCGGGGTACTGTGGATTTGACATATCCGACCCGAAATTGTGCTTAAGTTGGATAGCTCATCACTGTTATCCTTAAGAGGTAGTGTTTTGTTGTTTGGCCGCGAGCTTTTGAATCCGGCGTTGACCGCCGTATTCTTTGGGCTTTTTTCCTTATTCCGGCGTTGATCCTTTCTGCGCCGTGATTTTCCGTTTCCATCTCTAATCTCGGACGTACTCGGGTCGCTGGTGCTGCACCTTGCTAGCCAGCTATCTTCTCCCGCGCAAAAGCGGGTCATGAGGCTTGTTAGCGCGGACATTGTCCTCGGCTTCTCTTGGCCAAGGTGTCTGGCAAACCATTCATCTCGGACGTTGTGTTTAAAAGCTGCTAAGGCTTCGGCGTCCGGATAGTCGACTATTTGGTTCTTTTTAGTAAGGAACCTGTTCTAGAATTTGCGCGCTGACTCTCCGGGCTATTGAGTTATATGACTTAGATCATCTGCATCCGGAGGGCGGACATAAGTCCCTTGAAAATTTAGTCTAAACGCGTCCTCAAGCTCATCCCAACTTCCAACAGTGTTTTCTGGGAGGCTTTTGAGCCAATGACGGGCTGGCCCTTTGAGCTTGAGGGGTAAATATTTTATGGCGTGGAGATCATCTCCTCTAGCCATGTGTATGTGTAGTATATAATCTTCTATCCAGACTCGAGGGTCTGTTGTTCCATCGTAAGCCTCTATGTTTATGGGTTTAAACCCTGCTGGGAATTCATGATCCAGCACCTCATTGGTGAAACATAGTGTGTGTGCGGCGCCCCTGTATTTGGGTGTGCCGTTGTCTTTGAACACTTGGCGTGTTGTGTTCTTTCCTGGCGCCCTCTTTTTTGGCCCGTAAATGGACCTGGCCGGGCCATCCGTTTTCCCGGGGTTGTGAATCGGCTTATGTGCGGCGCCGCTTGTAGATTTGGGCCTATCATCTGGCCGTCTATCCAGCCAGGCGGCCTCTTTGTTTTTTGACTGTGGGGGCTCTATGGCTTCCTCGTCAAATTCTGGTAGTAGCTTGCGCTTCAGATAGCTCTTTGATTGATGGCAATTGCCGTATTCGTCTACGATTTTGAGCAATTTGCTCCACCTCTTTATGAGTATGTCTTCCGCTGTTTTGAGCTTCCGTTTTTCCTTCTTCAGGCTTCTTGCGGTGGCGACGAGTCTTCCGTGAAGGTTTTTGTGTTCCGGTAGTATGTCCGGTGTGAGGTCGTCCGGACTATTGGTTTCGCCAGGATTGGATTGATTATCTGGTTCGCCCTGTTCGGACGGCTGCTTGGTTGCATGTTCGTCGTCCACTGGTTTGCCCTGCTCTAACACTGGGTCATTAGGAGTGTTGTCTTTGTCGAGGCGGGGCTTAGGGCGGCGCTTGCGTCGCCGTTTTGGTTGCTTATCGGCGGGATTGTCCTTAGCCGTACCCTGTTGTTCCTCGTCGTCGCTTCCTTTCGGGGTATCCACCATATATACGTCATGTGTCGAGGTGGTCTTCCAGTGCCTTGTAGGCGCTGGTTCTTGATCGTCTCCGGCATCGGCGTCCATACCGTCGATGTCTTTGGAGTCGTAGTCTAGCATGTCTGTTAGATCGTCGACAGTGGCTACAAAGTGGGTGGTGGGAGGGCTTTGAATTTCTTCGTCGTCCGCATCCCATCCATCCTGGCCATAATCCGGCCAGGGTTCTCCGGATAGCGAGTGATGCTTTAGCGAATTTAGGATGTCGCCAAAGGGTGAGTGTTGGAATATGTCCGCGGCCGTGAACTCCATGATCGGTGCCCACTCAGATTCGATTGGCAGGGACGCGGGAGGTTCGGAGTCCGGCAAGGAGTCCGGCACCTCGGAGTCACGAGCTTTATAAGGGACAAGGTTAGTGTTCGGCTCCATTGCCGTGGAAGGTGAAGCCCCCGAGGCGTTGTCCAGCCACCGGTCCCCGATCTGGGCGATTGGCTCCGGACTGAAGGTCGGAGCGGATTCGTGTGCGGCCACCAAGGCACTGTCCGGCGGCAGAGCTAAATCTTGCCCATCGTGACAGCGCGGCACGCTCGGCTGTGGCTCGAGTCCGTCGAAGATCGAGTCCCCGCGGATGTTGGCCGTAAAGTTTGGGCTTCCGAACCTGACCTGATGGCCAGGGGCGTAGCTTTCGATCTACTCCAGATGGCCAAGTGAGTTGGCCCGCAGTGCGAAGCCGCCGAATACGAAGATCTGTCCGGGTGGAAAAGTCTCACCCGGGACGGCGTTGTTTGGTTGAAGAAGCCATCGAGCCTATCAGTGACGACACAGAGGAACTCTCAATGAAAGCACCAATGTCGGTGTCAAAACCGGCGGATCTCGGGTAGGGGGTCCCGAACTGTGCGTCTAGGCGGATGGTAACAGGAGACAAGGGACACGATGTTTTACCCAGGTTCGGGCCCTCTTGATGGAGGTAAAACCCTACGTCCTGCTTGATTAATATTGATGATATGGGTAGTACAAGAGTAGATCTACCACGAGATCAAGGAGGCTAAACCCTAGAAGCTAGCCTATGGTATGAATGTTGTAATGGAGGTTATGTCCTACGGACTAAAGCCCTCCGGTTTATATAGACACCGGAGAGGGCTAGGGTTACACAGAGTCGGTTACAATGGTAGGAGATCTACATATCCGTATTGCCAAGCTTGCCTTCCACGCCAAGGAAAGTCCCATCCGGACACAGGACGGAGTCTTCAATCTTGTATCTTTGTAGTCTTGGAGTCCGACGGACGATGATAGTCCAGCTGTCCGGACACCCCCTAGTCCAGGACTCCCTCACACCCGCTGTAGAGCACACTGTCGTTTCCATTCATTATTATTGGTTTATGTTGATTATGACTTGACTGGATCTCTTTTACCATGAATTACAATGGTTAGTCAGTCCTTGATCTTTAAAGGTGCTCTGCATTTATGTTTTGCGGTCTCAGAAAGGCCTAGCGAGATACCATTTTGTTATATCATGTTATGATTATTTTGAGAAAGTGTTGTCACCCGAGTTTTGCTATTATGGCTCGCTAGCTGATTATGCTATTGATATGAATGATTATGAGACCTACGTGTCATTGTGAGTATGGTTAGTTCATAATAATTGCTGAAACTTGAATGTTGGCTTTTCATGTTTACAACAACAAGAGCAAACAGAGTTTGTAAAAGTTTTTCTTTTTCTCTTTCAGTTTGTCAACTGAATTGCTTGAGGACAAGCAAGGGTTTAAGCTTGGGGGAGTTGATACGTCTCCATCGTATCTACTTTTCCAAACACATTTGCCCTTGTTTTGGACTCTAACTTATATGATTTGAATGGAACTAACCCGTACTGACGCTTTTTTCAGCAGAACTGCCATGGTGTTGGTTTTTGTGCAGAAAATAAAGATTCTCGGAATGTCCTGAAACTCCACGGAACACCATAGAAAAAATAAAGAAAAATCCTCGCAAAAGATCAAGACCAGGGGGCCCACACCCTGCTCACGAGGGTGGGGGGCGCGCCCCCCTACCTCGTGGGCACCCTAGTGGCCCTCCGACGCCAACTCCGACTCCATATATTGGCTTTTGGGGAGAAAAAAATGAGATAGAAGAAATCATCGCGTTTTACGATACGGAGCCGCCTCCAAGCCCTAATCTCTGTCGGGAGGGCTGATCTGGAGTCCGTTCGGGGCTCCGGAGAGGGGGATTCATCGACGTCGTCATCATCAACCATCCTCCATCACCAATTTCATGATGCTCACCGCCGTGCGTGAGTAATTGCATCATAGGCTTGCTGGACGGTGATGGGTTGGATGAGATTTAGCATGTAATCAAGTTAGTTTTGTTAGGGTTTGATCCTTAGTATGGATTATGTTCTGAGATTGATGTTGCTATGACTTTGCTATGCTTAATGCTTGTCACTAGGGCCCGAGTACCATGATTTCAGATCTGAACCTATTATGTTTTCATGAATATATATGTGTGTTCTAGATCCTATCTTGCAAGTCTATAGTCACCTACTATGTGTTATGATCCGGCAACCCCGAAGTGACAATAATCGGGACCACTCTCGGTGATGACCATAGTTTGAGGAGTTCATGTATTCACTATGTGCTAATGCTTTGTTCCGGTTCTCTATTAAAAGGAGGCCTTAATATACCTTAGTTTCCAATAGGACCCCGCTGCCGCGGGAGGGTAGGACAAAAGATGTCATGCAAGTTCTTTTCCATAAGCACGTATGACTATATACGGAATACATGCCTACATTACATTGATGAACTGGAGCTAGTTCTGTGTCACCCTATGTTATGACTGCTACATGATGAACCACATCCGGCATAATTATCCAACGCTAATCCGGTGCCTGCGAGTTTTCCATATACTGGTTTACACTTATTTACTTTTCCATTGCTACTGTTACAATCACTACAAAATACCAAAAACATTACTTTTACTGTCTTTACTTTTGTTACCGTTACCGCCACTATCATATTACTTTGCTACTAAACACTTTGCTGCAGATATTAAGTTTCCAGGTGTGGTTGAATTGACAACTCAGCTGCTAATACTTGAGAATATTCTTTGGCTCCCCTTGTGTCGAATCAACAAATTGGGTTGAATACTCTACCCTCGAAAGCTGTTGCGATCCCCTATACTTGTGGGTTATCACTGTGCGCCACCTCTTGGCTGCCCTCTCTCTTCTCCACTAAGGCCCATGAGGCCCAATAGCTTCCCGGGGGATTCCAGTAACTCCCGGTACTCCGGTTTTATCTGAAACTTATCCGGAACACTTCTGATCGTCCAATATATCAATCTTTACGTCTCGACCATTTTGAGACTCCTCGTCATGTCCGTGATCACATCCGGGACTCCTAACAATCTTCCGTACATCAAAACACATAAACTCATAATACCAATCGTCATCAAACGTTAAGCATGCGGACAATACGGGTTGGAGAACTATGTAGACATGACTGAGACACGTCTCCAGTCAATAACCAATAGCAGAACCTGGATGCTCATATTGGTTCCTACATATTCTACGAAGATCTTTCTCGGTCAAACTGCATAACAACATACGTTGTTCCCTTTGTCATCGGTATGTTACTTGCCCGAGATTCGATCGTCGGTATCATCATACCTAGTTCAATCTCGTTACCGTCAAGTCTATTTACTCATTCCGTAATACTTCATCCTGCAACTAACTCATTAGTTACAATACTTGCAAGGCTTATAATGATGAGTATTACCCAGAGGGCCCAGAGATAGCTCTCCGAAACATGGAGTGACAAATCCTAATCTTGATCTATGCCAACCCAACAAAAACCTTCGGAGAAACCTGTAGAAAACCTTTATAATCACCCTTTTATGTTGTGAAGTTTGGTAGCACACAAAGTGTTCCTCCGGCATTCGGGCGTTGCATAATCTCATAGTCTGAGGAACATGTATAAGTCATGAAGAAAGCAGTAGCAATGAAACTGTAATGATCATGATGCTAAGCTAACGGATGGGTCTTGTCCATCACATCATTCTCCTAATTATGTGATCCCGTTCATCAAATGACAACACATGTCTATGGTTAGGAAACATAACCATCTTTGATTAATGAGCTAGTCAAGTAGAGGCATACTAGGGACACTATGTTTTGTCTATGTATTCACACATGTACTAAGTTTCCGATTAATACAATTCTAGCATGAATAATAAACATTTATCATGAAATAAGGAAATAAATAATAACTTTATTATTGCCTCTAGGGCATATTTCCTTCATTGTACCCCCACCATATGCAACATGGCGGTCAACAGGACCCTCGTCGACGGCGGAGCCGGCCTCAACGTGCTCTCCGCGGAGGCGTTCGGCCTGTTGCACGTTCCTCCCGGCCGCATCCGCCCCACCAAGCCCTTCTCCGGGGTCGGCAGTGGCTTCACCCGCCCTCTAGGGCAAATCCGTCTCCCAGTTACCTTCGGGACCCGCGACAACTACCGCACCGAGCTCGTCGACTTCGTCATCGCCCGGATCGACCTGCCATATAATGCCATCCTTGGATACCCCGCCAAGGACAAGCTCTACTACGCGGTACAACTATGTTTCCCGTAGGGCGAGAAGGTCTCCAACAACATCACGGAATTTGAGGGCTTGCTCGCCGGTCTCAGGGCCGCGGCAGTGCTGGGGGTGAAGCGCCTCACCATCAAGGGCGATTCCCAGCTCCTCGTCAACTTATCCAACAAGGAGTACACACCCAAGTTCGAGCACATGGAGGTATACCTAGAAGAGGTACGCAAGATGGAGAAGCGGTTCTTGGGCTTGGAACTGCAGCACATGCCGCGAGGGATGAACTGCAGCCAAGAGAGCCTCCCAAAGACTCCCCCAGGAGCCGGGAGTGTTTGAGGAGCGGCTCTTCAAGCCATTTGTGGCTCCCCCACCGCAGCTCTAGAACCGCCTTAGGAGGATCTGCCTCAGGCGCCTGTGACTGGCGCCCCAGCATGTGGTCATCCCACAAGGGCCCTCCTACTGCTTGCGCTCGAGCCTCAGGAGGGGTGCTGGACTAAGGAGTTCAAGGTGTACCTGCTTCAAGGGACCTTGCCAGAGAAGGAGGAGGATGCCAAGCGCGTGGCTCATCAAGCCACCGCGTAGTGAATCCATGATGGTGAGTTATATCGCATAAGGCCCCATGACGTTTCGTTGCAATGCATCTCTAGGGAGAAGGGACTTGAGCTACTAGCGGACATACATGGTGGGGACTGCGGGCATCATTCCTCATCATGCACTCTGGTGGGTGATACGTCATTTTTCATCATGCTTTTATATCGATATTTATCGCATTATGGGCTGTTATTTCAGGGTATGTCACAATACTTATGGCTATTCTCTCTTATTTTACAAGGCTTACCATGAAGAGGGATAATGCCGGCAGCTGGAATTCTGGCTGGAAAAGGAGCAAATATTGGAGACCTATTCTGCGCAACTCCAAAAGTCCTGAAACTCCACGGAATATCTTAAAAGAAATAAAGAAAAATCATCGCCAAAGATGAAGGCCAGGGGGCCCACACCCTGCTCACGAGGGTGGGGGGCGCGCCCCTCCCCCTGGGTGCGCCCCCTACCTCGTGGCCCCCCTGGTGGATCTCCTATGCCATCTTCTCCTGTATGAAGTCTTTCGATGAGAAAAAATCAGAAGCAACCTTTCGGGACGAGACTCTGCCGCCACGAGGCGAAACCTTGGCGGAACCAATCTAGGGCTCTAGCAGAGCTGTTCTGCCGGGGACACTTCCCTCTGGGAGGGGGAAATCATCGTCATCATTATCACCAACGCTCCTCTCATCGGGAGAGGGCAATCTCCATCAACATCTTCACCAGCACCATCTCATCTCCAAACCCTAGTTCATCTCTTGTATCCAATTCTTGTCTCCAAGACCGGGATTGGTGCTAGTAGGTTGCTAGTAGTGTTGATTACTCCTTGTAGTTGATGCTAGTTGGTTTATTTGGTGGAAGATCATATGTTCAGATCCTTTATGCACATTATATCCCCTCTGATTATGAACATGAATATGCTTTGTGAGTAGTTACGTTTGTTCCTGAGGACAAGGGGGAAGTCTTGCTATTAGTAGTCATGTGAATTTGGTATTCGTTCGATATTTTGATAAGATGTATGTTGTCTAACCTCTAGTGGTGTTATGTGAACGTCGACTACATAACACTTCACCATTATTTGGCCCTAGAGGAAGTCATTGGGAAGTAATAAGTAGATGATGGGTTGCTAGAGTGACAGAAGCTTAAACCCTAGTTTATGCGTTGCTTCGTAAGGGGCTGATTTGGATCCATATGTTTCATGATATGGTTAGGTTTACCTTAATACTTTTGTTGTAGTTGCGGATGCTTGCAATAGAGGTTAATCATAAGTGGGATGCTTGTCCAAGTAAGGGCAGTACCCAAGCACCGGTCCACCCACATATCAAATTATCAAAGTACCGAACGCGAATCATATGAGCGTGATTGTTGTGGGCAACGAACACCTATGGGGCAGGGCCCCTTTCGGTCCGGCAAGGGAGCGGAGAGCGCACGAAGAGCGGATCGAGGCGGAGCACGCGAGGGGTTTTTACCCAGCTTCGGAGCTCTCCGGAGAGATAATACTCCTACTGCTGCATTGTGATTGTATTCTGTTCTTGCTTGAGAGCGTGAGAGTGATGTAGTTTCGAATGAGTCGAACCCCTTCTACGTTGCGCATGGGCCTCCTTTTATAGGCACAAGGGGTCACCGACAGGTGGCAACGCAGTCGAGGGTACAAATGTAAAAAGGGTGGTTGGTACAACTGCTATCTACAGTGCACCCTACCTAACTCTGACGGCAGGGGACAAGAGCATTTAATGCCCATCCGCATCGCCTAAACAGTGCAAAAAAGCGACCGTTAGGGGCGCCACCGCTTGCCACGATGGCCTTCTCGTCATCTCCATTTGCCACCTCGCACCGCTTAGCTGCACAGCTTCCCGCCACGTGCATCTGGAATGGTCTCAGGGCGACAGGTCGACGGGTGCGCTCGAGCGTGGGCACAGGGTGGTGGCTTCACCGCGGCAACCGCCTTGCCGCGGTCGTTGTCTTGTTGCGCCCGAAAGCTTGTCGCTCGTCGGGTCTTTCTGGGATGCGCGGCGCGTTGTGGCAAGTTCTTTGAAGTGCCTTGGTTGGCCCTCCCGGCAAGCTCCTCTTGCCGGGGCCTTGTCCTTCCCGGCAAGCTCCTCTTGCCGGAGCCTTGTCTTCCTAGTTAAAACACTTTGTTCTTGAATGGCATCAATAGGAACTATGGAGGATCTTGGCGGACGCCTGGCAAGCCTTGCCGCGGGACGCTGCAAATGCCCGTGCACAAGTTCGGGATACTAAGGTACCCCTACTTTAGTACACCGACAGGAGCCCCCGGGCCTGGGCCACACACGATGCCGAGCGCTGTTGGGCCAGGCCCAAAACAGGGCACGGGCACACGCGGCCTGGGTCCATACCAAATCTAACTCCGTATCCACCGCGCCCTCTCGTAACGGCACGTGTCAAACGCGGCGTCGTGGGAGAGATCGTGGGCGATTCTTTAATCGAAAAAGGCATAACGTTCGCCTCCTCCTCTTTATAAGCAGGGGAAACAGGGGCCGTTCCCCCACCTTCGCCACTTGTAGTTGCTTCCTCAGAAATCTCCGCCGCTCCCCTTCGCTTCTCAAAGCCGAAAGAGAGCAGCGCTCCGCCGCCCGTCGCCGCCGTCAATGCCCTCTCCCTCCCCCACCGCTTCCTCCATGGCTCCGAAGACCGGGAAGGGTGCGAAGTCAGCCGAGGCGCTGCGCAAGGAGAGAGCACCCCCCCCCCGAGCTCACCGTGAAGGAGCTGCGGGGGTGGCTCTATCTCTTCTGGTCGACGGAGACGCAGGCGCATCCGCGCACGCAGGTACTCTCCGCCGAAGCTTCTACTTCGAAGCGGTGTCCAAAAGGATACTACTTCTTCCCTTTGTTCTTCTATTGCGGGCTCTGCCCGCCCTTTTCCGATTTCTTCTATGATATCATGAATACCTACGGGTTTCATCTCCTTGACTTCACCCCCAACGCCGTTCTGACAATGGCGGTTTTCGTACATCTTTGCGAGAACTTCGTTGGAATCCACCCAAATGTTGCCCTCTTTCGCCACTACTTCATGCCCCGGGCCGAGAAGGGAGAGCCCTTAGCTGGCGGGATCGCCTGGATCTCGAGAATCGGCATGAAGGAGGTCTATCTGGAGGGGGAGCTTCGCAGCAAATGGGAGGAGTGGCGAGCGGAGTGGTGTTGGATTGTTGATGAGAACCCGCATCCATTCACCAACTTGCGCCAAGCCCGAGTAGTGCGCGGCGGCGACTGGAGCGCCCTAGCGGCGGACGATGCCAGATTGAAGATCGCCACCACCCGGATCTTCCGGCTCAGGCTTGCGGGGCTCACTGTAGGGGCTGTTGGCGCGGACTTTCTTCGCCGCCGCATCGCCCCTCTGCAAGAGAGGGGGAGACCCGCCTGGCTGTTCGGGGGTCCGGCGGATATCATGAGGCTGCGCCCAGGCCTCAATTTTAACTTCACTGTCATGGAGTTGGATGGGACGCTCAAGGAACTATTCAAGCACGACCCCAACCATCCCGAGTGGTTCAGGCTGCCGCAGGGCGTCGTCCCGTTGTGCAACAACTCCCAGCTCGATCGCATCCGCGCAATGATGCCGGAGTGCGACTCGCATGGGATTATCCCAACGTGGCAGGAGCCCGCCGACGACGTCGTGCATCAATTCTTCGACGACTTGGTGGAGGTGGCGGTCCGTGCCGACGAGCAGAGGCTTCTCACCCGCGACACCACTGATGATGAGATGCGGCGCATCGCCACCAGGGCGGAGGAGGCCGCGGCAGCCGCCGCCGCGGGCGAGTTCGGGTTTACTTTGGAGGAGGCAGAGGCAGCCAAGGCGGCAAGCCTTGCCGACCAAGAGGATCTTGGCGGGGAGGTCGTTGGCGAGGGGGAGCCCGAAGCCGAAGCGAGCGAGCCTGCCGGGGGCGCAAGTGGCCAGCCGTCTTCAAGCAACGTGCCGCAGACGGGGCCCTCAGTGCAGCCCCCAGCTCAACCAAGAAGGCGCCTCCGCAGGACCGGAGACACAGCAGGGCGGCAAACGGGCCAACAGCCGCCGCGCCGCAGGACACGCTCCACCGCGCCAAGCACCGCTGCCACGGGAGCATCTCACGCCGCACCGGCAACTGGGGCGGGGTCTTCTCGGGCCGCCTCTTCCGATCCTGCCGCAGCTCCCGCCAAGCGTCCAAGGGAGCCTACTCCTTCGCCTCGTCATGCTGAAAGGGTTCCAGACTTTGACCTCTCCGCGCTCAGCTTCGACGAGGAGGAAGAAGAGGAGGACGAGTAAGTCTTTTCTTTTTGTTGTACTTATGGTTCTTCAATTCTTGCTGTTTCTTGTCTTGTTTCTGTTCTGCTTTCTTCTGAACCTTGTTCCTTTCCAGGACTCTGTCCCAGAGAGCGGCGAAGAGGGCCAAGGTCCCCGTGGTTGTCATCGAGGATGATCCTGCTGTGGCAACAGAGGACGCATCCGAGACCACCTTGTCGGACCCGGCAGTCTCTCCCCGAAGCAGCCCCCAGCGCAGCCCCCAGCGTAAGTATTTGTTCACTTCCTGTTGTGGGGCGCGCATGGGTGCTCTTTCCTTGGTGACATTTTTTTTATTGGTTTGCTTGTGTAGGAGCAGAACAGGCTCACCAGGAACAACCAGAAGCTGCCCCTGAGGTGCTATCTGCTTCGACTACGCCGCCAAGGGGTGACTCTCCAGCAAGGGAGCGCTCTCCGGCAAGGGAGAGATCCCCGGCAAGGGAGGAGTCTCCGGCAAGGGGCAGCACCAACGACCCTCCAGTGGTGGAGCCCATGACCGTGGATCCCAGTACTGGTAATTTCCCTTACTTGAGACTTCCCTTGGATTCTTCTTCTTCTGATCTTCTTTTTTGGGTATTTGCTTGACTTTTTCTCCCTCTTCCTGTCTTCAGATCCTCCCTCCACTGAACCGATGGAGACCGAGGCCACCGGCGAGGAGAACGTGCACGACAATGTTGACGAAACCGCTGCCACCGAGGAAGAGGCCGGCGCTGATGATCCTGCCGATGAAGAGGCCGCCAAGGCTGCTGGTGCCAGAGCTGACGAGGGGTCCGGCGATCGCACTGACGACCCGGGGGCCGCAGGAGCGCAAGGCGCTACACCGACTGCCGACCCCTCCACCACTGACGCAGCGCCAGGGCCCGAAGAGCCCCAGCCCGGCGCCTACTTGAAGGCCGGCGAAGGTATCTTCATCAGGCTCCCCTGGGCGTCAAGCTCCAGGGGCGCCGGTCGAGGGAGAAGCTTTTGACGGGGAAGTGCTCGCCTCCGCTGGGCTGACAGTGGTGGACGCGCCAAGCAGCAGTAGCGGCGAGTCTGAGGAGGAGCTACTGCTCTGGAAGTTGGTGTCACTCTACCGCGCCCGCCAAGTGAAACTGGAGTCCCGGGAAGCGCTTGTTGCGCAGGCGGGAGTAGATATAGAGAAGCATGCGGAGGAGCTCCAGAGCCACAACCAAGAGGCCCTCCGGTCCATTGCAGAGGAGAGGGCACAGCTTGTCGAGGCGTGGAAGGCGTTCATCCTTGAGAAGGCTAAAGCCGAGGAGCAGCAGCGGCTTGCCGCCGAGGAGCTGTCCAAGCGGGAAGGTGAGCTGACGCAGAAGAAGGTCAACTTGGACAGCTATGAGGAGGAGCTCGCTGCACGTGAGGAGACACTTGGCGGGGCTCTCAAGGAAGCGAAAGATGCCGCAGCAGCTGCCGAGGCCGCCAAGAAGGAGCTGGAAGTGAGGGTGACGGAGCTAGAAGCCACCCTCAAGACAAAGAATGAAGAGCTTGCCGCGCTCCAGCGCAAGCGCGAGAAGGATGCCCTTGCCCATGGTGAGCTGCAGGGCCGTCTCTCTGAGAAGGGTAGGGAGCTGAACGCCGCCAAGGACGCCAATGCCGATCTCGAGCTGAAGCTGGCCACGCTGACGAAGACGCTGGACGGTGCCAGGAAGCGGGAGGAGGACTTGAAGCAGGAGATCAAGGCCAATGAGGCGCTGCTGACGAGGGCCGCCGAAACCCAGAATACCTTCAGGGCTACTGTGGAGCTCTGGATGGAAGGCCTCGTCAACATCGCCGCAGTCATCGACGAGGAGCTGGCGCAGCTGGAACTGGAGGGCTTCGGGTATTCCTCCGATGAAAACCTCCAGCCCAGCGCCAAGCTCACTCTGTTCTTCAAGGGCGTGGCGACGGCTCTCCAGCAACTCCGGGAAAGGATCCCAAGGCAGCTGGCTGACGAGTCGCGCGCAATCTGTGCCAGAGTCTTGGAGAAGGTGCTGGTGAAGGTGCTCTTCCGCATTCCGGGCCTCAACCTCACTAACGTCCTCAAGAAGCTGCCGGCGGGTGCTGATCTCGAAGAGCTCAAGGCCCTTGTCGCACCCATTGTGGACAAGGTGAATGAAGTCAGGAGGATCGACGGCGAGCGCCTGGATTAGGCCGCCCTTTTTCTCCTTTCCTTGCCGCTGCCATTTATGTTTTGAGAACAATTTAGTCAGTGCCATGACAAGTTACCTTTGTAATATAACTTTATCTTGGGCAGTATTTGTTATGTTATTTCCTTTACTTGATTCCTTCCTTTGTATGTTTTTACCCTACGCTTTTAGGGAACTTGCCGGCGCGGGCACCCTTGCCACGAGCGCTGAGTGCGGAACATCAGCAGCCTGCTGGCGGTGCTGCCTCCGGCAAGAAACCTTGTCGCAACTAGTTGCAGCACACTTAAGTTGTTGAGCGGACTCGAAACAAAGCAAGGGCGCAACTAGCTACGAGTTGGTTCCTCCGCTCACAGGTTTTCCATACAAAGCACGGTCGTTCAAGGAAGATAACTCAAAATTTTAAAAACGGATTGTGCTCAAACTTTGGCGACTTAGCTTTTCTGTCGTTTGCGTCCCGGCAAGGCTATACTTCTTTAAACGACGCCTGGTCCACACCATTATCTCCTCCTCCCCCCCCCCCCCCCCCCCCGTGAACTTGTGGGCGAAGGAACCTTCTTTTTGAGGAAAAGAAAGAAGAGAAAATAAAGATATGGAGCTTCAAGGCTCGTTATTGCTTACCGGGGGCAGGTGCTGCACAAAATGTCAGATAATGCATGCAAAAAAGAAAAAGGCATGAAATTTGACAAGATGTGCGAAGCACATGAGCTTTATTTATGCACGGTATCTGCGCCTGGCTTTGTACAAAGGGATACATGCAACAGCGGCAAGGCTTGTACAAGAGGTGGTTGCCGGAATAGGTTCCGGCAACCGCGCCTTATGGGTAAAACTTACGAAGATGCTCATTGTTCCAGGAGTTGCTCACCGGAAAGCCATCTTCGGTCTCAAGGCAGACAGCGCCAGGCCTAGTGACTCGTTTCACCCGATAAGGGCCTTCCCACTTTGGCGTCAACTTGTTGGAATTCTTGGCGGATTGAACGCACCAAAGAACAAGGTCGCCTTCCTCGAGACTTCTGGCATTGACTTTGCGGCTATGGTAGCGGCGCAAAGCTTGCTAATATCAAGCAGCTCGTACAGCAGCCTGAAGACGATCTTCCTCAAGGAGCAGCGCGTCATCTTGTCGCAGCTGCTCTTGCTCAAGCTCATCATAAGCGAGCACTCGAGGCAATCCGTATACGAGTTCCGTGGGGAGAACTGCCTCTGCTCCATAGACTAGAGCAAAAGGTGTCTGGCCAGTGGCTCGATTTGGCGTCGTCCTGATCGACCAAAGAACCACTGGCAGCTCCTCGATCCAATTCCTTCCGCACTTGTGCAGCCTGTCGAAAGTTCTGGTCTTGAGCCCACGCAGCACTTCAGCGTTTTCCCTCTCCGCTTGACCGTTGCTTCTCGGGTGAGCAACAGAAGCGAAGCAGACCTTGGCGCCAAGATCTTGGACGTATTGCATGAAGGTGCGGCTCATGAATTGTGTGCCATTGTTGGTGATGATCCTGTTAGGGACTCCGAAACGGCAAACAATTGACCTGAAGAACTTGACTGCTGACTGTGCTGTCACCTTCCTCACTGCTTCCACTTTCGGCCACTTTGTGAACTTGTCGACTGCCACGTACAAGTACTCAAAGCCCCCAGACCGAAAATGGCCAGGATAAAGGGATCGTCTGGAGAGCTTGAGCTGGTTGATGTATCTGCTTGGAGTGGAACTGGCACGCTTCACACTTGGTTACTTGTGCAGTTGCATCCTAGAGGGCTGTTGGCCAAAAGAAACCTTGCCGGAAAGCTTTGCTGGCAAGTGCTCTTGCGCCAATGTGATGACCACATATGCCTCCATGTATCTCTGCCAGCAGCTTCTGTCCATCTTCCCGGGGAATGCACTTCAATTTCACTCCGTTGAATCTCCTTCTGTACAGTATGTCGTCGACAAACTGGTACATACTTGATGGCCGGGCTACTCTCTCCGCTTCTTCTTGCTCTTCGGGAAGTTCTCCTGTCTAAAGGAAATGGACAATCTGCTGTGCCCATGCTGGAGCTTGTGGCTCAACAACAAGGACTAAAGGCACAAATGCTGCTGCGGGAACATCAGCTTCTACGGCAAGAACCTAAGGTTCAGATGGAGCTTGATGTTCCCCGGCAAGCTTGCCGGAGCAAAACTTGTCGGGAGCGTCTGCTTCAACGGAACAAACCCTTGGGCTTGTCGGAGCAGACTGCCCCTCAGCACTCTTTGTGTTGATCTTGGGGACCTTCTTGGCGGCGGCTTCGGGAAGCTCTGCCGGAAAGTAGTCGCCGGAAATCAACTTTCTCTTCTTATTCTGTTCGGTTGATGGTGTTACAGATGGTTGAGTTAGCTTGAGCACAAAAATCCCTGGTTCCACAGGTAACTTGAGTGCGGCGCACTTTGACAGGCCATCTGCAATGTCGTTCTGAGCTCTTGGAACATGTTCCATCTGCAGGCCGTCAAAATGTTCTTCCAACTTTCTCACTTGATCAATGTAAGCTTCCATCAACGGACTCTGGTAATCTTTGTTCACTTGGCGGACGACAAGCTGCGAGTCACCCCTGACAATAAGCTTCTTGATCCCAAGGTCTGCCCCGATCCTGAGACCAGCAAGCAAACCCTCATACTCTGCAGTATTGTTTGTCGCTTGCTCCTTGGGAAAGTGCATTTGGACGACGTACTTGAGGTGCTCTTCGGTGGGTGCGACGAGTAACACGCCCGCACCGGCGCCTTGCAGCGAGAAGGCACCATCAAAGTACATGATCCATTCTTTGCTTGCTTCCTTGACGGGGATGCTCGTCTCCGGAGTTTCCTCATCAGGTGTTGGCGTCCATTCTGCTATGAATTCTGCCAATGCTCGGCTCTGAATAGTTGAAGTACTCTCAAACTTGAGGCCAAAGCTTGACAATTCCAGTGCCCACTCGACAATCCTGCATGTTGCTTCTGGATTCTACAATATCCTCTTCAACGGAAAGCGAGTGACAACTGTAATCTCATGTGCTTGAAAGTAATGGCGCAGCTTTCTCGAGGCCATGAGAAGGCCGAAAAGCAATTTTTGCACACCAGAGTACCTTGATCTAGCCCCCTGCAGAAGGGAGCTGACAAAGTAAACTGGGCACTGCACCATTTTCTTCTGCTTCTCTTCTTGTGGCTGCGCAGATCCATCCTTATCGAGACCAGAGCTTGTCGAGGAAGCCCCCTGCTTGTCGCTGGATGTGCTTGTCGCGGCTGCTGGCTCGTCATCTGCCTCCCTCTCCGCTACTAACGCAGCACTGACCACTTGATTGGTTGCCGCTAGATATAGTAGCAACTTCTCTTGTGGCTTAGGTGCGACAAGTATTGGAGTGGAGGCAGATATCTCTTCAAGTCCTGCAGCGCAGCCTCCGCTTTCGGCGTCCATTTCATTGGACCTGCCTTTTTCAAAAGTTTGAAAAATGGCAGGGCGCGCTCAGCAGACTTAGAGATGAACCTGCTGAGAGCAGCTACGTAGCCGGCAAGCCTTCGTACATCCTTGACGCGCTTCGGTGCTTCAATCTGCTCAATGGCCTTGATCTTGTCGGGGTTGGCTTCTATCCCCCGTTGAGACACAAAGAACCTGAGAAGCTTGCCGGAGGGGATTCCAAACACGCACTTCTCGGGGTTGAGTTTGAGATTGATCTTGCACAGATTTGCAAAGGTCTCGTCCAAATCTTGGATCAGAGTTGCTTTGTCTTTGCTTTTGACCACTATGTCATCCATGGAGGCTTCTACATTTCTGTGCAACTGTGGCTCAAAAGCTTCGTGAACTACCCTTGCAAATGTTGAACCAGCATTCTTTAGTCCGAAAGGCATCCGTACAAAGCAGTATGTGCCACATGGAGTAATGAATGCGGTTTTCTCCTCATCCTCTTCTGCCATAAAAATATGATGATATCCTGAATATGCATCAAGAAATGAAAGCAAATCACATCCTGCCGTGGAGTCGACAATCTGGTCAATGCACGGCAAGGGAAATGTATCTTTGGGACAAGCTTTATTAACATCAGTGAAGTCAATACAAAGCCTCCATTTCCCGTTCGCCTTGCGTACGACTACAGGATTGGCCAACCACGTAGGATGGAGCACTCCTCTGACCAGGCCTGCTGCTTCCAACTTCTTGATCTCTTCAGCAATGAATTCTTGGCGCTCCACTGCTTGCTTCCTAACTTTCTGCTTGACGGGCCGCGCGTGAGGACAGACGGCAAGGTGGTGCTCAATTACTTTCCTGGGAACACCGGGGATGTCAGATGGTTGCCATGCAAACAGATCGACATTCGCCCGCAGGAAAGCAACGAGCGCGCTTTCCAATTTAGGATCAAGCGTGGCACTGATGGTGAAGGTACCACCAGTGCCGTCTTCCTTGGCGGCCACTTTCTTGGTCTCTGGCGGAGCTGCCTTCGCCTTCTTACACTTGCCGGTGGAGCTCAATGGTGCGTCCTCGACGGTAGCGCAGCACTCCGAAGAGGTGCGCTTGCCGGAGTGGGCATCAGAGCTCTTGCCGGACTTGGTCTTCTTCTTCCCCCCGGGAGCTTCAGCGGCAAGTGGCTTGCGTTCGGCTGCGGCTGCTGCTTCCCGGTAGATCTTGTCGGTACAGATAAGAGCATCTTTCTTGTCGCCAGGGACAGAGATGACGCTTATCGGACCAGGCATCTTGAGCACGTTGTACGCGTAATGAGAGGCTGCCATGAACTTGGCGAGCGCTGGACGACCGAGTATCCCATTGTAAGGCAATGGGAAATCAGCAACGTCAAAGGTGACCCTCTCAGTCCTAAAGTTTAGCTCGCTGCCAAATGTTACTGGCAACGTGATCTTCCCCTTCGGCTTGCTCCTTCCTGGATTGATTCCTTGGAATGTACCGGTTTCTTCGAGCTCGCTGTCGGGGATCTGGAGCTTCTTGAGTACCGTGGAGGAAATCAGATTCAAGCCGGCCCCGCCGTCAACCAGCATCTTTGTGACCTTGAGGTTGCGGATAGTTGGTGAAACCAACATCGGCAAGCACCGGACCGCAGTTATGCGGTCAGGGTGATCCTCAACGTCAAAGATGATGGGCGTGCTGGACCACTTCAGAGGCTTGCGTGACTCAACTGGTGGTTCTGCTGCATTCACTTCCCGAACCCATTGTTTGAGCTGGCGGTGCGAAGTATGCAGAGAAGCACCACCGTCAACGCACAGAACCTCTGTTGCTTTCTAGAATTCCTGCTCGTCGGCCTCATCGTCTTCCATGTCTTCATCGTCGTCTTCATCTTCATCCTTGTCGCGGCCGCGGGGAGGCATGTCTCCTTGCCGCTGCTTGGCCTTGCCGCGGCGCCCTCCCCGGCCGGGACGCTTCTTGCCGGATCCTCCACCACCTTCTTGGGCCTTCTCCTTGTCGCGTCGCTCGTATTAAGCTTTCTGCAGTTCAACAAGCTGCTCAACTTTCTTGCAGGTCTGGAGATCATGGCCCTTGGTGCGGTGGATCTTGCAGTACTGCTTGCCGGAGCCGTCCAGCTTGTCGGCGGCCACCACAGCCTCGCTGTACTTACCAGCTTTGGCCTTCTCGGCGCCTCCTCCATTGCCGGACTGCTCGACAACTAGCACATCCTTAGCTTTCCTCTTCCTGTTGTTCCGCCTCTGGTTTTTCCTTGCCGGTGCGGCATCCTCAATATCAGACCCTTCTGCTCCTGCATTCTCTCCGGGGAGTTTCCTCCCCTCTTCAGCACGTGCGCACCTGTCGGCCAGGGCATATAGCTCGCTGACATCTCTGATCTTGCACATCGCCATCTCCTCCCTCATCCTGCGATTATGCACGTTCTGATGAAATGCACTGATAACCACGGCAGAGTGGACGTCTGGGATGTTGCGCTGCACTTGGCTGAATCTCTGAATATACTTGCGCAGGGGCTCTCCTTCCTTCTGGGCGAGAAGATGAAGATCACTTTCCTGGCCATGGGGCTTGTGGCCGCCTGTGAAGGCGCTGACAAACTGATGACACAGGTCCGCCCATGAGGAGATGGAGTCGTCCGGCAAGTGCATGAGCCAGGATCTGACATTGGGCTTGAGTACCAGCGGGAAGTAGTTGGCAAGGATCTTATCGTCGCGCCCCCCGGCAACTTGCACCGCAATGGTGTAGATGCTGAGGAACTCCGACGGATGCAACCTGCCATCATACTTCTCCGGTACATCTGGCTTGAAGTTCTTGGTACTGGGCCACTGGACTTGCCGCAGCTCACGAGTAAACGCATGGCAACCTACCGCGTACGGCAAGTCGCCTGGTTCCCCTGGCGCATGCATGTCGACAGCGGGCCCAGCGCGCTGTTCTGACTGACGTCGCACTTCTCTTCGACGCTCGATGCGTGTACGAGCGTCTTCGTGCTGTCGTTCTTGAAGAATTTGGCGTTGATCGCGACGAGCTCGTGGATCTGACGACGCCGTGGAGTCGGTGTCGAGGTTGACCCGGCGAGTTGGCGACCTTGGCCTTCGGGGCAGGGAGTGCATGGTGGTTGCACCCCCACCAGTCTTGTCGCCACCGGCTTGCGCATGGGCGTCTTGCCGCGGCTTCGATGTGCTCGGTTGCCGGGGAGTGTCGTCGTTGGCGAAGCCGATGAGGCTCTGAATGGTGGCCCTCCAATCGTCAATCTTGTCTGGCGCTGGAGGGTAATCTAGAAGCAGTTGGGCCCGGGCCAATGCTTCTTCTGGAGTCTTGGGTGGCGGCGGCGAACGGCGCGAGGAGCGAGATATGCTCGCACTTCTAACAATGTTAGAAGGAGCAGCATCTCGTCCGGGCGACCGCGCCGCGCTCGCGCCAGCATGTTGACGTGCATGCTGATCTTGAGCGTCCCGAGATCCACCAGCTTGGCCTTGACCCAACGAACGTATGGTACCGCGTGTGCCATGACGTTGTCGGTCCCATGCCTCCTGAGATGGGCGCGGTGCGTGTACGGACGCCGAGGTTTGCGCGGCCTTGTCCTTGGACCTGGCGGCGGCATGAGCTCCCTCGTCGATGCCCGTTCCTCCGCCAGCGTCTACCCCACTACCCGTTTGCTCCAGTGGCGGTGGGATCGACGTGGACGGAGTGGCCACCTCCGAAGCCTTCTTCTTCGGTGGCATGTTGAAGATGATGATGAAGAAAACGAAGATCTAGCTCGCGTGAACGCCGGATCAGGTTCACGCAACCTCGACGCCCCCCTACCTGGCGCGCCAAAGATGTCGTGGGGAACGAACACCTATGGGGCAGGGCCCCTTTCGGTCTGGCAAGGGAGCGGAGAGCGCACGAAGAGCAGATCGAGGCGGAGCACGCGAGGGGTTTTTACCCAGCTTCGGAGCTCTCCGGAGAGATAATACTCCTACTGCTGCATTGTGATTGTATTCTGTTCTTGCTTGAGAGCGTGAGAGTGGTGTAGTTTCGAATGAGTCGAACCCCTTCTACGTTGCGCATGGGCCTCCTTTTATAGGCACAAGGGGTCACCGACAGGTGGCAACACAGTCGAGGGTACAAATGTAAAAAGGGTGGTTGGTACAACTGCTATCTATAGTGCACCCTACCTAACTCTGACGGCAGGGGACAAGAGCATTTAATGCCCGTCCGCATCACCTAAACAGTGCAAAAAAGCGACCGTTAGGGGCGCCACCGCTTGCCACGATGGCCTTCTCGTCATCTCCATTTGCCACCTCGCACCGCTTGGCTGCACAGCTTCCCGCCACGTGCGTCTGGAATGGTCTCAGGGCGACACGTCGACGGGTGCGCTGGAGCATGGGCACAGGGTGGTGGCTTCGCCACGGCAAGCGCCTTGCCGCGGTCGTTGTCTTGTCGCGCCTGAAAGCTTGTCGCTCATCGGGACTTGCCGGGACGCGCGGCGCATCGCGGCAAGTTCTTTGAAGTGCCTTGGTTGGCCCTCCCGGCAAGCTCCTCTTGCCGGGGCCTTGTCCTTCCCGGCAAGCTCCTCTTGCCGGAGCCTTGTCTTCCTAGTTAATACACTTTGTTCTTGAATTGCATCAATAGGAACTACGAAGGATCTTGGCGGACGCCCGGCAAGCCTTGCCGCGGGACGCTGCAACTGCCCGTGCACAAGTTCGGGATACTAAGGTACCCCTACTTTAGTACACCGACAGTGATGAATCCTAGCTTGACGATATTCCCATGTGTCCACGGGAGCGTTTTTCCTATTATAAGAGTTTGTCCAGGCTTGTCCTTTGCTACAAAAAGGATTGGGCCACCATGCTGCACTTTATTTACTTTTTTTACTTGTTGCTCGTTACCATTTATATTATCACAAAACTATTTGTTACCACTTATTTCAGTACTTGCAGAGAACACCTTGCTGAAAACTGCTTATCATTTCCTTCTGCTCCTCCTTGGGTTCGACGCTCTTACTTATTGAAAGGACTACGATAGATCCCCTATACTTGTGGGTCATCAAGACTCTTTTCTTGCGCCATTGCCGGGGAGTGTAGCGCCTTTGTAAGTGGAATTTGGTAAGGAAAAATTTATATAGTGTGCTGAAATTTTCTGTCACTTGTTACGATGGAAAGTGAATCTCCGAGGGGCTTGTTCGGGGTATCTTCACCCCGTCCAGTAGGGCAAAGAGTTGCTCCTCAACCTACTGAACCTATTGAAAATGAAATTCCTTTTGAATTTCCTTCGGGTATTATGGAAAAACTGCTGGCTAATACTTTTACAGGAGATGGGACAAGGCATCCCGACGAGCATCTACACTATTTGGATGATATTTGTGGATTATTTAAGCTTGCAGGTATACCTGATGATGTTGTTAAGAAGAAGGCTTTCCCTTTATCTTTGAAGGGAGACGCATCGACATGGTATAGGCTATGTGATGATACGAAATCATGGAACTATAAAAGAATGAAATTGGAATTTCATCAAAAGTATTACCCTATGCATCTTGTTCATCGTGATCGCAATTGTATATATAATTTTTGGCCTCGCAAAGGAGAAAGCATCGCTCAAGCTTGGGGAGGCTTAAATCCATGTTATATTAATGCCCCAATCATGAGCTCTCAAAATTGACAATTCTTCAGAATTTTTATGCTCGGCTCTCTGATAATAATAAAACCATGCTCGATACTTCTTGTGCTGGCTCTTTTATGATGAAGACTATTGAATTCAGATGGAATTTATTGGATAGAATTAAACGCAACTCTGAAGATTGGGACCTTGACGAAGGTAAGGAGTCAGGTATGACACCTAAGTTTGATTGTGTTAAATCTTCTATGGATACCGATATTTTCCGTAAGTTTAGCACTAAATATGGACTTGACTCTGAGATAGTAGCTTCTTTCTGTGAATCCTTTGCTACTTATGTTGATCTCCCCAAGGAGAAGTGGTTTAAATATCATCCTCCCATAGAAGTAAAAGTAGATGCACCTATTAAAGTTGAAGGAGAAACCATCACTTATTATGATCCTATTGTTCCTACCTCTTATGTTGAGAAACCACCTTTCCCTGCTAGAGTAAAGGATCGTACTAAAGCTTCGACTGTTGTTCGTAAAAGCAATATTAGAACTTGTACACCTCCAGAGCAAGTCAAAGTAGAACCTAATATTGCTATTGTTAAAGATCTTCTGTCCGATAATATTGATGGGCATGTCATTGAATTCTCTGGTGAATCTGCTAGAATTGCTAAACCCTGTGATAGAGATAGACATAGACCTGTGGTAGGCGTGCCTGTTATTTCTGTTAAAATAGGAGATCATTGTTATCATGGCTTATGTGATATGGGTGCTAGTGCTAGTGTTATACCCATTGGCTTATACAAAGAAATTATGCATGAGATTGCACCTACTGAGTTAGAGGAAATTGATGTTACGATTAAACTTGCCAATAGAGATACTATATCTCCAATGGGAATCATTAGAGATGTTGAAGTCTTGTGTGTGAAAACCAAATATCCCGCTGATTTTCTTGTTCTTGGTTCTCCACAAGATAGCTTTTGTCCCATTATATTTGGTAGACCCTTCTTGCGTACTGTTAATGCTACGATAGATTGCGAAAAGAATGTTGTTACTGTTGGCTTGGATGATATGGTTCATGAGTTTAATTCCTCTAAATTTAGTAAACAACATCGTGAGGAAGAATTGCCTAGTAAGGATGAAATTATTGGTCTTGCTTCTATTGCTGTACCTCCTAGTGATCCTTTAGAACACTATTTGCTAGACCATGAAAATGATATGTTCATGAATGAAAGAAGGGAAATAGATGAAGTATTCTTCAAACAGAAACCTATTCTGAAACACAATTTGCCTGTTGAAATTTTAGGGGATCATCCTCCACCCAAGGGTGATCCCGTGTTTGAGCTTAAATCATTGCCTGATAATCTTAAGTATGCTTATCTTGATGAAAAGAAAATATATCCTGTTATTATTTGTGCTAACCTTTCAGAGCATGAAGAAGAAAGATTATTGAAAACTCTGAAAAAGCACCGTGCTGCTATTGGATATACTCTGGATGATCTTAAGGGCATCAGTCCCACTCTATGTCAACATAAAATAAATTTAGAAGCTGATGCCAAACCAGTTTGTGATCCTCAATGACGTTTGAATCCTAAAATGAAAGAAGTGGTAAGAAAGGAAATACTCAAGCTTCTGGAGGCAGGTATAATTTACCCCATTGCTGATAGTCAGTGGGTAAGTCCTATCCATTGTGTCCCTAAGAAGGGAGGTATTACTGTTGTCCCTAATGATAAAGATGAATTGATCCCGCAAAGAATTATCACAGGTTACAGGATGGTAATTGATTTCCGCAAATTAAATAAAGCTACTAAGAAAGATCATTACCCCTTACCTTTTATTGATCAAATGCTAGAAAGATTATGCAAACATACACATTATTTCTTTCTTGATGGTTATTCTGGTTTCTCTCAAATACCTGTGTTGGCTAAAGATCAATCAAAGACTACTTTTACATGCCCTTTTGGTACTTTTGCTTATAGACGTATGCCTTTTGGTTTATGTAATGCACCTGCTACCTTTCAAAGATGCATGATGGCTATATTCTCTGATTTTTGTGAAAAGATTTGTGAGGTTTTCATGGACGACTTTTCCGTCTATGGTTCCTCTTTTGATGATTGCTTGAGCAATCTTGATCGAGTTTTGCAGAGATGTGAAGAAACTAATCTTGTCTTGAATTGGGAAAAGTGCTACTTTATGGTTAATGAAGGTATTGTATTGGGGCACAAAGTTTCTGAAAGAGGTATTGAAGTTGATAAAGCCAAGGTTGACGCTATTGAAAAGATGCCATGTCCCAAGGACATCAAAGGTATAAGAAGTTTCCTTGGTCATGCCGGATTTTATAGGAGGTTCATTAAGGACTTCTCAAAAATTTCTTGGCCTCTGACTAATTTATTACAAAAAGACGTACCATTTGTCTTTGATGATGATTGTGTAGAAGCATTTGAAATACTTAAGAAAGCATTAGTCTCTGCACCTATTGTTCAGCCACCTGATTGGAATTTACCCTTTGAAATTATGTGTGATGCTAGTGATTATGTTGTAGGTGTTGTTCTAGGGAAAGAGTTGATAAGAAATTAAATGTTATCCATTATGCTAGTAAGACTCTAGACAATGCTCAAAGAAATTATGCTACTACTGAAAAGGAACTCTTAGCAGTTGTGTTTGCCTGTGATAAATTCAAACCCTATATTGTTGATTCTAAAGTAACTATTCACACCGATCATGCTGCTATTAAATATCTTATGGAAAAGAAAGATGCTAAACCTAGACTTATTAGATGGGTTCTCTTGCTGCAAGAATTTGATTTGCATATTGTTGATAGAAAAGGAGCTGAGAACCTACTTGCAGACAACTTATCTAGGTTAGAGAATGTTCTTGATGACCCACTACCTAGTGATGATAGCTTTCCTGATGAGCAATTAAATGCCATAAGTACTTCTCGTAGCACTCCGTGGTATGCTGATTATGCTAATTATATTGTTGCTAAATTTATACCACCTAGCTTCACTTATCAACAAAAGAAAAAGTTCTTTTATGATTTGAGACATTACTTTTGGGATGACCCACATCTTTATAAAGAAGGAGTAGATGGTGTTATTAGACGTTGCGTACCTGAGCATGAATAGGAACAGATCCTACGCAAGTGTCACTCCGAAGCTTATGGAGGACATCACGCTGGAGATAGAACTGCACATAAGGTATTGCAATCGGGGTTTTATTGGCCTACTCTCTTCAAGGATGCCCGTAAGTTTGTTTTGTCTTGCGATGAATGTCAAAGAATTGGTAATATCATTAGACGTCAAGAAATGCCTATGAATTATTCAATTGTTATTGAGCCATTTGATTTTTGGGGTTTTCATTATATTGGACCTTTTCCTGCCTCTAATGGTTACACTCATATTTTAGTTGCTGTTGATTACGTTACTAAGTGGGTAGAAGCTATTCCAACTAGTAGTGTTGATCATAACACTTCTATTAAAATGCTTAAGGAAGTTATTTTTCCGAGGTTTGGAGTCCCTAGATACTTAATGACTGATGGTGGTTCACACTTTATTCATGGTGCTTTCCGTAAGATGCTTGCTAAATACGATGTTAATCATAGAATTGCATCTCCTTATCACCCGCAGTCTAGTGGTCAGGTAGAGTTGAGCAATAGAGAGCTCAAATTAATTTTGCAAAAGACTGTCAATAGGTCTAGAAAGAATTGGTCCAAAAAACTGAATGATGCATTATGGGCCTATAGAACTGCGTACAAAAATCCTATGGGTATGTCTCCGTATAAAATGGTTTATGGAAAAGCATGTCATTTACCTATTGAATTAGAACATAAGGCATATTGGGCTATCAAAGAGCTCAATTATGACTTCAAACTTGCCGGTGAGAAGAGGTTGTTTGATATTAGCTCACTTGATGAATGGAGAACCCAGGCTTATTAAAATGCCAAGCTGTTTAAAGAAAAAGTTAAAAGGTGGCACGATAAAAGGATACAAAAGCGTGAGTTTAATGTAGGTGACTATGTATTGCTACACAACTCTCGTTTAAGATTTTTTGCAGGAAAACTTCTCTCCAAATGGGAAGGTCCTTACGTTATCGAGGAGGTCTATCATTCCGGTGCCATAAAAATCAACAACTTCGCAGGTACAAATCCGAAGGTGGTAAACGGTCAAAGAATCAAACATTATATCTCAGGTAATCCCATAAATGTTGAAACCAATGTTATTGAAACCGTAACCCCGAAGGAATACATAAGGGACACTTTTCAGAATGTTCCAGACTCCGAAAAGGAATAGGAATGTGGTACGGTAAGTAAACCAACCCCAAAACAATTTTTAAAAAGCAATATTTCTCTGCTTTGGAATATTTAGAAAAATAGAAAAATAAGTAGCAGTCCGGGGAGGACACGAGGCCTCCACGGGGGTGGAGGGCGCGCCATACCCCCCTAGGCGCGCCCCCCTACCTCGTGAGCACCCCGTGTGCCCTCTGGACTCCGTTTTCTTGCACGATACATATTTTGGTCGGTAAAAATTCATTATATATTCTCCCGAAGGTTTTGACGACCGTATCACACAAATATCCTCTGTTTTCGTTTCGAGATGTTTCCGTTGCAGATTTGAGGATTCCGGAGACTTGATCATCCTTCTATGAGGGTGAGCCTATGCCATGGAAGGTGGACGACAACCTTCCATCATCAACAGCACCTCCACCGCCAACAACAAAGAAGGAGATATAATCACATGGGTATGGGCACTCCCCTTGGCAACTGCCAAGCTTGGGGGAGGTGCCCCGGTATCGTATCACCATCACAACTCCTATCTTTACCGTTTTTCTTAGTTCGATCCTATTAGTAGTATCTTGATTTAGTAGAATAAAGTCATGGCACGATCTAGTTTTGAGTTTTGCTTTATGATCCCTCTATGCAATCGAGTCCGTGAGCTATATATAATAAGATTAGTGTTGAGTCAAGGGCTTGATTACTTTGCCATGATCTTGGGTGAATAAAGAAAAGAATAAAAAGAAACATAGAGTTTATATTGATCTTAGTGAAAGTAATGACTCCACATAGAAAGAGTATGATGATTAAAAGTTGTTGGGAGTTGGCAAATATAGCTTTGGTCATCGTTGCAATTAATAGGAAGTAATAAGGAGAGAGAGGTTTCACATATAGATATATTATCATTGACATCTTTTATGATTGGGAGCACTCATTAAAATATGACATGCTAAAGAGTTGATGTTGGACAAGGAAGACAATATAATGAGTTATGCTTTCTTACATCTGAGATAAAGTATGTTGTCATGGTTCCTCTACCGTGTTGAGCTTGCCTTGCCCCCTCATGCTAGCCAAATTCTCAGCACCAAGTAGATATACTACTTGTGCTTCCAAATACCCTTAAACCAATTTAGCCATGAGAGTCCACCATATCTACCTATGGATTGAGTAAGATCCTTCAAGTAAGTTGTCATCGGTGCAAGCAATAAAAATTGCTCTTTAAATATGCATGACTTATTAGTGCAGGGAAATAAGCTTTGTACGAACTTGTTGTGGACGCAACAAAAGTGACGGACTGCATAATAAAGGTTCACATACAAGGGGCAATATAAAGTGATGTTCTTTTGCATTAAGATTTTGTGCATCCAACCATAAAAGCGCATGGCAACCTCTGCTTCCCTCTGCGAAGGGCCTATCTTTTATTATTATCCTCTACTTTATGCAAGAGTCACGGCGATCTTCACCTTTCCTTTTTCATTTTATCCTTTGGCAAGCTCAGCATGTTGGAAAGAACATGATATATATATAATTGGATGTGGGGGAGCATGAATTATTATTATTGACATTACCCTCGAGGTAAAAGGTTGTGGGGCAAAACTACAAGCCCCTATCTTTCTCTGTGTCCGGTTAAAACTCCGTAACCACAAGTATTGCGTGAGTGTTAGCAATTATGAAGGATTAAGTGATAGTTGAGTATGTGGACTTGCTTTTAAGCTCTGACATAGACTCTTTCCGATGTTATGATAAATTGCAATTGCTTCAATGACTGAGGGTATAATTTGTTGGTGCTCAATAAGGTTTATGATTTAGACTTTGGCTTTGCGAAAAGATCATCACTTGAACATAAGTAATCATATGACAAATCAATATATGTTGCTGTTATGAAAATAATCATGATGCCTTCATGTCCGTATTTTATTTTTAACGACGCCTCTACTTCTAAACATGTGAACATATTTATTGTTTTTGGCTTTTCGCTTGAGGACAAGTGAGGTCTAAGCTTGGGGGAGTTGATACGTCCATTTTGCATCATGCTTTTATATCGATATTTATCGCATTATGGGCTGTTATTTCATGGTATGTCACAATACTTATGGCTATTCTCTCTTATTTTACAAGGCTTACCATGAAGAGGGGGAATGCCGGGAGCTGGAATTCTGGCTGGAAAAGGAGCAAATATTGGAGACCTATTCTGCGCAACTCCAAAAGTCCTAAAACTCCACAGAATATCTTAAAAGAAATAAAGAAAAATCTTCGCCAAAGATGAAGGCCAGGGGGCCCACACCCTGCTCACGAGGGTGGGGGAGCGCCCCCTACCTCGTGGGCCCCCTGGTGGCTCTCCGACGCCCATCTTCTCCTATATGAAGTCTTTCGATGAGAAAAAATCAGAAGCAACCTTTCGGGACGAGACTCCGCCGCCACGAGGCAGAACCTTGGTGGAACCAATCTAGGGCTCCGGCAGAGCTGTTCTGCCGGGGACACTTCCCTCCGGGAGGGGGAAATCATCGTCATCATCATCACCAACGCTCCTCTCATCGGGAGAGGGCAATCTCCATCAACATATTCACCAGCACCATCTCATCTCTTGTATCCAATTCTTTTCTCCAAGTTCGGGATTGGTGCTAGTAGGTTGCTAGTAGTGTTGATTACTCCTTGTAGTTGATGCTAGTTGGTTTATTTGGTGGAAGATCATATGTTCAGATCCTTTATGCACATTATATCCCCTCTGATTATGAACATGAATACACTTTGTGAGTAGTTACGTTTGTTCCTGAGGACAAGGGAGAAGTCTTGCTATTAGTAGTCATGTGAATTTGGTATTCGTTTGATATTTTGACAAGATGTATGTTGTCTAACCTCTAGTGGTGTTATGTGAACGTCGACTACATAACACTTCACCATTATTTGGACCTAGAGGAAGGCATTGGGAAGTAATAAGTAGATTGTGGGTTGCTAGAGTGACAGAAGCTTAAACCCTAGTTTATGCGTTGCTTCGTAAGGGGCTGATTTGGATCCATATGTTTCATGCTATGGTTAGGTTTACCTTAATACTTTTGTTGTAGTTGAGGATGCTTGCAATAGAGGTTAATCATAAGTGGGATGCTTGTCCAAGTAAGGGCAGTACCCAAGCACCGGTCCACCCACATATCAAATTATCAAAGTACCGAACGCGAATCATATGAGCGTGATGAAACCTAGCTTGACGATATTCCCATGTGTCCTCGGGAGCGTTTGTCCTATTATAAGAGTTTGTCCAGGCTTGTCCTTTGCTACAAAAAGGATTGGGCCACCTTGCTGCACTTTATTTACTTTTGTTACTTGTTGCTCGTTACCATTTATCTTATCACAAAACTATCTGTTACCACTTATTTCAGTACTTGCAGAGAATACCTTTCTGAAAACCGCTTATCATTTCCTTCTACTCCTCGTTGGGTTCGACACTCTTACTTATCGAAAGGACTACGATAGATCCCCTATACTTGTGGGTCATCAGTGGGCAAGGCATTCCGCAGCGGCTTCTACCTGCCCACTGCGCTCAACGACGCCACAGAGCTGGTGCGTTCCTATGAAGCATGTCGGTTCCACGCCAAGCAAATTCACCAGGCTGCGCAGGGCCTCCAGACAATCCTGCTCACATGGCCGTTCGCGGTCTGAGGGCTGGACATCTTGGGGTCGTTCCCTCGAGTGCCAGGGGGCTACCGACACCTCTACTTCGCCATCTACAAATTCACCAAATGGGCGGAGGTAGAAGCTGTTCGCGCCATCCCAGCTGGATCAGCGGTCAAGTTCATCAAGGGATCGTGAGCCAGTTTGGGGTTCCTAACCGCATCATCACCGACAATGGCTCGCAATTCACTAGCAACCTTTTCAAAACATATTGTTCTAGCCTTGGAACGCAGATATGCTATGCCTCAGTGGAACACCCCAGGAACAACGGCCAAGCCGAGTGGGCCAATGCAGAAGTCCTGAGGGGCCTCAATACAAGAACCTTCAAGAAGAAGCTCGAGGCCTGCGGCAGGGGCTGGCTCGACGAGCTACAGTCTGTGTTGTGGTCCATCCGCACCACCGTGACCAAGCCAACTGGAGAGACGCCGTTCTTCCTCGTACACAGAGCAGAAACGGTTCTACCACACGAGGTCAAGCATCGCTCCACGCCGGTCCTGACATTCAACGAGGCACGTCCGGACGCCACGCGGGGGATGGATCTCGTGCTGAGAGAGGAATGCCGCTGTCAAGCCTCACTCCGGGCGGCAAGGTACCAGCAGGCGCTGCGACGGTATCACTGCCGCAACATCCGCTCCAGGACGTTAGAGGTGGGCGACCTCATTCTGAGGTGGGAGCTCTCAAGGGAAGGGCTGCACAAGCTCTCTCCCATCTGGGAGGGCCCACTTAGGATTGCCTGTGTCTCTAGGCCTGGTGCCGTGCGCTTGGAGACATAAGGCAGGGTCCCCATCCAGAGCGCCTGGAACATCCATCACCTCCAGAAGTTCTACCCCTGAAGAAAGGCTCCGGCCTGTGAAGCAAGGCTCCGCCCTCTGAAGGTCTCCACTCGTGACACTCTCACGTAATAATGAGTGGGGATATACACGCCCCGAAGTCTCCTGAGACCCGCCCTGGGGCCTCACGGGGGCTCCCTCCCACATCTTAGTGGCAGCACTTAGCTCCGCGCTGGTGAGAACACTAGATTAGGTGCCGGATGCGGCTGTTCATTTGCTTTCCGAAGTTGCTTGCAGTATTTTAGAAATCTTTCAATGGATTTGGTGTTTTCATGTTTCAGTTTGCCGAGTTGATTTCTTCTCCTCCTGCTCATTTGCTTTTAGCCTGAGGACAAGAGAGAGGTGGCAGTTGCCCGTTGAGGGAGTCCTGGACTAGGGGGTGTCCGGACAGCCGGACTATCATCGTCCGCCGGACTCCAAGACTACGAAGATACAAGATTGAAGACTCCGTCCCGTGTCCGGATGGGACTTTCCTTGGCGTGGAAGGCAAGCTTGGCGATACGGATATGTAGATCTCCTACCATTGTAACCGACTCTGTGTAACCCTAGCCTCCTCCGGTGTCTATATAAACTGGAGGGCTTTAGTCCGTAGGACACAACATACATTACAACAATCATACCATAGGCTAGCTTTAGGGTTTAGCCTCCTTGATCTCGTGGTAGATCCACTCTTGTACTACCCATATCATCAATATTAATCAAGCAGGACGTAGGGTTTTACCTCCATCGAGAGGGCCCGAACCTGGGTAAAACATCGTGTCCCTCGTCTCCTGTTACCATCCGCCTAGACGCACAGTTCGGGACCCCCTACCCGAGATCCGCCGGTTTTGACATCGACATTGGTGCTTTCATTGAGAGTTCCTCTGTGTCGTCACCGATAGGAAGGGTGCCTCCACCCGTCTTCAAAGACGGTATTTTCGCCAAAGGGGCCTTGGCCATCAGCCAAACTATCCGGCTAGGTGGTTTTCTTGTGACCGCCTGTCCGGCCACTGCTTCGACAATGACTTCTCAAGTCGTCAAAAGCAATCTTCGCGTCAGCTCGGAATCCGCCGAGCAGTTGGATCCAATAGAGCTCTCGTCTGTTAACGAGCTCTTGTATCGCATCGCCGCCCTGGGAGTCGCCACAGACTACGATCAGATTGGGCTTAAAACCGATCTGAGAGAGATTAACTCTCCCCAGGCCACCCACCACGTCGCAGTGGTAGAGGAGCAATGCGGCGACTCTTCGCCTATATTAAAAACTAGTCACGTCTGGATTCCCGAACCCTCCATGCCGGATTTCCGCGGAGGGACGGGCTTCGATCGAGCATTGAACTTAAAATCATGCATCGCTCCAGACTCGCTGGATCGTGTCCAGCAACCTAAGCTTCCGAACTCGAAAGCTCTTCGGCCTTTCAGCCCCAAGATGGGCAGGGATCTGGATTTTAGTCCACCCACCCGCCCAGACATATGCGATCTATCTCTAATACAGCAAGAGCCCGCTGAAACAGTACATCACTACTGGGCCAGATTCCTCCTGGTTATGGACAGGATAAAGGACTGCCAAGAGGAAAACACAATCTCAAGCTTCTGCAATAATTGCACGGACAAGGGAATACTAAACGCCATTGATCGTCGCAAAATTACGCGCTTCACCGATCTGGCATCCATAGTACAAAAGTACTGTGCGATGGAGAGTTTCCGAAAAACCGAAAATCAATTTTGGGATAATCCGGCCCCAAACCCAGTCCGCAGCAAAAGGGCGCCTTACACTCAGGCCCCAAATGCAAAAACGAAAAAACAAAAACCCAATAAGGGAAACGGAACCGTACTGGAGGGATGGCTCAATGAACCCTGTAAGCATCATAGTACAGAGGGAGCCGTCCCAACACATAGCCTTCGAGCATGTTGGATATTACGGCAGGTGGCCAAAAGTGGCGAGGAGCTTCTAGCCCCACAAAACCACTTCAACAATACCGGTACGGTATCAACAGTCTTCGAGACTTTCGCATCAAACAATATGCGAAAGCGAACAATCCGCGGACTCGCCGAAGTCTACCAAATAGCAACAGCAAATCCATGGAGCGACACAGCTATCACCTTCAGCGCCAGCGACGAGCCTAAATTCCGAACAGCCAGAGCACCAGCAGCACTAGTGCTTAGTCCCATAGTGGATGGCTTTCGACTGACAAAAGTCCTCATGGATGGCGGCAGCGGATTAAACCTCATATACGAGGAAACTCTGCGGAAAATGGAAATCGATTGGAGCCGTATCGAGCGAAGCAGCACAACCTTCAGAGGAATAATCCCTAGCCGGGAAGCACGCAGCACCGGACAAATCACACTCGATGTGGTGTTCAGCTCGCCGGACAATTACAGATCCGAGAAAGTCACGTTCCAAGTGGCCCCGTTCAACAGTGGATATCACGCTATATTAGGACGAGAGGCATTCACAATTTTTCAAGCAGTACCTCATTACGGGTACATGAAGCTCAAAATGCCTGGGCCCGGCGGAATAATCACCCTCGCTAGTGATCCGGACATAGCACTCCGCGCCGAAAATAAGACAGCTGCACTAGCCCTGGAGGCACTATCCGAAGCCTTAGCAGCAGAACAACTCACCGCGCTGCGCTCTACGGTGAACAGGGACGATATGATACTCGATAAAAGATCCAAGTCCACCTCCTTCAAACCAGCAGATGAAATAATAAAATTCCAGGTCCATCCAACGGACCCAACAAAGAAGGCCTCCATTGGGGCACAATTGAACCCCGAAGTAGACGTCGCACTGCGTGAATTCCTTCGGGAAAATTGGGACATCTTCGCCTGGCATCCTTCGGATATGCCCGGAATCCCACGCAAGTTGGCAGAACACAGCCTAAACATCCTAAAAGGATTTAAGCCAGTCAAACAGGCTCTTCGACGATTTTCCGAACCCAAAAGACAGGCAATGGGAGAATAGCTAGCCAAACTATTGGAAGCCGGATTCATTAGAGATATCAAACATCCGGACTGGCTAGCAAATCTGGTAATGGTACCAAAGAAGGATAAATCATGGCGCCTCTGTGTCGATTTTAAAGACCTCAATAAGGCTTTCCCAAAGGATCCCTTCCCTCTCCCCCGCATCGACCAAATTATCGATGCTACCGCAGGGCACGATTCGTTGTGCTTCCTTGACGCATACTCCGGCTGTCATCAAATCAAGATGGCGGAAGCAGACCAAGCCGCAACGGCATTCATCACTCCATACGGACCATTCTGCTTCAACATGATGCCCTTCGGACTTAAAAATGCCGGCGCAACATATCAGTGCATGATTCAAACATGTCTGGCCACCTAGATCGGCAAAACAGTCGAGGCATACGTAGACGACGTAGTCGTCAAAACAAAACACGTCGAAACTCTAGTAGACGATTTGAGGCTCACATTCGACAACCTCAGAGCATATGACATCAAGCTGAATCCGGAAAAATGCGTTTTCGGCGTACCAGCCGGAAAGCTGCTGGGCTTCATTGTATCCGGTAGAGGAATTGAAGCAAACCCGGCTAAAATCCGAGCTCTGTCACAGTTGGATATTCCAAAAGACCTCAAACAAATACAAAAATTAACAGGATGTGTGGCAGCCTTAAGCCGCTTTATCTCCCGTCTAGGAGAAAAGGCGTTGCCCCTCTATCGCCTCCTCAGGCGCACCGAACACTTTGAGTGGACGGATGCTGCCACTGCCGGGCTCGAAGAAATAAAGGCCATATCGGCAACAAATCCGGTCCTGGCTGCGCCCAATCTGGGCGAACCAATGTTGTTATACATCGCAGCAACACATCAAGTTGTAAGCGCGGTCCTCATCGTCGAACGAGCGACAGAAGGGCAGAAATTCCCTCTTCAAAAACCAGTGTATTATGTATCCACTGTGTTAACCCCCTGCAAGTCCCATTACCCGCACTATCAGAAGATAGCATATGTGGTGTTCATGGCGTCCCGGAAGCTCCGACACTACTTTCAAGAGTGTTCGATAACAGTGGCCTCTGAAGTACCACTCAATGACATTATAAATAACCGCGACGCAACGGGCAGGATTGCAAAATGGGCCATTGAGCTCTTACCATTCGATATAACTTACAAACCTCGGCAAGCTATAAAGTCACAAGTTTTGGCTGACTTCGTCGCTGAATGGACCGAAGCCGAACTCCCTAAAGAGTACGGCGCATACTCCAATTGGGTTATGCATTTCGATGGCTCTAAAATGTTGGCTGGACTGGGGGCTGGCGTCATATTGACGTCCCCAACCGGGGACACAGTCTAGTACGTACTTCAAATAATGTACACGGACTCCAACAACACAGCCGAATACGAGGCCCTATTACATGGTCTTCGGATGGCAGTCTCCATGGGTATTCAACGCCTAGAGGTGCGCGGGGATTCAAACCTTGCAATATCCCAAATAAATGGAGACTTTGACGCCAAGGATCCAAAAATGGCAGCATATCGCAACGCCGTCATAAAAATGTCAGCTCGGTTTGAAGGACTCGAATTCCATCACATAGCCCGAGATAATAACCAAGCGGCCGACGTACTGGCACGCATCGGTGCGAAACGTGATGCTGTCCCTCCAAATATCTTCCTGGAACGGCTCTTCAAGCCATCCGTACTATGGGAAGAGGAGCCCGGAAGCGACAAACCGGAAAAAACCGTGCCAATCGGCGATTCAGGCGATGACATAACACCGTCAGCCCACGACATAATGGCAGTAATCGCCCCGTCGACAGAACCATTCCTAGCCTACTTGCTTAGGCAGGAACTTCCCGAAGACCAAAACGAGGCCCGCTGCATAGTCCGGCGATCGAAAGCCTACAAGGTCCACGAGGGAGAACTTTATAAGAAAAGCACAACCGAAGTCCTTCAAAGGTGTATCTCCGAAGAGGAAGGGCGCAACCTCCTGGCTGAAATTCATGCCGGACTAGGCGGACACCACGCAGCAGCCCGGGCCCTTGTAGGAAAGGCATTCCGTACAGGATTTTATTGGCTGACGGCCCGGGCAGATGCCCAGGACTTAGTCCAGAGATGCGTTGGTTGTCAGCTCTTTGCTAATCAGAGCCATATGCCGCCTACCGCCCTCAAAACTATACCCATTCCCTGGTCGTTCGCGGTCTAGGGGCTTGATATGGTTGGACCTCTTAAAGGGGGAACCCACAAGCAAAGGTACCTATTGGTCATGGTGGATAAATTCACCAAATGGATAGAGGCCAAGACGGTCAAAACGGCAGAGTCCGGACCAGTGATAGACATTATATCTGGGGTAGTACACTACTACGGAGTTCCCCACAGCATCATCACCGACAACGGCACGAACTTCACAGCCGATGAGGTTAAGTCATGGTGCAAGAATATGGGCATCAAGCTCGACTACACTTCAGTCTATCACCCTCAAACCAACGGTCAAGTGGAACGAGCAAATGGTCTGATAATGAGTGGCATTAAACCCAGACTAGTGCGGTCACTTACTAAATCTGACACGCACTGGGTCGAGGAGCTCGACTCCGTACTCTGGGGGCTGCGGACAACGCCTAACCGTACTACCGGATTCACACCATTTTTTATGGTCTATGGCGCAGAGGCAGTTCTGCCCTGCGACATTATTCATGACTCACCTCGAGTGCGCATGTATGGAGAAAGAGAGGCCAAGTTGGATCGGCAGGATAGCTTGGACACATTGGAGGAAGAACGCGACGTCGCCAAGGCTCGTTCCGCATTCTATCAGCAGCAGGCTCGAAGATATCAAAGCAGAGAAGTACGGGCCAAGACTTATAACGTTGGTGAACTAGTTCTACGCCTGCCGGACAAGAAAAAGGACAAGCTTAAGCCCAAATGGGAGGGCCCTTTCATTATCGATCAAGTCCTGACCGGCGGAGCATACTGTCTATGAAATGCG
The DNA here is from genome assembly GCA_963921465.1 of Triticum timopheevii. Taxonomy (NCBI): domain Eukaryota; kingdom Viridiplantae; phylum Streptophyta; class Magnoliopsida; order Poales; family Poaceae; genus Triticum; species Triticum timopheevii. Next base: position 423,353,831 of record OY997272.1, read on the forward strand.
TCGGATAACCGACTCGAGCCGAACCCATGGAACGCAGCCCGCCTCCGAAGATTCTATGCCTAGCGCCGGACTAAGGGTTCGTCCCCTCCCTCCGTCCAAATTCTTATACTTTGGCTGTCTTTTTGTTTCTCTTTTCATAACCTTTTTATTAAAAAGCCCCTAAGGGCTTACTTTTGCATTTTTCGCATACACTTGATGTGCCATCCGCACTCATTATACCTGGGGGCTTCTTTTACAGAAGCTCAATTATAAGGGTTTCATGCCCAGCACATGTGTCAAGCTTCCACATGTACCTTTTACTCACCATTATATGCATCGATATGACTTAAGTTTTGGCCAAGCTGGGTTGCCTGGCTCCTGTGCTTACCCCTACGTTCCCGATTGTTCGGCTAGGCGGTAAAGGGAGCACCTCTGCGATTGCTACTGCCGGGTCAGCCGGATGTGTACCTCAGACTGGGTGAAGCCGAAAGCTAGCGTTCTTAAGGGAATATTCGGTCGGTGACTTAAAAGATGATTTTCTTTACCTACTCATTTATCTGCCCCCAGATGTTTTTCTGCTTTTTTCGCAGTCCGGACATGCACTTTAGGGCATGCCTCCCAGGGAAAGGAACCCTTAACGGAACTATTCTCCCTGGAAGATGTTTCTTACTAACCATGTAATATAACATAACTAGTTGGGCACTTATCTGATAAAGCACTAATGACCCCTACGCCTGGTCTCCATGCATACCGCGGTTGTTTCTCATCCACAAAGGTATTCGGACACACTCCGGACTCTAGGGTCCCGAGGTCGAAGCGAAAAGGTCAGCAAAGACAAACGATCTACAATCCGGCTAGAAGGCATTTCACATGTCACTTCAAAGGAAAACATACATTGTCAAATTTATTGATTGTATTCCTCCTCAATCCCATCTAACAGGCTGTCTAACTTACAGTCCCGTTGGGAAAACTTAGCAGCCAACTCTACTTGGCTGTATACTAAACTCACAGGGATCTCCTTCCCATCGGGCCCCACCGGTCCAACTTCGGCCATATGGTTGGGATCCGCCTTCTTATAACGCGTCTTCACCATGGCCCAAGCCTCCCTGGCACCTTGACGGCAAGCCAAAATCTTCCACAAACGGAAGCGCTGCCGCACTCCCTGAAGCTTCTCCGCAAGCTCCCCAAGGCCCTCGGGTAGGGAGAGGGCTGGCCATAAAGCCTGGACGACGCTGCTCATTGCCTGCCGAACTCGTTCGAGCAGTTGCAACAGTTCGGGAAGTTGATCACCCGTTGATATGGGCATCTCCTCTGCAGGACGACCTGTGAGTATACCTACAAGACATATCATGTCAATATACTTCCTCGCCGAACTCTTCTTTTCAAAGGAGTCCGCTCAAGCACTTACTATAAATGCCGCGACGAAGCCGCTCATTCTCCTTAACGGAGCCGGACAGACCAGCGCGAGCGCCTTTCAGCTCTTCTCCGAGCTTGGCGTTGGCATCCTGGAGTTTATTCCTTTCTTGCTGCACCCTATTCAGCACACTCTCGCTGGCCTTCAGCTGGCGCAGTAATCCTTGCCTGTCCGGATCTTGTCCGGCGGTACCTACACAGTCATTATTAGACTTGCGCGCACGCCGCACAACGCCTATATTTATTAATACAAATGTGTTACCAGGAGGGGTCTTTGAGTCTCCTCCTGCGGTAGCAACTGCGGCCTCAAGTTGGGCCTTGCATTCTTGCAGCTCCTGAGACAGCTGGGCATTCTTCTCGGTAAGAGCCTGCGTTTCACATGATCCTTAAATCAGTTAACATAACTACTTTAAGTCTCGGGGACTACTTGTATATACAACCATTAAAATTCCCTTACCAGTATGTCTTTCACATACTGCTCCGTGGCTCTGGTAAAGCCATCTTGAGCGGCACGGAGATGCGCGTCCCCTGCGTTAAAGGCATCCAATGCCTCAGGGGAGAAGCACGCTTCGCGAAATACTGTCTGGCGGCGCCTATGGTTCATGGCGCTCTCTACCTCAGACTTGGTGGCGGACAGTCTGTCGGTGTCCTCCGTTGGAGAAGGATCCAGCCCGCGTCTTGCGCTTGCCTCCCCCTCCAGGCCGGGCGCTGGAGCCTGGCCGGTGTAGGTTGGATCAGCAACTTCTGCGCCTGCAGTCCGGCGAGCGCTTTTTCTCCTACAAGGATCATGAGCACTCAAGCTCTTCCTAGGAACGTTGCTCTGAAAATTCAAATACGAGCTATACCTTTGCGGCGACGTTTCCGTCCGCACCGCGCTCCTTTTCCGCCTGCTGGTCCAGACTGACCTCTGTTGGTCAGCCGCCGCGGGCTCGGCTTCCTGCCGTAAAGGCACTTCCTGTAACATACCATCGTTCGCGAAGGTTAGAAAGGCGAAAGGAAGAGATGATGGTGTTCGGACCTCGGTCATGGTCACCTGGGAAGCCGGATACAGTCCGGGGTAGTCCGCCGTAATGGCAACCAAAGCATTATCCATGCTGAGCTGGTGAAATACCCCGTCGATCAGCTCCACCTTGATGTCCGGGTCCTCTTCGGAGGCCGGATCCAAGGATCTTTCCGGATCCTCGGGTTGCGGAGCAGGACTTACCATGTCCTCCACAGTCTGGCGCAGACCCTGCGCCGAAGACATAATGTAAAGAAGCTTAAACTTCAAGAGCATGGGTTGAGCCTTTAAAGGTGTTCACTTACCCATCCTCTAGGGTTGATCATGGAAAACCCATTCAAAGGGTTCGTTCGAAGGAAGTCCTCCTTTTCCCCCTTGTACAGGCTGGAAAGGATCTCTACCAGATCCTCGGTCGAATCCGGCCCTTTGCGGCCATGACGGGTGGCATCGTCCTCCCCGTTGAAATCCCACATAGGGTGGCCTCTGTATTGCAATGGTTGTACCCCCCGCATGATGAATGTCGTCATGACTCCAATCATGGTCAACCCGGAATGGGCCAGTAATCTTATTCGGCCCATCAAGTAATGGACGCTCTTGTCTTCCTCCAATCGGGGGCTCCGTGGGCGCCAGCTGAGGCGTTTCTTCAGGGGAGCAGCACTAAACTCCGGGAGGCCAATCCAGACTGGGTCCGGCAGCGAAGCGTCTCCTATGTAAAACCACTCTGAGGGCCAGTCTTCGGACGCCTTCTTGGGAGTACCGGATGGGTATCCGGTCCCGGCGATGCGCCATATTTCGGCGCCGCCCACTTGATATATGGACCCCTCGTGAGAATGGGGTACGAGGCAGAACAGCCTCTTCCACAATGCAAAATGGGGCTCAATGCCCAGGAATAGCTCGCAAAGAGCTACGTAGCCCGCGATATGTAGGACAGAGGCGGGCGTGAGGTGGTGGAGCTGGAGTCCGTAGAACTCCAGGAGCCCATGGAGGAACGGATGTATCGGGAATCCTAGTCCCCTTATCAAATAAGGGACGAAGCATACTCGCTCCCCTTTATTGGGGCTTGGGGTAGCCTCCGCTTGCCTCCCACCTTGATAGGTGACCAGCCCGTCTCGAACCGGGACCATGAAGGCCGGAGGGAGATATCCCTCCGCTTGGAGCTTCACTAGCTCGTTGTGCGAAACAGAGCACCTCCTCCAATCCCCCGGCGGTGGGCTGGGAGTGCGTGAAGAAGAGCCACGTCGACGGTCCATGATGGAATGGATTTTTAGGTCAAAGGCGCTCCGATGAAGTATTCGCGGGAGGAAGATGGTGTGGTTTGGATCTGGATTTTTGCCTCTTTTGTAGGCGGATGACTCGCACGACTGGGGGGTGAAACGTAAAAGATGCCCTGGCTTTTCGCATTCGTGCGACGCGTGGAAAAATACCATTATTGGGCGTAGAAGCCGAGAAACATAGTATTTATGGTGAAGCCGGACACTGTTCGGCAGGTACATGGAACTTGAAGGGAGAACCCGCCTTGCAACGCCGAAGACTATATATGCGCTGGACTTATCGTCATTGAAGCCTGGTTCGGGGGCTACTGAGGGAGTCCTGGACTAGGGGGTGTCCGGACAGCCGGACTATCATCGTCCGCCAGACTCCAAGACTACGAAGATACAAGATTGAAGACTCCGTCCCGTGTCCGGATGGGACTTTCCTTGGCGTGGAAGGCAAGCTTGGCGATACGGATATGTAGATCTCCTACCATTGTAACCGACAATGTGTAACCCTAGCCTCCTCCGGTGTCTATATAAACCGGAGGGCTTTAGTCCATAGGACACAACATACATTACAACAATCATACCATAGGCTAGCTTTAGGGTTTAGCCTCCTTGATCTCGTGGTAGATCCACTCTTGTACTACCCATATCATCAATATTAATCAAGCAGGACGTAGGGTTTTACCTCCATCGAGAGGGCCCGAACCTGGGTAAAACATCGTGTCCCTCGTCTCCTGTTACCATCCGCCTAGACGCACAGTTCGGGACCCCCTACCCGAGATCCGCCGGTTTTGACACCGACACCCGTCACTCTCGCTCGCGCGTGGGGGCTAGGCAGATGTGTGTGCCTTGGGCCCTCATGCGCGCACACCACGCCGAACCCTGCTGCCGTGGTGCTTCGGCCTTATCCTCGCGAGGAGCCCTCGATCAAGCTCACAGGCATCAGCACCCCTCATATCCATGCCCCCGGGCAGCGCGACACGGTGCATTAAGTCAGATTTGACCCATGAAAGGTGGCTCGCATAATGAGGAATGAGGTGCTCGTCAGGTTTCCTTTTCCTTTAAAAATAGCCCTGCAGCAGTTCCACGGCGGCTCCCAAGACCCCAAGGCTCCTCCCGAGGTCTGTGACCTCCAGCTCCCCAGGAAGGGGGCCTCGTCGGGTGCTAGAAGCCAAGTCATTGCGAGGCGGAAAGCTACCGCACGTATATCAAGCTAAGTTTTCCTATCCTTGCCTACTCAGAGCGCAAACATTATGGCACAACATTAAGATAGCAAGCATAGCATAAGGGGCATAACTTCCATAGTTCATTACACGCCCCGGCGGGGTAAACTATCTTTTTCTGAATTACAGGAGAAAGGAAAGGCTAAACAAAGCGGACCCGAGGACGTACGAACCCGGCGCCAACGCTGCATCTTCAAGCAGCGCCTCAAGGTGGCCCCGACGCTCCACCAGTTCCCCCATAGTCGACCTGGGACTGCGGCCTGTCTTGAGTCCAAGTTCGGTGGCCCCGGGCTCACGCCGGGCTCCTCTCCAGCTTCACCGGAGCGCTGCGGCGGGACGACCCACCGCCATCCTCGACCCGAGCGCGATGGCGTGGGGGCCGGTCATAGCCACCACTGCTCGAGATCTCATCTGATGAAGAGCTGTCGTTGCGAGAAGAGGAGCGCACACCGCCAAGGCCAAGCTCACCTTCACCACCCTCGTCGCCACTGCCGTCTTCCGGGTAGCACCCTACGCGGCGGCCGTCCTCCTTGAACACCCTCACGTAGAGGGTCGCCAGGCTGTCATACTTAAAGTGGAGGGTGCACCTTCCGCCCAAGTCTCGCGTGAGGGCAAACGTCTGCCAGCCGCGGGTCAGGACCACGCCACCAGAGGCGGCGACCTCAGTCCCGACCCACAAAGCTCTTCTGCAGCATCCATCATCCTGCAGCCAGAAACCATCGAGCCTTGAGGATGGAAGCTCACCAGAGAAGTGCGAAAGCTGGTGCGAGGTGCCGGCCGGGCTCTCCGAACACACCAAGAACTTGGGGAGCACGTCTAGCGAGGAGAAGCGCGGTCGAGGAGGGCGCACGATCACGGTGCGCCTCCCTTCGTCATGGGGGCTACTCCGAAGCCGGTGCCCCCCGCCGCGAGAGGAGGTACCATCACGGGCACCAAGAGAAATGCCGGCCCTAGGGGATGCATGCCCGTGCCCCCTCGGGGCCACTGCGGGGGTAGCGGGGTGCTTACGGGGACGGCCGCGGCCTCTCTTGGGAGGCGGAGAGGCTGGTCCCTCCTTGGAAGCCTTCCCCTTCTCGGCCGCCGAAAACCTCCTCGTTGGCGCCATGGAAGCAAGACGGAGAAGGAGAAGAAGTGGGCGGCAAGAAGACAAAGGAGAGATGAGCGAGGGGGCTCTGCCCCTCCCCCACGTTTATAGCCAAGGAAGGCCAACCGCCGGCATCCACAACCTCGCTCCATGATGATCTTCTGCATGTCGCATCGTTCCGTCAAGTCGAACATTTGCCGAGGCAGCGTGGGGAAGGGAAATGCCCATGTCCCATCAATCGCCACACACATCAAGGCCGCAGGCGGTTGGACCCCACGGCGCTCCGCACTTGTCCTTTGGCTTCGCCTGGAAGCCAAGTCCAAGCGTGCCTTGGGCCCGGGGGCTACTATCGGCGTTCTAGATATGGGGGTATCCAGACTTGCCTGCCTGCGGCCCACGACGTAGCTCCACCGACGGCCTGGTATGGCCTAGCTCCAGCATCAACAACTCAAGACCCTCGCGAGGGGCCGAGCCTCGCGAGGAGGACAACACCAAGACCCCCGAGGGGATCGACCTCTTCAGGCTGGCTCCCGAGGGGCGGAAAGTTCTAAGCAAGGTGCACCCCACGAGGCTCAGCTGACGTGAGCCATCACGACCAAGGCCAGGCAGGTGCCAGGCGGGCGCCAGCGGGCGCAGAGCACCAGTTTCCTCTTTGGTGCAAGGGACGCAAGCCGTAGGCGCGGAGTCCCGAGGAATCAGCATCAGCCAAAGGTTTCCATTCTGGTGCAACAAGACCAAGACCACCAGGACGACAGGACGTAAGCCCACCGTAGCGTCATGACCAGGGGCTTTTCGCAGGCGAAGACCACTTTAGTTAGGATAAGATGTACTACTTGTCCCCTTTCAAATCCGGCTGTTGTGGGATCCCTTCCCGCCAACATTTGGGAAGAGGACCAAGGCCAATATAAATAGGACTTAGCCACCACCATAGGGGGGATAGAGCCAAGTTGAGAGCAAGGGGAAGAGATCCACTCTCACCCGACCACCTCACCAACTCTCTTGAGCTCAAGAACACCTCACCTCTTGAGGCCAGTCCATCCACTATACTAGTTCACCCTCAGCCCCCCGAGGCAATCCACCAAAACGCTGGAGTAGGGTAATACACCGCAAGGTGGCCCGAACTAGGATAAATTGTTGTGTCTCTTTGTCTCTTCGAGCCCGTTGCGCTAGGCTTAGGACGATTGCGGGTAGGCAGGCTGGGTAGGTTGAGATCTCCGCATGCACCCCAGAGTTTGAACCTTTCAAGGGTTTGCGGAACCCGTAATCCGACACATAGTCCTTTCGATAAGTTAGAGTTTCAAACCCAATGAGGAGCAGAAGGAATTGATAGGTGGTTTTTAGCAAGGCATTCTCTACAGGTGTTGTAAGATAGTTTTATAGCAAGATGACTGGAAACAGGTAACAACTAACAAAAGTAACAAGGTGCAGCAAGTGGCCCAATCCTTAATTATGCTTAGGATAAGCCGGTGATACTTCATATAGTGATTAAGACGCTCTTGATGACACCGGGAATATGATCGAATTACTTTCACCATGATTCATCAGCTTCGCATTCATTGCCTTGATAAGTGTTATGTGGGTGGACCAGAGCTAAGGCACTATTCTTACTTGAACAAACACCTACTTATGGTTATACCATCCATGCAAGCATATGCAAATACAAGAGAAGTAACTAATATAAATCTAACCATAACATGTGGATCCAAAACAGCCCCTCACAAAATAATTCGTAAACTGAGGTTTAGGATTCAGTTACTCGTGCAAACCATCATCTACAAACTAATTCCGCAATGCCTTCCCCTAGTCCCAAAGATGGTGAAGTGTCATGTAGTTGACGTTCACATAACACCACTAGAGTAATAGTAACACAACATAATATCAAAGCATTGAATGATGATAAACTTCACATGATTACTAATAACAAGACTTGTGTATGTCTTAAAGAACAAATAGAACTACTCACAACTCATCATATTGAACATGTTCAGTAGGTATAAATATGCAATCAACAATATGAACATAATGATCTTCCACCAAGTAAATCAACTAGCATCAAATACAAGATGTAATGAACACTGCTAGCACCCCCAAGTACCAATCCGAGGTTCGATAAAAAGATTGAACACAACAAAGGAACTAGGGTTTATAGATGAGAGGGTGCTAGTGAAGATGATGATGAAGATGAAGTCTGCCATGATGAGAGTAGAGTTGGTGATGATGATGGCTTCAGTTTCCCCCTCTTGGAGGGAAGTTTCCCTGGTAGAATCGCTCCGTCAGAGAGGAAAAATGCCCTGCCTCTGTTTCTTCCTCGAGACGGTGAGAGAATGTCTCGAAAGTCTTCTCTCTAATTTTTCTAGGATAAAATCGATTCATATAGGGGACAGACATCAGGAGTGGGCCTCTTTGGTCCCCATAAGCCTGGATGGCGCGACCTAGGGGGTGGTCATGCCCCTGGGCTTGTGGACCCACTGTTGCACTTCCTCATTACTTCTTTATTCTAGTATTATATATTACAAAATAAATAGTCGTAAAATTTCACTTCATTTTGAGCTCTGGAAAATTGCTATCTCTATAGTAGCTTTTCCAGTTCAGAATTCCAGTTGTCGACAACCCCTCTCTTTCGATGTATTTTGTATTTTAAGAGATAAAAGAAATTAAAATTGTATCATAAATTCATAATATGAAATATAGCTTAGAAATAAGATAAATAATAATAGGAAATGATAATGCAAAACAGACGTAACAACTCCCCTAAGCTTAGACTCCACTTGCCCTCAAGCGAGTACCGTAGTCGGTAAGCATGACCACAAGTTTATAGAGAGAGGTGTCGATAAAGGAAAAATATGAACATGGCGGCATCATGATTATAATTATGGCAGTTATATTTTCATGCCCCTGGTTCCTTACTTGTACTTAATTTTTCCCAACCGTCTTAGTTTTCCTCACTTTTCCCCTTCTCACTCTACCTGAACCTGACACATGCTCAAACGGAGCATTTCCGTTGGCTCAATCCCGTTGACCGTTACATGGATGAGTTCATGACGAGTGGGACCACTAAAAATGCTTACATGTGGGTTGCTTAAAATGTTGACATGTCAACGGACCCTTGCTGAAAATAAATCCACCTCTATCTCTCTCTCTCTCACACACACACACACATGTGGGACCAGTAGAACAAAGGGAAATAGTAATAAAAAAGCTCCCTAGCCATGCCGGCGGCCAGTGGACGCAACAGAGGTGGATCCATGGCTAGAGGCAGCCAGCAGACTCCCGCTTCAAGGACACCCTCCCCACTCTTCTCTCTCATGCCCTTGCTCGTACATTCCCTCTCCCTCTCTTCTCTCTCCTATAGGTGGAACCCTAGCACTGCCTTGGTCGCAGTCGCTCGCTAGTCTTGAACCACCCCGATAAATTGAGAGCACCTTTAGAATGCCTCACCATCATCTTCCAACCTGCGAGCCGAATGTGCTTTGATGCAATGTAACAACCGAATGGACCCCTTCATCTCCGACTACGGCCATCGCATATGAGCTCGCTTTCATCACTGTCGTGTTCCCTCCGGCTTCACCATCCGTCTCCATGTCAATCGACCTTTGCCACTGCTACGTCTCGAGCTTGTGTTGGTTTTCCCCGAAGAGGAGAGGATGATGCAGCATAGTAGCGTAAGTATTTCCCTCAGTTTTTGAGAACCAAGGTATCAATCCAGTAGGAGGTCACGCGCAAGTCCCTCGTACCTGCACAACACAATAGCAACTCGCAACCAACGCTTAGGGGTTGTCAATCCCTTCACGGTTACTTACGAGAGTGAGATCTGATAGAGATAATATTTTTGGTATTTTTGATAGATAGATGCAAAGTAAAAAGTAAAGGCAAAGTAAATAAACAAAGCAAGTAAATAAATTGATATAGATTGATATGATGATAATAGACCCGGGGGCCATAGGTTTCACTAGTGGCTTCTCTCAAGAGCATAAGTATTCTACGGTGGGTGAACAAATTACTGTTGAGCAATTGACAGAATTGAGCATAGTTATGAGTATATCTAGGCAATGATCATGTATATAGGCATCACGTCCGTGACAAGTAGATCAAAACGATTATGCATCTACTACTATTACTCCACTCATCGACCGCTATCCAGCATGCATCTAGAGTATAAGTTAAAAACAGAGTAACGCCTTAAGAAACATGACACGATGTAGAGGGATAAATTCATGCAATATGATAAAAACCCCATCTTGTTATCCTCAATGGCAACAATACAATACGTGCCTTGCAACTCTTTTTGTCACTGAGTAAGGACACCACAAGATTGAACCCAAAGCTAAGCACTTCTCCCATTGCAAGAACTACCAATCTAGTCGGCCAAACCAAATGGATAATTCGAATAGACTTGCAAAGATAACTCAATCATACATAAAAGAATTCAGAGAAGAATCAAATATTTTCCATAGATAATACTGGATCATAAACCCACAATTCAACGGTCTCAACAAACACACCGCAAAAAGAAGATTACATCAAGTATATCTCCACGAGAGAGGGGGAGAACATTGTATTGAGATCCAAAAAGAGAGAAGAAGCCATCTAGCTACTAGCTATGGACCCGAAGGTCTGAAGTAAACTACTCACACTTCATCGGAGGGGCTATGGTGATGATGTAGAAGCCCTCCGTGGTGGATGCCCCCTCCGGCGGAGCTCCGGAACAGGCCCCAAGATGGGATCTCGTGGATACAGAAGGTTGCGGCGGTGGAATTAGGTTTTTGGCTCCCCTCCGATCATACGGGGATATGTAGGTATATATAGGAGGAAGGAGTACGTCGGTGGTGCTCCGAGGGGCCCACGAGGTAGGGGGGCGCACCCAGGGGGGCGCGCCCTCCACCCTTGTGACCTCCTCGGAAGCTTCTTGGAGTAGGGTCCAAGTCTCCTGGATCACGTTCGGTGAGAAGATCACGTTCCCGAAGGTTTCATTTCGTTTGGACTCCGTTTGATAAACACTGAAATAGGCAAAAAACAGCAATTCTGGGCTGGGCCTCCGGTTAATAGGTTAGTCCCAAAAATAATATAGAAGTGGAAAATAAATCCCAATATAGTCCAAAACAGTAGATAAAGTAGCATGGAGCAATCAAAAATTATAGATACGTTGGAGACGTATCAGGCATCCCCAAGCTTAATTCCTGCTCGTCCTCGAGCAGGTAAATGATAAAAAAGAATTTTTGATGTAGAGTGATACTTTGGCATAATTTCAATGTAAATCTTCTTAATCATGGTATGAATATTCAGATCCGAAAGATTCAAGACAAAAGTTCATATTGACATCAAAAAATAATACTTCAAGCATACTAATCAAGCAATCACGTCTTCTCAAAATAACATGGACAAAGAAAGTTCATCCCTACAAAATCATATAGTTAGGCTATGCTTCATTTTCGTCACACAAAGATGTTCCCAACTTCTATACCCCCGATGACAAGCCAAGCAATTGTTTCATACTCAAATAATCTCAAACTTTTTCAACCTTCACGCAATACATGAGCGCGAGCCATGGATATAGCACTATGGGTGGAATAGAATATGATGATAGGGATTGTGTGGAGAAGACAAAAAAGGAGAAAGTCTCACATCAACGAGGCTAATCAATGAGCTATGGAGATGCCCATCGATTGATGTTAATGCAAGGAGTAGGGATTGCCATGCAACAGATGCACTAGAGCTATGAATGCTCAACAAAAGAAAACTAGTGGGTGTGCATCCAACTTGCTTGCTCATGAAGACCTAGGGCATTTGACGAAGCCCATCGTAGGAATATACAAGCCAAGTTCTATAATGAAAAATTCCCACTAGTATAAACAAGACAACTTATGAGACTCTCTATATGAAAAACATGGTGCTACTTTGAAGCACAAATATATGAGACTCACTTCATGAAGAACAAGGTGCTACTTTGAAGCACAAGTGTGGTAAAAGGATAGTAACATTGCCCCTTCTCTCTTTTTCTCTCATTTTTTTATTTTTTTATTTGGGCCTTTTCTCTTTTTTATGGCCTCTTTTCTTTATTTGGGCTTCTTTGGCCTCTTTTTTTTCGTCCGGAGTCTCATCCCGACTTGTGGGGGAATCATAGTCTCCATCATCCTTTCCTCACTGGGGCAATGCTCTAATAATGATGATCATCACACTTTTATTACAACAACTTGATATTACAACTCGAAACTAGAACAAGATATGACTCTATATGAATGCCTCCGGCGGTGTACCGGGATGGTGCAATGAATCAAGAGTGACATGTATGAAAAATAATGCATGGTGGCTTTGCCACAAATATGATGTCAACTAAAAGATCATGCAATGGCAATATGAAAAAAGTAAAGTATGTCATGATGAACGGAACGGTGGAAAGTTGCATGGCAATATATCTCGGAATGGCTATGGAAATGCCAAAATAGGTAGGTATGGTGGCTGTTTTGAGGAAGATATAAGGAGGTTTATGTGTGAAAGAGCGTATCATATCACGGGGTTTGGATGCACCGGCGAAGTTTGCACCAACTCTCAATGTGAGAAACGGCAATGCACGGTACCGAAGAGGCTAGCAAATGCGGAAAGGTAAAAGTGCGTATAATCCATGGACTCAACATTAGTCAAAAGAACTCATATAGTTATTGCAAAAATTTAGAAGTCATCAAAAATCAAGTACTACACACAATGCTCCTAGGGGGATAGATTGGTAGGAAAAGACCATCGCTCGTCCCCGACCGCCACTCATAAGGATGCACAAGCCAGGTACACTTCATGCTTCAAATTTGTTACACAACTTTACCCATACGTGCATGCTACGGGACTTACAAACTTCAACACAAGTATTTCTCAAATTCACAACTACTCAACTAGCACAACTTTGATATTATTACCTCCATATTTCAAAACAATTATTAAGCACTAAATTTATCTTAGTATTCAATTCACTCAAAAGAAAGTTTCACATATCTTGAACACCAAGTATATTAACATTAAGCAAATTACCATGCTATTAATGACTCTCAAAATAATCTAAGTGAAGCATGAGAGATCAAGTTTATTTAAAACAAATCCACCACCGTGCTCTAAAAGATCTAAGTAAAGCATTAGAGCAAAAACTATCACGCTCAAAAATATATAAGTGAAGCACTATGAGCAAAAATATCAAGCTCAAAAGATATAAGTGAAGCACATAGAGTATTCTAACAAATTCCAAATCATGTATAGCTCTCTCAAAAGGTGTGTACAGCAAGGATGATTGTGGTAGACTAACAAGCAAAGACACAAATAATACAAGACGCTCCAAGCAAAACACATATCATGTTGGTGAATAAAAATATAGCTCCAAGTAAATTACCGATGGAAGTGGACGAAAGAGGGGATGCCTTCCGGGGCATCCCCAAGCTTTGACTTTTTGGTGTCCTTGGATTATCTTGGGGATGCCATGGGCATCCCCAAGCTTTGTCTCTTGCCACTCCTTGTTCCATAATCCATCAAAAGAATTCACCCAAAACTTGAAAATTTCACAACACAAAACTCAGCAGAAATCTCGTGAGCTCCGTTAGAGAAAGAAAACAAAAGACTACTTCAAGGTACTGTAATGAACTCATTATTTATTTATATTGGTGTTAAACCTACTTTATTCCAACTTCTCTATGGTTTATAAACTAATTTACTAGCCATAGATTCATCAAAATAAGCAAACAACACACGAAAAACAGAATCTGTCAAAAACAGAACAGTCTGTAGTAATCTGTAACTAACGCAAACTTATGGAACTCTAAAAATTCCACAAAAATAGTAAGTCCTGAAACATTTGTTTATTGATCAGCATCAAAAAGAATCAACGCAAAAGCACTCTCCGGTAAAAAATGGCAGCTAATCTCGTGAGCGCTAAGGTTTGTGTTTTTCAGTAGAATCAAATCAACTATCATCGTAGGTTATCCTATAGGTCCTACTTGACACAAACACTAATTAAAACATAAAACCACATCCAAACAGAAGGTAGATGGATTATTTATTGCTAAACAGAAGCAAAAACAAAAAAACACAAAATAAAATTGGGTTGCCTCCCAACAAGCGCTATCGTTTAACACCCCTAGCTAGGCATAAAAGCAAGGATAGATCTAGGTGTTGCCATCTTTGGTAGGCAATCCATAAGTGGCTCTCATGATAGATTCATATGGTAATTTTATTTTCTTTCTAGGGAAGTGTTCCATACCCTTCTTTAAGGTAAATTGGAATCTAATATTCCCTTCCTTCATATCAATAATTGCACCAATCGTTCTAAGGAAAGGTCTACCAAGAATAATAGGACATGAAGGATTGCAATCTATATCAAGAACGATAAAATCTATGGGCACATAATTCCTATTTGCAACAATAAGAACATCATTAATTCTTCCCATAGGCTTTTTAATAGTGGAATTCGCAAGATGCAAGTTTAGAGAGCAATCATCAAAATCACGGAAATCTAGCAAATCACATAAGGTTTTGGGAATAGTAGAGACACTAGCACCCAAATCACATAAAGCATGAAACTCAAAGTCTTTAATTTTAATTTTAATAGTAGGTTCCCACTCATCAAAGAATTTTCTAGGGATGGAAACTTTCATCTCAAGTTTTTCTTCATAAGATTGCATCAAAGCATCAACAATGTGTTCGGTAAAGGCCTTATTTTGACTATAAGCATGAGGAGATTCTAGCACGGATTGCAACAAGGAAATACAACCAATCAAAGAGAAATTTTCATAATTAAATTCCTTGAGATCCAAAATAGTGGGTTTAGCAACATCACGGTTTCTATTTATTTCAATCCCACTTTCATCAATTTCATTAACAAGATCTAGAAACTCCGAATTCTTAGAACGCCTTCTAGGTAAAGGAAGATAATCTTCAGATTCATTAAGATTCATATTGCAAAACAAAGATTTAATGGGGGACGCATCAATAACTTTTAGATCTTCATCTTGATTTTCATAGGAATTGGAAGAACATGCTTTAATAAAGGAATCTTTGGAAGCACGCATCCTAGCGGTTCTTTCTTTGCACTCATCAATGGAAATTCTCATGGCTTTGAGAGACTCATTGATATCATGCTTATGAGGAATAGATCTAAGCTTTAAAGAATCAATTTCAAGAGAAGTTCTATCAACGTTCCTAGCCAAATCATCAACTTTAAGCAATTTCTCTTCAAGCAAAGTGTTAAAATTCTTTTGTGAATTCATAAACTCTTTAACACTACTCTCAAATTCAGAGGGCATCTTATTAAAATTTCCATAAGAGTTGTTGTAGGAATTTCAATAATTATTAGAAGGATTACTAGGATAAGGCCTAGGATTAAAATTCCCTCTATAAGCGTTATTTCCAAAACTATTCCTACCAACGAAATTCACATCCATAGATTCATTATTATTCTCAAGCAAAGTAGATAAAGGCATATCATTGGGATCAAGAGGAGTATTTTTAGGAGCAAACATCTTCATAAGTTCATCCATCTTTTCACTCAAAACAATGATTTCTTCTATAGCATGCACTTTTTTACTAGAAGATCTTTCGGTATGCCAATGAGAATAATTAGCCATAATATTATCAAGCAATTTTGTAGCATCTCCTAACGTAATTTCCATAAACGTGCCTCCCACGGCCGAGTCTAAAATATTTCTAGAAGCAAAATTTAATCCGGCATAAAAAAATTGTATGATCATCCATAAATTCAAACCATGAGTAGGGCAATTGTGAAACATTAATTTCATTCTTTCCCAAGATTGGGCAACATGCTCATGATCAAGTTTTCTAAAATTCATGATATCGTTCCTAAGAGTGATAATCTTAGCGGGAGGAAAATACTTAAGAGATAAAAGCATCTTTGCACTTGTTCCAAGAATCAATACTATTTTTAGGCAAAGACGAAAACCAAATTTTAGCACGATCTCTAAGTGAAAACGGAAATAACTTCAATTTGACAATATTGTTATCCGTATCTTTCTTCTTTTGCATATCACACAAATCAACAAAATTGTTTAGATGAGTAGCGGCATCTTCACTAGGAAGGCCAGCGAATTGATCTTTCATAACAAGATTCAGCAAAGCGGTATTGATTTCACAAGACTCATCATTATTAAGAGGAGCAATCGGAGTACTAAGGAAATCATTATTATTGGTATTCGAGAAATCACACAATTTGGTATTATCATGCGCCATGGCAACAAGTAATCCAACACACAAGCAAACAAAAGGCAAAGGGAAAAAAAGGAGGAGATTGGGAAAGAGAAGGTGAATAAAACGGCAAGGGTGAAGTGGGGGAGAGGAAAACGAGAGGCAAATGGCAAATAATGTAATGCGAGAGATAGGGGTTGTGATGGGTACTTGGTATGTTGACTTTTGCGTAAGCCTCCCCGGCAACGGTGCCAGAAATTTTTCTTGCTACGTCTCGAGCTTGCGTTGGTTTTTCCCCGAAGAGGAGAGGATGATGCAGCACAGTAGAGTAAGTATTTCCCTTAGTTTTTGAGAACCAAGGTATCAATCCAGTAGGAGGTCACACGCAAGTCCCTCGTACCTGCACAACACGATAGCAACTCGCAACCAACACTTAGGGGTTGTTAATCCCTTCATGGTTACTTACGAGAGTGAGATCCGATAGAGATAATATTTTTGGTATTTTTGATAGATAGATGCAAAGTAAAAAGTAAAGGCAAAGTAAAAACAAAGCAAGTAAATAAAGTGATATAGATTGATATGATGAGAATAGACCCGGGGGCCATAGGTTTCACTAGTGGCTTCTCTCAAGAGCATAAGTATTCTACGATGGGTGAACAAATTACTATTGAGCAATTGACAGAATTGAGCATAGTTATGAGTATATCTTGGCAACGATCATGTATATAGGCATCACGTCCGTGAAAAGTAGATCGAAACGATTCTGCATCTACTACTATTACTCCACTCATCGACCGCTATCCAGCATGAATCTAGAGTATTAAGTTAAAAACAGAGTAACGCCTTAAGCAAGATGACACGATGTAGAGGGATAAATTCATGCAATATGATAAAAACCTCATCTTGTTATCCTCGATGGCAACAATACAATACGTGCCTTGCAACTCTTTCTCTCACTGAGTAAGGACACCGCAAGATTGAACCCAAAGCTAAGCACTTCTCCCATTGCAAGAACTACCAATCTAGTCGGCCAAACCAAACGGATAATTCGAAGAGACTCGCAAAGATAACTCAATCATACATAAAAGAATTCATAGAAGAATCAAATATTTTCCATAGATAATACTGGATCATAAACCCACAATTCATCGGTCTCAACAAACACACCGCAAAAAGAAGATTACATCGAATAGATCTCCACGAGAGAGGGGGAGAACATTGTATTGAGATCCAAAAAGAGAGAAGAAGCCATCTAGCTACTAGCTATGGACCCGAAGGTCTGAAGTAAACTACTCACACTTCATCGGAGGGGCTATGGTGATGATGTAGAAGCCCTCCATGGTGGATGCCCCCTCCGGCGGAGCTCCGGAACAGGCCCCAAGATGGGATTTCATGGATACAGAAGGTTGCGGCGGTGGAATTATGTTTTTTGGCTCCCCTCTGATCATACGGGGATATGTAGGTATATATAGGAGGAAGGAGTACGTTGGTGGAGCTCCGAGGGGCCCACGAGGTAGGGGGCGCACCCTCCACCCTCGTGACCTCCTCGAAAGCTTCTTGGAGTAGGGTCCAAGTCTCCTGGATCACGTTCGGTGAGAAGATCACGTTCCCGAAGGTTTCATTCTGTTTGGACTCCGTTTGATATTCCGTTTCTTCGAAACACCGAAATAGGCAAAAAACAGCAATTCTGGGTTGGGCCTCCGGTTAATAGGTTAGTCCCAAAAATAATATAAAAGTGGAAAATAAAACCCAATATAGTCCAAAACAGTAGATAAAGTAGCATGGAGCAATCAAAAATTATAGATACGTTGGAGACGTATCAGCCACATCTCTCTGCATTTCCCCTCTCTGATGTTCCCTAGAATGGGTTGCCATAGTGAGCCGCTCATCATCGCCGCGAAATTGGTCGCCAACAGTGACTCCGGTGACCAAGTTAATGGCTATATCCATGTCATTTTTAATATAAGGGGATGATATTTGGCACAAACACATGCCTGACATTCCAAACATGATTGCCAATGGGAGATACAATTTTGTGTTACAAAAGTAAATAAACCATTTTTGAAGTGTCAAAAATGATTTTTTGCGAAGCAGATTGAAAATTTAACTTTTGCCATTTTTCACCTGAAATAGACCATATTGGAGGCAACTACTTGTGAGCTGCATTGGGATTTTCCCCGAAGAGGTAGTGGAAGCAATATATTAGTGGATAAGTATTTCCCTCAGTGAGAACCAAGGTTATCGAACCAATATGATAACCACGCTTATCCTAGTCAAACAGCACCTGCACACACAAGAGCAAATACTTGCACCCAATGCGGGCAAGAGGATTGTCAATCCCCTAGAACTCGTTACTTGCAAGGATTAAATGTGATAATGGTAGGTAGATAAATTGAAAAGTAAAATAAAAGATAATAAATTGCAACAAGGTATTTTTGCTTTTTGTATTATGATAAAAGTAGACCCAGGGGCCATAGTTTTCACTAGAGTCGTCTCTCTCGTAAAGATAACATACGGTGGGTAGACAAATTACTATTGGTCAATTGATAGGAAAGTGCATAGTTATGATGTTATTCATGGCAATGATCATGTATATAGGCTGTTGGTGCAATGATTTGCCTCTTATGTTTTGAGGATTGTTGACATAAAGAGTAAGGGACTAATGCGTTTGCCAGTGCACACAGAGTAATAGGTCCCTGATGTCATGAAGAGTTTGATATAAACTCCGATAATAATATCATGTGTGGCAGCGAGTATTCAACAAAGATTATGTTGTCGACGGTGACCCCTAAAAATTGCTGACATGAAGCAATTGGTTTACTGGCATCCAAAGGAATTGATTGCAACCGAGAGAAGTCAAATATGAAGTGAAGATGTAGAATTTATTTTGTGTTCTTTTTTCTCTTTATTGAGTCATAGGACCACCATACTATTAAGAGGGGCGTAGTGTTTGAAACTTTGCTGTTCCTCAAGTAATATTAACTTTGCTTTCAAATCCAATGGTTGGGAACATGTCGGTTGGCTATTGATTGACCACGTGTCCAAAATGGTCATTTCCCATCATAGAAGGCTGCAACTATAAATAGCCGCCCCGCACCGGCTTTGTCCGGTGGTTGCTCTGTCTGATTTCAAGAAGATTGTTGAGCAACCCCATGTCCAGAGTGATATGAATTTAAAATCCATCAAGAGAAAAACTCGAGAGCCTAAAATTATATAGTGGTTTAGCAAAATTCAAATCTAAGTCTAGAACATTTCGCCTACTACTCTTGAGAGCTACAAAATCTCTAGATGGTTAGGTGTCAATTTCTTCAGAAACCAAGGGTTATTGTGGTTCTCGAAGAAGTCTGTAAAGGTTCGAAGATCACCTCAAGTATCTACCACGAGTGATCGACATTGGTTAACGAACCAATTGCCGAGGAGAACAGGGTGAAGAGAGTCTATTCTCTGTTTAAATACCCATGAGGAACAAGAAGAAGAAAAGAGAGATCTATATGGCTATAGCCACCGAAAGAGTCATGCTCTCAGGGCCATCACTGATTCTTCCTCAGGAGACAATGTCGAAGAATATTTTGATGACCCTGAAAGGATCAAAAAGGACGATGCACAAATCACGAAAAGGTTCCGGCGCTTCCTAAAGAAAAACCTAACTCCGAAGAAAGGTTCTAGCAACTATGGCAACTCAAAGTCTTCGTCAAAACCTGCTGGAGATTGCACATGCTTCAAATACAACAAAACCAGGACATTTCATTTTGGATTGTCCTCTCTGGGAAGCTGAGGTTTGTACTCGTGTAAGATTAGACTCGGTAAACATCAACCATGGAAATGAGAAGTGCAAAAACTACGACTCAGATGACGAGAAGAAATCAAGAAAGTTCTTCAAGAAGAATGACAACTCCTCCTCCAAGTCTTCATTGAGATATTTTTCATGGAATCCTTCCATGTCTTCGGCCAACTGCACGAACACCTCTCGCAAGGCCAATACGTACATTTGCAAGGACATGGACTCTGATGACGAACATTCATACGACTCCGAAGAAGTTGTTGAACCTGATGATGATTCGAACTCGGGCATGGCCGGTATAACATGTGCCTCTGCCCCAGCATCGATCATCTTCCAGAACCACTCAAGGGATGACAAGTCACGTCCCTTCTATTTCATGGCTAAAGCTTCGAAAGAAAAGGTACCCTTGAAAAATCACAAGGTCTATACTAGTGATCAATTTTCTTTCGATGAGGACGACCATGCTAAGCTGATCAAAATTGCCATGAAGCAACATAATTCTCCCAAGAAAATTAAGAGAACTCCTAGAAAATATGAAGTGTTATTGGTTGAGGAGATGGAGAAAAACTAATCATTGAATGGGGAGTACTCTGCTTTGTAGTCTCGAACGGAAGAACTGACAAATTATCCTGATTTTATCTCGGTCGATCATGAAAGACTAACTTATGACTACCTGAAATGGAAGCAGGAAGTCAAGTCACTGAGAGAGGCTCATGATGATTTGATCAGAGAAAATTATCTTCTCACCCAACAACTCAAGGAGAAAACTGAAGTGTTTGTGCAACCTTGATTAAAATGCTTGAACGCAGTAATGCAAAATCAAATGTTGAATCCACTATGAGTACTAACCCCTAGGTCGGGGAAAATGGTTCTATGTCTGATGAAAATGCTAGGTAGAAGGATCTTCTTCAGACAGGAATGTGCAAAAGTCTCGAAGGGCATCAAACCCTATGTGATGTTCCCAAGAAAATGATCTTTCACAAAAATCCTAGGAGAAGGATTGGCTTTCGAAAGGAAACTCAATGAAAATGGCACTTACTGGGAACTTGAAAAATATCGTCGTACCGTATGGGTCCCTGCCAAGGGAAAAACACTCAACCCTGCTTTACTCACGGGATATGAATGTCCCATTCCTGAATACTCCTATGATGAGTCTCTGGACAACTACAAATTGTTCAACAACCAACGTGGTGAGGTTATTGCTTGCTATGTTGGACCTAACAGCATGAGTGGTCCCCTAAAGAAAACCATCTAGGTACCGAAGAAAACTATCGAGGCATTACCTCTCACTTTGTTACTAAGCATGCAGGCTGAAAATGCTCGATACATACTCGAGAAGGCTCAACGGAATGAAAACATGCACACATACTCAAACCATCATGTTCATCTGTTTGGGAAGAATTTCAATGCATATTCATATTATTATGCTCAAACTTCTTCGACAAACAATTCTTATGGCCATCAAAAGAAATCATACCCTGCTCGCTCATATGTTTCGAAGCCACCTGCAAAAATGTGGGTAGTTAAGAAAGCCTAGTTCTCTTGCAGGACTATGTCTTCGGGTGTACTGAGTGGATTATGGATAGTGGATGCACTAGTCATATGACTGGAGACGAATCATTGTTTGTCAACCCCAACTTAACTGCCTCATCTCAGAAGCATATTACTTTCAACGACAACAACAAAGGAAAGATAATTGGGCTACGTAAAATTGCTATATCCAAGGACAAGAACATTGTCGATGTTTTACTTGTTCAGTCGCTTCGATTCAATCTCATGTCAGTTGGCAAGCTTTGTCATCTAGGCATGCTAGTTCTAGTTTCAATCACCAAATGCATTGTCTTTATGGCCACTGACAATTCCTTCGTCTTCGAGGGAAATAGAGAAGGTGATTTATATATCATGGATTTCTCGAAGGGTCCCTCAGTTCAAACCTGCTTGCTTCAAAAGCAACCAAAGGTTGGCTGTGGCATCGAAGACTTGGTCATGTAGGTATGAGGAACTTGCAGACACTTCTGAAGAAAAATCATCTTCCTGGCATTCCTGATGTGAAATTTGACAAGGATGGACTCTGTGCCGCTTGTGAGGACAGAAAATTGGCCCAAGAAGCATCATTCATCAAAAACTATCATGAGAATGACAACACCTCTAGAAATTCTTTATATGGACATATTCGGGTCTCAGAATTATGCCAGCTTTGGTGTCAGTCGTTATGGTCTAATTATTGTTGATGATTTCTCTTGCTATACTTGGGTATTTTCTTGAAGACAAGACTTGCACCCAAGATATCTTCAAAAAATTCACCAAGAAAGCTCAGAATGAATATGACATGCGCATCAAGCATGTCAGAAGTGATAATGTCACTGAGTTCAAAAATACTAATATCGAGGACTTTCTCGATGAAAATGGTATCACTCATGAGTTCTCAGCTTCATACACACTCCCCAGCAGAATGGGTTGTTGAGCGAAAGAATAAAACTCTTATCGAGATGGCGAGAACAATGCTCAGTGAGTACAAAACTCCCATTCGTTTTTGGCTGATGCTATTAATACTGCTAGCCATGTTGTGAATTGTGTTTATCTTCACAAGTTCCTTAAGAAAACTTCATATGAGCCTGTTACTGGCAAGAAACCGAATGTTGCTTATTTACGTGGGTTTGGTGCACCCTTCTATATTTGTGATATGAATCACAACTCTAAGTTTGAACCAAAAGCACATGAAGGTTTTCTTTTTGGTTACGACTTGAAATCGTATACTCATCGGGTCTATAACTCTCATCACAGGGAAGTTATCGAAATGGTAAATGTGTCATTTGATGAATCTAACGGCTCTCAAAAGGAGCACTTGCCAAATGTGATAGAGGGACCACTGATTTCAGATGCTATTCGTGATGGAATATGCCCTAGAGGCAATAATAAAGTTGTTATTATTAAGTTTCCTTATTCATGATAAAGGTTTATTATTCATGCTAGAATTGTATTGGCTAGAAACTTAAATAAATGTGTGGATACATAAACAAATACGGTGTCCCTAGTAAGCCTCTACTAGACTAGCTCGTTGATCAAAGATGGTTAAGGTTTCCTAACCATGGACATGTGTTTTCACTTGATAACATGATCAGATCATTAGGAGAATGATGTGATGGACAAGACCCAACCGTTAGCATAGCATATGATCGTTCAGTTTATTGCTACTGCTTTCTTAATGTCAAATACATGTCTCTTCAACCATGAGATCATGCAACTCCTAGATACCAGAGGAATACCTTGTGTGCTATCAAACATCATAACATAACTGGGTGATCATAAAGATGCTCTACAAGTATCTTTCAAGGTGTCTGTTGAGTTGGCATGGATCGAGATTGGGATTTGTCACACCGTGTATCGGAGAGGTATCTCTGGGCCCTCTCGGTAATACACATCACAAGAAGCTTGCAAGCAAAGTGACTAAGGAGTTAGTTATGAGATGATGTATTACGGAACGAGTAAAGAGACTTGCCGGTAATGAGATTGAACTAAGTATGAAGATACCGACGATCGAATCTCGGGCAAGTAACATACGGACAGACAAAGGGAATTATGTATGTTGTCATAAGGTTCACTCGGTAAGATCTTCGTAGAATATATAGGAACCAATATGGGCATCCAGGTCCTGCTATTGGTTATTGACCAGAGAGGCATCTCAGTCATGTCTACATCATTCTCGAACTCGTAGGGTCCGCACGCTTAACTTCGTTCACGATATAGTATAATATGAGTTATGTGATTTAGTGAACGAATGTTGTTCAGAGTCCCGGATGAGATCATGGACATGACGAGGAGCTCCATAATGGTCCAGAGGTAAAGATTGATATATAGGACGATGCTATTTGCTCACAGGAAAGGTTTCAGAGTGTACCGGGTAATCATCGGACCATTGGAAGGGGTTCCGGGAAGCCCCGGGAGGTTAATGGGCCATATGGGCCGAAAGAAGGGAGAACAGCAGCCCACAAGGGGCTGGTGCACCCCTCCTATGGCCGCGGGCCTTAGGAAGAAAAGGAAGGGGTGAGTCGGCCTCCCCCTGCCTTCCCTATGGGCCGCCACACAACAGACCACAATTCCCTAGCCGTGTGTGGTTCCCCTCTCCCTCTAGTTCATCCTCGGCCATTTTTCCTAGTGATCAGCGAAGCCCTGCGGAGATAGTTGCATCACCACCGTCACCACACCGTCGTGCTGCCGGAACTCATCTACTACTTTGCCCGTCTTGCTGGATCAAGAAGGCGAGGACGTCATCAAGTTGAACGTGTGCTGAAGGTAGAGGTGTCGTACGTTCGGTACTTGATCGGGCGGATCGTGAAGGTGTACAACTACATCAACCGCGTTGATAAACACTTCCACTTAACGGAATACAAGGGTACGAGACACACTCTCCCCTCTCGTAGCTATGCATCTCCATGGATAGATCTTGCGTGTGCGTAGAATTTTTTTGTTTTCCAGGCAACGTTCCCCAACAGTGGCATCATGAGCCAGGTCTATGCGTAGATGATATGCACGAGTAGATCAAAAAGGAGTTGTGGGCGGTGATGGTCATACTGCTTACCACCAACGTCTTATTTGATTCAGCGGTATTATGGGATGAAGCGGCCCGGACCAACCTTACATGTCCGCGCACATGAGACTCGTTCCATCGATAATATAACAACATGGAACAATAAAAAATTATAGATACATTAGAGATGTATAAACATCCCCAAGCTTAATTCCTGGTCGTTCCCGAGTAGGTAAATGATAAAAACATAATTTTTGATGTCGAATGCTGCCTAACATGTTCATCACATATTTTTCTTGTTTGTAGCATGGACATTTGGACGTTTAGATGGTTCAAAGCAGTAGTCTATATTTGACATCAAGACTTAAATACTCAATCATATCAACAAGCAACCATGTCTTTCAAAATATCAAGACTAAAGAAAGTTATCCCTAGCCCATCATGCTCAATCATTATTCCATTCACAAAACACACCCGATTATTAGATACATCCATTGCACAAGTATGATCATAGTTCTCCCTAGTTGGTGCTTTATAAGAGAAGATGGAGACTCAAATAAAAATAAAAATTGCATAAAATTAAATAGATAGGACCTCCGCAGAGGGAAGAAGAGATTTGTAGAGGTGCT
The DNA here is from genome assembly GCA_963921465.1 of Triticum timopheevii. NCBI lineage: Eukaryota > Viridiplantae > Streptophyta > Magnoliopsida > Poales > Poaceae > Triticum > Triticum timopheevii. The sequence goes on from OY997272.1 coordinate 423,378,897, forward strand.
AGAGCTCAAAGCTTAAATTGAGAGATAAAGTATTTTGAGAGGCATGCTTTTCCCATCAACAAAAACGACCGAGTAGTTCCCAATACTTTCCATGCTAGATACATCATAGGCAGTTCACAAACATAAATAAAGTTTATTCCTTTTTCCACCATTCTTTCACAATCCATTGCTAGCCGTATTCACGGGTGCCTTCCATACCAACACTTTCCAAGGAATTTATTTGACAACATAAAGTAAATTTCTTTTTTATTTCGGGACTGGGCATCCCTATTACCGTCACACTCTTGTGCAATGACAAGTGAATAAACACTTATCTTGAGAATAACACATCTAGCATGGAAAAATATTGGCCACCCCATGCCGCTTCATGAGCGGTACGGGGCACACAAAAAAGGAAATTCATTTTGAAAATTAGAGATGGCACATACAAATTTACTTAGAGTGTCACAGAAATACCACATATATGTAGGTATGGTGGACTCATATGGCATAACTAGTTTAAAGGGCTTTGGATGCACAAGAATTGTTCCAACTAAGTACAAGAAAAGGCTAGCAAATAGATTGAGAAGCAACCAACCAAGAAACAAAATTCACATAAACGAGCATTGAGTATAACTAGCACCGAGTAATGCACCATAAGTAGGATGTAATTTCATTACATAATTATTGACCTTGGTGCTTGCATAGGGAATCACAAACCCTAACACCCATATTCTTACTAAAGCATAATTACTCACCAACATGACACATATATTACTATCATCATATCTCGGAACTATTACAAAGAGTCAAGTTTATTTTATCCAATGATCTTCATGAAAGTTTTTATTATATCCCTCTTGAATATCTACCACTTTGGGACTAATTTCATATATTGCAATTGCTTTTGACAAGCTCAAACAAATTTAAGTGAAGAACATGAGCATAAAAATTTCCGTTTTTCAAAATAATATAATTGAAGCATGATAGAATTTCTTCAAAAATTTACTAACTCTCAAAATAATCTAAGTGAGGCATGAGAGTATTTCTTAAAAAAATTAAGGCACACTATGCTAAAAAATATATAAGTGAAGCAACAGAGCAATTATGTAGCTCAAAATTTTAAGTGAAGCATATAGAGCAATTCTAACAAATCATAACATATTTATGGCTCTGTTAAATAGGTGTGTCTGGCAAGGATAGATGTGGCAAACTAAAAAGCAAAACAATCAAAGACTCATATAATACAAGACGCTCTAAGCAAAACTCTTGATATGTGACGAATAAAAATATAGCTCCAAGTAAAATCACCAATTGTTGTTAGAAGAAAGAGGGTATGCCTTATGGGGCACCCCCAAGCTTAGTTGCTTGTTTCTCCTTGAATATTAACTTGGGGTGACATGGGCTCCCCAAGCTTAGGCTCTTCTCACTACTTATTCCTTCATCCATCACGATCTCACTCAAAACAGGGAAACTTCAATCACACACAACTTAACAAAACCTTCTTGAGATCTGTTAGTATAATAAAGCAAATCACCACTTTAAGTATTGTTGCAAACCCATTCATATTTTATTATTGCATTATACCTACTATATTTTTCTAACTTTACCATGGCTTATACCCCCCCCCCCCGATACAATCCATAGAATCATCAAAATAAGCACACAATGCAACGAAAACAGAACCTGTCAAAAACAGAATAGTCTGTAGTAATCTAGACTTCGACCATACTTCTGTAACTCCAAAAATTCTGAAAAATTAGAAAGATGTAGACAATTTGTATATAAATCTTGTGTAAAGAATTCAAAAACTTTCATAACTTTTGTAATTTTGGAAAATTGTGCTACTGGACGCAGAAGTTTCTGTTTTCCAACAAGATCAAATCAACTATCACCAAACATAATCCCAAAGTCTTTACTTGGGACAAACAATAATTAAAACATAAAAGCACAATCATAATAGTTGCATAATTGTGTGAATACACAAAAACAGAATGAAAAAGGCAAAAATAAATTTTATTCATTGGGCTGCCTCCGAACAAGCGCTATCGTTTTACGCCCTTAGCTAGGCATAAAGCAAAGATTGAAGTATTGTCATCTTTGGTTTCCAACTCCTCAATCATATAGCCAAAATTCTTCAAAGATTTAGCATGCATATTTTCAATAATAACACTTCTAGGAATAATATTGAAGAATTCATTCTTGCAAGTAGGGCCTTTTACTACTCTAACAAAGTTGGGGTGAATGCTAATCATTTTGAGATATTCCTTGCCGCTATTAGAAGTGGCACCCTTGTTCTTAGTAACTTGTGTAGACTTGCAAATTTTTACGTGAGTTTTTCAATAGTTTTAACAGAAGAAAAGGTCGAGCTCAAGTTACTAAAAATTTCTTCCAACTTATCAATCCTAGAGGGACTTTCTTCTATTCTTTCGTTAACTACGGTTTCCTTTTCTCTTAGTAATTTAAAAACATCTCCCGCTTTTGACCCAATTTTACTAGCAAGATTATGCATCCTTTTATCCAAATTTTCAATATGTTCTTCGATGATCATCTTCTTTTCAATAGCATCTAATCTTTTCATAACATGCTCAAGAGTTATGGTTGTTTCATTAATAATGGTAGGTGGTGCACCTACTAGATCTCCCATAGTATTAAAAGCATCCAAAGATGGACACATCAAGAAATTTCCACTGGTAATCATATCAAGGACAGTTCTATACCAAGTGGTAATGCCCACATAAGAACTGCGAAGAAGAACACTGGCAAATTGCTTACGAATAGATCTATTATGAGCATTGCAAATCCTATACAAAACATATTTTAGATTCTCCCCTTCCCTTTTTTTAAAATTAAGAACCTCATTCACGGGGGTACACGCAATAGCGGAAGAACTAGCCATAATGACAAAGTAGGCAAGCAAGACAACCAAGAAAACAAAAGATTGAAAGAGAAAATGGAAAATGAAAAAGAAGGCAAATAAAAAGGCGAATCTTTATGAATTGGGGGAGATGAAAATGATAGGCAAATGACAAATAATGTAAATTGCAAGGAGATGAGATTTATGATTTGGAACCTGATAGGTGTTGATGATGTCTTCCCTGCAATGGCGCCAGAAATCCTTTTGACTTGGCTTGAAACTGCGTCAATAATTCCCCAAAGAGGAAGGGATGATGCAACACAACTACAGTAAGTATTTCCCTCAGTTATGAAACCAAGGTAGTCAATCCTGTAGGAGAACAAAGCAACACTATGTAAACGGTACCTGCACACAAAGAACAAATACTTGCAACCCGACGCGTAAGACAGGTTTGCCACTTCTTAAGCTTGCGTTGATTTTTCCCTTGAAGAGGAAAGGGTGATGCAGCAAAGTAGAGATAAGTATTTCCCTTAGTTAAGAACCAAGTTATATCAATCCAGTAGGAGGCACAAGAAAGTCCCCAATATATGCACCTAACTAACAAACACTTGCACACAACGCGGAAAAGGAGTTGTCAATCCCTTCACGGTCACGAACAAGAGTGAGACCTAATAGAGATAGGTATAAAAGATAAATAAAAGAGCAAACTAAAGTAAATATAAATAAATTGCAGAAAGGTATTTTTGCGTTTTTGGTTTATAGATCTGAAAATATATGATGGAAAATAGACCTGGGGGCATAGGTTTCACTAGAGGCTTCTCTCTTGAAAGAAAACATACGGTGGGTAAACAAACTACTGTTGAGCAATTGATAGAAAAGCGCAAAGTTATAACGATATCTAAGGCAATGATCATGAATATAGGCATCACATCCGTGAAAAGTAGACCAAAATGATTTTGCATCTACTCGCATGATGATTTCAATGATGCTCGCATAAACGATAAGGACTGAAACATAAAAAGAGCATCATGAAGCATATGACAAGCACATTTAAGCCTAACCCACTTCCTATGCATAGGGATTTTGTGAGAAAACAAATCATGGGAGCAAGAATCAACTACATAGGAAGGTAAAACAAGCAAAACTTCAAGATTTTCAACACATAGAGAGGAAACTTGATATTATTGCAATTCCTACAAGCATAAGTTCCTCCCTCATAATAATTTTCAGTAGCATCATGAATGAATTCAACAATATAACTATCACATAAAGCATTATTTTCATGATGTATAAGCATAGAAATTTTATTACTCTCCATATAAGCAAATTTATTCTCATGAATAGTAGTGGGAGCAAATTCAACAAAATGACTATCATGTGATTGAAAATTAAAATCATGATGACAAGTTTCATGGTGAGCATTATCCAATATAGCATACATGTCATCACCATAATCATCATAGATAACAACTTTGTTATCATAGTAAATTGAAGCCTCATCCAAAATGGTGGATTCATCACTAAATAAAGTCATGACCTCTCCAAATCCACTTTCATCATTGTGATAAGATTCAACACCCTCCAAAATTTTGGGATCATTACCTAGAGTTGACACTCTTCCAAACCCACATTCATCATTGTAATCATCATAAATAGGAGGCATGCTACCATTATAAAAAAATTGCACATCAAAACTTGGGGGAATAAAAATATCATCTTCATCAAACATAGCATCCCCAAGCTTATGGCTTTGCATATCACTAGCATCATGGATATTCAAAGAATTCATACTAGCAACATTGCAACCATGCTCATCATTCAAATATTTTATGCCAATCATTTTATAGAATTCTGCTTCTATCAATTGAGCACAATTTTCCGCTCCACCATTTTCAAGAAAGACATTATAAAGATGAATAAATATGATGCAACTCAATTCCATTTTTTAGTTTTCTTTTATAAACCAAACTAGTGATTAAACAAGAAACTAAAAGATTCAATTGCAAGATCTAAATATATAGCTTCAAGCACTCACTTCTCCGGCAACGGCGCCGGAAAAGAGCTTGATGTCTACTACGCAACTTTATTCTTGTAGACTCGTGTTGGGCCTCCAAGCGCAGAGTTTTGTAGGACAGTAGTAATTTTCCCTCAAGTGGATGACCTAAGTTTTATCAATCCATGGGAAGCGTTGGATGAAGATAGTCTCTCTCAAGCAACCCTGCAATCAAATACAAGAAATCTCTTGTGTCCCCAACACATCCAATACAACGGAAAATTGTATAGGTGCACTAGTTCGGCGAAGAGATGGTGATAAAAGTGTTGTATGGATAGTAGATATGAGTTTTTGTAGTGCGAACAATAAAAAACAGCAAGGTAGTAAATGGTAAAATGGAGCACAAACGGTATGCAATGATGGAAAATGAGGCCTAGGATGCATACTTTCACTAGTGCAATCTCTCAACTATGCTAACTTAGTTGGATCATATGATTATCCCTCAAAGTGCAGTAAAGAATCACTCTCGAGTTCCTATTAGCAGAGAACAAAAGATAGAATTTTTTTGCTGGGTACGAAACCACCTCAAAGCTATTCTTTCCGATCAATCTATCCTAGAGTTTATACTAAAATAACACAAAGCTATTCTTTCCAATCAATCTAACCAAGAGTTCGTACTAAAATAACACCATATGACACACATCAACCAACTCTAATGTCACCTAGATACTCCAATGTCACCACAAGTATCCATGAGTTAATTCTACGATATGCATCAAACAACTTCGTGATCATAATATTCAATCCACACAATGAACTACGAGGAGACCCCAAAGTTTCTATCAGAGAAAAGATAATAAAAACGTGCATCAGCCCCTATGCAAAGATTACCCCAATGTCACCTCCGGAATCTGCAAGTTGACTGCCATAACATACATCAAGTGAGTCGATATGATACCCCATTATCACATCAAGTATTCATACCGCAAGACATACATCATATGTTCTCAGATCTGAACATTCAATCCGACCAGACAAAACTTCAAAGGGTAATTAAAGATTCAATTCATCACAACAAGAGTAGAGAGGGGAGAAACATCATATGATCCATCTATGTTAACAAAGCCCATGATACATCAAGATCGTGACATCTCAAGATCATGAGAGAGAGAGAGAGATTGAACACATAGCTACTGGTACAAACCCTTAGCCCGAGGGTGGACTACTCCCTCCTCATCGTGGTGGCCGCCGGCATGATGAAGATGGCCACCGGTGATGATTCCCCCGTCATGCAGGGTGCCGAAACAAGGTCTAGATTGGTTTCTCGTGGCTACAGAGGCTTACGGTGACGGAACTTCTAATCTAGGGTCTCCACGAGGGTTTTTGGAATATTTGAGAATTTATAGGGCGAAGAGGGGTTGCGGGAGGCCACTGAGGTGGGCACAACCCACTAGGGCGTGCCTGGGGGCCTAGGCGTGCCCTGGTGGGTTGTTCCCCCTCAGGGCACCCCCTAGGTGCTGCTTTGGCCCATTGGATGTCTTCTGGTCTATAAAAAATCCACAATTTCGTGGTGTTTGGACTCCGTTTGATATTGATTTCCTGCAATGTAAAAAACAAGCAAGAAACAACAACTGGCACTAGGTCAATAGGTTAGTCCCAAAATTTGATATAAAGTTGCTATAAAATGATTGTAAAACATCCAAGAATGATAATATAACAACATGAATACTTCATAAACCATAGATACGTTGGAGATGTTTCAGCATCCCCAAGCTTAATTCCTACTAGTCCTCGAGTAGGTAAATGATAAAATAAATGATTTATGAAGTGTGAATGCTAGCAAAGTGCACAACTTTGATCAATGACAATTTCAATCACTTTTCCTAGCATCATAACAATGATTCTTTCTTACAAAACTTCTCATGTTAAAGTAGCAACCAATTCACATGTTAAGGTTCACACAACGAATTCTCTTGAAACTCAACAACCTATATACTTAGTCACCAAACAATTGCAATTCAAATTATTCAATGGAGCCTAAGTAAGAGCTCTACATACTCAACCATCATATATTCTTGTATGATTGCTAACACTCACCGCATACACATGAGCAAAACGTTTCAACCGGAAACATGGAAAGATAGGGGCTTATAATTTTTCCTCCCAAAGTATTCACCTCAAGGGTGATGTCAACAATAATAACTCATGTTATCCATATCCAACTGGATATATGTGCCTAGATCTTTCCTCACCACATGATGCTTGCTAAAAGTGAAAAATAAAAAGGAATAGAGAGGAAAACTTTGACTCTTGCATGAAAGTGAATACATAAAAGTAAAAGGTAGGCCCTTCATAGAGGCAAGCAGAGGTTGCCATGCGCTTTTTGTTTGTATGCTCAACCCCTTAGTGCAAAAGAATGTCACATTATATTGGCCCTTATGATAGCAACCTTTATTATGCAGTCTGTCACTTCATTCTTTGCCATCACAAGTTTGTACAATGCTCAATTTTCTCTTACACTAGATGATCTAACACTTTGGAAGCAATTTTTATTGCCTTATTGCACCGATGACAACTTACTTGAAGGATCTTACTCAATCCTTAAGTAGGTATGGTGGACTCTTGAAAATAATATTTGGGCTTAAGGGTTTTTTGATGCACAAGTAGTATCTCTACTTGGTGCGGAATTTTTGGCTAGCAAAGATGGGGGGCAAGCACCACTTGTTGAAGGATCTATGACAATATAACTTCTATGTGAATATGAACAAACATAAATCATTACATTGTCTTCCTTGTCCAACGTCAACAATTTTGGCATATAATATTTTGATGGGAGCTCACAATCACAAAAGATTTCCAAGATAGTGTATTTGCATGTGAAAGTTCTCTTCCTTATAGCAATCATTCAGGAATTGCTTGTATGACCAATATTGTGATTGTCAAGCTTCAAAAGATTTCACTTTCTAAACCCAACCTGAAGCTACCACTAGGCATGATATGAACTTATAATTTCAATTTCATGATATTCAATTCATTCAACAATTTACTCATAGGATATAAGTGAAGCACAAGAGTAAATGACAAACTACTCCAAAAAAGATATAAGAGAATATCAAGCAAGTAGTTATGTAAATGGGTAGCTATTTGAGGACTACCTTTTATTTAAAACTTTTAGATCTACATATTTTATTAAATCAGAAAGCAAAACAAAGCAAAATGACATTCCAAGAATAGCACAACTCATGTGAAGAAGCAAAAGCTTAGGCTCAACCAATACTAACCGATAATTGTTGAAGAAGAAAGGTAGGATGCCTACCGGGGCATCCCCAAGCTTAGATGCTTGAGACTTCTTGGAATATTAACTTGGGATGCCGTGGGCATCCCCAAGCTTGAGCTTTTGTGTCTCCTTTCCTCTTATATTATGGTTTCCCTAAATCTCAAAAACTTCATCCACACAAAACTCAACAAGAACTTGTGAGATAAGTTGGTATAAATCAATGCAAAACTTTATCATTCTCTACTGCAGCAAATCACTAAAATTATTATTTAACATGCATACTAAATTCCTCTACATATTTAATACTCCTATCCTCAAATAGAATCATTAAACAAGCAAACATATACAAAGAATGCAACCATAACAGCAATCTGCCAAAACAATATAGTCTGTAAAGAATGCAAGAATCATCATACTTCCCTAACTCCAAAGATTCTGAAAAATTACCACATTGTAGAAAATTTATTATATCTTATTATGCAAAAAGTTTCAACATTTTATCACATTCTGACTTTTCTCGGGCATTTTTGCAACAGCGATAAACTTTCTATTTTGAAACATCAACTCATATACTTGCAAAATAAGCATGGTAAAGGCTATCCTTGCCACTATTATTGAAAGAAAAGATACAAAAAATTATTCTAAATAACACCAAGCAAATACTAACAAAATAAATGATGCTCCAATAAAAACACATTTCATGTGATGAATAAAAATATAGCCTCAAATAAGGTTACCGATAATGTTGGAGACGAAAGAGGGGATGCCTTACGGGTTATCCCCAAAGCATAGTTGCTTGGATCTTCCTTGAATATTACCTTGGGAGTGTCTTGGGCATCCCCAAGCTTAGTTTCTTGTCACTCCTTATTATCCTCATATCGATATCTCACCCAAAACTTGAAAACTTCAATCACACAAAACTTAACAAAACTTCGTGAGATAGGTTAGTATGGTATTGAGGAAACCATTCACTTGGTACTCTCAAAGACAAGATTCATAATTGTTATAACACAATTCCTACTGTATCCTATCATTTACACAATTTATATTGAGCAATATAATCGAAAGAAACTAGGAAACAAGCAAACTATGCATTGTAAACAGAATCTGTCAAAAGCAGAACAGTCTGTAGTAATTTGTACTCCAACCATACTTCTGCTACTCCAAAAATTCTGCAAAATTAGGACAACGTAGATAATTTTTATATATATCACCTTTAAAAAATTCAGATCAAAAGCACGTCTAGTGAATTTTCAAATTTCCTAGACTGAGCGCAAAAGTTATTGTTTTTGCACAGAATCAGGTCAACTATCATCGACACTATCCCAAAGGCTTTACATGGCACTTTATTGAAACAAAAGCAATAAAACATGATTAATACAGTAGCATAACCATGTGAACACACAAATATAGTAGGTAAAAGTGTTGGGTTGTCTCCAAACAAGTGCATTTCTTTAATGCCTTTTAGCTAGGCCTAATGAGTTCAATGATGCTCGCATAAAAGATAAGGATTGAAACATAAAATTAGCATCATGAAGCATATGACTAGCACATTTACGCCTAACCCACTTCCTATGCATAGGGATTTTGTGAGCAAACAAATTATGGGATCAAGAATCAACTAGCATAGGAAGGTAAGGCAAGCAAAACTTCAAGATTTTCAACACATAGAGAGGAAACTTGATATATTGCAATTCCTACAAGCATAAGTTCCTCCCTCATAATAACTTTTAGTAGCATCATTAATGAATTCAACAATATAACTATCACATAAAGCATTATTTTCATGATGTATGGGCATAGAAATTTTATTACTCTCCACATAAGCAAATTTATTCTCATGAATAGTAGTGGGAGCAAATTCAACAAAATAACTATCATGTGATTGAAAATTAAAATCATCATGACAAGTTTCATGGTTATCATTATTCAATATAGCATACATGTCATCACCATAATCATCATAGATAGCAACTTTTTTTATCATAGTCAACTGAAGCCTCATCCAAAATGGTGGATTCATCACTAAATAAAGTCATGACCTCTCCAAATCCACTTTAATCATTGTGATAAGATTCAACACCCTCCAAAATAGTGGGATCATTACCTAGAGTTGACACTCTTCCAAACCCACATTCATCATTGTAATCATCATAAATAGGAGGCATGCTACCATTATAACAAATTTGCACATCAAAACTTGGGGGAATAAAAATATCATCTTCATCAAACATAACATCCCCAAGCTTATGGCTTTGCATATCACTAGCATCATGGATATTCAAAGAATTCATGCTAGCAACATTGCAACCATGCTCATCATTCAAATATTTTATGCCAATCATTTTATAGAATACTTCTTCTATCAATTGAGCACAATTTTCCGCTCCATCATTCTCAATAAAGACATTATAAAGATGAATAATATGATGCATCCTCAATTCCATTTTTTTTGTTTCCTTTAAGAAACCAAACTAGTGATTAAACAAGAAACTAAGAGATTCAATTGCAAGATCTAAAGATATAGCTTCAATCACTCACCTCCCCGCAACGGCGCCGAAAAAGAGCTTGATGTCTACTATGCAACTTTATTCTTGTAGACTCGTGTTGGGCCTCCAAGCGCAGAGTTTTGTAGGACAGTAGCAATTTTCCCTCGAGTGGATGACCTAAGGTTTATCAATCCGTGGGAGGCCTAGGATGAAGATAGTCTCTCTCAAGCAACCCTGCAATCAAATACAAGAAATCTCTTGTGTCCCAACACACCCAATACAATGGAAAATTGTATAGGTGCACTATTCGGCGAACAAATGGTGGTAAAAGTGTTGTATGGATAGTAGATATGAGTTTTTGTAGTGCAAACAATAAAAAACAGCAAGGTAGTAAATAGTAAAACAGAGCACAACCGTTATTGCAATGATGGAAAATGAGGCCTAGGGTTCATACTTTCACTAGTGCAATCTCTCAACAATGCTAACATAGTTGGATCATATGATTATCCCTCAAAGTGGAATAAATAATCACTCCCGAGTTCCTATTAGCGGAGAACAAAAGATAGAAATTGTTTGTAGGGTACAAAACCACCTCAAAGCTATTCTTTCCGATCAATCTATCCTAGAGTTCGTACTAAAATAATACAAAGCTATTCTTTTCGATCAATCTAACCAAGAGTTCATACTAAAATAACACCAAATGACACACATCAATCAACTCTAATGTCACCTAGAAACTCCAATATCACCACAAGTATCAGTAAGTTAATTCTATGATATGCATCAAACAACATCATGATCATCATATTCAATCCACGCAAAGAACTACAAGGAGACCCCAAAGTTTCTATCAGAGAAAAGATAATAAAAACGTGCATCAACCCCTATGCAAAGATTACCCCAATGTCACCTCGGGAATCCGCAAGTTAAGTGTCATAACATACATAGAGTGAATCAATATGATACCCCATTGTCATATCAAGTATTCATACCACAATACATACATCATGTGTTCTCAGATCTGAACATTCATTCCGACAAGACAAAACTTCAAAGGGTAAAGATTCAATTCATCACAACCAGCGTAGAGAGGGGAGAAACATCATATGATCCATCTTTGTTAACAAAGCCTATGATACATCAAGATCATGACATCTCAAGATCATGAGAGAGAGAGAGAGATTAAACACATAGCTACTAGTACAAACCCTCAGCCCCGAGGGTGGACTACTCCCTCCTCATTGTGGTGGCCGTCGGGATGATGAAGATGGTCACTGGTGATGATTCCCCCCTCCGGTAGGGTGCCGGAACAGGGTCAAGATTGGTTTCTTGTGGCTACATAGTCTTACAGAGGCGGAACTTCTAGGGTCTCCGCGAGTGTTTTTGGAATATTTGAGAATTATAGGGCGAAGAGGGGGTGTGGGAGGCCACCAAGGTGGGCACAACCCACCGGGGTGAGCCTGGGGGCCCAGGCACACCCTGGTGGGTTGTGCCCCCTCGGGGCACCCGCTAGGTGCTTCTCTGGCCCATTGGATGTCTTCTGGTCCATAAGAAATACACAAAAAGTTTCACGGTGTTTGGACTCCGTTTGATATTGATTTCCTACGATGTAAAAAACAAGAAAAAACAGCAACTGGCACTGGGCACTGGGTCAATAGGTTAGTCCAAAAAAATGATATAAATTTTCTATAAAATGGTTGTAAAACATCCAAGAATGATAATATAATAGCACGAATACTTCATAAATAATAGATGCATTGGAGACGTATCAGCTATGGACCCGTATAGGTCTATGGTAAACTACTCACACATCATCGGAAGAGCAGCAAGGTTGATGTAGAGGCCCTCCGTGATCGAATCCCCCTCTGGCAGAGTGCCGGAAAAGGCCCCAAGATGGGATCTCACGAGAACAGAGGCTTGTAGCGGTGGAAAAGAATTTTGGTGGACGCTTCTGATGTTTGGGGAATAATTGAGAATATATAGAGGCAGAACTAGGGTTAGAGGACTCAAGAGGGGCCCACAAGCTAGGGGTGCGCCCCCCGGGGCGTGCTTTGAGGGCTTGTGGCCTCCTTAGGACTCTTCTGTCCCTCTCTCCAATTCACGTAGGTGTCTTCTGTTCCAAGAAAAATCATCGTAAAGTTTTATTCCGTTTGGACTCCGTTTGATATTCCTTTTCTATAAAAGTCAAAACAAGGAAAAACAGAAACTGACAATGGGCTCTAGGTTAATAGGCTAGTCCCAAAAATAATATAAAATAGCATATTAATGCATATAAAACATCCAAAACAGATAATATAATAGGATGGAACAATCAAAAATTATAGATGCGTTGGAGACGTATCAAGCATCCACAAGCTTAATTCCTGGTCGTCCTCGAGTAGGTAAATGATAAAAACAGAATATTTGATGCGACAAGCTACCTAACATATTTATTAATGCAATCTTATTTATTGTGGCAAGAATATTCAGATCCATAAGATTCAAAACAAAAGTTTAATATTGACATAAAAACAATAATACTTCAAGCATTCTAATAAAGCAATCATTTCTTCTCAAAATAACATGACCAAAGAAAGTTATTCCTACAAAATCATATAGTCTGGCTATGCACCATCTTCATCACAAAAAGTATTTTATCATGCATAACCCCGATGACAAGCCAAGCTATTGTTTCATACTTTTGGTGTTCTCAAACTTTTTCAACTTTCGCGCAATACATGAGCGTGAGCCATGGATATAGCACTATAGGTGGAATAATATGGTGGTTGTGGAGAAGACAAAAAGGAACGAGAAAGTCTCACATCAACTAGGCAAATTAATGGACTATGGAGATGCCCATCAATTGATATCGATACAAGAGAGTAGGGATTGACATGCAACAGATGCAATAGAGCTATAAATGTATGAAAGCTCAAAAAGAAACTAAGTGGGTGTGCATCCAACTTGCTTGCTCATGAAGACGTAGGGCAATTTGAGGAAGGCCATCATTGAAATATACAAGCCAAGTTCTATAATGAAAATTTTCCACTAGTATATGAAAGTGACAAAATACAGACTCTCTATCATGACGAACATGGTGCTATTTCAAAGCACAAGTGTGGAAAAAGGATAGTGACATTGCCCCTTCTCTCTTTTTCTCTCATTTTTTTTGCGCTTCTTTTATTATTTTTAAGTCCGGAGACTCATCCCAACTTGTGAGGGAATCATAGCTTCCATCATCCTTTCCTCACATGGGACAATTCTCTAATAATGATGATCATCACACTTTTATTTACATACAACTCGATACTAGAACAGAATATAACTCTATATGAATGCCTCCGGTGGTATGCCGAGATGTGCAATGATCAAGAGTGACATGTATAAAAAATATGAACGGTGGCCAAACCACAAATACTATGCCAACAACATGATCATGCAAAGAAATATGACAATGATGGTATGTGTCATAATAAAACGAAACAATGGAAGTTGCATGGCCATATATCTCAGAATGGATATGGAAATGCCAAAATAGGTAGGTATGGTGGCTGTTTTGAGGAACGGCATATGGTGGGTTTAATGCACCGGCGAAAGTTGCGCGATACTAGAGAGGCTAGCAATGGCAGAAGAGTGAGAGTGCGTATAATCCATGGACTCAACATTTGTCATAAAGAACTCACATACTTATTACAAAATTTTATTAGCCATCGAAACAAAGTACTACACACATGCTCATAGGGTGTAGATTGGTAGGAAAAGACCGTCGCTCGTCCCCGACCGCCACTCATAAGGAAGACAATCAAAGAATAAATCATGCTCCAATTTCATCACATAATGGTTCACCATATGTGCATGCTACGGGAATTACAAACCTTAACAAAAGTATTTCTACCAATCCACAATTACTCACTAGCATGACTCTAATATCACCATCTTTATATCTCAAAACAAATGCAAGGAATCAAACTTCTCATAGATTCAATGTTCTTCATATGAATGTTTTTATTATATCCCTCTTGGATGCCCATCATATTAGGAATAAATTCATAACCTAAGAAAATTAACATGTTGTTTAAGGAATATCAATATAATATAAGTGAAGCATGATAGTTCAACAATTTTTATAAAATAAAGCAACCGCCGTGCTCTAAAAGGATATAAATGAAGCACTAGAGCAAACTGCCTAGCTCAAAAGATATAAGTGAAGCACATAGAGTATTCTAGTAAATTCACGGTTAAAGCATGTCCCTCTCAAAAGGCGTGTACAGAAAGGATGATTGTGGAAAACTAAAAATAAAATACTCATATCATACAAGACGCTCCAAGCAAAACACATATCACGTGGTAAATAAAAATGTAGCCTCAAGTAAATTTACCAATGGATTGAAGACGTAAGAGGGGATGCCATCCAGGGCATCACCAAGCTTAGATGCTTGGTTGTCCTTGAATATTATCTTGGGATGCCTTGGGCATCCCCAAGCTTAGGCTCTTGCCCCTCCTTATTCCATAGTCCATCAAATCTTTACCCAAAACTTGAAAACTTCACAACAGAAAACTCATAAGATCCGTTAGTATAATAAAATAAATCACCACCTTAGGTACTGTTGTGAACTCATTCTAAATTTATATTTATGTTATATCTACTGTATTCCAACTTCTCCATGGTTCATACCCCCCCGAAACTACCCATAGATTCATCAAATTAAGCAAACAACACATAGAAATCAGAATCTGTCAAAAACAGAACAGTCTGTAGTAATCTGGAAATTTAGTATACTTATTTAAATCCAAAAATTCTAAAAAATTAGGAAAACCTGGTAAATTTGTATACAAATCTTGTGTAAAACATTCAGAGCAAAATCACGTTTTTGTGATTTTATAAAATTCTGTCAATGAGCGCAAAAGTTTCTGTTTTTCAGCAACATCAAATCAACTATCACCATAGACCATCCCTAAGGTCTTATTTGGCTGAAACACTAATTAAAACACCAAAACACAATTACTACAGAGGTAATCATGTGTATAGTCATAAAAAATAAAGTAAATATATTGAGTTGTCTCCCAACAAGCGCTTTTCTTTAAAGCCTTTTAGCTAGGCATGATAATTTTAACGATACTCACACGAAAGACAAAGAATTGAAGCCCAAAGAGGGCATCATATAGCATGTGAAAAAAAAGTTTAAGTATAGCCTACTTCTTATGCATAGGAATTCTATAAGCAAATAATTACCAAGACAAGCAAAAACTAGCATATGCAAGGAAGAAGAAAGAAACAATAAAAATCTCAACATAACAAGAGGTAATTTAGTGACATGAAAATTTCTACCACCATATTTTCCTCTCTCATAATAATTACATGTAGGATCATAATAAAATTCAACAATATAGCTATCACATAAAATTTTCTCTTCATGATCCACATGCACAAAATCTCATAGTCATCCAAAATAGTGGGATTAACATCAACTAAAGTCATGACCTCTCTAACCACACTTTTATCAAAAAATTCATAAGATTGAACACTCTACAAATATGTGGGATTATCTTTACATAGAGTTGACACTCTTCCAAACCCACTTTCATTACTATCGCAAACCTATTCATCATGAGGCTTAAATATGTTTTCAAGATCATAGGAAGAATCACCCCAATCATGATCATTACAATAAGTAGTGGACATAGCAATTTTAGCATCCCCAAGATTAGGGTTTTGAATATTATTAGCACAACTGACATTAATAGAATTTATAATAACATCATTCCAATCATGCTTTTCATTCAAGGAGCTATCATGAATCACTTCATAAATTTCTTCTTTTAACACTTCATCATAATTTTTAGATTCATGAATTTTAAGCAAAACTTCATAAAGATAATGTAGTGCACACAACTCACTAGCAATTGGTTCATCATAATTGGATCTCTTAAAAAGATTAGCAAGTGGATGAGGATCCATAAACTTTTTGCTTTCTGATTTTTAATAAACACACAATTATGCCAAGTGAACAAGCAAATAAAAAGGCAAATATTTTTGTATTTTTCTGAAAACATTTTAGAAGTGGGGGTGAGGAAAACAAGAGGCAAATGGCAATAATGTAAGTGCAAGAGATGAGAGTTTATGGTGGGTACTTGGTAGGCTTGATGTAGAACCTCCCCTGCAATGTCGCCAGAAATTCTTCCTGCTACTTCTTGAGCTTGCATTGATTTTCCCTTGAAGAGGAAAGGGTGATGCAGCAGAGTAGAGATAAGTAATTACCTTAGCTAAGAACCAAGGTATCAATCCAATAGGAGGCACAAGCAAGTCTCCAATATATGCACCTGCACAAACCAACACTTGCACACAACGTGAAAAAGAGGTTGTCAATGCCTTCACGGTCATGAACAAGAGTGAGATCTGATAGAGATAGGTAGAAGATAAATAAAAGAGCAAACTAAAGTAAATATAAATAAATTGCACCAAGGTATTTTTGGGTTTTTTGGTTTATAGATCTGAAAATATATGATGGAAAATAGACCCGGGGGCCATAGGTTTCACTAGAGGCTTCTCTCTTGAAAGAAAACATACGGTGTGTAAAAAATACTGTTGAGCAATTGATAGAAAAGCGCATAGTTATGACGATATCTAAGGCAATGATCGCGAATATAGGCATCACGTCCATGAAAAGTAGATAAAAACAATTTTGCATCTACTACTATTACTCCACACATTGACCACTATCCAGCATGCATCTAGAGTATGAAGTTCATAAGAATGGAGTAATGCTTTAAGTAAGATGACATGATGTAGAGGGATAAACTCAAGAAATATGGCATAAACCCCTTCTTTTTATCCTTGATGGCAACAATACACTATGTGCCTCGCTACCCCTACTATGTCACCGGGTGAGGACACCGCAAGATTGAACCCAAAACTAAGCACCTCCCCCGTTGCAAGAAAAACCAATCTAGTTGGTGAAACCAAACCGATAGTTTGAAGAGAAATACAAAGATATCTTAATCATGCATAAAAGACTTCAGAGAAGACTCAAATAATATTCATAAATAATCCAATCATAAATCCACAATTCATCGTACCTCAACAAACGCACCGCAAAAGAAGATTCCATCATATAGAACTCCAAGAACATCGAGGAGAACATTGTATTGAAGATCAAAGAGAGAGAAGAAGCCATCTAGCTACTAGCTATGGACCTATAGGTCTGTGGTAAACTACTCAAGCATCATCAGAAGGGAAACAAGGTTGATGAAGAGGCCCTTCGTGATCGAATCCCCCTCCGGCAGAGTGCCGAAAAAGGCCCCAAGATGGGATCTCGCGGGAACAGAGGCTTTCGGCGGCGGAAAAGTATTTTGGTGGACGCTTATGATGTTTGGGGAATATTTGAGAATATATAGAGGCGGAACTAGGGTTAGAGGACTCCCAAGGGTCCCACAAGCCAGGGGGCGTGCCCCCCTGGGGTGCGCCCTAAGGGCTTGTGGCCTCCTCAGGACTCTTCTGGCCCTCTCTCCAAGTCACGTAGGTGTCTTCTGGTCCAAGAAAAATCATCGTAAAGTTTTATTCCATTTGATATTCCTTTCCTATAAAAGTCAAAAACAAGCAAAAAAACAGAAACTGGCATTGGGCTCTAGGTTAATAGGTTTGTACCAAAAATAATATAAAATAACATATTAATGCATATAAAACATCCAAAATAGATAATATAATAGAATGGAACAATAAAAAATTATAGATACATTGGAGACATATCAGGGTTGTCAATCCCTCTACTGTAAAAAGATAGATAAAATTATGGTAGATTGGATAAATATATCTTGCAAAAACACGAAATAAAATAAGTAAAGCAACCCAGGGGCCGTAGATTTCACTAGTGGCTTCTCTCGTGAAAATAGCATACAGTGGGTAAACAAATTACTATTGGGCAATTGATAAAAGAGCAAATAATTATGATGATATAAAAGGCAATGATCATGTATATAGGCATCATGTTCGAGATTAGTAGACCGACTCCTGCCTGCATCTACTACTATTACTCCACACATCGACCGCTATCTAGCATGCATCTAGTGTATTAAGTTCATGGAGAAATGTTGTAATGCAATAAGAATGGTGACATGATGTAGACAAGATCTATTCATGTAGGAATAGACCACATCTGTTTATCTTTAATAGCAATGATACATGTGTGCCTCGCTACCCCTTCTGTCATTGGGTGAGGACACCACAAGATCGAACCCATCACAAAGCACCTATTCACATTGCAAGAAAAATCGATCTAGTTGGCCTCACTAAACCTAACAATCATGCATGTAAGAGATCAAAGAAAGCTCAAATAATATTCATGGATATGTCTGATCATAAACTCGTAGTTCATCGGATCCCAACAAACACACCGCAAAAAGTCATTACATCAAATAGATCTCCAAGAACATCGAGGATATGATGTAGAGGGATAAACTCGAGCAATATGATGAAAACCCCATCTTTTTACCCTTGATGGCAACAATACAATACATGCCTCACTACCCCTACTATGTCACTGGGTGGGGCCACCGCAAGATTAAACCCAAAACTAAGCACCTCTCCCATTGCAAGAAGAACCAATCTAGTTGGCCAAACCAAACCGATAATACGAACAGAAATACAAAGATATAGAATGCATATAAGAACTCAGAGAAGATTCAAATAATATTCATAGATAATCTGATCATAAATCCACAATTCATTGGATCTCGACAAACACGCCGCAAATAAAGATTACATCGAATAGATCTCCAAGAACATCGAGGAGAACATTGTACTGAAGATAAAATAGAGAGAAGAAGCCATCTAGATACTAGCTATGGACCCCTAGGTCTGAGGTAAACTACTCATGCTTCATAAGAAGGGCAATAGAGTTGATGTAGAAGCCCTCCATGATCGAACCCCCCTCCGGCAGGATGCCAGAAAAGTCCCCAAGATGGGATGTCACGGGTACACAAGGTTGCGGCGATGGAAAAGTATTTTGGTGGACACTTCTGGTCTTTTGGGAATATTTCTGAATTTATAGGCCAAGAATTAGGGTTGGGGGACTCCCAAGGGGCCCAAGCTAGGGGAACGCCCCCTAGGGCGCGCCCTGAGGGCTTGTGGAGCCCTCGAGACTCTTCCGCCTTCCTCTCCATGTCCTACGTGTGTCTTCTGGTCCAAGAAAAATCATCGTGGAATTTTTATTCTGTTTGGACTCCATTTGATATTCCTTTTCTGTAAAACTCAAAAACAAGGAAAAAACAGAAACTGGCA
The DNA here is from genome assembly GCA_963921465.1 of Triticum timopheevii. Taxonomy (NCBI): domain Eukaryota; kingdom Viridiplantae; phylum Streptophyta; class Magnoliopsida; order Poales; family Poaceae; genus Triticum; species Triticum timopheevii. The sequence continues at coordinate 423,398,748 of OY997272.1, forward strand.
CTGGGCTCTAGGTTAATAAGTTAGTCCAAAACATAATATAAAATAGCATATTAATGCATATAAAACATCCAAAACAGATAATATAATAGCACGGAACAATAAAAATTATAGATATGTTGGAGACATATCAAGCATCCCCAAGGTTAATCCATACTCGTCCCCAAGTAGGTAAATGATAAAACGGAATTTTTGATGTGGAATGCTACATAACATATTTATCCATGTAATTTTCTTTATTGTGGCTTGAATATTCAGATCCAGAAGATTCAAAACAAAAGTTTAATATTGAAATAAAAACAATAATACTTCAAGCATACTAATAAAGGAATCATATCTTCTCAAAATAACATGGCCAAAGAAAGTTATCCCTACAAAATCATATAGTCTGGCTATGCTCCATCTCCATCACACAGAGTATTAAATCATGCACAAACCCGGTGACAAGCCAAGCAATTGTTTCATACTTTTGATGTTCTCAAACTTTTTCAACTTTCACGCAATACATGAGCGTGAGCCATGGATATAGCACTATATGTGGAATAGAATATGGTGGTTGTGGAGAAGACAAAATGAGATAGCATCACATCAATTAGGCGTATCAATGGGCTATGAAGATGCCCATCAATAGATATCAATGTGAGTGAGTCGGGATTACCATGTAACGGATGCACTAGAGGTATAAGTGTATGAAAGCTCAAAAAGAAGCTAAGTGGGTGTGCATCCAACTTTCTTGCTCACGAAGACCTAGGGCAATTTGAGGAAGCCCATCATTGGAATATACAAGCCAAGTTCTATAATGAAAAATTCCCACTAGTATATGAAAGTGACAACATAGGAGACTCATTATCATGAAGAACATCGTGCTACGTTGAAGCACAAGTGTGGTAAAAGGATACTAGCATTGCACCTTCTCTATTTTCTCTCATTTTTTAATTTTGGGCTCTTTGGCCTCTTTTTTCTATTTTTTATTTGGGCTTCTTTGGCCTCTTTTATTTTTTGTAAAGTCTGGAGACTCATCCCAGCTTGTGAGGGAATCATAGCTTTCATCATCCTTTCCTCACATGGGACAATGCTCTAATAATGATGATCATCACACTTTTATTTACTTACAACTCAAGAATTATAACTCGATACTTAGTACAGAGATATGACGGAACGGTGGAATATGCATGACAATATATCTCGAAATGGCTATGGAAATGCCATAATAGGTAGGTATGGTGGCTATTTTGAGGAAGGTATATGGTGGGTATAATGCACCGGCGAGAGTTGCGCGGTACTAGAGAGGCTAACAATGGTGGAAGCACTACAAAAAAAGACACATCCGTGACATTTTGGGTCGAAGGAATTTTTTTGTCATGCTTATGACACTTCTATGACGATAATTATGACAAAAGCCGGTATCATCATAGATGTGGTGGGCGCCTAATTCTGTGAAAAAAAATCATGATAGAAAATGGGCCTTTCTTCCTGAGTGGGCCGGAGATGCAACTGCATGATATTCTTTGGGCCGTCTGATACGTCTCCAACGTATCTATAATTTTTGATTGCACCATGCTACTTTATCTACTGTTTTGGACTATATTGGGCTTTATTTTCCACTTTTATATTACTTTTGGGACTAACCTATTAACCAGAGGCCCAGCCCAGAAATACTGTTTTTTGCCTTTTTCAGTATTTCGAAGAAACAGAATATCAAACGGAGTCCAAACGGAATGAAACCTTCGGGATCGTGATTTTCCAACCGAACGTGATCCAGGAGACTTGGACCCTACTCCAAGAAGTGTCCGAGGAGGTCACAAGGGTGGAGGGCGCGCCCTCCCTGGACGCGCCCCCTACCTCGTGGGCCCCTTGGAGCTCCACCGACGTACTCCTTCCTCCTATATATACCTACGTATCCCCGAACGATCAGAACAGGAGCCAAAAACCTAATTCCACCGCCGCAACCTTCTGTATCCACGAGATCCCATCTTGGGGCCTGTTCCGGAGCTCTGCCGGAGGGGGCATCCACCATGGAGGGCTTCTACATCATCACCATGGCCCCTCCGATGAAGTGTGAGTAGTTTACTTCAGACCTTCGTGTCCATAGCTAGTAGCTAGATGGCTTCTTCTCTCTTTTTGGATCTCAATACAATGTTCTCCCCCTCTCTCGTGGAGATCTATTCGATGTAATCTTCTTTTTGCGGTGTGTTTGTTGAGACCGATGAATTGTGGGTTTATGATCCAGTATTATCTAAGGAAAATATTTGATTCTTGTCTGAATTCTTTTATGTATGATTGAGTTATCTTTGCAAGTCTCTTCGAATTATCCTTTTTGGTTTGGCCAACTAGATTGGTAGTTCTTGCAATGGGAGAAGTGCTTAGCTTTGGGTTCAATCTTGCGGTGTCCTTACTCAGTGACAGAAAGAGTTGCAAGGCACGTATTGTATTGTTGCCATCGAGGACAACAAGATGGGGTTTTTATCATATTGCATGAATTTATCCCTCTACATCATGTCATCTTGCTTATGGCGTTACTCTGTTTTTACTTAATACTCTAGATGCATGCTGGATAGCGGTCGACGAGTGGAGTAATAGTAGTAGATGCAGAATCGCTTCGATCTACTTGTTTTGGACGTGATGCCTATATACATGATCATTGCCTAGATATACTCATAACTATGCTCAATTCTATCAATTGCTCAACAGTAATTTTTTCACCCACCGTAGAATACTTATGCTCTTGAGAGAAGCCACTAGTGAAACCTATGGCCCCCGGGTCTATTCTCATCATATCAATCTATATCACTTTATTTACTTGCTTTGTTTTTACTTTGCCTTTACTTTTACTTTACATCTATCTATCAAAAATACCAAAAATATTATCTCTGTCAGATCTCACTGTTGTAAGTGACCGTGAAGGGATTGACAACACCTAAGCGTTGGTTGTGAGTTGTTATCATTTTGTGTAGGTACGAGGGACTTGTGTGTGGTCTCCTACTGGATTGATACCTTGGTTCTCAAAAACTGAGGGAAATACTTACGCTACTTTGCTGCATCATCCTCTCCTCTTCGGGGAAATCCAACGCAATGCTCAAGAGGTAGCAAGAAGAATTGCTGGCGCCGTTGCCGGGGAGGCTCACGCAAGCAAGTCAACCATACCAAGTACCCATCGCAATCCCTATCTCTCGCATTACATTATTTGCCATTTGCCTCTCGTTTTCCTCTCCCCCACTTCACCCTTGCCATTTTATTTGCCCTCTCTTTCCCAATCTCCTCCTCTCCTTCCCATTTGCCTTTTTCCCGTTGCCTTTCTGTTTGCTTGTGTGTTCGATTACTTGTTGCCATGGTGCAAGATAATACCAAATTGTGTGATTTCTCGAATACCAATAATAATGATTTCCTTAGTACTCCGATTGCTCCTGTTAATAATGATGAGTCTTGTGAAATCAATACTGCTTTGTTGAATCTTGTTATGAAAGATCAATTCGCCGGCCTTCCTAGTGAAGATGCCGCTACTCATCTAAACAATTTTGTTGATTTGTGTGATATGGAAAAGAAGAAAGATACGGATAACAATATTGTCAAATTGAAGTTATTTCTGTTTTCACTTAGAGATCGTGCTAAAGTTTGGTTTTCATCTTTGCCAAAAAATAGTATTGATTCTTGGAACAAGTGCAAAGATGCTTTTATCTCTAAGTATTTTCCTCCCGCTAAGATTATCACTCTTAGGAACGATATCATGAATTTTAAACAACTTGATCATGAGCATGTTGCCCAATCTTGGGAAAGCATGAAATTAATGCTTCGCAATTACCCTACTCATGGTTTGAATTTATGGATGATCATACAAAATTTTTATGCCGGATTGAATTTTGCTACTAGAAATCTTTTAGATTCGGCCGCGGGAGGCACTTTTATGGAAATTACGTTAGGGGATGCTACCAAATTGCTTGATAATATTATGGCTAATTATTCTCAATGGCACACCGAAAGATCTTCTAGTAAGAAAGTGCATGCTATAGAAGAAATCAATGTTTTGAGTGAAAAGATGGATGAACTTATCAAGATGTTTGCTCCTAAAAATACTCCTCTTGATCCCAATAATATGCCTTTATCTACTTTGCTTGAGAATAATAATGAATATATGGATGTGAAATTTGTTGGTAGGAATAGTTTTGGAAACAACGCTTATAGAGGGAATTTTAATCCTAGGCCTTATCCTAGTAATCCTTCTAATAATTATGGAAATTCCTACGATAACTCTTATGGAAATTTTAATAAGATGCCTTCTGAATTTGAGAGTAGTGTTAAAGAGTTTATGAATTCACAAAATAAGAAGAGTAGTGTTAAAGAGTTTATGATTTGGATAGGAACGTTGATAGAATTTCTCTTGAAATTGATTCTTTAAAGCTTAGATCTATTCCTCCTAAGCATGATATCAATGAGTCTCTCAAAGCCATGAGAATTTCCATTGATGAGTGCAAGGAAAGAACTGCTAGGATGCGTGCTTCCAAAGATGCCTTTATTAAAGCGTGTTCTTCCAATCCCTATGAAAATCAAGATGAAGATCTAAAAGTTATTGATGTGTCCCCCATTAAATCTTTGTTTAGCAATATGAATCTTGATGAATCTGAAGATTATCTTCCTTTACCTAGAAGGCGTTTTAAGAATTCGGAGTTTCTTGATCTCGATGATGAAATTGATGAAAGTGGGATTGAAATAAATAAAAACTGTGATGTTGCTAAACCCACTATTTTGGATCTCAAGGAATTTAATTATGAAAATTGCTCTTTGATTGGTTGTGTTTCCTTGTTGCAATCCGTGCTAGATTCTCCTCATGCTTATAGTCAAAATAAAGCCTTTACCGAACATATTGTTGATGCTTTGATGCAATCTTATGAAGAAAAACTTGAGTTGAAAGTTTCTATCCCTAGAAAGCTCTATGATGAGTGGGAACCTACTATTAAAATTAAAATTAAAGATTTTGAGTTTCATGCTTTGTGTGATTTTGGTGCTAGTGTCTCTACTATTCCCAAAACTTTATGTGATTTGCTAGATTTATGTGATTTTGATGATTGCTCTCTAAACTTGCATCTTGCGGATTCCACTATTAAAAAGCCTACGGGAAGAATTAATGATGTTCTTATTGTTGCAAATAGGAATTATATGCCCGTAGATTTTATCATTCTTGATATAGATTGCAATCCTTCATGTCCTATTATTCTTGATAGACCTTTCCTTAGAATGATTGGTGCAATTATTGATATGAAGGAAGGGAATATTAGATTCCAATTTCCCTTAAAGAAGGGTATGGAACACTTCCATAGAAAGAAAATAAAATTACCATATGAATCTATCATGAGAGCCACTTATGGATTGCCTACCAAAGATGGCAATACCTAGATCTATCCTTGCTTTAATGCCTAGCTAGGGGCGTTAAACGATAGCGCTTGTTGGGAGGCAACCCAATTTTATTTTGTGTTTTTTGTTTTTGCTTATGCTTAGGAATAAATAATCCATCTACCTTCTGTTTGGATGTGGTTTTATGTTTTAATTAGTGTTTGTGCCAAGTAGTACCTATAGGATAACCTACGATGATAGTTGATTTGATTCTGCTGAAAAACAGAAACTTTGCGCACACGAATTTAGTTATGATAAATCACAGGAACGTGCTTTTGCGTTGATTCGTTTTGCTGCTGATCAATAAACAAATTGTCCAGGACTTCCTATTTTGGTAGAAATTTTAGAGTTCCAGAAGTTTGCGTTAGTTATAGATTGCTATAGATTGTTCTGTTTTTGACAGATTCTGTTTTTCGTGTGTTGTTTGCTTATTTTGATGAATCTATGGCTAGTAAATTAGTTTATAATCCATAGAGAAGTTGGAATACAGTAGGTTTAACACCAATATAAATAAATAATGAGTTCATTACAATACCTTGAAGTAGTCTTTTGTTTTCTTTCTCTAACGGAGCTCACGAGATTTCTGTTGAGTTTTGCGTTGTGAAGTTTTCAAGTTTTGGGTGAATTCTTTTGATGGATTATGGAACAAGGAGTGGCAAGAGCCTAACCTTGAGGATGCCCATGGCACCCCCAAGATAATCCAAGGACACCAAAAAGTCAAAGCTTGGGGATGCCCCGGAAGGCATCCCCTCTTTCGTCCACTTCCATCGGTAATTTACTTGGAGCTATATTTTTATTCACCAACATGATATGTGTTTTGCTTGGAGCGTCTTGTATTATTTGTGTATTTGCTTGTTAGTCTAACACAATCATCCTTTCTGTACACATCTTTTGAGAGATCCATACATGATTTGGAATTTGTTAGAATACTCTATGTGCTTCACTTATATCTTTTGAGCTTGATAGTTTTGCTCATAGTGCTTCACTTATATCTTTTGAGCGTGATAATTTTTGCTCTAGTACTTCACTTAGATCTTTTAGAGCATGGTGGTGGATTTGTTTTAAAGAAACTATTGATCTCTCATACTGCACTTAGATTATTTTGAGAGTCTTTAATAGCATGGTAATTTGCTTAATGTTAATATACTTGGTGTTCAAGATATGTGAAACTTTCTTTTGAGTGAATTGAATACTAAGATAAGTTTGATGCTTGATAATTGTTTTGAGATATGGAGGTGATAATATCAAAGTCGTGCTAGTTGGGTGATTATGAATTTGAGAAATACTTGTGTTGAAGTTTGCAAGTCCCGTAGCATGCACGTATGGTTAAAGTTGTGTAACAAATTTGAAACATGAAGTGTACCTGGCTTGTGCATCCTTATGAGTGGCGGTCGGGGACGAGCGATGGTCTTTTCCTACCAATCAACCCCCCTAGGAGCATGCGCGTAGTACTTGAATTTTTGATGACTTCTAAATTTTTGCAATAAGTATATGAGTTCTTTTGACTAATGTTGAGTCCGTGGATTATATGCACTCTCACCTTTCCACCTTTGCTAGCCTCTTCGGTACCGTGCATTGCCCTTTCTCACCTTGAGAGTTGGCGCAAACTTCGCCGGTGCATCCAAACCCCGTGATACGATATACTCTATCACACATAAACCTCCTTATATCTTCCTCAAAACAGCCACCATACCTACCTATCATGACATTTGCCTAGCCACTCCGAGATATATTGCCATGCAACTTCCACCATCATCATCATGACATACATTACTTTTGTCATATTGCCATTGCATGATCTTGTAGTTGACATCGTATTTGTGGCAAAGACACCATGCATTATTTTCCATACATGTCACTCTTGATTCATTGCACCATCCCGGTACACCGCCGGAGGCATTCATATAGAGTCATATCTTGTTCTAAGTTTCGAGTTGTAATCCTTGTGTTGAAATCAATAGAAGTGTGATGATCATCATTATTAGAGCATTGCCCAAATAAAAAAAGAGAAAGGCCAAAAAGAAAAAAAGAAAGGCCCAAAAAAAGAGAAAAAAGAAAATAAAAAGGGCAATGCTACTATCTCTTTTTCCACACTTGTGCTTCAAAGTAGTACCTTGTTCTTCATGTAGTGAGTCTCATATATTGTGCTTCAAAGTAGCACCTTGTTCCTCATGTAGTGAGTCTCATAAGTTGTCTTTTTATACTAGTGGGAATTTTTCATTATAAAACTTGGCTTGTATATTCCTACGATGGGCTTCCTCAAATGCCCTAGGTCTTCTTCAGCAAGCGAGTTGGATGCACACCCACTAGTTTTCTTTTGTTGAGCATTCATAGCTCTAGTGCATCCGTTGCATGGCAATCCCTACTCCTCATGTTGACATCAATTGATGGGCATCTCCATAGACCATTGATTATCCTCGTCAATGTGAGGCTTTCTCCTTTTTTGTCTTCTCCACACAATCCCCAATATCATATTCTATTCCACCCATAGTGCTATATACATGGCTCACGCTCATGTATTGCGTGAAGGTTGAAAAAGTTTGAGATTATTTAAGTATGAAACAATTGCTTGGCTTGTCATCGGGGGTATAGAAGTTGGAAACATCTTTGTGTGACGAAAATGAAGCATAGCCTAACTATATGATTTTGTAGGGATGAACTTTCTTTTGCCATGTTATTTTGAGAAGACATGATTGCTTTGATTAGTATGCTTGAAGTATTATTATTTTTGTGTCAATATGAACTTTTGTCTTGAATCTTTCGGATCTGAATATTCATATCACAATTAAGAAGATTTACATTGAAATTATGACAAAGTATCACTCCACATCAAAAATTCTTTTTATCATTTACCTACTCAAGGACGAGCATGAATTAAGCTTGGGGATGCCTGATACGTCTCCAACGTATCTATAATTTTTGATTGCTCCATGCTACTTTATCTACTGTTTTGGACTATATTGGGATTTATTTTCCACTTTTATATTACTTTTGGGACTAACCTATTAACCGGAGGCCCAGCCTAGAATTGCTGTTTTTTGCCTTTTTCAGTATTTCGAAGAAACAGAATATCAAACGGAGTCCAAACGGAATGAAACCTTCGGGATCGTGATTTTCCAACCGAACGTGCTCCAGGAGACTTGGAACCTACTCCAAGAAGTGTCCGAGGAGGTCACGAGGGTGGAGGGCGCGCCCCCCTACCTCGTGGGCCCCTCGGAGCTCCACCGACGTACTCCTTCCTCCTATATATACCTACGTATCCCCGAACGATCAGAACAGGAGCCAAAAACCTAATTCCACCGCCGCAACCTTCTGTATCCACGAGATCCCATCTTGGGGCCTGTTCCGGAGCTCCAACGGAGGGGGCATCCACCATGGAGGGCTTCTACATCATCACCACGGCCCCTCCGATGAAGTGTGAGTAGTTTACTTCAGACCTTTGGGTCCATAGCTAGTAGCTAGATGGCTTCTTCTCTCTTTTTGGATCTCAATACAATGTTCTCCCCCTCTCTTGTGGAGATATATTCGATGTAATCTTCTTTTTGCGGTGTGTTTGTTGAGACCGATGAATTGTGGGTTTATGATCTAGTATTATCTATGGAAAATATTTGATTCTTCTCTGAATTCTTTTATGTATGATTGAGTTATCTTTTCAAGTCTCTTCGAAATATCCTTTTTGGTTTGGCCAACTAGATTGGTAGTTCTTGCAATGGGAGAAGTGCTTAGATTTTTTTTCAATCTTGCGGTGTCCTTACTCAGTGACAGAAAGAGTTGCAAGGCACGTATTGTATTGTTGCCATCGAGGATAACAAGATGGGGTTTTTATCATATTGCATGAATTTATCCCTCTACATCATGTCATCTTGCTTACGGCGTTACTCTGTTTTTACTTAATACTCTAGATGCATGCTGGATAGCGGTCGATGAGTGGAGTAATAGTAGTAGATGCAGAATCATTTCGATCTACTTGTTTTGGACGTGATGCCTATATACATGATCATTGCCTAGATATACTCATAACTATGCTCAATTCTGTCAATTGCTCAACAGCAATTTGTTCACCCACCGTAAAATACTTATGCTCTTGAGAGAAGCCACTAGTGAAACCTATGGCCCCCGGGTCTATTCTCATCATATCAATCTATATCACTTTATTTACTTGCTTTGTTTTCACTTTGCCTTTACTTTTACTTTACATCTATCTATCAAAAATACCAAAAATATTATCTCTATCAGATCTCACTCTCGTAAGTGACCGTGAAGGGATTGACAACCCCTAAGCGTTGGTTGCGAGTTGCTATCGTTTTGTGTAGGCACGAGGGACTTATGCGTGGTCTCCTACTGGATTGATACCTTGGTTCTCAAAAACTGAGGGAAATACTTACGCTACTTTGCTGCATCATCCTCTCATCTTCCGGGAAATCCAACGTAGTGCTTAAGAGGTAGCACCATCCATGACAGAAAAAATCATGGTAGAAGCGAGGGCAAGGAAAATACAGGGGAGTTCCTGATTATGGTGGGTGGTCGGGGCCGAGCGATGCATGGAGGTTTCCGCGTTTCTCTCATGTACGCGTGTATGTGCGAGGCATTGGCTAACTGAACCCGAGCGATCGCACGTTACTGAACCCGAGCGACCAATCCCTTGGCTGTTAACTGAACCTGAGCGATTAATTCGCTGTTGACTGAACCCGAGCGATTCCTTCCCTGCTGCTGCTAACTGAACCGAGCGATCAATTACTACTGCTACTTACTGAAGCCGATTGAGCCCCCGTGCGAGATGTAGTCAGCCGATGTTGGGTTGCCTCTCGATGAACAGTGACCGTTGCTACCATGTGTGCGGTACGTAGAACGAGTCGAGACGTGGTGAGTCGAGCCGTTGGTTGGCTGTGGATGTACAGTTCCCGGTGGGGGTTGGATGAACAGGACCCCGTGGTAGTAGGCTATTGCCGCTGGATGAACAGGACCCCGAGGAGGCCACCGCATCCCAGCCGGTTGGGGGTGGATGAACAGGACCCCGTGGAGGCTCTATGAACAGCAGCCGGTGGAGGCTGGATGAATAGTAGCCATGGATGAACAGTAGCCCGTGGAGGCTAGAGCAAGGCACTAGACGGTGGAGGAACAAGACCCCGTTTCGACCGTAGGCACTCCAACACAAATCTCCGTTTTGCAGTATGCCACACCCCTCCCGATCAACAGGACCCCGTTTCAATCGTAGGCACTCCAACACAAGTCTGTTTCCTCCGTTTTGTGGTACGCCAGAACCTTCCCGATGAACAGGACCCCGTATCAACCGTACACGGTCGAACAAAAGGCCCATTTCCGCCGTTCTGCGGTACACCAGACCTTGTTTCAGCTGTTCTATCCAAGCCAGTTGGCTCCCGATGAACAATACGCCGTTGCTGCCATCCACTGCCTCTCCATGCACACGAGCCCTGGCCGTACGTATGCGCGAGTAGGTGTTCAAGACCCCGCCCATATGTATGTACGTGGCCATATTTTTTGGCATCTGGTTGCACGTATGTGTACATAGTTTAGAAGGGACTGCCTGAACTGCTACGTCGGGGGCATGCCGAGTCTTCCTCCGCTGCCAACTTGACCTCGTCTACTACTACACATGTCGCTGCTTGCTCGGCCATGGTACATCATTGCAGAGAGACCGATCGACCAGTATATACATACACATTTAAGACAATGCTACGTACGCTTCGATCGGGTGGGTCCCAGCTGTCAGGGAGGATAAGGATGCACTTCCTTGCGTGTGAAGATATATATGGTGGGTCCCAGCTGTCGGGGGAGGAATCATTTTTATTTTGTGAGTAATAAGGAGGCACTTGGTTTTGAAGATGTAGTTGGTGGGTCCAGCTGTCAGCCTCATAGCATAAAGTCCACTTCCGATGGATGTCGTTCATTGACCTCGTTGACCACGAGGCACTGAGAGCATCAAGGTGATGGACGACGGTGAGGCCTAGGAAGGGAATGATGAGGAGCCAGAGAAGATGAGGCGGGTGGATGCCCATGCAGACGGGAGTACGAGGGTTCACTAGATCAGCTGCAGCGTACGTCCGCCATCGCCGGAGAATAACAGGGGCTGTGGGTGAGTAGAGGGAAAGTCTGGCCAGTCATAGTATGGTCGGTCCATGAGGCCTGCACGGCAGCACAGCTGGCCACGGGAGGCTAGAGCAGGCGGTACGGCGGGCCTGGTTTGGGCGGATGGAGAAAGAAGACTAGAGGTTGAAGACGCAGCACGGCCGTTGATTTAACATCCAATGGTCAGTGCAGCTAGAATCATTTTGACTAAGTTGACGAAGCACGTACGTGTCAACTTATTTGGCCCACAAGTCAGCCTCCAAATCTGGTGGGTCCCAGCTAGCAGGGGATCATTTTTTTTGCTCGTAATAAGGTGGCACTTCCTTGTGTGCGAAGATGTTTCCTGGGTTTTGTAATTTCTTGTTTTAGAGTTAGGATAAAAAGAAAACAATTTAGCATCTTTGGTACAATCTATATTTTTGCGAAATGGATCATAATAAAGCTGGTGGGTCCCAGCTGTCAGGGAGAGGTAATTTTTTTCCACGTAATAAAGGAAACACTTCCCTGCATGCGAAGATGTAGCTAGTGTCTCAAACCTGTCAGGGAGAGAAATTGTTTGTTTTCGCATAATAAGGAGGGACTTGCTCGCGTGCGGACATGGGCCATGCGGGTCCGTACTGTCAGCCACTCCACGTTCATGGATCTTCCGATGGCTATCGTTTGTTGACAAAGTTGACCATGCCGCGCCAAGAGAACCAATGTGGTGGACGATGGCGAGGCCTAGGAATGGAAGGACCCGGAGCCGGCGAAGACACACAGTGGATGCCCACGCGGAGGGGAGTACGAGGGTTCACTAGTTCGGCTGCGGTGTTAGGCTGTTGCTGCCGGAGAATAACATGAGGTGTTGGTGAGTGGAGAAATGGCCTGGACAACAATGGGAGTAGGGTGGGCCAGTGAGGCTTGTGCGGCAGCACAGCCGGCCATGGGAGGCGGTAGCAGGCGGTACCGTCGGCGGTGGTTTGGGCGGCTGAAGCATGAATATACGATATTGAAGAAGCACCACAGCCTTTAGATGGATATCCAACGGCCACTGCTAATAGAATCGTGTGTTGACTATAAGTTAACAAAGCTTTGCGTACGCGTCAACTTAGTAGGCCGACAAGTGACCATCACATTTGTGATTTGTTATAATGTACAACCCATTTTTTAATTGTAATGGAATTTACTTAGCCCATTTACTGTTTGTTAAAATTACAGCCCATTTTCTAGCCAAGACTTTGTTAGTAATTTCAGCCAATAGCTCAAAAAAATTCAACAAAATTTCTAACATTTTGGTGGGATCCGAAATATTTTTTAACCCGAAATTTAGAGTCAGATTAAATATAATTTAAAAATAAATATGTATTAGGTAAAAATCCAACGAAATTTTGTGCGCGCAACAAGTAATGAAATTAAAAAAATGTACCTTTTTTGAGAAGAATAAAAAAAATTACATGTTCGGTGCATTTTTTATATTTACAACCAATTATTTTAATTACAACCCAGCTATTATTTCTTAAAGTCCATTTCCTTGGCAAGTCTAATGCGGCCCGGAGAATAACAAGTTGACCTGGGTATGGTATTCCGCAAAAAAAGATTAATATCTGGGCTGGATATTTGGTCGACATAAAATAATAGCCTGGGCCAGATGGGCCACATCCCGCCAAGTTGATACCCTACTCCTCTGAACAACAACAAAAACATCGCTCAAGAAAAACTCTGCTCACACCTCAAAAACAAAAATACTGCTAGAGCTGCTGGGTCCGAGCTGTCGGCCGCTCCTTGTGCAATTCTCTCGTTTATTGACTATAGATGTTGACGATGGTATGGGATGGTGATGTCAGGAAACCAGGAGGAAGCAAAAAAAATTACAGTTGTATATAATAAGGAGGAACTTGTGCACGTAAGGTTATGGCCCTGGTGGGTCCCTATTGTCATCCTCTCCAAGTAAAGTCATCTCTTGATTCCTCATGTTTGTTGACCATGTTGACAATGCTCGGTGCCACAACAAGCACAACAACTCGAAGGAGGACGAAGAGGGTCTCGCGGGCCCTCCAGATGGTCTGATGCAGCGCCCGCTGTTCATTCAGGAAGCCATGATCATCAGACACCTATGAGCACCATCAAGAGACTGAGTCGGCATGAAACGATAAGGCTGCGCTCGGAAGCACTGGATTGTTTCACACCTGTATTAAGATACACGTGTAATTTACTCGTCACCAGAAGCAACACATAAAATACACGCATAATGAAACCGATGGCTCGGGGTCTGTAACAAAAACCGGCAAGTTACGCGTGTAATTTGAGAGATCAGTGTATATTTCACTAGTATAAATCGACCAACCAAGTGCTTCGGCCAAGACCATCTGCTTTTATTTACAAGCGTCAGTTTTACAAGCGGTTTTGGTTGGAAAACGACAATCCAATCACGGACTAAGATGATAAGTTGGTCGGAAGATCATATGGTTTCACCTCTAACCTACCCGAGTTCTTATATAGGCTATGAATGAAACATAAGACGATGAACTTCTTAGGCACATAAACAATAGAAGAGGATGATCTTCTTAACATGCAAATCACCGACATTAGATCAACATGCAAAACAATATGACGCATTATTCTCAAGAGGCACGGTGAACAGCTCGTGATGCCGCATGCCACAACATTCCAAGCTCAACTTTGCTATCAAACCCACAAGGCCTGGCATTACATAGACAACATTCAGAAAAAACTCTTAAAATACCTTACATAAGTCAACATTCATGTGACTAGGCTGCTCACAGCAAAGGGCGTTCCACTCAAAAATATCAAATGCATATCTTTGTTGGAAAATGTAGCATGCAATTTCAACAAAAATCCTACGCTCACGCATGATCTATCTAGGAGATGCATAGCAACGAGAGGGGGAGCGTGTGTCCACATACCCTCGTAGACCGAGAGTGGAAGTGTTTTCCAACGCGGTTGATGTAGTCGAACTTCTTCTCGTTCCTGCCGATCAAGTACCGAACGTACGACACCTTCGAGTTCTACACACGTTCAGCTCGATGACATCCTTCGAACTCTTGATCCAGTAGAGTGTTGAGGAAGTAGAAGAGTTCTGTCAGAACGACGGCGTGGTGATGGTGATGGTGAAGTTTTCCGTGCAGGGTTTGCCTAAGCACTACGAGAATATGACCAGAGGCTTAGACTGTGGAGGGGAGGGGGGCGCCGCACACGACTAACAAACGTTGGTGTGTCTTCTAGGCGCGTCCCCCCTTCATATATATAGGTGGCAGGGAGACGCAGCCAAGGGGGTGCCCAAGTAGGAGGAATCCTACTTGGGTCCCTAATCCTATTTGCCCCCCCCCCGTTACCATAATTCTCGAAGGGGAAAGGAAGGAGGAGGGGGGAGAGAAGGAAGGGCGAGGACGAATCCCTCCCCTTTCTTTCTATCTTCTCCTCTTTCCTCCCCTCCCTATTTCGGCCTACATGGGGTGCACCAACCCCTTAGGGGCTGGTCTGTCCCACTCTTGGCCCATTAGGCCCATGTAGTTGCCGGGGGGATGCCCGGAACCCCTTCTGGTGACCTGATACGTACCCGGTACCCCCGGAACACTTCTGGTGTCCGAATACTATCGTCCTATATATATATATATATATCAATCTTTACCTCTAGACCATTTAGAGACTCCTCGGCATGTCTGTGATCTCAATCGGGATTCCGAACAACATTCGGTCAACAAATCACATAAATCATATAATACAAAATCGTCATCGAACGTTAAGCGTGTGGACCCTACGAGTTCGAGAACTATGTAGACATGACTGAGATACTTGTCTGGTCAATAACCAATAGCAGAACCTGGATGCTCATATTGGCTCCCACATATTCTATAGAGATCTTTATTGGTCGAACCGTTATGACAACATACGTTATTCCCTTTGTCATCGGTATGTTACTTGCCCGAGATTTGATCGTTGGTATCTTCATACCTAGTTCAATCTCATTACCAGCAAGTCTATTAATTACTCATTCCGTAATGCATCATCCGGCAACTAACTCATTAGTCACATTGCTTGCAAGGCTTCTTATGATGTGCATTACCGAGAGGGCCCAGAGATACCTCTCCGATACTCGAAGTGACAAATCCTAATCTCGATCTATGCCAACCCAACAAACACCTTCGGAGATACCTTTAGAGCATCTTTATAATCACCTAGTTACGTTGTGATGTTTGATGTCACACAAGGCATTCCCCCGGTATCCGGGAGGTGCATAATCTCATAGTCGGAGGAATATGTATTTGACATGAAGAAAGCAATAGCAATAAAACTGAACGATCATAATGCTAACCTAACGGATGGGTCTTGTCCATCACATCATTTTCCTAATGATGTGATCCCGTTCATCAAATGACAACACATGTCTATGGCTAGGAAACTTAACCATCTTTGATTAACGAGCTAGTCAAGTAGAGGCATCCTAGGGACACAGTGTTTTGTCTATGTGTCCACACATGTATCAAGTATCTGGTTAATATAATTCTAGCATGAATAATAAACATTTATCATGAATACGGAAATATAAAATAACAACTTTATTATTGCCTCTAGGGCATACTTCCTTCAGTCTCCCACTTGCACTAGAGTCAATAATATAGATTACATTGTAATGATTCTAACACCCATGGAATCTTGGTGTTGATCATGTTTTGCTCGTGGAAGAGGCTTAGTTAACGGGTCTGCCACATTCATATCCGTATGTATTTTGCAAATCTCTGTGTATCCCTCCTTGAATAGATCATGGATGGAGTTGAAGCCACTAACGCAGAACCAGGCAATAGCACCGGTTCGTAAGGCCCTTTAGTGTCTGTTCCATAACCGGCACTGAAGTGTGGGCACTAAAGCCCCCCCCCCTTTAGTACCGGTTCAGCACGAACCGGTGCTAAAGGGAAACCACGTGGCACGAGCCAGCTCCGGGGGCCTAGAGCCCTTTAGTACCGGTTGGTAAGACCAACCGGTACTATAAGGTTTGGGGTTTTTTTAGTTTTATGATATTTTTTTTCATTTAATTTTGTGTTTCCATTTTAATTCTTTTTTGTTTGCTGGTATTTTACGATACTACACATTGTACACGTTATGCATATATATATATATATATATATATATATATATATATATATATATATAGAGAATTTCTAGTGGAACCAATCATGCATATATATATCATTAATGTCTCACAAACCACCATATTAATTAATTCACACATACACACATGTATAGCTATATACAATTTCTCCTACATATGCATGTTGTCTTCGGAGCCAGTGGCATTAGCCTAATTGGTGCCTTCGGAGCACGATGACAATTGGAAGTGGTTTTCATGGGGGCGGTAGCGGGTAATAGTATTCTCCCTTCGGATTTATGACCTGGTCGAGCAAAAATCCCGCTATTTCCTCTTGAAGTGCTTCTACGCGCTCCGTTTCTAGGAGCTTCTCCCGCACCTCTTTGAAATGTTAAGAAGGAGATCGATATGCATGTGTATTAGTTGTGTGACTAGATATCGATAATGGTGTAAAAATTGTGAATAGTGTTCTGACAAGCGTACCCATTCCTGTCTTTGAGATATGCTCCTTTCGGACGCCATCATGCGAATGTTCTCGCAAACGCAAAATGCACACAGATCAGTCCCCTGCGCCTGCTTCAGGGCCTTTACGAGAATGGAATTTGATCAGATAATAATTAATCAAGCATGATAATTAAAGAGATGGCAGCTAGCTAGCTAGCTAGTACTACTTAATTACTTACCTTGGGTCGAAACCATTTAAGTTTTTTTTCCATTCGCCTTCCGTGACGCTGGTGAACCTTGCCCAAGCCCTGCCCGCCGACAAAGAAAATGAATAAAGGGGTTATTAAATAGTTCATATCATGAAATGACGAACTAAATAGGCCGAGATATATAGTTAATAATGATTGAAATTACCTATTGACTATCCCAAACAAGATGTTATAGTCAGTATTTGCTTTGAGTAGTGAGTCCAGTATTTCAACTGTTCCGGCGTCAACTTTAATGATACACAAGATCCAGTGAAATCTGCTTGCACACACGTTTGCATGTCTTAATTAAGCGGGCATATGTAAGCAAAAACATGTAGCTAGCTAGTAGGCAAAAACAAAGAATTTGTAGTACAAGACAGTGTGACTCACTGGAAGTTGTAAGGAAGTAGTATATCTTCATTGTATTTGGGGTGCTTCAAGAACTCTAGCATGTTGTCCTCTACGTCCTTTTCATGATGTGGATTTAATAGCCATGTGTATTCATTAACGGTGTTTGGGTCAATGAACCCAATGCCATAGTGTCCACCTTTTCTCATTTCATACATCTTCATCCTGCATAATACCACAGAAAAGAATATAGTGAGGATAATTACATGTAATGATTGATCAAAAGGATCACTACAACTAGCTTGAGACTTAAATTACAGAAAGAAATCACTTACAGACAATAGCAACTGACGATGGATTTGTCGAGTGCGTCTTGATTGTATAACTGAAACAGTTCAGAATACTCAACGGATAGAGCTTTCTCATGGAAGTAATGCTCCTCCTTGACATTCACCATGAGGGACTCTCGATTGGAAATCTTTGTAATGTTCATGTACCATTGATGCAATTCATACATTCTCGTTGGGAGGTTCTTGACCTTGTCTGGCTCGACCAAAGGTTGGCCCCGGACATATTTCCATTTTATTTCATCCTCTGTAAGCACATGCATGGGCTCGATCTCGAGGAGTTGTCCAACAGTGATGTTGAGAACTTTAGCCTGCATTATATGGTCCTTGGTTATTACCACATTGCCCACCTTGGGAACGTAAACTGTTTGCCCACAGTAATATTGGGTGCGCGTACTGTCACGTGTTGTTGGCACAACAAGCGAGGGGATTGATTGCGCCGCTTGTTCTCCCAGCTGGGGAATGGTTTTCCCGCATTTTTTGACAGCTGCTTGATGTTTGCTCGATCCCGAGCTCGCCTCCTTACGTAGACGTTCTCGATTTAACTTCCTGATGTGGCGCTCATAGTCTGTGTCTATAGTCTTGGGAGCTGGTGGTTGAGCCATACGAATGAAGTGGTCAATCGTTTCCTTAGGCACTTTCTCCCTTGGCAGCGGTGGCGGTTTCGGTGCAAAATGGGCTTCCACCTCGGCCTTCGATATGGCTGCGTTTTCCTCCTCGGACTTGTCATAAGGCCTCTGCGGAAGAGGCGTGAGGCTTCGACCATATTTATATCGCTTGCCTCCGCCTGTACTTCCTGTACTACCTCGACTCATACCGCTACGCACCATAGCTGCGGGGTGTCTCTTCTGCGGTTGCTGAGGCGGCGGAGACGGCTGACGGGGCTGAGTTGGACGAGGAGGAGTGGCCTGAATCTGTGCTGGACTTGGAGGAGGAGTGGCCTGAGGTTGTGCTGGACTTGGAGGAGGAGTGGACGTCTGACGCTGTGGCGGACTTGGAGGAGGAGAAGTGGCCTGACACTTTGCCGGACTTGGAGGAGGAGTGGCCTGACACTTTGCCGGACTTGGTGGACTTGCAGGAGCGGGAGTCTGCTAACTCGGTGGCGGACTTCGACGAGGAGTCGGCTGACACGGTGTCGGTGGCCTTCGAAAGATGATGCAATCCTTTTTCCATAGGATGATATGATGTTTGGCCTCTCCGAGAAAGTGCTCATCGTCACCTCCAGGAATGTCAAGCTGTAGCTCCGAATATGGTGGGTCCACCACCTCATCAACCAAGACATGAGCATAGCCCGCTGGAATAGGGTTGCAATGGAAGGTTGCCTTGGGGGGGATTTGTAAAAGCAACGGCGTCCGCCACCTTCATGGATATGTTCTTCATTTTGACGTGTAGCTCGCAGTTAGTGTTCTTCGTGATGTCATCCATGGGGTATCTACCCAGCATTGCATCGTCCGGGGCGGAACCCACGCTGCTTCTCGGCATGGATGGGGCGGTGCTATCCAATGCTGGATCATCCGCTAGCTGCTGCAGCTGCTGAGACCCCCTTTGCTGGGTAAATGAGTCGATCTGCTCCTGCTGCCGCTGGAATTTGACTGCCAATTCCGCTTGACTTGCTTCTAGGCCTTGAAGGCGTTCATAGTCCCGCTTCCTCTGCTCCTCCTCCATCTTCCTCTTCTTCTCCTCCGCAATCTTCTTTCTCGCACGGGTTCTGTAGTCGGTGTTCCAGTCTGAAAACCCCTCATACCATGGAATAGCGCCCTTGCCTTGTGTTCTTCCTGGGTGTTCAGGATTTCCCAGGGCACGCGTAAGCTCGTTGTTCTCTCTGTTGGGCTGGAACACCCCCGATCGTGCCTCTTCTATTGCAAGAAGTATCGCATCATTGGCTCCCTTCAGACTTGCCTTCGTCGAAACATTGCCTGTCTTCGGGTCCAACTCCCCCCCATTCGCATAGAACCAAGTCCTGCACCTGGGGGGCCAGCTCTTAGTAACCGGAGTGACACCTGCATCCTCCATCTCTTTCTCAGACTTATCCTACTTAAGCATTGCCACCACATAGCCACCTGGCCCCAGCTTATGGAACTTATCCTTTTTTTCGGCATTCTTCTTGTTTATTCTCGACCGTTCCTTAGCTAATTCCGAATCCTTGAATTTCACGAAATCGTCCCAATGAGCACGTTGGTTCTCTAGTGTTCCCTCGAATACTGGAGTCTTCCTTCCTCCCTTGATGTACTTGTCCCATTCACGATTCTTGTGGTTCTTGAATGCAACCGCCATCTTCCTAAGAGCAGCGTCCTTGACTTTCTGGACATCTGCTTCTGTGAAATGATCTGGTAGGGTGAAATGTTCCATGAGAGTATCCCAAAGCAGATCTTTTTGTTTCTTGTCGACAAAAGTAACATCTGGACGTGGCTTTGCTGGCTCTCTCCATTCTTGAAGTTTGATCGGGAGTTGGTCCTTCACAAGAACTCCGCACTGACGAACGAACTTGTCTGCAATCTTCTTAGGCGCTAATGGTTCGCCATTAGGTCTGACTGCCTCGATATTGTACTTTACGCCCTCCTTCAACTTTTTGTTCGGGCCTCGTTTCGTCCTTTTGCCTGAAGATTTGCTCGATCCGGATGGCTGAAAGAACAAAGATCGATTCATTAATATATATTCAAGTCATTTAAAACATGTGATGATCACCAGATGCCTGCTTATATAAATATATATACCTCGCCGGTCTTTGTTGTTTCAGGATCAACATGTTCTTCGTCATCGTCATAATCGTAGTTCATGACTTCATCAATTCAGTCGTCGTGATCGAATATCATATCACCCTCTCCGGTGTTGTTTAGAAATTCGGAGCCGTCATAATCTTCTTCATTCTGATCATCATCTGGCCCGCGTATCATATCGAACATGGTCTGTTCTCCCTCTCTGTCGGTATTGTCTGCCATAGCTTTTATTTAACTAATCCAAAAGAAATATAAAACAATTTAGTATTCAAATTACATCATCTCGAATAATAGATATAATCTCGAATACATCGTCTAGAATAATAGATATAATCTCGAATACATCGTCTCGAATAATATATAGTATTGAATAGTACATCACTTGCTAGGTAGCTAATTAAAGATCGAATACTACAGAAGAATCTAGGACACTCGCGGTTCCTGTGGCGCGGGCGGTGGACACCCAAAGAGAAGGAACCCTCACAGGATCATAGCTGAAGTGAGATCACTGAAGAAACTGCGAGGTATTGGAGAACCTGCCGCCCTCTAACGCAACCATGTAGCGATGGACGTGCTCGTCCTCGTCCCTGACACGGCGACGTACCACCTCCAGCGGGGACGGGTCCCTCCGCACCGAAACTGGCCCACGCGAACGCCACCAAACGAGATCAGGGTCGACGACGGGACCCGGGACCGAGTTCCTCATCAAGCGGCGCGCCCCTCCAGGCAGCACCTCCCAGTGCCAGCCCGGTGGAGCCCAGTCCCGGACATGGGTCATCCGGACGTCGTCGCGGACGGGTCGACGGCGAGGATGCGGGCCGGGCATCGTCGAGAACAAATACTAGCTATATGCCCGCAAAAAGTAACATTTTTTCAATGATTGGATTTTGATAACTAAAATTTCTAACATATCTATATAACACTAATTATGCTATCATTGCATATGTCAAAAAACTATATACTATTTCATACTAATTAAGCATCTAACACTAAAAACAGAAAACACAACTTCTATACATCCATTAAAAAACTGAAAAACAACATTATATAAAAAATTTCCATACTAATTAAACACTAATTATATCCATCTAACATGCATTCATACATATATAATAGTGAAAAAATAATAATCTAAATAATCTAAACTAATTAATCATACAAAATACGTATATACTAATATATACATGCATTAATTCATACATATGTATGTGTGTGTGTGTGTTCATCATGCTTGTGTGTGTGTGTATGGGCTCGGGGAGGGGCGGCGCCCATGGTGGCCGCTGGGGGCGAGGGAGAGGGGTTAGAGGGGGAGAGCTCACAGCGGGGCGACGGCGACGGCGAGACGATGGCCGGGGGCAGTGACGGGCCGGGGCGTGATGCGGGAGCGGTGACGCGGGGACGGCGCGACGGGGACAGGCCTGGGGCGGCGACGGAGATGGGGGCGGCGACCGGGACGGGGGCGGCGACGGCGACGGCGTCGATCGATCGGGGCATGCGGGCGGTGCTTCAATGGGGAAACAGAGGAAGAAACAGAGGGAGAATGAAATTTTCGTAAGTGTTGTATATATAGAAGGCACCTTTAGTACCGGTTGGAGCCACCAACCGGTACTAAAGGCCTGTTTTGGCCAGGCCAACCGGCGGGAACCGCACCCCCTTTAGTACAGGTTGGTGGCTCCAGCCGGTACTAAAGGCCCCCCTTTAGTACCGGTTGGTGCCACGACCCGGTACTAAAGGGGGTGCACTGGCGCAGGTGCGGTGCAGCAAGTTTAGTCCCACCTCGCTAGCCGAGGGGCGACCGCACTGGTTTATAAACCCCCTTGCGGTCGCTCTCTCGAGCTCCTCTCCAAAGCAGGCCTACTGGGCCTACGTGTTCTTTGCTGCCCTGTGGGCCCACTTGGCCTTTGCGGGCCTGCATCCTGGCCCAACAACAAGTTGGGTTTCTAGTCGTATGCAGGCCGCTCTGGCCTAGTAGGCGGGCTTTTTTTGTTTTTTTTGCTTTATTTATTTTTGTGTTGTTTTTTTGTGTATTTAGAGTTTCTTTGTGAATATTTTTGCTTTAGGTACAAAAAATTACAAACTTTCTGTTAGTGCCCGTAGTTTTCAAATTTGAATAGTTTAAAATTTTAATTATTTGAAATTAGTGTGAATCACTAGTTTGTGAATAACTTAACTTTAAAAATCAGTAAAGGCATGAAAGAATTTGTTTGCACATAAAATTTCTTCGCGTTTCAAATGCCAAAACACATAACTACCCTAACTATTACATAGATTCCCCTCTGGGTGTGAAACACAGAAGAAAGTGATGATAGTGAAGCCGATCACATCCCAGATCTTTCGGTGTGAAACTTTTTCTTCGCGTGTGTCCCTTTGCGCCGTAACCATGGAAAATCTTCATCATTTAACGGGATGCTCGGGTCAATATTCACTGTGAATGGAGCAATTTCATCAAACTTTTCATAATCTTCTGACTTGTCTGTCTTGTCATCCACTCCCACGATGTTTCTCTTCCCAGAAAGAACTATGTGCCGCTTTGGCTCATCGTACGATGCATTCGCTTCCTTACCTTTTCTTTTTCTTGGCTTGGTAGACATGTCCTTCACATAGAAAACCTGTGCCACATCATTGGCTAGGACGAGTGGTTCGTCTGCATACGCAAGATTGTTGAGATCCACTGTTGTCATTCCGTACTGCGGGTCTTCCGTTACCCCGCCTCGTGTCATATTGACCCATTTGCACCGAAACAAAGGGACCTTTAAACCACGTCGATAGTCAAGTTCCCATATGTCCTGTATATAACCATAATATGTTTCCTTTCCCGTCTTGGTTTCTGCATCAAAGCGGACACCACTGTTTTGGTTGGTGCTCTTCTTATCTTGGGTGATCGTGTAAAATGTATTACCATTTATCTCGTACCCTTTGAAAGTCATTATATTCAAAGATGGTAACTGGGACAGCAAGTACAGGTCATCTTCAATAGAGGTGTCATGCATGGTACGTGTCTGCAACTAGCTGGCGAAACTCCTGGTTTGTTCACGTGTAATCCAGTCATCAGACCGCTCCGGGTGTTTGGAGCGTAGCAAATTCTTGTGTTCATCCATATACGGAGCCACCAAGGCGGAATTCTGTAGAACTGTGTGCGTAGTGTGCTTCAGTGAGAGAATGTCCGTCCATACATATTATTTGTTCCCCTCCTAGCGTGCCTTTTCCATCCAGTCTGCCCTTATGCCACGATTCAGGAACACCAATCGGCTTAAGGTCAGGAATAAAGTCAATACAAAACTCAATGACCTCCTCATTTTGATGGCCCTTGGAGATGCTTCCTTCTGGCCTAGCATGGTTATGAACATATTTCTTTAAGACTCCCATGAACCTCTCAAAGGGGAACATATTGTGTAGAAATACAGGACCCAAAACGTTAATCTCTTCGCATAGGTGAACTAGGACGTGCGTCATGATGTTGAAGAAGGATGCTGGGAACACCAACTCGAAACTGAACAGACATTGCACCAAATCATTCTGTAACCTTGGTATGATTTCTGGATCGATTACCTTCTGAGAGATTGCATTGAGAAATGCACATAGCTCCACAATGGCTAATCGAATGTTTTCCGGTAGAAGCCCCCTCAATGCAACCGGAAGCAGTTGCGTCATAATCACGTGGCAGTCATGAGACTTTAGGTTCTGGAACTTTTTCTTTGCCATGTTTATTATTCCCTTTATATTCGACGAGAAGCCAGATGGTACCTTAATACTAAGCAAGCATTCAAAGAAGATTTCCTTCTCTTCTTTGGTAAGAGTGTAGCTTGCATGACCCTGATGTATGCCGTCTTCTCCGTGCATACGTTGCTGGTCCTCCCGTGCCTCAGGTGTATCTTTTGTCTTCCCATACACGCCCAAGAAGCCAAGCAGGGTCACGCAAAGATTCTTCGTCACATGCATCACGTCGATTGCAGAGCGGACCTCTAGGTCTTTCCAATATGGTAGGTCCCAAAATATAGATTTCTTCTTCCACATGGGTGCGCGCCCATCAGCGTCCTTCGGAACAGGTTATCCGCCAGGACCCTTTCCAAATATCACCTTCAAATCCTTGACCATATCATGTACATCAGCACCAGTACGGTGGCGAGGCTTCGTCCGGTGATCTGCCTCACCTTTGAAATGCTTGCCTTTCTTTCTTACGGGATGCCTGCTCGGAAGAAATCGACGATGTCCCAGGTACACATTCTTCTTACAACTATTCAAATATATACTGTCGGTATCATCCAAATAGTGCGTGCATCCGCGGTATCCCTTGTTTGTCTGTCCTGAAAGGTTACTGAGAGCAGGCCAATCATTGATGGTCACGAACAGCAACGCCTTTAGGTCAAATTCTTCCCCCATGTGCTCATCCCACGCACGTACACCTGTTCCATTCCACAGTTGTAAGAGTTCTTCAACTAATGGCCTTAGGTACACATCAATGTCGTTGCCGGGTTGCTTAGGGCCTCGGATGAGCACTGGCATCATAATGAACTTCCACTTCATGCACAACCAAGGAGGAAGGTTATACAAACATAGAGTCACATGCCAGGTGCTATGGTTGCTGCTCTGCTCCCCAAAAGGTTTAATGCCATCTGCGCTTAGACCAAACCATACGCTCCTTGCGTCATCTGCAACTACTTCCCGTACTTCCTTTCGATTTTTCTCCACTACGACCCGTCAGCGGGTACTCTCAACTTTCCGTCTTTCTTACGGTCTTCTCTGTGCCATCGCATCGCCTTGGCATGCTCTTTGTTTTGGAACAAACGTTTCAACCGTGGTATTATAGGAGAATACCACATCACCTTGGCAGGAATCTTCTTCCTGGGGCGCTCGCCCTCGACATCACCAGGCTCATCGCGGCTAATCTTATAGCGCAATGCACCACATACCGGGCAAGCGTTCAAATCCTCGTACTCACCGCGGTAGAGGATGCAATCATTAGGGCATCATGTATCTTCTGCACCTCTAACCCTAGAGGGCAGACAGCCTTCTTTGCTTCGTACGTACTCTCGGGCAATTTGTTGTCCTTTGGAAGCATATCCTTTATCATTACCAGCAACTTTCCAAATCCCTTGTCAGATACACCATGCTCTGCCTTCCATTGCAGCAATTCCAGTGTGGTGCCCAGCTTTTTCTTGTCACCTACGCAATTCGGGTACAACAATTTTTTGTGATCCTCTAACATGCGCTGCATCTACTTCTTCTCCAAATCACTTGTGCAGTTTCTCTTTGCATCGGCAATGGCCCGACCTAGATCATCAACGGGCTCATCTGATGCCTCTTCTTCAGCTTCTTCCTGCATTGCCGGCTCAGCTTCTTCCCGCATTACCGGCTCAGCTTCTTCCCCCATTGTTGTATCATCGTATTCAGGGAACCCATGGCCAGGATAGCTGTCGTCGTCCTCTTCTTCTTCATTGCCTTCCATCATAACCCCTCTTTCTCCGTGCTCGGTCCAAACATTATAGTGGGGCATGAAACTGGACTCAAACAGGTGGACGTGAATGATTCTTGACGTAGAGTAATTGCGACCATTCTTACGGGCAGCACATGGACAAGGCATAAAACCATCCGCCCGCTTGTTTGCCTCAGCCGCAAGCAGAAAAGTATGCACGCCCTCAACGAACTGGGGAGAGCATCGGTCATCGTACATCCATTGCCGGCTCATCTTCATTACACAACACCGAATAAACCAAATTAATACAAGTTCATACATAAAGTTCATACAACACTTAAATGCAACAAACAAATAACTCTCTAGCTAAAGCATTTAAATGCAACAACAAATGCGATCAAGATCGCAACTAAGGTAACAATTGATCCAACAGCATAATGATACCAAGCCTCACTATCGATGGCATATTTTCTAATCTTTCTAATCTTCAAGCGCATTTTCTCCATCTTGATCTTGTGATCATCAACGACATCGGCAACATGCAACTCCAATTCCATCTTCTCCCCCTCAATTCTTTTCAATTTTTCTTTCAAGTACTCGTTTTCTCTTTCAACTAAATTTAACCTCCCGACAATAGGGTCGGTTGGAATTTCCGGTTCACATACCTCCTAGATAAAAATATCTATGTCAACTTGATGGGCATAATTTGTCATAAACACGAAATGCAACAAATAGTTTTAAAAGAGAATATACCACATCCGAATCATAACAAGGACGAGGGCCGACGGGGACGGATATCAAAACCATGGCACTATGTATAACAAACAACGTACGGGTAAGATAATTATATGAGTAACTATATATCCAAATCACACAAACATCAATTTTTTATATAAAATTTCATGAACAAGAGGCTCACCACAAGGTGGTGCCGGCGACGGGACGGTGTGGGCGATCGATGGTGGTTACGACGGAGATTTAGAAGGCACTAAGTAAACCACACCTACATATGCAAACTAAGTGTTATTTTGACCTCAAATTGCATATAAATCAAATAATACCACATATAATTCCTCCCAAATTACTAAAACCCACAATTAATCACTATATAAACCAATGCAAGAGCTAATCTAGCAATGAGAGATGAAAGGACAAAGTTGCTAACCTTGGTGATCATTTGAATGGATGGGGGCCTGCAAATCTTGACAAATTTGGGGCAAATTTTGTGATGAACTCGAGAGGAGGAAGGGAAGAACAGAGGAGAGGGAGAGGGGAAAGGGGGAAGAACAGAGTGCGGGTGGACGAAGGGTTTATATAGGACGACCTTTAGCACCGGTTCGTGCCACGAACCGGTACTAAAGGTGCTGGAAGGGCCCCATTCTAACAACATCCTGCCACCACTTTCTTTAGTACCGGTTCATGGCACGAACCGGTGCTAAAGGTTCACTACGAAACGGTACTAAAGAGCTCCTCCCGCCTAGCCGTTGGAACCGGCACTAATGGACACATTAGTGCCGGTTCTGTTACAAACCGGGACTAATGTGTCTCACATTTGACCCTTTTTCTACTAGTGAGCGTCTCTTGATGTGTTTGGTATTTTTCTGAAATCTGGATTCCTTCACGAAGGCAATTGCTCCAGTATTGTCAGTAAAGATTTTCATTGGATCCGATGCACTAGGTATTACACCTAGATTGGATATGAACTCCTTCATCTAGACTCTTCATTTGCTGCTTCCGAAGTAGCTATGTACTCCGCTTCACACGTAGATCACGCCACGACGCTCTGCTTGGAACTGCACCAACTGATAGCTCCACCATTCAATTAAAATATGTATCCGGTTTGTGACTTAGAGTCATCTGGATCAGTGTCAAAGCTAGTATCGACATAACTATTATGACGAGTTCTTAGTCACCTCCATAAATAAGAAACATATCATTAGTCCTTTTCAGGTACTTCAGGATGTTCTTGATCGCTATCCAGTGAACCACTCCTGGATTACTTTGGTACCTCCCTGCTAAACTTATAGCAAGGCACACATCAGGTCTGGTACACAGCATAGCATACATGATAGAACCTATGGCTGAGGCATAGGGAATTGCTTTCATTTTCTCTCTATGTTTTGCAGTGGTCAGGCATTGAGTCTGACTCAACTTCACAACTTGTAAAACAGGCAAGAACCATTTCTTTGACTGATCCATTGTGAACTTCTTCAAAACTTTATCAAGGTATCTGCTTTGTGAAAGTCCTATTAAGCGTCTTGATCTATCTCTATAGATCTTGATGCCTAATATATAAGCAGCTTCGCCGAGGTCTTTCAATGAAAAACTTTTCTTCAAGTATCCTTTTATGCCATCCAGAAATTCTACATCATTTCCAATCAACAATATATCATCCACATATAATATTAGAAATGCTACAGAGCTCCCACTTCCTTTCTTGTAAATACAGGCTTCTTTGAAAGGTTGTATGAAACCATATGCTTTGATCAAAGCATATATTCCAACTCTGATATGCTTGCACCAGTCCATAAATGGATCATTGGAGCTTGCACACTTTGTTAGCACCTTTAGGATCGACAAAACCTTTTGGTTGCATCATATACAACTCTTCTTTAAGAAATCCATTAAGGAATGCAGTTTTGACGTCCATTTGCCAGATTTCATAATCATAAAATGCGGCAATTGCTAACATGATTCGGACATACTTAAGCATCACTACGGGTGAGAAAGTCTCATCGTAGTCAACTCCTTGAACTTGTCAAAAACCTTTTGAGACAAGTCGAGGTTTATAGACAGTAACATTACCATCAGCTTCTGTCTTCTTCTTCAATATCCATTTATTCTCTATGGGTCGCCGATCATCGGGAAAATCCACCAAAGTACACACTTTTTTCTCATACATGGATCCTATCTCAGATTTCATGGCCTCAAGCCATTTATCGGAATCTGGGCTCATCATAGATTCTTCATAGTTCGTAGGTTCATCATGGTCAAGTAACATGACTTCCAGAACAGGATTGCCATACCACTCTGGTGCGGATCATGTTCTGTAGTAACTTGATCTGAAGTTTCATGATCATTATCATTAGCTTCCTCTCCAGTTGGTGTAGGCATCACGGGAATAAATTTCTCAGATGAGCTACTTTCCAAATTGAGAGAAGGTACAATTACCTCATCAGGTTCTACTTTCCTCCCACTCACTTCTTTCAAGAGAAACTCCTTCTCTAGAAAGGTTCCATTCTTGGCAACAAAGATCTTGCCTTCGGATCTGTGGTAGAAGGTGTGCCCAATTGTTTCCTCAGGGTATCCTATGAAGACACACTTCTCCGGTTTGGGTTCGAGCTTATCAGGCTGAAGCCTTTTGACATAAGTATCGCATCCCCAAACTTTAAGAAACGACATCTTAGGTTTGTTGCCAAACCATAGTTCATACGGTGTCGTCCCAACGGATTTTGACAGTGCCCTATTTAACGTGAATGCAGTTGTCTCTAATGCATAACCCCAAAATGATAGTGGTAAATCGGTAAGAGACATCATAGATCGCACCATATCTAATAAAGTACGGTTACGATGTTCGGACACACCATTACGTTGTGGTGTTCCAGGTGGCGTGAGTTGTGGAACTATTCCACATTTTTTAAATGAAGGACAAACTCGTAACTCAAATATTCACCTCCACGATCATATTGTAGACACTTTATTTTCTTGTTACGATGATTCTCCTCTTCACTCTGAAATTCTTTGAACTTTTAAATGTTTTAGACTTGTGTTTCATTAAGTAGATATACCCATATCTGCTCAAATCATCTGTGAAGGTCAGAAAATAACGATACCCGCCATGAGCCTCAGCACTCATCGGACATCATACATAGGTATGTATTATTTCTAATAAGTCATTAGCTCGTTCCATTGTCCGGAGAACGGAGTTTTAGTCATCTTACCCATGAGGCATGGTTTGCAAGTATCAAATGATTCATAATCAAGTGATTCCAAAAGTCCATCTGCATGGAGTTTCTTCATGCACTTTACACCAATATGACCTAAACGGCAGTGCCACAAATATGTTGCACTATCATTATCAACTTTGCATGTTTTGGCATCAATATTATGAATATGTGTATCACCATGATCGGGATTCAACAGAAATAGGCCACTCTTCAAGGGTGCATGACCATAAAAGATATTACTTATATAAATAGAACAACCATTATTCTCTGATTTAAATGAATAACTGTCCCGCACTAAACAAGATCCAGATATAGTGTTCATGCTCAACGCTGACACCAAATAACAATTATTCAGGTCTAAAACTAATCCCGAAGGTAGATGTAGAGGTAGCATGCCGACGGGGATCACATCGACCTTGGAACCATTCCTGACACGCATCATCACCTCGTCTTCATTTAATCCATAGTCCTTGTTTCGAGTTACAAATATGAGCAAACAGAACCGGTATCAAATATCCAGGCACTACTACGAGAATTTGTAAGGTACACATCAATAACATGTATATCAAATATACCTTTGTTTACTTTGCCATCCTTCTTATCCGCCAAATACTTGGGGCGGTTCTGTTTCCAGTGACCAGTCCCTTTGCAGTAGAAGCACACAGTTTCATGCTTGGGTCCAGCTTTAGGTTTTTTCCCGGGAGTGGCAACTTGCTTGCCATTCTTCTTGAGGTTCCCCTTCTTTCCCTTTCCCTTTTTCTTGAAACTAGTGGTCTTGTTAACCATCAACACTTGATGCTCCTTCTTGATTTCTACCTTCGCAGCTTTGAGCATTGCAAAGAGCTTGGGAATAGTCTTTTCCATCCCTTGCATATTGTAGTTCATCACGAAGCCTTTGTAGCTTGGAGGCAGTGATTGAAGAACTCTATCAATGACACAGTCATCTGGAAGATTAACTCCTAGCTAAGTCAAGTGATTATGATATCCAGACATTCTGAGTATGTGTGCACCGACAGAACTGTTCTCCTCCATCTTGCAGCTATAGAACTTGTTGGAGACTTCATATCTCTCAACTCAGGCATTTGCCTGAAATATTAACTTCAACTCTTGGAACATCTCATATGTTCCATGATGTTCAAAACGTCTTTGAAGTTCCGATTCTAAGCCGTAAAGCATGGCACACTGAACTATCGAGTAGTCATCAAATCGAGCTTGCCAGACGTTCATAACGTTAGCATCTGCTCCTGCAGCAGGCCCTTCACCTAGCGGTGCATCAAGGACATAATTCTTTTGTGCAACAATGAGGATAATCCTCAAGTTACGGACCCAGACCGTTTAGTTGCTACCATCATCTTTCAACTTAGTTTCTCTAGGAACACATTAAAATTCAAGGGAACGGTAGCACGGGCCATTGATCTACAACATAGATATGCAAAAACTATCTGGACTAAGTTCATGATAAATTAAGTTCAATTAATCATATTACTTAAGAACTCCCACTTAGATAGACATTCCTCAAGTCATCTAAATGATACATGATCCAAATAAACTAAACCATGTCCGATCGTCACGTGAGATGGAGTAGTCATCAATAATGAACATCTCTATGTTGATCATATCTACTATATGATTCACGTTTGACCTTTCGATCTCCAGTGTTCTGATGCCATGTCTATACATGCTAGGCTCGTCAAGTTTAACCTGAGTATTCCGCATGTGCAAAACTGGCTTGAACCCGTTGTATGGGAACGTAGAGCCTATCACACCCGTTCAGTGTGTGTTGTCTCAGCATGAAGAACTTTCACAATGGTGCATACTCGGGGAAAACACTTATACCTTGAAATTTAGTTAAGGGATCATGTTATAATGCTACCATCGTACTAAGCAAAATAAGATGCATAAAGATAAACATCACATGCAATCAAAAAATGTGACATGATATGGACATCATCATCTTGTGCATTTGATCTCCATCTCCAAAGCAACATCATGATCTCCAGCGTCACCGGCTCGACACCTTGATCTCCAACGTAGCGTTGTGGTTGTATCGCCAACTATTGCTTCTACAGCTACCGCTACCACTTAGTGATAAAGTAAAGCAATTACATGGCGTTTGCATTTCATACAATAAAGCGACAACCATAAGGCTCCTGCCAGTTGCCGATAACTTTTACAAAACATGATAATCTCATACAACAACGTATATCACATCATGTCTTGACCATATCACATCACAACATGCCCTGCAAAAACAAGTTAGACATCCTCTACTTTGTTGTTGCAAGTTTTACATGGCTGCTACGGGCTTCTAGCAAGAACCGTTCTTACCTACGGTACTAAACCACAATGGTGATTTATCAAGTTTGTTGTTTTAACCTTTAACAAGGACCAGCCGTAGTCAAATTCGATTCAACTAAAGTTGGAGAAACAGACACCCGCCATCCACCTTTATGCAAAACTAGTTGCATGTCTGTCGGTGGAACCGATTTCATGAACGTGGTCATGTAAGGTTAGTCCGGGCTGCTTCATCCAACAATACCACCGAATCAAAATAAGACATTGGTGTTAAGCAGTATGACGATCACCACCCACAACTCTTTGTGTTCTACTCGTGCATATCATCTATGCATAGACCTTGCTTGGATGCCACTGTTGGGAAACGTAGCATGAAATTTCAAAAATGTTCCTACGCTCACGCAATATCTATCTAGGAGATGCATAGTAATGAGAGGGGGAGAGTGTGTCCATGTACCCTCGCAAACCGAAAGCGGAAGCATTTGTTAACGCGGTTGATGTAGTCGAACTTCTTCTCGTTCCGACCGGTCAAGCACCGAACGTACGACACCTCCGAGTTCTACATATGTTCAGCTCGATGATGTCCCTCGAACTCTTGATCCAACAAAGTGTCGAGGGAGAGTTGCATAAGCACAACGACATGGTGACGGTGATGGTGAAGTGATCCACGCCGGGCTTCGCCTAAGCACTACGTGAATATGACCGAAGGCATAATAACTCTGGAGGGGGGCACCGCACATGGCTAGGAATCAACGATGTGTGTTCTTGCGGTGCCCCCCACATATATATAGGTTGGAGGGGAGGAGAGACATCCAAGGGGGCGCCCCAAGTAGGAGGAATCCTACTTGGGCGCCTCCCAATTTGGCCTCCCCCCTTACCATATCCACCGGAGGGGGAAGGAAAGAGGAGAGGGAGGGAAGGAAGAGGGAGGCCGAGTCCCTCCCCTTCCTTCTCTCTTCCCCCTTTTCCTTTCCCCCCAATTCGTCCTACATGGGGGCGCACCAGCCCCTTAGGGGCTGGTCTGTCCCCCTCTTGGCCCATTTGGCCCATGTAGTTTGCCGGGGGTTGCCCGGAACCCATTCTCGTGACTCGAAACGTACCTGGTACCCCCGGAACACTTCCTGTGTCCAAATACTATTGTCCTATATATCAATCTTTACCTCTCTATCATTTCGAGACTCCTCGTCATGTCCGTGATCTCATCCGATACTCCGAACAACATTCGGTCACCAAATCATATAACTCATATAATACAAATTGTCATCAAACGTTAAGCGCGTGGACCCTACGGGTTCGAGAACTATGTAGACATGATTGAGACACCTCTCTGGTCAATATTGGCTCCCACATATTCTACGAAGATCTTTATCGGTCGAACC
Organism: Triticum timopheevii; assembly: GCA_963921465.1. Lineage (NCBI taxonomy): Eukaryota > Viridiplantae > Streptophyta > Magnoliopsida > Poales > Poaceae > Triticum > Triticum timopheevii. The sequence goes on from OY997272.1 coordinate 423,432,438, forward strand.
GTTATGACAACATACGTTATTCCCTTTGTCATCAGTATGTTACTTGCCCGAGATTAGATCGTTGATATCTTCATACCTAATTAAATCTCGTTACCGGCAAGTCTATTTACTCATTCCTTAATGCATCACGCTGCAACTAACTCATTAGTCACATTGCTTGCAAGGCTTCTTATGATGTGCATTACCTAGAGGGCCCAGAGATACCTCTCTGATACTCGGAGTGACAAATCCTAATCTCGATCTATGCCAACCCAACAAACACCTTTAGAGATACCTGTATTGCATCTCTATAATCACCCAGTTACGTTGTGACGTTTGGTAGCACACAAGGTATTCCTCCGGTATCCGGGAGTTGCATAATCTCATAGTCGGAGGAATATGTATTTGACATGAACAAAACAGTAGCAATAAAACTAAACGATCATAATGCTAAGCTAACGAATGGGTCTTGTCCATCACATCATTCTCCTAATTATGTGATCACATTCATCAAATGACAACACATGTCTATGGCTAGGAAACTTAACCATCTTTGATCAATGAGCTAGTCAAGTAGAAGCATACTAGGGACACGGTGTTTTGTCTATGTATCCACACATGTATCAAGTTTCCGGTTAATACAATTCTAGCATGAATAATAAACATTTTTCATAAATATGGAAATATAAAATAACAACTTTATTATTGCCTCTAGGGCATATTTCCTTCACGCTTGGAGGACAAGGAGAAACTTTTGACTAATGCAAGCTCTCCCTCGCTCTGGCGATGGACGTGCAACAGTTAATTCGGTGTCAGATTGCCAGAAGCATACATTGTACTAGTACCATTATTGTTTGACTTCCCGAAGAGGCTAACAACCAAGCACAAAGTTCACTACTAGTACTACTAGACATGTATGTACTACTAGGAACTGGATGGCGGAGCGTCTGCACTCTTATTTTATTTTAATCTGTGATAAAGCAATCTTTAACACATTTGGTTCTTCGAGGATTCTCGCATGTGATAATGGAAGTTGATTGCATGGCACACTCCCCACAATTCTCGCTTAATTCTGGCTCCTATCCTGTTAGAAAGAGGAGCGCTCGGTAATATTTTCTCTTTTTCTGTTATTCAACATTTAAATGGGCCAGCAAACCTTGCGGCGCATCTTTGTGCGAATTGTGCTTGCTGCACTTTGAATGTGACCGAGAGCTGGCTTGATGAAACATCTCACTTCCTTCTTCTTTTTTTGTGGGGTACCTCGCTTCCTAGTGACTACTCTCTTGGCTGATTGTCCTAAGAATGCTTATATATGAATAAAGCTCTCTCATTTACCTGCAAAAAATATTAAGCCATATTAACCGGAAAGGAGGGAGTATGGACTAGCACTACTTTTTGGTGTGTCCCGTCAACTCGCAGAATGAGGAGAAGCTTGCAGGACAAGGTGAAGCTCGCTTACGCCCTCTCCGTCTACCTAAAGCCTGGTGTCTCGCAGGACGACAAGAAGCTTTTGACTAATGCTACCTACCCTCGCTCAGGCGGTGGACATGTAGCAGTACATTCGGTGTCAGATTGCCAGAGGCATACACTGTAGTACCATCATTGTTCGACTTCACGAAGAGCCGAAGAGCCAAGCGCAAGGTTTAGTAGTATGAGTACTACTACTACTAGTATACAACTACTAGGAACCGCATGGTGGAGCATCTGTACTCTTATTTTATTTAATCTCTGATAAAGTACACATTTATTCGGGACAAGTGCGGAAAATGACAGCCCAATAGTACTATAAAAAAACATCAAACATGTAATGATGATATCGGTCAACCATGCCCGAATATATATTGGCCTCCGTACGAGCCCGCATGTGTGTTCTCGCTCCTCATCTCTCTCAAGGAACGGTGGGTTGGCCATTTTGCCGTTAATTGAGATCGGTTTGCTCACACTCTGGTCCCACATGTCAGTGATATGCCAAGAGGAAATGCGTTGACCGACTAGCCATATGCGTACTTGGTTTTTCACCTTTATACTACTCCTCCCTCTGTCACAATTTATAGGGCGTTGCTTCATTCTCATGCACTTCTCTCTATGCATTTCCACCACCAGAGAGATTTTAGACGTGTTTGGTAATGCTCAATTAATTAGGGCTTGGTAACCGCAATAAAGTCCACAATTTTCTCCCGATGTAGGTGTGTACACGGAGTGGAGTAAGTGCACGTATGTGTGTACCTGGGGTGGAAGCACTACATGCATGTGTGTACACATTATTTCCTCTAGTAATAGACGCCCTGCTATAACTACCAATGCTATTTTTAGGCCGATTGCTAGTCGCCTTGGTCCCAAAGATTATTGAAGCGCGCTCTATAAAGAGTGACGGCTGGAGTAGTATGAGCAGATTCAAAGAAGAGCGTATTGATGGTTGCTTCTTCCGAGCAACTTAAAGTGGGAAAGGTGGGGCTTATGATTTGAGTGCTCATTACTCACTATTAATGCGACGCAATGGCCGGGCTGAGTCTCCCATGCGGTTGTGCACTACTCCCTCCGTTCTTAAATATTTGTCATTCTAGAGATTTCAATGAGTGACTACATACAAAGCAAAATGAGTGAATCTACACTCTAAAATATGTCCATTTGAAATTTCTAAAAAGACAAATATTTAGGAATGGAGGGAGTATATTTTTGTGCATGGCACATGGATCCGGATGCTGGAGAGGCTTCTAGCAATGCTATCAAGCTTCCAGCATTTGTTTACATAATTGACGTACTATACAAATAATTTTCCAGTGTCATGAAATTGTACAATGCTCTGAGCTTTCAGCTTTTGTTTCATGTGTCTTGCCATCCATGCTCTTTCAGAAAAAATAAAAAACTAACTTCCTTTCTAATGCATCTCAATGATTAGCAGATCAGAGCAAATATTTACATCACAACTGAAGAAAAAGTTGTGAGAAGGTGTTAAATTAAAATTGATCCATGCTTTCATTGAGTAACTTCCCCCCAGCTATTTCTAAATCAACAAGGCATGTTGGGAAAAAAAGTAGTTGTCAGGAGCATGCAACATTCCGATCATTTTGTGCAGTTCCATCAAGATGGAGCTGAGCGTCCGTGTCCCAAAGATATTAAGTGTGATTACAATAATAGAGGACTGTTGATGAAATAATAAACACACAAATAGAAGTCGTTCACCTTTGCAGTCTCTCTTACGACTAACTAGTTGGAGAAGATTAAGAAAATAGTTGGAGAAGATTAGGCTCAGAGTTGGATGAGGAGGATAGAGCAAACCCAATCTCCCTTTGTGCAGCCGCACTGAAATGTAGAGACATTGCCCCTGTGACATTTTAGTACAACTGCACAAACAACTCTTAAGAAAAAAGTGATTTGTGCATTTCACCAAAAGGTCGCAATAGCAATGATGTGAAAATGGATAGCCCTATTTGCAAAAAAGAGGTAGAAACGAAACAATTACTGGCCAATAACAGTTGATGACACATACGACGACAAAAAAGAAGCATATTCCTTGTCCTAAGAGAAGATAACAGCACAGTTGTGTTTATCTAAAACGGTGTGAGGACGAGATTGCAATATGGAAAGTACGCCGGACGAGCTACATTTTGGGCAAAGGACTAGGGAAGATCCACATGCAAGATTTTCCACATGGAGCAACATGGGAAGATGGGTAGTGGAGCAAGGACGGAGGTGATACCTGGTCATCGGGATGTAACTAGGAGAGCGGCGGCGGGCAGGATCTGCCCATACTGCGACAACGAGCAAGTGGTGTAGGCCCTACCGTGCTGGAACTTGGTCAGAGAGAACGGCGGGTACCGTAGATCGGGACGTGTTGCCTCGATGCTGTCGAACGGAGAAACAATGCACATCCTCCCTTTCCACCGGTGGACGGGATGCGGCCGGATCAGTGACCAACGGTGAGAGAGAGAGAGAGGCCTCTGCCACCATGTGTGAGATACTCTGAAGAGAGACAAACCCCGGCAGGCAGGCTCCATTGTATATAGTGGAGCGGACTACCTTTTTCTCCATAAAAATCGTTTTATATTCTGTGTGCGTGCCATTGAACGATATAACTTTATTTAAAAATAATGCGCCAACGCATCAAATCGAACTTCGTTTCGTGCACGCCTAGTACACGACCTCTGTAGGTAAACAACCGCTACACGCGCTCAAATTAGCACGTGGGCTGCCATTTCATATAGAAATGGGCTCCACTGTGTATCCGCGCCAGTATGGCTGGGCTCGAAGTGTGAGTACGTGCACCTATTCTCTTCGTCTACGTACACCACCTACGTGGGTTTGTGTGAGAGAGATACAAACGTAGAGAGATATAGTGTGTGGTTCATGAGTGTTTTTTTGTGGGGGTGTGAGAGATAGACAGGGAATATGTGTTGATGATATTTCAATCAAAAAATATACCGTATGCAATGTGTGTGAAACAAAGGCCTGGATATATCATATATATATAGAGGGGGCGATCCACGAGAAGAGAGTGGAGGTATCATCGGCGTGAGGTATCCATAGAATCGAAGAGAGGGAGTATGTGTGTGTGTGCGCGTGTGCGCGATCGATAAAGAGTGCCATTGAATTTGTGATCGCCCACGTCAAATATATAGGGTGGCTGACCTACTGGAACGTGAGACGGGATAGGTGCAGTTTGTCTTTGTGGCATGGATACATACCTACAGCGCCCGACTATCGGTGTGTGTGGGGGCGTGAGAGATAGACAGGGAATATGTATCGATGATATTTCAATCAAAAAATGTAACATGTGCAATGTGTGTGAAACAGAGGCCTGGATATATCATATATATATAAAGGGGGCGATCCACGAGAAGAGAGTGGAGGTATCATCGGCGTGAAGTATCCATAGAATCGAAGAGAGGGATGATATGTGTGTGCGTGTGCGTGCGCGATCGATAAAGAGTGCCATCGAATTTGTGTGTGCCCATGTCAAAGATATAGGGTGGCTGGCCTACTAGAACATGAGAGGATACATGTGTAGTTTGTCTCTATGGCATTGATACCTACCTACAACGCTCGACTATCTGTGTGTGTGTGGGGGGGGGGGGTGGGGGTGGGGGGTGGGGGGCAGAGACCTAAATATAGAGGTAGAATGGCTAGTATATGTGTGGAGGAGGAGAGAGACCTACCTACCTTATGTATTGAGGGAGATCGATCAGCATCCATGCATATGTGTAGGAGAAGAATAAAGTTGGGAGAGAGACAGAGCTAGAGTGTCGGAGGGGTTGGTGGTGGAGTTGCTTCTCACAAGTGGTGGGAGAGGCTTGCTAGACAAATGGAGGGCACGCCTGCAATATCAATAAGAGAGGGGATGCCTGCTTGTTTGTGCATGTGCGTGTGAGATACGGGTCATGAGGCATGCACGAATGATGGGGGGGACGAATGGCTGTGGTAAGCAGACATAACTACATAGGAAGATCAATCATCCTTTGTTGGAGAAAGGAGAGACATAACTTGTGAGGTACGTCGGTCGATGCGTGGGGAAAAATAGTTAAAGTCGACCTAGGTATATGTAGGGAGATCGATCGATATACATGCATGTATGTGTTAGAAGCAAATAAGGCTCGTAGAGAAGGATAGAGAGAGAGGGATGCACCTAGGAGGTGGTGCGAGAGGCATACTATATCGAGGGGGAAGGAGTGTGCGAGTACGAGATCGATGAAAAGAGGGGCGGGAGTGAGGCATGGACGGTGAGAAGAGAAGAGGGAAAGCTTGTGTTTATGGTAGGCACACCTGGCTAAAGAGGCATATCGATCGGTGTGTGCCAGAAAGAAGGAGCTGGGGGGCCTACACACACCGTGGGTGAACGACCTAAAGTGAAAAGACGAATTTGCGCGATGGAGCAAGAGAATGCTAAGGGAGGGTGAGAGGGAGGCGGGCGTGTGCATGCACGAGAGAAAGTTAGTGCTAGCTACAAAGATAAGAGGATTCTGTGGGTGTAAAAGGAGAATAGAGATCATAATTCTGTTGGAGAACGTAGCAGAAATTCAAAATTTTCCTACGTATCACCAAGATCTATCTATGGAGAGACCAGCAACGAGGGGAAGGAGAGTGCATCTACATACCCTTGTAGATCGCTAAGCGGAAGCGTTCAAGTGAACGGGGTTGATGGAGTCATACTCATCGTGATCCGAATCACCGATGACCAAGTGCCGAACGGACGGCACCTCCGCGTTCAACACACGTACAGCCCGGTGACGTCTCCCATGCCTTGATCCAGCAAGGAGAGAGGGAGAGGTTGAGGAAGACTCCATCCAGCAGCAGCACAACAGCGTGGTGGTGGTGGAGGAGCGTGGCTATCCTGCAGGGCTTCGCCAAGCACCACAGAAGAGGAGGAAGAAGAGACGCAGGGCTGCACCAACGAGAGATCGAATCGCGTGTGTTATGGGCAGCCCTCTTGGCCTCATATATATAGGGGAAGGGGAGGGGCTGCGCCCCCTCTAGGGTTCCCACCCCTAGGGGGGGCGGCAGCCCTAGATGGCAAAGGGGGTGGCGGCCAAGAGGGGAGAGGGGAGGGAGGCGCAGCTAGATGGGCCCTAAGGCCCATCCCCTTTAGGGTTTGCCCCCCTTCCCACCTCTTAGGCGCCATGGGCCCTTGTGGGAGGCGCACCAGCCCACTAAGGGGCTGGTACCTCACCACTCTTGGCCCATGCAAGCCTCCGGGGTTGGTGGCCCCACTTGGTGGACCCCCGGGACCCTCCCGGTGGTCCCGGTACGTTACCGATAAACCCCGAAACTCTTCCGGTGACCAAAACAGGACTTCCCATATATAAATCTTTACCTCCGGACCATTCCGGAACTCCTCGTGACGTCCGGGATCTCATCCGGGACTCCGAAAAACATTCGGTAACCACATACAAACTTCCTTTATAACCCTAGCGTCATCGAACCTTAAGTGTGTAGACCCTATGGGTTCGGGAGACATGCAGACATGACCGAGACGTTCTCCGGTCAATAACCAACAGCGGGATCTAGATACCCATGTTGGCTCCCACATGTTCCACGATGATCTCATCGGATGAACCACGATGTCAAGGACTTAATCAATCCCGTATGCAATTCCCTTTGTCTAGCAGTATTGTACTTGCCCGAGATTCGATCGTCGGTATACCGATACCTTGTTCAATCTCGTTACCGGCAAGTCTCTTTACTCATTCCGTAACACATCATCCCGTGATCAACCCCTTGGTCACATTGTGCACATTATGATGATGTCCTATCGAGTGGGCCCAGAGATACCTCTCCGTTTACAAGGAGTGACAAATCCCAGTCTTGATTCGTGCCAACCCAACAGATACTTTCGGAGATACCTGTAATGCACCTTTATAGCCACCCAGTTACGTTGTGACGTTTGGTACACCCAAAGCATTCCTATGGTATCCGGGAGTTGCACAATCTCATGGTCTAAGGAAAAGATACTTGACATTAGAAAAGCTTTAGCATACGAACTACACGATCTTTGTGCTAGGCTTAGGATTGGGTCTTGTCCATCACATCATTCTCCTAATGATGTGATCCCGTTATCAACGACATCCAATGTCCATAGCCAGGAAACCATGACTATCTGTTGATCACAACGAGCTAGTCAACTAGAGGATCACTAGGGACATGGTGTTGTCTATGTATCCACACATGTATCTGAGTTTCCTATCAATACAATTCTAGCATGGACAATAAACGATTATCATGAACAAGGAAATATAATAATAACTAATTTATTATTGCTTCTAGGGCATATTTCCAACAGTCTCCCACTTGCACTAGAGTCAATAATCTAGTTCACATCGATATGTGATTAACACTCAAGGTCACATCCCCATGTGACTAACACCCAAAGAGTTTACTAGAGTCAATAATCTAGTTCACATTTACCATGTGATTAACACTCGATGAGTTCTGGGTTTGATCATGTTATGCTTGTGAGAGAGGTTATAGTCAACGGGTCTGAACCTTTCAGATCCGTGTGTGCTTTACTAATCTCTATGTCATCTCCTAGATGCAGCTACCACGCTCTATTTGGAGCTATTCCAAATAACTGTTCCACTTGGAGCTATTCTAAATTGTTGCTCCATCATACGTATCCGGTATCTCTACTCAGAGCTATCCGGATAGGTGTTAAGCTTGCATCGACGTAACCCTTTATGACGAACTCTTTTACCACCTCCATAATCGAGAAAATTCCTTAGTCCACTAGTTATTAAGGATAACTTTGACCGCTGTCCTGTGATCCATTCTTGGATCACTCTTGTACCCCTTGACTGACTCATGGCAAGGCACACTTCAGGTGCGGTACACAGCATAGCATACTGTAGAGCCTACGTCTTAAGCATAGGGGACAACCTTCGTCCTTTCTCTCTATTCTGCCGTGGTCGAGCTTTTAAGTCTTAACTTCATACCTCACAACTCAGGCAAAAACTCCTTCTTTGACTAATCCATCTTGAACACCTTCAAGATCATGTCAAGGAATGTGCTCATTTGAAAATAACATTAAGCGTTTTGATCTATCCTTATAGATCTTGATGCTCAATTCTCAAGTAGCTTAATCCAGGCTTTCCATTGAAAAACACTTTCCAAATAACCCTATATGCTTTCCAAAAATTCTACGTCATTTCTGATCATCAATATGTCAACAACATATACTCATTAGAAATTCTATAGTGCTCCCACTCACTTCTTTGGAAATACAAGTCTCTTATAAAGTTTGTATAAACCCAAAATATTTGATCATCTTATCAAAGCGCACATTCCAACTCCGAGATGCTTACTCCAGTCCATGGAAGGATCTCTGGAGCTAGCATACCTTTTAGCATCCTTAGGATCGACAAAGACCTTTTTGATTGTATCACATACAACCTTTCCTTACGAAAACTGGTAAGGAAACTCGTCTTGACATCCATCTACCAGATTTCATAAATGCAGCTAATGCTAACATGATTCTGACGGACTTAAGCATCGCTACGGATGAGAAAATCTCATCGCAGTCAACTCCTTGAACTTGTGAAAAACTCTTTGCCACAAGTCGAGCTTCATAGATGGTGACATTACCATCCACGTCCGTCTTCTTCTTAAAAGATCCATTTATCTCAATGGCTTGCCGATCATTGGGCAAGTCCACCAAAGTCCATGCTTTGTTCTGATACATGGATCCTATCTCGGATTTCATGGCTTCTAACCATTTGTCGGAATTTGGGCCCACCATCACTTCTCCATAGCTCGTAGGTTCATTGTTGTCTAGCAACATGACCTTCAAGACAGGATTACCGTACCACTCCGAAGCAGTATGTGTCCTTGTCATCCTACGAGGTTCGGTAGTGACTTGATCCGAAGCTTCATGATCACTATCATAAGCTTCCACTTCAATTGGTATAGGTGCCACAGGAACAACTTCCTGTGCCCTGCTACACACTTGTTGAAGTGACGGTTCAATAACCTCATCAAGTCTCCACCATCCTCCCACTCAATTCTTTCGAGAGAAACCTTTCCTCGAGAAAGGATCCGATTCAAGAAACAATCCCTATTGCTTTCGGATCTGAATTAGGAGGTATACCCAACTGTTTTGGGTGTCCTATGAAGATGTATTTTATCCACTTTGGGTTCGAGCTTATCAACCTGAAACTTTTTCACATAAGCTTCGCAGCTCCAAACTTTTAAGAAACGACAACTTAGGTTTCTCTAAACCATAGTTCATACGGTGTCATCTCAACGGAATTACGTGGTGCCCTATTAAAGTGAATGTGGTTGTCTCTAATGCCTAACCCATGAACAATAGTGGTAATTCGATAAGAGACATCATGGTACGCACCATATCCAATAGGGTGCAACTATGATGTTCGGACACACCATCACACTATGGTGTTCCAGGCGGTATTAATTGCGAAACAATTTCCACAATGTCTTAATTGTGTGCCAAAACTCGTAACTCAGATATTCATCTCTATGATCATATCATAGACATTTTATCCTCTTGTCACAATGATCTTCTACTTCACTCTAAAATTACGTGAACCATTCAATAATTCAGACTTGTGTTTCATCAAGTAAATATACTCTACATCTACTTGAATCATCTGTGAAGTAAGAACATAACGATATTCACTGCATGCCTCAGCACTCATTGGACTGCATACATCAAAATGTGTTACTTCCAACAAGTTGCTATCTTGTTCCATCTTACTGAAAACGAGGCTTTTCAGTCATCTTGCCCATGTGGTATGATTTGCATATCTCAAGAGATTCAAAATCAAGTGAGTCCAAACGATCCATCTGCATGGAGTTTCTTCATGCATATACACCAATAGACATGGTTCGCATGTCTCAAACTTTTCAAAAACGAGTGAGTCCAAAGATCCATCAACATGGAGCTTCTTCATGCGTTTTACACCAATATGATTTACATGGCAGTGCCACAAGTAAGTGGTACTATCATTACTATCTTATATCTTTTTGCATGAAAATGTGTATCACTACGATCGAGATTCAATAAACCATTCATTTAGGTGCAAGACCATTGAAGGTATTATTCAAATAAACAGAGTAACCATTATTCTCCTTAAATGAATAACCGTATTGCGATAGACATAATCCAATCATGTCTATGCTCAACGCAAACACCAAATAACAATTATTTAGGTTTAACACCAATCTCGTTGGTAGAGGGAGCATGCGATGCTTGATTACATCAAGCTTGGAAAAACTTCCAACACATATCGTCAGCTCACCTTTAGCTAGTCTCCGTTTATTCCGTAGCTTTTATTTCGAGTTACTAACACTTAGCAACCGAACCGGTATCTAATACCCTGGTGCTACTAGGAGTACTAGTAAAGTACACATTAACATAACTTATATCCAATATACTTCTATCGACCTTGCCAGCCTTCTTATCTACCAAGTATCTAGGGTAATCCTGCTTCAGTGGCTGTTCCCCTTATTACAGAAGCACTCAGTCTCGGGTTTGGGTTCAACCTTGGGTTTCTTCACTCGAGCAGCAGCTGATTTTCCGTTTCATGAAGTATCCCTTCTTGCCCTTGCCCTTCTTGAAACTAGTGGTTTCATCAACAATTGATGCTCCTTCTTGATTTCTACTTTCGCGGTGTCAAACATCGCGAATATCTCAAGGATCATCATATATGTCCCTGATATATCATAGTTCATCACGAAGCTCTAGCAGCTTGGTGGTAATGACTTTGGAGAAACATCACTATCTCATCTGGAAGATTAACTCCCACTCGATTCAAGTGATTGTTGTACTCAGACAATCTGAGCACAAGTTCAACAATTGAGCTTTTCTCCCTTAGTTTGCAGGCTAAGAAAATCATCGGAGGTCTTATACCTCTTGACGTGGGCACGAGCCTGAAATCCCAATTTCAGCCCTCGAAACATCTCATATGTTTCGCGACGTTTCAAAAACATCTTTGGTGCCTCAATTTTAAACCGTTTAACTGAACTATCACGTAGTTATCAAAACGTGTATGTCTGATGTTCACAACATCCACAAATGATGTTTGGGGTTCAGCACACTGAGCGGTGCATTAAGGACATAAGCTTTCTAATGTCTGCATAATTGCTACAGTCAACTTTCAACTATATTTTCTCTAGGAACATATCTAAACAGTAGAACTGAAGCGCGATCTTACGACATAATTTGCAAAAGGTCTTTTGACTATGTTCAAGATAATTAAGTTCATCTTATGAACTCCCACTCAGATAGACATCCCTCTGGTCATCTAAGTGATTACATGATCCGAGTCAACTAGGCCGTGTCCGATCATCACGTGAGACGGACTAGTCATCATCGGTGAACATCTTCATGTTGATCGTATCTACTATACGACTCATGCTCGACCTTTCGGTCTCCGTGTTCCGAGGTCATGTCTGTACATGCTAGGCTCGTCAAGTTAACCCTAAGTGTTTTTGCATGTGTAAATCTATCTTACACCCGTTGTATGTGAACGTAAGAATCCATCACACCCGATCATCACGTGGTGCTTAGAAGCGACGAACTGTAGCAACGGTGCACAGTTAGGGGAGAACACTTCTTGAAATTGTTGTAAGGGATCATCTTATTTACTACCGTCGTTCTAAGTAAACAAGATGCATAAACATGATAAACATCACATGCAATCAAATAGTGACATGATATGGCCAATATCATTTTGCTCCTTTTGATCTCCATCTTCGGGGCTCCATGATCATCATCGTCACCGGCATGACACCATGATCTCCATCATCATGATCTCCATCATCGTGTCTCCATGAAGTTGTCTCGCCAACTTATTACTTCTACTACTATGGCTACCGGTTAGCGATAAAGTAAAGTAATTACATGGCGTTGTTCAATGACACGGAGGTCATACAATAAATAAAGACAACTCCTATGGCTCTTGCCGGTTGTCATACTCATCGACATGCAAGTCGTGAATCCTATTACAAGAACATGATCAATCTCATACATCACATATCATTCATCACATTCTTGGCCATATCACATCACATAGCATACCCTGCAAAAACAAGTTAGACGTCCTCTAATTGTTGTTTGCATGTTTTACGTGGCTGCTATGGGTTTCTAGCAAGAATGATTCTTACCTACGCAAAACCACAACGTGATATGTCAATTGCTATTTACCCTTCATAAGGACCCTTTTCATCGAATCCGTTCCGACTAAAGTGGGAGAGACTGGCACCCGCTAGCCACCTTATGCACCAAGTGCATGTCAGTCGGTGGAACCTGTCTCACGTAAGAGTACGTGTAAGGTCGGTCCGGGCCGCTTCATCCCACAATACCGTCGAAACAAGATTGGACTAGTAACGGTAAGCATATTGAACAAAATCAATGCCCACAACTACTTTGTGTTCTACTCGTGCAAAGAATCTACGCAATAGACCTAGCTCATGATGCCACTGTTGGGGAACGTAGCAGAAATTCAAAATTTTCCTACGTATCACCAAGATCTATCTATGGAGAGACCAGCAACGAGGGGAAGGAGAGTGCATCTACATACCCTTGTAGATCGCTAAGCGGAAGCGCTCAAGTGAACGGGGTTGATGGAGTCGTACTCGTCGTGATCCGAATCACCGATGACCAAGTGCCGAACGGACGGCACCTCCGCGTTCAACACACGTACAGCCCGGTGACGTCTCCCATGCCTTGATCCAGCAAGGAGAGAGGGAGAGGTTGAGGAAGACTCCATCCAGCAGCAGCACAATGGCGTGGTGGTGGTGGAGGAGCGTGGCTATCCTGCAGGGCTTCGCCAAGCACCACAGAAGAGGAGGAAGAAGAGACACAGGGCTGCACCAACGAGAGATCGAATCGCGTGTGTTATGGGCAGCCCTCTTGGCCTCATATATATAGGGGAAGGGGAGGGGCTGCGCCCCCTCTAGGGTTCCCACCCCTAGGGGGGGCGGCAGCCCTAGATGGCAAAGGGGGTGGCGGCCAAGAGGGGAGAGGGGAGGGAGGCGCAGCTAGATGGGCCCTAAGGCCCATCCCCTTTAGGGTTTGCCCCCCTTCCCACCTCTTAGGCGCCATGGGCCCTTGTGGGAGGCGCACCAGCCCACTAAGGGGCTGGTCCCTCACCACTCTTGGCCCATGCAAGCCTCCGGGGTTGGTGGCCCCACTTGGTGGACCCCCGGGACCCTCCTGGTGGTCCCGGTACGTTACCGATAAACCCCGAAACTCTTCCGGTGACCAAAACAGGACTTCCCATATATAAATCTTTGCCTCCGGACCATTCCGGAACTCCTCGTGACGTCCGGGATCTCATCCGGGACTCCGAACAACATTCGGTAACCACATACAAACTTCCTTTATAACCCTAGCGTCATCGAACCTTAAGTGTGTAGACCCTACGGGTTCGGGAGACATGCAGACATGACCGAGACGTTCTCCGGTCAATAATCAACAGCGGGATCTGGATACCCATGTTGGCTCCCACATGTTCCACGATGATCTCATTGGATGAACCACGATGTCAAGGACTTAATCAATCCCGTATGCAATTCCCTTTGTCTAGCGGTATTGTACTTGCCCGAGATTCGATCGTCGGTATACCGATACCTTGTTCAATCTCGTTACCGACAAGTCTCTTTACTCGTTCCATAACACATCATCCCGTGATCAACCCCTTGGTCACATTGTGCACATTATGATGATGTCCTACCGAGTGGGCCTAGAGATACCTCTCCGTTTACACGGAGTGACAAATCCCAGTCTTGATTCGTGCCAACCCAACAGATACTTTCGGAGATACCTGTAATGCACCTTTATAGCCACCCAGTTACGTTGTGACGTTTGGTACACCCAAAGCATTCCTACGGTATCCGGGAGTTGCACAATCTCATGGTCTAAGGAAAAGATACTTGACATTAGAAAAGCTTTAGCATACGAACTACACGATCTTTGTGCTAGGCTTAGGATTGGGTCTTGTCCATCACATCATTCTCCTAATGATGTGATCCCGTTATCAACGACATCCAATGTCCATAGCCAGGAAACCATGACTATCTGTTGATCACAACGAGCTAGTCAACTAGAGGCTCACTAGGGACATGGTGTTGTCTATGTATCCACACATGTATCTGAGTTTCCTATCAATACAATTCTAGCATGGACAATAAACGATTATCATGAACAAGGAAATATAATAATAACTAATTTATTATTGCCTCTAGGGCATATTTCCAACAAATTCATTATAAAAAGTGAATTCGAATATTTGAAGAATTTATCATAGTGTTTTAAACCGACACATGCATGATTATATATAATGGTGATACGCACGGTGTGGTTATGAACATGTTATACTACATATAATATATTTGTTATATATAAAAAATAGAGTTGGTGGTGATGGTGTGCCTGCCATCCTGCAATATAGGTCGTCCGATTTATATCTGATGGATAGGAAGGAAACTATGGCAATTTTGAAAAACGATACCCACACCCCTCTACACATTTGCAAATAAGGCCTTCCCTCATTCATCCTTTTCTCCCACAAGATAAACTATTCATACAAATACATCTTGATGTTCCATGCAACGCATGGGCATCTTGCTAGTACTACATATAATATATAGAACATTGATTATAATTTGTGATAATGTGTGGCCTTTGCAGCTCAGGGCTAAATAACTATCATAATGTAGGGGGCAGGGCACTATACCTTGTGTGATAAACACGGTGTACGTATGGAACATGGTTTATATTATGAAGATCTAGTTAGTACATCAAATGTACTATTATTTGGAATCAACATCAAGTGTATTCAAAATTTTGAATCTGAGTTAATATCTATCTCTATAGTAATCATGTGGTGCGTTGTTAAGATAATACACGAATGATGGTTTAAGTTGGCAACAATCATGATTGTAGATTCTTATTCAAATAGAGAAAAAAATCAAATTTAGTTCGAATTGCATCGGTAGTATAGACATTTGGAATGATCTAAAATGTTGGTATGAGTAGGTTACATGAATTATACAGCCAGCGAAAAAAATTAGTTGGACATAACCTGGATTCATAGCATTGAATATCATTTGTACAGTAAAATGGGACAAGACTCTTTCTTTGTGCGGTGTGAATAGTTTTATTTTTTTTCATTTTTCTCGTTGAGGGAAGTGTGAATTGATTTGGTACGTACAATATTACACATTAGGCTTGTCCCTAAAATTCAACCAGTGCCTTGTTATATCCTGAAAATTCAGATATCGTGCTCCCAAAACTCGCGCCTTCACAAGCCGCGCCTTGATATCCCGAAATTACAACGCGCACGAAAACTCCCTCCAGCAGCCAAATCCCGACGTGCAAAATCCCCCTTCTACCCCTAAGCCGAAAGGGCCGCTAGTTCAAATCGGTGGGGGTGCTTTTGTAACACACCCTACATTTTGGACAAGCGTGACCCTAAGTCTTGGTTCCCCCATCCCATCGCCTCCTTTTCTCCATTCGAAATCCCAGGCCGCCATAAGCTCTGTGCTCCAGCCGAGAAACCCCACCCTCCTCCGTATGCCACCTCACCGCTGCCCAGCCGGAGCCTCTTCCTTGAAGATGTCGTACACCGCAATAGCTCGACGTCCCTCATCCACCTCCCCGGATGAGGATCCGTCATCCATCTCGTCGTCCCGCCGGTTCAGCCGCCCCGTCCTCCACCTCCAAGGAGCTGCTCCGATGATCGCATCATTTATCAAGGTTGCTCCAACCCCACAACGCCAACTTAACCTGCTCCACCGGAACCGCAGCATCGCCATTGACTCCTCGGATGAAGCCGAGGCCTACTCAGCCCCACCAAAGAGTTTGTACACTCATCGCATCGCACCTTCTCATTAACTCGACCTCCCGGCGTCGACGGTGCCCCATCCCGCACCCCCATGGCGCGGCTACCTCAAAGCCGACGCCGCGGGACACATCTCCACGGCGGCTCTCCCCCAGTGTGAGGCTCCTTCGGCGGCGGAGGTCATACTAGCCAGATCTGCTGCTGCTCCATCTCTCGCTCGCTCGCGCTGGTACTTCTGCTTTGGGTCTCGCTCGCACTGCTGCTTGATACGTCTACAATGTATCTATAATTTATGAAGTTTTCATGCTAATATATTATCATTCTTGGGTGTTTTAAAATCATCTTATAGCAACTTTATATCATTTTTTGGACTAACCTATTGACCCAGTGCCCAATGCCAATTGCTGTTTTTTGCTTGTTTTTTACATCATAGGAAATCAATATCAAATGGAGTCCAAACACCACGTAACTTTTTGGAGATTTTTTCTGGACTAGAAGGAACCCAATGGGCCTGAGCTGCACCTAGGGCGTGCCCCGAGGGGGGCACAAGCCACCAGGGCACGCCAAGGCCCCCTGGCACGCCCAGGTGGGTTGTGCCAACCTCGTTGGCCTCCCGCACCCCCTCTTTGCACTATAAATTCCCAAATATTCTGAAACCCTTCCGGGTAGCCCAAGATTAGAAGTTCCGCCGCCGCAAGGTCTCTGTATCCGCAAAAACCAATCTAGACCCCGTTCCGGCACCCTGCCGGAGGGGGGAATCATCACCGGTGCCATCTTCATCATCCCGGCAACCACCTTGATGAGGAGGGACTAGTCTACCCTCGGGGCTGAGGGTTTGTACCAGTAGCTATGTGTTTGATGTCTCTCTCTCTCTCTCTCTCGTGATCTATATCATGGGCTTTGTTAATATAGTCAGATCATATGACGTTTCTCCCCTCTAAACTCTTGTTATGATGAATTGAATATTTACCCTTCAAAGTTTGTCTTGTTGGATTGAATATTCAGATATGAGAACACATGATATATGTCTTGCAATAAGAGTACTAGAGGTGACCATGAGTATCTTACTGATTCACTTGACATGTGTTATGGCATTCAACTCACGGATTCCCGTGGTGATATTGGGGTAAGATATGCATAGGGGTTGATGCACATTTTCTTCGACGGAAACTTTGGGGTCTCTTCATAGTTCTTTGCGTGGATTGAGTATTATGAATATGAATTTGCTTTGGTGTTATTCTAGTACAAACTCTAGGATAGATCGAACAGAAAAAAAATAGCTTTGTGTTATTTTAGTATGAACTCTTGAATAGATCGAACGGAAAGAGTAGCTTTGAGGTGGTTTCGTGACCTACAAACAATTCCTATCTTTTGTTCTTCTCTAATAGGAACTCGGGAGTGATTCTTTATTGCACTCTGAGGGATAATCATATGATCCAACTATATTAGCATTGTCGAGAGGTTGCACTAGCGAAAGTACGGACCCTAGGCCTCATTTTTAAGCATTGCAACACTTTTTTTGTGCCCATTTACTATTTGCTACCTTGCTGTTTTTATTTATTCAGAATATAAAAATCTCTTTCTACCATCCATATTACACTTTTATCACCATCTCTTTGCCAATCTAGTGCACCTATACAATTTGCCATTGTATTTGGTGTGTTGGGGACACAAGAGATTTCATGTATTTGGTTGCAGGGTTGTTCGAGAGAGACCATCTTCATCCTACACCTCCCATGGATTGATAAACCTTAGGACATCCACTTGAGGGAAAATTGCTACTGTCCTAGAAAACTCTATGCTTGGAGGCCCAACGCGAGTCTACAAGAATAAAGTTGCATAGTAGACATCAAGCTATTTTCTGGCGCCGTTGCTGTGGCACCCCGGCTCAGAGAAACGAAAACACCCCGTATTCCAGCCCAAAGATCGAGGAGAAGTCTCTGGAATATGGCACTGCTTGACATTGAACAAATCAGCTCTATTACACAGCATAAATATACAAGTCTGATGTTACAAAGGTTCACATCAGCATGGCGACACTACGCCTATGATACTACACTTGCTCTTTGCTAGCAGCAGAACAACTCATAGCAGCGGAAATCTTATAGTAGTGGAACAACGACGAAAGTAGTGAACTCCACTCCACAGGGACTCTGGCTGGGACACAATCTAGCTCGCACAAACGGAAACCACAACAAGAAATCAGGCAATCACGGCATCACCTACAATCTGGCATGACACGCCATGACAAACGGATCTACACCGGGTTCAACGGGTTACCTCGTAACCGAACGGTGATCATTCACAGATCACAAACGGAACCACACCGGGTTCAACGGGTTACCTTGTAACTGAACGGTGATCGTTCACAAATCACAAACAGAACATCCAAATGATCACCTCGTGACCACATCACAAACTGAATTATCCTTCTCAAGATCATCCCAACATCATCATCATCATCCTGCCAAACTGTTATAGCTCGCAATATCAACATATACATCACCTATAAGTCATTCCGTCATGTGAGTGTTGATCGAACGATGTGACCTAGTACAAACTTATGCCCATGACCAAGGACGCGACTATCGATAGATTAAACACACACACTCTGCAGAGGTAGCGCACTGTACTCACACCATGGAACCCATGGCCTCGAACTCCCATTCGGGTGGACCAACGGCGTTCTGACAAAACCGATCTACTGCCATGACATTCTCCCAGCCACTCCGGCCGACACCCCTTTGGGTCAGTCCTGGGTGGCCCCGTGCCTACCAAAGGTACCAACGGCCACCGTCATGGCAAAACGGCCACCGTTGTGGCAAACAAAAACGGTCCCAAATGGAGACAAAAGCATGCAATACCAACTACGGGCACACAAGGCTTATGCCGTCCTACCTGATCAGGGTAGCGCCCACGCATAACCTTCCCTCGTTGGAGGCACCAGCGAGAGGCACAACAATAGACCACATTAGGGCCTTCCCACAAAGGCAAAATGCGGTTGCACTGGAAAAGCCCGGTTTGGTGGCACCTGACCAACTTAACGATAGAATTTATCCCCCAAAATATAACTATGATCACTAATACTCCGATATCAACTAGCAAACTTTAATCCAAGTCATAACAATATACAACAATTAATCTAAAGCATACCATCACCATATTAAAATACTTTGAGGATAGCATAACACTTCTATCATGATGAATCCGAAAACAATAATCCTACTACTCCAATAACAAGAATAAAGCTATTCTGCTAAGATCCACATGTAAAACTCATCTCCAAAAATAATACTCTGAGCAACAGAACATCAAGTAGCATCATGAAAATAATCATACTAACCACTAATAATCCAAAGGCAGCATGATATCCAAAGTAATACTCCAAAATATAATAATAGATACCATCATGGAAATAATCATAATACCAACCGCTAACACTCCAATGGCAACATGATACTCATTAACTACAAACATAACTCCTAGTAATCCAAACAATAGCATGGCAACAACAAGATCAAAATAATACTCCAAGAAAATGCCATGCACAGAGTCATGTAGCTAAAGCAATATTTTAAACAAGTTCAAATAGATTAAACCATGTCACTGCATTATAGTGATGCAAATGGAGGGTGTGGCTTGCCTGGGGTGGAAGAAATCACCGGGAGAAAGTGCGAGAAACTCGCGGAAAGAATCATCAAAAAACGTACTCTCTCGGAGGGGGCTGAATAAGGGCAGGGGCAAAATGGTCATTTTCACAGAGTCAAACCATAGTGAAAATGAAACCAACAGAATGGGCTCGACGAAACAAAGAAGTAGGCTTTGGATTCACCTCAAACGGAGTTGCCAGCAAAAAGTTATAGCCCGACGAAGTTCAGGGACCAATCTGTAAAAAGAATCCCTACAAACAGGCCCCTGAGCTGAAAAACAGAAAGCGCTTTTTAGGAAATAGCTTTTGGGACAGTGAAGACGTATTCCAAGCCGAAGCCGCAGAACTTTACGCTTTCACTGAAACGAAAGCGTAAACCAGAGAATACGCTTCCACTTGTCCATGTGGATAGTGGCGGGGCCGGGCTTGGGGTCGCTGACATGCGGGTCCCGCGGGGTGGGGCCCGTCACTTATCCACGTTGGCCCCTAGGTTCAACGCCCTGAGATGATGACATGTGGGGTCGAGGAGAGAGGGGGGACCCAACGGCCTTGGTCATCTTCTTCCTCGCCTGTTCCCTGCACGGAATAGAGGAGGAGCTGGGGAGGGGCGCAGCGCCGGCAACGGCCACGGCGGCTCCGACAGCCCCCATCCGAGCCGATGATACCCGCGAGATGGGCGCGGAGAGCCGCATGCAGCTGGCCCATCTGCTGGCGCTGGGGAAGGGCTTGGCGGCGGCTACGGGAGGCGACAGAGGAGGCGATGGTTGGACATGCGCCGGTGCTTGCCAGCGACTCGGGCTGCCCCAGGTGGAGCTCGGACCACCTAAGGGGTCGTGATGACGCTGCGCATCCATCCTTACGTAGAACAAACACCAAGGATGAGCGAAACGGCGGCGCCCCACGGAGGTAGAGAGCAACGACAGCGGCCAACTTTGGGGACACGCGACCACGAGTACTCCGGTGCCGAACTGAGGAGTTGGGGAGGTGCGACGGGGTCTCGATGGTCTAGAGGTGGTGGTAGAAGGAGGAGAAGAGCTCCGGCTTGCCGGAATCGAAGTTGACAGAGACGGCGGCCATGGCGGCCAACCGCGGAGAGGAGAGCTCCTGGAGCTTAGAGGAGAGGTCGGGGAGGCTTAGAGAGGAGGGGTGAGGCTGTGGGTGAGCTCGGAGGGCTCGGGGGAGGGCTATATATAGCCGGGGCGAGAGGCACGGGCTCAGGTGTCGCCGCGGGGATTCGTCCAATGCTCTGGCGACGGCCAATGAGCATGGGGTGGCACGAGAAGGCGACGAGGGAGGTGCGGACGAGCTATAGAGGTGCATAGGGACGAG